>CM077666.1:428577693-429921193 GCA_039707655.1 Elymus sibiricus
GAAAGGCTGTCTGGGTTCCGGTGGGAACTAGTTCTGGACGGCGAAGCCCTGCCGGATAGATGACACCGTATGTGTGCAACTCTGTAGAGAGATCGTAGTTTCGGTCTTAGTTCGAGAGTGCCTCCCGAAGGGCTGTCCAAGTGATCGTCTTAGTTTCGAGGGTCCTCCCGAAGGGCTGTCCGAGTGACCGTTCGAGTTTCGAAGGTCCTCCCGAAGGGCTGTCCGCGACACCGTCCGAGGGACTGTCCGACCGCCTCCCGGAGGGCTGTCCGAGGGGCAGATGTGGGAGTACATCCTCGCGGTTGGGAGGTTGTAAATCCTAGCTGCGGGGATCTGCACCGCCGATCGTCATCGACTCTACTTCCGCTGCGCTACGAGTCAGTAACGAAACAGATCAAACCTTGTATGCAGTCTCCATAGTGATCCTGGGCTGGTGCGTAGGTCGGAAATTTTTGTTTTCTGCTGCGTTCCCCTACATAAAGGTCCTCCTGCCTGAGTGCTGCGAAGCGGCCACGTGGAGCTCCTTTAGTCCCGGTTGGTGTTACCAACCGGGACTAAAGGTCCTCCTGCCTGGGCTCCCCACAGCGGCCACGTGGAGCACCTTTGGTCCCGGTTCGTAGGCCAACCGGGACTAAAGGTTTTAGGCATTAGTCCTGATCATTTTGTCCCGGTTCCAGAACCGGGACTAAAGGCCCTCTGGAACCGGGACAAAAGCCCTGTTTTGTACCAGTGAGGAACCACCATGGCTACAAGAAAAAACGAAGAGAGAGGAACAATCTATGCTCAATACCGATATTCATTTAAAGGTACTGAAGTGGGTGATAAATTGGAGGCATTGGATTATGTCGCTGAAGGTATATTTGCATATCCATCATTTTCTGAGTATTGCAAGTCCAATTGCCATATGAGCTTTAGCTGCAAATTTCACCCTAACCCTGTTGTAGCATCATATGACCGTGATTACTACTTATTTGACTAGTTAAATGCCCGTGCGTTGCTACGGGCTCCTAATATAATTATATAGACACAAGAATTCCATGCAGTAGATTAAAATTGCTCATTTAACAAGTTCACAAAGAAGATAGTATGCACGCACTTGGCACTGATCACAATGAGTGATGAGTGTGCGGGTTTTGACCGTCTCGCCAAAGACACCATCCCCTTCCTCCTACCATTTTCCAACTATCATGAGGTACAACTTTTCTATTTCCATTATCAGCATTGAAGAGTTCTCCATCCACATTTGTCATCTTGCCTCTTTCATGCCTCTTTGTTCAACCCTCCGCTCCAGGCCAGCTACACCGTTGTGTTGTCTCTTCATTAATTGGAAAGAAAGTAAATATCAAATAAAACTAAATCAACACAACTTTTCATCTATTACGTATGCATTTCTTAATAGATAGGAGGCATATCTTGCCACACGTTGCCAGCCTTCCGTGTGGTAGCTCATAGGGATGTGCTCCTTGTGCTACTTCATAGTTTTACCTTGATCACTACCCCCTTAGCCCCTAACCAAGATAAAGATGTTACAATTGATTAAAGAGGAACAAACACATTTCACCATGCCCATAGCAACCAATTTTCCAAACTCTTCATGCAGATTCATAATCAATCGGCACAACAAAACCACACTATCAACTTGTGGGGTTATCTGCACTATAATTACTTAACTAGTAATGTCAATTAAATTTGTAATTAGTAATGTATCTAGTAAGGTCCATAAATCCTCATTTGATAGTGAAATGAATTCTTAAATGTTTTCATTAAAACCCTCATTTAGCCAACACGGTGGTGAAACGAAAAGTTTAAGAGAAATAATGAATAAAACATAATATGGTCCAGCTTGGCCTTCAATAACAAATTCCTCTTAAGAATAAAGTACAGTCAGCATGCACAAATCATGTGCTGCTTTCAGTAAAGGGTCATTACTTCGAAAACATTGGTTGCATTACCCTATATTTCAGCTGGGTTATGACAATTACAAAGGAAAGTTGTGAAAGGAATGGTTTCCCTTATGTGGCTAAATACAACTTCATATACTAGTCCTTCACGTCGCAAAACAAAGATAAGACTCAGACTACAATAACGCATCAGTTACCCTGCTCCAACAAAGATGGTTGAATCACCAGATGGAGATAGAATAAAGGGCGAGAACTCATGTCGCTAAGAAGAATATCGCTCGTGTTTCCTTCTTCAACCTCTCGTACTCATATTGTCCACTGCAGCATAGTCATCCTACGCGTATTCCAAGCATCTCTGAAAATTCTTACCAGGATCAACCCGGGATGACCGACCACTCTCCACATATATGTAGATTGTAGGAAACGACTCATATATGCCAGCAAGTTGTGTTATGTAAGCACTAAATATGAAAACAAAAGAAAACGAAAGGTACAATGTATGAATAGTAAATAAGATGTGTTTACCTAAAACATTTATAGAAGGGTCTTTTACATCTGTGTCCCTAACTCGAACCCACTACTCAGATTTGCCCCTAATTTCGAAGCCTGCTCAAATTTGCCCCTCCGCCGTTATGTGCCCTTACAGAAATGCCCTTCCGTGCCGTTTCCGTCCGGTCAAAGGCCTTTGACCGTTAATGCGGCGTTTCCTGGACATATTTGCCCCTCTATTCACTTGTCACTTACACATGGGTCCTACCCTAGGAAAAAAACTCTGTCTTATCCCCTCTCTCTCACTTAACAAAAACAACTCTCTCACTCCTTGACATGTGGGCCAGGGACCCACTTGCATGGTCAACACCAGTCCACACGCTCCAAAGCTCGGCTCGGCTCGGCTCGCATGGATTGGCCGGTGGCCGTCGCCGGCGAGAGGCGGCGTGCCTGCAGGTGAAGACCGAGGGGACGGACTCGGGTGGTCTGTCGAAGGATTTGCAGGTGGTGGTCGAGGTGGATGGCGGCGGACAGCGACGGCATGCACGGGGAGCGCCTGAGACATTCTGCGGAGGACGTCGTCGCTGCCGTCGCGGTCGCAGGCTAGATCGAGACCAAAGAGCATGTCCTTGTGCCCTTCTGGACGCCTCGCCTCCGCCCAGCACGGTGAATCGGGCCTGTGGCCGCGTGTAGACGATGGCCGAGACTCCGATCTTCGCCACAGATGCGCACTTGGCCTCCTAAATCCGGCCGCCCCGAGCCACCATTGACCTTCCCGACCTCCGTGTCATTGTCGCTGAAATCACGAGGCCCTACTCCTCTCTTCCCTCGCTCGATTCTTGTTCCCGGAGCGCCCTGCCCGAAGCCGGCCGCCATGACCGACCTCGGCTGGCTCGGTGGTGCGCGCGCGCCCACCTACCTACCTGTGCAGCTATACCGCCCGCCTCGTGCTTGATACGTCTCCGTCATATCTATAATTTTTGATTGTTTCATGCCAATATTCTACAACTTTCACATATTTTTGGCAACATTTTATATTATTTTGGGGACTAACATATTGATCCAGTGCCCAGTGCCAGTTCCTGTTTTCTGTTTGTTTTTTGTTTCATAGAAAATCCATATCAAACGAAATCCAAATGCAACAAAATTTTACGGAGAATTATTTTGCAATATATGTGATTTTTGAGAGGTGGAATCAACGCAAACGGAAGCCCACAGCCTCCACAAGCCACCTTGGCACGCCCCCTCCCCCCTTGCCGCATGGTGGTGCCTCGTGGGAACACCGTAAGTCGGTTGGGGCTCTTCTTCGGCCGCAAGGAAGCTTATATCGAGAAAAAAATCGTGTTAAAATTTCAGTGCAATCGGAGTTACGGATCTCCAGGAATATAAGAAACGGTTTCCGGCCAGAAAACAGGAACGCGAAACAGAAGAGAACAGAGAGAGAGATCCAATCTCGGAGGGGCTCCCGCCCTTCCGGGTGCCTTGGAGGCCAAGGACCAGAGGGGAAAACCTCCTCCCATCTAGGGGGGAGGCCAAGCAAGAAGAACGAGGGGGGCTCTCTCCCTCTCTCCCCCGGTGGCGCCGGAACGCCGCCGGGGCAATCATCGTGACGGCGATCTACACCAACAACTTCGCCGCCGTCAACACCAACTCTCTCCCCCTCTATGCAGCGGTGTAACACCTCTTCTCCCCGCTGTAATCTCTACTTAAACATGGTGCTTAATGCTACATATTATTATCCAATGATTTGTGGCCATCCTATGATGTTTGAGTAGATTCTTTTTGTCCTATGAGTTGATTGATGATCATGATTGGTTTGAGTTGTATATTTTATTTTGGTGCTGTCCTATGGTGCCCTCCGTGTCGCGCAAGCGTGAGGGATTCCCGCTGTAGGGTTTGCAATACGTTCATAATTCTCTTATAGTGGGCGGGTAGAGTGACAGAAGCTTACACCCGAGTAAGGGGGTTGTTGCGTATGGGAGTAAAGGGGACTTGATACTTAATGTTATGGTTGGGTTTTACCTTAATGATCTTTGGTAGTTGCGGATGCTTGCTAGAGTTCCAATCATAAGTGCATATGATCCAAGTACGGAAAGTATAATAGCTCATACCTCTCCCTCATATAAAATTGCAATAATGATTACCGGTCTAGTTATCGATTGCCTATGGACAAATCATTCTCTTGTGTTACAAAAACTTTCTACTAAACAACTAACTTTTATTATCTCGCAAATTACTCCTAGTTTTATTCTCGTTAAGTACTTCTAGTCTTATCCTTACACCCGCAAAATAGTTTCATACTTGTTCTAGGTAAAGCGAACGTTAAGTGCGCGTAGAGTTGTATCGGTGGTCGATAGAACTTGAAGGGAATATTAATTCTACCTTTAGCTCCTCGTTGGGTTCGACACTCTTATTTATCGAAAAATCTATAATTGATCCCCTATACTTGTGGGTTATCAGTGCTCTCCTCCGGCGGTCATGGACATGCTCGTACGGCTGGATTTGGATTCCGGCCGCGGTGGCTAACAACGGCGTCGTCGACCGAAGCTCTCAGGCGATTGCTCCCATGATAGCTCCGACAATAGTTGCGGGCGGCGGCTCCAGCCCCTCCGTCGGACGACCCCGAGCCTCCCACCATGGCCCTCACACGCAGGCGCGCTGTCCCTCGCCGGCGACGGCCACCGGCCGAGCCGCCAAGCCTCGCCGTGACCACATGCGAACAGGAGTTGACCCTGACAGTGGGTCCAATGGCCCACATGTTAGGGAGAGAGAGGGGGGCTATGAGAGAGGGAGATAGTTTTTTTTAATATTGGTGGGCTCCACGTGTAAGTCGGAGATGGGATGAGAGAGAGAGGGAGTTTTTTTTACTTTTCCTAGGTAGGTCCCACCTGTAAGTGGGATGTGCACACAGGGGCAAAAATGTACAGCAAACGTGAGGAAAACGGTCAAAGCCCTTTGACCTGATGGAAACGGCACGGAACGGCATTTCTATAAGGGCACCTAACGGCAGAGGGGTAAATTTGAGCATGCTTCGAAATTAGGGGTAAATCTGAGTAGGTTTCGAGTTAGGGACAGAAATGCAAATGGCCCTTTATAGAAAGTTTTCTCTTGTCTACATAATCTTCTTATATGACAATAAATTTTCCACCTTCCAAGTAAATGGCGGACGATTTGGTAAAGTATCTATCTGATATCCAGAACTTGAATTGCAAATTTAAGAATCTTCATCACTAACCTCTTGCATAGTTGCAGTTCCTTTTAGAATGAGGAACTCTGCAGAGAATACAATAGTGTCTTAGAACTATGCCTTGTACAAGAAAACCTGCATATTCCCCATCCAAGAGGCTAGTTTATGTCAAAAATTCATGCTACAAAGAATGTTGAACAATGAAAAAAAAGGCGTAGGCTGTACTTGACGGACCATCTGTACAAGGTTGTAGTAGCCGTCTGTTTGCCAAAATATTTCAGAAATGAGACTGAGCTATCACCATGTTGTCTAGCGTGGACACTCTCATCGCCACCTCCCACATGTTGGGACCAAGGGATGCAGCCCCTCCCGAGGTGGACCCTAGCAGCTGTCTGTAAAAACCATCAATATGTGTCTGCAGGTCCCTTACCCCGGAGTATATATTGTCCCCCTCTCTTAGCACCCTAATTGTGCAACGCCGACAACGCCCATTACCAACCGCATGGAAAAAATTCGTGCTTGCGTCCCCCTTAAGAACCTATCGTTGTTGCCCTCTCTGTTTCCAATACATCTCCTCGCATGTCAAGATGAAGATCATTTCATCCTCCGCCGCGTACCTCCTAGCCCACTCATCATGTGATAGGCCACTACTATCTGCCTTTGTGTCAAGAAGTTTTATTTCGACCATTAATGCGCTCTTACGCACCCGCATCTGGCTTCCCACGTTTTCCCCCCATCCTCGTAGGTGGTGTCGCAAACGACAAATACAATGTTGCCATTCATCTAGGACATCACACAGCGGTCCATACCGATGAGGTCGGTTAGCCCGCGTCTGGTCCATACCAGTTTTGCATCCTCACGTCAAATATTCAGATCCATGGCGATGCACACTACATATAGAGGATTTTGGGGGCCCTAATTTTGGGGGGCCCTGTGCGGTCGCCCACCTTGCACTCCCCCGTCGACAGCCCTGCATATCAACCATAACATATCACAATCAACCCATAGGACAAAAAGGAAATACCCAGACATGATAGAGATGCAACACATCATTGGATAACAATATATAGCATCAAACACCATGTTCAAGTAGAGATTACCGTGGAGAGAGAGAGAGAGAGAGAGAGAGAGAGAGAGTACACCACTACCCGGAGAGGGAGAAGGATGTTGATGACGACGACGAAGTTGATGGAGGTGATTGCCGTGATGATGGTTCCTCCGGCAGCGCTCCGGCGCCACCGGAAGAGAGGGGAAGAGAGGCCCCCTCCTTCTTCTCCTTGCTTGGCCTCCCCCTAGATGGTAGAAGATTCCCCCCTCTGGTCCTTGGACTCCACGACTCCCGGAGGGGCGGGAGCCCCTCTGAGATTGGACCTCTCCTCCTCTGTTTCTCTCTGTTTTCGGTCTTGTTTTCTGGCCGAACACCGTTTGTTACATATCCGGAGATCCGTAACTCCGGTCGGGCTGAAATTTTGAGAGGATTTTTCCATAAAATTAGCTTTCTTGCGGTGAAAGAAGGGCTCCAACCGACTTAAGGAGCTGCCACACGACCTCCCGCCGCGCCCTACCCCCTAGGGCGCGCCACCTGGCCGTGTGGGGCCCTCGGGCACCGTCTTTGCGTTGATTCCTTTTCTCAAAAATCACATATATTCTAGAAAAAATTATATTAAATCACCGGGGGATTTTGACCTTTCTAGATATTGATTTTCTGTGAAACCAAAAACAATAGGAATCAAGAACTGGCACTGTGCACTAGATTAATAGGTTAGTCCAGAAAAATAATATAAATTGATGCCCAAAATATGTAAAAGCATGAAACAATCAAAAATTATAGATACGTCGAAGACGTATCAAACTTCCAGTTTGTCGTCATTTTTTTGAGCAAATTTGTCGCCATTTGTCGAACCCAGATTACTCCCAAACATTATTTGGCGCCTTAAACGTCACTTCTAGGCGTTTTCACCAAGTGACGCACATCCCTGATCCGTCCCACACAAAATGGGTTGGCCCATCTTATATCGCTAGTCGTTGTAATGTCTTCGTAACGTAATCTGTGGCACACTTCTGACTTTGTGAAGTTTCGAACCATTTTCTTCTTTTTTTGCTGGTTTTTTGTTTGGTTTTTTATTTTTATTTTTTCTTGTTTTTGTTTTTATTTTTGTTCTTTTCTAAATTAGTGAACTTATTTTTCCAAATTCATGAAGTTTTTTCTAAAAATTTGAACCTTTTGGATTCGTGATCTCTTTCCAATTTCGTGAAATTTTAAAATTTATGAACATTTCTCAAATTCACACATTTTTTGAATTTGTGAACTTTTCTTAAATCCGTGAACTTTTTCAAATCAAAGATTTTTTTCCAGATTTCTGAACATGTTTCAATTTCGAAAATTCTTTTTTAATTTCATGAACATTTTTCAAATCCGCAAATTTTTGTCAGATTCATCAACAATTTTCAAATTTATAAACTGTTTTTAAATTCACAAACATTTTTTAATTCATGAAAAAATTTCAAAACCATGAAATATTTTTCTAATTTGTGAACAATTTTTTTAAATCTGTGAACTTTTTCCAAGCACAATTTTGTTTAATTTTTGTGAGATTTTTTCAAAATTATGTTTTTTTACAAAAGTCAACGGTCAACCAACTGGTTCACTGCACGAGGAGTTTTTTTTTTTTGGGCGAGCGACCTCCCGCTGTGGGGCCGTGGCCCGCTTTGGGCGCATGTGAGCGTCAGTTGTGTTCGGGCATTTTCTCAAGAAAAAAACCTGGGCTGCCAGCCCATGCCGGGGAGGAGTTAAGCGAGCCAGACGAACGGCGTCCAACGGAGCCGGGAGCTGGCGCCGCGGATTTAGCGAAGCTGCCGATTTTTGGGGTTTGTGGGAGTCAAAAACTGGCTGTCACCCGTGACTGTCCTCCACTGCCGTCTGCCGCCGGCCCCCTCCCCCCCTTGCTTCGTCCGTCCTAAACCTGTCGCCGCCGAATCCGGCAACGCGGAGGCCGCCTAGCTTCATCCCCCCCCTCCTCCCACCGGAGCGACCCTCGAAGCGGCCGGCGGACCTCAGACGCCCTCCTCCCCTCCCCTCCCCCCCGCTGGACCGACACCCAGGCCGGGCGCGGCTTCTTCTCCTTGGGTAAGGAAGCCCTAGCTTTGCTCTGCTTTGTTCGGGTTACTGCCGTTACGATTCTCTCTAGCCTACTTTTCTTCGCCGTGAATCAACCGAATCCGACCAGATCCCTCTTCCTCGAGGCCTTTCCCGGCTCATCCCGGTCCCCGTTCCTAGGGCCGTCAATCAGGACAGCGCTAATCGCAGGATTAGCACCGCCGCTAGCTTTGCATTCTGATATGTACGCTCGCTGCTATACACCTTCAGATTTCACTGCGAATAATTGTTCTAAGGGCACACAGAAGCTCAACCTCATGTAAATTGTATCATATCCAGTCACTCATATAAACATAGAAAATAGTGAATTACATTCTAGAACTAGTAGGCATCGGTGCGACGTGCCCAGGTTGCCATTGATATTTTTCAACCATATTTCGATTGCTCTTGAAAATACATGGCAGAAATGGCAAACCAAACAGTCACAGTCACATAAATCTACAGCATATTTTCACCATTTTCTCCCCAACTCATTCTGGAATACATTTATGGTTAACAGACCACACAGATCATCCACCATGTATTTTGGTGTCTTGTTACCCTCAAGGCCTAAACTCGTACTGATAGCCGTTTGTTTTCAGGAAATTTAAAACAACTGCTTGTTATTTTTGGCTTCTCCAAGAAAATCAGTTTGTGAATTGTTAATTTCCTCTACTTCTCCGTAGTTCACATGCCCAGCATTTGTAGCTCTAAATCTTCTCATAAATCTGGATGAAATGACCGTTTTCCATTTTGTTTTGCAGTTGAACCATGACCGCGCAGACCAAGAAGAGGAGCCCTGTGGAGAGTGGGGACGCTGCTATCGGCACGGCTCTCGTTGGCTTCATCTCCAATAACGAGGATTTGGGTCCCATTGTGCGGCATGCTTTCGAATCCGGAAGGCCTGAGGCTCTCTTTCACAACCTCAGGGGTATCGCCAAGAGGAAGGAGGTTGAGATCGAGGAGCTCTGCAGGCTTCACTACGAGGAATTCATCCTCGCGGTTGATGAGCTGCGTGGGGTGTTGGTTGATGCTGATGAACTCAAGGGCGCGCTGTCGGGTGAGAATCTGCGCTTGCAGGAGGTTGCTAGTGCCCTGCTTCTGAAGCTCGATGAGCTTCTCGAGTTGTATGCGGCGAATAAGAATGTTGGGGAAGCGCTTGCAACATTGAAGATCTGTCTGCAGGTCACCAGCCTGTGTCAGGTGTGCAACAGGGACATGGTCCAAGGCAAGTTTCACACTGTGTTGAAGACTTTGGAGCTGATTGAGAAGGACCACCTGCAGAATATTCCTCTGAAGCTTCTTAAAAATGTTGTTCAGAAAAAGATACCGATGATGAAGCTGTACATCGAGAAGAAAGTTTCCGGTGAGTTTAATGAGTGGCTTGTGTATATCAGAAAGTTTGCAATGGAGATTGGACAGACCTCGATACGCCAGGCCTCTTTGGATCGTCAGAAAGATGAGCGAATGCGTGCCTGGCAGAGGGAAGCAGAGGAATGTAGTCGCGGGGGGTTTGATGAGCATGCTTATGCCTTGGATCTGGAGTACATAGATGAAGATTCAACACTAGAATTTGATCTTACTCCAGTATACCGAGCATACAACATCCACATATCCCTAGGCCTTGGGGAGAAGTTTCGAGAGTATTACTACAGTAACAGGCTCATGCAGCTTATCTTGGACATGCAAATTTCTACAACACAACCCTTCCTCGAGTCCCACCAGCACTTCCTTGCTCAGGTAGCTGGATTTTTTATTGTTGAAAACCGTGTTCTTCGAACTGCAGAGGGACTTCTATCTGAGAGCCAGGTTGACACAACGTGGGAAGCATCTATTTCTAAGGTCACCTCTTTTCTAGAGGAACAGTTTGCACGCATGGATGCAGCTAACCACCACCTCCTTGTAAAAGATTATGTCTCTCTTCTAGCTGCAACCATGAAGAAGTATGGGTATCAAGTCACATCTTTGCTTGAAGTTCTTGACAAAAACAGGGACAGATATCATGAGCTGCTTGTTTCAGATTGTCGGAAGCAGATACAAGGCGTCTTTGCTAAGGACTCGTATGAAAGGATGGTTATAGAGAAGGAAAATGACTACAACATGAATGTCGCAGCATGTCAACTTGAACCCATTCACGCAGTGCCGGATTTGCCATATGTTGCGCCATTTTCCTCATCAGTTCCCAGTGCTTGCCGTATTATCCGTTCCTTCATTGAGGATTTGGTAAGCTACTTGTCATATGGTGTAGTGATCAACTCCTATGATGTGGTGAAAGGATACCTAGACAAGCTTTTAATTGAGGTACTAAATGACGGTCTTCTGAAGTTGATACATAATGGTAGTTTGGAAATCGCGCAGCTGGTACAGATTGCAGGAAATATTGCCATCCTTGAGCGGTCATGTGACATGTTCCTTTTGCATGCTGCCCAACTTTGTGGACTTCCCAAACGGCTGCTTGGGAAGCCTCATTCTGGTTTGACTGCTAGAGCTGTGCTCAAGGCCTCCCAAAACGCTGCGTTCAATGGATTAATAACCTCGGCCAATTCCAGAATTGATGAATTCATGCTGCTGCTGACCAGCATCGATTGGACAACAGAGGAAACTCCAGAACATGCAAACGACTACATGAATGAAGTCCTCATCTACCTTGACATGGTGGTATCGACTGCACAGCCGATTCTGCCGAGAGAGGCCCTCTTCAAGGTCATTTCTGGTTCACTCAGCCACATCTCAGACTCTATAATAACAGTTCTTCTCAGTGACAGGGTGAAAAGGTTGAGCATCAATGCGGTTGTAGGTATTGACATTGACCTGAAACTGTTAGAGGAGTTTGCAGAAGACAGATTTCACGTGACTGGGTTGTCGGCCCTTAAAAAGGAAACAAGTTTCAAAGATTGCCTGGTCGAGATTAGGCAGCTGACTAATCTTCTGCTGAGCAACCACGCCGAGAGCTTCATGAATGCTGTAATCAGGGAGAAGAGTTATGCGTCCTTGGACCACAAGAAGGTGGCCATCATCTGTGACAAGTTCCGGGATGCTCCTGACAGTTTGTTCGGGAGCCTTTCGAGTAGAAACATGGTGCCGAGTGCTCGAAAGAAGTCCTTGGATGTGCTGAAGAGAAGGTTGAAGGATTTTAGCTGAGATTAGCTATGTTGCATCTGAAATAAGCTGGTACCGGTTGAGTAGAACTCAATTTGCTTCTGTAAAACCTTATCTGGTCTTGTGATTTTCTTGTATAGAACATAATTACTGTCCTCTGATTCATGCGCGCACTTAGGCTTGGCTGCTTATAGGGCTAGGCCGTGAACATAATTTCCATCTGAACTTAGTTGGCACTGTTCTTTCACTAGAAGAAATAGAAGAGGTCTGTTTCTTTCGTACCAATGCAAGCTATTAAAGGCTTAAGTTGACAGACACAACCACAAGATTTGGTGTCCGTAGGGGAGCAGTAAGTGAGAAGAAAGCTGTCAAATAGACTGGTGCTGGTAATCATTGTCTTCCATTGCTTAAAGAGAAAACCTTCGATTGTTTAGGGAGAGACTTGAAGGACGGTGAAGGTTTAGCAGCTTGGCTTTGATGAAAAGTACTTCTTTTGACAGTTAGCAAAACTTTAAACGTTCCCTGAAATCTCTTTGATCAGTTAACTTTGGAATTAAACCTTTAGCTCTCCGACACCAAATCAATGTTTTTTGTTAAAAAAATGCTATCAGTGTCAGTCATGCTAGGCAATTAGGTAGTTTCCTGGTTTTGGATTCAGTTTACTGTAAGTATCTCTTAGCTTGCTGATCAGCTTTAGGCAATGAGGTATTCTCAAACTGCAACTTAGTTTCGCTTCTTTTTTTCTGTCTCGAAGGTGAAAACCCTCCTTTTTTTTGTTGTTAAAGGGGAATATATTAATATCGCGAAGATTCCAATTACACCCAACCTCTACACCAACAAGATATCGAAAGACATTCAGGATGCATACAGCCAAAAACAAAATAAAAGAAAGAGAAATATAAAAACAAGAAACTGAGAACCTACAAACAAGAAAAGAAAAAGGAAACAAACACAGGCAACCTGGATTGTGTGCATCCGTGATGCGGAGGCCAGGAGCAATAGAATTCTTCCATTTTGTCTAAGGCCATGTTTGGATTGTCGTTTTCCTTTCAAATACCCTTGTAAAAAATACAGGTCTCCACCGGTCATTTCTTTTCCAGCCGGAAATCCCTCACGGCCCGGTAAGTTACGCCTGTAAATTAAATAACCCATGTATTAAAATAGGGAAACACTTCTACTCCCCCGGCGGATCGCAGATCTCGCGTCCGCCGCCTTCCCTGCACGCCACGTGGCCCATGGGCCACCACTATTAGATTTGCAACTGACCGGTTGTAGCAAATCTTACCACCACAACAAGTGGCCTGTTGCAGACCGACGAAGACAACGGTGAGATAGTGATGAGGCGACATCCAAATCACACGTGTGACGCGCTTCGGCGCCGGCGCCGGCAACCGCCCACCTCGCCGGAGAGGAGGATGGCGGCGAGGTTACAGCCTGGGGTCGGGCATGGTGGCTGCCGTTGCCACCCACCTCCACCACGACCGTCGGCCGCGCGCGGTGCGCTCACCTCGCCGGAGAGCAGGATGGCGGCGTGGTGACCCGGTCGGAGGTCCGGCACTCGCCGGAGACGGTGTGATGGCAGGGACGGGCGGCGCCGCTCCTTCCTCACCACCGTTCGATGGGAGCTCGCGGCGAACGACTGACCGTGCTTTTTTTCTTGCAACATCCTCCCCGTTACAAGAAAGATTCTGCAACACCATCGATGTTGCAAGACTTTTTGGCGAAGACAAAAGAAATTCTGCAACATTATCTATTGCAAAAAAAAAATCTGCAACAATATCTCTGTTGCAAAAGTTCTGCAACATGAACTCTGTTGCAAATGTCTGAGCGCAACATCATCGTCGTTGCCAAAGCTGGCAGCGGAATCTAACGACCATCTCGCGTTGAAAAGATCCGCCGGCTGACGCGTAGCGTTGCCCATTAAAATACCCCAATGACAAGCGTGGCCTAAAAGGAAAAACACCGGCAACCAACGACATCAGGCCTAACAACGAAATATCAAGGCATGCCAATGAAAAATGAAATCTAGCCACCGCCGACGGAGCCCCCCTCCTCCTCTCCTCACGTCCCTCGCCGCTGACAGTGGGCGCGACCGGGAGAAGCCCAGCCGGCGGCGGCGGCGGCGGCGGGGAGTTTCTCTTCTCCTCGCTCGGGTGGATCGACGCGGGGCGGCTCACCCAGGTCTGGGTGCCGCGCTAAGCGACGGGCGCGGTAGCACCTCGGTGCGCCGATGCGGGACGGCGTCGGTGGCATGGCAGAGGTGCGTTGGGTGGTGCGGCGGCGGTGCTCGCGGGGGTTGGTGTTGGCGGCTTTGGTGCTCGCGGCCTGCCAGATCTGATCTCGCGGGGCGGGCCGTGGGCGGCGCGGGTCACGGGTGGCTGCCCCTGCCTTGGCATCCGGCTGGTGGGGATGGCAGCGTGACGGTGGTGGTCGACCCTCTCTCCTCTGCTCTTCGGGCGGTGGGTGTGGTGGACGGTGGCGGCCTGTTGGTGGATGTCGGCGGCTCGACGGGGGTGCCGTTGGTTGGCCGGTGGTGGTGGGGGCGAAACAGGGAGGGAGGCAGGGGGCCTCCTGGTCGTGCCGATGCCGACTTCTGGAGCTGCTGCTTCCAGAAGGGTCGTGTCGGTGGTCTATGTCCCCGGTGGAGTGGTGCGGTGGCTGCGGCGAGGACGAGATCAGCGGCTGCCGGCGACCCTCCCCTGCCTGAATCCGGCCGGCTGGGTTGCCTTCCCGCCAAAGGGCCCGTTTTGGGGTGGAAGGAGGTGCCTTCTACCTCTCACCGGTTGATGACGTCCATTAGCCGTCGTGGTGGTTGCGCGGGGGGGGGAGGGGGGTTCTTGGATGCCGGGGTGGCGGCCTCGGTGGTGGAAGTCCCGTTGCTTGTGGGTGGGGTGCGCGGCTCAGGTGTGGGCTGGTCGCTATGGCCGTCAGGGCGGCGTGGCGGCCGGTGCTTCGGCGAGCGGTGGCGTTTCGTAGGTGGAGCGTGCGTGCCAGGGGAGATCCCCTGCCCGGCTTCGGTCGGGCCGACGGCGGCGGCGTCCCCTTCACATGGTCCAGGTGAAAACCATGATCCTTTGGATTTGGCGGCAATGTCGCTCCGGTGTCGTTCCCCATCTTGAAGGCGCCGTCTTGGAGGCCTACATTCGCCGAGCTCAGCTTCATCTCTCCGTGACAGTTCTGTCATGGTGGACTACTCCGACTACTTCAAGCACTGCCCTCATTGCTCATTTGTCGTTTGCTTAGGGTGTTGGGGTGGTGTGGCTGTTCCTTTACCTGTTGTATCTGGCCTTGATTGTGTTGTGTGGTGGTGTGGTGTGGTGTTGAGTTATTTGCGATGATCTTGTTGGTCGATGCTTTATCTATAAAGCGGGGCAATAGCCTTTTTCGGTAAAAATGAAATCTAGAATGGTCTGCTTGGTGAGTTGTTAGCATGTGGTCTGCTTGTATTGGTTTACGTAGGTTTTTGGCTAATTAACTAGGTGACTCTCTTCTGCTTAGTTAATCGCTGAGGCAAATCTTTTTCTTCGTTTCAATTTTTTTTCCAGATATGAAGTAATTACTGGATCACCCGTTACAAAACCCACAACTAAGATTTTTATTTGTCTCCTAAAGGCACTTCATTGGGTAATGGAAAGCACAGATGCCATATCCGTTCGTCTTGAAACTTGAGTCTTCCTGAACAAGTTTATCTGCTACTTTGTTACAAACCTACTATGTTAGATGCTCTATCCTTTTGATGTAATATCAGCCATAGGTTTCCCTACCAGTTGTGGCAATCATAATAGTAATTCTCTTCTTTGGTCTTTGCATTAGAAGTTAAGTTCAACAAAACAAAGTGTGAACGCTAGTTTTTTCTTTTTTGCAAAAAGGATCAGATCTGTTATAAAAGTTCACCGGAAGTACAAAGAGTTTCAAACATAATAAAAATTACATCGAGCACGCTAGTTAATGAATTAAAAAACCCATCGAAAGTAAAAAATGAATTGAAACCAAGACGGTAAAATTCCATGAGCCAATTCAGTTAACATGCAAACAACCGAATTCGTATTCATGTCCATTACAGTTTCCTTGCTGAATTGGAATTGAAACCAATTCAATACGGAGGCCTCCAATACGGACTTCCAAACACAACGTAATATATTTACACTTGTGGTAGTCAGTAATAACTCTATTATAATCATTAGTGTGAATTAGGACGCCATTGTGTATTAAGCATCTACTGCACACCAAATAGTCAAGATCCCAGTCCCACTGCTTGGTACTGATGTCGTTGCCTGCTATCATGAATTCCAAAACTTGATGGTTTCATTGTACACCCAACAAAGGCAGCAAATCGCGCACTGCCTAGACTAAAAAAAATCTAGCTCAATATGTTTTTAATCTTTACTCTGGACCTTGGGCTCCCTATGGACTGTTTTCAACAATAAGGTGTTAGCAACTTACTGTAACAATCATATCTCAAGTTGCAGTATACCTTTTTTTCCCCAGAGGACTATAGAATAGACCACTGGGCCAATCTAAATTTTGCTCTGTTTGTGAGTCTCTCCAACAACTTTATAGTTTACTAATAAAGCACCCAGTCATTGATTACATGCATCTGTGTTGATTTATGCTTATATTTATGGTAATTGTATAATCACCAGATAGGGTATTTTGCAAAGATAATATTGGAACCAAAGTTTTTTTTTTTTAAATTTACTGGGTCCAAATAAAATAGCATATATAGGAACAATCTTTAATCAACAACCGTAGGCTGTAAATGTGATGTTATTCAGAAAAGTTATTGAGTAGTATAAACTGAATTCCTAACACTACTACAACTCACGCCAACCATGACACACAGCATGCAAGCCACACACTGCCACAACTACAATTTCTACCTAACTACACTAACACAAATACTTGTAGGACTTGGACAAGATTACCGAACATTCTCTTCCCAATCTTGACTCTGTCTTCCATGCTCCTCCGATTTTTGCTCATTGTAGATTCGTGACGTGACGATCCAACTCAACTGTCATTTCCGTACACTAAGAATGACCACTCCTGGAAAGTGGAAACATGCATTGCACCTCTTGCTCTGTTATATTGTGCCACTGCTATCGCTTGGCCGCCGCCTTACACTCACTTCACACCAAAATGTTCTTGTACTTGCTTGCAATAGATTCACCGTCTATGGGCCGCACACCTCATCACTTTATGATGGTTTCCCCTACCACCACTCGCCTCCGGCATCCCACGAATACACACTGGCCGTAACGAGGACATGGACATAGCTCATGGAACACCATGCACACCGCTTCAACTCCAATGAATTCCCATAGAGATGAGCACTTGGACACAACTACACCTCACATATTATCCGCAAAAAAAAAAAACTACACCTCACACACACCCCGATTGAACGTGCGAACGCGTGCGCATGAGTCCTTGATTCATCTAACTCCACAGGATGACGATCTTGACGAGAATCGGTTTCTAGATATCCTTGAGTTAGTTAGACAAAACAAAACACAATTTTAGTTTGTTATGTTGCTAGACGAGTTTAAGGAAAACTAGATCCCACTAGCCCCTTAGGGAAAGAAAAAGGATAATCATATCGCTCTTTTGCTTGTGATATACCATTTCATCTTACTTATGCAACCATCATGTCTAGGGCCAGGGGAATGCAAGAACTTCAACAATAGCTTCTTTAATGTGCAGTAAATTTTCTCCATGAGTGGGTATAGGATACTACCATGGTGGAACTCCAAATCCAATGGTTATATTTTTTTACGAAAAAAAACCCAATGAATTGATTCTCCCGATTTAACTCTTTTGAGCCTTGGCTCCGGCCTGAGTCGAGTAGTCACTATCCAGTTAACTTTATTGGTATTGAAGCCTAACATGTTGTTTGAGTGTTGTTTCAAACCATTAGGAGTAATATATGAATTTTAAGAAATAATTGAATAAGAGTTGGTAATATATAAGAGCAGTTACATTTTCATCTAGCATGAATACATAGCCCCATCGTGTTTTAAAAAGCATCGATAGCCCCATTAGGTTATTGACACCTTCAAATTTGAAGTTCAACATTTCCCTTGAACAACTATCTCACTGGATGTTGCTTGTAAGAAATTTGTTGTTAAGGTCAATGCTAACCTGCAATGGGGTGGGTCGGGCTGAGTGTACTCGATTTCACAGTGTAGTGTTATTAGCCAGGACTTCAAACCTTATTTTGGCGGTGTTTCGCTTTCAACTGAAAGAAATTGCACAGCTTCTCTTGTGTACACGTGTTCTAACATTTTTCAGATGTTTTCCTGTTTCTGTCATGCACTCCTCAAAGAAAAGGGTTGTCCTTCACAACTTGTATCGTCAATCAAAAAGTCCATTTAATTCTGAACTACTCCCTCCGTCCCATAAAACGTTGTCTGCATTTCTGATTTCTTGTCTAAGACGTAATTACAGTCCTCCGATTCGTGGGTGTGGCTGCAAACTGTAGCTGTATGCGTGTAATTTTTTTCCGTCTGAACATTTTATTTCGAAAAGGGGAGCACCCCGGGCTCTGCTTTCCGTCTCAAGTTTGTTGACAGTGGCATTTCACCTGAAGAAATAGAAGAGGGCATTTTCTTTTGTACCAATGCAAGCCATTAAAGGCCTAAGTTGACACAAAAAAAAAGAGAGAGCTGTCAACCACAACCACAAGGTTTGGTGTCCGTAAGGGAGCAGTAAGTGTGAAGAAAGCTGTCAAATGGACCGGTGCTGGTCATCATCGTCCCCCGTTGCTTAAAGAGAGAAGCTTGGATTGTTTAGGGAGAGAGACTTGAGGGACAGTGAAGGTTTAGCAGCTTGGCTTTGATGAAAGCTACTTCTTTGACAGTCAGCAAAGCTCTGAATGCCACCCTTGATAAACCTCTTTGGTCAGATCACTTTGGAATTAGAGCAGGCTTTAGCTTTCACACACCAAATCCAATTGAAAATCATACCATCTTTGTAATAATGCCGGCAGAATTCAAGAGATTTGATGCCCATTCTTCTTGGGAACTGTCAGTAGAAGACTGTGCTGGTAGGAGATACACTACACTGGTGCAAATTATCATGTTCATGTTTCCTGTTCATCATCTAGTATTATACAATCATATATCCGGTGGACACATTCTCTTCTTCCTCTTGTGACGTGTGTGGCACAGGAGAGAGGAAAGGGACGGCAGCAGGGCAGGGCAAAGAAAAGGAAGAGCTGCGGCACCAAAAAACAAAAGCTTGATGAGAAGATGCCAACAACCACCAGTCCAGTCCAGTCCAGTCCACCACTCCACCCCCCTCACTTTGCTTTGCAGACAATCTCTCCTCTCTTTCTCCAGTCCCTCCGAAAGATCCCCATCATCAGCCAGTGCCATCATCTGATTCTGATCTCTTCCCCCCATTCCCCATCACATTCCCGACCTCGAGAAAGTGCCATGGATCGAGCGCCCACACAGATGCTCCTCCGCCTTCTCCCCTCACCCCGTCACAATGATTTGGCCTCAGAGATCCTCTGCTAGTACCTGAGAACTCAGTCGTCTTGGGCTGAGTGAGGTGGTTGGCAACACATCTGTCCCCGTTTCTCCCTCCACCTTTTTCTCCTGCCAAGATTTGGTGCTAGGAGGAGGAGGGGGAGGCAATGGCTTCCTCGCCGCCTGCAATCATCGGGACAGAGCCCACCTGGGTGCCCTACGAGCCAACCAGGGACTGCTCCCAGGGGCTCTGCAGCCTCTACTGCCCCCAGTGGTGCTACTTCATCTTCCCTCCGCCGCCGCCCTTCGACCTCGCCGGCCCCGGCCCGGACGACTCCTCCGGCCACGTCTTCTCCCCGCTCGTCATCGCCATCATTGGCGTGCTGGCGACCGCCTTCCTCCTCGTCAGCTACTACACCTTCATCTCCAAGTACTGCGGCACCTTCGGCTCCCTCAGGAGGAGGTTCTTTGGCCCCAGCTCCGGCGGCGCCTCCCGCGGCGGTGGAGGCGGTGGGAGCGGCCATGGCCAGTCCAGGAGCCAGGAGTCGTGGAACGTCTTGCCGGCGAGCGGGCTGGACGAGACCCTGATCAACAAGATCACGGTGTGCAAGTACAGGCGCGGCGATGCGTTTGTCCATACCACGGACTGCTCTGTCTGCCTCGGCGAGTTCCACGACGGGGAGAGCCTCCGGCTGCTGCCGAAATGCAGCCATGCGTTCCACCAGCAATGCATCGACACTTGGCTCAAGTCGCACTCCAATTGCCCCCTCTGCCGCTCCAACATCACCTTCGTCGCCGTCGAGGTGGCGCCGCCGGAGCCGGAGGGCTGTGCTCCGGGCGACAACGACCGGAACACCCATGAGGTGGTTGTGGTGATCGATGAATTGGAGAACATGTCTGAAGAGCAGCAGGATGCAGTGAGCAGCGGTGGCGTCAGAGCTGACCGTGATGATCAGGAGACAGATGACAGCCGAGAGGGAGCAGAGGAGGAGGAGGAGGAGGCAATTGGCACGGCTGAGATCAGAGAAGAAGGCGTTCCACCACCGAAGGCGGGGTCCAACCTGCACCGTGACAGCCGCATGTCCATCGCCGACGTGCTGCAGTCCACCATGGAGGACGAGCTGATCGCAGCCAGGGAGAGCGGGCTCCTTGCCGGTGGCGCCGGCACGTCGAGGCGGGGCCGCGGGGAGAACAGCAGCAGCAACGGACGGGGCCGCAGCCGGCGCGCGTTGCAGGACGACTCCGTGCCGCCGATGAAGAGGCTGCCGCCCGGGGGCAGGTCGTGCTTTAGCAGCAAGAGTGGCAGGGGAGTCGTCGTCGATTCAGATAATCCAGTGCGAGGTGGCCAGTCGTTATGATCCTGGACAAGCTCCCGTCCCGTTTCTGCGCATGATGGGATGCCAATGAGGACCATATCATCATAATTCAGAGATGTCATCGTCTTGCGAGAATGTCGATATCCCTCGGTTGTAGCATGCTCTGCTTGGGTAAGATCTCTTCTGATGTTAGTTCAGCAGGCGTTGGATCATTTCGTTTTTTTGCTCTTCCAAATTCCAACTCATGACATAGGTTCGTCTCCTCCACCGCACATTCCATTGTTTCAGTGGACATGTTTTGCTGTGGGTGCAGTAACAGGCTCAAGTTTTCAACACCTGGAATGATTTCTTTCTTTCACCTTTTGTGTGTGTGTTTATGCCTTTGCAAATTACTCCCTTTGTCCCATAATGTAAGACACTTTTCGACACTACGCTAGTGTCAAAAAAACGTCTTACATTATGGGACGGAGGCAGTAGTTGTAAAGCGAGTGTGAAATCCGAAGGATCAAATCTTGCAGTCTGTTTTGCCGCTGACGCTTGCTGTGATCCATCATGATCCATGAATTAGTCTGATCCTAGCAAAGTTGTAGACCGACAGTCCACGTTTTTCTATTCGACGGAGACTCCTCATGATGACCCGCACCCGCACCCACTTTGCAGCAAAAGGAATGGTGTTTTTATATCGTCCAGCGCCTCCCTTTGTTCCTAAGCTGAATGCGGGTTTACGGACAATAGTGCCGTGGAAGTTTCTGTAAAAGCAGTGATGCGGGCATAATGCGGGAATCCCGTGGTTAGGCGGGCATCTGCCCTGCCCTCCGTAGCACGTGTTTCTGGAGTTCCAGATCTGTGCTCATGGTTTGGTTGATGTGGCAGAGCCAAATAATTTAGCACTCTGTTCTGCTCTCGCGAAGAACAGTAGAGCCGGGAGGTTGCAGATACATACAGTATTATAAATTATATCCTGAATACCAGGCAGTTGGCATCCCAGCCATTCTCTGTTGTCTGTGCATCATCCATCCTCAGTCGTTCACCAACTCCCCTTCTCTCGGTAGACGTCCTTGTCGCGCTCTTAAGCGATCTCTACTCCATCTTCTTAGATAATACTAATGGAAGAGCGAGTACTCTGCGGTCTGAAATGTGAACAACCAAAGTGATCTCCTTGACTGAGGTTAACCAAATGTATGCAACCAATACGGTTTACTTTTGTGCTCCCTCTAATCTACTGTAATACGCATAGGCTGTTTATCTAGGCTGTCGGCGCCCTGGGGTTAAGACGACGAAAGCTGCGTTTTGTCGGCGTCGGGATTTGCCCCCTTGTACTCACCCGTCCGGTAGTCATCGGCGAGAGAGACGCCGAGAGCATTGCTCCATGTGTTTTTTTTTGTAACTAAAGATAAAGTAATGCTACATCCACATGTTGTGACATGTGAAACTGCGGCTTAAAGGTGGTGGAGCGGCGGGCGACCATCGGTACCTGTGCTTTATCTCCGCCTTTGTTTTGAACTCGCGACGGGGATTCGGCGGTCGACATCTCGCCTTCTTTTCTCGTCCTTTTACTTTTGGCACATGTGGATACACAAACTGAGAGGGGCCGGGCTCCCGAATGTGACGCAGGGGAAATGTCTAGTGACGAGGTTTTTAACACAGTACAATTGAAATCGCTTACAAACACGAGCATACACTCACCCCTATGAACGCGCACACGCACACACACCTTACCCCGACATAGCATCTTGAGATTTTACAAAGTCACCACATGCGCCTCATAGTCGACGGGAACATCTCCTCCCACTAAACAAACATCGCCGAAAGCCTGAAATAAATCCAGGAATAATGCGAGCACCAATGTCAAGTATAGGACTTGAACTCTGGTGGGCTGGGGATACCACTGCCCTCCTAACCATACAACCACATGTTGGTTCGCTTTAGTGACGAGGGTTTTCGCGTGAGACGATTGGTTTGCTCTCGTACCACCGTGGGAAGTACTACTATTCGATTGAACGGGGACGCTGGCCTCTTTTTTTTTGAGGGGCTCACCTCTTTTTCTTCCGATGGGCTCACCTCCTTCGGGAGGTGTGTGGAGGATGTGATCCTTGCGGAGGTGGTGTTTAGCGAATGGCGCCGCTTCTTCGTCAAGAAAATCTTCTACACTCCGATCCACCACGAGTTCCTCCATAGGGATATAATTGACGGAGCTCCGGCGTATATCTTTGTCAGTTCCTCAAAGCGGTGAGGTTAGGGTTTCTCGCTGTGCATGCACGATCGCGAAATCTAGTGTGAGATTGTTTCAAGGGTTCAACGACGGCAATTGCGGTTCCAGGGTGCTAGACCCTAGGGGCACATGCACTATGACTTGCCGACTGTCATCGAAAAGGTCAAGCTGCTTTGGTAGGGGAACGACGACATCGATGCATCATCAGCTCGTTCTGGTGGTGGTTGTGGTTGTTCCTCGATCTAGCGACCTCGATGTAATTATTATTATGGTTGAGGTGCTTTGTATTTCTAGTGAACCTGATAGTTTTTGCAAAAAACGGTAATCTTTAACAAAAAAAAACTCACCGCTCCATTAAACTCAATGCATGCATGTTGTGACAACAGAACAAAACAACAGTAGATACAAATCATTGCATGACATGAACAAAGTCAATCAATAACCAATGTAAAAGCCGATCTGGCACAAAATGATATGAGGGATGAACAACTGTTCCTGTCCCAGAATGAACCGTAGATACAAACCAAGAATGCGAAGAAACAAGACACTGAGTATTGCATAGAACATATGTTTTCAGAAATATTTGGAGTTCTATGAGAATGGCTCTGTGATGTTACAAGTGCTCCTATCCTAGGATGGACCTTACCATGATGCAGATCAAGATCACAAGTAAGCAATGATCCCATAGCGGTATGCTGTTGTAGTCGTCAACATAGGGCATCTCAGTCAGCTTAGAAAAGCTCATTGCTGGCGGATATACATGCCGCCCATTGGAGAGGGGCGTTGAAGAGCTGCTATTTTAGCTTTGATTCAGACGGCTTGGAGAGACGCCTATAATAGAAACTATCATACGTGTCTTTAGATACTAGGCCGCCTGTAAAATCATACTCCCTCCGTTCCATAATGTAGTGCCTATAGATTTTTCCAAAAGTCAAACATTACAAGCTTTGACCATATTCATAGAGAAAAATGGGCACATCTAGAATACCAAATACACATCATTGGATACATCATGACTTATATTTTCAGAATGTACATGTTTGGTATTATAGATGTAGACAGTTTTCTCTATACACTTGGTCAAAGTTGGCAAAGTTTGACTTTCAGAAAAATCTATAGGCACTACATTGTGGAATGGAGGGAGTACATTACTACGTAACAATCTCAGAAAATAACAAGTAAATGATGCTATATGTATGTTACATCGTTAAAACTCTATCTCACTTCCCCCATTACCTTTCCAATACATTCACAACATATTTGACAAGCAATTACTAAATACTATATCATACTACATGGTTGGGAAAACCTCCTCCTCACACACATGCCGCGGATTTAAGAGGAGCTTTTTAGTTAGTAGAAAATATATCGTTAGTGCTACTTGGTATTGAATTGATATTCTGCACCGTAGTTTGACGAAATCTTCTCCTCTCCTTGGTTGGCCGTAACTTGTCTATATAACTGCATGGCCTCCCCCATAACCGCGGGTTGTGATAAAAGCTGCGACCTTTTCTTACTTGGAGGATGAGTAGAGTGTTCACAGTCGTAGTCATAGTCATATCGCCATCCTGAATTTCTTTCGATGTCTGCAAACTTCTCAAAGAACTTTGGGGCAACTTGCGGATCAAAACCAGCCGCAGCAAGCAGCATGATTCCAATGTAGTCTGCCTCACTCTCTAGCCTACATATATGAAAATTATCAAAAGAGCATCAAATTAATACATATGAAACACTAGGTGATCAGATGGAGAAGTGAATGTACTACTGTACCTCGAGGATGGTATGGATAAGCACTCTGAGGAGCATCTCTGAACAACATGCCCGACCTATAAAAAGGGCACCAATGTATACATCAGGTTAAATTAACCGCTCCTGGAAAGCACCACAGAACAATTTAAATGCATTTGCCCGTCAATAATCCAACAAACTAACCTCGTGCGCAATTAAATAGGCAATCTCAGCATCAGTCTCGAAGCGTTCAAGCAATCCGTCGAAGACTACGATCTTGCCGCCACCCGGATGGACGTACGCATTGCATTCCTTGTTTTTGGTGACGACGACCTCCCAGTTGAGCTTGTCCAGATGCCTCGTGTGGGGCCGTACTATGCGCGCCATCCCCCGCTTGCTCTTGATGGCAAGGCCACGGTCGATGGCGCCGACGATCTCCGAGGTGAGCCGCCGGACGCGTGCGCTCTGGTAGTGGCGCGGGCGGAGGATCTTGCGGGCGTTCGTCTTCTTGAAATGGGCGAATTCGAACTCGTCGTGCTCGCGATAGTCGTAGTCTCGGGAGTGGAAGACGATGTGGACGCGGTTACTGTAAGGCACGACCTCGAGTCGGTATCTTTGGCAGGCGGCCATTGCCGCGCTGCCGACGACGAGGGCCGCCGTCGCAGCGGGGCTGCCGGCGATGTGGGCCGCCAGCGGCAGCGCAAACGGCAGGCTTGACGTGGCGGAGGAGTTTCTGGATGGAGTCCAATATCTCCTTCTGGGAAGGTTGAGCTTGAGCTTCAGTAGCCTGCGGTTGAGGAGACTGTCGCCAAACGCCAGGGATGAAGAGTCCTTGGATGGACCCCAACACCTCCGGTAGCTTCGGGGAGGGGAGGGGGAACGGGAGCGGCGGCGGCGCTGTTATCGCCAGAGAAGACGGTCGACGGACGGCAGGCTGAACACTGTGGAAGAAGAGTCCTTGTATCTTCTCCCCTAAGGCCGCCAAGCGCCGTGGGAGGCGGACGGCGGCAGGCTTCTTGTGGCCTGGGGGGCGGACGGCGGCGGGCTTGTTGCCAAGGAGGCCGAGGAAGATTTCGACGATGGGAAGCGCCGCCGTTTGATCCATACGGGAGGGCCGGGCTTGGATCCACACGTACGTGGTTTGCAGAGTCCGGCGATCATGTTTGGTTTATACTAGAGGGATACGCGCGCTTGCGCCGCGCCCGTTCTTCTGTCGGTGAGTATTCCCCCCTGTTTAGTTGTCTGTTTTGGTTGGCCGCTTTGTTTTGTTTTTTTGGAATCGTATATGTGGGCGGTCTTGCTACTTATGGCGTGATTCATACTATAATACTAGATGATTCCCCGCGCGTTGCTGCGGGAACTATTGCCTAAAATTGATGTTTTACTCCACAAACCAACTCTCCTAAAAGGAACAGCAAAATAATAAACAAATGATTCTCTTTTGACAGCCATACATTAGAATTATATTACTGTAGTGGTACACAGGAAATATTGATCCTCCTACTTGTATCTTTCAAAGTTTGGAGAATAGACAAACAATCAAATTTAAGGATTATATGGTCATAATAACCTGTGGACCAACTTTCAAAGCTTCAACTGAAACATCGCCACCTAGCTATTACCCATGTCTTGATTGTGCAAAATCTCCATCAGAACTCACATGTGCATTTACATTGATTCATCTCACAACAGTAGGTAAACAAATATCATTAGTCCAGATAGAATCGTAAGGTTCCGCCTTCTAAACATATCTACAGTCTTTAGTTGTATCTTACATGTTTCATTTGAGAGCTCCCTCTTGTGACTAATATTATGGATTGGAACTATGAAGGAAAATGAACATCCACTGATACGTGCATTACCTTTATAAAAAATGGCATAATTGAGGTGGTGCCAATATTACAAAATGTTCATTACCTTGTTGAGCATAAGAAGAAACGAAACTGGTCTCATCCTAGTAAAAAACTCAGGAGGTAGCTCCAGACCACACTGAGTGTGGAGTAAAAGTGCACTTCCCAACTATTCCTTTTCAGGAGAATTTGTAGTTGAGACTTGAGCAAGAGTGAGAAAGAGAGAGAATAATTAAAATATTTCATAGTACGTATAAATATTTTCTGCAAAAAATGTAATTTTTTTAGTTTATATAACCATTTACATCTACATCATCATTCATCAAAGCAAGCATGTGCACTTTTACAAAGTAATATCATCAGACATCTTCCATAATGCATGACAGTAAGATATGTGCAAATGTGAACCTAAGAAGGGAATGAAAGAACATGGGTTGCATCAAGAGGATGATAGCATTGTCTTCCTCAATGGTTTAGTAACATGGCTAATAAAATCTAATGTTCTACGCAAACACAATGTATCAGGGAAAATTAGATCAAAATAGATAGCATTTTTATAGACCTTAATTGATTTGGGATAGTACCTAGATAGTCGTTACACCGGTATCTTTTCTGCAGTAGCTAACTGCATTTTATATGTCGTGAAACCCCTTGTCACAGTAGTGCTCCTTCTCCTGACCAAGCCGACGCTTCAGACGGCTGCTACTACTGCTAGACACAACATGTTAGTGGCTGACAGTTCAAGGACCACATAAAAATGAAGCAAATCAAAATACTGATAGAGAGACGAATAATTTGCAGAAGAATCATACTCCTGATACCTCTTTTATAATTTATCTTTTGAATTGTACAGCCTAAAATTTGTGAAAGCTTGTGACACCAGGAACTCTTCAGTATGAGTACAAATGAAATGAGCAAAAGCAGCACATGAATGTTCAGGAAACTTAAGTCTTTGTCTTAAGAGGCCATAATTTTCATATTTTCAGTTCTCGCAAAAAAGTAAATAAATTTAACAGTTTCAGTGATCTGTCCTCGACCATGCAAGTGATGGAATTATAGAATAATCTATTTTATGCATCCATGGTATATTATCTTTACCTTAAATCTACATGGAACATTTACATAGACTGAAGTATTGAGGAATTATTTTGGAATTCCAGTGAAGAAAGGAAGCGAGCCATGATGATTACCAGTAAAATATGTATATGGCTTGCCTCAGAAACATAAATTTGCATATTCCTCCACACTATTACATGTGTGGAAAGTAAAACATCAGTAAGAAAAAAAAGATTAGAAAAAAGTTAAGAGTTAGACTGCACCAAGTAACACATCACTTCAAAATTGGTTGGATTACTTTGTTTACCAGCTAGCACACAATGTTTATAATCTGTCCACCGGAAGCATGGAAAAAATATAAATCATTGCAAAATTTCAGCAACTTCTTTTTGTAGCCAGGGGTTTCAGTGACTTCAGTACTCCTTTTTGTGTGTATACATCAAGATCTCTCAACAAAAAATAGATCGAAAGAGATAGAGGTTACTTACAGACCGTGCCACAGGAGGGCACATCCTAGTTAAAAACCAATGGGAATACAATGTTTCTTGTTAACCTGGGACATGGAACAATGGATGCATGCGCAATGTATCAGAATCAGTCAAATCCAGTAGCTGCGTAACATTTTAGCACATCAAAAGAGCATAATATATGAAAACACCATAATTATCAGTTCTTGTCTAATCTCGGCGGGGCATAATGTCACTATTATTATGTAGCGATATATTGATCCTAAATAAGAGGACATGGAGTAGTATTGCCATAATCTAGCTCCAGATAGCCCATAGGACATGATCCATTAAAAAATGTAGTAGTACACATGTTATACTTTCATTCAACTATCTGTAAGTGATGCCTCTACAAACAACCCAATATCACCATAAGCATTCATATAATAAAAAAAGGAATCCCAAGATAAACACCATTAGACGAAATTGTGGAGAACATACATGATATTTTAATTTGGCTGCTTCCGTAGCATTTGCCTGCCTGCAAACAACATAGTGAAGAGTAAAATTCTGCATAAATATAGCTATCTGAATATATGTCAAACCTGAGAAATTGGAGATGGCAGATCATAAATATAGCTATCTGAATGTACATCAAACCTGACAGAGAAATGGGAGGTGGCAGATCAAGATGAGCGACAGGACTGGCTAAGGCATCATCCATCGACCACTTTCAAAGAAGATTAACAGTAGTGCAACCTGCAGCTTATAGCTTGTTCGAGCAACAAAAATCGAGTGTGTGCTGCTTCCGTAGCATTTGCCTGCCTGCAAACAACATAGCGAAGAGTAAAATTCTGCATAAATATAGCTATCTGAATATATGTCAAACCTGAGAAATTGGAGATGGCAGATCATAAATATAGCTATCTGGATGTACATCAAACCTGACAGAGAAATGGGAGGTGGCAGATCAAGATGAGCGACAGGACTGGCTAAGGCATCATCCATCGACCACTTTCAAAGAAGATCAACAGTAGTGCAACCTGCAGCTTATAGCTTGTTCGAACAACAAAAATCGAGTGTGTAGTTCGATGTTGTGCCAATTAATTGCGAACAGAAACATATTGACCGCTTCCACCAATTCAATCCAAACGCCTTGAATATAATCTGGTACATAAACAAATTCAATGGGTAGAAAGCAAGATGCAAGAGTCCATGGATTGGGGATTAATAAACACATCATCATGCTCAAGGAGTGAGAGGAGCTGCTAGCAGAGGAAGGTCCGAACGTGTACCTATAGAGGGGTTCAGATTCGTCGAGCAACCGGCCATGACGGTGTGATGGCGACTGCGAGGGCTCGAAATTCACCCTGTCCAGTACATGCAGTACCTACAGGAGATGCACGTCGACAGCAAGGATTTCAGATTCACCGAGCAGGCGGCCATGACGGTGCAGTGGCGACGGAGAGGCCTTGAAATTCGCCATGTCCAGTACACATGTAATGCCAGCAGGAGATACACGTCGACGGCGAGGGCTGTAAATTAACAAATCTCGAGCAGGACGCGGACAACTTGCTGTGGTGGGGATGAAGGTAATGGAGAAGATGAGGAGGGGAAGAAACTCAATCAGGGGTGCTGGCACCAAATCCCTGAGACTACGGCCGATGAGAACAGAGCTGCCCACTTCTCAACGGGAAGAACGATCTGCCTGTTCTTCTATGGCGAAGATTGGAGAAGAGAAATACCAGATCGTAAGAGCAACTGAATCGACAGAGTAATTGTGTAGTGGGATTTGATGAAGATTGGAGAAGACGAAGAGGGAGGGGAAATCCGCTGCCGTGGGGAACTGGTGAGGCGCTGCGTTTGGGAAAGATGCGATAGGAATCGCCACAGACGGAAAGAGATGTCCGTGGGCAGGCTCTCTCGTCGGTCCTACCAGCAGTAACTGAAGTTAACGTGGTGTTTTCTACTGTAGTGGGTCCTGTATGTAAGCCTCTAACTAAACGATGATGTGGCAGTGCTGCTGATGTGGATAGGCTGCATGTCAAGAGAAACAACATAGTGGGGATGAACTATTTAGGTATTATAGATTAGTCAGAAGAATTTCCATAACGCTCCGAGGCTTTAGGATAGATGCGGAGCTTAGTAGACGTTGGGCGTCCGGACAGCCCGCCATGTCAGATCTGATTCATTTCTGATCACTTTCTCAAAAAATTTCCCCTCTTAGGTTTCGGTGGGCGCATGTCTGTGGGCATTAACAAAAACCATTCACGGACATATGAGGGGTCAAATTAGTCTACCATGTTTTGTCCTCAAAATCGGATGGGTACATCAAGTTGTCGAGCCATCAGCGAGAGATTAGTAAAGAACAACATAAAACCATCTACAAAACAATAGTAATACTACCGAAAAGCAAGGGGTGAATGCAAACTGATGATTGATTCTTTTAAACCCCTTGACTCCCATCCTTATCTGTCGACAACAGATGCCCCTCGGTTAGGGTCTCTTACAAATTGCCCGTCACCCTAAAAAAATATTAGTCAAACAAACATCTTGTCTAGCTCAAAAAAAAAAAAAAAAAACAAACATCTTGTCCATAAGCCTTTGCCGTCTGCCAGCAGACGGCCAACACTCCGGCTGAACGGCTGCCGGCAAAGGCCTCTTTGCCGTCTGCTAGCAGACGGCAAAGAGGCCAAATAGGCCAGCCCAGGTTGCACAGGCTGCTGCCACGTGCCCACTTTGCCGTCTGCTAACAGACGGCAAACCTCTTTGCCGTCTGCTAGCAGGCGGCAAAGTGGCTATATAGCAACTGTTTTTTCTGTTTTTTCTTATATCAATTCATTTTCACAGAAATTCAAACACACACATATATATATATTCAGAATCACATAATAAGTCAAAACATTATGTCTTATCCACCACATAATATGTCTCATCCACCACATAATAAACAACACATATGCAAATAATATGCAAGCCATATGGATATGATCATCCAACACATACCAAATCAAAACATATGCAAGTCTCATCCATACATATGCAAGTTTCATTCATCTATACATACATATGCAAGTGTCACATTGTTGATCTTACAAAATCAAAACAAAATGGAAGGACAAGGACTACATGAACGCAAGCTTCCGTGAAGTGAATCAAATCTGCAAAATGAGAAAGAAGAAAGTTAGAAGAAGAAGACTAGAAGAAGAAGAAGAAGAAGAAGAAGACTAGAATTTTTCTCCTCTTCTTGTTCTTCTTCTTATTGCTTACTTGTGTCATTTTAGAGATAACCTAGGTAAATAGGCCATTTTTGACCAAAATATGCTAAGTATATCATAAATGAACTAAAAAAAGCTAAGTATAGGTCATTTTTGTGCTAACATAAGTAATTATGCCATTTTTGAGCTAATTAAGCATATTAAGTCATTTTGGAGCTAAATAGGTCATTTCTTAAGCATATTATGTCATTTTTGAGCTAGCTAAGCATATTAAGTCATTTTGGAGGAATAACTGCTAAGTATAGGTCATTTTAGAGCTATCCTAGGTTAAATAGGTCATTTTAGAGCTATCCAAGGTTAAATAGGTCCATTTTTAGCTAGCTAAGCATATAAATTCATTTTGGAGGAATAAATGCTAAGTATAGATCATTTTAGAGCTATCATATGTTAAATAGGTCATTTTTGAGCTAATTAAGGTTATTATGTCACTTTTGAGCTAGCTAAGCATATAAATTCATTTTGGAGGAATAAATGCTAAGTATAGGTCATTTTAGAGCTATCCTAGGTTAAATAGGTCATTTTGGAGCTAATTAAGGTTATTATGTCATTTTTGAGCTACCTAAGCATATTAAGTCATTTTGGAGGAATAAATGCTAAGTATAGGTCATTTTAGAGCTATCCTAGGTTAAACAGGTCATTTTGGAGCTAATTAAGGTTGTTATGTAATTTTTGAGCTAGCTAAGCATATAAATTCATTTTGGAGGAATAAATGCTAAGTATAGGTCATTTTAGAGCTATCCTAGGTTAAAGAATGAATACCTGACATGAATAATATGTATATAATTTAAGTGTATCATCATCATGAACATAATAAAAAATTGAATACCTAACATGAACTAATTAATAATATATATTTACATAATAATAATTGAATACCTGGCATGAACTATAATATTAATCTTCATCGTCATCATTAATAAATGCATCATCATCGTCTATATATGCTTCGGGGTCAATAAATGCATCATCATCATCATCACTATCAGTAATGACGTGCTCATCATCATCATCAATAAATGCATCAACATGTGGAAGGCCTCCTGTACGTAATCGGTCAAGCATTGACAGGTCATCCGCAGCAGTAACCTCTTCTTGTTCCGGCTCTTCTTGTTCCGGCTCAGGCTCGGATTCACTGCCGCTGTCTACTTCAATGTTCTAGTGTGAAGTAGAGCGGTTCTTGAAACGTTTTTTGGAAAGACGTGTTTCTTGGAAGAATTCTCCTTCATATGTGTCTGGGTTAATGTGAGGTTCATAATCCTCTTTATTGGGGGGAGGTGGTCTAACACGTGGCGGCACTTCATAAACGACATCCCAACCATTCAGATTTGGATCAGTTTGGCAGGCCCACGGTAGATAGAAAACTTGGGTCGCCTGTTGAGCCGTAATATAGACATCGGGAACATCCAAATGGGTGCTTTGTTTGATTTCGACTAGCCCTAGATGTTCATGAGTCCTTCTAGTCTCCTTCGGCTGGAACCAATAACATTTGAAGACTACGACGTTCGGTGGGTTTGCACCATAGAATAGAAGTTCATAAATTGCTTCAACTCTTCCATAATACTCGGTACCTCCTTCGCCGATAGTAGAGACACAACAATTTGTAGACTTTCGGTCGGCCATAGATAGCTCTTTGCCATAGGTACGAAAGCGATACCCGTTGATGTCGTATTTGTCAAATGAACGGACCTTATAGTCAAAACCATTTGCGACTTGTCTCAATTCGGCGTCCATAGACTCTGAACTAGCCTACAAGTTTAATACGAAAGGATTGTTGCATTAGCCGGAAATTAGACGAAGAAATGAAATGGTCTAATGGAAATTACCGTTTGTTTGAACCAAGAGATGAAACCGGGATAGCCGCCTCCATGCATTGCCAGAAGCTCATACTCTTCGACGGAATCCTTTTGGATCACCGCTCCATACGAGAATTCGGCGACGTATCGACTGTATCAAATATCCGGGAATAAGAGCAGTTCAAAGGAATTAGAGGTTGCGAAACAATGTACCGAGAACTTACTCGATGTACGGCCGCACTTCTGTTAGGTTGTTCAAGATATACAACGTAATGGTCCGCCATTTGTCGACATCCAACGGTAAGGAAGTATAAGCACCGGCTGGTGCGAGCTTCCCTTTGAATAGGCTGAGGTTGGATCCACCCTTTTTAGGGTCGCCAGCATTGTACCGAGGCTTCGGATTATGCAAATGACAATTTTTGGCTTCGTAGTGTGCTGTCACGAAGTTTGCCGCCTCCTCAGTAATGAATGCCTCGGCCATCGATGCTTCAATTCGACGTTTATTTTTACATTTTTCTCGAAGCGTCTTCTGCATCCTCTCAGTTGCGTAGCACCAACGATTCTGCTCGGGCCCCCCCAATCGTGCCTCGGTCGGGAGATGCAAAATCAAATGCTGCATTGGATTAAAGAAGCCCGGTGGAAAGATCTTCTCTAACTTGCAGATCAACTCCGGCGCCAACTCTTCCAGTTCTTCTAGCAAGCCAGGCGATAGTTCTTTCGCACAAAGAACACGGAAGAAATAGCTCAGCTCTGCCAGTACTAGCCATTCATCCTCAGGGATAAAGCCACGCAACATCACCGGCATTACCCGCTCAAGCCATATGTGCCAATCATGACTCTTGAGACCAAATATTTTCAATTTTTCAAGGCTCGCTCCCCTCTTTAGATTCGCTGCATACCCATCGGGGAACATCAACTCATTTTTCACCCACAGGAGTATTTCCCTCATAACTGGCCTTCCAAGATTGAACCATGCCTTTGGCTTCGTCCAGTTCTTCTTTCCTTTCGGTTGTCGCATGTTTTGTAGTGGTCTATCACATAGAGCCTGCTGATCGACTCTAGCCTTAGGATTATCCTTTGTTTTCCCCTCTATGCCGAACAATGTACCAAAGAGGGCCTCGCCAACATTCTTTTCAGTGTGCATCACGTCGATGTTGTGTGGGCAAAGGAGGTCTTTGAAGTAAGGCAGATCCCACAAGCATGTCTTGTGAGTCCAGGCGTGTTCCGAATTATACCCCTTGAAATACCCTGGACGCTCTGGATCCGGCTCGAGAGAGTTTAACTGATCCAGGGTCTGTTGGCCTGTCAACGCAGGTGGTGCAGAGTTTTTGACAACTCAACCTTTGATGAAGTTCTTCTTGTCTTTTCTGAACTTATGGCGAGGATCCAGGAACTGTCTATGCATGTCGAAGCAAGAAAACTTGCCACCCGCCTGTAGCCGACGAAACTCAAGAGCTGCCTTGCATGTGGGGCACGGGAACCTTCCATGCACACACCAGCCAACGAATAGCGCATACGCCGGCAAGTCATGCATCGAGTACATGTACCACACACGCATTAGGAAGTTTTTTTTGTAGCGGCGTCGTATGTCTTGATCCCATTATCCCAAGCTTCTTGCAGTTCATCCTTAAGCGGCTGCATGTACACATTCATACTCTTCCCCGGATAGTTGGGCCCCGGAATTATCAACGTCAGGAAAATGTTCTTTCTTTGCATAATCTGCCCAGGGGGGAGATTGAGTGGAATGACAAATACAGGCCAACAACTGTATTGGGCTGCCATCATACCAAACACATTGAACCCATCCGTGCTTATGGCGATTCGAGGATGCCTTGGATCTGCCGCTTTAGCATGATGTATTGCATCGAAGCGCTTCCACGCAAAAGCGTCCGATGTGTGTACCAACATCGGCTCCCCATCTGCATCTAGTTCGGTTCTTTTGCCCAATTTGTGCCATGTCATCTGTCTGGCCGTCTCTTCGACCATGGAAAGACGTTGAAGTCTTGGTATGATTGGCATATACCGAAGAACATTAACTGGGATTTTTGTCTGACTCTTCTCACCCATACCGTTGTCTACCTCAACATACCTGGAAGACTGGCAAACGGGACAATACTTCAAGTCCGCATACTCAAGCCTAAATAAGGCACATCCTTTCTCACAGGCATCTATCTTCTCATAGGGCATCTTAAGTACACGGAGGATTTTGTCCGACTGGTACAGGTTTGCAGGCATTACATGGCCTTTGGGTAGAAAACGTCCAAATAGTGTCATCATCGCGTCGTAGCATTCTCTGCCCAAGTTGAATTGAGCCTTCAGAGCCATTACTTGTGCGATGGCATCCAGCTGACAAAGCTCAGTGTGCTCGTGGAGAGGACGTTTTGAAGACTCCAACATATCATTGAAGGCTTTTGCAGATTCCTCCATCTCATTGTCCGAATCCCGAGCATCATCAAAGTCTTCCACCATGTCTTCCATCCCGGTACCATGCTCGTCGGTGCGATGACGGCCCTCCTCAGCTCTGGCACGTTGGGCAGACTCACCATGAAATGTCCAGACCGTATAATTAGGCGTAAAACCCAACTTCTGTAGGTGTTTGATCATTTCAAACTCTGACTTCTTATGAAAGTTGTCGCACTCGACACAGGGGCACCAGGTTGTTTCCTGTCCATTTGCAAATGCGGCTCTCACAAACCCCTTGGTTTTTCTTATCCATTCATGGGTCATGTCTTTCTGACTAGTGTGACCGGTGTACATCCACGCACGATCACTCATCTTGCCTAGCTACTGGACACACAAGAAATATATACATAATTCAGCAAACCATATTCATCAGTTAATAGAGTTTGTTAGTTTATTACGTCCATGCAACCTAGACGCTAGTAGGTAAAGATAGGTCCTAATCCCACCCGAGTATGTGTAGATTGGGTTCGTTTTCCCATGCTCGGCTCCGGATCCGACGCAAAATTTCGGCAGCACCTCCCCGCTGTTCTCCTGATACACGTCTCGGCAATAAGCAGAGAGGATGTGTACCCGGAGAACAACAGGGAGGCACTGACGAAATTCTGCATCGGATCCGGAGTAGAGCATATGGGAAAATGAACCCAATCTACACATACTCGGGCTGTCCATGGATAACGTTGGACAATTCGAAAGAATCACGGTTATAAATATGCAAATGCATGCATATTTATAGATGTAACCCTTTCGAACGGGAGACGCATAGTGGTCACGCATACTGATGATTGACACCTATAGCTAGCAAGTTTCATCGGCACGAAGACCGGAACAGAGCAAATGAAGGGGGGAGGAGGAGATGTCATTTGTGCTCACCCACGAACGCAGGGGTGGAGCTTGTCGTACGCACGGGGAGGTCGTCGAACACCAGACCCTCGCAGCAACGAAAGAACTGCACATTTAAATCCACCCGATCAACACAAATATATATGATGTTTTTCATAACAAAATAGGGAAATATATGACCCCGTCGGCCTCTGGAAGGCCGAAGAGCACCTTTTCGGTCAACAGGAGGCCGAAGAGGTGTCGGCGTCGGGGGTGTCGTGGTGTCGGGCTGTCGTGGTGTCGGGGTGTCTGGTCGGGGTGTCGGGGTGTCGTGGTGTCGGGGTGTCGGGGTGTCGTGTCGGGGTGTCGGGGTGTGTCGGATGTCGTGTCGGGGTGTCATGTCGGGGTCGGGGTATCATGTCAGGGTCGGGGTGTCGGGGTGTCGTGTCGGGGTCGGGGTGTCGTGTCGGGGTCGGGGTCCGGGTGTCGGGATCTTTTTTTCCTCTTTTTCCTTTTCTTCTTCTTCCTCTTCTTCCTTTTCTTCCTTTTTTCTTTCTTCTTCTTCTTCTTCTTCTTCTTCTTCTTCCTTTTTCCTTTTTCCTCTTCTTCTTCTCCTCCTCTCCTCTTTCTTCTTCTTCTTCTTCTTCTTCTTCTTCTTCTTCTTCTTCTTCTTCTTCTTCTTCTTCTTTTTTCTTCTCCTCCTCCTCTTCTTTTCTTCTTCCTTTCCTTTTTCCTCTTCTTCTTCTCCTCCTCTCCTCCTCCTCTTCTTCTTCTTCTTCTTCTTCTTCTTATTTTTTCTTCTTTTCCTTTTTCTTTTTCCTTTTTTTCCTTTTTCTTTTCTTCTTTTTCTTTCTTCTAGGTTTCTTTCTACCTAAATGTCTAAATATCTACAAACCTAAACATCTAAGTATCTAAACTCCTAAATGTCTAAATATCTAAAACCTAAACAGAAAAAATAATAAAAAAACAGAAAAAGGGGCAGGAGGGGGAGCTCACCAGAGGGGGGCAGAGGGGTTGGCCGGTGAGGGGGCGGCGACGGGGCTGGCCGGCGTCCGGGCCGCGACGGGGCGGCGAGGGGGCGGCCGGGCCGCGACGGGGCGGCGAGGGGCAGGCCTGGGCGCGGCCGCGCGGGCACGGGGCGGGGCAGTGGGCGGCGTCGGCGGTCGCGGGTGCGGCGGCGGCGAGCGGCGGGCGGCGGGCCGGGGCGGGTCGGGGGCGGCGGCGGGTGCGGCGGCGGCGTGGGGTCGGGGTCGGGAGGGGAAAGGCAGAGAGAGTGGAGAGAGTGGAGGGGGTGGGCCATTAGGGCCGTTAGTAGGTATTTTCTTTGCCGTCCGCTAGCAGACGGCAAAGATTCTTTGCCGTCCGCTAGCACACGGCAAAGAGCTGGCTGATGGCAAACAGTGTTTCATAAGCGACGAACCAAGGAATAAGAATAGTCTCCTGATCTGAATTTGAGAAGGGGCTGTAGTGCAGCCAATTGAGACAGCGAGAACCAAGTATTTGTTAAACAAACATCTTGTCCATATCCGCGGGAAACAGATTATATTAAGAGAAGAAAAACATGTTCCAAAAGGGTTCCATTACGCTTTCACACCCCAACAGCCAATGAGACTGGTTGCTCAAACACATGTACATTAGACTACGGCAACCTAAGGATCCAGCATTTCCGCGCCAGCTGCTCAGCCTTAGATAGCTGCGCACTCTTCTAGCGATATTGGGGTTCCCTGGCGTGGTGGAGACTGCGACCAAAAGAAAACATAAGTAGTTGATGCTCTTTTTCCCGCGTATCGCCACCTCAGATTTATGGAACTTCTTGACTTCACTGAAGACACAAGGCTCACCGAAATCAGTTTTTACTTGTTCTGTGCAATACGTTTACATATTTGGTCCCATAAGGGATCATAGCAAAGGCTAACATAGTGAGCGCATACATCTTTGTGCGCGTTAACGAATAGGTTATCTTGAAAAATGCAGCTTCTTCACATAACATTGCTGAGCTGCAAATGAAGAAGAAAATAGAAAATATAGTGAGAAGGAAGAAATCACGGCCAAAAAACGTGGGTATGCAAATTCTAGAATAACAATAAGTGATGATGATTTGAAAGAGCGATCACTTTATGCTTACCGTCTTCTGAAGAACATTTAGTCATCTTGTGAAGAACATCGTCTCTTAATCTCTCAAGAACTCCTTTATACATTGCTGTAACCATGGATACGTATCTGTGTACCACTTCCTGTTTTCCATTTTGTAAAATCTCTAACGCTTCGCTCCACGTGGGTTCACACGCAAATGCGATGCATACTTGGGTTGCTCATGCTTTCTGCACTTATTAACAGCATCCAGGTAAATCTGTCGCAAGACTACCGATAGAGAATGGCTTCACGTACCTAGCCCATCGTTTAGGATGAGCCACCAATGTTAATAGGAATTTCCTGACATAGACCCAACACGGACGTGTATGAAAATCATTTTGTGTTCCCGTTGAAACCACTATGTGTATATGAAAACCAAAATTATACAAAGCATAATGACTTCCTATACAGCATTCTGGCCGAACCAAAAGCTACTCCAAAAATAGAAGAAGCGCTGCCAGCCAAATATTTATAGCGCCGTTATACCAATAAGGCTACAATATGCGCGCGCGCGCGCGCACACACACACACACAAATCCTGAGCTATGAAAGCAATAAAAATCAAAAACTTCTAATAATCAAAAGAAGAAAGCGAATTAGTGTATACATGGAATGACTTACCAGCTTTTTTTGCACCCTCTGCACAATATACTACTGTTCTGTGCTTCTCTGGGCAGCGAACTTTGTACCACAACAGATAGCAACATCACAGAAAAGGATGCAGCAAACATATCAATAATGCATATCTTAAAACCAAACCGTGATTTACCATCTAAAGGACAAGAAAAGCATGCCAGAAGAGCACCCAAATGAATCCTAGTGAGGAAGAGGTCGTTGAGGAAGTTCTTTCAGATTTTGAGGGGGACATCAGCTCTTTTCCTTGCAAGTAGCTCGGGCTCCCACTGAGCCTTAGAAAACCAAGAAGAATTGACTTCCAAATCCTAATTGACAAGATCGCTGCTAAGCTTGCAGGTTGGAAAGGAAAGCTGCTGAATAAAATGGGCCAACTGACACTTATAAACTCGGTGTTAACTTCTATCACAACCTACTACCTGACTATGTTCGCCCCCTCAAAGTGGATCATCAAGAGGATCGACAAGCTAAGAAGGAATTTTCTGTGGAAGGGAGAAGAGGAGGCAAGTGGTGGGCACTGTGCGGTGAACAGGAACCAAGTGTGCTCCCCAAAGAAATTTGGTGGCCTTGGAATTAAAAACCTTGCCCTCTATAGTAGATCTCTCAGATTGAGGTGGGCCTGGTACACATGGAAGTCACCCTCTCGGCCATGGGTTGGAACCCAACTCCCCTGCTCCAAGACTGATTTGCAGCTCTTCAACGCCTCTACAACCATCAGACTTGGTGACGGAAAATGTGCACTGTTCTGGAAAAATGCGTGGTTGAACGGAGCGGCACCAAAAGACATTGCACCAAACCTTTTCTCTCTGGCCAGACGGAAGAATGACACTGTCAAGAATGCACTACACCAGGGCCGCTGGATGAAGGGCATCGAGAGGCTCTCCACTACTGCTGATTTTCTTAGCTTCATTGACCTATGGCATCAGATCAACCAAATCACTCTCTCTGACCAGCTTGATGAGATTGACTGGAGATGGACTAGCAACAACAACTACACCGCTGCCTCGGCCTACAATGCCCAGTTCACGGGATCCATCATGAAGCCCCAGCTTAACGCAATCTGGAAAACAAAGGTGGAGGGGAAAATTAAATTCTTTGCTTGGCTCCTGGTTCTCAATCGCCTGCCCACGGCTGACAGGCTCCGTGCGAGAGGATGTGATCATAATGACACATGCTCCCTCTGCGACCAAACTATTGAATCGGCGTCCCACCTAGCCTGCCATTGCCCCTTCTCCAAGGAAGTTTGGCACAAATTGGCTGTCCTGCAACCTGATGCCCAACTGCCACCCACACAACCTTTCAGATCATCGGCGGCCTGGTGGAAAAGTTTTCTACATGGCCAGCGAGCACATGCTGCAACTGCGCTCTACTTTGCTTGGAATGTTTGGAATGAGCGAAACCGTAGAATCTTCCAAAACCAGTCGGCTACTGCTGACATGGTAGCTTGTTTGGTGCGTTCGGACCTGGCTTCGTTAGTTTTGGCCTCAGCTACGCCTGTGTAATTAGCTTAATTGTCTTTCTGACTGTTAGCCCTTCACGCCTTGTGTGCGTGATTTCTCTCATGTATATTCCTAATCTTTAATGCAAAGGCAGAGCACCTGCCGTTAGCCCTAAAAAAATCCTAGTGATGAGAGGACTTAAATGAATCCTATCCTCTCGCCCCCGCGCCGTCCCCCCTGCGGGCGGCTCGGGCGGCGCCGCCACCCCCTCTAGCCCCCTTCCTCTCCCTTCCCCCCGCCGCCGCCGGCCGGAGCCGCCTCGGTAAAGCCCCTGGTGGTGGCTGGCGGCGGGGGCTTTCTCCTCTTCCGCTCGAATGCGGGCGGCGCGGGGCGGCCTACCCGTCGGAGGCATCAGGCGTGCGCGGGGCCTGGCGGCGCTGCGGCGGTAGCTCCAGCCGGCGGCGTGCAGGCGGCGGTGGCGTGGTTGGTTGTGTGGTGGCGGGACGTGCGCGTGGTGGCGGCGGGGAGTCTGCATCCGGGTCTCTGCCTCGTTCCCCACGGGCGACGAGGGCTGCGGCGGCGTAGGTCGTGGGCTACTGCCCTTGCCATGGCCTTCTGGTGGGGGTGGCGCGCGGCAGCGGTAGAGGTGGCCGCCCCCCGTCCATCGGTGGCGGTGGGCGCCGGTGGATGCGTGCTTGGTCGGACCTGACGGCTTGGTCCCGGCGGGTGGCGCGGGATAGGGTAGCGGCCCGGCGTGGTGGCTGCTCTGGTTGTGGGCTACGGCGGCGCGGTGAGGTATGGTGTGGCCTTCCTGCTGCTTGGTGGCTACACGACAGCTCGGCGGTTCCGGCTGCAGCGACGGCTCGTTTGCAGGTGGACTGTTTCGGCCCTCGATCCCTCTCCTCGTCGTCCGGTCGCTGCATTCGTCGAAGGGCTGGACCTCTCCCAGCTGCGGTCCATCGCTCGTCTCGCGCCCGGTGCTGCAGAACTGAGCTCGTCTCGCGCCCGGCAGCAGGACCGAGCTCGTCTCGCGCCCGGTGCTGCAGGAAGGGTCGATGGAGGCCAGTTTTGGCCGGCCTATTGGGTCTCGGCGCTGGGGGCCGCCCAGGGGTGTGCAAGGCTGGGTCTTTCCGCTCGTCTCTTTGGTTGGGGTAGCGGCGGGCCTCGGGTGAGGTGGTGTCAGGGTCTTGGATGCCGGGACGGCGGCCCTGGTGGTGGTAGCGCGGTGCTCTTGGGCAGAACACGTGGCTTGGTGCTGCCTGGTGGCCATGGCCGTGTGGGCGGCGTGGTAGCCGGGGTGTGGCGTTCGGTGGCGGTGAGTGTTGGCCGGGGTGAAAACCTGTTCTATCTTCGGACGGACCGGCGGCGGCGAAGCTCGTTCCCTTCTTGAAGGCGTCGTCGCGGCTCTCATTGCCCGTCGTGTTGCTCCAGGGGAAACTCTGATCCTTGGATCAGGCGGTGGCGGCGCTCCGGTGTCGTAACCTTCCTGAAGGCACCGTCTTGGAGCCCACGGTTCGTCGTACGTGGCTTCATTTCTTCGCGGTGGCGTGGTCACTGTTGGAGTCCCCGGTTGCTCTTGTAGTGCTAGGGGTCGTGTTGCTGCGCTCAGCGCCTATGTATCCTGCCTTGGGTGTGTGCGTGTGTGGTGGCGTGCGTTTGTACCGGGTTGTTGTCGATCGTTGCTTTATATATAAAGCGGGGCGAAAGCCTTTTTCGGTAAATGAATCCTAGTGTCCTGATCTATTTTCTAGTAACGAAGTTGTTTTACATGGTTTGTTGGTTCTCCCCCTAAGTGAAACACACCAAAATCAAGACACCCCCAACCAGACCAACAGCGGGAAACAAGCGCCCCACAAAACCAAAACAGCCACACAATCCCCACATCGACCAAACATTCAGCCGACACAACCCCGCCACCCCCCCCCCCCATTTTTTTTTAAAAACCCCCTTCCCCACAAAATCACATCCACAATCCCCCGCAGCCATAGCCATAAACATAACTACACAAGCAACACAATAATCAAGCTATAGAGAAGCTAAAACAAAAGGCAAATGAATCAAAACCTCAGATGCATAGCAGTAAGACGAACAACCCAAGGAAACCCTGCAACCGGACGCCGCCCTTCACGCCTCCGCCCACCCACCAGATAGGAGAAGGCCGATGCGAAGATGATGCCCCCGGCGACAGAAGCAACTCACCCTAACCGAGATAACAACAAGAGCAGCCCAGCAAGAACACCACCACCCTCCTCTCTGCCAATCGAATAAAAGCTCACGCCCCCACAGCCGCCACAGCCTATATCTCCATAGGGGCAAGAGAACACACACACCCAGTGACACGTACCGCCAAAACAGCCCTCACACCCGCCATGAGTCACCTGGGCAGGCCCATTTAGAATTGACGAACGAAACCGGGCCCACTGCCGACAGCATATCCCACGATGCACCTGGTGCTCTCAATTCATGGGAGCTTACAAACTGTAGAGATAGGGTAGAAATGCTTACCCATGTTTCTTTGTGAACTTTTATTTGAAGTATTTGAAGTTTAAAATTTGCTAATGGAAGGCTGACCAAATTCTGGTGCATACTAAAAATATAGTGGGTTGCAACTCTTCAATAGATAACTAATCACGTTCTTTGAGAGACACAAAATGTAATTAGTTTCCTGTATATGGAGGGTCAACCAAAAAATATATCCCTTCTCCAAAAGGTATACCTTAACAATAGGGAACACATTATTAGCTTAACTGGATAATAGCACACGATTTAGTACACAACAATTTATTTGGTCAGTTACTCAGTGCAATGACTGAATGCTTGAACCCTTTCTAACACTAAATGCAGATTCCTTCAATATTAAACCGAAGGTTTATCAAGGCATTGCATTGAAGCCACATAGGTCCAGAGAACACAAATCATTACCTGATCAAATCCTCAAAAATATCTATATTTAGGAATCCATTCACAACCATAATCTCTTAAATATGGAAATCGCTTTGTAGTGTTTACCAACTTTGGAATAAAAACTGAAAAGTAGAGCTCATAATAGTGTGCACTCACCTGCACCCTGATTGAGATGAAGTATAGGTTTATTGTTGTGAAGGATACAAAAATTTCTTTGTTAGGCAAAAAATATCACAAAACCTAGCAGCAGGCTGCAAAATCTAGATGGGACATGGAAAAATGAGCAAGTATACTGCAAGATTAGTAGCTACTTGACATGAAATTCATAAGCAGGAACAAACAAAGATTTATCCAATAAACACATATACGTGAGAGAAGGAGAAACATGTCAAGGCCTCAAGGATAAATAGAAAACAAAGGTCTATACAAAAATCACCCCTCTCTCTCTCCCTCTCTCTCTCTCTCTCTCTCTCTCAATCTGATTATCTTTCTTTCTCACCCCAATCCTCTCTTCCTCTCGCTGCTCCCGAGAACTCCTGTCCCTGCGACCAACACCCGGGAGCTCCCTGTCGCCCAAATTCCCCACATCGGCGTAGCTCTCGCCCGCCGCCGCTGCCGCTTGCGCATTCGTCTCTCTGTCGCACATGTGCGCTCCCTGCCCCAACTCCTCCCGACCTCCACCTCGCAACTGCCTTCTCCGGTGACCAACACCGGCCTGCCACGTGCCTGCCCTGGTTAGCTCGCCCACGACCAGCGCCGGCCTCCCTCGCGCTTCACCAGGCGGCCTCGCCCACAAAAGTTGTACCTCCGCATCTGACGTGGCACAATGGACAAGCGGCGCAAGGGGAGGCGAGACCGACGACGGTTACTGAATCGATGAGAGGGGCCAAGGGGAGCATCCAATAGTAGGGGGAGGCGACGACGGGAGGTGGCCGATGGCGAGGGGACTACGCGTCTAAGGGGGAGGGCGACGGTGGAGACAGGAACCCTAGCCAGTCACACACGGGAACAGGCCGGAGCGAGGGGGGAGAGAGATTGGGTGGGAGGAAGATGCTGGTGGCCTGGTGGGGAACATGAAGTGAAGAAATTATTGAGAGCAAATAACTTGCTGGCCCATCTGACGGGGTCACGTCGGTGCACAGGCGTTGAGGCCCGGCCTTGAAGCTTCAAGGGAAAGGACACGCGAGGACTATTTCTCGCATTCAGCGAGCCCCAAGCTTTCTCTCGCTGAAGCGTTTCCATTAATCGGACCGGCCCACTAGCGCCATAGAGAAATAGAAAAATAGCAGAAAAATGAGGAGGTAAGGGGATTCGAACCTGGGTGGTTTTAGTACTGCACAAAGCTGTTAGCCAGTGCGCCACAATCAACTTCGTGTTTATGTTGGAGTCGTACTCTAGTTGAGGTAAAAGACCGGAAGTTTTTTTTTTTATTTTCTGTTTTCCCCCTTTTTTCGTTTCTTTCGTTTTTTTTGGTTTTCTTATGTTTCTTCTCAGATTTGTTTCATTTTTTCGTTTTATTTTTTTCTCCATTTTTTGTCTGGTTTTCTTTTTTCTTTTCCATTTTTTTTTCTTTTGTTTGTTTTTGTTTTCACTCTACATTTTCGTACATGTCAAAAAACATTTTTTGTAACAAGTGATCAACATTTTTGGTATACACGTTCAACATTGTCCCAACGCTATTTCAACACTTTTCAAATACTTGTTCAACATTTTAATAGTTATTCAATATTTTTTCAAATACTTGTTCAACATATTTAATACTCATTCAACATTTGCAAATACTTGTTCAACATTTTTCATATACTCGTTCAACATTTTTTAATACTTATTTCAACATTTTTCAAATACATGTTCATCATTTTTCAAATTCTTGTTCAAATACTTGTTCAACATTTTTCAATATTTTTTCAAATACTTATTCAACATTTTTAATACTCATTCAACATTTTCAAATACTTGTTCAACATTTTTCATATACCCGTTCAATATTTTTAATACTTATTTGAACATTTTTCAAATACTAGTTTAACATTTTTCAAATTCTTGTTCAGCATTTTTCCAAATGTTGTTCAACATTTTTCATATACTCGTTCAACATTTTTTAATATCTATTCAACATTTTTCAAATACTTGTTCAACATTTTTAATACTTATTCAACATTTTTTAAATTCTTGTTCAACATTTTTTTTCAAATGTTTTCGTAGAGAGTTTTTCTAATATATATATTTTGAATATTTTGAAGTATAAACAAAAGTAAACAAAAAAAGGAAAACAGAGAACAGAAAGAAAAAAAGAAAAGAAAAAGAAGGCTGGAGCTTCCTGCGCGGCTGGGCCGCAGCCCATGTAGAGCTCCCCGACGCGAGAGGCTGCCCTCGCCTCGTAACGCGAGAAATAGGGGTGCCCCACGCGGACGTATGCCTGTGCGAGCAGAACCGACGTTGACCGAACAAACAACTGAGGAGAAAAAAGTCATTATACACCCCAAATCGCTAGCCCCTTATTTCGTGGGAGCTTAGAAACTGTAGAGATGGAGGGAAAGTAGTCGAGTCCAGTTCAGGTTCGTTTTAGGCGTAGGTGAATTGCCTGGTAAACACGTATTTCCTAGGCTTGTGGAAGGTACCGACTCCAATTGTGCATCGCCCTTTCCTTTTGCGACATGACAGGATTCATTTTTTTTTGTTATTAATCAGCTTTCTTTCCGGCGCTAGCGCCCAAAACTTATTCCTCCTTTTTTTGCGCGTTTGCTATCATTTCTTGGAAAAAAAAACCCCATGTTTTAGTCGATTCCTGGCAGAGCACCGAGGCGGAGACTGGGGTGGCATGACCGGCCGTGGCGCCCCACCAAAGCCGAGCTAGGACCTAGCATGAGGCAGGGACGACATGGCTTGCCATGGCGTTGCCGGCGCAGGCGAGGACGAGGTTTCATACGTGCACGTGGGGGACTTTGCTGGGGAGAGCTCGCCAGAACTTCACTGGAGGCGGGGATGATGTGGCTCACCGCGGTGTCACCGGAGGAGGAAAGGAAGGGATGGAGAAGGCCGGGGAAGGATGAAGACGAAGGACAGCCGTAGGATTGACTGAAATGTAGAAAAAAAATTAGGCAACTGCTGAATAGTCAAAAAATTGAGGCAATTGTTGAATAATCAGCTTCTTTTATAAGGGAATATTGCAGTAGGTCTCCTAATTCATTTAAGAGGAAATAAGTTGGTCACAGGCTCACAGCTGCTAGACCAAAGATGATATGGCAGTAGAAACCGGACAATAAAATGAAAAAAAGATACAATGTATCATCAATTCAGAACATCACCGACGCATCGGAAACACCATTAACCGTACACCTTCTTGGGAATCTTTGCATACTGACTTTGTTCGTCTATCTGGTGTGATTTAGTTCCAACGCCATTTGATTCTTCTTCGAAATTTGAATTGCGTACGAAAACAAAGTTCAGTATTTACAAAAATAGAGTTCAGGATCGTGGAGGATGCACCCTTTCACGGGGCAAATTTCTCCCTTCTTAATGCGTGATGCCTCCTGCAGCCCTGAAGAAAATATCATATGTCAGTGTCTAGGTAGTGAATTCAACGAATCTGGTCTTGTAGAATCTTCTCTCTCGAGGTTTCAGTAGATTTGTGAATCTCTAGAACTTACTATTGTCTAAACATGTAAATGTATGGTATATAAAAGAATTAGCCAGTGTCAGAAAAACCACCGCAAAAACAAACACTATATTGGAAATAGCATTATACTATAGTTATCTAGCCTTGCCAAAACGTGTAGCCCCGCCAAATCAACACTATACTGGAAATAGCAATGATCAGATTTATCCTTCAAATAAATATTATGTTGAACTGCTGGATATGCAGGCAAAACGCTGGAGCAACTTTTATGCATTAACTAGTGTCTAGGCAGAATACTTTTTATGATTCATTATGTTGGCAACAACTTTCAGACTAAGAAGGGGCTTCACCAAGGGGACCCCGCATCCCCTATTTTGTTCAACATTGTGACCGATATGTTAGCTACCCATGTTGAGCGGGCTAATGTGTCTGGTCAAATTAGCAGCGTCATTCCACAATTGGTAGAAGAAGGTCTGTCTATTCTACAATATGCGGATGACACTATACTTTTTATGGATCATGATCTAGATAAAGCAAGAAACCTCAAATTGCTTTTATGTGCGTTTGAGGAGCTCTCTGGTCTCAAAATTAACTTCCATAAGAGCGAGCTTTTCTGCTTCGGTGATGCTGTAGAGTCCGCGTCTGAGTATGCTGAGATTTTCGGCTGTCAGCTCGGCCAGTTCCCGATTAGGTATCTAGGTATTCCGATTCACTATCGACGTTTAACTATCGCTGAGTGGAAGCACGTGGAAGAAAGACTTGAGAAACGTCTAGCCAGCTGGAAGTCCAAACTCTTGTCGTATGGGGGACGGTTAGTTTTGATCAATTCCGTCCTCAGCAATATGGTTTTATACATGTTGTCATTCTTTCACTTACCGAAAGGGGTTCTTCAGCGTCTCGATTATTTTAGATCCAGATTTTTCTGGCAGTGTGATAATGAATCCAAGAAATATCGGCTGGCTAGGTGGAGTGTATTATGCCGACCTAAAAGTCAAGGGGGTCTTGGAATCTAGGATCTTGAGATTAAAAACATCGCTCTTCTGAGTAAATGGTTATACAAACTACTCACTGAGAATGGAGTGTGGTAGGAAATCATTCGTAACAAGTACGTGGGGTCCAAAGCCATTTCTCAAGTTCTTTGAAAACCCGGTGATTCACATTTTTGGAGTGGCGTGATGAAGGTCAAGGAATTCTTTTTCCAATTTGGTAGTTTCCCGGTTAGGGATGGTTCTCAGGTTCGATTCTGGGAAGACACCTGGCTGGGGGCCACTCCACTTATGGTGCAATACCCTAGCTTGTATAGGATCATCAGACATAAATTTGTCACGATCAAACAAGTATTGGGACAAGAAAACCCTGACATTTCTTTCCGTAGGGACCTTTTTGGGCCACGCCTGGTAGCATGGAATGAGTTACTCATTCGTCTGGAGGCCATTCAGCTGTCAGGCGAACCAGACAAGTTTCGATGGAATTTGCATCAGAACGGTAGCTTTTCAGTCAAATCCTTGTATGATGCAATGGCTCACACTGATGTTCCGGTTGATAACAAGAAATTGTGGAAGCTCAAAATTCCTCTAAGAGTGAAGATATTCCTCTGGTTTCTATGCAGAGGGGTCATATTAACTAGAGATAACCTGGCTCGACGCAACTGGCAAGGTAGTAAGACATGTGTCTTTTGCCACCATGACGAGTCCATTAAACACCTATTCTTTGAGTGTAAGTTTGCTCGTGCAGTCTGGACCATAGTTCAAGTAGCTTCAAATCTGTACCCCCCACGTAGTGCACGAAACATGTTCGGCAATTGGTTGCGGGGTATCGATAAACAATTTTCTGCACATCTACTCATGGGGGCGGCAGCCTTATGTTGGGCATTGTGGCTTACCTGGAATGATGTGGTTTTTAACAATAAATGTGTTTCATCTCCTGTGCATGTTATTCATGCGTGTACGCGATGGCTCCGTATGTGGTCTACCCTGCAGAGGCCGGAGGACAGAGACCTTTTTATGATGGCGTCTACACGGCTGGAGCATACGGCCAAGGAGGTTTTCTCCCAACATGGATGGCGGCGTAATCTCCGGATAGGATTTGCCCCACCCTAGGCTGGACTGATTTACTTTTGCTGTAAAACGATATACTTTTCTAGGCTTCTTGGACTTGTTGGCTGTGTGCATCACGCTATGCAGAGGCCGGACATTCTTTCAATGCGGTTGTATCACTTCGATATATCAATTGAATGAAATGTTCTTTATCGGAAAAAAAGGCAGAATACTCCCAAACTAAAACCCACAAATCACTATACTTATAGAGCATGAAACGAGCTAAATTAGCAATGAGAGATGAAAGGATGAAGTTGCTAACCTTTTACAACCCTTCGATAGATGGGGTGCCTCCAATCTTGACAAATCTTGGCAAAAATGGAGGATGAGCTCGAGCTAGGGGAAGGAAACAGAGAGGAGAGAAAGGAGAAGCTTGGACTTGGGCTGGACAAAGCAGCTTTATATAGGGATATCTTTAGTTGCAGGGCCCAGCCTGCCGCAACCCCTTTAGTCCCGGTTGGTATCACCAACCGGGACTAGAGGTCCCATTTGAACCGGGACTAATCCTGGCCATGCCCGCGTCCGCTCCTAGCCGTTGGAACCGGGACTAATGCTCACATTAGTCCCGGGACAAACCCGGCCGGGACTAATGCTCCGGATCAAAGGTAGGTTTTCTACTAGTGGTAAATACAACGCCTTGAAGAGGAACAAACTACACACCGTCTATCCTTAAATATCTAACCAACCTTTAAGCACACAACAATGTTGCAACAGATTGATTCTGAAAACAAGTACACATGAACTATTACTGATATGGATATAGATAAGGTATTACCTGTGGTGTGGGCCGACTTCTTCGAGACGGGGTGTGGTGCGGCCGGGCACCATGGCGTGGTGGCTCCTCCGGCGCGCCTGGAGCAGCTGCGGCATGGCGGATCGGCGCGGTGGTCTGCGCCTTGGAGGGGCGGTGGCTTCGGCCCCGATCTCTAGGCGGCAAGGAGGTGGATGGCATCGGATCTCCTGGCTGTGCGTGCACCTTGGGGGATCTGGGGCCCGGTCTTGGGGGCTGGCGGCGGTGGATCTGGGGCCCCCGGCCCTGATCCGATCTCCTCCGGCGGCGGTCCTAGGGTTCCAACTCGCGCCGAGATTTTGATCGACCGGATGCATGTCCCCATCGATCTGGCTGCAGTGTCGTGTTCCGGAAGGCTCCGCCGGGAACTCCCTTGGGCGATTCATGCCTGGAGATTGCTGGATCGGGTGGGATTCGGTCGTGTGCACCCGTGTTTTTCTCTGACCGTTTGGTTTCAGAGGGAGCGCTGCGAAGCTCTGCTGGCTGTTACCATCATGGGGTATGCTTTCTCGTTCCATGGTGAAGTCAGCTGGCGGAGAATGTCATGGAAGCTGAGATCTGAGGACTAGCAATGGTGATTCGAGTCTCTGTGGCGATGAGGAATTGGCTTGGTGATTCGTGACTTGGAGCAGCGGCATGCTAGTGGGGGCGACTGCACAGGAGAAGTCCAAAGTCTTTCTTTCAGGATGAAAATTCAAGGTCTGGCCTTAATTGGTTGTGCATGGCAATGGCCTTGTTTTTTAGAGCGAGGACTTTCTTCAGGGTGAAAACCTAAGATCGATGATCGGGCGACGACGGTGTTTGTGCACTGTTCCCTTATTGGAGGTGTCGCTTTTGGAGAAGCTGGACTTCTGGTGCTGTCTTGGTGGTGTTAGTGCTGCTGTTTCAGGGAATAGATCATTGCAGCGGGACTTTTCTTTTTCGTAATTCTTCTTTCTTTTTTTGGCTGTGTGCATCCGTAATGTCGCTAGGGCATTGCGTTGTTGCAGAGGCTGGGTGTAATTGGTATCTCCGCGATATTAATATATGCTTTTTGTCGAAAAAATTACCTGTGGTATAGAAGTTTCTGTAGGGATAGTATGCTGCGTGCTTTCTTTTAGGAATATTTCTAAACTCCATTGTATCAAGTTGTACCATTAAGGCACCGATAGCTGTGGATAGAACCATCGTGTTACTGTCGTTATCATACCCAAGTATATATGTATTTTTTCTATCCCTTGGAAACACCGACGACAGGAGCTGATCTAGTTGAATTGTTTTCTGTAATACCCATCTGACACCATCATTCTTCAATTTCCTTCCCCATAATTGGATGCGCAGATTGGACTTCAACAAAATCGCGAGACCGAGGCCATCATCCTTTGTCCATAAAATCTGAAAATATCGATAGCCTGTAAAATGGACATTAGTTGGCTTCTCAATCACACAAAGGCTTTGTCTTTCCAAATCCAACTCAAGGATGCCACCATCATCAAGTAGCCAATAAATTAAATTCCCAACTATAATGCCAGGCCTTTCATTACAGATCCGACTCGTAGTTGCCACCAAGAAAATATTTCCCCATACACCAGACTCTGACTCGTAGAGACAACACATTGCATGTTTTTTATCAAAATCATTGCTCATAAAAGCCACCTTAAATGGGCTTAGACTGCAATCACCGTGCACATGTCCATCTTCAGTGGCAGCACACAACACAGCTGCATTCTTGACAAAACCATTTGTAAAGTTATGGAACCTTGGTGGAAAAGGCACAGGATAGTCATGGCCAGTGAGAGGATCCCATACGATGGCCTCTTGGTCACTCAGGTTGAGGAGGATGGCAAGGCCATGGTGGCAGCCATGAACGTTGAGCGCTTCATATCGGCGGTTCCGCTGCAATGGAAAGCGCATGAAAGGAATGCAGTCGGGAGAGTCCAGAGTAGGGACAAATACCGCACTTGAGTTAGTATTCCCTGCAAAGAAACCAAGTAGAGGAGGTTTTTGGTGGTGTCTACAGAAACGTTTGAGGAAATCAGGATCTAAAATAATGTTGCGCCAACATGTGCAAACAAGGGAAGCACGTGGAAGGGAGGAGGGTTGCGGAGGTAGACGGAGGAGGATCTCCTCCAGGAGGTATTTATCATCGAGTGGATGCACCGGTGCCGGTGATGCTATGGCAGCGGGGCGGCGGATCATGATGTAAATTCTTGTGCAGGGCTCTCTGTGCAGTGTGAAGGTGGAGTGAAACTAATTGTTTGGCCTTCAGAGTCAGGAGAGCGCATATATCACTTTGATGGTACTTCTATGCTAAATAGGTAACCAGACGTGAGTACCAATGATTTTTTGGAATATTCATTGTTCCTGTTCATCCTATTCTTTGGAACTAATCATGATTCTAATTCTTGGAAGACAACGGAACCAGCTAACTCTCTTTGGACATTGGTGACACCCAGCCTGCAGATAAATGCTATATAATGGTTAGACCTTCTTGGACACAACGTTGGAAAGGAACCATTAAACTTTTAATTATTTTCCGTTGGACTTTTTTGTATGGCGGCTAACAATTTTGGATGCATTCTATTGTCACAACTATTTTGTTAATAGTGAACTAAATTATTAATCTCAACATCAGCTTAATAATAAATAGAGAAGAACTTCTGCGATGACGTGCTCTACCATGCCTAGTGTTGTCCAGTTTCATTTTTTATAAAGAACAATATATTAATATCAAGTTGATACTAAACACACCCAGTGTGTACAACAACATAGTGTAAAGAGCTAATCAAGACATCAAGGATACATAGAGCCGAATTATTACACACAGTGTTTTTTAAAAAGAGTCATGAGCACAATACAACACTAGGATTTGGATGCGGCTTTGGGATACACCCTATAACGATTTTACCTTACGCTTGTAGCCAACACCTGCTAATACTCATGTTATTGCTAAAAAAATTTAAATAATACATTTTTTTATTAATTTTCAGAAATATTACGCCGGAATTATTTTTTTCAAAAATAATACATAGTCGGCCATCTGGTAGCCGACTGGGTTCAGTCGGCCAGGAGGAAGCCGATAGGTGCCCTGTCGGCTGGTAGGAGGCCGATTGGCTACCTATTGGCCGACTGGAACTAATTGTCTTCCAGTAGGATGATAAGGTCTAATTGCACTAGTGGAAAAACGGGATTTAGTCCCGGTTGGAAACGGCCTTTAGTCCCGGGTCACCAACCGGGACAACTAAATCGGGACTAAAGGCCCCCACCCTTTAGTCCTGGTTGGCCACGACCCGGGACTAAAGTCCCCCCACGTGGCCGCGAGCGCGCGCCGGGGGCTGGAGGCCTTTAGTCCCGGTTGGTGACACCAACCGGGACTAAGGCCTCTCCACGTGGCCGCGAGCTAGCACCGGAGGCTGAAGGACCTGTAGTCTCGGTTGGTGTCACCAACCGGGACTAATGATTTTGTGTTGGGGTTTAGGGTTTTAGGGTTTATGGTTTATTTTTCCTTTTCATTTTGTGTTTTCCATTCAATTATTTTTCATTTCAAACATATTTTACGCTACTACATACTGTACACGTTATGCATATATAATATAATTTCTCGTACGACCATACATATATCATATAATTTCTCGTACGACCATACACATATATATATACAATTTGGTATATACAATTTCTCCTACAATTTGCAGATCATTACATGCAGGCATTAGGTGCAATGGTATTCTCCGCTTTCAGATATGACCTCCGTAAGCAAAAATCCCGCAATTTCCTATTGAATTGTTCGTATGCGGTTCTCTGGTAGGAGCTTATCCCGCATCTCGTCAATCTTTAAAGAAGGGGATCAATATGAATATATTAGTTGTGTGTATATATATTAGATCATCATAAAAAATTTGTGAATAGTGTTTATGTACCCGAAGTTGTCTTACATCTCTGCGTCATTCGGTCGTAATGCGAATGTTCTCGCAAACGTAGTATGCACATAAATTAGTCCCCTGTTGCTGCCTCATGCACTTTGCGAGAATATAATTCAATCAGATAATAATCAAGCATGATAATGGTATTGAAACTAGAATTAAAGAGATGCGCGGACCTAGCTAGTACTACTTAATTACCTTGGTCTGTCGCCATTTCAGCTTCGGTTTCCATTCACCGACAACCTCTTTGATGAACCGTTTCCAAACCCTGCCCGGCAAAGAAAATGAATAAAGGAGTTATTAATTACTTGATATCAGGAAATGAACGAAAGAGGCCGATATAGTGCGATAATGATTGAAATTACCTGTCGAGCATCAAAACCACGCTGGTGTATTCTCGAGGGTCTTTACCTAGTGAGTCCAGGGTTTCAACAGTTCCAGCGTCAACTCTAATGATTAGCAGGATCCAGTGGAACCTGCGCACACGTTTATATAAGCAGGCATGCATAACTCATCAACTACACTTAACATCGAGTAAGCAAAATATAATTTATAGTACAAGACAGTAACACTCACTTGAAGTTGTAAGGAAAAAGTATTTCTGTTCTGGTATTTAGTTCCTTCATAAACCTTAGCAAGTTCTCCTCTGAGTCTTTGGCGTGGTTTTGTATCATAATTTCATTAATGATATATGGGTCAACGAACCCAATGTCATAGATTCCATATCTTTTGCATTCGAAAATCTTCATTCTGCATAATAGCGTACAAAAGAATATAGTGAGGATAATTACAGGCAATGAACGAGCTGAGCTAGAGACTTAAATTACAAAAAGAAATCACTTACAGACAATAGCAACTCACGATAGATTTGTCGAGTGCGTCTTGATTGTATAACTGAAAAATTTCTGGAAACTCAATCATTATCTCGTTTTCATAGAAGTAATGCTCTTCCTTGACTTTCACCATGAGCATCTCTCGCCCGTTCTTTACTTCTTTCATGTACCACTCATGCAATCTTCACATTTGTGTTGATAGATGCGGGACCTGCTCAGGTCTGACCAGAGGGTTCCCGGGGACATATTTCCATGCTAATTCAGCCATGGGGACTTCCTCGGTGCCTAGGAGTTGATCAGCACTGATACCAAAGTGTTTAGCAGCGTCGGTTACCTTATCGGTAATCACCTTGAGCGGGGGGATCGATTACATTGCCTGTTCTTCGAGCTGGGGAACTGTTTTCCCGCTTTTATTACTACTTGTACGTCTCGACTGCTGCATTTGTTCCTGATATGACTTCCTAATAGAGCATTCATAGTCTGATGGCCTATTCTGCACATGTGCCGGGGATCGCTCTAGAAGTTCCACAAAGTGCTCTACGGTTTTCGCAGGTATTATCTCCTTTGGCGGCGGGGGCGGTTTCGGTGCTAAATGGGACTACACTTCGGAAGCCACGACCGCTCTGGTTTCCTCATCAGTCATCTCGTAAGCTAACTTCTTTTTGGCAGGAGGCTTGTCGTTGGCTTTCTTCTTTGGTGCTCTCTTCCGCTTTTGGCCCTGCTGCTGGGACATAGGGGGTGGAGTCGGCTGACGCGGCGGAGATCGATATGGCGGACTCGCGCTGGGCGCCGTCTCGAGGTGGGGTGGAGTCGGCTGATGCGGCGGACTTAGAGGTGTATTGCTACTCGGAGGAGTCGGTGGCCTTGGCGCCGAGTTTGGAAACACGATGCATTCCTTTCTCCATACAATGACACCACGTATGACTTCTCCCAGTGTCTGCTCCCCTCCACCTCCAGGAATGTCAAGCTCTAGTGAGTCATATCCCGACAGAACTTCATCCACCCCGACACGAGCATAGCCAGCTGGAATCGGATTGCCATGGATGGTTGCTTCAGGTGCATTCGGTAAAGCAAAACCGACCGCCACCTTCATGGATATGTTCTTCATTTTCTGGTGTAGCTCACAACTTGTCCTCTCTTTAATATCATCCATGGGGTAGCGAGCCAGCAGTACATCATCGGCCCGGACCCCCGTGGAACCGACGCTGCTTTTCCGCATATATGGGACGGTACTATCCAATGCTGGATCTGCTTGCTCCTACCGCAGAGACGCCCTTTGCTGGCTAATTGTGTCGATCTGCTCCTGCTGCCGCATTAACATGCGTTCCAACTCCGCGTTCTTTGTTTCTACCTTCTGAAGCCGGTCTGCATCCTGCTTCTTTTTTCTCTGACGGCTTCTATAAGTGTCGTTCCACTCCGAAAACCCCTGAACCCACGGAACAACGCCTTTGCCTCGTGTTCGTCCTCCGTGTTCAGGATTCCCGAGGGCACGTGTAAGCTCGTCGTTCTCTCTCTCGGGCTGGAACAACCCCTTTCGAGCATCTTCTATTGCTTCAAGTAAAGCGTCCGAGGCTGTTTTAAGATCTGCCTTTTCAATAATCTCCCCTGTCGCTGGGTCCAACTTTCCCCCATGCGCATAATACCAATTCCTGGACCTCTCGGGCCAATCCGTTGTTTTTGGAATGACCCCTTCAGCAAGCATCTTGGCCTCAGCTGCTTCCCACTTAGGCACGCCTCTCTTGTAGCCACCTGTCCCCAGAACATGGTGATACTCTTTTTTCGCAACATTTATCTTATTTTTTCTCGACCTTTCCTTAGCTTCATCCGATTCCTTGTACTTCACAAATACGTCCCAGTGATCTTTTATCTTCTCTAGTGCTCCAGTGAATTCTGGAGTCTTCCTTTCTGCCTTGAGGTAGTCGTTGTATAATCTTTTATTCCAGGTCTGGAATTGTGTGGCCATCTTCTTAAGAGCAAACTGCTTGACTTTCAACCGTTGGCCATCTGTGAAACCCTCTGGTAGGTTGAAATGTGACATGAGCGTATCCCAAAGCAAAAATTTCGATCTTTCGTCGACATAACTAACTCCTCGATCTTCCTTTGGCTTATTCCATTCTCGAATGGTGATCGGGATGTTGTCCCTAACAATAACTCCGCATTGATTTATAAATGTACGGGCATTCTGTACAGGAGCAATCGGTTCGCCATCTTCTGCGACTTCATCGATGTTGTACTTTATGCCATCGCCCAACTTTTTGGCCCGGCCTCGTACCCTTCTAGAAGATTTGCTCGATCCGGAGGGCTAAAAGAAGAAAGATTCGTTAATATATATATACAAATCAATTAATACATCTAATGATCACCAGAGGCCTAATATATATATACCTCGCCGGACTTTGTTAATTGTCTAACATTTTCTTCGCCATCATTGTTTGTTTGCCCTTCGTCTCTTGGTTCTTCCTCAAGTCCCTCACCGGAGTCATTCAGAAATTGTGAGCCGTCATCTGGTTTATTCTCTTGGTTTTGGGAGGAGCGTATCATGTCGAAGATGATATCCTCTTCATGGTCTCTACAGCTATCATCCATAATTTAACTAATCCAGAAGAAAGATAAAACAATTAGAATGCATTCAATAAGCAAAAACTGAATCATAGTATCGAGAAGAACAATACCGGAGATGCAATCAATACACAGCAATCCAGGGAGGTAGGCGGCTGGGTGCGAGGTATGATATTGTTTTATTCAAACTCCACATAAGGCATTTCAAAAGCCTTTTATTCAAATTGTCTTATTCAAATTTCAAACTCCATATAATATGATGCTGTGGATTGTGCTAATACAACTAGCAACAAGTGCAATGAAGTCCATTTGAACCAAGGGTTCAAATGCAAACTCCAATTTAAGCATTTTAAATGTCATTTATATTTTTTCACTTATACAGCAAGTATAAGTTGGTTTTTCATGCATGAAAATTTTACAGATGGATTCCTTGAATTTTTCTGATAATTTTTCATATATAAATTATTTCATTCTGAGCTACGGTTAATTTTTCTGATAATTTTTCATATATAAATTATTTCATTCTGAGCTACGGTTAATTTTCTATGAATTTTTGAAGTTTAAACAATTTTCTGGAATTTATAAATCATTTCTGAAATTTAATTTCGCCAGAATAGGATTATGACGTCAGCATGAGGTCATCACTGCATCAGCAGGTCAATTGGACTGCCCCTGGTCAAATCTGACCAGTGGGGCCCACTGGTCAGTGACTCAGTCACTAACTAAGTTAATTAGGGTTAAACTAAACCTAAACTAAAGATTAGTCGGGGCAGGGCCCACATGTCAGCGACCCGGGGTGGTCAAACCCCCGGTCAAAAGGGGTCAAACCCACCGGCGACTTGACGCCAGCGGGGACAGACGCGGCGGCGAGCTGCGGGAATCGCCCTCCAGCGTCCAAATGGACGGCCGAGGCCATCTACGTGAAGCCCAGGCCCGTGCGCATCCAACGGGACGAGCGGGGCTAGCTGGGGTGGCCAGAAACGTCACCGGCATCGACCCAGGCGGCTGCCGGAGCTCGGGTGAGCTCGGGGTCGAGGCTACGGTGGCCGTGGCGTTGCGTGCGCGGCACCTAGGGCATCTACGCGGAGCGGCGAGCGCGTTGGACGTGCGCCCGGGACCAAATGGTCACCGGAGCGTCGGCAGCGGCGGCGGGTTCGGGCGCAAGTGGTGCGACGGCTACGGCGTGCGACAGAGGAAACAGAGAGGGGGGTTCGAGGGAGAGGCTCACGGCGATTCCAATGGTGTGGACGGCGAGATCGGAGGAGGACCGGAGCGAACGGGGCGGCGGAGGCGATCTCGGCGGTCGGAGGTTGAAGATGAGCGGCCTGGCGGCGTGGTTCTTTTTCCTTCTCCCGGGCGGTGGCTGGCACCGGGACACCAGTTATATAGCTGCGACCTTTAGTCCGGGCTCCAGCCACGAACCGGGACTAAAGGTCCTTTAGTCCCGGCTCCAGCCACGAACCGGGACTAAAGGTCCTTTTCGGCGGCCCAAATTCCGCGCGGGAGAAGGAACCTTTAGTCCCGGCTGGTGGTTGCAACCGGGACTAAAGGTGCCTTTTTAAAGTGATTCTTTTTGTGTAGAAAACTTTAGGTAAAACTCTTAGAATATTTAGAGTTTTTGAGTGAATCTTTTTGCTTTAGGTCACAGAAATTATAAACTTTCTGTTAGTGCCAGTAGTTTTCAAATTTGAATAGTTTAAATTTGAATTCTTTGAAATTTGTGTGAATCACTAGTTTGTGAATAACTTTAGTTTAAAAATAGATTTTTGAGTGATTCTTTTTCCCGCTGTTTAATATTAGTGTGTTTTATCAATATGTTCAATTTTGGAATTTTTAGGATATTTTAAATAGGTGTTTTAATCAAAAACAGATTCTATTTAGCTCTTTTAGTTTTATACCTTTTTCCTTTGTTTTAATTATTTTAGTTTATGTTTTCTTGTTATTCTTTTGCCAAATTATATTATGTTTCTGTTAGTCAACATGAGGAGTTTTAATTTTCATTTTGAAGAAATTATTTGACAGATTCAATTTGTCCAGATTCAATTCTAGCTTGTCATCTCTGTCCATTTTCTAGTTTGAGCAACTTTACATTGCTAAACATGTCCAAATGAGCTCAAACTTGGTACACCTGCTAAAATGGTCTAAATATTCATCAAGGAGAACAAATTAGCTTGGTCAAAGTATGCCAAAACCAATTCTGCCCATTTCTAGGGTTTGACAAAGTCATATTCTACCTCCAGTAACTCTCTCTCTTCCATAGCTCAATAATTGAGGGGTGAAAACCCTCACTTTACCTCTCTGGACAGCCACTATAATTAAAATACTAAAAGGACAGGAATAATTGGAAATTCATAACTTAATAAATAATTATTCAAAAATCATGTTTCAAATGCCAAAATGCCCTAGCTTTTTGGTTGGATTCCGACGCTCCAGAGTCCACCTAGGAACACCCAAAACACATATATACCCTAACTCTTACAAAGATTCCCTTCAGTTTGTCCGAAGTGGGACTTTCCAGCTATAAGTCCGGAAACTCACTAGAGAGAAAGTGATGACGGTGAAGCCGGTCACATCCCAGAGTGGGATCTTGGGGTATAAAACTTTTTCTTCGCGTGTGTCCCTTGCTTATGATTGCGCCGTAACCATGGAGAATCTTCATCATTTAACAGGATGATTGGGTCAGTCTTCACTGTGAAGGGAGGAATTTCATCAAACTTTTCATAATCTTCTGACATGTCTATCTTGTTCTCCACTCCCACGATGTTTCTTTTCCCTGAAAGAACTATGTGGCGCTTTGGCTCATCGTATGATGTATTCGCTTCCTTATCTTTTCTTTTTCTCGGTTTGGTAGACATGTCCTTCGCATAGAAAACCTGCGCCACATCATTGGCTAGGACGAATGGTTCGTCTGTGTACCCAAGATTGTTGAGATCCACTGTTGTCATTCCATACTGCGGGTCTACCTTTACCCCGCCTCCTGCCAGATTGACCCATTTGCACCGAAACAAAGGGACCTTAAAAGAACGTCCATAGTCAAGTTCCCATATCTCCTCTATGTAACCATAATATGTGTCCTTTTTCCTATTGTTCTTTGTTGCATCAAAGCGGACACCACTGTTTTGGTTGGTGCTTTTTTTTATCTTGGGCGATTGTGTAAAATGTATTCCCATTTATCTCGTACCCTTTGAAAGTCAATATAGTCGAAGATGGTGACTTGGCCAACAAGTACAACTCATCTCCAACAGTGATGTTATTCATGAGATGTGTTTGCAACCAACCGCCGAAAGTCGCCATGTGTGTACGTTTAATCCAGGGGTCAGACTGCTCCGGGTTCTTGGAGCGTACAATATCCATGTGTTCCTCGATATACGGAGCCACCAAGGTGGAATTTTGTAGAACTGTGTAGTGTGCTTGAGTGAAAGAATGGCCGTCCATACTTACTACTGAATTCTTTCCTAGCGTGTCTTTTCCACTCAGTCTCCCCTCATGCCTCGATTGAGGAACACCAATCGGCTTAAGGTCAGGAATAAAGTCAACACAAAACTCAATAACCTCCTCTATTTCATGGCCTTGGAGATGCTTCCTTCTGGCCTAGCACGGTTATGAACATATTTCTTTAAGACTCCCATGAACCTCTCAAAGGGGAACATATTGTGTAGAAATACAGGACCTAGAATGGTAATCTCTTCGACTAGGTGAACTAGGACGTGCGTCATAATATTGAAGAAGGATGGTGAGAACACCAACTCGAAACTGACAAGACATTGGACCAAATCATTCTGTAACCTTGGTAGGATTTCTGGATCGATTACCTTCTGAGAAATTGCATTGAGGAATGCACATAGCTTCACAATGGCTAATCGAACATTTTCCGGTAGAAGCCCCCTCAATGCAACCGGAAGTAATTGCGTCATAATCACGTGGCAGTCATGAGACTTTAGGTTTTGGAATTTTTTTTCTCTGCCATATTTATTATTTTCTTTATATTCGACGAGAAGCCAGACGGGACCTTCATACTGCTCAGGCATTCAAAAAAGATTTCCTTCTCTTCTTTGGTAAGAGCGTAGCTGGCAGGACCTTGATACTACTTTGGTTGCATGCCGTCTTTTTCGTTCATACGTTGCTGGTCCTCCGGTGCCTTCGGTGTATCTTTTGTCTTCCCATACACGCCCAAGAAGTCTAGCAGGTTCACGCAAAGATTCTTCATCATGTGCATCACGTCGATTGCAGAGCGGACCTCTAGGACTTTTCAATAGGGTAGCTCCCAAAATATAGATTTCTTCTTCCACATGGGTGCGTGTCCGTTAGCGTCATTCGGAACAGATTGTCCGCCAGGACCCTTTCCAAAGATTACTTTTAAATCCTTGACCATATCAAATATATCATCACCAGTACGGTGGCCAGGCTTCTTCCGGTGATCTGCCTCACCTTTGAAATGCTTGCCTTTCTTTCTTAAGAGATGCCTGATCGGAAGAAATCGACGATGTCCCAAGTACACATTCTTCTTACATTTATCCAAATATATACTTTCAGTCTCATCTAAACAGTTCGTGCATGCATTGTATCCCTTGTTTGTCTGTCCTGAAAGGTTACTAAGAGCAGGCCAATCATTGATGGTTACAAACAGCAACGCTCGTAGGTCAAATTCCTGCTGTTTGTGCTCATCCCACACACGTACACCTTTTATATCCCACAACTGTAAAAGTTCTTCAACTAATGGCCTTAGGTACACATCAATCTCGTTGCCGGTTTGCTTAGGTCCTTGGATGAACACTGGCATCATAATGAACTTCCGCTTCATGCACAACCAAGGAGGAAGGTTATAGATACATAGAGTCACAGACCAGGTGCTATGACTGCTGCTCTGCTCCCCAAAAGGATTCATGCCATCTGTACTTATACCAAACCATAAGTTCCTTGCGTCATCTGCAAACTCCGGCCACTTTCTCTTGATTTTTCTCCACTGCGACCCATCAGTGGGTACTCTCAACATCTCGTCTTTCTTACGGTCTTCTTTGTGCCATCGCAACAACTTGGCATGCTCTTTGTTTTGGAGCAAACGTTTCAACCGTGGTATTATAGGAGCATACTACATCACCTTGGCAGGAACCCTCTTCCTGGGGCGCTCGCCCTCAACATAACCAGGGTCATCGCGGCTGATCTTATAGCGCAATGCACCGCATACCGGACATGCATTCAAATTCTCGTACTCCTCACCGCGGTAGAGGATGCAGTCATTAGGGCATGCATGTATCTTCTGCACCTCTAATCCTAGAGGGTAGACAGCCTTCTTTGCTTCGTACGTACTGTCGGGCAATTCGTTATCCTTTGGAAGCGTCTTCTTTATCAGTTTCAGCAACTTTTCAAATCCCTTGTCAGATACACCATTCTCTGCCTTCCATTGCAGCAATTCCAGTGTGGTACCCAGCTTTTTCTTGTCATCTTCGCAATTTGGGTACAACAATTTTTTGTGATCCTCTAACATGCGCTCCAACTTCAACCTCTCCTTTTCACTTTCGCAGTTTCTCTTTGCATCAGCAATGGCCCGACCAAGATCATCAGCGGGCTCATCTGATGCCTCTTCTTCAGCTTCCCCCATTGTAGTACCATCGTATTCAGGGAACCTAGGATAGTTGTCATCATCCTCTTGTTCTTCATTGTCTTCCATTATAACCCCTCTTTCTCCGTGCTTGGTCCAACAGTTATAGCCGGACATGAAACCGGACTGAAGCAGGTGGCTGTGAAGGATTTTTGAGGTAGAGTAATCCCTATCATTCTTACAGACACCACATGGACAACACATAAAACCATTCCGCTTGTTTGCCTCAGCCACACGCAGAAAACTATGCACGCCATTAATGAACTCGGGAGAGCGTCGGTCATCGTACGTCCATTGCCGGCTCATCTTCATTACACAACATCGAAGTGACCAAATTAATACAAGTTCATACATAAAGTTCATACATACTTCTCATAAAACAACATACAACTATCTAGCTAAAGTATTTAAATGCAACAATAAATGCGATCAAAATCGCAACTAAGGTAATAATTGATCCAACAGCATAATGATACCAAGCCTCTTTATTAATGGCATATTTTCTAATCTTTCTAATCTTCAAGCGCATTGCCACTAGTAGAAAAATGACTTTACGTGAGCCCCATTAGTCCCGGTTTGGAAACGGACCGGTACTAATGTGACCATTAGTCCCGGTTCCAACGGCTAGGGGGGCGGGCATCATTAGTCCCGGTTCGTGTTGAACCTCTAGTACCGGTTCGTGACACGAACCGGGACTAAAGGGGTGGTGGCAGGCTGGTGTCAGGCTGGGGCCCCACGATCACCTGTAGTCCCGGTTCGTGTCACGAACCGGTACTAGAGGCTCACCTTTAGTCCCGGTTCGTTACACAAACCGGGACTAAAGATGCTCCTATATAAACCCTTCGTCCAGCCCGAGCTCTCTGTTCTTCCCCTTTCCTCTCCTCTCTGTTCTTCCCCTCTTCCTCGAGCTCATCCTCCATTTTTGCCAAAATTTGTCAAGATTTGGAGGCACCCCATCCATCCAAGTGTTCACAAAGGTTAGCAACTTTGTCCTTTCTTCTCTCATTGCTAGATTAGCTCTTGCAATGCTCTATAAGTATAGTGATTTGTGGGTTTTAGTTTGGGAGTATTTATATGTGGTAGTTTATTTGATTTATATGCAATTTGAGCTCAAATTAACTTCTTAGTTTGCATATGTGTAGGTGTGGTTTACTTAGTGCCTTCCCGTCCCCGTCCTAACCACCGTCGATCGCCCGCACCGTCCCGTCGCCGGCACCACACCTTGGTGAGCCTCTTGTTCTTATCCTTTTTATAAAAAAAATCTTATTTGTATGATTTAGATAGTTAATTGTATAATTTTCTTACATGTATGATTGTTTGTTATACATAGTGCCATGACTTTGATATCCGTCCCCGTCGGCCCTCGTCCGGTTTATGATTCGGATGTGGTATATATATTCTCTTTGATAACTATTTGTTGCATTTCGCGTTTATGACAATTATGCCCATCAAGTTGACATAGATATTTTTATCTAGGAGGTATGTGAACTGGAAATTGCAACCGACCCTCTTGTCGAGAAGTTAAATTTAGTTGAAAAAGAAAATGAGTATTTGAAAGAAAAATTGAAAAGAATTGAAGAAGAGAAGATGAAACTGGAGTTGTATGTTGCCGATGTCGTCGATGATCACAAGATCAAGATGGATGCAATGCGCTTGAAGATTAGAAAATTTTAAAAATATGCCATTGATAGTGAAGCTTGGTATCACTATGCTGTTGGATCAATTGTTACCTTAGTTGCAATCTTGATCACATTTGTTGTTGCATTTAAATGCTTTAGCTAGAGAGTTTGTATGTTGTTTTATGAGAACAAGTGTGTATGAACTTTATGTATGAACTTGTATTAATTTGGTCTTTTCGGTGTTGTGTAATGAAGATGAGCCGGCAATGGATGTACGATGACCGATGCTCTCCCCAGTTCATTAATGTCGTGCGTACTTTTCTGGTTGCGGCTGAGGCAAACAAGCGGGCGGATGGTTTTATGTATTGTCCATGTGCTGGCTGTAAGAATGATCAAAATTACTCTAACTCAAGAACCATTCACGTCCACCTGTTTGAGTCCGGTTTCATGTCCGGCTATAACTGTTGGACCAAGCACGGAGAAAGAGGGGTCCTAATGGAAGAGAATGAAGAAGAAGAGGATGACGACAGCTATCCTGGCCATGGGTTCCCTGAATACAATGGTAAAACAATGGGGGAAGAAGCTGAGCCGGCAATGCGGGAAGAAGCTGAAGAAGAGGCATCAGATGAGCCCGCTGATGATCTTGGTTGGGCCATTGCCGATGCAAAGAGAAACTGCGCATGTGAAAAGGAGAAGCTGAAGTTGCAGCGCATGTTAGAGGATCACAAGAAATTGTTGTACCCAAATTGCGAAGATGACAAGAAAAAGCTGGGTACCACACTGGAATTGCTGCAATGGAAGGCAGAGAATGGTGTATCTGACAAGGGATTTGAAAAGTTGCTGATAATGTTAAAGAAGAAGCTTCCAAAGGACAACGAATTGCCTGACAGTACGTACGAAGCAAAGAAGGCTGTCTGCCCTCTAGGATTAGAGGTGCAGAAGATACATGCATGCCCTAATGACTGCATCCTCTACCGCGGTGAGTACGAGGATTTGAATGCATGCCCGGTATGCGGTGCATTGCGCTATAAGATCAGCCACGATGACCCAGGTGATGTTGAGGGCGAGCGCCCCAGGTAGAAGATTCCTGCCAAGGTGATGTGGTATGCTCCTATAATACCACGGTTGAAATGTTTGTTCCAAAACAAAGAGCATGCCAAGTTGATGCGATGGCACAAAGAAGACCGTAAGAAAGACGGGAAGTTGAGAGTACCCGCCGACGGATCGAAGTGGAGAAAAATCGAGAGAAAGTGGAAGGACTTTGCAGATGACGCAAGGAATGTATGGTTTGGTTTAAGTGCAGATGGCATTAATCCTTTTGGGGAGCAGAGCAGCAATCATAGCACATGGCCTGTGACTCTATGTATCTATAACCTTCCTCCTTGGTTGTGCATGAAGCGGAAGTTCATTATGATGCCAGTGCTCATCCAAGGCCCCAAGCAACCCGGCAACGACATTGATGTGTACCTAAGGCCATTAGTTGAAGAACTTTTAGAGCTGTGGAGTATAGAAGGTGTACGTGCGTGGGATGAGCACAAACAGCAGGAATTTGACCTGCGAGCGTTGCTGTTTGTAACCATCAATGATTAGCCTGCTCTCAGTAACCTTTCAGGACAGACAAACAAGGGATACCACGCATGCACGCACTGTTTAGATGATACCGACAGTATATATTTGGATAAATGTAAGAAGAATGTGTACCTGGGACATCGTCGATTTCTTCCGAGCAGGCATCCCGTAAGAAAGAAAGGCAAGCATTTCAAAGGTGAGGCAGATCACCGGAAGAAGCCTCGCCACCGTACTGGTGATGATATACTTGATATGGTCAAGGATTTAAAAGTAATCTTTGGAAAGGGTCCTGGCAGACAATCTGTTCCAAATGACGCTGACGGACGCGCACCCATGTGGAAGAAGAAATCTATATTTTGGGACCTACCCTATTGGAAAGACCTAGAGGTCCGCTCTGCAATCGACGTGATGCACGTGACGAAGAATCTTTGCGTGAACCTGCTAGGCTTCTTGGGCGTGTATGGGAAGACAAAAGATACACCGAAGGCACGGGAGGACCAGCAACGTATGCACGGAAAAGACGGCATGGATCCAAAGCAGTATCAGGGTCATGCCAGCTACGCTCTTACCAAAGAAGAGAAGGAAATCTTCTTCGAATGCCTGCTCAGTATGAAGGTCCCGTCTGGCTTCTCGTCGAATATAAAGGGAATAATAAATATGGCAGAGAAAAAGTTCCAGAACCTAAAGTCTCATGACTGCCACGTGATTATGACGCAACTGCTTCCGGTTGCATTGAGGGGGCTTCTACCGGAAAACGTTCGATTAGCCATTGTGAATCTATGTGCATTCCTCAATGCAATCTCTCAGAAGGTAATCGATCCAGAAATCATACCAAGGTTAGAGAATGATTTGGTGAAATGTCTTGTCAGTTTCGAGTTGGTGTTCCCACCATCCTTCTTCAATATCATGACGCACGTCCTAGTTCACCTAGTCGAAGAGATTGCCATTCTGGGTCATGTATTTCTGCACAATATGTTCCCCTTTGAGAGGTTCATGGGAGTCTTAAAGAAATATGTTCATAACCGTGCTGGGCCAGAAGGAAGCATCTCCAAGGGCCATGAAACAGAGGAGGTCATTGAGTTTTGTGTTGACTTTATTCCTGGCCTTAAGCCGATTGGTGTTCCTGAATCGCGGCATGAGGGCATACTGGGTGGAGAAGGCACGCTAGGAAAGAATTCAGTAATATGCCATGACGGGCATTCTTGGGCGCAAGCACACTACACAGTTCTACAAAGTTCCGCCTTGGTGGCTCCGTATATCGAGGAACACAAGAATATTCTACGCTCCAAACACCCGGAGCAGTCTGACGACTGGATTACACATGAACAAACGGGGACTTTCGCCGGTTGGTTGCAGACACGTCTAATGCATGACGACACTGTTGCAGATGAGCTGTACTTGCTGTCCAAGTTACCATCTTCAACTATATTGACTTTCAAAGGGTACGAGATAAATGGGAATACATTTTACACGATCACCCAAGATAAAAAGAGCACCAACCAAAACAGTGGTGTCCGCTTTGATGCAGCAAACACCAATAGGCCAAAGGACACATATTATGGTTACATAGAGGAGATATGGGAACTTGACTATGGACGTGGTTTGAAGGTCCCTTTGTTTCGGTGCAAATGGGTCAATCTGACAGGAGGCGGGGTAAAGGAAGACCCGCAGTACGGAATGACAACAGTGGATCTCAACAATCTTGGGTACGCAGACGAACCATTCGTCCTAGCCAATGATGTGGCGCATGTTTTCTATGTGAAGGACATGTCTACCAAGCCTAGAAAAAGAAACGATAAGGAAGCGAATACATCATACGATGAGCCAAAGCGCCACATAGTTCTTTCAGGGAAAATAAACATCGTGGGAGTGGAGGACAAGACAGACATGTCAGAAGATTATGAAAAGTTTCATGAAATTGCTCCCTTCAAAGTGAATATTGACCCGAGCATCAAGTTAAACGATGAAGATTGTCCATGGTTACGGCGCAAAGGGACACACGCGAAGAAAAAGTTTTATACCCAAAGATCCCACTCTGGGATGTGACCGGCTTCACTGTCATCACTTTCTTCTCTAGTGAGTTTCCGGACTTATATATCTGGAAAGTCCCACTTCGGACAAACCGGAGGGAATCTTTGTAATAGTTAGGGTACTTATGTTTTTTGGCATTTGAAACGCGAAGAAATATTATGTCCAAAGCCACGTCATCAATTTTCAACCCTTTCTGACTTCATTTGCTATTTTTCATGCATTTACTGATTTTTTTTGAGCTAAATGACCCTGAAATTGAAAAGCACTACAAATGAACTCTGAAAAGGTTGAAAGTTGGCATGGTATCATCATTTCACCCACATAGCATGTGCTAAAAAGTTGAGAGGGTTACGGCAAAAACTGGATGCACTTCGTGTACAAAATGGACAATCTCTTTCGAAGTATCAGGGTTTCAGACGAAAACAAATCTGTTACAAAGGCATTTCATTTTTTTAAACTTATTTCACCTCCAGACTTTTTGTGCGTTCAGTATGCACCATTCGAAGCCACGTCATCAATTTTCAACCCTTTCTGACTGCATTTGCTATTTTTCATGCATTTACTGATTTTTTCTGAGCTAAATGACCCTGAAATTGAAAAGCACTACAAATGAACTCTGAAAAGGTTGAAAGTTGGCATGGTATCATCATTTCACCCACATAGCATGTGCTAAAAAGTTGAGAGGGTTACGGCAAAATCTGGATGCACTTCGTGTACAAACTGGACAATCTCTTTCGAAGTATCAGGGTTTCTGACGAAAACTCGTCTGTTACAAAGGCATTTCATTTTTTTAAATAACCTAAGAATTACCAAATTGAATATAATGATAAAACACACTAATAATCACTGAAAAATCTATTTTTAAAGTAAAGTTATTCACAAACTAGTGATTCACACAAATTTCAAATAATTCAAATTTAAACTATTCAAATTTGAAAACTACTGGCACTAACAGAAAGTTTATAATTTTTTTTACCTAAAGCAAAAAGATTCACAAAGAAACTCTAAAGAAAGCAAAAAACAACTCAGAAACAAAAGAAAATAAATAAAGCAGAAAACAAAAAAAATAGAAAAATAAATTAATTAAAAAAAAGCCCGCCTATTGGGCCGCCACGGCCTGCATACGACTAGAAACCCAACCTCTAGTTGGGCCAGGATGCAGGCCCGTACGGCCCAGTAGGCCCCACTGGGCGGCACAGGTGCGGTAGGCCCAGAAGGCCTGCATTAGAGAGGAGCTCGACACGGTAGCCGCGGCGGGGCTTATAAACCGGTGCGAGCTCCTCTCAACTAGCGAGGTGGGACTAAACATCCACCGCGCCCCTCGCCTGGCACACCACCTTAAGTCGCGGTTGGTGGCTCCAACCGCAACTAAAGACACCCCTTTAGTCGCGGTTGGAGCCACCAACCGCGACTAAAGGCTTGTCTTCCCGCCGCTCTGCCTGGCCAAATTTCACCCTTTAGTCCCGGTTGGTGGCTCCAACCGGGACTAAAGGTGCCTCCTATATATACAACACTTACGAATTTTTCCCCAAATCTGCCTTTCTTCTCGACGACGCCGAACGTACCACCACGCCGCGAGGCTGCCGGAGCTCGCCATCGCCGTCCGTCCGCGCGCCCCTGCCCCTCGACGTCGCCGTCCGTCCGTCCGCGCCCCTACCACACCTCGACGCCGCCGTCCGTCCGCGCCTCTACCGCACCTCGACGTCGTGGCCGCCGCGCCCCTGCACCTCGCCGTCGCCGTCGCCGTCCGTCCGCGCCCCTGCACCTCGGCGCCGCCGTCCGTCCGCGCCCCTGCACCTCGACGCCGCCGTCCGTCCGCTGTGAGCTCGCGCGGCCGCCCCCTCCGGCGATTTTTTTTCACTAGTTTTTTTTATACATGTATGCATGAATGTTTGATGTTTTATTTAGATGTTTTAGTTGTTTTAGATGATTATTTTTTCACTAGTATATATGTATGTATGAATGCATGTTAGATGGATATAATTAGTGTTTAATTAGTATAGAATTTTTTTATATAATGTTGTTTTTCTGTTTTTTAATGGATGTATAGAAGTATGCTTAATTAGTGTTTCTTTTTCTGTTTTTTAATTTTATATAATGTTGTATATCATAGTATAGAAAAAAATTGCATATAAAAAAGTTGCATAGGAAAAAGTTGACCATATATATATTTGTTAGAAGGACTATATATAAGTGGGAAAAGTTTTGAATTTTTTTGAGAAAGGAATATTATTAGGGTAGTTATAACCTAGGAATGGGACATTATAATTGAAAAGAGGATATTTTGCTCAAAATTTCCTAATAAAATGACATTGCATATATAGGAATTTTTTTTCATAAGAATTTGTTCTCGACGTCAACAATGCCCGGCCCGCATCCTCGTCGTCGACTCGTTCGCGACGACGTCCTGCTTCAGAGGCGCCACGTTCGGGACTGGGCTCCACCGGGCTGGCACTGGGAGGTGCTACCTTCAGGGGCGCGCATCTGCTTGGTGAGGAACCCGGGTCCCGTCGTCGACCCGGAGCTTCTTTCGTGGCGGGCGCGTGGGCCACATTCGGTGCGGAGGCTGGCGTCCCCCGCGGAGGTGGTACGTCACCGTGTCAGGGAGGAGAACGAGCACGTCCGTCGCTACATGGTTTCGTTGGACGTTAGGTTCTCCAATACCTGGCAGGTTCTTCAGGGATCTCACCCGAGCTATGATCCTGTGATCGTTCCTTCTCTTTGGGTGTCCACCGCGAGTGATGTTAATTAGCTAGTGATGTTATATATATGATAATATTCGAGATGTATTAGTGATAATACTCGAGATGTATTCGAGATTATATTCGATAATATTCGAGACGATGTATTCGAGATTATATTATTCGATAATATTCGAGACGATGTATTCGAGATTATATTCGATGATGCATATTATCTGGATTATTTGAGATGCATATTATCTACTATGATTCAGTTTTTCCTTATTGATTGCATGCATTCTAATTTGAATACTAAATTGTTTTATCTTTCTTCTGGATTAGTTAAATAAAAGCTATGGACAATACCGGCAGAGAAGGAGAAGAGGCTCTGTTCGACATCATACGCTCCCCGAGCCCAGATGATCATGATGACGGCTCGCAATATCTGAACACTAAGGGTGAGGGTATGATGTTTGATGAAGACGAACGAATAGATGAATGCGACAACAATGATGACGAAGGAAATGTTCTTCAAATAACAAAGACCGGCGAGGTATATTTATTATATAAGCCATCCGGTGATCATTACATGTATTAATTGATTTGTATATATTAACGAATAGATCTTTCTTCTTTTAGCCCTCCGGATCTAGCAAATCTTCTACAAGCGGCAGGGCAGTTCGAGGCCCGGCCAAAAGGTTGCAGGCTGGCGTAAAGTACAACATCGATGCCATCAAATCAAATGGCAAACCGCTTGAACCTAAGAAGAATGCGACCAAGTTCACTCGTCAATGCGGAGTTATTGTCAGGGACCAAAGCCCGATCTCCGTTCAAGAATGGAAAAAGGCAGCAAAGGGAGATCCAGGAGTTACTTTTGTCAACGAAAGAGCAAAAGATCTGCTTTGGGAATCGCTCATGTCACATTTCACCCTACCAGATCATTTGACAGATGCAGACCTGGCGAAAGTCAGGAAGAGTGCTCTTAAGAAGATGGCGATAGCATTCAACAACCACAAGAAAAAAATATGGGCCGCGTACGTCAGAGCAGGAAAGCAGACTCCAGAATTCAATGGAACACTGGAGAAGGCAAGAGATCACTGGGACGATTTCGTGAAGTTCAAGGAATCGGAACGAGCTAAGGAACGGTCGAGACAAAACAAGATTAATGCTGCGAAAAAGAAGTGGCACCATCCTCTGGGGCTAGGTGGCTACCAGGTGGCCCTGCCTAAGTGGGATCTCGCTGAGCAAAAGATGATGGATGCAGGGGTCACTCCAGTTACATTGGACTGGCCCCCCAGGTGCATGACTTGGTTTTATGCGCATGGGGGGAAGTTGGACCCAGAGACAGGGCTGATTATGGAGCGGGCAAGTCTTAAAAAAGCTCAGGACGATTTACTTGTTGCAATAGAAGAAGCTCGAACGGGGGTGTTCACGACCAACAGAGAGAACGACGAGCTTACGCGCGCCCTGAAAAATCCTGAACACCCGGGAAGAACACGAGGCAAAGGCGTTGTTCCGTGGTTTGAGGGGTTTGCGGATTGGAACGCCGATTACAGAAGCCGTGCGAGAAAGAAGCAGCAGGAGGAGCAGAAGAGGAAGCTGGAGGAGGAGAAGAGGAAGAAGGAAGCACTCCGCCTTGAAGGCCTAGAATCAAGGCACTTGGAGTTGGAATGCGCTTTCAGGCGGCAGCAGGAGCAGATCGACTCACTTAGCCAGGAAAAGGCGTCTCAGCGGCAGCAGGAGCAGATCGATCCAGTATTGGATAGCACCGTCCCATCTATGCCGAGAAGCAGCGTGGGTTCCACCCCGGCCGATGATGCACTGCTGGCTAGATACCCTGTGGACGATATCAAAGATAGGACTACTTGTGAGCTACACATGAAAGTGAAGAACCTATCCATGAAGGTGGCGGACGGCTATGCTTTAACAAATCCTCCTGAAGCAACCTTCCATTGCAATCCAATTCTAGCTGGCTATGCTCGTGTCGAGGTTGATGAAGTGATGTCAGGATATTACGAGCTACAGCTTGACATTCCTGGAGGTGACGAGGAGAGCACACTGGGAGAGGCCATACATCGTATCATTCTATGGAAAAAGGATTGCATCGTCTTTCCAAGGCCACCGACTCCTGCTGCAACAAGTCCGCCACCGCGTCAGCCGACTCCTGCTCCTCCAAGTCCGCCGCCGCGTTAGTCGACTCCTCCGCCGGCACCGCGTCAGCCGACTCCTCCTCCTCCAAGCCCGGCACCGCATCAGCCGTCTCCGCCGGCACCGCGTCAGCCGACTCCTCCTCCTCCAAGTCCGGCATAGCGGAAGAGAGGCGCCGCAGCTACGGCGGCTAGCGGTACAACAGGCAAGAAATACAAATATGGTCCAAGCCTCAAGCCTCTTCTGAAATTGCCTTACCACCTGACTGAGCAGGAAACCAAAACCGAAGTGGCTGCCCAATTGAAGGCCCATTTTGGACCGAAACCGCCCCCGCCGCCAAAGGAGAAAGAACGTGAGGATGTCATACAACACTTTATTGATAATGCTCAACCGGCTGTCAAGCATACGGACTCAGACTATGAGCGCTGTATCAAGAAGTTATATCGGGCACAACAAAAGAAGGAGTCGAGCTCGAGCTCGAGCCAAGCAGTTGGCAAAAAAAGCGGGAAAACTGTTCCCCAGCTGGGAGAACAGGCAGTGCAATCGATCCCCCCGCTCATTGTACAAACACATGTGAGTACTGCCCATCAGCTGGTAATAACCGACGATCATAAAAGGCAGTCTAAAGAGGCCGGTCTCACTCTTGAACAACTCCTAGGCACCGAGGAACTCCCCGTGTTTAAAGAGGAGGAACTAAGATGGAAATATGTCCGCGGCCAACCTCTGGTCAAGCCTGAGCAGGTCCCGCTTCTACCAACAAGAATGTACAATTTGCATAAGTGGTACATGATAGAAGCAGCAAAGACCGATCGAGAGTCCCTCATGGTGAAAGTCAAGGAAGAGCATTACTTCCATGCAAAAGATTTGTGGGTTGAGTTTGAAGAGTGGTTTCAGTTATTCAATCAAGACGCACTCGACAAATCTATCGTCAGTTGCTATTGTCTGTAAGTGATTTCTTTCTGTAATTTAAGTCTCTAGCTAGCTGTGCTCATTCATTACCTGTAATTATCCTCACTATATTCTTTTCTGTGGTATTATGCAGAATGAAGATGTATGAAATGAAAAAAAGCTAGACGCTATGGCATTGGGTTCATTGACCCAAATACGATTAATCAAAAGACATGGTCAATTGAATGGTCGAGAAACGACACAGAGATCAGCTTGCTAGAGTTTTTGAAGCGACTAAACACCCAACCAGAAATACTACTTCCTTACAACTTCGGGTGAGTGTTACTATATCTTGTACTACAAATTCTATTTTTGCTTACTAGATGTTAATAAGTGTAGTTGATGAGTTATGCACATGCCCGCTTAATTATACAAACATGTGCGCATGCAGTTTCCACTGGATCTTGTTAATCATTGAAGTTGACAAGGGAAAAGTTCAAGTACTGGACTCACTATATAAAGACCCATCCGACTACGAAATCGTGAAGGGGATGGTCGACAGGTAATTTCAATCATTATCGCACTATGTCGGCCTCTTTAGTTCATTTCCTGATATCAACTAATTAATAACTCCTTTATTCATTTTCTTTGCCGGCGGGCAGGGCTTGGCAAAAGTTCATCAAAGAGGTCACCGACGAATGGAAACAACAGCTGAAATGGGTGCGACCCAAGGTAATTAAGTAGTACTCCCTCCGTCCGAAAAAGCTTGTCTCTCAAATGGATGTATCTAGCACCAAGTTAGTGCTAGATACATCCATTTGAGGCACAAGCTTGGGACAAGCTTTTTCGGACGGAGGGAGTACTAGCTAGCTTGATTAATTCTAGTTTCAATACCATTATCATGCTTGATTAATTATTATCTGATTGAATTTTATTCTCATAAAGTGGCTGAGCCAGGCGCCGGGGAATAATTTATGAGCATACTACGTTTGCGAGACCATTCGCATGATGACGTCCGAAATGGAAAAATCTGAAAGACAACTTTGGGTACGTTTGCCAGAACACTATCCACAATTTTTTTATCATGATCTAATATGTATACACACAACTAATATATTCATCTTGATCTCCTTCTTTAAAGCTGTCGGAGATGCGGGGCAAGCTCCTACCAACGGATCGCATACGAGCAATTCAAGAGGAAATAGCGGGATTTTTGCTCGACCGGGTCATAGATCCCAAAGGAGAATACCATTACAAGCTGTAATGCCTGCATGTAATGATCCGCAAATTGTAGGAGAAATTGTATATACCAAATTGTATATATATGTGTGTATGTGAATGGTCGTATGAGAAATTCGATGATATATATATATGATCGGTTCTACGAGAAATTCTACTTATATATATATGCATAACGTGTACAGTATGTAGTAGCGTAAAATATGTTTGAAATGAAAAAGAATTAAATGGAAAACACAAAATTAAAAGGAAAAATAAACCATAATTCATAAACCCAGAATTAAATGAAATACTTTTAGTCCCGGTTGGTGTTACCAACCGGGACTAAAGGTCCCCCAGCCCCCGGCGCCGGCTCGTGCCACGTGGTGGGCCTTTGGTCCCGGGCCGTGTTGAATCGGGAGTAAAGGGGGGGGGGCTTTAGTCCCCACCCTTTAGTGCCGGTTCCTGAACCGGGACTAAAGGCCCTTACGAACCGGCACTATAGGCCGATTCTACACTAGTGTGCCTCCATCTTGATCTTGTGATCATCGACGACATCGGCAACATACAACTCCAATTTCATCTTCTTTTCTTCAATTCTTTTCAATTTTTCTTTCAAATAATCGTTTTCTTTTTTAACTAAATTTAACTTCTCGACAAGAGGGTCGGTTGCAATTTCCGGTTCACATACCTCCTAGATAAAAATATCTATGTCAACTTGATGGGCATAATTGTCATAAACACGAAATGAAACAAATAGTTATAAAAGATAATATACCACATCTGAATCATAAACCGGACGAGGGCCGACAGGGACGGATATCAAAACCATGGCACTATATATAACAAACAATCATACAAGTAAGAAAATTATACAAGTAACTATCTAAATCATACAAATAAGATTTTTTTTTTACAAAAAGTATAAGAACAAGAGGCTCACCAAGGTGGTGCCGGCGACGGGACGGCACGGGCGATCAACGGCGGTGAGGACGGGGACGGGAAGGCACTAAGTAAACCACACCTACACATATGCAAACTAAGAAGTTAATTTGAGCTCAAATTGCATATAAATCAAATAAACTCCCACATAATTACTCCCAAACTAAAACCCACAAATCACTATACTTATAGAGCATGAAACGAGCTAAACTAGCAATGAGAGATGAAAGGATGAAGTTGCTAACCTTTTGGAACCCTTCGATAGATGGGGTGCCTCCAATCTTAACAAATCTTGGCAAAAATGAAGGATGAGCTCGAGCTAGGGGAAGGAAACAGAGAGGAGAGAAAGGAGAAGCTTGGACTCGGGCTGGACGAAGCAGCTTTATATAGGGATATCTTTAGTCCCGGCTGGTGATACCAACCGGAACTAAAGGTCTATCTTTAGTCCCGGTGGGTGATACCAACCGGGACTAAAGAGGCTCGCAGGGGCCCCAGCCTGCCGCAACCCCGAGTCCAACCGGGACTAGAGGTCCCATTTGAACCGGGACTAATCCTGGCCGTGCCCGCGTCCGCTCCTAGCCGTTGGAACCGGGACTAATGCTCACATTAGTCCCGGGCCCAAACCCGGCCGGGACTAATGCTCCGGATCAAAGGTAGGTTTTCTACTAGTATTGTCTTCCCGTAGGACGATTAGTTCTAATTGGCTTCCTGTAAGCCGATAGGTGCATGCCCCATTTTCTCAGCCCTATGTTTCCCGCTTCGGAACAGAATACGAGCTGTCTACGAGGCTATCACATGCACCCGGAGAAGCGACGTTGTTCACCACCAGCATCAGCAGCAGCCGCGTCCCTCCACGCACCGACATCAGCCACGTCCCCGTCTAGCACATCAGCCGACGACCAGGCCACCCCGTCCTGACCAAGCTGGCAGTTCAACGTGGCAGTACCCACAGCAGCAGGGTCCCACGTCGAGCTTCGTGTTTCAGCCACAGCTACAGCAGCAGGGTCCCACGTCGAGCTTCGTGTTTCAGCCACAGCCACAGCCAGCTGTTATGACTTAATTCTCTTTATTGTTTTCAATATCAATTGAGGCAGGAGCCTACGGATATCAGCCGCCTATGTTTGGACATGAGGCGTCTATGTCCGGATCCGGGTGGGGAAGTGATCCGGGTGGGAAAGCAGGAAAATGTGGCGGGAAAATATGGCGGGAACTAGAAAGCGGGAAAATGTGGCGGGGGATACTGGCGGGAAACGGCGGCCCGAGATATAAGCGGGAGTCCAGAAGCGGGAAACGGAGGGCTGGGGGCATGCACGTATGGGCTTACAGGAAGCCAATTAGAACTAATCGTCCTACGGGAAGACAATTAGACCTTATCGTCCTACTGGAAGACAATTAGTTCCAATCGGCCAATAGGTATCTACAAGAAAGGAGGCAGGAGCCCAATCGGCCTCCTGCCAGCCGACAGGGCACCTATCGGCTTCCTCCTGGCCGACTGGACCCAGTCGGCCATCAGATGGCCGACTATGTATTATTTAAAAAAAAAATCGGCGTAATATTTCTGAAAATTAATAAAAAAAATGTATTATTTAAAAAAAATAGCCATGTTATTGGAGGCGGTTTCAAAACCGTCTCAAATACCAAGAACCGCAGACGGTTTGTACAAAGGAACCACTTCTAATTCTTCAGAATTACATGCGGTTCTAGCTATAGAACAATCTATAATGCTTTTGAATTCGCGCATCAGTCGTGGCTCTTCGCAACAGTGAGCCTGTGAGCTCCGTCGGCCGGTGGGAGACAACAAGAGTAGGCCTGCAGCAAGGTGGCTGCTGCATGCGGAGATGCTCCAGCGGGACGGTGCTGGCGCGGCCTTGCGGTGCGGTGGTTGGAGGGTTATTGGAGGGACGGCGGGTCGGCGGCACGGCAGCAAAAGCGAGCTCGCGCGATGGTGAGATGGAGTCAGGCGGGGAGAAAGAAGTCTCTAGAGCAAGAGGATGAGGCAGTAGGTGGGTGCGACATGTGTGAGATATAGACATGTGTTATCTGTAGGAGGTGGCTGACAACACGTGAGATCAGTCAGGTGGACAGAAACTATTTCCATACATTAATATCAAGCGGATGTGATTTACGCCTGATCTCTGCAACAACGCGGTATCCAAAGTAGAAACATCGATGATGCACACAACCAAAAAGGATAGAAAAACAAAAAAAGAACCCGTAAAGGTCAAGGCGAGCGAACAACCCGCTGCAGCACAACATCATCAACTACCACCGCCATAGGCAACACAAAACTACGAGAAAGTCTCCAACAGTGATGCCTCTAGAAAAGGTAATGGTGCATAAATGTTGTCGTCGTCAGATTCATCCATTTAGGCCAATTCATGGGTTTCACCCAGGGGCGACATTCGAAGCAGACTCGAGGCGGTGCCTTCAACAAAGGAGCGTAGACCACCACTGCCAAGTAGAACTAATGGAGGCCGGACCTAGGGTTTTCACCCGAAACTCGAGACCCTGTACTAGAAAAGCACCACCAAAAACAAAGCCCACATAGTTGCCCCCAAGAAGTCTTGCTACAATGCCTGGATCAACACCAAAATCATAGACCGGGATGAAACGGACACATCAGGCATATCCTGAGACACCACATCTATGTGCTCTAATATGTAGTATCCCGATGACGGATACCCGTTGGAGTTCATCCATCACGTGGACTGAAGGTAGACTGTTGTGCGGAGCCACATCGCACGTGCCGCCTCTAATGGTCACTCCGGCCTAGCCACTAGCTCCATCAGTCGTACCACCGATTGTACACGTGTCAAAGTGAGTGATCACGAAAAGACGCCATAGGAAAGGCCGTCCCTCACCGGATCAGGCCGTACTACGGCCACTCCTCTGCTGCAGCTCGAGGCACAAGCCACTATCGCCAAACATCCCTGACGTTCAAGAGAGTAATGCTACACATACAAAAACAATACAGGCTTTTACAGGAAGGTGGGTTTTGATTGGAGATTAAGGAGGAGGAGGGGCACACCCCCGTGAAAATCAGGGGGGAGAGGTTAGTTAGGTTGAAATCATCCTAGTCAGCGTGTAAGAGCATGTAAACCTTTGTATGTTTAGCATTATTGCGTTCAAGATGTGAAGGCATCATGTCCCCTGATGCGGACGGGAATAGGGTTTGATCTACCGTCACCATGGCGACACATTAATCACCAATAGGCCTGGGGCCGCAGCCCCGAAGTTCAGGATACTGATGCGCACCGTCTAGGGCCGCCACCGCTTCCCAGCCGGAGGGCTCCCCGCTGCGAGGAGACGAGCCCGCCACCATCATCAGCCTGACTGGCTTAACCTACCGGCTTCCTTCGACTGCGGCAAGATGGGCAGAAGGAGATGGGACGTGGGTGGCGGCGACTAGGAGCGACGTGAGCGAAGCGGTACGCGTCTAAGAACCCTATGTGGACCAACTCTCCTGGTGAATATAATCGCTAGCTAAACTGACTCAAACTGTGGTTCACCATTTTCTTCTTCAGCATGACACGATTAAATGTATTTTAATCATCTTTCCTTAGTGCTGGTGCCCAAAACTTGCCTCGCCTTTCTTTTCTCCTTTTTCAAGGGAAAAAATTGCAGTTGTTCTGCCAATTCATTCAAGGGGAAGAAGTTTGTTACAGCTACTAGACCTGAGAAGAAAAAAAGAGACACAATCAATCTTCCATTTAGAACATCGCCGACGTATCGGAAACACTAGCTCTTTGCCCCGTGACCGCGAGCAGCAGCATGTGATCCAGAGCAAAGTCTTTTTGAGCGGTTCCGGCATGTGCCGACAATCATCTCACCATTGAATACCCGCTTTAAGATTCGGTCCACAAAGAACAATTATTCATCATTTTTGCTATACAAAATGAATACTAGATCAATACAGCTATTGACACACACTTTTTGTCCCTACATCGCAGGCATGGATGTGACAGTTCACTCTCTCTTCTCTCACACACGTATGCATCTATCTTTTCTCTCTCCCATGGAAACAAATACATGGACTTTTTTTCATCTTGACCAATTAAAAACATTTATATCTTTTAAAACATAAGTTCGTTTGTGAAATAATTTATATATTTGAACTCCTGGCACCAAGACCTTTAGAAGTAAACCAATTTTGGATATATTTCAAACACATTTAAATTTCAACGTTTCACATTTCGAATGTGAAACAAACCTATTTCACTTGAAAAATATGATTTTTGTGAAACCAGACAGAGGAAGTGAAATATCAATTTTGAAAGTGAAAAAAAAATATGAAACTGAAATGTCAACTTCTGAAACTGATTATTTAGAAATGTGTAACAATTTATTTTCAAAAGAGTGAATTATGTTGTTTAAAAAATGAGCAACTGAAAATAGATGTGCTTTTTTATGAAACAAGCTAGTGAATAATAAAATGTAGCTTCTGAATTGTGTAATAGCAATCACAGAAAGTGAAATTATAATGTATTATTGTTAAACTGATTATTCAAAAAAGTGAAACAATTTATTTCAAAAGAGTGAAATATGTTTTTTGAAAAACATGCAATTGAAATAGATGTGATTTTTGTGAAACAGACCAGTGAAATGTAAAATGTAGGTTCTGAATTGTGAAATAGTAAACACAAATAATGAAATTATAACGTAACAATGTGAAACTGATTTTTTGAAAAGAGTGAAATATGTTTTTTCAAAAATGTGTAACTAACATAGATGTGATTTTTGTGAAACATGACAGTGAAATGTAAAAATATAGGTTCTGAATTGTGAAATACGAACCACAAAACGTGAAATTATAATGTATAAATGTGAAACTAATTATTTCAAAAAAGGTGAAATATGTTTTTTTTAAATATGTAATTGAAATATATGTGATTTTCGTGAACCAAGCCAGTGTGAAGTGAGATGTAGGTTCTGAATTACGAAAGAGTAACTACAAAAAGTGAAATTCTATTGTATCGTTTGTGAAACTGATTATTTGAACATGTGTAATAGTATATTTCAAAAGAGTGAAATATGTTATTTAAAAAAGTCACAATTTAAATAGGTGCTTTTTTAAGCAAGCCAGTGAAAAGTGAAATGTAGGTTCTGCATTGTGCAATAGTCACTACAGAAAGTGAAATTGTAATGTATCATTGTGAAACTTTTTTTATGTGTGAACTGATTATTTTGACATGTGAAATATACGTTCGAATTTAACAACAAACAACAACAACAACAAAGCCTTTAGTCCCAAACAAGTTGGGGTAGGGTAGAGGTGAAACCCATAAGATCTCGCGACCAACTCATGGTTCTGGCACATGGATAGCAAGTTTCCACGCACCCCTGTCCATGGCTAGTTCTTTGGTGATACTTCAATCCTCCAGATCTCATACGTTTGAATTTAGACATGGTCAAAAAATATCCAAGATTGATCTCATTTTAAAGGTTTTGGCGCAAGGAGTTCAGATATAAAAAAAGTTTCAAAAAACGAATATATGGTTTAAAAGATATGAATGTTTTAGATTAGTTAAGGAGGAAGAAATGGTTGGATTTATTGTGTGGGGGAAGAAAAAGTGATTCTGCCACACTGTCATACATGCATGCGAAGTACACTGGTGGGGGCCAACTGCTGAAGAGAGAGAGAGAGAGTGAAAATACGAAGATGGGAAATCCAGAAAAAAAAAATACAATACAAAGATACTTGGCCCACAGTGTTAGATGACAACGGAGACCACCTTGCCGGTATCTAGCGCAACCGCGCAATTTTACTTTTCGTGTGATCCAGTCGAGTGTTGTCGACGCCAACGCAATTGACAGTTCATCTTCTTGGTCATCTCTGCATACTGATTTTATTCATCTATCTGGTGTGTTTTAATTCCAACGCCATTTCTAGCCTGGGTACCGCACCCGATCTCTTCTCTTCGAAATTTGAATTGTGTGCAGAAACGGAGCTCCGTGTTATTCAAAATAGAGCTCAGGATCGTGCTGCTCGCACCCTTTCCGCAAGCAAAGCTCTTCCTTCTGGCTGCGTGACGCCTCCTGTAGCCCTGAAGAAAAATACAATCATACGTTACCCTCTAGTTCTAGTGAATTCAGTCAATCAGGTCTCTAGTGTCTAATGTGTTCAGTAAATTAGCAACATTCAGATTTACCCTTCATAAATATTATGAACTGCTGGATACGAATAGCAGAACGCTAGAGCAAGTTTTATGCATTAACTAGTGACTGGGCAGAATAATTTTCGATCAGTAATACTAATATATCAAAACGTTGCCGTAGGCATATCGCTTTCGGGTTTTTTTTCTTTCCTTTTTTCCTCGTCTAGGCATAGCTTCGGTCTTGATGACTTTGCTATTTGCTGGTGTGTGCATGTGTTAGTGTTGGCTATGTGCATCCTAGTTACACATAGGCCGGTTGTGTACTCACTATAATTGCATCTCTCGATTCCATATTCCGAGTCAATAAAAACACCCTTTGTCGAAAAAGGCATAACGCCCTGCAAAGGAACAAACTACATTCTCTATCCTCAAATATTAAGCCTTTAAGCATACACATGGACAATATATTGCAACGGATTGGTTCTAGAAACAAGTAAACAGGAACAGAAGTATTATTGACGCGATGCCTGGAAAACGTATTACCTGCGGCATAGAAGTTTGTGTAGGGATAATATCTTCCACCCTCTCTTATAGGAATATTTCTCAACTCCAACGTTTCAAGTTGTATCACTGAGGCACCCATAGTTGTCCATAAAACGATCGTGTTACTGACGTCATCGTACCCAATTATACACATCCTTTTTCTATCCTTCGGTGATACCGGCGGAAGGAGCTGGCCTAGTTGAATTGTTTTGTGCAGTCCCCATCTGACAACACCATCATTCTTCGATTTCCTCTCCCATAATTGCATGCGCATATTGGACTTCGACAAAATCGCGAGACCGAGGCAACTATCCTTTGTCCATATAATCTGAAAAAAGTCGTGGCCTGTAAAATGGACATTAGTTGGCATCTCAATCACACCAAGGCTTTGCCTTCCCAAATCCAACTCAAGGATACCACCCCCATCAAGCAGCCAATAAACTGAATTCCCAACTATAAGGCCGGGCTCATCACAGATCTCACCCGTATTTGCCATTGAGATAATATTTCCACATACGCCGGACTGTGACTCGTACAGACTACAGATTGCATGTTTGTTATCAACATCATTGCCCACAAAAGCCACCTTAAATGGGCTTACACTGCAGTCGCCGTGCACATGTCCATCTTCAGTGGCAGCACACAACACAACTGCAGTCTTGACAAAACCAATCGTACGACTACGGAACCCTGGTGGAAAAGGCACAGGATGGTCACGGCCAGTGAGAGGATCCCATACCATGGCCTCTCGGTTATATAGGTCGAGGAGGATGACAAGGCCGTGGTGGCAGCCATGAACGTTGAGATGATCATATCGGCGGTTCTGCTGCAACGGGAAGCGCGTGAAAGGGATGCGATCGGGTGCGTCCAGAGTAGGGATGAAAACCGCACATGAGCCGTAATACCCTGCAAAGAAGCCAAGTAGAGGTGGTGGTGTCTACGGAAGCACCGGAGGAAGTCAGGATCTAAGATAATGTTGCGCCAGCGTGTGCAAACAAGGGAGGCGCGCGGAAGTGAGGAGGGCTGCGGAGGTAGGCGGAGGAGGATCTCCTCTAGAAGGTATTTATCATCCAGTGGGTGCACCGTTATCGGTGACGCTAGAGTGGTGCGACAGCGGATCATGAGGTAAATTGTTTGTGCAGAGCTCTGTATGTGGCATGAATATGGGAGTGAGATTAATTGTTTGGGCTTTGGAGTGAGGAGAGCACATGTCGCACTTCATGGTACTTATATATATATATATATATATATTGGAAACGTTAATGTGACGTCTGACTGAGTACCAATGGAATTCTGGAATATTCGTTGTTCCGGTTCACCTCTTTCTTTGGAATTAACCATGGTTCTAATCTCAGGAAGACAAAGAAACCGGCCAACTCTCTTTTAAAATTGGTGACATTGACACCCAGCCTGCACATAGATACCACACAGTGCTCATCTCTCCTTGGAAACAACGTTGGAATTTGGAAAGGTACAAATGAGTTTGTAATTATTTGCCATTTTTTTTTGTAAGGTGGACAGCAATTTTGGATACATTCTGTTGGCGCAATTAATTGGTTACTAGCAAACTGATCATGAATTTCAACATCAACCGGCTCAATAATAAATAGAGAGAGCTAGTGCGATGATGTGCTCCATTCTGCCCCGTGCTGCTCAATTTGACAGCTTGGTGGAGTGTGCGTGAACCGTTTTCATCAAGGAAGAACAAAAAGCAACGCTAGTTATTTGAAACTTAAAATATTTCCTATGTTTTTCCTATCCTGCATACCAAATGGCTACTTATATCTGATTGTATCCAATGTTTGATCTAATATAAATCAGATATAAGTTCAAAAAAGACTACTTATCTCAATGCGGGGCCTCAATTTCTTCCTATCCCCCGAGGCCTCAATTGGCTATCAAATGCCACCCTGCAAAATTTAGCTTCCATTTCGGTCATCAACTCCTGCACTGCACCCCAACAAGCACTCCACCAGTTAATTATGTACAAAGAAATACCTTGTGTTTAGTACGATAGAACACAAAACAAAAACATATCCGCTGATTACGTCTCAAGGAATGCATGAAATAAGCAGACCGGCGGTTTTTGTGCAATGTGATACCCACAGGAGCTAAAAACTGGTGCAGTGTCAAAATTTAGGTTTGAATGTGTCCTGAACTTCCCCTAAAAAAAAAAGTGTCCTGAACTAATGATAGATATTTTTTTCTCGCAAAAAAAAATACTAATGAAGATATTTATTTTGCTATCAGTATTTTAAAATATCATGGCTACTGGAGATGATAATTGTCTCTCTTGTACACTAGTACACCTCACGTATCATTGAATGAGAGCAATTGGCCATTCGCAAAAAAAAATAAAAATGAGAGCAATTGGCAAAGGTTGGTAGCTGCGTACCCAAATGTGGCAGAGAATATACGGGTATATAGTATGGACCTTTTTTTTACTGAATATACTTCTTAAGGTTATTGTATTGTATTGTATTGTACTGGCACGGCATTTTGCTCTGCCTCGTGAATCACAAACCACCGACTCCGCTACAGCCTCACAGAGGTCCACTACGCTTTACAAATTACTTCACATGGCAAGCTTGCTGGCATGGGCGCAGCTATATGTCGCTTAGAACGACCCCGAAGGAGCTCTCGCCTTAGGAGCTCCCTAAATCAGCCAGCCCCTCGCGGGAGGAGCACTGCTCACTAGCGCATGTTTTTATTTATTTATTTGTCTTATTACTTTTACATATTTTTCAGAATCAAACATATTTTCCTGAAATTTAAAAAACTTTCATCACGCATTCAAATATGTTTACCTAATATTAAAAATATATTTACCTAACCCAATAAAACATTGATAGCATTCAAAAAAATGTATGTGATATTTCAAAAATATTCACAGGTTTCAAGAAAATGTTTGTGATGTTTTAAAAATATATTTATGCAATGTAGAAAATATTTCGTACCATTCAAAACAATGTAGGTGGCATTTAAAAAAATTGTTCAAGTTTCAAAAATAAGTTTGCGGAATTTTTAGAAAATGTTTATACAATGTGAACAAAATGTTCGTGTAATTAAAAAAATTGTACCATTCAGAAAAATGTCCGCGACATATTAAACAAATGTTCAAACGTTTCAAATATATATTCTTGACATTCTTATAAAATGTTCACAATAAATAAATGTTTGCTCAGTTAAAAAACTGTTCTGTGCTATTGAAGAAATGCTCTCGTGTATTTGAAATATGTTTAACATGTACTTGTTAAAAAACATCATGTATTTGAAAAATTGTACATCACTTATTTTAAAAAAATTCAACATGTATAAATAAATGTTATGCATGTATAAGAAATATGTACAATGCGTATTGGAAAAAGTAGACATCTGTTAAAAAATAAGGAAGAAAAGAAAAATTAAAAATAGAAGAAAACTGATAAGAACAAGCACATAGGAAAAAGTAAAAAACTGAAGACAAGAATCAAATAAAAAAACACAAAAAACATGAAGGAAAATTAACCGCAGGGAAGGTTCTAAAACCGGACCGGACCGGTCTATAGAATCTTCCCAAAACCGCTTAGGTGGGCTGACCCACTAAGGCGAGTGTACCTACTCCGCAGCCTTTTGCTCTGCCTCGTGGATGACAAACCACTGCTACAGCATTGCTGTCAAAAAAAGAAAAAACCACTGCTACAGCATCACAAAGGTGCACTACGCTTTACAAATTACTTCACATGACAAGCTTGTCGGCATGGGCGCGGCAATATGTCGCTTATAGCGACCCCGAAGGACCTATCGCCCCAGGAGCCCCCTAAATCGGCCGCCTAGCGTGGCACGAACACTGGTTTCCAGCCCACATTTTTTCCTTCTTTTTTTATTACTATTACTTATATTATATAAAATGGAAAAATATTACCTTCAATTTAAAAACCATCATCGCGCGTTCAAAAATGTTTATACAAATGTAAAAACATATCATGTAATTAATAAAAATGTTAATAGTATTAAAAAATGATCATGACATTTTATAAATATTCAGGCATTTCGAAAAGTATTTACGACATTTTTATAAGATGATTATAAGATGTAAAACAATGTTCACGTGATTAAAAAAACTGTAACTTTTAGAAAAATGCACGTGACATATTAAAAAATGTTCACTTAGTTTACAAAAATGTTTTGTGCAATAACAATGTTCAACATGTAATTGAAAAATATATTAAAAACATGTATTTGAAAAAGAGTACCCCATTTATTTAAAAAATTATTCAATATGTGTCAAAAAAGAGATACGCATGTATAAGAAATATGCACAATGTGTATTGAAAAATGTAGACATGTGTTGAAAAAAGAAAAAGAGAAAAGAGAAATAAAAACAGTATGAAAATAGTGAAAACCGATAAGTAAACACATAGGAAAAAGTCATAGAAATGAAAAAGAAAGAAGAAGAAAAATCAAAGAAACAAACACATAAAACAAAAAAGGGAAGTTAATGCATGGAAGATTCTAAAAACGGAATAGACCAGTCTATAGAACCTTCCCAAAACCGTTTAGGTGGGCCAACCCACTAAGGTGAGTGTGCCTTCGGCGGAGGCGAGACCGAGTTATGCCTCGGTACAGACAACAAATAACTCTTGCTTGCCAATTAGGCTGGTCGTAATGGGAGTACCATAGGTAGTATCATGCATGCCAATTAGGTAATTTTGATGAGGTGTCATAGAATTAAATAAAGAAAGAAAGGGTTGAGTACCATATCATGATACCGTATCATAATAAATGCTATACTACTATGTGTCATGCATGACAATAAATAAAATACTACATGATACTAACATATGATACTATGCATTAGAAAGGTAGTATCATACACTAGTATCATATGCATGATACTAGTATATGATACTCCCCATTACAACCAGCCGTAGATCCTGTGCATTACACATTTGTTGTTTGAATCAGTTTAACTAGTATGTCCGTAGTAACAACAAACGGTAGCTGGTGCATGGGCAAACGCCAGAAACCTGCTACGACTAAATTTGATGTTTTGACCCTTTCCTGAAAGTTAAGTCAGATTTGACCCTAGTTCGAAAAAAATTCGGGATCTAACCCTTTTCCTACCGCCGGGGTCGATGGCGGTAGGGTATACCAGCCTACCGCCAAGGCCCCTGGCGGTAGGCAACTTATCCACGTCAGCGCAGCGCAGGCCTACTGCCAAACAAACTGGCGGTAGCCTGTGCAACCCTACCGCCAAGGTGCCCGGCGGTAGGTGTGTGCCCGCACTGTATTTGATACTTAAAAAAAAATTACGGTAGGGCGTGCGATCCTACCGCCAAGGACCTTGACGGTAGGCAGTTATACCCTACCGCCAACGATCCCGGCGGTAGAAAAAGGGTCAGATCTCAAAAAAAGTTCAAACCAGGGTCAAATCTGACTCAACTTTGGCAAAAGGGTCAAAATACCAAATTTAGCCACCTGCTACACATCGTCGCGAGTTTGAGTCCTGCAGGTTGCACTACTTTCTGCCATGTTTCTATGTATTTCTTTATATGCCACTGACAGATGGGACACACATGTAAATCTGGAGTGTGGGCCAGCTGGTGCGCAGAGATTAACAGAGTGTTAACGGCGAGTGACGGAAATATACTTGAATGTACCCGAAACACAAGTTATAAGACCAATTCGTGTCATTTTTTAAGTTTATGTATGAATATGTACATCAAGTGTAAGTTTATGTATCAAAATCGCAATTAACTCTTGCAAAAACTGGACCTTTCTAGGACAGGAGGCACAGTTTGTCATATACGTTTACACTTAAAAAATAAATTCAAAATTCGTTTGAAAATTTGAACAAAAAAATACCGAAAAATTTGGATTTTCTTTGAAAACCGGATTTCCCAGTCCTTCCTAGAATAAAACCTAAAAGGAGACAAAAACACTGTTCAAACCCGTTGTGCAGCGGCTATTTTGACCTCAATTCAATTGTTTCCTAGCTATCTAAAAATAGGTCTATGTATAATCATAACAAAATCTAGCAGCTAGGAAATAACGGAAATGTACTTGAATGTACCCGAAACATAAGTTGTATGGCCGATTTGTGTCATTTTTCAAGTTTATGTATGAATCTGTACATCACATGCAAGTTTATGTATCAAGAGTGTAATTAACTCTTTTAGAATGTAAACCAAATTTGGCATAATTCACAAAAATTGTACCATTCAAAAAAAAAACATGTACGTTTCATATTAAAAAAGTGTTCACGCATTTCAAAAATAAAATTGGGACATTTAAAATAATGCTCATACAATGTTAAAAATGTATGCTTAGTTTCGTACCATTCAAAAATGTACATCACATATCAAAAAATATATTTAACACGTTTGGAAAAATGTTACGCGTGTATAAGAAGTATGTACAATGCATGTTGAGAAAAGTGGACATGTGTTGAAAAAAGGGAAAACAAACTGAAAGTACCGGTGGAAAAAAGGTAAATGAGAATAAAAAACAAAACAGCAAAAACTAGTAAGAAAGAACACATAGAAAAAAGGAAAAAACACATAGAAAACAGAAAAAAAAAACTGTATGGACGGTTTTAAAACCGGACCTGTCTATGGAACCTTTAAAAACCGCTTAGGTGGGCTGACCCACTAAGGAGAGTGTGCCTTCTTCGCCAGAGGTGAGACCGAGTTACGTCTCGATACGGGCAAGAAACAGGTGAGACCGAGTTACGTCTCGATGCGGGCAAGAAATAGCTCTCGTGCGGTGGCATGTGTGTCGGTAAACCAAAGTTTTTGGTTGTAAAAAAATGCCTTTTGGGCTGGACAAGGTGATGATGAAACCACGGCACCCGCTTCGCCCAACAGAAAAGGAAATCAAAGATAACAAAAAGAAAATGGATGTGGTATAAGAAGGAAAAAAAGAAAAACTGGGAAAAAAAATCACGGATCTCCATATAAGATCTCACGAATATAGCATCGACCGAGACATAACGAAGTCTTAGTCGGTCGAGATCACAAACCAACGGCTCCGCTAAAGCCTCATAGAGCCTAAGGTCCACTACACTTTACAAATTACTCCTACCTCACAACGCAAGCTAGCCGGCATCAGGTCGGTGCACCTAGCTAAGTTAAAATCTCCTGGTGACCACCGGCGAGCAGCCGCTGCGACGTCGCCTCGGCGTCGATGAGGCAGAGCACATGGTGCACCGCCGCCGCGATGTCGTACGACGTCGTCAGCCCGCACCCTTCCTCCACCTGCAAGGCGCGCACACACACACACACATGAATCAAAATCCTGAAGCCTGAACTTTGTCTGCAATCACACTCATCAGGAGCGAAGTTCACTGCACATAGTTAATGGCATCAGGCCAATGCACGCTAGGCAAAGCGGCGGTTCCAGAGTGCAGAGAGGCCGGGTGAACAGGCGATCGGCAGCAGCGTGCTACATCGATCACTGCAGCTGCACCATCGCCGGAAGTGAAAAAGCTCCCGTAAAGGCAGATTCTCCGATGGGGCCTGGGCGATCGACGCTGCTGCCATGAACAGCCCGAAGGAAAGGCACCACACACAAGCTCTGTAGCCACCCTTTTTCTTTTCCCTGCTCACCTCGCTATGTCAATCTATCTGATCTACGGCCCAGCTCGGCAGAAAGATTCTCCATGGCACCATCTCGAGCCTACTTTAGCATGAGGAAAAATTGGAAAATATATCATACATGCAGCCCTGCTTGTGCTTTTGAGCTTGAACTGTCATGGCTCCATATAGTGCAGGCAGCAGCCATATGGAGGCAGGTCAAGTCCAGAGAGCAGAGCTGCTACAGCTTGGGGTGCAGAGCAGAGCAAAAGCCTCATTTGGGGAGCAAAAGCCTCTGGATCGATTCCGGAATCTCTTTGGTCAAAAAGCAAATGACCAATGGCTCGAGCCAGCCAGCTTTTTGATCTCCCTGGCCATGGCCAGCCGCAGATGCACCATGAAGCAGCACTGGCTAGTGGCTACTGGTTCTAGCTAGCACAAGCAATGCACGCCAACCTCTGCAGCAAAGCTGATGCAATGCAATGCAGTAGATGCCTACAGAGCACCACCGGAATTCCGGTCTGCGTCACACCGGAGGGAGAAGGTGGAATGATTTTGTTCACCCCAGGCAACAAAGAGATGTGAAATGATTTTTGTTTCCTTGGCGACGCAGAGTTGCCGATCAGCTCAGTCTGGGGTGGTAGGGGTGTTTTGAGGAGGTTATCTCAGCCGGCACAGCCAAAAAAAGCTCATGCTTCACTGCTATCTGCTTTTGCCGGAACAAACAATTTGTAGGGAATTTTCTACAGGGTTTAACTATTTTGGATGCTGTGATGGAACCAACATATTTTTGGTCCTTCTGAAAAGCCACATGCAACAATTAATAATAATTACTCTATATATGTTTCGCTTACAAACGGGCTAGAATCATTCTCGCAGGCTTTACAGCCACTGGTATTGTCATTTTCCGGCACTGACTTTTTTGCGCTAAAATTGGAGAAAAATGAAAATGTAGATTCCGGCAACGGCTTAAGTTTTCATCAGAAGAGAAAGTAACAACAGATGAACAGAACGAATAGTTTGCAGGTGGCGGCATGGAAATGTACCTTGACGCTGAGGGAGAAGAGCGCGAGCGAGCCGAGCGTGGTGACGTTGAGGTGCAGGACGGTGAGCCTGAGCGTCTCCATCCCGGCGACCATCCTGAGCAGCTGCCCCGGCCGCCGCGGCGCCATCACGCGGACGCTGGCGTGCGTCTCCACCAGGGTCACCTCGATGTCCGCTGCCCCGGCGCGGTCGTCGGCGTCGTCCCGCGGCGGGAGGCGACACACGTACTGCGGGTACGTGAAGAACCCCGCAAACGGGATTGGGACCCCCGTCCTGTCGTGCGTCGGGGTTGCCGCAGCCTGCTCGGCCTCGCCGCTCGTCGTCGCCGCGGCCGCGACGGTGCTACTCGGCAATGGCATCGCGCCAGGGTTGGGCGGTGGCTTGTGCTCCTGCTGCGGCTGGGCGAGGAGCGTACGCTTCTGTGCCTCCAGTGACTGCAGCAGCTGCTCGAGCTCCTTGACGAAATCGATGGCGCCGCCGACAATGGATGCCTGGTCGCCCTACATGTCGATCGAATTCAAAGCCAGCGACAGTCAAGTACAGGTACATTCATCCTTACAGAAGCTTGTTGCATGTGATCGAAGAAGTACAACTTAAAAGAACAGGGTAGTAGGTAGCAGTAACGATCTTTTTCCCCAAGTCAAAAGAAAAAACTCTGTCGAAGAAAATAAAACAGTGTAGAACATTTACTACAACTATGAGTGAAGTGATGATAGGGAGAGGAGACGCATTAATGGCGCTCGCGGAGGAGGGATTCGTTCCATTATTGGAACGCATTGGCTCTGGTAGTTAAGGACAGGGACCGGAATGAAAGAGACAATAATTCCCGAAGCCAATCAAAATGACGCTCGATGTACAGATTTTCACCTCAAGAACTCAACACAGGAGTGCAGAACGTATCAGGAATCCAGCAAAGACGCGGCAATGTGTGCGTGCTTACTTACCCGGTGGGCGTAGGACTCCGGCATGAGGGAGCGGAGCACGGCGAGGTACTCGTTCATCTGGCGGCGGCGGTTGCGCTCGACGGCAATGTGGGTCATCCGCTGGCTCTCGGCGTCCTCGCGGTTCTTGCAGCTCCTCGCCCGCCGCCTCCGCTTCCTCCTCCCCTGCCCCTTCTCCCCTTCTTCCACCGGCATCGCCATCTCAGCCTGCGCCGCCGCAGCAGCAGACCCCGCCATCCATGCCGCTCCGGCGGCATCGCCGAAGAGGAGGCTGCTCTCGGACGGCGCGGCACTCGCGGCGGCGGCCGCGTTGAAGGTGTCGTAGACGAGGACGTCGCTGGCCGCGCACAGGGCATCCAGCGTCATGCCGATCTGATCGATCGAAGGAGCTAGTGCCCGACACACTCGCCCGTTGGTGCTACACTGCTACTATACGCGTGTGCGTGCGTTTCTAGCGAGACATGGGGGGAAGCTAGGACATGCACGAGACGGTGTAAAATAGTTGTGGCGGGCACCGCGCGGAGTGGGACGCGGCAGGCGCCAACTCTGTGTGTGGCGTGCCCGGGCGATGGGCTCGAAGCGCCGCAGCGAGCGCAGGCAGGCAGGCAACAGCGGCGCCGCAGACGCGTGGGCGGTCTGTGGCTGCGGCAGACGCGTAGGTAAGATTAGATCGACCTCCGTGGTCACCACGCAATGCTCCAAGGGATCGGCACCAAAATCCCGCTTTCTTCCGGCATTGCGGTGAGATCTTTGGAGCTGATCGGCTGCTACACGTGACGGGGGAGGCGAGATCGACGGCCTGGCTGTGGCTAGCTTGCTCTCCCTCCGGGCCCAGCTAGAAAAAGTGAGCGCGAGAGGGGTGTGTGGTCTCGCTCCGCTTGTCGCTCCTGCTCTGTGATTTTTCTTTTGCTGCTTCGCTCGATATGTGGGAGTGTGTGTGTGGGGTGGTGTCCCTTCTCGGTATGCCAAATGACACCCTGCGGATGCTGGCTAGGCTGAGGCAGGGGGGGCCCGCGTACGGCGGCATCTTGCGCCAGAGGGTCCGATAATTGGGAATCGGCACGGTGGCGGTACGTGGAGTGGCCATGCATGTGGCCATCCGATGGCCGGCCCAAAGCCTATCTTCTTCCACCTCCTGACACTTCACCCCCACCACCATGGATCTGCATGAAGGCTCCAACTGATCTTTCTTGACCAAAATGGAAATTAGGGCATCTAACCCTCCTGGCTCCTGCTGTTGACCACAAACTTCCTCGGTTCCCAGAGGCTGCTTAGGCTGAACAGTGAAAGTGGTGCTGTCACATGCATGCATGCGTCCGTCCATGACATGCATGGTGCATGAGCGAGATGGAGAATAGCCTGGGTAGGCACATGGACTAACAGTGGTCGGGCCGGCGTGACAAGGGAGGCGATCGATCGATGGATCGATGTCATGTGTACCACCGCACTTTTGATCCTGGTTTTGAGAGATGCTCACTTATCGGAATAAGCTCCAAGGCAATGGATCCAAGCCACCCAGATCCAACAGGATTCAACTTTTGGTACGCCGGTCGGTCGGCATATTCGCCCAATACTCCTAACTTAGCCAGCTATGTCCACCAGTAAAACGCACACGAGAAATGTGACTGGCTATGAATATATTCTCTGTGGAGTATTCAGTATGCACAATTTTTTTTATGTGACGTATATTTATGATATTTCACACCAAAATGCCCAAAATTACATGTTATACGTGAACCATATTTAGATATTTTAGAAAGGATTCACAACTTTGTTGGGGTAAAAAGATGCATATTGGACGCCGGGTGGATCTATGGGGGATTACAATTCATTTGAGATGTGTCGATGATTCATAATTGTAGGTCTTACGAATGTAGGTACATCAAATGAAAGAAGGGGTGGCATACTGGCATACGGAAGTATTCAACAAGGCGACAAGGATTTTATACAAGTTATAGCCTCATTTTTTCACTCCATATGCCTCCAAAAAGGAGCCGGGTTCCACTATACGCATAACGGAACAAGGTTCAAGTTCTAACCTCCCTTAGAATAATAACCCTACTCATGTCTTAGATTTATATTGATGGCGAGAAGATTACATGAGTGGATTCAACGAGAACATAAGGGATTGACTACTGTCAATAACTGGGTGAGAGACAACGGCTTTTCCTCCTCCACAAAAAAAGCTCTTCTCCTCCCGTCGGCGCCGCCGCCGGTCCGCCCCATCTCCGATGGCCTCTAGGCCATGGAGGTGCGGAGGATCTCGGCCCCCCGCCGGCGGGAGGGACCCCGTTCTCGTTCTTGTTAGATTCAGCGTGTTGGTTGGGGCTGTCTGGCGGCGGCGATATCCCATAGTAGGAATAATGTCTCCCACGTTCTATCCCCGTCCCGATGGTGTGTCTAGCATCATCGGAGGGCGTGTGGAGGTTTGTCTCCGTCGGATCTCGCGGGATTCGGTCGGTGCTGGTCTTCGGTGGATCTGTTTGGATCCGGTCTTCGTTCGCCTTTGTTTGGGTGTTTACAGGTTTGATTCTTCTGATCTACGACTTTCTTCATCGGCGATGGTTGCTACTCTGGTGCGCTGGTCCTATGGGGCCTTAGCACGACGACTTCCCGACTGTCTACTACAACAAGGTTTGCCCGGCTCCGGTGAGGGAGGGGCGATGACGGCGGCGCGCCTTCGGATCGCTCCAGTGCTTGTAGTCGTCGCTAGGTGGTCCACGGACATGGTTGTAATTTTATTACCTCTGTTGTTCTTTGTACTGCCATGATTGAAGATGAATAGATTGGAAGTTTCTCGCAAAAAAAAAAAATAACTGGGTGAGAGACCACTTCAATCTTTGTATATCTTGGGACCTTCTCACATACGGAGGACTATATATATAGTAGTTGTGACAAAGTCGGACTCTAAGATCTAGAGTCCTGGCATGGTCCCCTCCCCTCCCGCGTCGCTCCCGCGAGCGACCGGGGGGGGCAAACCCTAGCCGCCGCCAGCCTCGGTTCCTCCCCCCCTCCCACTCTCCTCGCCGCCGCCTGGGTGCGCCGCCGGGCAAAGCCCTGCCGGCGGGGGCGGCGGCGGGGCTCTTTCTCCCCCCGCTCGTCGCTGGTGTTCGCGGGATCCGACGTGGGGCAGCGGCGGTGCGCTGGCGCGGGGCGCGGCGGCGTGACGGCGGGCGTTGGCGGCAGGGTCGCGGATGTCGAGATCTGGCGCGGTGGGCTGCGTGGTTGGTCTCCCGTGGCGGCGGCGGCTCTGGTGGCGACCGGTTCCAGGGGCCGTTGGCTGCGAGCGGCCGTGGCGCCACCGGCGGGGCTTCCTCCGCTACTCCAAGGAGCCTGGCCGCCTCGGGTCATGGTGCGCGCGGCGAGGTGGCCGGCGCTTGCCTGGCCGGATCTGGGGTCTCACCATCTGCAAGTCTGCTGCGGCCCAGATCCATGGCCCAGCGGGGTTCTCCGGCCGGTTGCCTGTCCCGTTCGCGGGCGAGGTGGTGGCTGCAGAGCCGGACTGGTGGTTGTGGCTAGGGGGGCCATGGACGCTGTCCAATCTTCGGTGGTGATTCCGTCGTTGGCGTTCTGCCCTGTTTCGGCCTCCTAGCTGACGGTTGGGAGGCGCTGACGGGGGTTGGGGTGTGTCATCTCTGTCGGATGTATCAATGTCGGCCGGCGGTGTGCAAGGTGCAAGGTTTGTGATTGATGGTGGGTTCTTCTGGACGCCGGGGCGGCGGCCTCGGGTGGCGGTCCGCCAGTTGGGCTTTCAGCAGGCGGCTTGGCGGCGGTGATGGTCACGTCTTCTGGTCGTGTGGGCGGCAGCGGATGCAGCATTGGGAGATCCTGGTCTCAGCGGTGCCTCGGCAGTGTTGGTTCCCAGATCGTGCTCTGGAGGTTTGTTTGGTGGCGGCAATGTCTTCTCTCTGGGTGGACAGGTGCTCGAGTTTCCTCGGTGTGGCGAGGTTGAGAGGATCCAGGCGAAAGCCTTGTGCTTTGGCACCAGCGACGACGATGCCCGTGGGTGTCGCATCCCTCTTGGGGGCGACGTTGAGGCTCCTCTCGCCAAGCCAGGGCTTCGGGTGCAAACCCCTGACCAGTCCCTCGGTCTCGACGGCGGCGGCACGATGTGTCGTTTCCCTCTTGAGGGCGTCGTCGTGGAGCCCAGGTTACCTCTAGTGTGCCGCGGTGCCACCGGCGGGCATGTTCAGATCCTGTCTTGGGGCGCCCTCGGCTCTAGCGTAGGCGGATTCACTTACTTCCTATCTTTTACACGGGTCCTTGTTGGTTCCACTCGCGGTCTGTGGTTGCCGCAGGCAGGGTCGGGCTCCACGATCCGGAGCGGGAGGGCAGGGGGCCCTCTCCGGCGGGAACTTGGAGCGAGTGGCGTAATGAGGTCCGGCGGTTTCCCTTGGCGGCGAGTCTTCGTCCATGTTGGTAGTCTAGGTGGCCTTGTGGTAGGGTGTGATCTCTCCTGTTTTCTTGTTTTTCCTTTGATCTGTTTTGTAAGAGGTTCTCCTCGTCACCATGTATCGGTTCGGCTGAGTTGCTTTATATATAAAGCGGGGCGGAAGCCTTTTTCGGTATATATAGTAGTTGTGATGGAATGCCCGGGCCGGCACGTGTCTGCATCCGAGTCGAATAACCAAGTCAACTTCCATATTTGGTGAAATTCCATAGTCACTTTGGGGAGTTTCCTTATCTCCCAATGTCTTGTGTTATTTGTTTTCATAGAGAAGGACATTGCATATGAATGTCTTTTAGGGCATCATACAGGAGTACAATATTGTGTAAAGTGTTATGCACTGCTCATTTCAAATGGCAACTTAATAGCATATCTTTTGTCTTCTTAAGGCTACTATATTTTACACAGGTACGTGAGTATATAACATAAACTTCGTCTATCTTCATGTGGCTCGTATGTCATGATCGTTGCTGGACCGGTGAGCAACTTGTGCGACGTGGCCTGCATTATGCACCTAGTTGTGTGCTTTACAACCGGTCCGAGGAGGCGATGGCACATATCTTCAATAGTTGCTCCTTTTCAGGCATGGTATCAACAGTCAAGTCACTCCCGTACACAACATTTCTTGGAAGGGCATGTCCTCGGTCGTCATGCTCATGGCATGGTGCATATGGAGGCATCGCGATGCGATCATCTTCGACAATGTACGACTCAACTTAGCTCGTTCACTTCACTAGACACAATCAGAACGAAAAGCAAGGAATGGGCGACGATGGGTGCGAGTGCTCTTGCGCGCTACTATCGGCGGTGGACGAATCTAGCGCTAGATGTATCATGTTGTAATTAATCTCCTTGGGCTTGTACAAATTCTTCTTTCTGTCAGTGCATCGAGAAGCAAGGCTTCTGTGTCTTAAAAAAACGAGTTTACTTTATTAAAATAGTTTGGAGGCACAATATCAAAACATAGAAAAGGGCACACGACAATTTGAAATTATGTGCACAGGTGAAAACTCCAAGAGGCTAGACTTCAGTCTTGAATATTCCCTTTGGTCGTAGAGACAGTGGCGCCGGCTACAGAGCACTAGCAGTACTAACTCTCCTTTGTTAACTACCACATGCACGCCCTGCTCATCACCTTTTTGATGGATGGTTTATAGATGTTAACTAATTTAACGTGGCTAGTACAAACTGGCTAGTACCGAGACATAAGAATGTCCTTTTTGGATGCAACCGTACGTGTAGTAAACAGAGCCATGCATGACGCAGCTATATGACACGTACGGAGCAGCCCAGAGCACTAGGAGAGACCGCATCAGATCATCGGATTAGTATATAACTTCGAAAGAATCTGGCCAGCTTTCAGGGCATATCATATCATACCATAATCATCACGCAAACTCAAAGCTAGTGGTCGTGTACAAAATGCATATCCGACCCCTTCCCTTCCCAAACCGTCGAACCCTAGCTCCCCTTCGCCTCCAATCTCCCCACCTCGCCGTTGCCATGGGCAAGAAGCAGAAGCTCGAGCCGAAATCCACCTTGGCAGCAAACTCCCCCGCCGCTATGGCTTCAGCTGCCGCTAAGATCCCGAGCCGGCAGCCCCTCCCCCCCAGCCCGAAACCCTAGCCCAGTACTACGCCCCTTCCTCCCAAACCATGACCCAGGAAAGCAGGTCCATCGCTGGGGGCGCGGTGGTGAAGCAGGAGCTGGGCGGCGACGAGGACGAGTGGGAGAAGGTGGAAGAGGAAGTGGAAGAGGAGGAGGAGCACTAGTAGAAAACATACCTTTTGTCCAGAGCATTAGTCCCGGTTTGGTTTTGAACCGACACTAATGTGACCTTTAGTCGCGGTTCGGGACGGGCATCATTAGTCGCGGTTCGTTCCGGACCTTTAGTCCCGGTTCGTAACACGAACCGGGACTAAAGGGGTGGTGGCAGGCTGGGTGCCAGCTGGGGCCCCCACGAGCCCCTTTAGTCCCGGTTTGTATCACCAACCGGGACTAAAGCCCCCCCCCCCTTTAGTCCCGGTTGGAGATACCAACCGGGACTAAAGGCCCTCCCCTTTAGTCCCGGTTGGTGTCTTCAACCGGGACAAAAGGTCTATCTTTAGTCCCGGTTGGAGATACCAACCGGGACTAAAGCGGGGCCCCTGCGAGCCCCTAAATCTTAGAAAAATCATAACTAATTCATTCTAATTCAGAAAAATACAAATAATATATCAAAATTTGCAGAAAAAAAAAGATTTGTCCGAAGAAACTTTTTGTTTTCCGTTTTGAGAATTTTTGAAATCACCAAATTCCAAAGGGAAAATAGAGTTTTTTGGCGTTTTAGACGTTTTAGGGTTTAGGCTAGGGTTTAGATTTCGAAGTTTAGGGTTAGGTTTTAGGGTTTGAACCTTTAGTTTTACTGTTTAGAATAGAGTTTCGGACGTTTTAAGTCCCGGGTTTAGGGTTTTCGGTCGTTTTAAGTCCCGGGTTTAGTGCTTTTCAATTTTAGGCTAATTTAGCTCAAAAAATCATTAAATCCATGAAAAAATAGCAAATGAAGTCAAAAAGGGTTGAAATTTAAGGATGTGGCTTTGAACGGTTCATATTGAACACACAAAGTGAAATGTCTTTATAACAGCTGAGTTTTCGTCTGAAACCCTGTTACTTCGAAAGAGATGGCCAAGTTTCAACATTTTCAGAGTTCATTTGTAGGGCTTTTCAATTTCAGGGTCATTTAGCTCAAAAAAAATCATTAAATGCATGAAAAATAGCAAATGAAGTTAGAAAGGGTTGAAATTTGAGGATGTGGCTTTGAATTGTGCATATTGAATGCACAAAAAGTCTGGAGTTGAAATAAGTTAAAAAAAAATGAAATGCCTTTGTAACAGATGGGTTTTCGTCCGAAACCTTGATACTTCGAAGGAGATGGTCCAATTTGTACACGAAGTGCATCAAGTTTTTGCCGTAACCCTCTCAACTTTTTAGCACAAGCTATGTGGGTGAAATGATGATACCATGCCAAGTTTCAACCTTTTCAGAGTTCATTTGTAGTGTTTTTCAATTTCAGGGTCATTTAGCTAAAAAAAAAATCATTAAATGCCTTTTTTAGTTTTGTAGAAAATAAACAAAAATGATAAAATCTTCACAAAACAAAATCCTTTGAGATGTAGTTAGGTTTTAGTGTCTAGTTGGTATAGAAATTTTGAAATATGAATTTTGACCTTTTTTGCAAAAATAAAATAAAATGTAAAACGGCCATAACTTTTGCATACGACGTCGAAAAAAAAAGTTTAATATATCAAAAAAAACTAGAGAAAAATTGGGACTCGATTTCACCTGGGTTTACCCGGTGAAGTTTTCTCAGATTCTCAAAATTCCAAAAGGAAAAAAAGTTATTTCAAATCAAAAATAATAATTTTAAAATTTTTAAAAAGTAATTTTATTTAAAAATAAATAAATGATGTCATATTTGGATTCCTCACATTTTTCTGATAATAATGGATATATTATTTGTCGAATTTCGATTTACAGATTTAAAGATATTAATTATGTCATATTAAATGAATAAATGGCAAAAAAAATGAATAAAATAATATTATTACTTATTTTATTTTCTTTGAAATTCAATATTATTAGTACTTATTTTGTTTATTTTAATAATTGTTTAGAATTCAAAAAATTAAATCATGTGACATGAAGACATAAGGGTTAACAGGATTGATAGCTTAAGATTGTCAGGAAAACAACAAGTGCAGACTTGGAAACTAGGGGAGATAGAACCTGAAAGTTAAGCGTGCTGGGGCTGGAATAGTGAGAGGATGGGTGACCGATCGAGAAGTTAGACGATTTGGAATGAGTGCTGATTAGAGATTAGAGATTAAATTCTGAAGCAGTGAGGAGGGGTGATTAGAGATTAAATTGTCAAATAATTCAAAGATTCGAAAATAAAAAAAAATTCCAAAAAAAAAATTTCAAAAAAAATTTCCTTTAGTCCCGGTTGGTGTTACCAACCGGGACTAAAGGCTCCCGGCAAGACCGGCGCCGGCAAGGCAGCCCCCGGCAAATTCCTTTAGTCCCGGTTGGTGTTACCAACCGGGACTAAAGGTCCTGCACCCCCCCGCCCCAGACAGCGCCACGTGGAGGGCCTTTAGTGCCGGGCCGTGTTGAACCGGCACTAAAGGGGGGGGCCTTTAGTCCCCACCCTTTAGTGCCGGTTGGAGATCCGGCACTAAAGGCCCTCCCAAACCGGCACTAAAGGTCATTTTTCTACTAGTGGAGGAGGTCGAGGAGGAAGAACAGCAGCAGGCGGAGGAGGCGGAGGAGGGCGACAGCGACCCCACCTCGATCCAGGCGCTGCTGGGGGTGTTCCCCAAGGAGCAGCTCGTCGAGCTGCTCCGCGACGCCGCCGTCGGCCACGGCGACGTGCTCAAGTTGTTGGAAATATACCCTAGAGGCAATAATAAATTGGTTATTATCATATTTCTTTGTTCGTGATAAATGTTTATTATTCATGCTAGAATTGTATTGACCGGAAACTTAAATACATGTGTGGATACATAAACAACACCATGTCCCTAGTGAGCCTCTACTAGACTAGCTCGTTGATCAAAAATGGTTAAGGTTTCCTAACCATAGACATGAGTTGTCATTTGCTAACGGGATCACATCATTGGGAGAATGATGTGATGGACAAGACCCAATCGTAAGCTTAGCATATGATCGTATCACTTAAGTTTATTGCTACAGCTTTCTTCATGTCAAGTATCTGTTCCTTCGACCATGAGGAATGCCTTGTGTGCTATCAAACGTCACTTCGTAACCGGGTGATCATAAAGGTGCTCTACAGGTATCTCCGATGGTCTCTGTTGGGTTGCATGGATCAACACTGGGATTTGTCACTCCGTGTGACGGAGAGATATCTCTGGGCCCTCTCGGTATTACAACATCGTAAAGAGCTTGCAAGCAATGTGGCTAATGATTTAGTCACGGGATCTTGTATTACGGAACGAGTAAAGAGACTTGCCAGTAAGGAGATTGAACTAGGTATGGATATACCGACGATCGAATCTCGGGCAAGTAACATATCGCTGGACAAAGGGAATTGCATATGGGATTAACTGAATCCTCGACATCGTGGTTCAACCGATAAAAGATCTTCGTAGAATATGTAGGAACCAATATGGGCATCCAGGTTCCGCTATTGGTTATTGACCGGAGAGGTGTCTCGGTCAGGTCTACATGATTCTCGAACCCGTAGGGTCGCACGCTTAACGTTCGTTGACGCTAGAGTAGTATTGGGATATGTATATTGGTGACCGAATGTTGTTCGGAGTCCTAGATGAGATCCCGGACGTCACGAGGAGTTCCGGAATGGTCCGGAGGTAAAGATTTATATATAGGAAGTCATATTCAGGGTGCCGGAAAAGTTCGGGGGTATGCCGGCAGTGTACCGGGGGCCGCCGAAGGGTTCCAGGGGACCACCAGTGGGTCCCACCACCCCCAGGGGCCACCATGGGCTGAGGGGTGACGCCCTGGCCTAGATGGGCCAAGCGCACTAGCCCCCCAGAGTCCATGTGGCTTGGGGGGAAAGAGTCCCTGAAGTAAAAGGGAGAAATCCCATCTATCGTACGGGAGAGGGACTCCTCCCTCCCTGGCCGCACCCCTCCTTGGAGGAGGGGCTAGGGCTGCGCCCCTCCCTGCCCTTACCCCTATATATAGTGGAGGGAGAGGAGGGGAGCCGCACCCAAAAACCTGGCGCAGCCCCTCCCCCTTCCTACCACCATATTCTCTTGGTACGACTTGGCGAAGCCCTGCCGGAGTAACTCCACCACCATATCCACCACACCGTCGTGCTGGTTGAGATCCCATCTACTTCTCCCCCTTCTCTTGTTGGATCAAGGAGGAGGAGATGTCACCGAGCCGCACGTGTGCTAAACTCGGAGGTGCCGTCCGTTCGGTGCTAGATCGGTTGGATCGTGATCGGATCGCGAAGAGTACGACTACATCAACCCCGTTATTAACGCTTCCGCTTTCGGTCTACAAGGGTATATAGACACACTCCCCTCTCATTGCTATGCATCTCATAGATTAGATCTTGGGTGTTTCGTAGGATTTTTTTTTTAATTTTCATGCAACGTTCCCCATCACGAGTCTGTCCACCGCGCGGCCGACGCGGATCCAGCCCAGCGGAAGATCTTTGTCCACGGCCTCGGCTGGGACACTACCGTGGACATCCTCACCGAGGCTTTCCGCCCCTATGGTGAGATCGAGTATCTCAAGCTCGTCTCAGACCGTAACACGGGCAAGTGCAAGGGCTACGGGTTCATCCTCTTCCGCCGCCGTTCTGACGCCCGCGCGGCCCTGCTGGAGCCCCAGAAGAAGATCGGCAACCGCACTACCTCCTGCCAGCTCGCATCTTTGGGCCCTGTCCCACCTGGCGGTGCGGCCAACAACCCTATGTTGGCTACAGCTCCAGCTCCGGCTCCCGCAGCCTTGATGGTCGGGGGGACATCAAGAGAGAGGGAAGATAAAAGACAGATTTGGACAAGATGGGAACAAAATGGGGACTACTGGAATTGGTAGAATGATGTGTAACAAATGTAAAGATACAAGGCATGCAACCAAAGATTGTACACTGGGACACTGCGCCATCTGTGGAAAAAAGAACCACATCACTGATGAATGCGCTTGGCTTAAGCAGATGAAACCTGTACCCAAGTTTGTGGGGTATGCGGCCAGAGGTTTGGGAGTTTTGTTGGTACAGAATTCCAAAGATACAATGGATATAGAAAATCCAAATCCTATGGCCTTGGTTACTATCACATCTAGAGAGATAAATGAGACTCAGCTGCTGGAAGGGTTCAACTACATGTTTAGCTGGAATTGGCAGTGGAGATGCAAGAAACAAGGGACCAATGCTTTTCTGATGAGATTCCCAAACAAAGGAAGGCTGATGGAACTGAAATGCAAGGATTTTACTCTGCTAGGAACTGGGGCAGTCATAAATGTTCAGAAATGGGCCTTTGACTCACAAGCTGTTGGGAAATTACACATTGTATGGGTGAGATTTGGTAAAATACCTGAGTGCTTCAGACACTTCTTTGAAATGTGTAAAGTTGCTGCAACTCTAGGACCAGTGCTGGAGATTGATATGAACACCATTACACAAGAGAGGGTGAGAGCTAAGGTGGGGGTCATAGATTTTGAGAAGATACCAACAAACACTGAGATCACTGACAAGGAGCTGAATATATTCAGGATAATGCCAGAACTAGAAAGTGTGGTGGAGATGGGCTGGTATGGTGAACACAAGAGAACTCATTTAGAAGAAACAAGCATGGATTGTATTGGTGATGAGGTGAGGAAGAGACAGAAAGGTAATGTGGATCAAGATGGGACTGAAAGAGAGAATATCACTTTGGGGAGCTTGAATCTAGCCCAGTATGAAGAAATCAGAAAAAGAAGTGAAATCATCTTTGCAACTCAGAAAGAACAGGTGAAGGAAAGAGATGCTAGGAAGAAAATAGAAGCAGATCTTGATCAGATTATGAGAAAAATGAAGGATATAGAAGAGGAAAAAGCCAGACAACTGGCTCTCAAAGCTCGAGAGGAAAAAAAGATACCGGAGCTTGAAAAAGAAAGAAAATCTCTGCTTGATTTGGTCAATAAACAACAGGCCATGATTACAAAGTGTGTAGACAAGATTGAGATGTGGGAAGCTAGAGATAAGGAGCTAGAGAAGCTTAATGAACAGGAACTGAAGGAAATGGAGAAAGATAGCAAAGAAGAAGATAATAATGCTTATTTGGATCCGGTTGATTATAATGCTAGTCAGGATTCGGTGGAATCTTTTGGCACCAAAGTAGGAGTTAGAACCAGTGCAAGTGAAGAAGGGAAAGAAGTGGAAAATAATGTGGATGACAATCTAAGAAGATGTGATAGATGGATGGACAATCAAGATGCCAATATTGAAGAATTGGCTAAGCAAAGAGCTGCTGCTAAGGACAATTATGGTATGGACTCTGAACTTGATGAACATAATGCTTACTATTTATGGCAGAAAAAATTGGTGTTGACTTGGGATGCTCAATTGGCATGATTAACCATAATTTGGAAATGATCACTAAAATGGAACAATTCAGACAAGATTTTTTTCATACTCATATTAAAAATAAACCTGAGATGATAGTCACAAATGAGAATGCTCTCATTGACATGGAGATGTGGATATCAGGGAATTGTGCTCTGATGATGACCATTCTGATGCTGAATTAGAAATGGATCATTTCTTACATCTTAAGAACATCTTTACTAGTGAAAAAAATAGTACTGGCTCACCAGGATTCAGCTGTGTGAAGTCTGATGTTAAAATTGAGAAAGGGAAAGGCAGGAGAAAAAAGAAATAAGGATGATAGGAATGGTGTGGAATGTTAGGGGATTAGGCCTTGACATTAAGAGAAATTTCATTAGAGAAATGATTTGTGATAAGAAACTTGATTTTGTTGGACTTCAAGAAACTATTAAAGCTGACTTTACTAGGAATGAACTCCACAATCTATGTGGAGGAAGAAATTTTAGTTGGAAATGGTCTACTCCTAGAGGTAGAGCTGGAGGAATTCTAGTTGGTATTAATAATGATACATTTGACATAATTAATATGGAGATTGGTGTATATTTTGTCAAAATCTTATTGTTTGACAAGATAGGTAAATTTGAGTGGAATCTAATCATAGTGTATGGGGATGCTCAAAATGCTGGAAAGGCTGCCTACTTAGCAGAATTATCCAGGGTCTATCAAGACAATGCGGCCGTCCCTTGTGTGATGGGAGGTGATTTTAACATCATTAGGAACAGTTCTGAAAAAAATAAACCCACTGGAAATAACCATTGGAGCTTTGTTTTTAATGCCATCATTGAACAAGCAGGGTTAAGGGATTTGCCCCTGAATGGAAGAAAATTTACTTGGGCTAATAATCAAATTGATCCTACATATGAAAAATTAGATAGGGTTTTAATCTGCACTGATTGGGAAGAATATTATCCCCTTGCGGAGGTGTGTGCTCTAGAGAGGGAACTCTCTGATCATACTCCCCTAATCTTGGATACTGGAAACAGAAGTAAAAAACCCCCCAATTTTTAGATTTGAAAATTCTTGGATGCTGAAAGAGGGATTTAAAGAATTTGTACATAAAATTTGGTCTGCCCACTATCCTGGTAATTCCATGGAAAGATGGCAGAGAAGACTGAGAAATTTCAGACAAAAAATGAGGGGCTAGATATTAAACTCTGACGCTTGGTATAGGAAGCTAAAAAAGGAAATCCTCACCAAGTTAGATGCTATTGATAAAAATGCAGAAAACTTTGGGCTATCTGCTCATGATAGGAATGAACAAAAAGAACTCAGGGCACAGCTACACAGATTGATGAAACAGGAGGAACTGAAATTGTTACAGAGATATAAAGATAGAGAGATCAAAGATGGGGATTGCAACACTAAATATTATCATGCTAAAGCAAATGGTAGGAGAAGAAAAAATAGAATTACCTCTCTGATTCAAGATGAGGGGGTGATTGAAGGGGAGAAAGAATTAGTCAATTATATTACAAAATTTTATAAAGATTTGTTTGGGCAGGCAGAGATAAACATAGTGAATCTGAACATGGTATTACCACGGAGCAAGCTGCCTCATTAATAGAGCCTTTTTCAATGGAGGAACTGCATAAAGTGGTGTTTGGAATGGAAAAAAACAAGAGTCCAGGACCTGATGGGTTGCCTGTAGACTTCTATCAACATTTCTGGGAGTTAGTTAAATGGGATCTTATGGAACTCTTAAATGACTTCCATGCAGGAAAACTTGATATATCAAGACTAAACTATGAAATTATCACTCTCATTCCAAAAGTACCTGATGCTGAACAAATTCAAAAATTCAGACCCATTTGTTTACTTAATGTTAGTTTTAAGATAATTACAGAAGTTTTGATGAATAGGTTGGGCAAAGTGATTAAGCCCATTATCTCCCCTACACAAACTGCCTTTATTAAAGGGAGATATATTATGGAAGGGGTAGTGATGCTTCATGAGGCTCTGAATACTATTCACCATAAAAAACAAAGTGTTGTTATGTTCAAGGTAGATTTTGAGAAAGCCTATGACAAAATAAAATGGCCATTTGTATATAAAATGATGAAACTCAAAAAATTCCCTGAAAGATGGTGTGATCTTGTAATACATACAATGATTGGTGGCCGTGTGGGGATTAAGGTAAATGACACAATTGGGCCATACTTTAAAACCCACAAAGGCTTGAGACATGGGGATGCAATATCCCCCTTACTGTTTGATATAGCGGCTGATGCTTTAGCTATTATCCTAGATAAGGCCAAACAAAATGGCTTTGTTAAAGGGGTCATGCCTGAGTTTGGAAATAATGGTGTGAACATGCTCCAATATGCAGATGACACCATCTTCCTACTTCAGGATGATGAAGATAGTGCTAGAAATCTAAAATTCATTCTTAGTGCCTTTGAACAAATGTCTGGGCTTACAATAAACTTTCACAAAAGTGAAGTTTTTTTGTTTGGGGGGGCCAAAGATAAATCTGACATATATCAAGAAATATTTACATGTAAATTGGGAGAGGTGCCTTTAAAATACTTAGGGTTACCAGTCTCTGATGTGAGATTGGGAAATAAATTTTGGAAAGTTGTTACTGAGAAGATTGAAAAAAGATGTGCCTGTTGACAGGGCAGATTGTTGAATATGGCGGGTAGGGTGACCTTAGTCCAATCATGTCTATCAAACATCCCCATTTATATGATGTCCTTTTATCCCCTGCCGGTTGGTGTCAAAAAAAGCTGACTTTTTCAGAGCCAGGCTGGTGTGGCAGGAAAATGAGGATAAAAAGAAATATCACTTAGTTAATTGGAAAACCTGTTGCCTACCAAAAAGTATGGGAGGTTTAGGGATATTGAACTTGGATATAATGAACAAAGCCTTGTTGGCTAAATGGTTATGGAAGCTAGAAACTGAGGAAGGGATGTGGATTGATATTATTCTTAATAAATATGTAAATGGTAAATGCATTTCTGGGATCAAGAAAAAACCAGGTGATTCACAGTTTTGGGGCAGCCTTATGCATGTTAAAAAATATATTATCAACATGTGAAAAAGATGCTAGGGGATGGCAGAAATACCAGATTCTGGGAAGACTGGTGGGGGGCTCAAAACCACTTAAAGATGCCTATCCTAGTTTGTATAATATAAGCTTCAACCATGGGATTTCTGTGGCAGAAGCAATTGACATGGGGTGGGAGAAGTTCACTTTTAGAAGAACTCTAACTGGTGATAAAAATGAATTATGGGCTAGTCTCAAGACTAGATGTGAAGAAGTTAGAATGTATGGGGGAAAAGATAAACCACAGTGGATGCTTACTGCAAACAGAAAATTCTCTGTGAGCTCTTTGTATCTGTTCCTGATCAAGTGTGATATTGGATTTAAACACAATTTTTTGTGGAAAACTAAGGTGCCAGCAAAAATCAAAATGTTTCTTTGGCTGACTGTTCATAAAAGCATTCTAACTAAAGACAATTTGATCAAAAAAGGCTGGAAACTGAAACAGGGATGTGTCTACTGTGGACAAGATGAAAGCATCAATCACTTGTTCTTTACTTGTTCTGCTACTAGACTCCTGTGGGGCTTAGTGAAATGTTCCTTTGACTTAAGATCAACTCCAGCAAGCCTGGATGAATGTATGAATGTTTGGATAAAAACTTTCCAGAAACAGGAAAAAAACCTGGTTCTGGTGGGAGTTTCTGCTATGTTTTGGGCCATTTGGAGATGCATAAATGACATTACTTTTAGAGACAAGAAAGTTCATGATCCCATGACTCTGGTGAAATTAATGTGCAATTGGATTCTGGATTGGTCTGTTTTGCAGATAAAAAATCCAGATCAAAACCTACTGACGCTGGGAGCAAAGCTAATAGAGCGGGTGGCAAATGAAGTCTATCGGGCGTCGCAAGGCTGGAGACCAGGAGTGAGAAGACTTGGATGCTGAAGAAAAAAGAATTGGAGAAGGTTCCTTTGGGTGATCCGCTTCCTTCGTTTATTTTGGTTTAGTCTCTTTGACTAGTCCTTGGGGCTGCGCCCCCTGTCCTCTGCCACCTGTGGCGCTTGTTGCTTAATACTTGGATATCTCTGCGTTTTATCTTGGTAGTAGGCTGTAGAATGATATTAGTTCTTGTACTGGTTGACGATTGGGATCTAGTTCAGGTTTCGTTAATGAAATCGGAGGGAAACCCCCTCTTTTAATAAAAAAAAAATGCATGCTAACTTTACTCATCGTGGCTCAACCAATCTTGGGCCGAAATCACTGTTTTGACCTTGTCAGAAATTTTTAGCACAAAATGACCTGTTGTATAAATTATTTCACAATCTGACCCTTTCTGAAACGCCAAACCTCGTGGCGTTACTGGACAAACTAGAAACACCGAACTGTTGGGTGTTGCTGTTGCACTTGGAAACGCCAAAGCGTTAGGCGTTGCCCTCCTGGCCCACCTGCTGACGTGGCACCACCCACGATCCCAAAGTCCACGGCACTACTTGTAATTTTCACCATTACGTCTCGTCCCGTGACACTTCTTGTACTGTTAATTTTCCTTTCCATGGCACTACTACTTTTCACCATCACATCACGCCAAAGTCTCTTAGGGCATCTCCAACGCCGACCCACAAATCTTTCGCAACCATCCGAACCGCGCTGTCCGGACCGCGGAAGCCATCCGACGCGGTCCTGGATCGGTCCGTGGCGCGGTCCAGACTCGTTTTCTCCTGCAAACTGGAGACAAACGTGGGGGAGGTTTGCGGGAGTCCGGACACCAGACACGTAGGACTCCGATATCCCCAGCCCACCCAAAAGGAAGGCGGAGCCCGCGCTTTTGGAGCATCCTGCATTGTTTCCGCGGCGGCGCCCCCTTGATCAGAGAGCAGACGGCGGCAGCGACGGCGCCCCCTTGATCGGAGAGCAGACGGTGACCATTGCCGGTCCAATAGGACAGAGATGCACGGACTGCCGGACTGATATTTGGCGTGCCCGTCGCGCGAGGGGCCTGTCCGCGGACGCGCCCGGGCACGTCCGCTGACGTATAGGTGCCCGGATTAGGCAATCTCCGGTTGTAGAGCCAATCACAACACATAAATTGCCGATCCATGTGCTAGCATTGGCATGGGTGGTACTAAGGATTTCTTCTCATGATGAACAAAATCCAAGTTGCGGTACGTGGTGTAAGCATCAAGTGATGTGCAGGAATCAAACAACAAGAATAGTGCGTCGATATTAAATAACAGGAAGCAATGTATAGGAGTCCGTAGAGATAGAAGCATGGCATGAGTAGTACGGTGGCACGTTAGCGGGTAGGCCAGGAATGCAACGCCACACACTTTGGCGTTTTGAAGTGCAACAGCAACGCCAAGAGGTCTGGCGTTTTACCAACACGTATCACCAACGCTCAACAGGTTGGCGTTTTTATTTTGGCCAGTAGCGTCACTAGCCTTGGCGTTTCAGAAAGGGTCAGATCGTGAAATAATTTCGTAGAGAGGTTATTTTGTGCTGAAGAATTCTGACAATGTAACAGTGATTTTGGCCCCAATTTTGCATGTTCGTGTGCTTGTGGACGGTACATGGACGGACCATGCATGAACGAGCACGCGGTAGCATGCATGCATGCATGGGTTCACTCTGGCCGGCGTTTGAACCCGTGTGGACCTTGGAAAGAAGAAGGCCATCCTAGAAAGCTTTGGCGATGCCGAGACGTTCCAAAAGTGACGCCTGCATGGCACACTTTGGAGGTAGAGAGATCCAGATTTCCAGCAACAGTACCACGACTGTTGGCGACGCGGTTTTCGAGGAGGGTAGGGCTGCTGCCTGTTCATCACATGTTGGATTCCCTGACAGTTGGACCATCCATGGTCCAAGCGGAGCCGCTATGGCGGTATACGGGCACGATGCGGCTACGTGGCAGCATGGAAGGTACACGCGCTGGCCATCGGCCTGTTCGTGTACAGGTGTATTTCGTATGTATAGCCTTCGGCCTGGGACCAGAAGGTACAGCCGAACAACAGTGTGTCCCCTGCGCCGTTTGCTGCGCGCCCAAAACCAACCATGTTTCCAACTTGTCGTATACTTGTATGAAATGGGTACAATTTGTACGCTCGCGGCTCGCCAACTCGCTATCAGATGAGCAGGATCGGTCGTCCGGCGTTGTCGTCGGCTTCAAGCAGCTATGGTCATCGTACGTACGAAAATAAATTGAGATAACTATTTGTAGTAAGTCACTGTTTAAGAACCGTCTCATCTACCCCGCGAAAAAAGGAACCATCTCCTCGCTTAGAGTGAATCGCAAAAAACTACCATATTCACATCAGTAATGCTACACGTACGGGCTTTTTTTTACAGAAGATTACGGAGGAGGTGATTTGGAGACGTGCTATTAGTTGGGGGATGGGCTCCCACCTGAAAATATAACCTATGACGCGAATGTGGTAGGTTTTTTTGAATTCACCCTCTCATCTTAATATAAGATTATTGTAAGTATGAACAAAATGAGGGCATCTTCATTGGACGAGATCATTTAACTGCCAAAAAAGGCTTCTTGATGGTAAATCCTTTTATGCATTGTTAGTAAAAGATGTTCGATTTGTTATATTGATGCTTTCGGATAGTAATTGTGCTTGCGTTGATAGTCGTGTTCAGGAGGCAAAACGTTAAGGGGGCAACTAGAATAAAAGGCATGTTTAGTTTTAGAGCATTATTCACTAGAATTTAGATTTGGTTCATGTGATTCGTATAGGTTGTTTTTGTTCTACCCTTTAATTAAGTGCCAACCGTCTAGATGTTCCCTCTCCACTTTAATTCAGTTTGGCAATTAGATGGATTCTAAAAATCATGTTTACTCAATCCGCTTGTGTCCACTTTTGTGGCTAACTTTCTATGATAAATTCTAAAACAAGTAGATCGCAACACAGTTTAGGAACCACAAAGTGAGATTTCAAGCGAAGTTAGCATAGTTCTAAATTTTTTTAATAAAAAATTTGTGTGGCATAACTATTCTAAGAAATCTATGAATGTCGTTAGAATTCAAAAGTTGTTTCTACATTTATTTACCATTAAGAATTCGCTGAATTGACTTCAGGGTCATGGGCGGATCTAGCATCCCTCGGCCCGGTGTGATATTTTACGGTGTTCTGCCTGGAAATAAAGCTCTTTGATGTATGGTTGCCCAAGTTTCAAAAATGTTTCTAGGTCTGCCAATATTCAGGGTTATTCCTATTTTATTTTATTTTTGTATTTTCTTTATTTAAATTTGTGAATATTTCCTCCATTTTTTACTTTAATTTATCTAGATCCGCCACTACTCTGGGTTATTCCTATTTTTCATATTTTTCTATATTTAAATTTGTGAATCCATTTTACTTCTATTTATCTAGGTCCACCACTACTCTGGGTTATTCCTATTTTTCGTATTTTTCTATATTTAAATTTGTGAATATGTCCTCCATTTTACTTCCGTTTCGTTGAGCTTTTACAAAATAAAAAGCTTTAAATATACTTGTCTTCTCCGATATGCTTTTTTGCCTACCTGTCCGTAATGAATGTGAAACACCACCACTTTTCTGTAAAAAGAACTAAATCAGATCTAGGTGTTTTTGCAAATTGAGAGGGACAAACGACCATATCAGATGGTTTTCGGATTTGACAGACCAAACTATCGAGTATAGAATCGGGTGAACAACTTTCCACTGATTTTATTTTTTCGATCACTTATCAGTTCAAATTTGTAGTTGCCTTTCAAAAAATATTTGTTGCCTGTTGCCTAAGAAACAGACATGCTACACCTATGGGCTGATTCGTACGAATTTAAGTTACAGGCTGATGTGTCAAAATTTGGTTAGAAGTCAGGGGCAAGAGGGAGAGTGGTCCGTAGAATATTATCCGTGAGTTTAGCATTTTTGCATAAGTGTTGAGTATCGTGATTGTTTAGGAAACATAGATAGACTAGGATTTGTTCCTGCCTTGACTTGTATTCCAAGATGATCATGTACTCCTATATATATGCCCACGAGGCTCAAGCAATACATCAACTATTCCACCAAATCCCTCTTTCCCTTCCAACATGGTATCTGCCGCAAGTTCCTAGACCTAGCCACCGCCCACCGCTTCCGCATCGCGCGCCGCCCCCGGGGCGGTCGGCCTCCATGACCGCCGCCGGGGGCAGCGCCGCCCGTACCTAGGGTTCGTCCGCCGGTCGTGTTGACCGGCTGCCCTAGAGAGTCTTTTGCCCGATCTCTTGATCCGGGTTTTCTCTCTTCCGCCGGTCGCATTGATCGGCGTTTCCTTTTTGGTTTTCCGATCTAAGATCGGTTTGCGTCGCCCGCCGCCGCCATCGACCCCGCGCCTCTACTCCGACATCGGCGCAACCCGACCTCTACACCGACCCTGCGGTCTCGCGCGACGCGGCGGCTCTTCACGGCCGTCGCCCGCGCGTCTGCTCGCCCGTCGCCCTACGCCGGCCGTCACCGCCCTGCTCGGATCGGGACTCCTACATCGCCCCAACCCGGCGGCGTCGCGCAATGCGGCAGCCCATCACAGCCGCCGTTCGCGCGCCGGCCCGCCTGTCGATCTACGCCGCGCCTATACGGCCGCCCTGCCGACCGTCGTCGCCGGCTTCATCTCGGACTCCGCCGCCATCCCACCTCCATCGAGCGGCGTCCCCGACCTCGCGCCCGATCGGATTGATCACCCGCCCGCTGCCGCGATCCGCCTCATCTACGCCGTGCGACCAACCTGGCCCGTCGGTTGCGCGCGCCTCCGCAGGTCCCATGAAGACTGTCCCGAGTAAAGTGCGCCCCTCCACTGATCGAGCACCGGGCTGCCGCTGCGTCGCCCCTTCGGGCTGCAGCACCGCCGCCCCGTGGTTCTCCCCGCGGCCGCATCGACCCGCGTGCTACCGCTGCGTCGCCCCTTCGGGCCGTAGTGTCGCGGCCCGCGGTCCACCGCCGCCCCGAGGCCGTCCGCTCCAGGCCGTCCCCGTGGCTGCACCGACCCTCGTGCTGCCGCTGCGTCACCTCATCGGGTCGTATCGAGCGTGGCACGCGGTCTCCGCCGCCGCCCGAGGCCGTCCCCGCGGTCGCACCGACCCGCGCTTCGCTGCCCTGCAGCCCCTTCGGGCCGTAGCGCCGCGACCCGCGGTCACTGTCACCGCCCGAGGTCTTCCCGCCGTCACCCCGACCCGCCTGCTGCCGCTGCATTGCCCCTTCGGGCCGTAGCGCCGCGGCCCGCGGTCCGCTCCGCCGTCCCCGCGCGTCGACTTCTCCGTGGCATGCGCCGCGCCGACTCCCTCGGCGCGGGAACACCACCGTCCGCGCCGGTCTTTGTCACGCTGTTGGGTTCTTCCTCGCCTACTTCGAGCATCGCCGCCGCGCTCCTAACCAGCCGCCGCCGCCGCTCTTCCTCGGCGTCGCTGCAGCTCGCTCACCCGAGCCGCGCCGCCCCGTCCACCCCCTTCATCTTCGTCCAGCACTAGCTCATCGCCAGCGTCGCCGTCGTCTACCCCGACCAATTCATCTACTCCGACCACCGCGGGCGACATCGGCTTCCCGCCGATTTGCGCCGCAACCGTCGTCGAGTCCTTCTCTACTAGCCTCCTCGACATGGCGTACAAGTTGTGTGCAGGTCCCCGTCTACGCATGCCCGGTGCTGGCAACACCGACGCGTGCCTTCGTCCCCGATGTGTTCCTAGGTCTGGCAAGCCTGGAGCGACGCATCGTCAACATCAACTTCGTTCGTCTACGCATGCCCGGTGCTGGCAACACTGATGCGTGCCTTCGTCCACGACGTGTCCACGGACTTGGCAATCCCGGCGCGACGCGTCTCAATTTCGTCTTCTTCCCGGCGCACCACTACTTCGACACCACTGCGCCCATGACTAACACAGCGCCTCATTGCGCCCGCGGCTCCTCGGCGACTACCTCGACACCGGCTACCCCGACTCGACATCGACCACGGCATTCTTCGCACGGCTACCTCGACCACGGCTACACCACCCTACGCTCTCGGCTACCTCGACATCGGCACAAAGGGCTACCGCCTTGCTTGAGCAACCTCGTCGGTTTCTACTCCAGCCACGACTTCCGCGATGCATCGACCGTTACGACTGTGGGGGGATGACCGTCGGCTTACCTTCGGATTCTTCTATAGCCTCACCGTCTGCGTCGCTACCGTTGTGACTGCGGGGGGATGTTGAGTATCGTGATTGTTTAGGAAACATAGATAGACTAGGATTTGTTCCTGCCTTGACTTGTACTCCAAGATGATCATGTACTCCTATATATATGCCCACGAGGCTCAAGCAATACATCAACTATTCCACCAAATCCCTCTCTCCCTTCCAACAATAAGAAATCGGGAGCGCCTAGAACTCATTCGAATGAGATATAATTTGGTCTCATTCGGATGATTTGTTGATGACGTCGTGGTTTGTTGTCCCAGCCCGTTTCCTTGGCAGGCCAAAACCAGGCTTCTTTCTTGCTCGCAGAAAACAGAAAATGGGCCTGTCGGGTTTTCCTTTTTGGTTGTCAGTTTTGGGTTGTCAGTTTCTTGGTCACGCTGTGCAAGTATCGTCCAGGACTCGTCTCTATCTTTTAATGCTTTCGGGGACACGCGCTGGGCGAGGGTTTTGCTGGGGATTGGGCCTGATGCGAGGAAGACCGCTTCAAACAATCATTCCTGAGGCGAAGCAAGACCAGAAATTGAGCCTCGAATTCTACAGCTTTATAGCAAACATAGAAGATGCACATGCGGAGACGTAGTAATTTATCATCCCTCTGTATATTCAGAAAATAGAGGTCGTTGCAATATTTTTGTTATGGTTCTCATCACACACCTGCCTCCGTTTATTTAAGCTGTGTTTTCCTTGCAGCGTGTGAATCATGCATTACGGTTCCACACAATAATATTCTGCAGAAATTTCAGCGGCGAACAGGTAGAACTGGATGCAGAGGTGGTGAGTATTTTACTAAATCTGCTCTGTTCTCACACGACCTAGCCACGAACCGGCAAGACGGATCAGAAGGAGTCAGACGGGGGTGGTTAGCGAGGCGATCTCAAGGCGAGCAGCGGAGCCCTTTGTGCGCCGCCGACGCCGCCGCTGGCGCCGCCGCTGGTTCCCTCTCCCTCCGCCAGCCGCTCCGGCGGCGGGAGGGAGGGGGAACCTCGGATCTGTGCGTCCAGTGTGTTCTCAGTAGGGTTAGGGTTGAGGGAGTCACTGGCGAGGCCGTCGCGGCGGCAGCGCGTCTGAATAAGTATCTCCGGGCTTCGTTCACGGTCAGACGGGGCTCTAGCCTTCGTCTAGGAGCCAGCGGAGTGGGGGATCCCCGGATCTCGTTGAGGTTGCGGGCTATGGTGTCCGGAGGTCGACCGGCACTGGCCGGTTTGGTCCTCAGATGGGTGGTGGTTGTGTGGAGACCAAGATTCTTCTTCCTCGTCGGTATGATTTTTTGTTGTGTTTCTTCATCCTTCTTTGTGCTGCTGCTGGAGGGATGTCCTGCTTTGCCCGGGCAGTTGGCCCGGCCGCGGCGCCGGAACCGGATCCTAGTCACATATAGCGGTACTCAAAGCCACATATGGCGAAGGCTGGTGCAGGCGTGTTGGATGCACATGTGTGTCCTTGTATTTTTGGCGCCGGAGCTAAGAAGTGGGGGAGCAGCATGGCGGTGATTATGCCGTGGTTGAGGATGAGGACCTGCTTGGGTCTGGATGCAGATTACTGTGTTGCAGGGGTCTCCTACCAAGGTTCAGGGATGATGACACAGAGCTCCGGAGGTCTTCGTGTTTTGCTGTTTGTTTTAGGGTGCTCTTTGTTAGTATGGTTGTTTATGCGTGTGTTAGGGTGTGCTTGTTAGGGTTAAGAACTTTGTATTATGTCGTGATTTGAATACAAGCATACTTTCTCAAAAAAAATCTGCTCTGTTCTGAACCTGGTTCATGTTTTCTTTTTTCTTCTCAAGAGGAGAAGGGATGGCGGGGGTATCTGCTATCTGGGTTTCGGAGGTTAGAAATGAGGCCTTGTCTTTATCCAAATGGGCACAGAGGGTTACAAAAGAACAAACATGAATAAGGCCTGCCCGTCGCGAGCCTACCATATGGGCTATGGTCCTACGCAACTAGCAGATCCGGACACCTAGCACATTGATGGCCGTCCTTAAACTTTGTGACTAGGTTATATAGAAAATAAACTGATGACTGCCAACAACCCTCCTCGCCCCATTAAAAAACAATAAAAACATCCCGCCACTGACAACCCTACCCCCCGGTTGCAGTCGCTTTATACCCCTTGCAGTTGCGCTTGAGTATGATGAGTTGCAGCTGCAGTCAGGTTGCGGCGGTTGCAACTGCTACAAAAAAACCAGAAAAGAAACATCTCGTCGCAGTTGCGCTTGAGTATGATGAGTTGCAGTTGCAGTCGGGTTGTGGCGGCTGCAACTGCTACAGAAAAAACCATAAAAAACATCCCATTGCCGACAACCCTCCCCCCCGACCCGGTTGTGGACGCTTTATACCCCTTGAAGTTGCGGTTGAGTATGATGAGTTGTTGTTGCGGTCGGGTTGCGACGGTTGAAACTACTACAAAAAAACCACAAAAAGACATCCCACCGATGACAGCCCTCCCCCCGACCCCGGTTGTAGTCGCTTTATACACCTTGCAGTTGTGCTTGAGTATGATGAGTTGCAGATGCAGTCGGGTTGCGGCGGTTGCAACTCCTACAAAAGAAAAAAAGAAAAAAAACTTCTCGCCGCCGACAACCCTCTACCCGATCCGGTTGCGGTCGCTTTATGCCACTTGCAGTTGCGCTTGAGTATGATGAGTTGTAGTTGCAGTCGGGATGCGACGGTTGCAACTGCTACAAAAGAAAACCATAAAAAAATACATCCTGTCGCCGTCAACCTCCCCATCGACCCGCTTACGGTCGCTTTATACCCCCCCTTGCAGTCGCGCTTGAGTATGACGAGTTATAGTTGTAGTCGGGTTGCAACAGTTGCAACTACTAAAAAAGAAAACCATAAAAAAGCATCCCGCCGCTAACAACCCTCACCAACACCCGGTTGTGGTCGCTTTATACCTCTTGCAGTTGCGCTTGCGTATGATGAGTTGCAGATGCAGTCGGGTTGCGGCGGTTGCAACTCCTATAAAAGAAAAACAATAAAAAAAACTTCTCGCCACCGAGAACCCTCCACCCAATCCGGTTGCGGTCGCTTTATGCCACTTGCAATTGCGCTTGAGTATGATGAGTTGTAGTTGCAGTCGGGTTGCGACGAATGCAACTGCTACAAAAGAAAACCATAAAAAAATACATCCCGTCGCCGTCAACCTCCCCATCGACCCGCTTACAGTCGCTTTATACCCCTTGCAGTCGCGCTTGAGTATGATGAGTTGCAGTTGCAGTCGGGTTGCAGCAGTTGCAACTACTAAAAAAGAAAAACCATAAAAAAAACATCCCGCCGCCGACAACCCTCACCCCCACCCGGTTGTGGTCGCTTTATACCTCTTGCAGTTGTACTTTAGTATGATGAGTTGCAGTTGCAGTCGGGTTGCGGCGGTTGCAACTGTTACTTAAAAAAACATAAAATACATCCCATCGCCGACAACCCCCCCCCCCCCAAACCCATTTGCGGACGCTTTATATCCCTTGCAGTTGCGCTTGAGTATGATGAGTTGCAGTTGCAGTCGGGTTGCGGCGGTTGCAACTACTGCAAAAGAAAAACCATAAAAAAATCCCACCACCGACAACCCTCCCCGCCGATCCGGTTACAGTCGCTTTATACCCTTTGCAGTTGCGCTTTAGTATGATGAGATGGAGTTGCAATCGGGTTGCGGCGGTTGCAACTGCTACAGAAAAAACCATAAAAAACATCCTAATGCCGACAACCCTCCCCCCCCCCCCCCCCCGACCCGGTTGCGGACGCTTGATACCCCTTGAAGTTGCGCTTGAGTATGATGAGTTGTTGTTGCGGTCGGGTTGCAACGGTTGCAACTACTATAAAAATAAAAAATAAAAAAACATATATAGATAAAAAAACAGACATATAGCATGCATATATAGATCAAAATAAGGGATACACAGAAAAACAGGGTCTCTAGCACATGAACACAAGAAATAACGTCCCCATACAGGGTGTATCTACAACCAGGAACCAAAGTGTATTTCCTGTCCATCTAGTAGGTTATATAGTTCAAAGCTGTTCTAGTATATGTGTCAGACAAAGGGTGGCTGGATGGCGTGATGACCAAAGCACAAAAAAAACTACTAAAAGAAAAGAAAGAAAAAAAGGAAGAGGGCAATGCTAGCACACTGTCTTCAGCCCCCTTCCTTATGCTTCTGCCAACCTCAGGGCGTTGACGACGCATGTCAGGTTGATGCCCCGTGCATTGCTCTCCTAGAAGTTGAAGACAACAACATCATCCGCTTGGAGGTTGTTCTGTGCTACAAAAGCACCCCCATTCTTTGTTGAAAACCATGCGGCCGTCACGATCCATGTGATACGCAATCTGCCTGACCTCTCCAACGCCCATACAAAGGCCGACAAAAACCACTAGTTTGCCCCTGCCCCACGTCACGTTTGAACTTCGCCCAGTCATCACCTCCAAACAGTGTGGTTGTGTGTCCCCTGTACACATCAACGACATACCTATGGCCATGCGCTTTAAAGTTCATGCCAGACAACTGAATGAACTTGTTCCTCGCAGTGCATGGGATGGTCTGCTGACAACAAAAAACAAAAAGAAAAAAGGGAAAACATCAAACAATTAGCAAAAGAGAATGTTGTCGTATTAAAAAAGAAGGGAAACAGACATTGCGAGAAACTTTCGAAAAAGAGAAAAATTACCGCTGAAGGTTCAGAGGCGTCATGAATGAAAATGCCAAAACTCTGCTCGTCGTCACTCTCGCAATACGAATGGCAAACTGGGACACCATCCTGGCATGGTTAAAAAAAGAAAAAAAATCATGAACTTGCGGAAACATTAAAAAAAGGCATTCCACATCACAGTACTGTAAAAACTTTGTATGAGAGAAGTATGGTAAAAACTACTCCCTCCGTCCCATAATGTACATTATGGGACGGAGGGAGTACAAATCATAGACTGGCAGCAAACTACCCCAGCCAAAAAGTTGGCAGAACACAATTATCTTCATTTTTTGCTTCCATGAAACACATGCTACCACTGATTCAATATACTTGTGAAGCAAAAGGGGATGTAGTGGAACAAAAAAAATGTTAGGTCTGTATTGATTCAGTTCAAAACACCATCCTGGCAAAAAAAAAAAGAGGAAAAAAAGAGGGAAAAAAAAGGAAATCATTGTACGACCACAGTACTCTAAAAACTACAAAACACATGAACATTATATTCCTTTTCATTTTATGCTTTCACACGAGAAAAGGGGAACACAGACAAAGGAAAAAAGGATGCCACTCTCAAAAATTTTTAGCATCAAACAAAAAGAACAAACACAGGTTGATTAAGTTCAGAACTACACCATTTATACTGATCAATTCAGTTCAGAACTACGTTTCAAAGAACAAAAAATATATAGTAGTTCAGAACAACACTCTCACCAGTTCTGAACTACAAAATCAATTCAATCTCAGTTTTCAGGCGCATGACACATATAAATTTAGACACCGGGTGACATAGCATTAAATTACTTCTTCTACCTTGGGATGCTTCATGTCGTTTGATGTGCACAAACAAACTTATTTGGATCCTACTCTACATACTACAAACTTAAATAAAAAGCACAGAGGCACTCCTTGAAAAACAACGTCTTGTGGAGATAAGCCTGAACTAACATAACTTTGTGGTTCAGGCAGCCAAAAATTCAGATTCCCTCTTTCGTGACCCCCTGGATAGAAATGGATGTGCTACGCAATGCACATCCATAGTAAAAATGAAAAACCTAAAAAATCCCCCCTTTCCTGATTTGAAAGTACAGACAAAACCTAGAAAGGATACCAACCAATCCTACAAAAAAAACTAGAGAAAAAGGAAGAAATGAGGCGCGCAGATACCTTACTTCGAAACGCCGACGCCGCCGATCTCCCACAGCAGTAGACGCCGCTGACGAGGGCATGTACTAGGGATAGGGTAATAGGCCTGACCTATAGACCCTACCCTAGGACACCACACGTCTTAGACTGGGCCCCAGGTCCAAATCAACAACCCAGAATTCCGCAGACTGACATTGACTCGGGGTTCATCAAACCACTCGGGAGGCAAGAGTTCACTCGACAGACTTGTTTCACTCGGAGCACCCGAAAGTCACTCGACCAGAGAAGACCAGGAGACTCCGGAGCGCAACGGTCGGGACGCACGTTCTCTCGTATTAATTGTAATCAATGCGCCCGTTACCTGGCGCACTTACACCCCTCTTAACCCCTGGTAATGGCAGGCGTGCATGGGAGGGCTAGCGAGACTATATAAGCCGCCCCCAGCTCCATTCCAAGGGTTTGCAAACATTTGTAATCATACACTCAAGCAATACAGCTCCAGAGCACCGAGACGTAGGGCTATTACCTCCACCGCTGAGGGGCCTGAACTCGTAAATCCGAGTGTAACACCTGCGCCGTAGCTAGGCTCTGCCCTCTCATCCGTACCCCTACACACTACTATCAGGCTTGCACCCACGACAGTTAGTGCCCACCGTGGGGCAGGCGTCTAGCGACTTCCGGCGTAGTTGCATTTTTTTCCGATCATCACCATGGTTTCCGGCGGCGGACTGACTCTGGGCGGCGAGATCCGTTTCGGCGTCCTCAGCTTCATCGCCGACGATTCAGCGTGGCTCCAGGAAGCCCCGCTGGATGTCGAGGCGTTGCCCGTCCGCGGCGCGGTGCACTTCAGCGCGAGTTCTTTCGGCGTCCTTCTTCGGCAACCGTCGACTCCATACCAGTCGACGTCTTCGCTCTCCACCAGCCGTCGTCGCAGGCGCTCCGGACGCCCGCGGCTTCAGCGGTGGATCAGGCACGCGGTGGCCCTTCAGGCTGCGGCTCCGCAGATCGCGGCAATCGAGCCCGATGAACCTATCTTTGATCTGTTCGCCTCCGTGCACGAGCACTCGGAAAGTGTATCCGAGTGCGAGAGCAGTGATCCCGCTGCGGAGGTGCTGATGGCCGATTCCCCGCTCAGTCCGTCTGGGTACGGCCGCGGTGGCATGGAGAACGGTGACCCGTCGCGCGCTGATCTTGGCGGCGGCAGGGACCGGCATGATGACGAGTACGACGAGTACATCCCCCGACCTCTCACTCGGCAGCAGAGGGAGGAACAGCAGCGCAGGACCGAGCAGGACCTCCAGACGCCCATCGTTGGGACGACCCCCGAGGCTCAGGCTTTGGAGGCCGTGCGCCAGCCCAACTTGGCTGAGCGCAATCGTCTGGAAGCGCTCCAGAAGGCACTCGACGATCGCACCCGCAGACAGCATCAGCCCAGTTCCAGTCGGCGACCGCGGCAATTGTTCTCGAATGACCAGCAGCAGAGTTTCCAGGTATTCCGCACTCCCGTCCAGAATCTGGCGGCGGCCACTCGGATAGAAGATTCCATTGAGCCATCCCGATCCGAGGCGGGGGAGGGTCTTCGGCAGATCCGGGCCCTGCTCAAGGCGGCTGAGGAACAAAATTTGGCAGTATCCCAGTCGCGCAACCGGATTCACAGCAGATCAGTTAGGGCTGACACAGTTCAGTCAGCTCACAGCCCAGTGTCTCCAAGGAGAAACAGGCACTCGCCTCCACGGCGAAATGACCAAGACCGCCACCGGGACCAGTACTCGGGGCAGGGTCGCAGTCGGAATACGCCTCCGCGGCGTCAGGACGATCGTCGCCACATGCAGTCGCCCCCTCCGCGGGATGGCTCGTACGCGTCCCGGCCGTACGACGCCAGGCGTCCTTATGGCAACGATCGGAGGGCCAGCCCTCCCCGTCATGGTGACGGTTATCGCCAGAGAGAGCCAGTCGACTATCGTGACCCGCGGTTCAACGCGAGATCCGTCCTCGCTCAGAACCTGGTCAACAGAGGCAGAGCTCAGAGAGAAAACTTGGACAGAGATCGTCTGAGTGGAAGTGGAGCATTCGCCTCCGAGCCCGAGTGTTTCAGCAGAGCCATCAGGGCCGCCGAGATTCCGCCAAACTTCAGATTGGTAGCTGGAGTAAGCAAGTTCACCGGTGAGTCCAAGCCAGAAACTTGGTTAGAGGATTACCGAGTGGCTGTGCAGATTGGAGGAGGAAATGACTATGTGGCTATGAAGCATTTGCCATTGATGCTTGAAGGGTCCGCCCGCGCCTGGCTCAATCAGCTCGCTCCGGCCAGCATATACTGCTGGGAAGATTTGACCCGAGTGTTCATCAAAACATTCAAGGGCACGTGCAAACGCCCGGCTGGATTGTCTGAGCTACAACATTGTGTGCAGAAACCGAATGAAACATTGAGGGAGTACATCCAGCGATGGACGACCTTGCATCACGTGGTGGAGAACGTCACAGAGCATCAAGCCGTCTGCGCCTTCAAGGCAGGAGTCAGATATCGGGAGCTCATCCTGAAATTTGGTCGGTCAGGATCTTTGACCATGAGCCGAATGATGGAGATAGCCACTCGGTACGCAAACGGAGAAGAGGAAGACCGTCTCCGTAACGGCAAAGGAAAAACCAGCGAGCCCAACCCCGGAAACAGTAATCCCAGTCGGAAGCCGAAGCGCAAGGCTGATGGTTCGACTCAGGCCGAGGCTGCCGCTCTGGCCGGTCAAGCCAAGAACAAGGGGAAGGCCAAGGATAAATGGATCCCGAAGAAAAAGAAAGATCAGTCGGGCCAAGATGTCCTCGATTTGCCGTGTCACATTCACACCAGGAAAGATGAAGAGGACAATCTGATATTGCCCAAGCATACCACTCGACAGTGCAGACTGTTGATTCAGCAGTTCCGAGAGGGCCCGTCGAGTGAGAAGAGCCCAGAAGACGCTGATGATGGTGACAAAGATGAACCTTTTCCCAGTGTCAACGCAACCCTGATGATCTTCGCAGATGTAGAGAGCAGGAGCCGGTTGAAAGTTATCAACCGAGAAGTGAACATGGCAGCGCCGGCGACGACAAGTTTCTGAACTGGTCGAAGACTCCGATCACCTTTGATTAGTCGGACCACCCAGCCTATATTGCCACCCCTGGGCGGCAGGCGCTGGTGGTCGATCCAGTCGTGGGAGGCGTCCGATTGCGCAAGGTCCTCATGGACGGTGGAAGCGGACTGAACATACTGTATGCTGATACTTTGCAAGCGATGGGCATTCCGATGTCCCGACTCAGCGAGAGCAGCATGCAGTTCCACGGAGTGATCCCCGGCAAGAAAGCAAAGTCACTCGGGCAGATCGCCCTGGATGTGGTCTTTGGAGACGACAAGAAATTTCGGAAGGAAAGGCTGACCTTCAAAGTGGTCGACTTCCGCAGCGCCTATCATGCCATCCTCGGTCGGCCGGCGTATGCACGTTTCATGGCCCGCCCATGTTATGTGTATCTCAAGCTGAAGATGACGGGCCCCAAAGGTGTGATCACAGTCACTGGCAGTCGACAGCACGCGGAAGAGTGTTTGCAGCAAGGGTCCAAGATAGCTGATGAGCAGATGGCCATGGTGGAACTGGAGGAATACAAGAAGAACGCCGATCCTAGCGATCTGCTGCGCTCCAAGAAGCCAGCTGCAGAATCTGCATTTCAGTCGGCTGGCGACACAAAGCCTGTGCATATCCACCCGGAAGATCCCAATGCTGCTCCCACCAACATATCAACCACACTCGACAGCAAATAGGAAGAAGCGCTCATCCAGTTCCTCCGTGAGAACTGGGACATCTTTGCATGGAAACCATCCGACATGCCGGGTGTACCCAGGGAGCTGACTGAGCACCGTTTGCGAGTCGACCCAAAGGTGAAACCTGTGAAGGAGCATCTCCGTCGCTCTGCTACACAGAAGAGGAAGGCCATTGGCGAAGAAGTTGCTCGACTCCTGGCAGCCGAGTTCATCCGTGAGGTGTACCACTCCGAGTGGCTCGCCAACGTTGTCATGGTCCCTAAGAAGGACAAGTCTCTCCGAATGTGCATTGATTTCAAACACATCAATCGGGTCTGCCCCAAGGATCATTTCCCGCTCCCCCGCATAGATCAAATCGTGGATTCCACCGCGGGTTGTGAGCGACTGTCTTTTCTGGATGAGTACTCCGGGTACCACCAGATCCGACTGTATGGGCCAGATGAAATAAAAACAGCTTTTATCACCCCATTCGGGTGTTTCTGCTATATCACCATGCCATTCGGCCTCAAGAATGCCGGTGCCACTTTCATGCGCATGATCCAGAAGTGTTTGCAAAAACAGATCAGTCGGAATATTGAGGCGTACATGGATGATATCGTGGTCAAGTCCAGAAAACGTTCCGACCTGCTGGCTGACTTAGCTGAAACTTTCGCAAATCTGCGGAAGTACGACATCAAACTGAATCCATCAAAGTGCACTTTCGGAGTTCCCGGGGGCAAACTACTCGGTTTCCTTATTTCCGAACGAGGGATAGATGCCAATCCTGAGAAGATCGGGGCGATTGTACGAATGAAATGTCCAGAGCGTCTTCATGATGTACAGAAGCTCACGGGTTGCCTCGCAGCTCTGAGCCGATTCATCTCCCGTCTCGGTGAGAAGGCACTGCCCCTGTACCGATTGATGAAGAAATCTGATTCGTTCGAGTGGACTGCCGAAGCACAAGCAGCATTTGTCGAGCTCAAAGCCCTGCTTTCCACCCAGCCGGTGCTTGCCGCTCCGAATAGCAACGAGCCGTTGCTCCTGTACATTGCAGCCACTGGCCAAGTTATCAGCACTGTCCTCACAGTCGAGCGAGAAGAACAAGGCAAGGCTTACAAAGTTCAGCGCCCAGTCTATTATATTTCTGAAGTTCTGACTCCGTCCAAGCAGAGGTATCCTCATTACCAGAAGCTCGTCTACGGCATTTACCTGACTGCGAAGAAAGTAGCCCATTACTTCCAAGAGCACACAGTGTCAGTCGTCAGCGATGCCCCACTGTCTGAGATCACGAACAATCGGGACGCGACTGGTCGAGTGGCGAAGTGGCCTATCGAGCTCCTGCCCCTGGACATCAAGTTCGAAGCGAAAAAGGCGATCAAGTCTCAAGCATTAGCCGATTTCCTAGCCGAGTGGACTGAACAACAGCAACCGACTCAGAGTCACCCGGAACACTGGACCATGTTCTTTGACGGTTCCAAGATGCTGAATGGTTCAGGGGTTGGAGTTGTGTTAATATCTCCGAAGGGCGATCGTCTCAGATATGTTCTGCAGATTCACTTTGATTCCTCCAACAACGAAGCCGAGTACGAAGCGCTCCTGTATGGTCTACGTATGGCCATCTCACTCGGCGTCCGGCGCCTGATGGTCTACGGAGACTTGGATCTAGTTGTGAACCAAGTGATGAAGGAGTGGGATATCAGAAGCCCAGCTATGACAGGGTACTGCAACGCGGTGAGAAAGTTAGAGAAGAAATTTGAAGGTCTAGAACTGCATCACGTTCCCCGAGCCAAGAATCAGGAGGCAGACGATCTGGCGAAGATCGGATCCACTCGGAAATCCATACCCAGCAATGTGTGCCTCGAGCATTTACGTTCTCCGACGGTGAAAGAAGATCCCTTCACGGAAGAGCCCCCGCAAGCGGTCAGTCCGTCTGACCCGACTGAAGTTGAGGTCCCGGCAGTCATTGATTTGGTCATGGAGGTCCTAGCAATCACACCCGAGCGGACAGTACCTTATATCGCATACCTGCTCAGGCAAGAACTTCCAGAAGATGAAGCTGAGGCCCGCTAGATTGTTCGCAGGTCCAAAGCCTTTGAAGTGGTCGGTGATCAGTTATACAGAAAGAGCGTCACCGGTGTGACTCAGCGCTGCATTTCTCCGGAAGAAGGTCGACTGATCCTGGAGGAGATTCACTCGGGAACTTGTGGACACCATGTGTCCTCTCGGACAATCGTGGCTAAAGCTTACCGAGCCGGTTTCTTCTGGCCCCGTGCCAATGAAGCTGCGCAGGAGATAGTCGAACACTGTGCCGGGTGCCAGTTCTATGCAAATTTATCCCACAAGCCTGCGTCTGCTCTGAAGACAATTCCACTCGTCTGGCCATTTGCATTCTGGGGACTGTACATGGTGGGACCCCTCTGGACAGGGGCGAGTGGATTCACCCACTTGCTGGTCGCAGTCGATAAATTCACCAAATGGATTGAGTCCAAACCCATCAAGAAGCTAGATTCCCGTACAACGATCAAGTTCATGAAGGAGATAGTCTTCAGATACGGCGTGCCCCACAGCATCATCACTGACAACGGTTCAAACTTTCACTCGGAAGAGTTCAGGGCGTTTTGTGCCGCCCAAGGCACCCGAGTCGACTATGCATCTGTGGCGCACCCGCAGTCGAATGGACAAGCTGAGAGAGCAAACGGACTGATTCTGCAGGGGTTAAAGCCACGACTCATGCGCGATTTGTAGCACGCAACTGGAGCTTGGGTCACCGAGTTGCCGTCGGTTCTTTGGGGCTTGAGGACGACTCCCAATCGGTCCACCAATCGCACTCCCTTCTTCATGGTGTACGGAGCTGAAGCCGTCCTGCCGAGTGACCTGCTCCATAATTCACCCCGAGTGGAACTGTACTCTGAAGCTGAAGCTGAGCAAGCACGGCAAGACGGCGTTGATCTCTTGGAGGAGGAAAGAGAAATGGCTCTGATCCGATCGGCCACTTATCAGCAAGATCTAAGACGTTTTCACAGCAGGCACGTCCGAAGTCGGACCTTTCAGGAAGGAGATCTTGTCCTCCGAGTGGATCAACAGCGACCTCACAAGCTTGCTCCCGCGTGGGAAGGCCCCTTTATCGTGTCAAAGGTTCTGCACAACGGAGCATACCACCTGTACAACCTTCAGAAGCAAGCAGACGAGCCCCGTGCTTGGAATGCAGATTTGCTGCGACGATTTTATACTTGATGATGAGATGTAATAAAAAGTACTCGAGTGATATTTGATGAATAAAACCATGACTTTTCCAGTTCTACATTGAAGCTCACTCGTACGCATTCTCTGGCTTACAACCCCCAGTGGGTGTACCCCGTTCAACTTAGCTGCAAACCAGTTTTTGCCTAAGTTAAAAACCCTACTCCAAGTGAAGAGCATCCCTCTCACTCGGGGGCTTGGCTGCGAACCAGCTTTCGCCCAAGTTAAAATCCTACTCCGAGTGAAGAGCGCCCCTCTCACTCGGGGGCTTGGCTGCGAACCAGATTTCGCCCAAGTTAGAAACACCACTCCGAGTGAGAGCATCCCTCTCACTCGAGGGCTTGGCTGCGAACAAGCTTTCGCCCAAGTTAAAAACGCAACTCTGAGTGAAGAGCAACCCTCTCACTCGGGGGCTTGGCTGCGAACCAGCTTTCGCCCAAGTTAAAATTGCTACTCTGAGTGAAGAGCAACCCTCTCACTCGGGGGCTTGGCTGCGAACCAGCTTTCGCCCAAGTTAAAATCGCTACTCCGAGTGAAGAGCATCCCTATCACTCGGGGGCTTGGCTGCGAACCAGCTTTCGCCCAAGTTAAAATTGCTACTCCGAGTTAAGAGCAACCCTCTCACTCGGGGGCTTGGCTGCGAACCAGCTTTCGCCCAAGTTAAAATCGCTACTCCGAGTGAAGAGCATCCCTCTCACTCGGGGGCTTGGCTGCGAACCAGCTTTCGCCCAAGTTAAAATCGCTACTCCGAGTGAAGAGCATCCCTCTCACTCGGGGGCTTGGCTGCGAACCAATTTTCACCCAAGTTATATATGCAACTCCGAGTGAAGAGCAACCCTCTCACTCGGGGCCTTGGCTGCGAACCAGCTTTCGCCCAAGTTAAAATTGCTACTCCGAGTGAAGAGCAACCCTCTTACTCAGGGGCTTGGCTGCGAACCAGCTTTCGCCCAAGTTAAAAACTACTCCGAGTGAAGAGCGTCCCTCTCACTCGGGGCTTGGCCGCGAACCAGCTTTCACCCAAGTTAAAACCTACTCCGAGCGAAGAGCGTCCCTCTCGCTCGGGGGCTTAGCTACGAACCTGCTTTTGCCCAAGCTAGAACCTACTCCGAGTGAAGAGCGTCCCTCTCACTCGGGGGCTTGGCTGCGAACCTGCCTTCGCCTAAGTTCAAAAACCACTCCAAAGATTCGAAAGACTCGAAGGAATGCATTCAAATAACTCCTGAAGTTCAAAACCAAATACGAGTACTCGGGCCCGAAGCCCAAAAGAGTTTTACGATTACAGATCCACTCGGCATCCCGAGGCTAATGAGGAGGACTTAAAGTTTTTTCACGCCCCTGTAGGGCTGGCTGGTTCAACAAAGGAATCCAAGTCAATGCCGTCCACGATCCGAGTGGCAGCTTCGATGAATGTCTCCATGAAGTCCTCGACCTGGAGTTTCTTCGTGTTGGCAACTTGGAGAGTCTCCAGTTTCTCCTCCTTGGCCTCCTTGCAATGCACTCGGACCAGGGAGAGCGCCACGTCAGCCCCGCAGCGAGCAGCCGACTTCTTCCACGCTTGCACTCGACTGGGAATGTCGTTGAGACGAGTCATCATGGCTTCCAGGTCGGTGTCGAAGGTGTCTTCGGGCCATAGCTCCTTGTCGATTCTGCCGAGTGCGCCCCGCAGACGAATGATGTAGCCTTGGATGTCTTCGATGCGAGATTCCACCCGCAGGACGCCTAGAGCAGCCTTGTCACCGATGAGTGACCTGGAAGGATCCAGATCTCTCTCGATTCTATCAGTTTCCAGCTCGAAGTCTCGGCAGTACTCTGTGAACAAGAAAAGAGCGGAGTTAAAGATCAGCGTGCATGAAGTTCACTCGGATGGAAGTTCAGACGGACGCTATAAGTTACCTGCAAGCTTGGTGTACATCTCCTCCGTGAAGTCCTCTATATACTTCTCCAGAGCGTTCTTCTTCTCGATGAGCTGGTGGATCTTCTCGTTCAGAGCCTTCTTCTCTTGCTCATGAGCATCCGCCTGGGCTTTGAGCTTGCTGTCCCACTCGGCCTTCTGCTTCCTGAGCTCGGCCACCTCCTTCTTCGCCTCCCCGACAGCGACCTTCAGCGATGCATTATCTGCTTCAAGCTTCTCGAGTGGGGCCAGCTTCTCTTCGGCGGCCTTGGTCTTTTCCTTCGCCACTTTCTGCGCTTCCGCCAGCTCGTTGTCCTTACTCTTGAGTGCCTGCTTCATAGTTTCTAAAGAAACAGAAGTTCTGAGCCGCACTTGGAGTTGATGGTTTTCACTACGCACATTTGTCGAGTGAATTCACTCGGTTCAAAGAACGGAGAGAGGTAAAAGCGGAATGCTCAGTAACTAAAGCGTACCTCCCATGGTCCTGAGCTCCGCTTGAGAGCGCGCCGTGTTCCTCTTCTCCACCTCCAAATCCACTCGGGGCTGAGCCGTCTCCTTCTCCAGTGCCACGTACTGAGTCCCAAGCTCGCAAGTTTTCTGAAATACAAGAGAGAACAGAACAGTTAATGTCAAGAAATATTTCGAGTGCCCAAAGACCAGTACTCCTGGAAGGAACAAGCTTGTCCAGTATCACATCCTGAAGTACCCTTTGACAGGGAGGAGCAAGCTTGACCAGTATCAAATCCTAAGCTCTAAGACTTCCGCCGACTACCCGCAGTCGACGGTAGTCTCGGGGACTACACCCAGTGGGTGCACTCAGCGTACCCCCACTGGAATGGTATCCACTCGGAACGGTCCGCCCGATCCGAGTGATGGCCAAACACAAAAAAAACAAGACAAAAAAAGTTCCGAGTGCCCAGAGATCGACGCTTCTAGAAAGAACAAGCTTGACCAGTATCAGATCCTAAGTTTTAAGACTTCCGCCGACTGCCCGCAGTCGACGGTAGTCTCGGGGACTACACCTAGTGGGTGCACTCAGCGTGCCCCCACCGGAATGGTATCCACTCAGAACGGTCCGCCCGATCCGAGTGATGGCCAGACAGCAAAAAAACAACAACAACAACAACAGAGCAAAGTCTAAGTTATAAGACTCCCGCCGACCGCCCGCGGCCGATAGCAGTCTCGGGCACTACACCCAGTGGGTGCACTCAGCGTGCCCCCACTGGAACGGTATCCACTCGGAACGGTCCGCCCGATCCGAGCGATGGCCAAACACAAAAAAACACCCAGTGGGTGTACCGGATACTTTCCGACTGAAATTCCTACTGAAGAAAAATGACTTGGAGATCGACTTACAAGAGTACTTACTCCAACGTTCTCCTGGAGGGCAGCGCTGGCATCGTACGCCAGCTTACCAGCTGCGCACATCTCCTTGAGCCGTTGGGTCATCAGTTCCGCCTGGATCATCGCCTCCTTGCTGGCCCCAGTTTGGTCCTCTGGCACCTTGTACAGATTGAAGATGTTGACAAGAGCAGTCGAAACCGAAGCCAGGGCAGTCGACGGAGCCGCGGCAGGACCAGCCCCAGCCTGACAATCTTGCCCCAGCGGCATGGTCAAAGCGGGCGCAGGTGGAGCTCGAGACACTTCGTTCGGCGGCGTCTTCCGTGTGGTGGCCTGAGGAGCAGTCGGAACTGGGGTCTCCTTCTCAGTGTCCCTCTGCGGTGGCTCTTCATCATCATCTCCGACGTGGATGACCTCTGCAAGCACTACGTTCACTCGACGCAATCAGTCGCAATACACGATTCGATTGGATGAAGGCATTTCAGTCGAATGACAGGTCGAAGCAAAAATGAAGTCATTGTTACCTTTTCGAGAAGTGGTCGCGTCCGCCGACTCGACCTCGGCGCGGTCCCCATCAGTCTGCATGGGAGACATCGTCGAAGTCGCAGCACTGGTTCATAAGATACACTCGGTCAGAAGAATCACGAAAATTGACAAAGACAGAAAAGATAAACTGAGAAAGATACTCACGTTGAGGCGACAGGCACAGCGACCTTGATCCGGGGCAGAGCCTTCCGAGGCTTGGGGGAAGTGACCTTGGGCTGCTTGGCGGCCTTCTCAGTCGGCGCAGGCGACAACGTCCGAGTGCGCTTCGGAGCCTTAGCACTCGGAACCGCCTCCTTCTCCGGGCCAGCACTCGGATCATGAAGTCGTTTGGAGCGGGGCTCGGAGCGCAGCTCCGAAGACAGAGAAGACTCGACCTCATCACTCCCTTCCGAGTCCTCACTTTCTTCCTCGCTGTCCTCCGCGTAGCTGCCTCCGGCGCTGCCACGTTCGCTCTCCACGCCTCCGGCAAATTGTTCTCCATTCGGCACAGGCGATAACATCTTCCGGAACTCCTGCAAGACATGAAGAGTAAAGACAGACAGTTCAGTCAGTTCACTCGGATCGATCAGTTCACTCGGATAATTTGTGCATCGGTAATTCACTCGGAAATTCGTGCCTCACCTCCAACGGTTGGTTGTTGACATCGTAGGGCGGGATCCGTCTTGACCCTCGCGGATTGTCACGCGTGCCAGTGATGCACCTGATCCACTCTTCCACCGTTTTCTCCTCGACGTCTTCCGGATGCACTCGGGTCAGATCACTGGGTCCAGTGTAGAGCCACATGGGGTGAGCCCGCTCCTGCAGCGGCTGGACCCTCCGACTGAGAAAGACCTCCAGAAGGTCCAGGCCAGTCAATCCACCCTGAATCAAGCTAACCACGACGGTCATCAAGATCCCTACATTCGTCTTCTCCTTTTTATCAACCGTCAGCGAGGGAGGACTCTGAACTCTCTCAGTCGTGTAAGGAGGAAGGTCAGTCGACGAGCCCAAGCATGGCAGGTCGTTGCAGTAGAACCAGGTCGACTGCCAACCCATCACCGAGTCGGGAAAAGACATGGATGGGAATGCACTTTTTCCCCTCATCTGAATACCTAAACCACCGCACATCTGAATCACGTGCGTCCTCTCTCTATCGGGGTCAACCTTCTTAACCGATTGAGATCGACACGTGAAAATGTGTTTGAACAAACCCCAGTGCGGCGGACAACCCAGAAAATTCTCGCACAAAGAAATGAATGCAGCAAGATACATAATGGCGTTGGGAGACAGGTGGTGGAGCTGAGCACCGAAGAAGTTCAAGAATCCGCGGAAAAAGGGATGGGGTGGCATGGAGAAACCTCGCTCCACGTGCGTGGTGAGGAGCACTCGCTTCCCGGGGCGCGGCGCGGGCTCGGTCTCCCCCTCTTCCGGCAGCCTCCACGTCCCGTCGCGGATCAGCCCGTCCACGACGAGCCCGCCGATGTCGTCGGCCGTGGTGGTTGGCGGAATCCAGTCGCCCTGGATCCACCCGGGCGGAAGCACAGCTCGCGAGCTCGATGCCTTCCTCCCCTTCGCAGCCTTCTTCGCCTTCTCGAGCTTCGCTGTCTTGTCCTTCGCCATCGTCGCCGAGCTCTCCAGCACCGAGGAAGATTTGCGCGGAGTGGGTTGCGGGAGAAGGGATCGGGCGGACTGAGGAAGTTGGGGAAAAGGGGATCTGTCTCTATCTCCCTCTCCGCCACGGCCGCCCCTTATATCGCCGCCCGCACCGCTCCCCAATCCGCATCGCTGGATCGTGGGCCCGCAGATCTCCTCAAATCGGGCCGTCAAAGATTCAGCGGTACGTGGCGGAAAACGGGGCGAAAATCGAGGCGCCACGCCCCACTTTCCCCACTCGTTGCGCTGCAACCATTCGCGCGCGCGCAAATATGGTTTCAAATCCCGCAAAATCCGGAGTCCGACAACTCGATTGCTCTCGCTCCGAAGACGTGCCACGTACGTTCGGATCCGCTCCGACACACGACATACGGCTACTCGTTTCACTCGGATGAGAACTACTCACTCGGAAGGAAGCTACTCATTCGGATGGAGACTACTCATTTCACTCGGACGTCATATGGTCCAGAATCCGTCAAGGTGCCGCACGAAGACAAGGACGCCTGACGACCAGTAAGAGTTCTTGAGCGCCTTCGTAGCGCTCAACTCGTGTGGGAATCCGCCTTGACTCGGCGCGCCTAACCTCGACCGATTCGGGGGCTAAGGACGAGGGCATGTACTAGGGATAGGGTAATAGGCCTGACCTATAGACCCTACCCTAGGACACCACACGTCTTAGACTGGGCCCCAGGGCCAGATCAACAACCCAGAATTCCGCAGACTGACATTCACTCGGGGTTCATCAAACCACTCGGGAGGCAAGAGTTCACTCGACAAACTTGTTTCACTCGGAGCACCCGAAAGTCACTCGACCAGAGAAGACCAGGAGACTCCCGGAGCGCAACGGTCGGGACGCATGTTCTCTCGTATTAATTGTAATCAATGCGCCCGTTACCTGGCACACTTACACCCCTCTTATCCCCTGGTAATGGCAGGCATGCATGGGAGGGCTGGCGAGACTATATAAGCCGCCCCAGCTCCATTCCAAGGGTTCGCAAACATTTGTAATCATACACTCAAGCAATACAGCTCCAGAGCACCGAGACGTAGGGCTATTACCTCCACCGCTAAGGGGCCTGAACTCGTAAATCCGAGTGTAACACCTGCGCCGTAGCTAGGCTCTGCCCTCTCATCCGTACCCCTACACACTACTGTCAGGCTTGCACCCACGACAGCCGCCACCGCCGCCGCCGCCGCTGATCTCCCGCGCCAGGCTCTGTCTCTCTCAGCCGCTAGCCCGAGGAGGAAAATTGATAAATGTCTGCCGATATATTCTAGACAGGCCTGGGCTTGTGCGTCAAAAACGGCCGGGGCCGGGGCTGGAAGTGCTCTTCGTCAGCGAAAAAAAGTGCGACAAAAAAAAAGAGAAATGGGCCGCGAGCAGAACAACATATGGGCCGCGCCTTGTCGCTACGAAGCTCCCCACCGCGACAAAAACACGAATCGCAGCGTGATTTGATCCGACGGTTGAAAAAGTGAATGAGATCAAAAAAAAAAAATCAGCTGAATGAGTTTTAGCAAAACCGTAAGAAATCAGCTGCAGCCCCCTTGTGTCCATAGATCCAAGTCCTCAAACTTCTCTACCTAGCTATGCATGCACCGACGCACCTACTATATAGTAGGTGCATAGAGGCAAGGCAAGAGCATATGCTCTTGTCGTGTCTGCATCCGCGTACGTACAAAAGCCGGTACTCGACCACCTGCATCACCTGTACGTACTCACTGTAGCCAGCTCTATTTGCATCATGCATGCGAGGCATGCAGATGCAGTCGCGATCAGCGAGTTCGTAGCCTACTATGCATACAGCTGTAGCTATAGCACTCTACCTGAGATGAGTCGATCGATCGTCTCGTTAGTTACCGCGTCTTACCGATGCGTCCATGCAGCGGATTCCACACCGTCGCCCTGCCTGTCCCTCAGCCGGAGTTGTCTTCCTGTCCACCCTCATGCATGCGCGCGTGGCGCCATGCAATGCATGCACATCGGCCGGCCGACCTGCGTGTGCGGGACACTATAATTAATTGCGACGGAGCAGCCGAGCAGGCATGTGCGTGCGCTAGCTGCGTGACCGACCCCGCCGCAGTTTTAGTTTGGAGGGACTCGCCGCCGCAGCGCAACGGCACCCAGTCGCGCCCGGCGCATACGTACATACGTGCGATGCGCCCCATGCGCGCGTGATTGTGCTGCCTGACGAAGCATTCGGCAGCAGCGCAGAGCAGGGCCGCGGCCGGTTCGTGCGTGCCAAAGCGGAGTGAATGCGCGTTTTGGTGGCACGCGACAGCCCCGCGCCTGCAGCCTGTGCGCCAGGCCGGTCTCGATCGCGAGCGGCGACCTACGGCGTGCTGAGGCGGTGGTCAATGCCTGCTGATTTGGTTTGAGCTCACACCTCCGTGTCCACATGCGCGAGCGCCCTGTGACCCCCTGTCGGGCTCGCTCATTCACCCGGAGATGTCGACGCCGGCCGTCGGCTCAAGAGAGTTCATACGTACTACGGTGCAGCGACACAGGTGGGCTCACCGTGTCTACGAAGGCATGTCATTTCGGCCACGGGGTTTCGTTTCCTCACGTCTCGGTCGATTGACAACGGGTGCCCGATGGCTATGGTGACTTGGATGAGATGTGCCACTGTTTCGCGGTTTGGATGGCGCACTGTTCCTGCTGCCCTTGCCGAAAGGGGTCACCTCCCGTCCCGCCTCTACTGTAGCTATCAGCTCGCTGGCCGTTCAATCAACTCGTTTGGTTCATCACATTCACATACGGATGCCGGTAGCGATGCGTACGCAGGTGTCGTCTTTGCTCTCACCTCTGAGAATCGGGCTACTAGCATATGCTTACCGTATGATGATGGAGTTTCTTTTTTGAGCAAAATACGATGGGAGTTTATGTTTCAGTTACGTATATATCGATCGATTGTTCCTCAATCAACCTCTACGTTCCAGCACTTTGTTTTTTGAACTTCAATTTGTTTCGACCTATGGGGCGTGTTCAGGAAGCTTGGAGGGAGCTTCTCGGCACGAAGCGTAAAACAGCTCTTCCGTCCGTCCGTCCGTCCGACTCCATGGTGTCATTTGCCAAGGTGTCGCAAGAAACGGATCAGGATGATGCTGGTACAGTACGTCCTTCCTTTCAGCTAACCTCGGAATTTATTGGTTATAAATACCAGAAACATATAGCCGAGAATCCAACCATTAAAGTGAAGTTGTTGATGACTTGGGTTGAAGATAAGTTTGGATATAAGGTCAAGTACGGAAAGACATGAAAGGCCAAGCAAGTCGCTCTTAGAATGTTGTATGGTGGATGGAAAGAGACGTACAACATGCTACCCAGGTTGTTGGGAGCGATGTCCTATAAAAACCCAGGAATGTATCACTATGTCCAAGATATTGAAGGAGTGTTCCGTCGTGCCTTTTGGACGTTTGGCCCATGCATTGCAGCTTTTGAGCATTGTCGTCCGGTTTTGTCTATAGATAGAACATTCTTGACAGACAAATACAAGGGCACACTCATGATAGCAATGACACGTGGTGCTAATGATCAGGTGTTGCCTGTGGCATTTGCTTTGATGTCCGTGGAGAACCAAGACAACTGGGAATGGTTCATGAGACTTGTGAGAAGCATGGTCATTCCTTCGAATAGGGAGGTATGCATCATATCCGATCGACACCGAGGCATATTGAAGGCCGTGGATATTCACATTTCAGGGCATGCGAGGCTTCACCACCGATGGTGTACGAGGCACTTCGTTGCAAACTTTTACAGGGCTTGTAAGAACAAGGATCTTTGCAAGGATCTTAACTCTGCATGTGTAGCCTTCTCCGTTAAGTCGTTCACGACACGCTTGGACAAAATCTATGAGAAGGCAAACGATGGTGGGAAAGAATTCCTAGAAAGGAATATTGATGAGAGACACAAGTGGTCACGGGCATGTGACGAAGGAGGCATGAGATATGGTGACATGACAAGCAATCTTGTTGAGTGCTTCAACTTTGTCTTGAAGGGTGCCCGTCAGTTTCCGGTGACGGCAATAGAGGAATATACCTTTTACAAGCTAAATGAATATTTTCTGAAGCACTCCGATGAAATAGACAAGTTGATTGGCGATAGTGAGAAGCCTCCCAATGAGATTTATCCGAAGAAGGTTGCCGAGTGGCTAGAGTATCAGAAAGACAAGTCAACCATCCAGCGAGCCACTTGTTTCGATAATGTTGAAATGAAATACCAAGTGAATGAGCCAGGTGGGACAACGAGAGATGAAGAATCATATGGTGGTCGCTCATTTAAGGTGGCTCTTCGGACACGGCATTGCACTTGTGAGCGGCCTAGTAAGTACCACTGGCCATGCTCGCACATGATGACGGCGGCCCGCATGAGGAATTTGCCCGTCTCTGATGGAGTAGTTGTGAGCTTGCATGAATTCAACTTGCAAACTCATAAGTTAACATGGGTGTCTAGATTTCACCCTTTTCTGGACGCATCACAGTGGCCAGAGTATCACGGCCCTAACATTAGGCCGGATCCGGAGATGATGGTACAACCCAAGGATAGAAGGAGAACAAAGCGATACAGGAATGATATGGATGAACTCATGAGCACCAGAGAGTTTGATAGTGGACATTTCATGGAGCCACGTGATAGGAACCAATGCGGTGATTGCAATGAAACGACACACAACAAGAGGACTTGCAAAACAAACAAAACTTCAAAAGGGCACAATATTTCTACTAATGATGCCGGTGGCAGAGGTGGTTCAAGTGGTGGTGGTAGAGGTTCCGGTGGGGATCCTCTTGGTGGCCGAGGATCCGGTGATGGTCTTGGTGGTGGCCGAGGATCTGGTGGTGGACTTGGTGGTGGACGAGGATCCGATGGTGCTGTTGGTGGTGGCCGAGGATCCGGTGGTGGTGTTGGTGGTGGCCGAGGATCCGGTGGTGGACTTGGTGGTGGCCGAGGTTCCGGTGGTGGACTTGGTGGTGGCCGAGGTATAAGTGCTGGTGGTCGTGGTAGAGGCCGAGTTACCGGTGGTGGTGCTCGTGGCAGAGGTAGAGGTTCGGGTGGTGGTAGAGGAGGTTTCATGGGTAGAGACCGTGGTCCTGCTAGAGGAATGTTTTGATACCTAGATGGACCATTTCCGTACGTGGCTGCATTTCAATATTATTTTCATGTTGTACAATGTTTTTTTTCAAACAATGTAGATACATAATTACCTTCCCTCTTTCCACTAGCACAGCACGATGCTTGTTCTCGTAATAATCATCAAGGCTGGGATATTTATCCGGCTCAAACATCCTACATGATACATTATAGACTAGTTAATATGAATGCTTAAAACTTTGAACACGTTATAAAATACTCTCTAAATCCACTTGCATTTTACACAATGCTTAAAACTTTTCACCACATTCACATACATACATACACAATCATACATACATAATACACATTTGAAATTCTATCTAAAGTCACAAGCATTTGAATACTTATATATAAAGTCACAAGCATATTTAAAAAAAAGACACTTTCAACCAAACTTATCACAAAGAATTTATTCAAACTTATTAGGAACAAATAATCTTAGGATTCAACCTAATACAATTTTTTTTCTATCTCTAAATCTAATACTACACAATAGCAAGTGCTTCAACACAACTACTATATCTTCCTTCTAAACGAAATCTAATCCAAACAATGTTCAAATAAATCACAAAAAATGGATCTTAGGGTTCCACCATGTTTCAAATAATGCATCTAAAATAGGCAATATTGACTGAATTTTTTTGGAGGAATAGGGGGAGAATACCTCAAGCAACTTGGGGATGATCCGATCCACGAGTTCTAATGGCGAAAATAGAAGATTTGGGAGGGATTTGGAGGAGAGAAGAGAGGGGCGAAAGGCTTCTGTTCGTCCTGGCGGTTGGAGGAAGACGGGGCTGCGAGTGGGCTGGGTCCCACCCACGGCCCCGTGTGCGTTACTTAATTCAGGCCAGAAACGCCATACTCGTTGGCGTTTCCATGGTGGCCAGAAACGCCAACGGCCCATGGCGTTTCCAGAAACGCTGACTAGCTCGGCGTTTCTGGCCTGCCACGTCAGCAGCGGTGCCTGACCGTGGTGCCAGGGCAGCAACGCAACGCGGCTCGGCGTTTCTACGTGGAGTAGCAACGCCACGGGCTGTGGCGTTGCTAAAAGGGTCAGATCGTGAAATAATTTCATGTCGAGTTCAGTTTGTGTCAGCGATTGCTGACAAGGTCAGAACAGTGATTTCGGCCGCCTGCGGGCGCGTCCGGACGCGTCCACGAACAGTGCCCACCGACCCCTCATATGTTGTCCTGCACATCCATATATCTCAAATCCGGTCTCTCAAATCCATACAAATCCATGCACGTCGATCATATAAGACGTTCACGTAAATAACAAATGTTTGGTACCGAACATAAATAGTGTTTACATATAATTTATTTTAAGTGCACAACTCAAACAACAACTCATTGGTTTCCATTGTGGGTCCACATATGCTCCACAAGATCACTGAGGAGCTGCGCGTGCACCTGATGATCTCAAAGATTCTGATGCATCTGCAGAAAGTTCATGAGCTGAGTTGCATCTTGATCTTCCGGGATTTTAACTTGTTCTCCAGGTGCTTCAAAATCATTGGTTTGGGCTACACCATCACCCTCATCCTCGACAATCATGTTGTGCAAAATTACACAACATGTCATGAGCTGCCACAAAGTCTCCGATTGCCACATCATTGCAGCGCCACGAACAATTCCCCCAACGAGCTTGAAGCACACCAAATGCCCTCTCCACATCCTTCCTAGCCGCTTCCTGTATTGTTGCAAAGTGGCTCTGTTTATTGCCATGCGGTTCGGATATGGTCTTCACAAACGCCGCCCACTGAGGATAGATGCCATCGGCAAGGTAGTATCCCATGTTGTATTCTCGGCCGTTGACGGTGAAATTGCACGGAGGTGATTCCCCATTGCGAAGCCTCCTGAACATCGGAGATCATTGAAGCACATTGATGTCGTTGTGAGAATCGGGAATTCCAAAGAAAGCATGCCAAATCCATAAGTCATGTGATGCCACCACTTCTAGTATGATGGTGGCCTCTTTGGTATGACCTTGATACATTCCCCGCAAACCTTTGGGGCTGTTCTTCCATTGCCAATGCATGCAGCCAATTGATCCGAGCATTCCTGGAAACCCCCTGGCCTCTCCAATAGCCAACAACTTCTCCGTGTCCTGCGCATTTGGTTCTCTGAGAACTCAGGTCCAAACACCTCCACCACGGCGCGGACAAACTTGACAGTAGTCTTCAGGCATGTGCTCTCCCCCATCCTAACCATCTCACCAACGGCATCTGCAGCAGTACCAAGTGCAAGCATCCTCAGAGCAGCCGTGCATTTCTGCTTGGCACCGAAAGATAGTTGGCCGCAACAATCCCTTGTGAGCTTGAAGTAGTCATCGTGTGCCTCCACTCCCTCCACAATGCGTAAAAACAATGGTTTCCGCATGCGAAAACAGCGACGAAACCATGGATCATCCAGAAAATGTTGGGTTCGGAGCAAAGTAGTCCTTCTGCAGTAGCCGAGCTCCGGACACCCTATCCCGATTGATCACTCTTCCCCCTTTGATTGAGCCCTTGAAGTTGAGAATATGCTCCACTTGCCGGTCCATTTCCTCTTGCATGCTCATGACCATGATCATGTCCACTTCTTCGTCCAAATCCGAGGAATCGAAGAACTCATCTTGAATCATTTGATCAAGCTCTATCGGTCCATACTCCTCGTCCGACGAAGCATCGGAATCCATCGTTTTCCCTAATAAAATCAAAAAAAATCCGGCCAGACAATGTGTTGAACACATGAAGCGCAAGGCGGAGCCAGAGAGTTGCCGGACGTACCGCGATGGCGTCCGGGCCGGCGACGATGTCCCAGTCGGCGATGACGGGATAGAGGACTGCTCTGCCGGAGCTGGTGGCGTAGAGGCTACGAACGGTTGCGGAACGGGCGCGGCGGCGGAGCTGCGAGACGGACGGCGCGAAGGAGGAATAAGAGAGGACAAAGCAAATGGATCCGGCAAGTTCTGGGGGTGGATTTGGTGCAATTTGGGATGGGATCGGGCTGTCGGGTCCGACGTGACGGGCGTGCCCGGGCGCGCCCGGATGCCCCATACCCGCCCCATGTTTGGACTGGATATGAGGGGTGCCGGTCAGTCCGGGCGTTTGAGGCCCGTTTGAGACGTCCGGCTTGGTCGAAATTTCGTGACCGATCAGTGACCGGGCGACCCGCCCAAACGTATGAGACGGGTTCGAGGCGTCTGGGTGTAGATGCTCTCAGGCGTCACGCCTCAAGAGCAACACGTCCGTATCACCGATTGATGGATCCACCGCTCCTGTAGCAGCTCAGCTGTACTTTGGGTTCCACGATGCAGCAGCTCAGCTTGCAGGCCCGGGTGGTGCGCATCTACTCTGCAGGAAGTTCTTCTGAGTTTTTTTAGCACATCTTCTTAGAATTTTCTCTATCCAGCCTTCTATTTTTCTTGGTTTTTTTACCATTTATGTCACTAGTTATATCTCACTACTCAGTGTTGCCACGAGAAGTTTTAACTTCTCAAAAATGTCATCCTTCCGTTAAGCGCATGCTCAAAAACACCACTAGAAACATGTCATATGGCCAAAATACACATGGACCCACATGTTAGTTCTCCCTTTATGCACTACGGTAAAGTGTGGGTCCCACTTGATCCCCAACATCACTCTTATTTTTCTATAAAATTCTTCGCTTGCTTACTTCTAACAAGTGAGGCCATACTTATCATTGTGAGATAGAGAGAGCTGACATGTGGGTCTACGGATATTTTGGTCATATAACATGGTCAATGGGTTTGCCCTGATAGTAACAATGTTTAATGGCATTTTTTAGCAAACAGCTAATGAAACTATGGCATTTTTTAGGTGTCTAATGGCATTTTGGAGCAAGCATCTAACAGGGCGATAACATTTTTAAGCAGTTGTAAATTCTAATGGCAAAATTGGGTAGTGGGACCTAATTAGTGGCATAAATGATAAAAACCATTTTTTAGAGAGACGAGGCTTCGCTAGCCGAGCCTTCTACGCACTGGAGTAAATGTGACGTGTGCCTAACCCACCAGTGCGAGAAGTACATGGGCTTTCAGAGAAAACAAGTGTGACAAAATTCCTGCAACCCATTTTGTTTCGCTCCACCCCATAAAAAATATTTATTTTGCTGCTGTGGTGATTAACATAATGGTACACTTCTAAGCTAAAATAATAAGGCTGCTACATTTGTAAGCTCTTGGGCCAGTGAGGTGCCAAAATTCCTGCAACCCATTTTGTTTCGGTCCTGAGGTGGTTAACATAATGCTACACTTCCACTATTAATCGCTCAAAAACATGTTTTGCCATGCTCGACCTGATCCATTCATCATTTTCTGCGCACTTCCGGTGCTGCCCCATTCTTTCTCTCTCTGCCCCTTTTGGTAGAATGTTGTTCCATTCTCAACACAAAGATAACACCCAGTGTAGGATTTCGGTGATCGCCCATTTTCGCCAATCTCCTTGTGCCTTGCCAAGTATGCTCGCTAAGTGCTTTCACGCGTCAAGGGGATGAGCGCAAGTAAGGCGTACTTTGTTGTTCTAGACTAAGCACGTTCAGTTGGTCGTGCAACTACACATGCCACGAGCTAGGGTTGAAATGGGGCAGCTGATGGAAACGACTGGCAGCGCGGAGAGGTGTTGGACGGGAGGCACATTTAGGATTGTCATGATGCTGGCAGGACGTTCTTGTACCACCAATAGGATACATTTTCCCCAGATGAGTTAGTTTACTCTAGCTTTGCATAGGGCACGGATTCATTAGCAATGCAGTCATAAAAATCACATATGAAAAGCAGTGACGAATCTAGCACGAAAATGAAGGGTAGGCTCAAAGCATCAAGTCCCTAAGCCTAATTAGCAAAGCATTGCAATTGTTGGTTGTAAAACACCTTAGTATACACCCGCAAAAAAAAAAAGTAAAACACCTTAGTATAATTGTCAAGTAGTATATTTTAGCTGAAATAGGTTTTTTGGAGGGTAGGCTTAAGCCTATTAAAGCCCTACTAGTAGAATCGCCACTGATGAAAAGTGCATGCCAACTTTGAATGGAAAGAGAGATGGAAAGACAAAGCTTTGCAAACATTGAACTTGGAATGCTTGTCAAGGGCTAAGATGCCCGGAGCAATGTCCCTAGGCTTTTTTAACCACGCGGGAGAGCTGCATGTGATCAGTTAATTATAGAAGAGAGAAAGTACAAAGTCTCAACTACATGCTCGATCGGGGCAAACTCATTGATCTAAACACCACAAGCCGCAGAATGATACAAAACCTAGAAAAAAAATCAGCACAAGAGGCATATGCCCAGCAGCCTAGGCAAACAAGGACTCCATGCACTTCGCCATGGCCTTGAACCATTCCGTGAAGGAAGCGCCGATGGTTAGTGCAATGTCTACGAGCCCAATCTAGTTTAGCATCATGCTCCATATAATGTCCTAAGGCGTGCACCCCTATAGGCTGTAGCTAGGAGGAGTGCCAAAATAGTCGTCTTCCTGTCCCCAACAGTCATGATAGTAGAAAAATTGAAGAGATCCATATCTTGGTCATCACAGAGGTTGCTTAGACTTGTTGACATGCAATAAGGCATCTCCGTTGGCCACATCCAGGAATTCTTCAACCTTTGAACCAAGCTCCATGACGTCATTTCACCACATGGTTCCCAAGATGAGATACAATGAAAATTCACTGCCAATGGCCAGTACTCCACCGCCGCTTCACGTAAGATGCAATTTGATGGGATGATTAGCTCGGTTCTACCACAATTGGTGTCGAAATACCCCTCCCCCCCACAATATTTCGACCAAGATCCTTGATGTCATTTTAGAGAAGGGTCCGAAAGTGAGATAAGATGGAATTAAATTCATTGCCGATGGGCACTACTCCTCTAATCGCATAGAAGATGCAATTTGATGGGATGATTAGCTCGGGTACTCTAGAAATTTGTGTGTAAATACTGCCCCCCCCCCCTCAAGAGATTAATTCTTCTTATCGATCACCATCCAAAATAGAGTGGGGACAATGTCATGCATCATAGGAGAGGTTGGTGTAACTACACACTTTGCCAAGTTTGCAAGCACGAACCTAAGACTATGGCACACCACCTATTCAGGTGCCTGTACTCCGTGTGGATTTAGAACATGGTAAGTGGTTGGCTTGGGTTACATCATCTCCAACCAACAACTTGAGATGCTACAACACAACCAAAGTCCAGATGGTCCGCCCCGGGTGTGGCGGTTAGGTTTCTCGTCTCACGACTCCAAAGGTGACTTAGGGTTTCCGCAGTCGCCGTCAGCCGTCCCGCGATCTGATCTCGTCACCGTCACCGTCGCCGCTTGCCCATCGCTCCCGGCCACCTAGTTCCCAGTTTCCACGTCTTGTGTCCCAACCCCGTCCTACCACCAAAGACCTTTCGCAAGGGCTGGGGCTTGCGATTGTACACCACCGTGTCCCCTAGTGTGTGTGTCGTGTCCCGTGGTTTCCTGGCGGCGTGAAGATGGAGAGGGTGGAGGGGCTCCTGAAGAACTTGAAGCTGTCTGACAAGGAGCGAAAGAGCATCAAGATCGGGTGGGCTGGATCTGGAAAGACGGGGATCGTGGAACCGCAGGCACTGGCGAAACTGCTCTCGGAGAAGCCTGTGTTCATGGAGGCAATGGCGAAAACACTGGGGAGGATCTGGTGCCCCATTAAGGGGCTGGATTGTAAGGAGGTTGGAGAAAATAAGTTCCTGTTCACTTTTGGGCAGGAGTTAGGAAAGAGGATGGCTGTGGAAGGAGGTCCGTGGGAGTTCGGCAATGATCTACTCGTCTTTGAAGATTTTGTGGAGAGGAAGAGGCTGGAGGATTATACTTTTGAAACAATCCCGATCTGGGTTCGAGTGATGCGGCTACCTTTGGGTCTGATGAACAGGGAGGTGGGTGAGAAGATCGGGGCGGAAATCGGTGAAGTCCTGGACGTGGATGCGAGGGCAGATGGGAAGGCAGTCGGAAAGTTTTTGAGGATCAAGATCAGAATGAACATCAAGGTGCCACTCATGCGGGGTTTCACCCTGGAGGAGGAGGAGGATGAAGAGGGGAATATAGGCAAACAAATGGTGATTGTGTTGGAGCAGAGGGAGGAGGATGAGGGAAAGAATTGGTGCCCCTTTGAATATGAGTACCTCCCCAAGTTCTCTTATGTGTGTGGTATCATAGGGCATGATGATACAGCGTGTGGAGTGAAACTGAAGAAGGGGGAGAAGAAGCAATTCGGGCCATGGCTCAGGGCAATGATGCCGAGGCGGGGTGGGGCTCAATCCAGAGGGAAATGGGGTGATAGCAGAGCTCTGTCAGGTCTGCGCGGCTCCAGCAGCAGGGGAATGGGGGCTTGGAAAGGCCGGTCTGTGTCAGGGAGTGATGCTCCATTGTGGCGCAAAACCAGCAAGAGTTGGGGTGACATTGTGGAGGAGGAGGAGGAGAGAGGCCAGGAAGTAACAAACCCTCTAAAGAAGGGAGATGCAGCTGCGCGCACGGGTACTCCGAAACGCCTTACGTTCACGTCAGAGAAAACTAGTGCGAAGGAAAACACTACAGTTGCACCGGGGGATAGAAATGGGAGACCTGTTTCGCTGGGCACAGCTACCGAGGCCATGCAAACATCTAGATCGGACCCTAGACAGCAGGTGGATGTGGTGGGATCGGGGCATGATGGGACATCACAACCTCCAGTAAATGCCAGCGGAGGTGAGCAGCGATGCCTGAAAGAGACAGTGCAGTCAAGCGGAGCTGTAGCAGGAGGTGGTGGGGGCACGAGTACTGAGGCCATGCAGAAGGCAAACATGCAGGTCGACGTAACCACATCTATAAAGGATAATGTGGATGGCGGAAAACAGAACAAGGCTGGGGGCGGTATAAGAAATTAAAGGGCAGGGATGATAAATCGAAAGCCACCCATGGCCAGGGGTCAAACAGTGGGGGTGCTGAGGTTGGAAAGAAGAGGGAAGCTATGGAGATGGAGCTAGATGGGGATGATGAGGATATTCCAAAGAAGCAGAAGAAGGACAAAGGTAGTGTGGAGGGGGAGTCTGGTTCTGTTGAGTACGCGGGGCTGCCGGGCCAGCCCTGCGGGCCCCAATGAAGCTGATAACTTGGAACTGCCGGGGATTGGGGAACAGGCCGACAGTTCGAGGTCTTCTGGAACTCCAGAAGAAGGAGGACCCCGACATTATCTTCTTGTCAGAGACTCGGATGGACAAGTGGAGGATGGGCAAGTTTCGGGATAAATTGGGATTGTTGCACATGTCTGTTAGGAATAATGATGGGAAAAGTGGTGGTTTAGCTCTCTTTTGGAGGAAGGGTATAAATGTTACTGTGAGATGGATGGGTCGTATGCACATTGACGCGGTTGTGGAGGAGGAGGATGGTTTCAAATGGCGGCTTACTGGCATCTATGGGGAATCACGCATGGAAAAAAAGGATGAGACCTGGCGCCTTCTCCGTACTCTTCACCATCAGATTCAGCTTCCTTGGGTTTGCTTTGGCGACTTTAATGAGATTCTGTTTAATCATGAGAAGCAGGGGGTGTACCCCGGGCCCATAGATATTTGCAAAATTTTCGTGATGCTTTAGACTATTGTAATTTGCATGACCTCGGTTTTGAGGGGGATGTTTTTACTTGGCGAAATAAAAATTATCGTGTTGATGGTTATATTCGTGAGCGTCTGGACCGTGTTGTGGCTACACCTGATTGGTGCGATCGCTTTCCTGCTTACAAAATCATCAATGGTGACCCCCACCATTCTGATCACCGTCCACTTATTTTGCTGCGGGATGGGAGTCCGCGGGTACAAAGGGCAAGAATTGTTCATCACCAGAAGCGTTTTGAAGCTAGATGGTTGCTGGAGGATGGATGTGATGATGTAGTCAAAGAAGCCTGGGATGGTGCGCATGGGCCGGATGTGACGCCCCCGACTTAATCGTGCACTAATCATACACGCAAATGCACACGATCAAGCCTAAGGACTCACTTGAAGATATCACAACACAACTCTAAACACATATAAAATAATACAAGTTTTATATTACAAGCTAGGGCCTCGAGGGCTCGAATACATAAGCTCGATGTCATACAAGCATCAGCGGAAGCATTAGGCATCTGAGTACAGACACAAAGTTAAACAGAGATAAGCCTTTAAAAAGGCGGGGCAAAATAAAACACTAGATCGAAAGGCGCGGGCCTTCTGCCTGGGTGTCTCCTAACTACTCCTGGTCATCGGAGGGCTCCTCGTAGTAGTACTCGCCAGCGGGGTAGTAGTAGTAGCCGTAGTCGACGTCGGCGGGGGCAGCTGGCTCCTAGGCTCCGTCATCTGGTCGCATCAATCGGGTATGGGGAAAAAGGGAAGCAAAGCAACCGTGAGTACTCATCCAAAGTACTCAGCAAGACTGACATCAGATCTATTCTAAATATGCAACATTATCAAAGGAAGGCTGTATAAGTCGACTGATATGCAGAATTGCCAGAATAGAAGGGAAAGCCTAGCCTATCGAAGACTAGCATCTTCAGGCTCTTGCAGCATTAGAAGAGTACAGAGTAGTACATAAATATAGTAGTATCATCAAGTAGCAACAACGCCCAGAGATCCTTCCTCGACTCCCTGCGAGAAAGCGATCCCGGAGCCAATAACTTTAACCCATTTCTAGTTGTAGAAGATCGGGATATTTTCCGAGCGTCCTGTTACCGTGGACACGGCTATTCGAATAGATATACTTCCCTGCAGGGGTGCACCAACTTACCGAACACGTTCGATGACTCTGGCCGGACACACTTGCTCAGTCGATGCCCGGCCTCGGACTATCGACACGTCGTAGCCCTACCTAGGCCCAACAGAGAGGCCAACACGCCGGTCTACATCCTAAGCGCTCAGGGGTCTTGGGCCCATCGCCCTTTGCACTCCTGCGCGTTGCCAGGACGGCCGGGAGCAGACCTAGCCCCCTTAATACAAGCGCAGGCTTTCACGGTCCAACCCGGGCGCGTGCCGCTCAACCGCTGACGTCTGAAGAGCTTCGGCTGATACTACGACGCCGAGTACCCGTATTATTCCCACGTGCTAGTTAGCGCGAAAAGGCCAGAGGCCTACTCAGATTACATATCCTAACCCATTAGTGCATTTGGAGCGCGCGGTAACGAGCAGAGACTCACGATCCTGTGACCCCGTCGCCCCGTCTCGTGGACTTACGGCAAGGGCTAAGAATGCCCGGCCGTGCCACGTATTCATCTCTCGGGCACCCTCATGGTCAACCCGACAACATATCTCTCGCGGGTACCCCTCGGGGCCTACCCGACTTTATCCAGTAACAACAGTAATTAAGTGCAAGTAACCGTGTGTCCAAAACATCTAGCAGGAATCCGAGGAATCACCCTCGTTGGATTCCCACTCGATGATCCCGTCAAAGTGAATCCAGAGGAATCACCCTCGATGGTATTCACACTTGCGGGGTTGCACGACAGAGGCTTCATCGGAGGTGGTGGAAGAGGAATAACCCTCGGTAACCCACCACCAACTAGTTGTACTACAGAGGCATTATCGGGAGTGAGATAAGAGGTATCACCCTCGGCACTCGATAATAGCTCTGCAGAGTCGAGCAACTTAGGGGTGTGTGGTGATGTGCTGGTCACAGTCCGACGATCACCTCGATCGGGACACAGGTACTACAGCGGGGCAACTACAGCAAGGAAGAGGGGCCACAGATGGTTCACTACCATCCAACCTATTCTAAGCATTTTGGATAACAGGCAGGTATCAATATCAGTTACAAGGACAGGCTATGCATCAGAATAGGATAAAACAATAGCAGTAGCAAATTCTAATGCAAGCAGGAGGGAGAGAGAATAGGTGATATAGGCATGCGTCAAGGGGGGGTTGCTTGCCTGGAAGCTCTGCGGCAAAGGAGGGAGCGTCAGTGGGGTCGTTGGTCTCCTGAGCTGCGCTGGTCTCGGGGGCTATAGGAGAAGAAGAGGGGGAAGAAACAATAAATAAAAGGGCAAATAATGCAACACAGATGCGAGGCATGGAAGTATGCAATGTTAGTGGTGCCCTAATGCATTGCTATATGTCGCAGACGAGGCGGGAAAATATCTGGGATATTTTTCCGGCGTTTAGGCTGATTTCAGTATACTGAACCGGAGGGGACGGATCCATGTTCAGGTAGTTAGTAGTTTTGGTCAAGCATTTTGACCGCGCATTCGGATTCGTCTCGAAATTCTGAGCAACTTTCATGTAGAAAGTTTTTCGATCCGAGCTACGGTTTAATTTCTACGAATTTTCAAAGATTTAAACAGTTTTCTGAATTTTCTGGAATTTATTTAATTATTTAAGTTGAATTATCCAGAATAGTGATTGCTGACGTCAGGGTGACGTCAGCATGACGTCAGTGGGTCAACCGCAGCTGTTCAGGTCAAACCTGCCAGCTGGGTCCCACCTGTCATAGGCACAGTACTAATCAGGGGTTAGTTTAATCTAATTCGGGTTAATTAGGGGGGTGGACCCCACATGTCAGTGACTGATTAATTATTAGTTTTATTTAAAAAAACAATTTAACTAATTAACCGCGCGGGCCCACCGGTCAGTGACAGTACCGCCACGTCAGCGGAATTGACTGTGGTCAACTGGTCAACTGGGCTCGCGGGGCCCAGCTGCCAGTGACCCAGAGGCGCCACGTGGGCAGCCAGCGAGGCGGCGGCCGGCAGCGAGCCACGGGCGACCAAATACGCGGCGGAGCTCTCGGGCTCTTGCCGTAATATGCGCTCCGGCGACCGTTTCGCGCGCGGCTTAGCTCTTTCGAACGAGCACTCGCCCGCGCGTCGAATGGCGGTGGTCTCGTTGCCGGAATCGGCCGGAGTCGGCGACGGCGAGCGGCGGAGGCAGCGGCGCTCTCGGGCGGTTTGCGGCTACGGCGTTTCCGGGCACGGCAAGCAGTGGCGATAGGCGCAAACGACTCGTACGGTGGCGCTGAGCACGAAGGCGAGCTCAGACGAGCTTAACGGCGAATAGACGGACGGCGACGAGCTCGTCCGCGGAGGCGAGCTCGGCCGTAACGAGATCGACGGCTAGCGGCGCGAGCGAGCTCAGGGAAAGAGAGGGGGAGATGTGGAGCTCACCGGGGAGGCTCACGGAGGCCCGGCGATAGATTAGGAGCAGCAGAAGCGGTCGGAGTCGGAGGATCTCGCCGGCGACCGAGAAGAAGAGGGGCGGCTCGATCCGCTCGCTGCAGGGCTTCCCGTCTCGCGCTCGTCGACGTAGACGACGTAGTCGACGTCGATGAGCAGCTAGGACAAGGCGGCGAGGTCCAACGGGGACGGTGGCCGCGGGAACGGCGACGTGCGGCGGCGGACGCGTACGGGAGAGAGGGAGGGAGCTCGCGCGAGTGGGAGAGAAAGGGAGGAGAGTGGCGCAGTGTGTCCAGGGGGAGGGATAGGGCTTGCCCTTATCCCCTCTGCGTCGGTGGCGTCGCGGTGTCGCCGGCTGGGCGGTGCGCTCGCGGCCAGCCACGGCGCGGGCGACAGCGCGAGAGAGAGAGAGAAGAGAGGAGGGAGAAGAGGCCGGCTGAGCTGGCTGGGCCGCACTGTGCACTCTGGCCCAGTCGGTCTGGCCTTTTGTTTTTCTTTCTGCCTTTTCTTTTTACAGAGGATTACAAAAATAATTGAACTGCCAAATACATTTTGTAAAATGTGAAAGTAGTCCACAAAATAACAATGCATTATTATGCTCTGCCCCAAAAAGGTTTGGACTATTTTGGATTCCATTTGAATTTTTAAAAAATGGAGGCCATTTTCATACTTTCTTGATAGCTGTTGTTGTAAGAGAATTCGGCATACGGGAGAGATTCTTCCCACTTCTTGCCAAATGAAATGACACAAGCACGCAGCATATCTTCAAGCACTTGATTAACTCGTTCAACTTGGCCTTGGGACTGGGGGTGATAAGCTATACTCCAGGTAATATGAGTTCCCATAGCTTGTTGGAAACTATTCCAGAAGTGTGAGGTGAAGAGGCTGCCACGGTCCGAACTGATCTCCTTCGGAATACCGTGGAGTGATACAATTCTGGAGACATACAGATCTGCTAATTGACTAGCAGTGATCGTCTCCTTGACTGGCAGAAAGTGTGCAACTTTGGAGAGTTGGTCAACGACGACAAGAATAGCATCATGACCTTTCTGTGATCTGGGAAGACCAGTCATGAGATCCATTTGAACCTTATCCCATTTCCATAAAGGAATAGGAAGCGGTTGCAGAATTCCAGCAGGCTTCTGTTGTTCTGCTTTAACGCGACGGCAAACGTCACATTCAACAACATATCGAGCAATATCCTGCTTCTTTCTAGACCACCAGTACCTTTGACGGAGATCACGATACATCTTGGTGCTACCCGAATGAATAGACAGTGGTGTATCATGTGCCTCCTTCATAACCTTGTCGGTCATCAATTCGAACCGAAGTACCACAATGCGGTCTTTGAAATACAAGGTTCCATCTTCAGCAAGCGAGAAATCCCTGTACTTTTCAAGGTGAAGATCTCTTTTCATCAGATCAACTTCAGCATCCTTAGCTTGCGCATGTTTAACAACCTTCTCAAGATCTGGCTGAATAACAAGGGTATTAAGAGAACCCTGAGGAACAATGCAGAGGTTCAGCTGGCGCAATTCTTCATACAGACGAGGTTGAGCTCGCTGAACCATGAGGTTGTTACAATAGGACTTGCGGCTCAAGGCATCAGCCATCACATTAGCCTTGCCAGGGGTATAAGAAATACCACAGTCATAGTCCGTGATTGTTTCCAACCAGCGCTGTTGGCGGAGATTCAGATCCGGCTGAGTAAATAAATACTTCAGACTTTGGTGATCAGTATAGATCTCACATCGGTTACTGAGAAGGTAATGCCGCCACTACTTCAATGCATAAATCACTGCAGCAAGTTCAAGATCATGCACTGGATAATTCTCTTCATGAGGACGCAATTGTCGTGAGGCATAAGCAATTACTCTTCGTTCTTGCATCAGGACACAGCCTAATCCTTGACGAGAGGCGTCGCAATAGATCACAAAATCATTGCGAGAATCCGGAGGAGCAAGCACTGGTGCAGAAGTCAACTTGTCCTTGAGGGTCTGGAAACTTTCCTGACATTTATCTGTCCACTCAAACTTAACGCCTTTGTGAAGCAGATTAGTCAGTGGCTTGGCAATCTTTGAGAAGTTCTCAACAAAGCGACGACAATAACTTGCAAGTACGAGAAAACTTCTGACTTGCTTGACGTTCTTCAGAGGAGTCCAGTCAAGAATAGCTTGAATTCGTTCTGGGTTGACAGCAATTCCATCCTTGGAAATCACATGTCCAAGGTAGGTTACTTCAGATAACCAAAATTCACACTTGGAATACTTGGCATATAACTGGTGCTCTCGAAGCTTCTCCAGAACAAGACGAAGATGTTCAGCGTGTTCTTCCTTATTCTTGGAATAAACCAGAATATCATCCAGATATACCACGACAAATTTGTCGAGGTAATCCATGAAGATATAATTCATCAGGCGGGATAACGTTGCTGGTGCATTAGTCAAGCCAAAGTACATGACGGTGTATTCATAAGAGCCATATCGAGTAACAAAGGCAGTCTTGGGAATATCCTCTTCGCGGACACGGATCTGATGATAACCCAACCTCAAGTCGAGTTTAGAGAACACTGATGATCCAGCCAGTTGGTCATACAGGTCATTGATCCGAGGAAGCGGATACTTGTTTTGAATGGTGGCTTGGTTGATAGGCCGGTAATCTTGGACCAATCGGTTTGTACCATCTTTCTTCTAGACGAAGAGAGAAGGTGCTCCCCAGGCAGAGGAACTTGGGCGGATGAAACCCTTTTGAAGTGACTTATCGAGTTCCTCCTTAAGCTCGAGAAGTTCATGCGGAGGCATCTTATAGGGACGCTTCGCAATAGGAGCTGTGCCTTGTTTAAGGTCAATGACGAACTCGATAGCCCTAACAGGGGGTACTCCTGGAAGTTCTTCCGGAAAGACATCTTGGAAGTCACGAACGACTGGAATATTTTCGATCCCCTCAAGAGGTGAAGCGTTCAACGCATTCAGTGCATATATCTGAGACTCGGCATTATGAATGACATGAGCCTGGTAAGTAACTATCTCATCCGAGGGATGCAAGAGTTGAACAGACTTAGCGGCACAATTGATTAAGGCGATGTGAGCCTTCAACCAATCCATTCCCAGAATGAGGTCAATCTTGGAAGACTTCAAAATAATGGGATAGGCACGGAACTCCAGCCCTTCAATATCAATAGTGACATCGGGGCTGAACATAGAGGTTCGACAATGGCCCGCGGGAGTATTAACCACTAACGGATAGCGCAAATTTTCATGTTTAATGCCATGCATGAATGCAAACTCTTCTGATATAAAGGAATGCGATGCTCCTGTATCAAATAAAACAGATGCAGGTACTGAATTAACAAAGAGAGTACCCATCACAGTTTCTGGATGATCTTGAGCTTCAGCCATGTTGACATGATAAGACTGCCCACGACCATATGAAGGTATGGCATTATAAATGCGAGGCTGATTAATACCACGGCCATTTCCACGGCCAGCAGGAGGAAGCACGAGCTGATTCTGACTCTGTGAGCAGTCTCTGGCACGGTGACCTGGATGGCCACACTTGAAGCAGAGTCCATTGTCGGGACGTGGAGCAGGAGCTCAAAGCATTGGAGCTTGAGGTCTGAACTATCTTGGAGGTGGAGGAGGCATACGTGGTGCAACATACGATGGCCTCTGAATAGGTACAACTGGACGGTACATGCTCTGAGGGATCCAAATTCGGCACTTCTGGGAAGACGAGCCCGAAGATCAGCCCGCTTCACAAGTGCGCTTCTGCGATTCCTTGTGGTCCCTCTGAGCGGTCTCCATCTGAATAGCACTGTTTACCAAGGTGGCGAAATCTGGGAAGTTATGAACAGCGAGAGCAAGCTTGATGTCTGGATGAAGCCCATCACGGAACTTTTCCTGTCTGCGGGCGTCAGTGGCAATGTCTTCCTCAGCATAGCGAGATAACTCCAGAAATTCTCGCTGATAAGCTTCCACAGACTTAGTACCCTGTGTGAGATTGCGGAACTCGCGCTTCTTCCAGTCCATAACTCCTTGCGGAATATAACGGGCATGGAAAGCAGCCTTGAATTCTAACCAGGTGATAATGGTTCCAGCAGGTAGGGTTTGCCTGTGAGTGTCCCGCCATTGTGCTGCGGGTCCCTTCAGGAAGTACGATGCGAAGGTGACATAGTTGGCAGGGGCCACATCTGCAGACTCCATCTCGAAAAAGATGTCGCGGAGCCAGTCATCAGCGTCTAGCGGCTGAGCTGAGTTGCGGTAAATGGTTGGATTCATACGCACAAACTCTGGCAAAGTGATTGAAGCTGGCTGCTGGTTGGCATTGGGGCGGGGAAACTGATCCATCAGTCCTTGCATAAACTGACGGTGCACTTCAAACTGTTGCATCATGGCTGCCATATAGTCGGGCGATGGTGGATTATTGTTGGCACCACGGCCACGACCTGTCGGTCTAACCATCCTGCTAAAATTCAACAGGGGTAGTTTAGCAACGAGCATTACAGATGTATGGAACCATTCATGAAGTAACATGCACAGCAAAATGTAGTGCAAGAGATACATCAACATAGTCAATAGAACATACAGATCCATACATAGGTTCGGTTACAGGCCAGCGTTACAACAACATAAGAAAAGCTAGACAACTAGGCGGCACGCAGGCATGCGGTGGAGGGATACAACAACGCGACATAGCGATATGCTACATCAACGTCGGGGAAAACCACTGAACCTAGGTAACTGCACGTGACGAGGCAGGGTACTCTCGAAAGAAAGATCCTGCGCTCCGTGAACACTCTGGTGCAGAACCTGGTCCCGAACTGGAAGAAGAGGACCACGTGGAGGGATAAAACCTCCAACAGCAGGCCACTCAAGACCTGATGGCATCTCCGTCCTGCGCGGGTAAAGAATGTACTCTGGGTGCATCCGTGCACTGACTGCTGGCAGCAACTGTGCCAGAGCGTCGTAAAGACGACCACGAGTGGCGTACAACTCGACAGCAAGAGCTCGAGCAGTGCGGTCCAGAGCCTGGATGTGCTGTACCACAACCTGCGGGTCATATCGACGTGACACGTAAGGAGTACAGACAGCCGTGTAGTATCCAGTCTCATCCCCAGCAGGAGCATACGGGATGTATCTGAAAGCAGTCTCCTCCAAGCGACTGTTATGCTCTCTACGAAGATGGGCAATAGCAGTGTAGGCAGCATCATGGACAGCCATATCAGCAGTCACTCCAACACCATGGAAGGTGTGCAACTCCGTGATGGAGCGGTCCTCCCGATCAAAGATGCGAACCTCAGCATGGTACTGCTCCTGGTGGAACTCGCGGTAATCCTCGTAAACAGTGTACTCGGGATACCAGCGATATCCCAGCCTGGTCAAGAGCTCGACCAAAATGGCCGGAAACCCAGTCGCATCACTAGCCACGGTCAGACGGACAAGCTGTCTTGCGGGACGCATCTGAAATAAGACAGTGCAGATGTCAAAAACAGTGTGAGAAACACATGATAACTGGGAAAGGAAAGGTTAAACAAACCAATGGAAAGGAAAAGATGGTTATCAGATTAACCAGTTCAAACGAAAAGATTAGTTACAGATAATCCAGCTCTCCGGGTGAATACGATTTCGAGAACCTAATGTCAGTGTTAGCAAAATCATTTAACCCGAAAGGAAGAGAGAACAGAATCCCTGAGTATAGATGAGGAATAAAAGATCCTAATACCACCCATTGGCGACGTGGGCCCGTAAGCCACACAGCCATGTTAGTAAAATCATTTTGCAAATTCTAGACTCAACTTCGGCCAAGGAGTTGGAAAGGGGGGTTCCTACAGGCAGTCGGCTCTGATACCAACTTGTGACGCCCCCGACTTAATCGTGCACTAATCATACACGCAAATGCACACGATCAAGCCTAAGAACTCACTTGAAGATATCACAACACAACTCTAAACACAAATAAAATAATACAAGCTTTATATTACAAGCCAGGGCCTCGAGGGCTCGAATACATAAGCTCGATGTCATACAAGCATCAGCGGAAGCATCAGGTATCTGAGTACAGACACAAAGTTAAATAGAGATAAGCCTTTAAAAAGGCGGGGCAAAATAAAACACTAGATCGAAAGGCGCGGGCCTCCTGACTGGGTGTCTCCTAACTACTCCTGGTCGTCGGAGGGCTCCTCGTAGTAGTACTCGCCAGCGGGGTAGTAGTAGTAACCGTAGTCGACGTCGGCGGGGGCAGCTGGCTCCTGGGCTCCGTCATCTGGTCGCATCAATCGGGTATGGGGAAAAAGGGAAGCAAAGCAACCGTGAGTACTCATCCAAAGTACTCAGCAAGACTGACATCATATCTATTCTAAATATGCAACATTATCAAAGGAAGGCTGTATAAGTGGACTGATATGCAGAATTGCCAGAATAGAAGGGAAAGCCTAGCCTATCGAAGACTAGCATCTTCAGGGTCTTGCAGCATTAGAAGAGTACAGAGTAGTCCATAAATATAGTAGTATCATCAAGTAGCAACAACGCCCAGAGATCCTTCCTCGACTCCCTGCGAGAAAGCGATCTCGGAGCCAATAACTTTAACCCATTTCTAGTTATAGAAGATCGGGATATTTTCCGAGCGTCCTGTTACCGTGGACACGGCTATTCTAATAGATATACTTCCCTGCAGGGGTGCACCAACTTACCCAACACGTTCGATGACTCTGGCCGGACACACTTGCTCAGTCGATGCCCGGCCTCGGACTATCGACACGTCATAGCCCTACCTAGGCTCAACAGAGAGGCCAGCACGCCGGTCTACATCCTAAGCGCTCAGGGGTCTTGGGCCCATCGCCCTTTGCACTCCTGCGCATTGCGAGGACGGCCGGGAGCAGACCTAGCCCCCTTAATACAAGCGCAGGCTTTCACGGTCCAACCCGGGCGCGTGCCGCTCAACCGCTGACGTCTGAAGAGCTTCGGCTGATACTACGACGCCGAGTACCCATATTATTCCCACGTGCTGGTTAGCGCGAAAAGGCCAGAGGCCTACTCAGATTACATATCCTAACCCATTAGTGCATTTGGAGCGCGCGGTAACGAGCAGAGACTCACGATCCTGTGACCCCGTCGCCCCGTCTCGTGGACTTACGGCAAGGGCTAAGAATGCCCGGCCGTGCCACGTATTCATCTCTCGGGCACCCTCATGGTCAACCCGACAACATATCTCTCGCGGGTACCCCTCGGGGCCTACCCGACTTTATCCAGTAACAACAGTAATTAAGTGCAAGTAACCGTGTGTCCAAAACATCTAGCAGGAATCCGAGGAATCACCCTCGTTGGATTCCCACTCGATGATCCCGTCAAAGTGAATCCAGAGGAATCACCCTCGATGGTATTCACACTTGCGGGGTTGCACGACAGAGGCTTCATCGGAGGTGGTGGAAGAGGAATAATCCTCGGTAACCCACCACCGACTAGTTGTACTACAGAGGCATTATCGGGAGTGAGATAAGAGGTATCACCCTCGGCACTCGATAATAGCTCTGCAGAGTCGAGCAACTTAGGGGTGTGTGGTGATGTGCTGGTCACAGTCCGACGATCACCTCGATCGGGACACAGGTACTACAGTGGGGCAACTACAGCAAGGAAGAGGGGCCATAGATGGTTCACTACCATCCAACCTATTCTAAGCATTTTGGATAACAGGCAGGTATCAATATCAGTTACAAGGATAGGCTATGCATCAGAATAGGATAAAACAATAGCAGTAACAAATTCTAATGCAAGCAGGAGGGAGAGAGAATAGGTGATATAGGCATGCGTCAAGGGGGGGTTGCTTGCCTGGAAGCTCTGCGGCAAAGGAGGGAGCGTCAGTGGGGTCGTCGGTCTCCTGAGCTGCGCCAGTCTCGGGGGCATCCCTCCGGTCATTCGAGTGTAACATGATCCAAATCCACCAACTCAAGTCTGATCATCACGTGAGTTGAGGTGGTTTTAATGGTGAACATCTTCATGTTGATCATATCTACTATATGACTCATGTTCGACCTTTCGGTCTCTTGTGTTCCGAGGCCATGTCTGTACATGCTAGGCTCGTCAAGTTTAACCCGAGTGTTCCGCATGTGCAACACTGGCTTGCACCCGTTGTATGTGAACGTAGAGTCTATCACACCCGATCATCACGTGGTGTCTCGAAACGACGAACTTTCGCAACGGTGCACACTCGGGGAGAACACAATGTATCTTGAAATTTAAGTTAGGGATCACCTTATAATGCTACTGTTGTCCTAAGCAAAACAAGATGCATAAAAGGATTAACATCACATGCAAATCATAAGTGACATGATATGGCCATGAACTTGTGCTTTTGATCTCCATCTCCAAAGCACCGGCATGATCTCCATCGTCACCGGCATGACACCATGATCTCCATCATCTTGATCTCCATCAACGTGTCGCCATGAGGTTGTCGCGCCGACTGTTGCTTCCACGACTATTGCTAACTCATAGCGATAAAGTAAAGCAAAACGGCGAAACTTTGTCAGCATTCTCTGGATCGACAAAACCTTCTGGTTGCATCATATACAACTCTTCCTTAAGGAAACCGTTAAGGAACGCTGTTTTGACATCCATCTTCCAAATTTCATAATCGAAAAAGGCAGCTATTGCTAACATGATTCTGACGGACTTAAGCATCGCTACGGGTGAGAAGGTCTCATCGTAGTCAACTCCTTCAAACTTGTGAAAAACCCTTTGCCACAAGTCGAGCTTTATAGACGGTGACATTACCGTCTGCGTCCGTCTTCCTCTTAAAGATCCATTTGTTCTGAATGGCCTTACGCCCTTCAGGTAATACTTCCAAAGTCCATACTTTGTTTTCATACATGGATCCCATCTCGGACTTCATGGCCTCTAACCATTTCTCGGAATCCGGGCCCATCATCGCTTCTCCATAGCTCGTAGGTTCATCGTTGTCCAACAACATGACCTCTAAGACAGGGTTGCCGTACCACTCAGGAGCAGTACGCGTCCTTGTCGACCTACGAGGTTCGATAGCAACTTGATCCAAAGCTTCATGATTAACATCATTAACTTCCTCTTCAACCGATGTAGGCTCTACAGAAACATCTTTCTGCGCTGCGCTACTCTCAGGTTGAAGTAAAGGTTCAACAACCTCATCAAGTTCTATCTTCCTCCCACTCAATTCTTTCGAGAGAAACTCTTTCTCAAGAAATGTTCTGTTTTTAGCGAAAAACACTTTGCCTTCGGATTTGAGGTAGAAGGTGTACCCAACTGTCTCTTTTGGGTACCCTATGAAGACGCATTTCTCCGCTTTGGGTTCCAGCTTTTCAGGCTGAAGCTTTTTGACATAAGCATCACATCCCCAAACTTTAAGAAACGACAGCTTTGGCTTCTTGCCAAACCAAAGTTCATATGGCGTTGTCTCAACGGATTTCGATGGTGCCCTATTTAAAGTGAATGCAGCTGTCTCTAATGCATAACCCCAAAACGATAGTGGCAAATCGGCAAGAGACATCATAGATCGCACCATATCCAATAAGGTTCGATTACGACATTCGGACACACCATTACGCTGTGGTGTTCCAGGCGGTGTCAGTTGTGAAACAATTCCACATTGTCTTAAGTGACTGCCAAACTCATAACTCAGATATTCTCCTCCTCGATCAGATCGTAGGAATTTAATCTTCTTGTTACGATGATTCTCAACTTCACTCTGAAATTGTTTGAACTTTTCAAATGTTTCAGACTTGTGTTTCATTAAGTAAATATACCCATATCTACTTAAGTCATCAGTGAAGGTGAGAAAGTAATGATAACCACCGCGCGCATCAATGCTCATCGGACCGCACACATCAGTATGTATGATTTCCAATAAGTCACTTGCCCGTTCCATTGTTCCAGAGAACGGCGTTTTAGTCATCTTGCCCATGAGGCATGGCTCGCATGTGTCAAGTGATTCAAAATCAAGTGACTCCAAAAGTCCATCAGCATGGAGCTTCCTCATGCGTTTTACGCCAATATGACCTAAACGGCAGTGCCACAAGAAAGTGGTATTATCATTATCAATTCTACATCTTTTGGCATCAATGTTATGAACATGTGTATCATTACTATCGAGATTCAATAAGAACAAACCCCTCACTTCGAGTGCATGACCATAAAAGATATTACTCATATAAATAGAACAACCATTATTCTCTGATTTAAATGAGTAACCGTCTCGCAATAAACAAGATCCAGATATAATGTTCATGCTTAACGCAGGCACTAAATAAAAATTATTCAGGTTCATCACTAATCCCGATGGTAATCGAAGAGCGAGCGTGCCGACGGCGATCACATCAACCTTGGAACCATTTCCCACGCGCATCGTCACTTCATCCTTTGCCAGCCTCCGTCTATTCTGCAGTTCCTTTGAAGAGTTGCAAATGTGAGCAACCGCACCGGTATCAAATACCCAGGCACTACAACGAGAGTTGGTAAGGTACACATCAATAACATGTATATCATATATACCTTGTTTTTTGTTGGCCGCCTTCTTGTCAGCCAAATACTTGGGGCAGTTCCGTTTCCAGTGTCCAGTTCCCTTGCAATGAAAGCACACAGTTTCTGGTTTGGGTCCAGCCTTGGGTTTCTTCACGGGAGGAGCAACTGCTTTGCCACTCTTCTTGGAGTTACCCTTCTTACCCTTGCCATTTTTCTTGAAACTAGTGGTTTTATTGACCATCAACACTTGATGCTCCTTCTGAATTTCAGACTCGGCGGCTTTCAGCATCGCAAACAGCTCGGCGACTGACTTGTTCATCCCGTGCATGTTATAGTTCAACACGAAGCTCTTGTAGCTAGGTTGCAATGATTGAAGAACTCTGTCAGTGATAGCCTCTGGCGGAAGGGGCATCCCCAATTCAGCCAGACGGGTGGAGTACCCAGACATTCTGAGTACGTGATCACTGATAGACCAGTTCTCCTCCATCTTGCAAGCCTAGAACTTATCGGAGATCTCATACCTCTCGATCCGGGCATTCTTCTGAAAGATAAACTTCAACTCCTGGAACATCTCATATGCTCCATGATGTTCAAAACGTCTTTGAAGTCCCAGTTCTAAGCTATACAATATTGCACATTGAACTATTGAGTAATCTTCAGAACGAGCCTGCCAGGCGTTCACAACGTCTAGAGACTCAACTGGAGCGGGTGGATCACCAAGCGGTGCATCAAGGACATAAGCCTTCTGGGAAGCCGTAAGGATAATCCTTAGATTACGGGCCCAGTCCACAAAGTTACTTCCATCATCTTTCAACTTAATTTTCTCTAGGAACGCATTAAAATTCAGGGGTGCTACTGCGCGAGCCATGATCTACAACATAAATATTGCAAAGACAATTTAGACTATTGTTCAAGATAATGAGTTTAGTTAATCATATTACTTAAAACTCCCACTCAGATTGACATCCCTCCGGTCATTCGAGTGTAACATGATCCAAATCCACCAACTCAAGTCCGATCATCACGTGAGTTGAGGTGGTTTTAATGGTGAACATCTTCATGTTGATCATATCTACTATATGACTCATATTCGACCTTTCGGTCTCTTGTGTTCCGAGGCCATGTCTGTACATGCTAGGCTCGTCAAGTTTAACCCGAGTGTTCCGCATGTGCAACACTGGCTTGCACCCGTTGTATGTGAACGTAGAGTCTATCACACCCGATCATCACGTGGAGTCTCGAAACGATGAACTTTCGCAACGGTGCACACTCGGGGAGAACACAATTTATCTTGAAGTTTAAGTGAGGGATCACCTTATAATGCTACCATCGTCCTAAGCAAAACAAGATGCATAAAAGGATTAACATCACATGCAAATCATAAGTGACATGATATGGCCATGAACTTGTGCTTTTGATCTCCATCTCCAAAGCACCGACATGATCTCCATCATCACCGGCATGACACCATGATCTCCATCAACGTGTCGCCATGAGGTTGTCGCGCCGACTGTTGCTTCCACGACTATTGCTAACTCATAGCGATAAAGTAAAGCAAAACGACGAAAATAATTAAAGACAACTCTATGGCTCCTGCCAGTTGCCGTACTCATCGACATGCAAGTCGTGATATTCTATACAACACATGATCATCTCATACATCACATATATCTCATCATGTAATTGGCCATATCACATCACAACATACCCTGCAAAAACAAGTTAGACGTCCTCTAATTGTTGTTGCAAGTTTTACGTGGCTGCTACGGGTTTGCAAGAACCGTTCTTACCTACGCAAAACCACAACGTGGTGTAGTGATTGCTTTTTGATCTTCTAAAAGAACCCTCTTCATTGAAATCGATTCAACTAAAGTGAGAGAGACAGACACCCGCCAGTCACCTTTATGCAACGAGTGCACGTAGCGGTGAAACCTGTCTCGCGTAAGCGTACGCGTAATGTCGGTCCGGGCCGCTTCATCTCACAATACCGCCGAATCAAGTATCAACTAGTAACGGCAAGCAATATGTATACACCCACGCCCACAACTCATTTGTGTTCTACTCGAGATCTCATCTACGCATAGACCTAGCTCAGATGCCACTGTTGGGGAACGTTGCATGGGAAACAAAAAATTTCCTACGCACACGCAAGATCTATCCATGGTGATGAGCATCTACGAGAGGGAGAGTGAATCTACATACCCTTATAGATCGCTAAGCGGAAGCGTTAAGAAACGCGGTTGATGTAGTCGAACGTCTTCGCGATCCAAATCGCAAGTCGTCCCTCGATCCAAACACGATCTAGCGCCGAACGGACGGCACCTCCGCGTTCAACACACGTACGGCTTGATGACGCCTTCACCTCCTCGATCCAGCGAGCGATGATGAAGTAGTGGATGAGTTCCGGCAGCACGACGGCGTGGTGATGGTGGTGAGGAACAATCTCTGCAGGGCTTCGCCAAGCACTACGGAGATTATGACGGGAGGAACTAAAGGGTTAGGGTTGCCGGCACACGGCTTGGGAAATCTTGATGTGTCCCGTGTGCTAGCCCTGCCCCTCTATTTATATGTTGAGCCCTGGGGTCTAAACTTGGAGAGAAAACCTCCACAAGGTCGGTTTTGCCCGTACAAGGTCGGTTTGGCCCGCACGGAAAGAGTCCAACTCGGATTCCAGCAGTACCGCGTACAAGCGGTAGTACCGCTCACGAGCGGTAGTACCGCTTCACACAAGCGGTAGTACCGCTTACGCGGTAGTACTGCCTTACCAGCGGTAGTACCGCTTAAGGTAGCAGCAAAAATTCCTTTTGCACTTTCCAATACCTCGTGGGCTTTACCCCTTTGGCTCATATAAAGTGTTGCTGCACCCGAACACTTCGGTAAACACCCGGAACCCCTTCCGGTGAATTCCGGAACCCTTCCGGAGATCAAAACACTATTATCACATATATCAAACTTTACCTCCGGACTATTCCGGAGATCCTCGTCATGTCTAGGATCTCATCCGGGACTCCGAACAACCTTCGGTCACCAACACAATAACTCAACTATACTAATCGTCACCAAACGTTAAGTGTGTAGACCCTGCGGGTTCGAGAACTATGTAGACATGACCGAGACACCTCTACGGCCAATAACCAATAGCGGGACCTGGATGCCCATATTGGTTCCTACATATTCTACGAAGATCTTCATCGGTTGAACCTCTATGTCAAGGATTCAGTTAATCCCGTATACTGTTCCCTTTGTTCTTCGGTATGTTACTTGCCCGAGATTCGATCGTCGGTATCTCTACACCTAGTTCAATCTCGTTACCGGCAAGTCTCTTTACTCGTTCCGTAATACAAGATCTCGTGGCTAACACTTTAGTCACATTGCTTGCAAGGCTCATTGTGATGTTGTATTACCGAGTGGGCCCCGAGATACCTCTCCGTCACACGGAGTAACAAATCCCAGTCTTGATCCATGCCAACCCAACAGACACCCTCGGAGATACCTATAGAGCATCTTTATAGTCACCCAGTTACGTTGTGACGTTTGATACACACAAGGTATTCCTCCGGTGTCAGTGAGTTGCATGATCTCATGGTCATAGGAGCAGATACTTGACATGCAGAAAACAATAGCAATAAACTGACACGATCATATGCTACGTTTATAGTTTGGGTCTTGTCCATCACATCATTCTCCTAATGATGTGATCCCGTTATCAAATGACATCTCATGTCCATGGCTAGGAAACCTTCACCATCTTTTGATCAATCGAGCTAGTTAACTAGAGGCTTACTAGGGACATAGTGTTGTCTATGTACCCACACATGTATTTGAGTTTCCAATCAATACAATTATAGCATGGATAATAAACGATTATCATGAACAAGGAAATATAATAATAACCAATTTATTATTGCCTCTAGGGCATATTTCCAACAGTCTCCCACTTGCACTAGAGTCAATAATCTAGTTCACATCACTATGTGATTTACATTGTAATGAATCGAACACCCATGCAGTTCTGGTGTTGTTCATGTTTAGCCCTTGGAAGAGGTTTAGTCATCGGATCTGCAACATTCAGATCCGTGTGTACTTTGCAAATATTTATGTTGTCCTCCTTGATGTAATTGCGGATGGAATTGAAACGTCGCTTTATGTGTCTGGTCCTCTTGTGAAATCTTGGTTCCTTGGCTAGAGCAATGGCACCAGTATTATCACAAAACAGAGTCATTGGGTTAAGCGCATTAGGCACTACTCCAAGATCTGTCATGAACTTCTTCATCCAGACACCTTCCTTCGCCGCATCCGAGGCAGCGATGTACTCCGCTTCGCATGTAGAATCAGCTACCACGCTTTGCTTGGAACTGCACCAGCTAACCGCACCCCCATTAAGAATAAATACGTATCCGGTTTGTGACTTAGAGTCATCCGGATCAGTGTCAAAGCTTGCATCGACGTAACCCTTTACGACGAGCTCTTGATCACCTCCATAAACGAGAAACATGTCCTTAGTCCTTTTTAGGTACTTCAGGATATTCTTGACCGCCGTCCAGTGTTCCATTCCTGGATCACTTTGAAACCTTCTGACCATACTTATGGCAAGGCTGACATCGGGTCTTGTGCACAGCATTGCATACATGATAGAGCCTATGGCTGAAGCATAGGGGATGACACTCATCTTTTCTCTATCTCCTGCAGTCACTGGGCATTGAGTCTTACTCAACTTCACACCTTGCAAAACAGGCAAGAACCCCTTCTTGGACTGATCCATTTTGAACTTCTTCAAAATCTTATCAAGGTATGTGCTTTGTGAAAGTCCTATTAAACGTCTTGATCTATCTCTATAGATCTTGATGCCTAATATGAAAGCAGCTTCTCCTAGGTCCTTCATTGAAAACTCTTATTCAAATATTCCTTCACGCTTTCCAACATTTCTATATTGTTTCCAATCAGTAATATGTCATCCACATATAATATTAGAAACGCTATAGAGCTCCCACTCACTTTCTTGTAAATACAAGCTTCTCCGTAAACTTGTATAAACTCGAACGCTTTGATCACCTCATCAAAGCGAAGATTCCAACTCCGAGATGCTTGCACCAGTCCATAAATGGATCGCTGGAGTTTGCAAACTTTGTCGGCATCCTCTGGATCGACAAAACCTTCTGGTTGCTTCATATACAACTCTTCCTTAAGGAAACCGTTACGGAACGCTGTTTTGACATCCATCTGCCAAATTTCATAATCGAAAAAGGCAGCTATTGCTAACATGATTCTGACGGACTTAAGCATCGCTACGGGTGAGAAGGTCTCATCGTAGTCAACTCCTTGAACTTGTGAAAAACCCTTTGCCACAAGTCGAGCTTTATAGACGGTGACATTACCGTCCGCGTCCGTCTTCCTCTTAAAGATCCATTTGTTCTGAATGGCCTTACGCCCTTCAGGTAATACTTCCAAAGTCCATACTTTGTTTTCATACATGGATCCCATCTCGGACTTCATGGCCTCTAACCATTTCTCAGAATCCGGGCCCATCATCGCTTCTCCATAGCTCGTAGGTTCATCGTTGTCCAACAACATGACCTCTAAGACAGGGTTGCCGTACCACTCAGGAGCAGTACGCGTCCTTGTCGACCTACGAGGTTCGATAGCAACTTGATCCAAAGCTTCATGATTAACATCATTAACTTCCTCTTCAACCGATGTAGGCTCTACAGAAACATCTTTCTACGCTGCGCTACTCTCAGGTTGAAGTAAAGGTTCAACAACCTCATCAAGTTCTATCTTCCTCCCACTCAATTCTTTCGAGAGAAACTCTTTCTCAAGAAATGTTCCGTTTTTAGCGACAAACACTTTGCCTTCGGATTTGAGGTAGAAGGTATACCCAACTGTCTCTTTTGGGTATCCTATGAAGACGCATTTCTCCGCTTTGGGTTCCAGCTTTTCAGGCTGAAGCTTTTTGACATAAGCATCACATCCCCAAACTTTAAGAAACGACAGCTTTGGCTTCTTGCCAAACCAAAGTTCATATGGCGTTGTCTCAACGGATTTCGATGGTGCCCTATTTAAAGTGAATGCAGCTGTCTCTAATGCATAACCCCAAAACGATAGTGGCAAGTCGGCAAGAGACATCATAGATCGCACCATATCCAATAAGGTTCGATTACGACATTCGGACACACCATTACGCTGTGGTGTTCCAGGCGGTGTCAGTTGTGAAACAATTCCACATTGTCTTAAGTGACTGCCAAACTCATAACTCAGATATTCTCCTCCTCGATCAGATCGTAGGAATTTAATCTTCTTGTTACGATGATTCTCAACTTCACTCTGAAATTGTTTGAACTTTTCAAATGTTTCAGACTTGTGTTTCATTAAGTAAATATACCCATATCTACTTAAGTCATCAGTGAAGGTGAGAAAGTAATGATAACCACCGCGCGCATCAATGCTCATCGGACCGCACACATCAGTATGTATGATTTCCAATAAGTCACTTGCCCGTTCCATTGTTCCAGAGAACGGCGTTTTAGTCATCTTGCCCATGAGGCATCGCTCGCATGTGTCAAGTGATTCAAAATCAAGTGACTCCAAAAGTCCATCAGCATGGAGCTTCCTCATGCGTTTTACGCCAATATGACCTAAACGGCAGTGCCACAAGAAAGTGGTATTATCATTATCAATTCTACATCTTTTGGCATCAATGTTATGAACATGTGTATCATTACTATCGAGATTCAATAAGAACAAACCCCTCACTTCGGGTGCATGACCATAAAAGATATTACTCATATAAATAGAACAACCATTATTCTCTGATTTAAATGAGTAACCGTCTCGCAATAAACAAGATCCAGATATAATGTTCATGCTTAACGCAGGCACTAAATAACAATTATTCAGGTTCATCACTAATCCCGATGGTAATCGAAGAGCGAGCGTGCCGACGGCGATCACATCAACCTTGGAACCATTTCCCACGCGCATCGTCACTTCATCCTTTGCCAGCCTCCGTCTATTCTGCAGTTCCTTTGAAGAGTTGCAAATGTGAGCAACCGCACCGGTATCAAATACCCAGGCACTACAACGAGAGTTGGTAAGGTACACATCAATAACATGTATATCATATATACCTTGTTTGTTGTTGGCCGCCTTCTTGTCAGTCAAATACTTGGGGCAGTTCCGTTTCCAGTGTCCAGTTCCCTTGCAATGAAAGCACAAAGTTTCTGGTTTGGGTCCAGCCTTGGGTTTCTTCACGGGAGGAGCAACTGCTTTGCCACTCTTCTTGGAGTTACCCTTCTTACCCTTGCCATTTTTCTTGAAACTAGTGGTTTTATTGACCATCAACACTTGATGCTCCTTCTGAATTTCAGACTCGGCGGCTTTCAGCATCGCAAACAGCTCGGCGACTGACTTGTTCATCCCGTGCATGTTATAGTTCAACACGAAGCTCTTGTAGCTAGGTGGCAATGATTGAAGAACTCTGTCAGTGATAGCCTCTGGCGGAAGGGGCATCCCCAATTCAGCCAGACGGGTGGAGTAACCAGACATTCTGAGTACGTGATCACTGATAGACCCGTTCTCCCTCATCTTGCAAGCATAGAACTTATCGGAGATCTCATACCTCTCGATCCGGGCATTCTTCTGAAAGATAAACTTCAACTCCTGGAACATCTCATATGCTCCATGATGTTCAAAACGTCTTTGAAATCCCGGTTCTAAGCTATACAATATTGCACATTGAACTATTGAGTAATCTTCAGAACGAGCCTGCCAGGCGTTCACAACGTCTAGAGACTCAACTGGAGTGGGTGGATCACCAAGCGGTGCATCAAGGACATAAGCCTTCTGGGAAGCCGTAAGGATAATCCTTAGATTACGGGCCCAGTCCACAAAGTTACTTCCATCATCTTTCAACTTAGCTTTCTCTAGGAACGCATTAAAATTCAGGGGTGCTACTGCGCGAGCCATGATCTACAACATAAATATTGCAAAGACAATTTAGACTATTGTTCAAGATAATGAGTTTAGTTAATCATATTACTTAAAACTCGCACTCAGATTGACATCCCTCCGGTCATTCGAGTGTAACATGATCCAAATCCACCAACTCAAGTCCGATCATCACGTGAGTTGAGGTGGTTTTAATGGTGAACATCTTCATGTTGATCATATCTACTATATGACTCATATTCGACCTTTTGGTCTCTTGTGTTTCGAGGCCATGTCTGTACATGCTAGGCTCGTCAAGTTTAACCCGAGTGTTCCGCATGTGCAACCCTAGCTTGCACCCGTTGTATGTGAACGTAGAGTCTATCACACCCGATCATCACGTGGAGTCTCGAAACGACGAACTTTCGCAACGGTGCACACTCGGGGAGAACACAATTTATCTTGAAATTTAAGTGAGGGATCACCTTATAATGCTACCGTCGTCCTAAGCAAAACAAGATGCATAAAAGGATTAACATCACATGCAAATCATAAGTGACATGATATGGCCATGAACTTGTGCTTTTGATCTCCATCTCCAAAGCACCGGCATGATCTCCATCGTCACCGGCATGACACCATGATCTCCATCATCTTGATCTCCATCAACGTGTCGCCATGAGGTTGTCACGCCGACTGTTGCTTCCACGACTATTGCTAACTCATAGCGATAAAGTAAAGCAAAACGGCGAAAATAATTAAAGACAACTCTATGGCTCCTGCCAGTTGCCGTACTCATCGACATGCAAGTCGTGATATTCTATACAACACATGATCATCTCATACATCACATATATCTCATCATGTAATTGGCCATATCACATCACAACATACCCTGCAAAAACAAGTTAGACGTCCTCTAATTGTTGTTCCAAGTTTTACGTGGCTGCTACGGGTTTGCAAGAACCGTTCTTACCTACGCAAAACCACAACGTGGTGTAGTGATTGCTTTTTGATCTTCTAAAAGAACCCTCTTCATTGAAATCGATTCAACTAAAGTGAGAGAGACAGACACCCACCAGTCACCTTTATGCAACGAGTGCACGTAGCGGTGAAACCTGTCTCGCGTAAGCGTACGCGTAATGTCGGTCCGGGCCGCTTCATCTCACAATACCGCCGAATCAAGTATCAACTAGTAACGGCAAGCAATATGTATACACCCACGCCCACAACTCGTTTGTGTTCTACTCGAGATCTCATCTACGCATAGACCTAGCTCAGATGCCACTGTTGGGGAACGTTGCATGGGAAACAAAAATTTTCCTACGCACACGCAAGATCTATCCATGGTGATGAGCATCTACGAGAGGGAGAGTGAATCTACATACCCTTATAGATCGCTAAGCGGAAGCGTTAAGAAACGCGGTTGATGTAGTCGAACGTCTTCGCGATCCAAATTGCAAGTCGTCCCTCGATCCAAACACAATCTAGCGCCGAACGGACGGCACCTCCGCGTTCAACACACGTACGGCTTGATGACGCCTTCACCTCCTCGATCCAGCGTGCGATGATGAAGTAGTGGATGAGTTCCGGCAGCACGACGGCGTGGTGATGGTGGTGAGGAACAATCTCTGCAGGGCTTCGCCAAGCACTACGGAGATTATGACGGGAGGAACTAAAGGGTTAGGGTTGCAGGCACACGGCTTGGGAAATCTTGATGTGTCCCGTGTGCTAGCCCTGCCCCTCTATTTATATGTTGAGCCCTGGGGTCTAAACTTGGAGAGAAAACCTCCACAAGGTCGGTTTTGCCCGTACAAGGTCGGTTTGGCCCGCACGGAAAGAGTCCAACTCGGATTCCAGCAGTACCGCGTACAAGCGGTAGCACCGCTCACGAGCGGTAGTACCGCTTGAGCGGTAGTACCTCTTCACACAAGCGGTAGTACCGCTTACGCGGTAGTACTGCCTTACCAGCGGTAGTACCGCTTAAGACAGCAGCAAAGCTTCCTTTTGCACTTTCCAATACCTCATGGGCTTTACCCCTTTGGCTCATATAAAGTGTTCCTGCACCCGAACACTTCGGTAAACATCCGGAACCCCTTCCGGTGAATTCCGGAACCCTTCCGGAGATCAAAACACTATTATCACATATATCAAACTTTACCTCCGGACTATTCCGGAGATCCTCGTCATGTCTAGGATCTCATCCGGGACTCCGAACAACCTTCGGTCACCAACACAATAACTCAACTATACTAATCGTCACCAAACGTTAAGTGTGTAGACCCTGCGGGTTCGAGAACTATGTAGACATGACCGAGACACCTCTACGGCCAATAACCAATAGCGAGACCTGGATGCCCATATTGGTTCCTACATATTCTACGAAGATCTTCATCGGTTGAACCTCTATGTCAAGGATTCAGTTAATCCCGTATACTGTTCCCTTTGTTCTTCGGTATGTTACTTGCCCGAGATTCGATCGTCGGTATCTCTACACCTAGTTCAATCTCGTTACCGGCAAGTCTCTTTACTCGTTCCGTAATACAAGATCTCGTGGCTAACACTTTAGTCACATTGCTTGCAAGGCTCATTGTGATGTTGTATTACCGAGTGGGCCCCGAGATACCTCTCCGTCACACGGAGTAACAAATCCCAGTCTTGATCCATGCCAACCCAACAGACATCCTCGGAGATACCTGTAGAGCATCTTTATAGTCACCCAGTTACGTTGTGACGTTTGATACACACAAGGTATTCCTCCGGTGTCAATGAGTTGCATGATCTCATGGTCATAGGAGCAGATACTTGACATGCAGAAAACAATAGCAATAAACTGACACGATCATATGCTACGTTTACAGTTTGGGTCTTGTCCATCACATCATTCTCCTAATGATGTGATCCCGTTATCAAATGACATCTCATGTCCATGGCTAGGAAACCTTCACCATCTTTTGATCAATCGAGCTAGTTAACTAGAGGCTTACTAGGGACATAGTGTTGTCTATATACCCACACATGTATTTGAGTTTCCAATCAATACAATTATAGCATGGATAATAAACGATTATCATGAACAAGGAAATATAATAATAACCAATTTATTATTGCCTCTAGGGCACCGCGCGGGCCCACCGGTCAGTGACAGTACCGCCACGTTAGCGGAGTTGACCGTGGTCAACTGGTCAACTGGGCCCGCGGGGCCCAGCTGCCAGCGACCCAGAGGCGCCACGTGGGCAGAAAGCGAGGCGGCGGCCGGTGGCGAGCCGCCGGCGACCAAATACGCGGCGGAGCTCTCGGGCTCTCGCCGGAAAACGCGCTCCGGAGACCGTTTCGCGCGCGGCTTAGGTCTTTCGAACGAGCACTCGCCCGCGCGTCGAATGGCGGTGGTCTCGTTGCCGGAATCGGCCGGAGTCGGCGACGGCGAGCGGCGGTGCGCTCGGGCGGTTTGCGGCTACGGCGTTTCCGGGCACGGCAAGCAGCGGCGATAGACGCAAACGACTCGTACGGTGGCGCTAAGCACGAAGGCGAGCTCAGACGAGCTTAACGGCGACTAGATGGACGGCGACGAGCTCGTCTGCGGCGGCGAGCTCGGCCGTAACGAGATCGACGGCTGGCGGCGCGAGTGAGCTCAGGGGAAGAGAGGGGGAGATGTGGAGCTCATCGGGGAGGCTCACGGAGGCCCGGCGATAGATTAGGAGAAGCAGAAGCGGTCGGAGTCGGAGGATCTCGCCGGCGACCGAGAAGAAGAGGGGCGGCTCGATCCGCTCGCTGCAGGGCTTCCCGTCTCGCGCTTGTCGGCGTAGACGACGTAGTCGACGTCGATGAGCAGCTAGGACAAGGCGGTGAGGTCCAACGGGGACGGTGGCCGCGGGAACGGCGACGTGCGGCGACGGACGCGTACGGGAGAGAGGGAGGGAGCTCGCGCGAATGGGAGAGAAAGGGAGGAGAGTGGCGCAGTGTGTCCAGGGGGAGGGATAGGGCTTGCCCTTATCCCCTCCGCGTCGGTGGCGTCGCGGTGTCGCCGACTGGGCGGTGCGCTCGCGGCTAGCCACGGCGCGGGCGACAGCGCGAGAGAGAGAGAAGAGAGGAGGGAGAAGAGGCCGGTTGAGCTGGCTGGGCCGCACTGTGCACTCTGGCCCAATCGGTCTGGCCTTTTGTTTTTCTTTCTGCCTTTTCTTTTTACAGAGGATTACAAAAATAATTGAACTGCCAAATACATTTTGTAAAATGTGGAAGTAGTCCACAAAATAACAATGCATTATTATGCTCTGCCCCAAAAAGGTTTGGACTATTTTGGATTCCATTTGAATTTTAAAAAAATGGAAATGCATTTTTATGTGCTGTTTTGCACTGTTTAAATGCCCTAGCCCACATTTAGCATTGATGGTGATGTTGTTTTTCTTAACATCATTTGTTTTGGAATTTATGCTAAATGATGAACATTTTTCCAGCAACTTTTGTGCAACTCCAAATTTCAATTGCATTTGAATTTGAATTCAGTGGCAGAATTTGAAATGAGATATTAATCCAACATGATTATCATTGCAAATCTCAGATGACTTGGCATTAATATGGTGGATCACTGTAGTTCATTACATAGGGGTGTTACACCGGAGGTCAGGGGGAAGCTGGCGGCGGTGCTCACAGCTTTGGATACGTGGAGCCGTGAGGTTGTAGGAGATCTGAGGAAGAGGATAAAAAAATTAAGACTGAGCTAGAAGCAGTACGGCGACAGCCTTTGTCCGACAGTCAGGTGAGGAGGGAGCAGACGCTGTCTTTCAAACTGGAAAAACTTGAAGAACAGGAGGACCTAGTATGGCGCCAGCGGGCACACGCTGATTGGCTCACCAAGGGTGATCGTAATACCCGTTATTTCCAGGCCTATGCATCAGAACGGAAGAAGAAAAATACCATTCATAAACTGAAGAGGGAAGATGGCGGGGTGGTGGAGGATGAGGAGGGGATGAAGAAACTAATCACTGATTATTTCTCCTCTTTGTTTACTTCTGTGGCAGGTGCAAATGCAACTGATATCCTGAACCACATCGCTCCCAAGGTTACCCCACAAATGAATGAGTTTCTTTCTGCGGAATTTACACCTGATGAGGTCAAGAGAGCCCTGGACGATATTTGGGATCTGAAGGCCCCTGGGATGGATGGATTACCGGCCCTATTCTATAAGCGTTATTGGCATCTTGTTGGTGATGATGTGGTACGTGAGGTGCTGCAGGTGTTGCGAGGCGGTAGTATACCGGAGGGATGGAACGACACCCTAGTGGTACTTATCCCAAAGGTTCAGAACCCCGAGAAGTTAAAGGATCTTCGCCCTATTAGCCTCTGCAATGTCGTGTATATGCTCGTGTCCAAGGTAATTGCCAACAGGTTGAAGTGTATTTTGGGGGAGATCATCTCACCAAACCAGAGCGCTTTCGTCCCGGGGAGGCTCATTTCGGATAATACAATTCTGGCTTATGAGATGACACATTTCCTCAAGCGAAAGAGAACTGGGAGAGCTTCATTTGCTGCACTAAAGCTTGACATGAGTAAGGCATATGATCGGGTCGAGTGGGGCTTTCTTGAGAAGGTCATGCTGCAGTGGGGTTTCTGCCTAGTTTTGTACACCTGATTAGTAAATGTATCCGGACTGTGACATACAAATTCAAGGTAAATGGGGCATGCACGGAGACTGTGATCCCAGAGAGGGGGCTTCGCCAAGGGGACCCCATCTCCCCATATCTCTTCTTGCTATGCGCTGAGGGCTTGTCAGCTATGCTCCATCATGCAGAGAGGACCGGTCTTATCAAGGGAATCCAGTTGGTTCAGGGTGCCCCTACGGTGAGCCACCTGCTCTTCGCGGATGATTCCCTCCTTCTGTTCGAAGCCACGCAAGACAACATTCAGGTGATCAACCAAATTCTTCATGTCTATGAGATGGGATCGGGACAGATAATTAACAAGGACAAGTCAGCGGTGCTTTTTAGTAAGAACACACCAAATGCCATGAAACAACAGTTTCTGAATCTCCTTGGCCTCCGGTCAGAAAGTTGGCAGGGCAAGTATCTGGGTCTCCCTAGCTACGTTAGACAGTCCAGGCAGAAGTGTTTTGAGTACCTTAGGGATAGGATCTGGGAGATCCTTAAAGGCTGGAAAATCAAATTGCTATCTAAAGCCGGCAAGGAGATCCTCATCAAGACGGTGATTCAGGCCGTGCCCACGTATGCGATGGCTTGTTTTGATCTTACAAAGGCACTTTGCGAGAGCATCAGTCAATTGGTGTGCAAATTCTGGTGGGCAAATCAGGAGGACGAAGACAAACACCACTGGGTGAGTTGGGAAAAAATGACAATGCCGAAGGAGCACGGTGGGCTGGGTTTTCGTGACTTGCATTCTTTCAATATGGCCATGCTGGCGAGGCAAGTTTGGAGGATCATACAGGTGCCACATTCACTGTGTGCGCGTGTTCTGAAAGCGAAATACTTCCCACAAGGAGATGTCCTTTCGGCCGAACGACAACCAGGGATGAGTTATGTGTGGAGGAGCCTGCTGCAAGGGGTGCAAGTGGTTAAGGAGGGGATGATTTGGCGTGTTGGGTCGGGGGAAAACATCAACATCTGGCATGACCCGTGGCTTCCCTCCAATGACACAAGACAACCGCGTACACTGCAGGGTGCAAACCTTCTAACAAGAGTCTCTGAGTTGCTTGACCCTAGTACTAACCGTTGGGACGAGGAGCTTGTTCGGCAAACCTTCTGCCCCGATGATGCCAACTCCATTTTGAGCATTCCGATATGTGACCAGTATGACGATTTTGTGGCATGGCACTTTGATAGTAAAGGAATGTTCTCAGTTAGATCGGCGTACAGAGTCCATATGAATATTCTGGAGAGACAGAAGGTGCGCCAAGTTGGAGACAGTTCTGCCGGTCAGCAGCAGGAGTGTACTTTCTGGCGCTCCTTGTGGAAAATTAAGTGCCCTGCCAGAGTGCACCACTTCTTATGGAGGTTTGTGTGACGCCCCCGACTTAATCGTGCACTAATCATACATGCAAATGCACACGATCAAGCCTAAGGACTCACTTGAAGATATCACAACACAACTCTAAACACAAATAAAATAATACAAGCTTTATATTACAAGCCAGGGCCTCGAGGGCACGAATACATAAGATCGATGTCATACAAGCATCAGCGGAAGCATCAGGTATCTGAGTACAGACACAAAGTTAAACAGAGATAAGCCTTTAAAAGGCGGGGCAAAATAAAACACTAGATCGAAAGACGCGGGCCTCCTGCCTGGGTGTCTCCTAACTACTCCTGGTCATCGGAGGGCTCCTCGTAGTAGTACTCGCCAGCGGGGTAGTAGTAGTAGCCGTAGTCGACATCGGCGGGGGCAGCTGGCTCCTGGGCTCCGTCATCTGGTCGCATCAATCGGGTATGGGGAAAAAGGGAAGCAAAGCAACCGTGAGTACTCATCCAAAGTACTCAGCAAGACTGACATCAGATCTATTCTAAATATGCAACATTATCAAAGGAAGGCTGTATAAGTGGACTGATATGCAGAATTGCCAGAATAGAAGGGAAAGCCTAGCCTATCGAAGACTAGCATCTTCAGGGTCTTGCAGCATTAGAAGAGTACAGAGTAGTACATAAATATAGTAGTATCATCAAGTAGCAACAACGCCCAGAGATCCTTCCTCGACTCCCTACGAGAAAGCGATCCCGGAGCCAATAACTTTAACCCATTTCTAGTTGTAGAAGATCGGGATATTTTCCGAGCGTCCTGTTACCGTGGACACGGCTATTCGAATAGATATACTTCCCTGCAGGGGTGCACCAACTTACCCAACACGTTCGATGACTCTGGCCGGACACACTTGCTTAGTCGATGCCCGGCCTCGGACTATCGACACGTCGTAGCCCTACCTAGGCTCAACAGAGAGGCCAGCACGCCGGTCTACATCCTAAGCGCTCAGGGGTCTTGGGCCCATCGCCCTTTGCACTCCTGCGCATTGCGAGGACGGCCGGGAGCAGACCTAGCCCCCTTAATACAAGCGCAGGCTTTCACGGTCCAACCCGGGCGCGTGCCGCTCAACTGCTGACGTCTGAAGAGCTTCGGCTGATACTACGACGCCGAGTACCCATATTATTCCCACGTGCTGGTTAGCGCGAAAAGGCCAGAGGCCTACTCAAATTACATATCCTAACCCATTAGTGCATTTGGAGCGTGCGGCAACGAGAAGAGACTCACGATCCTGTGACCCCGTTGCCCCGTCTCGTGGACTTACGACAAGGGCTAAGAATGCCCGGCCGTGCCACGTATTCATCTCTCGGGCACCCTCATGGTCAACCCGACAACATATCTCTCGCGGGTACCCCTCGGGGCCTACCCGACTTTATCCAGTAACAACAGTAATTAAGTGCAAGTAACCGTGTGTCCAAAACATCTAGCAGGAATCCGAGGAATCACCCTCGTTGGATTCCCACTTGATGATCCCGTCAAAGTGAATCCAGAGAATCACCCTCGATGGTATTCACACTTGCGGGGTTGCACGACAGAGGCTTCATCGGAGGTGGTGGAAGAGGAATAACCCTCGGTAACCCACCACCGACTAGTTGTACTACAGAGGCATTATCGGGAGTGACATAAGAGGTATCACCCTCGGCACTCGATAATAGCTCTGCAGAGTCGAGCAACTTACGGGTGTGTGGTGATGTGCTGGTCACAGTCCGACGATCACCTCGATCGGGATACAGGTACTACAGCGGGGCAACTACAGCAAGGAAGAGGGGCCACAGATGGTTCACTACCATCCAACCTATTCTAAGCATTTTGGATAACAGGCAGGTATCAATATCAGTTACAAGGACAGGCTATGCATCAGAATAGGATAAAACAATAGCAGTAGCAAATTCTAATTCAAGCAGGAGGGAGAGAGAATAGGTGATATAGGCATGCGTCAAGGGGGGGTTGCTTGCCTGGAAGCTCTGCGGCAAAGGAGGGAGCGTCAGTGGGGTCGTCGGTCTCCTGAGCTGCGCCGGTCTCGGGGGCTATCGGAGAAGAAGAGGGGGAAGAAACAATAAATAAAAGGGCAAATAATGCAACACAGATGCGAGGCATGGAAGTATGCAATGTTTGTGGTGCCCTAATTCATTGCTATATGTCGCAGACGAGGCGGGAAAATATCTGGGATATTTTTCCGGCGTTTAGGCTGATTTCAGTATACTGAACCGGAGGGGACGGATCCATGTTCAGGTAGTTAGTAGTTTTGGACAAGCATTCTGACCGCGCATTCGGATTCGTCTCGAAATTCTGAGCAACTTTCATGTAGAAAGTTTTTCGATCCGAGCTACGGTTTAATTTCTACGAATTTTCAAAGATTTAAATAGTTTTCTGAATTTTCTGGAATTTATTTAATTATTTAAGTTGAATTATCCAGAATAGTGATTGCTGACGTCAGCATGACGTCAGTGGGTCAACCGCAGCAGTTCAGGTCAAACCTGCCAGCTGGGTCCCACATGTCATAGGCACAGTACTAATCAGGGGTTAGTTTAATCTAATTCGGGTTAATTAGGGGGTGGACCCCACATGTCAGCGACTGATTAATTATTAGTTTTATTAAAAAAACAATTTAACTAATTAACCGCGCGGGCCCACCGGTCAGTGACAGTACCGCCACGTCAGCGGAGTTGACCGTGGTCAACTGGTCAACTGGGCCCGCAGGGCCCAGCTGCCAGTGACCCAGAGGCGCCACGTGGGCAGCTAGCGAGGCGGCGGCCGGCGGCGAGCCGCCGGCGCCAAATACGCGGCGGAGCTCTCGGGCTCTCGCCGGAAAACGCGCTCCGGCGACCGTTTCGCGCGCGGCTTAGCTCTTTCGAACGAGCACTCGCCCGCGCATCGAATGGCGGTGGTCTCGTTGCCGGAATCGGCCGGAGTCGGCGATGGCGAGCGGTGGAGGCGGCAGCGCGCTCGGGCGATTTGCGGCTACGGCGTTTCCGGGCACGGCAAGCAGCGGCGATAGGCGCAAACGACTCGTACGGTGGCGCTGAGCACGAAGGCGAGCTCAGACGAGCTTAACGGCGACTAGACGGACGGCGACGAGCTCGTCCGCGGAGGCGAGCTCGGCCGTAACGAGATCGACGGCTAGCGGCGCGAGCGAGCTCAGGGGAAGATAGGGGGAGATGTGGAGCTCACCGGGGAGGCTCATGGAGGCCCGGCGATAGATTAGGAGCAGCAGAAGCGGTCAGAGTCGGAGGATCTCGCCGGCGACCGAGAAGAAGAGGGGCGGCTCGATCCGCTCACTGCAGGACTTCCCGTCTCGCGCTCGTCGGCGTAGACGACGTAGTCGACGTCGATGAGCAGCTAGGACAAGGTGGCGAGGTCCAATGGGGACGGTGGCCGCGGGAACGGCGACGTGCGGCGGCGGACGCGTACGGGAGAGAGAGAGGGAGCTCGCGCGAGTGGGAAAGAGAGGGGGAGAGTGGCGCAGGGTGTCGAGGGGGGAGGGATAGGGCTTGCCCTTATCCCCTCCGCGTCGGTGGCGTCGCGGTGTCGCCAGCTGGGCGGTGCGCTCGCGGCCAGCCACGGCACGGGCGACAGCGCGAGAGAGAGAGAAGAGAGGAGGGAGAAGAGGCCGACTGAGCTGGCTGGGCCGCACTGTGCACTCTGGCCCAGTCGGTCTGGCCTTTTGTTTTTCTTTCTGCCTTTTCTTTTAACAGAGGATTACAAAAATAATTGAACTGCCAAATACATTTTGTAAAATGTGGAAGTAGTCCACAAAATAACAATGCATTATTATGCTCTGCCCCAAAAAGGTTTGGACTATTTTGGATTCCATTTGAATTTTTAAAAAATGGAAATGCATTTTTAAGTGCTGTTTTGCACTGTTTAAATGCCCTAGCCCATATTTAGCATTGATGGTGATGTTGTTTTTCTTAACATCATTTGTTTTGGAATTTATGCTAAATGATGAACATTTTTCCAGCAACTTTTGTGCAACTCCAAATTTCAATTGCATTTGAATTTGAATTCAGTGGCAAAATTTGAAATGAGATATTAATCCAACATGATTATCATTGCAAATCTCAGATGACTTGGCATTAATATGGTGGATCACTGTAGTTCATTACATAGGGGTGTTACAATTCTCCTCCTATAAAAGAAATTCTCGTCCCGGGAATTCAGGAGGTAGAAGGAAACAAATCGGGGTATTCCTCCCGAAGACGATCCTCGCGTTCCCAAGTGGCTTCACCTTCAGTATGATTTGACCACTGCACTTTAAGGAACTTGGTAGTCTTCTGGCGGGTCCGACGTTCAGCTTGATCGAGAATGCTGATCGGATGCTCCTTATAAGATAGATCATCTTGCAAATCAAGCACCTCATGATCCACAGCTCGGTGCGGAGATTCCTTGAAGCAACGGCGAAGTTGCGACACATGGAAGACATCGTGGATGTGAGAGAATTGCGGCGGCAATTCCAATTTATAAGCCACTTGTCCATGTCTGGCGAGAATGCGAAAGGGGCCGATGTAGCGAGGAGCTAACTTGCCCTTAATTCCGAAGCGGTGAGTGCCCTTCATAGGAGTGACACGCAGATAAGGTTGCTCACCAGGTTGATAGATCGATCCCCAGTGTTTACGATCATAGTTGCTCTTCTGGCGAGCTTGTGCAGCTTTGAGATTTTCTCGCACAATTCGGACTTGCTCTTCGGCGTGTTGGATAATATCCGGACCAATGAGCGGTCGTTCCCCAGTTTCTGACCAATTCAGAGGGGTTCGACACTTACGTCCATATAACACTTCAAAGGGGGCCATTTTCAAACTTGCTTGATAGCTGTTGTTGTAAGAGAATTCGGCATACGGGAGAGATTCTTCCCACTTCTTGCCAAATGAAATGACACAAGCACGCAACATATCTTCAAGCACTTGATTAAGTCGTTCAACTTGGCCTTGGGACTGGGGGTGATAAGCTGTACTCCAGGTAATATGAGTTCCCATAGCTTGTTGGAAACTATTCCAGAAGTGTGAGGTGAAGAGGCTGCCACGGTCCGAACTGATCTCCTTCAAAATACCGTGGAGTGATACAATTCTGGAGACATACAGATCTGCTAATTGACTAGCAGTGATCGTCTCCTTGGCTGGCAGAAAGTGTGCAACTTTGGAGAGTTGGTCGACGACGACAAGAATAGCATCATGACCTTTCTGTGATCTGGGAAGACCAGTAATGAGATCCATTTGAACCTTGTCCCATTTCCATAAAGGAATAGGAAGCGGTTGCAGAATTCCAGCAAGCTTCTGATGCTCTGCTTTAACGCGACGGCAAACGTCACATTCAGCAACATATCGAGCAATATCCTGCTTCATTCTAGACCACCAGTACCTTTGACGGAGATCACGATACATCTTGGTGCTACCCGGATGAATAGACAGTGGTGTATCATGTGCCTCCTTCATAACCTTGTCGGTCATCAATTCGAACCGAGGTACCACAATGCGGTCTTTGAAATACAAGGTTCCATCTTCAGCAAGCGAGAAATCCCTGTACTTTTCAAGGTGAAGATCTATTTTCATCAGATCAACTTCAGCATCCTTAGCTTGCGCATGTTTAATAGCCTTCTAAAGATCTGGCTGAATAACAAGGGTATTAAGAGAACCCTGAGGAACAATGCAGAGGTTCAGCTGGCGCAATTCTTCATACAGACGAGGTTGAGCTCGCTGAACCATGAGGTTGTTACAATAGGACTTGCGGCTCAAGGCATCAGCCATCACATTAGCCTTGCTAGGGGTATAAGAAATACCACAGTCATAGTCCGTGATTGTTTCCAACCAGTGCTGTTGGCGGAGATTCAGATCCAGCTGAGTAAATAAATACTTCAGACTTTGGTGATCAGTATAGATCTCACATCGGTTACCGAGAAGGTAATGCCGCCACAGCTTCAATGCATATATCACTGCAGCAAGTTCAAGATCATGCACTGGATAATTCTCTTCATGAGGACGCAATTGTCGTGAGGCATAAGCAATTACTCTTCGTTCTTGCATCAGGACACAGCCTAATCCTTGACGAGAGGCGTCGCAATAGATCACAAAATCATTGCGAGAATCCGGAGGAGCAAGCACTGGTGCAGAAGTCAACTTGTCCTTGAGGGTCTGGAAACTTTCCTGACATTTATCTGTCCACTCAAACTTAACGCCTTTGTGAAGCAGATTAGTCAGTGGATTGGCAATCTTTGAGAAGTTCTCAACAAAGCGACGACAATAACTTGCAAGTCCGAGAAAACTTCTGACTTGCTTGACGTTCTTCGGAGGAGTCCAGTCAAGAATAGCCTGAATTCGTTCTGGGTTGACAACAATTCCATCCTTGGAAATCACATGTCCAAGGTAGGTTACTTCAGATAACCAAAATTCACACTTGGAATACTTGGCATATAACTGGTGCTCTCGAAGCTTCTCCAGAACAAGACGAAGATGTTCAGCGTGTTCTTCCTTATTCTTGGAATAAACCAGAATATCATCCAGATATACCACGACAAATTTGTCGAGGTAATCCATGAAGATATAATTCATCAGGCGGGAGAACGTTGCTGGTGCATTAGTCAAGCCAAATGACATGACGGTGTATTCATAAGAGCCATATCGAGTAACAAAGGCAGTCTTGGGAATATCCTCTTCGTGGACACGGATCTGATGATAACCCAACCTCAAGTCGAGTTTAGAGAACACTGATGATCCAGCCAGTTGGTCATACAGGTCATTGATCCGAGGAAGCGGATACTTGTTCTGAATGGTGGCTTGGTTGATAGGCCGGTAATCTTGGACCAATCGGTTTGTACCATCTTTCTTCTTGACGAAGAGAGAAGGTGCTCCCCAGGCAGAGGAACTTGGGCGGATGAAACCCTTTTGAAGTGACTTATCGAGTTCCTCCTTAAGCTCGAGAAGTTCATGCGGAGGCATCTTATAGGGACGCTTCGCAATAGGAGTTGTGCCTGGTTTAAGGTCAATGACGAACTCGACAGCCCTAACAGGGGGTACTCCTGGAAGTTCTTCCGGAAAGACATCTTGGAAGTCACGAACGACTGGAATATTTTCGATCCCCTCAAGAGGTGAAGCGTTCAACGCATTCAGTGCATATATCTGAGACTCGGCATTATGAATGACATGAGCCTGGTAAGTAACTATCTCATCCGAGGGATGCAAGAGTTGAATAGACTTAGCGGCACAATTGATTAAGGCGATGTGAGCCTTCAACCAATCCATTCCCAGAATGAAGTCAATCTTGGAAGACTTCAAAATAATGGGATAGGCACGGAACTCCAGCCCTTCAATATCAATAGTGACATCGGGGCTGAACATAGAGGTTCGACAATGGCCAGCGGGAATATTAACCACTAACGGATGGCGCAAATTTTCATGTTTAATGCCATGCATGAATGCAAACTCTTCTGATATAAAGGAATGCGATGCTCCTGTATCAAATAAAACAGATGCAGGTACTGAATTAACAAAGAGAGTACCCATCACAGTTTCTGGTTGATCTTGAGCTTCAGCCATGTTGACATGATAAGACTGCCCACGACCATATGAAGGTCTGGCATTATAAATGCGAGGCTGATTAATACCACGGCCATTTCCACGGCCAGCAGGAGGAAGCACGAGCTGATTCTGACTCTGTGAGCAGTCTCTGGCACGGTGACCTAGATGGCCACACTTGAAGCAGAGTCCATTGTCGGGACGTGGAGCAGGAGCTCGAAGCATTGGAGCTTGAGGTCTGAACTGTCTTGGAGGTGGAGGAGGCATACGTGGTGCAACATACGATGGCCCCTGAATAGGTACAGCTGGACGGTACATGCTCTGAGGGATCCAAATTCGGCGCTTCTGGGAAGACGAGCCCGAAGATGAGCCCGCTTCACGAGTGCGCTTCTGCGATTCCTTGTGCTCCCTCTGAGCGGTCTCCATCTGAATAGCATTGTTTACCAAGGTGGCGAAATCTGGGAAGTTATGAACAGCGAGAGCAAGCTTGATGTCTGGATGAAGCCCATCACGGAACTTTTCCTGTCTGCGGGCGTCAGTGGCAATGTCTTCCTCAGCATAGCGAGATAACTCCAGAAATTCTCGCTGATAAGCTTCCACAGACTTAGTACCCTGTGTGAGATTGCGGAGCTCGCGCTTCTTCCGGTCCATAACTCCTTGCGGAATATAACGGGCACGGAAAGCAGCCTTGGATTCTAACTAGGTGATAATGGTTCCAGCAGGTAGGGTTTGCCTGTGAGTATCCCGCCATTGTGCTGCGGGTCCCTTCAGGAAGTACGATGCGAAGGTGACATAGTTGGCAGGGGCCACATCCGCAGACTCCATCTTGAAAAAGATGTCGCGGAGCCAGTCATCAGCGTCTAGCGGCTGAGCTGAGTTGCGGTAAATGGTTGGATTCATACGCACAAACTCTGGTAAAGTGATTGAAGCTAGCTGCTGGTTGGCATTGGGGCGGGGAAACTGATCCATCAGTCCTTGCATAAACTGACGGTGCACTTCAAACTGTTGCATCATGGCTGCCATATAGTCGGGCGGTGGTGGATTATTGTTGGCACCACGGCCACGACCTGTCGGTCTAACCATCCTGCTAAAATTCAACAGGGGTAGTTTAGCAACGAGCATTACAGATGTATGGAACCATTCATGAAGTAACATGCACAGCAAAATGTAGTGCAAGAGATACATCAACATAGTCAACATAACATACAGATCCATACATAGGTTCGGTTACAGGCCAGCGTTACAACAGCATAAGAAAAGCTAGACAACTAGGCGGCACGCAGGCACGCGGTGGAGGGATACAACAACGCGACATAGCGATATGCTACATCAACGTCGGGGAAAACCACTGAACCTAGGTAACTGCACGTGACGAGGCAGGGTACTCTCGAAAGAAAGATCCTGCGCTTCGTGAACACTCTGGTGCAGAACCTGGTCCCGAACTGGAAGAAGAGGACCACGTGGAGGGATAAAACCTCCAACAGCAGGCCACTCAAGACTTGATGGCATCTCCGTCCTGCGCGGGTAAAGAATGTACTCTGGGTGCATCCGTGCACTGACTGCTGGCAGCAACTATGTTAGAGCGTCGTAAAGACGACCACGAGTGGCATACAACTCGACAGCAAGAGCTCGAGCAGTGCGGTCCAGAGCCTGGATGTGCTGTACCATAACCTGCGGGTCATATCGACGCGACACGTAAGGAGTACAGACAGCCGTGTAGTATCCAGTCTCATCCCCAGCAGGAGCATACGGGATGTATCTGAAAGCAGTCTCCTCCAAGCGACTGTTATGCTCTCTACGGAGATGGGCAATAGCAGTGTAGGCAGCATCATGGACAGCCATATCAGCAGTCACTCCAACACCATGGAAGGTGTGCAACTCCGTGATGGAGCGGTCCTGGCGATCAAAGATGCGAACCTTAGCATGGTACTGCTCCTGGTGGAACTCGCGGTAATCCTCCTAAACAGTGTACTCGGGATACCAGCGATATCCTAGCCTGGTCAAGAGCTCGACCAAAATGGCCGGAAACCCAGTCGCATCACTAGCCACGGTCAGACGGACAAGCTGTCTTGCGGGACGCATCTGAAATAAGACAGTGCAGATGTCAAAAGACAGTGTGAGAAACACATGATAACTGGGAAAGGAAAGGTTAAACAAACCAATGGAAAGGAAAAGATGGTTATCAGATTAACCAGTTCAAACGAAAAGATTAGTTACGGATAATCCAGCTCTCCGGGTGAATACGATTTCGAGAACCTAATGTCAGTGTTAGCAAAATCATTTAACCCGAAAGGAAGAGAGAACAGAATCCCTGAGTATAGATGAGGAATAAAAGATCCTAATACCACCCATTGGCGACGTGGGCCCGTAAGCCACACAGCCATGTTAGTAAAATCATTTTGCAAATTCTAGACTCAACTTCGGCCAAGGAGTTGGAAAGGGGGGTTCCTACAGGCAGTCGGCTCTGATACCAACTTGTGACGCCCCCGACTTAATCGTGCACTAATCATACACGCAAATGCACACGATCAAGCCTAAGGACTCACTTGAAGATATCACAACACAACTCTAAACACAAATAAAACAATACAAACTTTATATTACAAGCCAGGGCCTCGAGGGCTCGAATACATAAGCTCGATGTCATACAAGCATCAGCGGAAGCATCAGGTATCTGAGTACAGACACAAAGTTAAACAGAGATAAGCCTTTAAAAGGCGGGGCAAAATAAAACACTAGATCGAAATGCGCGGGCCTCCTGCCTGGGTGTCTCCTAACTACTCCTGGTCGTCGGAGGGCTCCTCGTAGTAGTACTCGCCAGCGGGGTAGTAGTAGTAGCCGTAGTCGACGTCGGCGGGGGCAGCTGGCTCCTGGGCTCCGTCATCTGGTCGCATCAATCGGGTATGGGGAAAAAGGGAAGCAAAGCAACCGTGAGTACTCATCCAAAGTACTCAGCAAGACTGACATCAGATCTATTCTAAATATGCAACATTATCAAAGGAAGGCTGTATAAGTGGACTGATATGCAGAATTGCCAGTATAGAAGGGAAAGCCTAGCCTATCGAAGACTAGCATCTTCAGGGTCTTGCAGCATTAGAAGAGTACAGAGTAGTACATAAATATAGTAGTATCATCAAGTAGCAACAACGCCCAGAGATCCTTCCTCGACTCCCTGCGAGAAAGCGACCCCGGAGCCAATAACTTTAACCCATTTCTAGTTGTAGAAGATCGGGATATTTTCCGAGCGTCCTGTTACCGTGGACACGGCTATTCGAATAGATATACTTCCCTCCAGGGGTGCACCAACTTACCCAACACGTTCGATGACTCTGGCCGGACACACTTGCTTAGTCGATGCCCGGCCTCGGACTATCGACACGTCGTATCCCTACCTAGGCTCAACAGAGAGGCCAACACGCCGGTCTACATCCTAAGTGCTCAGGGGTCTTGGGCCCATCGCCCTTTGCACTCCTGCGCGTTGCGAGGACGGCCGGGAGCAGACCTAGCCCCCTTAATACAAGCGCAGGCTTTCACGGTCCAACCCGGGCGCGTGCCGCTCAACCGCTGACGTCTGAAGAGCTTCGGCTGATACTACGACGCCGAGTACCCATATTATTCCCACGTGCTGGTTAGCGCGAAAAGGCCAGAGGCCTACTCAGATTACATATCCTAACCCATTAGTGCATTTGGAGCGCGCGGTAACGAGCAGAGACTCACGATCCTGTGACCCCGTCGCCCCGTCTCGTGGACTTACGGCAAGGGCTAAGAATGCCCGGCCGTGCCACGTATTCATCTCTCGGGCAACCTCATGGTCAACCCGACAACATATCTCTCGCGGGTACCCCTCGGGGCCAACCCGACTTTATCCAGTAACAACAGTAATTAAGTGCAAGTAACCGTGTGTCCAAAACATCTAGCAGGAATCCGAGGAATCACCCTCGTTGGGTTCCCACTCGATGATCCCGTCAAAGTGAATCCAGAGGAATCACCCTCGATGGTATTCACACTTGCGGGGTTGCACGATAGAGGCTTCATCGGAGGTGGTGGAAGAGGAATAACCCTCGGTAACCCACCACCGACTAGTTGTACTACAGAGGCATTATCGGGAGTGAGATAAGAGGTATCACCCTTGGCACTCGATAATAGCTCTGCAGAGTCGAGCAACTTAGGGGTGTGTGGTGATGTGCTGGTCACAGTCCGACGATCACCTCGATCGGGACACAGGTACTACAGCGGGGCAACTACAGCAAGGAAGAGGGGCCACAGATGGTTCACTACCATCCAAGCTATTCTAAGCATTTTGGATAACAGGCAGGTATCAATATCAGTTACAAGGACAGGCTATGCATCAGAATAGGATAAAACAATAGCAGTAGCAAATTCTAATGCAAGCAGGAGGGAGAGAGAATAGGTGATATAGGCATGCGTCAAGGGGGGGTTGCTTGCCTGGAAGCTCTGCAGCAAAGGAGGGAGCGTCAGTGGGGTCGTCGGTCTCCTGAGCTGCGCCGGTCTCGGGGGCTATCGGAGAAGAAGAGGGGGAAGAAACAATAAATAAAAGGGCAAATAATGCAACACAGATGCGAGGCATGGAAGTATGCAATGTTAGTGGTGCCCTAATGCATTGATATATGTCGCAGACGAGGCGGGAAAATATCTGGGATATTTTTCCGGCGTTTAGGCTGATTTCAGTATACTGAACCGGAGGGGACGGATCCATGTTCAGGTAGTTAGGAGTGTTGGTCAAGCATTTTGACCGCGCATTCGGATTCGTCTCGAAATTCTGAGCAACTTTCATGTAGAAAGTTTTTCGATCCGAGCTACGGTTTAATTTCTACGAATTTTCAAAGATTTAAACAGTTTTCTGAATTTTCTGGAATTTATTTAATTATTTAAGTTGAATTATCCAGAATAGTGATTGCTGACATCAGGGTGACGTCAGTGGGTCAACCGCAGCTGTTCAGGTCAAACCTGCCAGCTGGGTCCCACCTGTCATAGGCACAGTACTAATCAGGGGTTAGTTTAATCTAATTCGGGTTAAATAGGGGGGTGGACCCCACATGTCAGCGACTGATTAATTATTAGTTTTATAAAAAAACAATTTAACTAATTAACTGTGCGGGCCCGCCGGTCAGTGACAGTACCGCCACGTCAGTGGAGTTGACCGTGGTCAACTGGTCAACTGGGCCCGCGGGGCCCAGCTGCCAGCGACCCAGAGGCGCCACGTGGGCAGCCAGCGAGGCGGCGGCCAGCGGCGAGGCGGCGGCCGGCGGCGAGCCGCCGGCGACCAAATACGCGGCGGAGTTCTCGCCGGAAAACGCGCTCCGCCGACCGTTTCGCGCGCGGCTTAGCTCTTTCGAACGAGCACTCGCCCGCGCGTCGAATGGCGGTGGTCTCGTTGCCGGAATCGGCCGGAGTCGGCGACGGCGAGCGGCGGAGGCGGCGGCGCGCTCGGGCGGTTTGCGGCTACGGCGTTTCCGGGCATGGCAAGTAGCGGCGATAGGCGCAAACGACTCGTACGGTGGCGCTGAGCACGAAGGCGAGCTCAGACGAGCTTAATGGCGACTAGACCGATGGCGACGAGCTCGTCCGCGGCGGCGAGCTCGGCCGTAATGAGATCGACGACTAGCGGCGCGAGCGAGCTCAGGGGAAGAGAGGGGGAGATGTGGAGCTCACCGGGGAGGCTCACAGAGGCCCGGCGATAGATTAGGAGCAGCAGAAGCGGTCGGAGTCGGAGGATCTCGCCGGCGACCGAGAAGAAGACGGGCGGCTCGATCCGCTCGCTGCAGGGCTTCCCGTCTCGCGCTCGTCGGCGTAGACGACGTAGTCGACGTCGATGAGCAGCTAGGACAAGGCGGCGAGGTCCAACGGGGACGGTGGCCGCGGGAACGGCGACGTGCGGCGGCGGACGCGTACGGGAGAGAGGGAGGGAGCTCGCGCGAGTGGGAGAGAGAGGTGGGAGAGTGGCGCAGGGTGTCCAGGGGGGAGGGATAGGGCTTGCCCTTATCCCCTCCGCGTCGGTGGCGTCGCGGTGTCGCCGGCTAGGCGGTGCGCTCGCGGCCAGCCACGGCGTGGGCGACAGCGAGAGAGAGAGAGAAGAGAGGAGGGAGAAGAGGCCGGCTGAGCTGGCGGGGCCGCACTGTGCACTCTGGCCCAGTCGGTCTGGCCTTTTGTTTTTCTTTCTGCCTTTTCTTTTTACAGAGGATTACAAAAATAATTGAACTGCCAAATACATTTTGTAAAATGTGGAAGTAGTCCACAAAATAACAATGCATTATTATGCTCTGCCCCAAAAAGGTTTGGACTATTTTGGATTCCATTTGAATTTTTAAAAAATGGAAATGCATTTTTAAGTGCTGTTTTGCACTGTTTAAATGCCCTAGCCCACATTTAGCATTGATGGTGATGTTGTTTTTCTTAACGTCATTTGTTTTGGAATTTATGCTAAATGATGAACATTTTTCCAGCAACTTTTGTGCAACTCCAAATTTCAATTGCATTTGAATTTAAATTCAGTGGCAGAATTTGAAATGAGATATTAATCCAACATGATTATCATTGCAAATCTCAGATGACTTGGCATTAATATGGTGGATCACTGTAGTTCATTACATAGGGGTGTTACAGTTTGCTCATAATAGCCATCCCCTTCTTCGGAATGTCCAGCGCATAGGAGTGGAACTGGATGCCCGGTGTGTCATCTGCAAGCGACAGTTTGAGGACGGTGGACATTTGTTCTTACGGTGCAAGGAGGTCAGGAAGATGTGGAGGAGCCTTGATATGGAACATATCCGACAACAGCTCCTGAATTGCGAGACGCCCGGACTGCTGCTTACTGCTGTTTTCAAGCTCCCTGAAACTGTCAAGCTACAGGTTATCTGCCTGCTATGGTCCTGGTGGTCAGAAAGGAACAATGCAAATCACAAGAAGCAGAGGCTTTCGGTGGATGCGTTTCGAGCACGTGTTGGCTACCTCACAAATGAGTGGGCTGAATTCCTGGGCGCTAAGGAAGAATGCACTACCAACAAGGCCCCTACCCATAAGTGGCGTGCACCCCCGCCATAGTTCGTCAAGATAAATATTGATGCCGCTTTCCAGACGACGACTGGCGTTGGGGGGTGGGGAGCCACTGTCCGTGATCACTCGGGCGACATTCTGTTGGCGGCGGCGGGCAGACTTGATCACTTGGCTAGTGCTTTCCAGGCAGAGGCCGAAGCCCTGCTTAAAACAGTCCAGCTTGCTGAATCTTATGGCATAGGCCGAGCCCTGTTCGAGACGGACTGCCTCAACCTTCAGAAGGCTCTTTCATCGACTACTCAAGACCGGGGGCCTCTAGGTGTCCTCTTTCGAGAAGCGAAGTACCTCCTGCAGCTAAACTTTATAGAGCATAAGATCTTGTTTTGCCCACGTGAATGTAACCGCCCAGCGCATGTGTTGGCTGCCCTTGGCTCGTCGACTGAGCCTGGTTCTCAGCAAGTTTGGGATTCAGATTATCCCGCTATTGTAACTTCTTCCGTGGCCGCCGATATGGTTGGTCCAGAGTAATGTGGAATACAAGGTGTTCCTGATCAAAAAAAAAAAAAAAAAAAAAAAAAACAACAACTTAAGATGCTTATGTCTCTGCCAAAGAGTGGTGGTTTGAGAAGACAGTTAAATTTAGTTAATATTTATTATCCCAATAAAAAATAAAAAATAAATACCATTTCTTTTAAAAAATAGAATAGTGAGACATATTAAAACGCAATTTGTGTTCCAAGTTGCTACCTCTTCTCTTTTAGTATTATGAAATTTCATTCCTATTGAAATATTCATTGATAGATAAAAAAAGGAAGACTCTAATATAATAGAAAATGAAATCGAACGATCGACCCAGACATAGACGGTCGATCCAAGTGGATATACGATATAAATATATACCGTAGCGAGTGTAGTTCAATGGTAAAACAACTCCTTGCCAAGGAGATACAAGTTCGATTCCCACCGCTCGCCCGCTTAATTTAGCAAAGTACTATGATAAAAAAGTTTAGTCTAGTTGACTATTAACTACTTATATTAAATTAATTATTAATTAGGTGTGAAATGTGTGGGCCTTCGGAAATCAAGCCAAGATGCCTTCGATCCTTGTATCCAAGATCAAAAGCGACTTGCGTACGTGGGTCATTGCCAACGTAAATTATTTGAGTGCCATTATTCCAGGAGAGTGACCCCTAACTGTTTGACCTTTCAATCGTGTATCCTTGGGTCAAGAACTGGGGCTTCACAATTACTTTGCAATATTTGTAAAAAATATTTTGGTTTTCCTTGTTATTTAATGAGACGCGGCAAATATTTTGCCTCCATTAAAAAATGCAACTATTGCACAAAATAATTGAAGAAAGTACACATGCACTGATTTTATCTTTTTCTAAAAAGAAGAAAAATATTGCTCTTTGGATCGAAGATGTTACACCCATCCAACTAGTAATTGGTTATTATTAAAACGTGCAACATAAATAAACTGCAACATGGACTAACGCAATATTTTGAAGCAGATATAATAATTAAAGTAAGCGCGTGAAAGAATTGAGGAGTAACAAGTTGGACGAATGAACAGGACCTCCTATTTGCCGTTCTATGCAACAAATTCACGCTCAATCGCATATATGGGCGACCGGGCCAGCCCGTTAAGCTTTTGTTTGTTTTCGAGTTTTTTTTCCAGTTTTTCCACTTCGTATGGTATTATAGTGGGGACCCTATATGACGCTCTCTGCGTCAAATAGCTGGGGATTCGCACAGGGGGCGCCCACCTGGGCCGGGCAACTCACACGTACTGTAGCGAACCATGTTTTTCTGTAGCGCATTTACTCTCACGCATGTACTGTAGCAACCAGTCCATCCACGCTAAGCTGTCCAGTTTTTTTTTTTTACCACTCAAAAAAAAAAGCTGTCCAGTTTTTTTCTATGGCATACTGTAGAGGACCAGTTCTTATAGCAGATCGTGTTGTAGCAATCGGGTTACTGTAGCAACCAATTATTGAAATTCAAGAGACATTTTTTTTGGGAAAAAATCAAACATTTTTTCGAAAAAACAAACAATTGTTGAAAAACTCTGAACATTATTTAAAGGAAACATTATTTGATTTTTTAAAAGACTAAGAAAATGGCCCGTGCTTTGCAACGGGATAAAAATTCATCGCACTCCTTCGACAAAACTTAAAAACCAGTTTGTGCAATTTCCAAAAAAACTTATGTAAACATTTTTTGAAAAACAAGAACAAAAGTGAAAACGTGAACGTTTTTTCAAAATTACGAACAATTTTTACAAAACTCAAAAAAAAATTGAAAATCCCCCCGAACAATTTTTGAATTGGCGAACAAATTGCGAAAACATGAACTATTTTTTCAATTTGTGAATAAATTTCTGAAACGTAAAATTTGTTGAATTTGTTAACAAATTTGGAAAACGGGAACATTTTTTAAAGTTCCCGAACATTTTTTGAATTTGTGAAGAAATTTTGAAACATGAATGTTTTTTGAATGTGTGAACAAATTTTGAAAAATGGGAACATTTTTTTAAAATCCTTGAACTTTTTAGTTTGTGAACAAAATTTCAAAATGCGAACATTTTTAAAAAGTTGACGAACATTTTTTGAAAACGCGAACATTTTTTCAAATTGACGAATTTTTTTGAAAACATGAAGATTTTTTCAAATTTACAAACATTTTTTCAAATTTACAAACATTTTTTCAAATTTACAAACATTTTTTCAAATTTACAAACATTTTTTCAAAATTTACAAACATTCTTTCAAATTTACAAGACATTTTTGAAAGCGCGAACATTTTTTCAAATTTGCGAACAATTTTGAATTGTGAACATTTTTTTGAAATTTGCGATTTTTTGCAAAATAAATAAAAAAGGAATTAAAAGAAAGAAAGAAAAAATTAAAAAAGAAAAAAATAAAAAGAAAAAGAAAAAGAAACAGAAAAAAAAGAAAATAAGAAGAAAAAAAGAAACAGAAAAAAGAAAAGAAAAAACGAAAAAGATTCATAAAAAACGGAAAAGAAAAGAAAAATAAAAAAACAGCCAAGGAAAAAGTAAAAAAAGAAATAGAAAAAACGAAGAAAAAAGAAAAAACCGTAAAAACCAGTTAATAGAGAAAAAAACGGTTCAGCAACCTTCTAGAAGGTTCCCAAAACCGGTCAGGAACCTTCCAGATGGTTCCCAAACCGGGATCGATGGAACACTTTGATGGGCCTAGAATGCTCGCTCGCTCGCCACTGTGTGTGCGAAGCGTCCACAAATCGACGCAAAGAGCGGCGAATAGGAAATTCCATTATAGCGACTCAGAATACTGTAGCTAGCGCTTTTTCCTCTTCTGGTTTCTAGTGTTTTTTGGTTTCTAGTCGGGTTTTCCATTCAGAGTTCCAATTAAAAATATTTTTTAAAATATTAAACATTTTTGGAATTCTCATAAAGATATTTGAAAAGTATGAACATTTTTTCAAAAAAATTGTGGAACATGTTTTAAAATTATAACCATTTTTGAAATATTTTTGTAAAAGAGAAAATTTGTTGAAATTATCAACGTTTTGAATTTTCACAAACATTTTCAAAATTATGACTATTTTTTGAAAAGAAAATAAAAACCAAAATAAAAATGAAAAATAAAAAACCCGATCGGAAACTAGTGAAGGAAACACCAGAACAAAAAGGGAAAAACAACCTTCTTGAGGATTCTCAAAACCAGATTTTTGTAGACGCTGTGATACCTAATTGAGCCGGTCCATTTAGCACCCTTATGATTGCTCGACATCTCTTTGAGCGAGCAGAGCGAATAGGAGGAATTGCTGGCAGATCCTATTTGACGCTCATGTGCTCGGCCTCCTGACGCCCTAGTTGGGACGCCCTACGGTCGCTTCGCTGTTTCTTCTCTTCTCTCTTTTTTTCTTTTTCTTTTCTTTTCTTTTCTGCTGCTTCTATTTCGTTTCTTTATTTATCTTTTTCCTTTTTTTCTTTTTTCGTGTATTAGACAAAGTTTGTAGCGTGTTATGAAGATGTTCATAGCATATTAAAAAAAATCATGGTATATTACAAAAAGTTCCCCATGCATTATAAAAATGTTTGCCGTATAGAAATTGTTCAACGAATAATACAAATGTTCAATCTGTTTTTGAAATTAGATCAGCAAATATTACACAAATGTTCAATGTGTATATGAAAATTGTTCAACGTAAATTACAAAATATTCAATATATGTTCAAAAATCGTTCAACGTATATATTCGTATTCCAAAAAAAATCATCAGATAAAAAAATTCATCGTATAATACAAAAAAAATCCATCATTTATTATTAAAATGTTCAGAAAATATTCAGTGTGTACTTTGAATAATGTTCACCATATATATAATTTTTTATAGTACAGAAAATTATAAAAAAGAAGAAGTGCGAAAATAAAAAAAAAGGAAGAAAAAATGACCAAAAAAAGGTATGCCCCAGTAAACCGACTGCTACAGTATGCATACATGTTGCTACATTGCCCCGTCTTCTACAACCCTATACAGTAACACTTGTTAGGCCAGCCCAATGCGCTCGCCCTTGCGCGTTGCCTCCGTTGTTTGACGCCTGTGGGCGTCGAGCAGGAGGCCCGTTGGTGCGGTGCGAGGGCTGAACAAGACTGGAGCTACACCATGTTTTTCGTTGCGGTCGACACAACCCACTAAGTTGCTCTCCGCGAGGTTGGTGCCCGACCCATGCATTAGCAATTGTTTCTCTTTCCTGGGCCATGTTTTCCGTTGCAGTCGACACAGTCCACTAAGCTGCTCTCTGTGAGGTATGTGCCTGGCCCATTAGCAATTTTTTCTCTTTCCTAGGCCATGTGTTTCAGTTGCGGTCGACACATCCCACTAAGTTGCTCTCGTCTAGGAGCCGGAGGTTGTACCTCTGGTCGGCCTGCGCCTGCCCGCATGGACTGGCGAGGGCGATGGCGTCGGCTCGTCGTCGGACGCCTCTTTTTCCATTGCTTCGTCCGCATCGCTGCCCTCCGGAGGGCTCGCTGGCAAGCCAACCTGTATCCGGCTGGCTTGACGGGCCTGCCAGCCGGCCGCAATGCCGGACAGCTCCTGCTTTTGTTTGTTCGAGAGGCTCTCCCATAGAGCTTTGGAGCTCGAGGCCATGGCAGGTGTGGTGCAGAGAGGAGATCAGGAGCGAAGGTGGGATGCGACTGTTGACGGGCCTGGCCACGTTTAAATAGCGGGCGGGTACCAGACCAAGCGGTGGGGTGTTTAATGCGGGTCGGTAAACGGACGAACGTGTGGCGCTCGCATGCAGGCGCCGAAGTAGATTTCTCGGTAAATGCGCTGGTTTAATGGAGGGGGAGGACAGACGGTTGTCGTTTCTGTTGGAAATATGCCCTAGAGGCAATAATAATTTTTTATTTATTTCCACGTTTATAATTAAGAGTTTATATTCTATTCTATAACTGCTATGATTCTGTAATATGCGATTCAGTGGAAAACTCATAAGCACGTGTGGAATGATAAACGGTAAAACCTGATTCCTAGTCTTGCCTATAGGACTAGCTCAAGTGTTGTATGTTGATCATGTTTTCCAGATCTTGGGATATTGCTAAGTGTAGCGATAGTCCCAAAACAACATTGATAGTATGACGTTAGAAGAACGATCATAATGAATTGACCCAACTTGTTTTGTTATACTTTGATATACAATCGTCACAAGTCTATTGATATAACATGGAGAGTTAATGTATGCTTTAGTTCCTTAGACCATGAGAGTATCGTAGCCAGTTCTTACCGGACGATGGACTTTGGGGTTGCTCAAACGTCATCGGTAACATGGTGTTCATAACGATAACTTACATGTTCGTTAGAAAGTATGACAAGGGGCTAGATAGCTCAAGTGTGGGATTTGCTCCTCCGATGATGGAGAGATATTCTTAGGGCCCTCTCGGTGTGACGGTATCCATCATCGTCTGGCTAGATACATGTGACTAGGTCACAGGGATGCCGGAACATGTCAACGAGAAAGAAGAACAAAAGTGGTAACGAGAAGACCGGTATAGTGAGCATGATAATGACAGAGGGTACCGATATATCTCACCTCGGGTTTTGTAAAGTATCGCGAAGCAAAGGGAATAGCACATGATAACAAAAGGTTCACTCGAATTTCATCCGTCTATTCATAGGGATCAATATGAATGTCCACGGTTCCGCTATTGGTCATTGAACGAAAGGAGTTTTGTTCATGTCTATGTTTTACCGAACCTACAGGGTTACAAGATTAAGGGAATCACGATCAATTGAGTGTTAGTGGAGTAAGAGTTATGAGAAAATATTTAAGAAATAATTCTGTGAATATAAGAAGTAGTTTCGAGAGAAACCGAAAGCGTTTCGGGGTTACCGGAAGAGTTTCGGGTAATACTGGAAAATGATATATAGGTGGAAATTGTTTTTGAGGACTTAAATATAAATTCTAAAGGACTCTAATATGATTAGGAAGCCCCTGGAATTTATTCATAGTCAATGGGCTAAAGAAAATAAGAAAAAACATATTAGAGGAAAGTTAATGGGCTCTGAGGCCCATTAGTGGAGGGGTCCCAAGGGGAGGCCGAATTGGGAGGTGGAGTTGGACTCCACCGCCCCCTAGGCCGATGAAAGGGGAGGGGAAATCCTTCCCAAGTCGGCCACCCCTCCCCCTCCCTTCAACCTATTATATACTAGAGGATTTTGGCCTTTGGAGATACAAGTTTTGGAGCCTCTTCTAGTTCTCTAATTCTAGTTCTAATTTAGACTTGATCTAGATTAGAGCTAGACCTAGTTATCTCAAATCCTCATAATAGAGAAGCCCCATGAGGTTCTCTTATTCTCCCTCTAATTCTCCGGCGAGGACTAGCTCTGGACGGCGAAGCGCTGCCGGATCGTGAAGCATGTATGCTTGCAATCTGTAGAGAGGCCGTGCTTTCGGTCTTTTCTTCGAGGGACCGTCGTGGTCGCTTCGAGTGACTTCAAGAACGATCTACACCAACTCTTCTTCCACTGCATCTCGAAGTTGGTAACAATCCTATCTAAGCTTGTATGCATCTTCATAGTGATCTGGGACCTTGTTCGGAGGGCGATTTTTTTTTGTTTTCTACCATGTTTCCCAACAGTGGCATCATGAGTGGTTCTATGAGTAGATGTAGATTTCTATCTAGATCACATGTGATTGTGAGGGAGTTGCACAAAGTTTTTAGTAATGAATTTGATCTATTGCTAAAAAGAATTAAGAACTAGATGAGTTCTAGAGCTTAATAAAATTGTGCGAGTAGAAGATAAGATCTTTTACTTAATGTTCTTGTTTGCTTCCCACAAGTGTTGCTTCGGTTCAGTTCATTGGCGGCATGATATAGCTTTCTACAAAGTTTTGACAATCGATTGACTCTGGCTATCAACAATCTGCTAATAGTTCTTTGGGCTACATCATAGTCAAGAATAGTGAAACGTCACAAACACAAGAGGGCATGAAGATAATTGATCTTCACGGGGGTCACGCGTATTGACGAAGTTTAGTGTGGGCTAGAGATTTTTAATTAAGTCTGCTCCCTCACACACCGCGCAACTTTAATCTAGCAACAAGAATAATCATACTTGATGGTGGACGTAGGTAGCTAGTGTTCTCCGAAACCCTAGAAGCCACGTAAATTAAAATTTGCCAAACCGATTAGAGGATGGCTAACTTGATTTTGCAGGATGCATGTGATGTGGTATAGCCTTCGTCATGATAATGAGTTTATGTATGAGATGGTTATGTGATGTAATGTTTAAGTGACATGCGCGTCACAGTACGATATGATGGCTGGAGCCACGCGAATGTCACTTTAATGACCTGTGTGTCAAAACATAATGTAATAGAATAGCTATAGAGATAGCATACAGGTTACAAACGGAGGTGACAAGCTTGCACGGAGGACCCCGGCACACGGAGGCTGTACAAGGCGCAGAGGAGGAGGGCTGAAATTTTGGTGCCACGACAGCGGTTTTTGAAATTGCTGCCATGGCAGCATTTTTGAAACGGTTGCCACGACAAAGATTTTTCTGCTACCACGACAACGTTTTTCGGCTGAAAGTTCATGTGGACCATGAAGACTTCCCGGCGCCCAGGGCTATACCATATCATGCTATTTTGAATTGCCTGAGATGTTTATCCCTTTATGCTTGCACCCTTTTGATTGCACGGTAGTCGTTTTTATTCGGGTGACCTCTCACTTAAAATATCAAGTTGTTAATTACTGCTCTTCCTAGTGTAGCAACCGTCTATAACACATAGCTTTTCGGGGTACGTCATGTCCACATGACTATGAATGAATCATGAGGTGTAAGACGGGTGAAGGTCAGACCTCACAGTAGGAACACTCGGTTGTCTTGAAGTTCTAACATGATAGTACTAAGCTCGGAGCACAAAGCATTGAAAGATGAACAAGAGTCATATGGAGATATGATCGCAAGTTAGCCTACTGATTGAAGTTCTCGTCATCAGTGATGTCCACATCAATGGCGGTCAATTAGACATGGGTCTTGAATCACTTAAAACCAATTATGAGAGATATTGGTTTGAGTGCGAGCACAATTATGAATTAATTAAGTTTAATGACTAGTGCAATTAATTATGAACATTGTCTATGTGTAGTTTGCATTATAGTTGTAGAATTATGACTTGCGGTTCCACCTTTCCTGTTGAAATTGATTAGCTGTTTTTTATCTTGCTGAATCTTTACGATTGGTAAATGTAATGAGAGGATCGTCCTCTAGAGTGTCGAGAAGGATTTTGTCCTATTGCATGCTTACAATACTCTCCCGTAGATGCCGTGGATGATGAGACTCACGTCCTTCGATCCAAAAGGCTAGAATCCTATTACGATCTACTTGCTTCCAAGAAACCTGAACTTCAAAATGTTTGGGATAGTCATGTGATATTCTTGGAACTGAAATTGTTATCAGAAACAAACAAAGGCTAAAAGATATGTGATATCTAAAGGAGTGTTTGCTTTCAAGTTCTAGTGAAGCGTTTGTGTGAAGATAGTAACACAAGTTGTTTTTTTTGGTATTTTAGAATTTTTGGCAAAGAAAAGAAGAAGGCAAATAAAAAGGCAAAAGGCAAGAAAATATAAAAGAAGCAAAAGAAAAGTGTTTGTGCGAAGGCACCTGATTTGGTAGATGATGTCTCCCTGCTACTTGTAGACTGCGTTGGAATTTCCCCGAAGAGGAGAGGATGATGCATTATAGTAGAGATAAGTATTTCCCTCAGTTAAGAACCAAGGTTATCAATCCAGTAGGAGAACCAAGCAAAATTCCGTTAAGCGCACCTGCACACACAAGAGCAAACACTTGCACCCAACGCAAATAAGAGGGTTGTCAATCCTCTTAGCGGTTATTTGCAAGGATTAAATCTTATAGAGATAAGTAGATAAACTAAAATACTAAATAAAATAAAAGTAAATAAATTGCAGCAAGGTATTTTTAGGTTTTTTATATATGATAAAGTAGACCCGGGGGCCATAGTTTTCACTAGAGGCTTCTCTCTCGAACACATAGCATACGGTGGGTAAACAAATTACTGTTGGGCAATTGATAGAAAAGCAAATAATTATGACGGAATCATGGCAATGATCATGTATATAGGCATCACGTTTGAGACAAGTAGATCAACTCCTGCCTGCATCTACTACTATTACTCCACCCATCGACCGCTATCCAGCATGCATCTAGGGTATTAAGTATGAAACAGAGTAACGCCTTAAGCAAGATGACGTGATGTAGACAAAGTAAACTCAAGCAATATGATTAAACCCCATCTTTTTATCCTTAATGGCAACAATACAAATACATGTCATGTCCCCTTCTATCACTGGGATTGAGCACCGCAAGATTGAACCCATCACAAAGCACCTCTCCCGTTGCAAGACAAATCAATCTAGTAGGCCAAACCAAATCGATAGATCGTAGAGAAATACAAAGCTATAATAATCATGCATAAAAGAGTTCAGAGAAGACTCAAATATTTCTCATGAATAATCTGATCATAAACTCACAATTCATCGGATCCCAACAAACACACCGCAAAAGAAGATTACATCGGAGAGAACTCCAAGAACATTGAGGAGAACATGGTATTGAAGATCAAAGAGAGAGAAGAAGCCATCTAGCTACTAGCTATGGACCCGTAGGTCTGTGGTAAACTACTCACACATCATCGAAAGGGCAGCAAGGTTGATGAAGAAGCCCTCCGTGATCGATTCCCCCTCCGGCAGAGTACCGAAAAGGCCTCCAGATGGGATCACGGAAGAACAGAGGCTTGCGGCGGCGGAAAGGTTTTCTCTTCTGTCTCTCTGGTATATTGGGAATATTTTAGAATTTATAGCGCTGGAATTAGGTTAGGAGGGGCAACGAGGGGCCCACAAGCCTGGGGGCGCGCCCTACCCCCCTGGGCGCGCCCTCTAGGCTTGTCGCCTCCTCGTGGCTCTTCTGGTCTTCTCCCGAAGCTTCGTGGGTCTCTTCTGGTCCAGAAAAAATTAATCCAAAGTTTTTTTCTCGTTTGGACACTTTTTAGTAATGATTTTCTGAAAAGGCAAAAACAAGCAGAAAACAGCAACTGGCACAGGGCACTGGGTTAATAGGTTAGTCCCAAAAAAGATATATAATGGCATCTAATTGCATATAAAACATCCAAGATTGATACTATAATAGCATGGAACAATCAAAAATTATAGATACGTTGGAGACGTATCAAGCATCCCCAAGCTTAATTCCTGCTCGTCCTCGAGTAGGTAAATGATAAAAATAGAATTTTTGATGTGGAATGCTACCTATCATGTTTCATCATGTAATCTCTCTCTTACGGTATGAATAATAAGATCCGAATGATTCAAAGCAATAGTCTATAATTTGATATAAAGACATCAATACTCAGGCATACTAATAAACAATCATGTCTTTCAAAATAAAAATGCTAAAGAATGTTATCCCTACAAAATCATATAATCCTGTCATTCTCCATCTTCTTAACACAAAGTATTTATCATGCACTACCCTGATGACAAGCCGAGCAATTGGTTCATACTTTTTAACGCGCTTCAGCTTTTTCAACCCCCACACAATACATGAGCACAAGCCATGGATATAGCACTACAGGTGGAATAGAGTGTCGTGGTAGAGATAAATAAGAGAAGTCAAAAATAAGAAGATAGTCTCACATCGACGAGGCTAATCAACGGGCTATGGAGATGCCCATCAATTTATGTCAATGCGAGGAGTAGGGATTGCCATGCAATGGATGCACTAAGAGCTATAAGTGTATGAAAGCTCAACATGAAAACTAAGTGGGTGTGCATCCAACTTGCTTGCTCATGAAGACCTCGGGCATTTGAGGAAGCCCATCATCGGAATATACAAGCCAGCTCCTATAATGAAAAATTCCCACTAGTATATGAAAGTGACGAAATAGGAGACTCTCTATATGAATAACATGGTGCTACTCTGAAGCACAAGTGTGGAAAAAGGATAGTAAAATTGCCCCTTCTCTCTTTTTCTCTCATTTTTTTTCATGGCTCTTTTTGGCCTCCTTTTTTTATTTTTTTTTATTTTTCGTCCGGAGTCTCATCCCGACTTGTGGGGGAATCATGGCCTCCATCATCCTTTCCTCACTGGGACAATGCTCTAATAATGATGATCATCACACATTTATTTACTTACAACTCAATATTACAACTCGATACTAGAACAAAAGTATGACTCTATATGAATGCCTCTGGTAGTGTACCAGGATGTGCAATGATGCTAGCGTAACATGTATAAAAATGATGAACGGTGGCTGAGCCACAAATACTATGTCAGCTATATGATCATGCAAAGCAATATGACAATGATGATGTGTGTCATAAAAAACGGAACGGTGGAAGTTGCATGGCAATATATCTCGGAATGGCTATGGAAATGCCATGATAGGTAGGTATGGTGGCTGTTTTGAGGAAGATATAAGGAGGCTTATGTGTGATAGAGCGTATCATATCACGGGGTTTGGATGCACCGGCGAAGTTTGCACCAACTCTCGATGTGAGAAAGGGCAATGCACGGTACCGAAGAGGCTAGCAAATTGCGGAAGGGTGAGAGTGCGTATAATCCATGGACTCACATTAGTCATAAAGAACTCGCATACTTATTGCGAAAGTTTATTAGCCCTCGAAGCAAAGTACTACTACGCATGCCCCTAGGGGGATAGATTGGTAGGACAAGTCCATCGCTCGTCCCTGACCGCCACTCATAAGGTAGACAATCAACAATAAATCATGCTCCAACTTCTTAGCATAACGACAGATCATACGTGCATGCTTCGGGAATCACAAACCTTAACACCAATATTCTTACTAAACCACAATTATCTACTAATACCTCCCACATATTTCCATCTAAATATCGCAAAACTATTGCAAGGAATCAAACTTATCATATTCAGTGATCTACATGAAAGTTTTTATTATATCCCTCTTGAATACCTATCATATCAGGACCAAATTCATAACCCGTGCATATTACCATTGCTATTCATTACACTCTCAAAAAGATGTAAATGAATCATGAGAGTGCAACTATTTCTTTAAAATATAACCACCGCCGTGCTCTAAAATATATAAGTGAAGCACTAGAGCAACTGCCTAGCTCAAAAGATATAAGTGAAGCACATAGAGTATTCTAACAAATCACGAATAATGTGTGTCCCTCTCAAAGAGATGTGTTCAGAAAAGATGATTGTGACAAACTAAAAATCAAACAAACTATATCACAAGACGCTCCAAGTAAAACACATATCATGTGATGAATAAAAATATAGCTCCAAGTGAGTTACCGATAGATTGTAGACGAAAGAGGGGATGCCTTCCGGGGCATCCCCAAGCTTAGACGCTTGAGTCTTCCTTGAATATTACCTTGGGTTGCCTTGGGAATCCCCAAGCTTAGGCTCTTGCCACTCCTTATTCCTTTATCCATCGTAGTCTCACCCAAAACTTGAAAACTTCAGCACACAAAACTCAACAGAAACCTCGTGAGATCCGTTAGTATAACAAACAAATATTAAACTTTAGGTACTGTTGTAAATTGATTCATATTTAATATTTGCATAATTCTACTGTAATCCAACTTATCCATGACTCATACCCCCCGATACGATCCATAGATTCATCAAAATAAGCAAACTATGCAACAAAAACAGAATCTGTCTAAAACAGAACAGTCTGTAAAGATCTATTTAAAAACCATACTTATGTAACTCCAAAAATTCTGAAAAATTATGAAAACATAAAGAATTCATATACCAATACTGTGTAAAAATTTAAGATTTTTCTGACGCTTCAGTACAGAACTAAAATTCCAGCACTGGACGCAAAACTTTCTGTTTTCCAAACAGCATCAATTATACTATCATCAACATCATCCCAAAGGCATTACTTGGCACAAACACTAATTAAAACATAAAAATACAATCATAACAGAGGCTATAATTGTGTAAGCACTCAAGAATATAAAGTAAAAGCAAAAATTTATTTTATTCATTGGTTTGCCTCCCAACAAGCGCTATTATTTTATGCCCCTAGTTAGGCATAATGCATAGTCTCAAGTGTTGTCATCCTTCAAGTTAATTCCATAGGTGGCCCTCATAATTGATTCATAAGGGGATTTAATTCTCTTTCTAGGTAAGTGTTCTATCCCTTTCTTTAGTGGAAATTGAAATCTTATATTTCCTTCTTTCATATCAATAATAGCACCTATTGTTCGTAGAAAAGGCCTACCAAGTATTATGGGGCAAGAAGGATTGCATTCAATATCAAGAAAAATAAAGTCCATGGGCACATAATTTATATTTTCAAGAATAAGCACATCATTTATTCTACCCAATGGCTTTTTAATAGTGGAATCCGCAAGATGCAAATTAAGGGAACAAGGATCCATGTCGGTGAGACCTAGCACATCACACAAAGACTTTGGTATAGTGGAAACGCTAGCACCAAGATCACAAAGGGCATTACATTCATAATCCTTAATTTTGAATTTAATAGTAGGTTCCCATTCATCTTGTAATTTTCTGGGAATTGAAACTTCCAACTCAAGTTTTTCTTCATGCGCTTTCATCATGGCTTCTACAATATGTTTAGTGAAAGCTTTATTTTGTTCATATGCATTTGGTGAATTAATCATGGATTGCAACAAGGAAATACACTCGATTAAAGAACAACTATCATAATTAAAGTCCTTGTAATCCAAAGTAGTGGGTGCATTACTATTTAAAGTTTTGACCTCTCCAAACCCACTTTTTTCATTTTTTTCATCAAGATTATCACCCTCCAAGCAATTGGGACTCCTTCTATCTAAAGTTGACTCTTCTTCAGTCCCTTTTTCATCAAGTTTTATGTTACTAAATAATGATTGAATAGGGGTGACACCAATCATTTTAATATCTTCATCATTACTATGATAGAAACCGGGTGGAATCGCTTTTTCTAGAAATTCTCGCTTAGCTCTCAACCTAGCGGTCCTTTCTTTACTTTAATTGATAGAGACATAGATAGATTTAATAGACTCATTTATATCATGCTTGGGTGGAAAAACTTTAGTTTTGAGATTTTCCACATCATGAGCAATTCTATCCATGTTCCTAGCCAATTCATCAACTCTATTCATTTTTTCTTCTATCATAGCATTGAAATTATTTTGCGAATCAATAAAATCTTTAATATTACTTTCAAGATCAGAGGGCATCCTATTATTATAAGAATTACCATAAGGATTGCCATAATTATTAGAGGAATTTCCAGGAAACGGCCTAGGATTGAAATTACCCCTATAAGCATTGTTGTTGAAATTATTTGTAGAGACAAAATTCACATCAATAGCATCATTATTGTGCTCAATCAAGGTAGACAATGGCACATCATTAGGATCAATATGAGCATTTTTACTAGCAACCAATTTCAATAAAGCATCCATCTTATCACTCAAAGTATTAATTTCTTCAACAAAATTTACCTTCTTACCAGTTGGAGTTCGTTCAGTGTGCCATTGAGAATAATTTGTCATGATATTATTAAGAAGTTTTGTAGCTTCTCCCAATGTAATTTCCATAAAAGTACCACCTACGACAGAGTCTAGCAAATTTCTAGAGACAAAGTTTAGTCCCGCATAAATTTTTTGTATGATCATCCATAAATTTAAGCCATGAGTCGGGCAATTTCTTATCATTAATTTCATTCTCTCCCAAGACTATGCAACATGTTCATGCTCAAGTTGCTTAAAATTCATCATTTGATTTCTTAGAGAAATAATCTTAGCGGGAGGAAAATACTTGGTAATAAAAGCATCCTTACACTTATCCCAAGAGTCAATACTATTTCTAGGCAAGGATGAAAACCAAGTTTTAGCACGGTCTCGTAGTGAGAACGGAAATAATTTTAATTTGACAATATCATTATCCACATCTTTTTTCTTTTGCATATCACAAAGCTCAACGAAAGTATTTAGATGGGATGCAGCGTCTTCATTAGGACTACCAAAAAAATGTTCTTTCTTAACAAGATTAAGCAAAGCAGCATTAATGTCACACGACTCCGCACTAGTGGCGGGAGGAGCAATAGGAGTACTAATAAAATCATTATTATTAGTATTGGAAAAGTCACACAATTTTGTATTTTCTTGAGACATCGTGACGAAGCAAGCAAACTAGCAAACAAGCAAATAAAAATATTTTTGTGTTTTTGTAAAAAAAAAATAGAAGTGGGGGAGATGAAAACTAGAGGCAAATACAAATAAAAGGAAAATAAAATAAATGCAAGTGGATGATAGTTTGTGCGAAGGTACTTGGTAATTTTGATGATGTCTCCCCGGCAACGGCGCCAGAAATTCTTCCTGCTACTTGTAGACTGCGTTGGTATTTCCCCGAAGAGGAGAGGATGATGCAGTATAGTAGAGATAAGTATTTCCCTTAGTTAAGAACCAAGGTTATTAATCCAGTAGGAGAACCAAGCAAAATTCCGTTAAGCGCACCTGCACACACAAGAGCAAACACTTGCACCCAACGCAAATAAGAGGGTTGTCAATCCTCTTAGCGGTTATTTGCAAGGATTAAACCTTATAGAGGTAAATAGATAAACTAAAATACTAAATAAAATAAAAGTAAATAAATTTCAGCAAGGTATTTTTACGTTTTTTATATATGATAAAGTAGACCCGGGGGCCATAGTTTTCACTAGAGACTTCTCTCTCGAACACATAGCATAAGGTGGGTAAAGAAATTACTGTTGGGCAATTGATAGAAACGCAAATAATTATGACGGATTCATGGCAATGATCATGTATATAGGCATCACGTCCGAGACAAGTAGTCCGACTCCTGCCTGCATCTACTACTATTACTCCACTCATCGACCGCTATCCAGCATGCATCTAGGGTATTAAGTATGAAACAGAGTAACGCCTTAAGCAAGATGACATGATGTAGACAAAGTAAACTCAAGCAATATGATTAAACCCCATCTTGTTATCCTTAATGGCAACAATACAAATATGTGTCATGTCCCCTTCTGTCACTGGGATTGAGCACCGCAAGATTGAACCCATCACAAAGCACCTCTCCCATTGCAAGACAAATCAATCTAGTAGGCCAAACCAAATCGATAGATCGGAGAGAAATACAAAGCTAGAATAATCATGCATAAAATAGTTCAGAGAAGACTCAAATATTTCTCATGAATAATCTGATCATAAACTCACAATTCATCAGATCCCAACAAACAAACTGCAAAAGAAGATTACATCGGATAGAACTCCAAGAATATCAAGGAGAACATGGTATTGAAGATCAAAGAGAGAGAAGAAGCCATCTAGCTACTAGCTATGGACCCGTAGGTCTGTCGAAAACTACTCACACATCATTGTAACGGCAGCAAGGTTGATGAAGAAGCCCTCCGTGATCGATTCCCCCTCCGGCAGTGTACCGGAAAAGGCCTCCAGATGGGATCGCATAAGAACAGAGGCTTGCAGCGGCAGAAAGGTTTTCTCTTCTGTCTCTCTGGTATATTGGGAATATTTTAGAATTTATAGCGCTGGAATTAGGTCAGGAGGGGCAACGAGGGGCCCACAAGCCTAGGGGGCACGCCCTACCCCCCTGGGCGCGCCCTCCAGGCTTGTCGCCTCCTCGTGGCTCTTCTGGTCTTCTCCTGAAGCTTTGTGTGTCTCTTCTGGTCCAGAAAAAATTAATCCAAAGTTTTTTTTCTCGTTTGGACACTTTTTAATAATGATTTTCTGAAAAGGCAAAAAATAAGCAGAAAACAGCAACTGGCACTGGGCACTGGGTTAATAGGTTAGTCCCAAAAAATGATATATAATGGCATCTAATTGCATATAAAACATCCAAGATTGATACTATAATAGCATGGAACAATCAAAAATTATAGATGCGTTGGAGACGTATCACTCCCCGACAATGGCGCCAGAAATTCTTCTGCTACTCCCGTAGGAGTTGTTAGATTTCCCTGAAGAGGAAGGGTGATGTAGCACAACAGCAGAAAGTATTTCCCTCAGTTAAGAACCAAGGTTTATAGAACTAGTAGGAGGCACCACACTTACAATGTTAGCAGCACTTGCACACAAACAAAAAAATTGCTTGCACCCAACAAAGGAAGGGGGTCGTCACTCCCCTTGTTCTTGCTAGCCACAAGATTAAAAGCAGATAGTGATACGCAAAGTAATAAAAAGGTAAAGAACAAAATAAGAAACAACTATAGAGGCTTTTGTATTGATGTAAAATAGACCCGGGGGCCATATGTTCACTAGTGGCATCTCTCTCGAAAGTATAGCAATGGTGTGGTAGACAAATTACTATTGGGTAATCGCCAGAATAGTGGATAGTTATAATTGCGATCATTCATGGCATAATCTCACATAAGGCATTACGTCCATGACAAGTAGACCGTTAATCCAACTGCATCTACTACTATTACTCCACCCCAAGACCGCTATCCAACATGCATCTAAAAGTATTAAGTTCATGATAAACAGAGTAACGCAATAAGTATGATGACATAATGTAGACAAAATAAGATCAATCAATATGACCAAAACCCGTCGTTTTATCCTTAGTGGCAACAACATAATACGTGCCTTTGCCCCTCCTGTCACAGGGCAAGACCGATCATCGCACGGTTGAACCCACTGCTATGCACCACTCCCTCTGAAGATCTACTCATCTAATTGGCCAAAGAAGACTCATAGATCAAAAAGCATACATGGCTATAAAATTACACAAGAGAGGAACTTCAAGAGATTCATAATACTTCAATGAATAATCTGATCATAAACCCACAATTCATCGGATCCCAACAAACACACCGTAAAATATTACATCGGATTGATCTTAGAGAAGATCAGTGTATTGAAGATCAAGAGAGAGAGAGAGAGAGAGAGAGAGAGAGAGAAAGCCATCTAATTATTGCTATGGAACCATAGGTCCCAAGGGAACTACTCACACATCATCATGGATGCAGCAAGATTGATGAAGATGGCCTCCCCAATGATTCCCCCATCCGGCAGAGTACCGAAACAGGGCTCCAGATGGGAATCGCTTCGGAACAGAGGCTTGTGGCGGATATAAAATTCTTTCGGGCTCGCTTCTGATGGATTCAGGAAATCACAGAATTTATAGGCTTGGAATTAGGTCAAACAGAGTTGCGAGGCTCCCACAAGCCTTCTCTGCGCGCCCCCTGGGGCCGCACTACCTGGGCTTGTGGGGCCCACAGTCCACTTCTGGCTGCTGATACGTCTCCAACGTATCTATAATTTTTGATTGTTCCATGCTATTATAATATCAATCTTGGATGTTTTTATATACATTTACAACAATTACATATCATTTTTTGGGACTAACCTATTAACTTAGTGCCCAGTGCCAGTTGCTGTTTTCTGCCTGTTTTTGGTTTTACAGAATATCAATACCAAACGAAGCCCAAATGCAATGAAACTTTTTAGAGATTTTTTTCTGGACAAGATAAACACTAGAAGCTTCAGGAGGAGGCCAGAAGACCCTGGAGGTGGCCACGAGCCACCAGGGCGCGCCTGGGGGGGGCAGGTGCGCCCTGGTGCCTCGTGGGCCCACTTCTGACTATTTTGACCTAATTCCACCACTATAAATTCCCCAAAATTGGGAAACTAACAAAGGAGTCCACGAAATACTTTTTCCGCCGCCGCAAGTTTCTGTTCTCGAGAGATCCCATCTGGAGGCCTTTTCTGGTGCTCCGCCGGAGGGGGAATCGATCACGGAGGGGCTCTCCATCAACCTTGCTGCCCTTCCGATGATGCGTGAGTAGTTTACCACAGACCTTCGGGTCCATAGTTAGTAGCTAGATGGCTTCTTCTCTCTTTTTGATCTTCAATACAATGTTCTCCTCGATGTTCTTGGAGTTCTATCCGATGTAATCACTTTTTGCGGTGTGTTTGTTGGGATCCGATGAATTGTGAGTTTATGATCATATTATCCATGAATATTATTTGAGTCTTCTCTGATCTCTTTTATGCATGATTATTATAGCTTCGTATTTCTTCTCCGATCTATTGATTTGGTTTGGCCAACTAGATTGATTTATCTTGCCATGGGAAGAGGTGCTTTGTAATGGGTTCGATCTTGCGGTGCTCAATCCCAGTGACAGAAAGGAACATGACACGTATGTATCATTGCTATTAAGGGTAAAAAGTTGGGGTTTATTCATGCGTGATTTTACTTTGTCTACATCATGTCATCTTGCTTAAGGCGTTACTCCGTTCTTTATGGACTTAATACACTAGATGCATGCTGGATAGCGGTCGATGTGTGGAGTAATAGTAGTAGATGCAGGCAGGAGTCGGTCTACTTGTCTCGGACGTGATGCCTATATACATGATCATTGCCTTGGATATCGTCATGATTATTTGCTTTTTTATCAATTGCCCAACAATAATTTGTCTACCCACCGTATGCTATTTTCTGGAGAGAAGCCTCTAGTGAAAACTATGGCCCCCGGATCTATCTAAATCATTAACTAAAACCCTAAAAATACTTGCTGCAATTTTATCTTATTTATTTTATTTTGTATTTTTGTTTCAATCTATCTATCTATCACCATACAATTTAATCTTGCAATTGACCGCCGAGGGATTGACAACCCCTCATTTGCGTTGGGTGCAAGGATTTGTTGTTTGTGTGCAGGTACTGCTAACTGTAGGAGATATGCCCTAGAGGCAATAATATATGTTATTGATTATCTCCCTGTTCATAATTAGGTTTATGTTCCATGCTATAACTGCTATGGTTCTCGAGTCTACAATAACCACGAGGCTCGGAGGAAGACTCATATGCACGTGTGGAATAATAAACGGTAAAATGTATTCCTAGTCTGGCCTCTAAGACTGGCTCAAGTATTGCATGATGATCCTGTTTTCCTGATCATGGGCATGGCTATGCCGGCAATTTTGAGGGCACAATGTTAGAAGAACATTTGTGTTGAATCGACCCGAATTGATGTTATGCTATGAGATTCATTCGTCATAAGTTAATGGTTAATAACACAGAGATGGTTAACGTTTGCATAATTCCTTAGACCATGAGAGTATCGAGTTACTTCATGCTTGCTTCATGAACTTTGGGGTTTGTTAAACGTCATCCGTAAATGGGTGGCTATTACGGCGGCTTACGGGTTCATGGAAAAGTATGTCAAGTAACTTGATAGCTCAAGATTGGGATTTGCTCCTCCGACGATGGAGAGATATCTCTGGGCCCTCTCGGTGTTACGGTATCCATCATCGTCTGGCCAGACACTTTGTGATTTGATCACGGGGATGCCGGAACACGGGAACGAGAAAAGAGAACAATACTGGTAATGAGGTAACTGGCGTAGTGGACAAGTTGTTGATCCGCGGGGATGCCAACATGTCTCACCTCGGGTATTTGTAACATATCGCGAAGCAACAGGAATAGCACACGGCAACTGGAGGTTCACTCGAATATTCATTCGTGTGGGTATAGGGGTCAATATGGGTGTCCACGGCTCCGATGTTGATCATTGATCGGAAGGGGTTCCGGGTCATGTCTATACTTCACAGAACCTATAGGGTCACACGCTTAAGGGTCATCTATCTGCTGAATACTAGACGGGGAGTCTGAGAGAAAATCACCGAAAAAGTTTTCGGACACCGGAAAAGTTTCGGACACCGGAAAAGTTCCGCAGAGAGAACACCGGAACAGTTTCGGTAAAACTGAAAAGTTGTTTCAGGGGATACCATAAAGTCAAATTGGTTTTAGCACATGCCTGATAATTCTTGGAGGGTGCCAGAATCATTCTGGAAACTTTCTGGAATTTTCCGGGATGAAAACCGGAAATGTTCCGGAGCTGCCGAAACCGCTTCAGATGCTTTTCGCAGATGAAAATCACTAAACCGGAATTGTTCCGGATCGCATTGAAAATTATTTTAGTGGGTACTGGAAATGTTCTAAGCCCACATAAATATTTTCAGTTCGACCGGACGCTGAAAAATGTGTTCCTGAATAGTGAAAAGCACTTTTTGGGCTGATTTGCAAATGGGGTTTTTCTTCTAGAAGAAAACCACTTTTGGTGTGTGAAAGGGAGGTGGAGCTCCCCAAGGGGGCTGCAAATTTCAGCCATGGCTTGGGGGGGGGGCCCTCCTTGAGGTGTCCTTCCACCTCATGGTGGATATCTTCTACACACCCTTATGTGGCATGTGGTGGAAAGATCCTAGGAAGGTCCTTTTGGTCTTTCCTCTACCCCTTGCTCCTCCTATAGATAGAGGTGGAGATTGCTCTCCAAAATCAGATCATGCTTGCTCTCATACACATGCCATAGACTTGTCTGGCTTCTCTCTCCCTCCCAGCGAAATAGTTTCGTAGAGCCGAAAGGCTGTCTAGTTTCCGGCAGGAACTAGTTCTGGACGGCGAAGCCCTGCCGGATAGATGACACCGTATGTGTGCAACTCTGTAGAGAGATCGTAGTTTCGGTCTTAGTTCGAGAGTGCCTCCCGAAGGGCTGTCCAAGTGATCGTCTTAATTTCGAGGGTCCTCCCGAAGGGCTGTCCGAGTGACCGTCCGAGTTTCGAAGGTCCTCCCGAAGGGCTGTCCGCGACACCGTCCGAGGGACTGTCCGACCGCCTCCCGGAGGGCTGTCCGAGGGGCAGATGTGGGAGTACATCCTCGCGGTTGGGAGGTTGTAAAATCCTAGCTGCAGGGATCTACACCGCCGATCGTCATCGACTCTACTTCCGTAGCGCTACGAGTCGGTAACGAAACAGATCAAACCTTGTATGCAGTCTCCATAGTGGTCCTGGGCTGGTACGTAGGTCGGAAAATTTTTGTTTTCTGCTGTGTTACCCTACACTAACAAGGTGTTGCGTGATTCTCCTACTGGATTGATAACCTTGGTTTCATAACTGAGGGAAATACTTACCTCTACTGTGCTGCATCATCCCTTCCTCTTCGGGGAAAATACCAATGCAAGCTACAAGTAGCAGCTCCCCCCGAAGCTTCTAGTGTTGCATATTTTTCATAAAAATTCCTCATAAATTTTCAACGTGTTTGGACTTCTGTAGCCTGTAGGCATGGATTTTCTGCGAAACAAAAAACATGCAAAAAAAACAGGAACTGGCACTGGGCACTAAATTAATAGGTTAGTCCAGAAAAATAATATAAAAGGGCATATAAAGGATACAAAAATGATAATATAATAGCACTTAACAATAAAAAATTATAGCTACGTATGAGACATATCATAGGACAGTAGCAAATTTCTGTCAAGTGGATGACTGATAACCCACAAGTATAGGGGATCGCAACAGTCTTTGAGGGTAGTATTTCGCCCAAATTTATTGATTCGACACAAGGGGAGCCAAAGTATATTTGCGAGTATTAGCAGTTGAGTTGTTAATTCAACCACACCTGGAGAACTAAATATCTTCAGCAAAGTGTTTAGTAGCACAGTAGTAGTAACAGTAGCAATAGTAACAAAGATGGTAACAGTAGCAGTTTTGTAGTGATTGTAACAGCAGCAGCAATAGTAACTTAGCAAAAACCAATATGAGAAAAGCGTAGGCATTGGATCAGTGATGGATAATTGTGTCGGATGACATTCATCATGTAACAGTCACAACCTAGAGTGATATGCAATAGCTCCAATTCATCAATGTAATGTAGGCATGTATTCTGTATATAGTCATACATGCTTATAGTAAGAACTTGCATGACATCTTTTGTCCTACCCTCCCGTGACAGCGGGGTCCATAAGGAAACTAAGGGATATTAAGGCCTCCTTTTAATAGAGAACCAGAACAAAGCATTAACACATGGTGAATACATGAACTCCTCGAATTACAGTCATCCCCGGAGAGTATCCCAAACAATTGTCACTATGGGGTCTACGGATCAGAACAATAACAAGTGCATATGACAAGCAGATAGGATCAAGAACTCAAATATATTCATGAAAACATAAAGGGTTCAGATCTGAAATCATGGCACTCGGGCCCTAGTGACAAGCAGTAAGCATAGCAAAGTCATAGCAACATCAATCTCAGAACATAGTGGATACTAGGGATCAAGCCCTAACAAATTGACTCGATTACATGATAAATCTCATCCAACCCGTCACCGTACAGCAAGCCTAAGAAGGAATTACTCACTCCCGGTGGTGAGCATCATGAAATTGGTGATGGAGGATGGCTGATGATGATGACAGCGTCGAATCCCCCTATCCGGAGCCCCGAACGGACTCTAGATCAGCCCTCCCGATGAAGAACAGGAGGTGGCGGCGGCTCTGTATTGTAAAATGCGATGATTCTTTTTCTCTGATTTTTCTCTCGACGAATAGGTATATATGGGGTTGGAATTAGGGTTGTCGGAGTTCCCAGGGGCCCACAAGCCTGGGGGCACGCCCTTGGGGGTGGCCGCCCCCTAAGCTTGTCGCTCCTGGGTCGCCCCCTCCAGTAGATCTCTTCGCCAATATTTTTTATATATTCTGAAATAATTCTCCGTAAATTTTCAGGTCAATCCGAGAAATTTTATTTCTGCACAAAAATAACACCATGGTAATTCTGCTGAAAACAGCGTCAATCCGGGTTAGTTCCATTCAAATCATACAAATTAGAGTCCAAAACAAGAGCAAAAGTGTTTGGAAAAGTAGATACGTTTGGGACGTATCAACTCCGCCAAGCTTAACTCATTGCTTGTCCTCAAGCAATTCAGTTGACAAACTGAAAGTGACAAAGAAAAACTTTTACGAACTCTTTTGTTCTTGTTGTCTGTATATATACTTAACTAGCATCCAAGCTTTCAGTAGTGATTATGAACTAACCATATGAATGATAACACTTAGGTCTCACATTTACTCGTGACAATAACATAACCAACTAGCGAGCAATAACAAAATATCTCGGATGCCAACAATCTGTCAAAACAATCATGATATAATATGATAACATGGTATCTCGCTAGCCCTTTCTGAGACTGCAAAACATAAATGCAGAGCACCTGTGAAGTTCAAGCAACGACTGAACACTATAATTCATGGTAGAAGAGATCCAATCATGTCACACCCTATATTAACTATACTCAATGCATAAAAATGACAATAGTGCTCTCCAACTGGTGCTTGAATGAGAAGGTGATGACTCAATAATAAAAGTAAAATAACATAAAAGTAAATAGATAGGCCCTTCGCAGAGGGAAACATGGATTTGCAGAGGTGCCAGAGCTTGATACGTCTCCAACGTATCTATAATTTTTGATTGTTCCATGCTATTATAGTATCAATCTTGGATGTTTTTATATGCAATTATATATCATTTTTTTTGACTAACCTATTAACCTAGTGCACAGTGCCAGTTGCTGTTTTCTGCCTGTTTTTGGTTTTTCAGGAAATCAGTACCAAACGAAGTCCAAATGCCACGAAACTTTTTGATGATTTTTTTCTGGACAAAAGAGACCCTGGAAGCTTCGGGAGGAGGCCAGAAGCCTAACGAGGAGGCCACAAGGCAACAGGGCGTGGCCCCAGGGGGCGCGCCCTGATGCCTTGTGGGCCCCTCGTGGCCCCTTTTGAGCTAATTCCACTTCTATAAATTATCAAATATTGGGAAACCAACAGAGAGCCAGACGAGAAAACCCTATCGCCGCCGCAAGCTTTTGTTCTTTCATGATCCCATCTGGAGGCCCTTTCCGTCACTCTGCCGGAGGGGGAATCGATACGTCTCCAACGTATCTATAATTTATGAAGTATTCATGCCATGTTTATTATAGTTTTGTATGATTTTGGTGCACTTTTATATGGCTTTTATATGATTTTTATGGACTAACATATTGACCTAGTGCCCAGTGCCAGTTGCTGTTTTCTGCTTGTTTTTGGTTTTCTAGAAAATCCATATCAAATGAAGTCCAAATGCAGCTAAACTTTTTGACGATTTTTTCTAGAAGGAAACGGACCCAGGAAGCTTCGGGGAAGCAATAGAAGAGCCACAGGGGCCCCACGAGCCACCTGGGCATGCCTGCCCCCCCAGGCGCGCCCTGGTGCCTCGTGGGCCCCCTGTGGCACCTCTTTGCGTGATTCCAACGCTGAAAAATCATATATATTCAGAAACCCCCGAAAGTTAACCTAGATGAGTTTTTACGCCGCCGCAAGCCTTTGTTCCGAAGCGATCTCATCTGGAGCTCCGTTTTGGCACCCTGCCGGGGGGGGGGGAATCATCATCGGAGGCCATCTTCATCATCCCGGCGGTCTCCATGACGAGGAGGGAGTAGTTCACCCTCGGGGCTGAGGGTATGTACTAGTAGCTATGTGTTTGATCTCTCTCTCTCTCGTGTTCTTGATTTGGCACGATCTTGATGTACCGCGAGCTTTGTTAATATAGTTGGATCATATGGTGTTTCTCCCTCTCTATCTTGTTGTGATGAATTGAGTTTTTACCTTTGAGGTTTCACTATTATCGGATTGAATACTTTTATGGATTTGAGAACACTTGATGTATGTCTTGCATATGAATACCCGTGGTGACAATGGGGTATTATATTGATTCACTTGATGTATGTTTTGGCACTCAACTCGCGGATTCCCGAGGTGACATTGGGGTAATCTATGCATAGGGGTTGATGCACGTTTTCATCCTACTTTCTCCGGTAGAAATCTTGGGGCACTCTTTGAAGTTCTTTGTGTTGGATTGAATATTATGAATCTGAAGTTGTTTGATGCATATCGAATAATCAACTCACGGATACTTGTGGTGACATTAGAGTATCTAGGTGACATTAGAGTTGGTTGATGCGTATCATATGGTGTTATTTTAGTACGAACTCTAAGGCTATTTGTGACACCTATAGGAATAGCTCAATAGATTGATCGGAAAGAATAACTTTGAGGTGGTTTCATACCCTACAACAATTTCTATCTTATGTTCTTCGTGAATAGGAACTTTGGAGTGATTCTTTGTCGCACGTTGAGGGATTGTTATATGATCCAATTATGTTAGCATTGTTGAGAGATTGCACTAGTGAAAGTATGAACCCTAGGCCTTGTTTTTAAGCATTGCAATACCGTTTGTGCTCACTTTTGTTACTTGCTACCTTGCTGTTTTTATATTTTCAGATTACAAAAACCTATATCTACTATCCATACTACACTTTTATCACCATCTCTTTGCCGAACTAGTGCACCTATACAATTTACCATTGTATTAGGTGTGTTGGGGACAAAAGAGATTTCTTGTATTTGGTTGCAGGGTTGTTTGAGAGAGACCATCTTCATCCTACGCCTCCCACGGATTGATAAACCTTAGGTCATCCACTTGAGGGAAAATTGCTACTGTCCTACAAAACTCTGCGCTTGGAGGCCCGACACGAGTCTACAAGAATAAGTTGTGTAGTAGACATCAAGCTCTTTTCTGGCGCCGTTGCCGGGGAGGTGAGTGCTTGAACGTATATCTTTAGATCTTGCAATTGAATCTTTTAGTTTCTTGTTTATTCACTAGTTTGGTTTATAAAAGAAAACTACAAAAAATGGAATTGAGGTTGCCACATATTATTCGTCTTTATAATGTCTTTCTTGAAAATGATGGATCAGAAAATTGTGCTCAATTGATAGAAGAAGAATTCAATAAAATGTTTGGCATAAAATCTTTGAATGATGAGCATGATTGCAATGTTGTAAGTATGAATTCTATGAATATCCAAAATACTAAAGATGATTGCACTAGTCAGGACAAAAATGTTTCTTATAAGCATGTTAATTTTTGTGGAGTGCATAAAGTTTGTGAAGACATGCCTTATAGGGATGATAGATTTTGTAAGAAGCATAAACATGATAGAACCAATTTTTTGCTCAAAGTGATAGATGAATTTGCTACAAAATTATGCTCTCTTCATCCCATTACTTGTGAACTTTGCAATAAAGTTGGTCACCTTAATTTTCAATGCATACTTTTTCATGATCGAATCATGGCTAAATATTGTAATGACTTGACCGCCCTTGAACTTTATAATGAGCTTTATCTATTTTTGGGGTGTGAGGAATTGTCACATAAAAATAGTTGGTTTGAAGTATTCATTCTCAAGGATGACATTGAAACTAATCTAAAGGAAATCTATATGTTTTGTATGGTAAATTGTAGTGAGAATGCTTATATTGCCAACTATAGAAATACGGGAAAACCAATAGAATATAAAAGGAACACTAATGAAAGGGTAAAGATTTCCACTTTCCCTCCTATTGTCTCTCATGATGAAATAGGTGACGAGGAGGAGCTTCCTATTCAACCAATCTCATCAATAAGAAGCTCAGAAAAATTGATTAAACCCACACATGATGTGGTGAAGAAGAAGAAAAGAAGAAAGAGTAGAGGTAAAAAGGTATCCCTCCCAAATAATGTTGCTCCTATTATTGTTGTGCCTCATGAGAGTGAATCAAAAATAATTGTGGAAGATGATATACTTGATGATGATATTGCCTCTTTGTCTTATGGTACAATGTCCGAAGGAACTATTGAGGATGATTTTATTATGCCTATTACTCATTATGATGATTATGATTGGGAAAATAATGATACTTCTTATAATCTTGAAAATCTTTTTTGGCACCAACTTAGAAAATTGTGATGATAATAATTGTTATACTATTGGTGCTATTCATACTATTGGTGATAATAGTGATTATGCTAATGATATGCCAAGCCACAAGCTTGGGGATGCTATGTTTGATGAAAATGACATGTTTGAGAATTTATTTGCTACAATTAATGTTTGTCCCAAGCTTGGAGATGCTATGTGATACGTCCATTTTGCATCATGTTTTGCTACTGTTATTTATAGTGTTTTTAATCAATATAACACTTTGTGGAGCAATTCTAATGCCTTTTCTCTCTTAATATGCAAGATTCACACAAGGAGGGAGATTGCCGGCAGCTGGAATTCTGGACCTGAAAAAGCTATGTCAGAGATACCTATTCTGCACATCTCCAAATGAGCTGAAATTTTACGGAGATTTATTTTGGAATAAATAAAAAATACTGGAAGCAAGAAGTACCAGAGGGGGCCACCCAGGTGCCCACGAGGCACCAGGGCGCGCCACCACCCACCCCCCCAGGCGCGCCCTCGTACCTCGTGGGGCCCCTGGCCAGCCTTTGGCCCCCATTTTCTGGTATATAAGCCCATTTGCCCTAGAAAAAATATAGAGAAGACTTTCGGGATGGTGCGCCGCCGTCTCGAGGTGGAACTTGGGCAGGAGCACTTTTGCTCTCCGGCGGAGAGATTCTGGCGGGGATACTTCCCTCCGGGAGGGGGAAATCGTCGCCATCGACATCACCAGCGATCCTCTCATCATGGGAGGACTAATCTTCATCAACATCTTCACCAGCACCATCTCATCTCAAACCCTAGTTCATCTCTTGTATTCAATCTTTGTCTCAAAACCTCAGATTGGTACCTGTGGGTTGCTAGTAGTGTTGATTACATCTTGTAGTTGATGCTAGTTGGTTTATTTGGTGGAAGATTATATGTTCAGATCTATTATGCTATTCAATACCTCTCTGATCTTGAACATGATTATGATTTGTGAGTAGTTACTTTTGTTCTTGAGGACATGGGAGAAGTCTTGTCATAAGTAATCATGTGAATTTGGTATTCGTTCGATATTTTGATGATATGTATGTTGTTGATTCCCTTAGTGGTGTCGTGTGAACATCGACTACATGACACTTCACCATCTTTGGGCCTAAGAGAATGCATTGTGGAGTAGTAATTAGATGATGGGTTGCTAGAGTGACAGAAGCTTAAACCCTAGTTTATGCGCTCTTCCGTAAGGGGCTGATTTGGATCCATATGTTTAATGCTATGGTTAGAGTTAACTTAATTCTTCTTTCGTAGTTGCGGATGCTTGCGAGACGGGGTAATCATAAGTGGGAGGCTTGTTCAAGTAAGAACAACATCCATGCACCGGTCCACCCACATATCAAATTATCAAAGTAGCGAACGCGAATCAAACAAACATGATGAAAGTGACTAGATGAAATTCCCATGTGTCCTCGAGAACGCTTTACTTACTATAAGAGATCATTCTGGCTTGTCCTTTGCTACAAAAAGGATTGGGCCAACTTGCTGCACTCTTTGTTACTATTGCTACTTGTCACTTGTTACAAATTATCTTGCTATCAAACTACTCGTTACCGATAATTTTAGTGCTTGCAAAAAATACCTCGCTGAAAACCGCTTGTCATTTCCTTCTGCTCCTTGTTGGGTTTGACACTCTTACTTATCGAAAGGACTATGATTGATCCCCTATACTTGTGGGTCATCAAGACTCTTTTCTGGCGCCGTTGCCGGGGAGTGAAGCGCCTTTGGTGAGTGGAATTTGGTAAGGTAACATTTATATTACGTACTGAATTTTACTGTCACTTGTCACAATGGAAAGTAATCCTTTGAGGGGTTTGTTCGGGGTATCTTCACCTCGACCGGAAACACAAATAGTTGCTCCTCAACCTACTATACCTACTGAAAATATTTATTATGAGATCCCTCCGGGCATGATAGAGAAAATGCTAGCTAATCCTTATGCAGGAGATGGAACGGTACATCCTGATATGCACTTGATCTATGTGGATGAAATTTGTGGATTGTTTAAGCTTGCAGGTTTATCTGGAGATGGAGTTAAGAAGAAAGTATTCCCTTTATCTTTGGAGGGAAAGGCATTAATGTGGTATAGGCTATGTGATGATACTGATACATGGGACTGGAACCGATTGAAACAAGAATTCCATCAGAAATTTTATGCTATGCATTTGGACCATCGTGATCGGAATTATATATATAATTTTTGGCCTCGTGAAGGAGAAAGCATCACTCAAGCTTGGGGGAGGCTTAAGTACATGATGTACACATGCCCCAATCATGAGCTCTCAAAAGAAATTATCTTACAGAATTTTTATGCTCGGCTTTCTCATGATAATCAAACTACGCTCGATTCTTCTTTGACTGGCTCCTTTATGAAGAAACTATTGAATTCAGATGGGATCTTCTAGAAAGAATTAAACGCAACTCTGAAGATTGGGAACTCGACAAAGGTAATGAGTCAGGTATAATACTCGAGTTTGATTGTGTTAAATCTTTTATGGCCACCGATGCTTTTTATAAGTTTAGCACTAAATATGGACTTGACTCTGAGATAGTAGCTTCCTTTTGTGAATCATTTGCTACTCATGTTGATCTCCCTAAGGAGAAGTGGTTTAAATATCATCCCCTTGTTAAATAAAAGGTTGAGGAACCTGTTAGTGTTAAAGAAGAAACAATTGTTTACCATCTTGATCCAGTTGTGCCTACTGCTTATATTGAGAAACCACCTTTTCCTGTTAGGATTAAGGAACATGCTAAAGCTTCAACTGTGGTCAATAAAAGTAATAATAGAGCACCTAGACCCTCTGAATAAATTAAAGTTGAACCTAATGTTGCTATGGTTAAAGATCTCTTAGTCGATAATATAGATGGACATGTTATTTACTTTTGTGAGGAGGCTGCTAGAATTGCTAAACCTGTTAGAAATGAACGAGATATGTTAGACAAGAACAAGCCCGTAGTTGGCATGCCTGTTATTTCTATTAAGATTGGAGATCATTGCTATCATGGTTTGTGTGATATGGGTGCTAGTGTGAGTGCTATCCCATTTTCTTTATATCAAGAAGTAATGCATGATATTGCACCTGTTGAGATTGAAGATATTGATGTTACTATTAAGCTAGCAAATAGAGATACTATCACACAACTTGGGATTGTTAGAGATGTTGAAATCTTGTGTGGCAAAATCAAATACCCTACTGATTTCTTAGTACTTGGTTCACAACAAGATAATTTTTGTCCCATTATATTTGGTAGACCTTTCTTGAATACCGTTAATGCTGAAATTGATTGTGTTAAAGAAAAGGTTCGAGTTAAGTTTGGTGATATATCTCATGAGTTTAATTTCTCCAAGTTTCGTAGACAACCTCATGATAAAGAATTGCCTAGTAAAGATGAAATTATTGGTCTTGCTTCTATTGCCGTACATCCTACTGATCCGTTAGAACAATATTTGCTAGACCATGAAAACGATATGCATATGAATGAAAGAAATGAAATAGATAAGATGTTCTTTGATCAACCACCTATCCTTAAACACAATTTGCCTGTTGAAACTCTTGGAGGCCCTCCTCCACCTAAGGTGATCCTGTATTTGAATTGAAGCAATTGCCTGATACATTGAAATATGCTTACCTTGATGAAAAGAAGATATATCATGTTATTATTAGTGCTAACCTTTCAGCGCATGAAGAAAAGAGATTACTAAAAACTCTGAGGAAGCACCGAGCTGCTATTGGATATACTCTTGATGATCTTAAGGACATTAGTCCCACTATATGTCAGCACAAAATTAATATGGAGCCTGATGCTAAACCAGTTGTCGACCACCAACGACGATTAAATCCTAAGATGAAAGAGGTGGTAAGAACGGAAATATTAAAACTTCTGGAAGTAGGTATAATCTATCCCATAGCTGATAGTAGATGGGTAAGTCCCGTTCATTGTGTCCCTAAGAAAGGAGGTATTACCGTTGTTCCTAATGATAAAAATGAACTCATTCCACAAAGAATTGTAACTGGTTATAGGATGGTAATTGATTTTAGAAAATTAAACAAAGCTACTAGAAAAGATCATTACCCCTTACCTTTTATTGATCAAATGTTAGAAAGATTGTCTAAGCATACACACTTTTGTTTCCTAGATGGTTATTCTGGTTTTTCTCAAATACCCGTATCACAACCCAATAAAGAGAAAACCACCTTTACTTGTCCTTTTGGAACTTATGATTATAGACGTATGCCTTTTGGTTTATGCAATGCACCTGCTACCTTTCAAAGATGTATGACTGCTATATTCTCTGACTTTTGTGAAAAGATTGTTGAGGTGTTCATGGATGATTTCTCCGTTTACGGAACTTCTTTTGATGATTGCTTAAGCAACCTTGATCGAGTTTTGCAGAGATGTGAAGAAACTAATCTTGTCTTGAATTGGGAGAAGTGCCATTTTATGGTGAATGAAGGCATTGTCTTGGGGCATAAAATTTCTGAAAGAGGTATTGAAGTTGATAAAGCTAAGGTTGATGCTATTGAGAAAATGCCATGTCCTAAAGATATTAAAGGTATAAGAAGTTTCCTTGGTCATGCTGGTTTCTATAGGAGATTTATTAAAGACTTCTCTAAAATTTCTTGGCCTCTTACCAATCTTTTGCAAAAAGATGTTCCATTTGTTTTTGATGATGATTGTATATAAGCCTTTGAAACACTTAAGAAAGCCTTAACCACTGCACCTATTGTTCAACCACCTGATTGGAACTTGCCTTTAGAAATTATGTGTGATGCTAGTGATTATGATATTGGTGCTGTTCTAGGACAAAGAGTTGATAAGAAATTAAATGTTATCCATTATGCTAGTAAAACTCTAGACAGTGCCCAAAGAAATTATGCTACTACTGAGAAAGAATTTCTAGCAGTTGTGTTTGCATGTGATAAATTTAGATCTTACATAGTTGATTCTAAAGTAACTGTTCACACCGATCATGCTGCTATTAAATATCTTATGGAAAAGAAAGATGCTAAACCTAGACTCATTAGGTGGGTTTTATTGCTACAAGAATTTGATTTGCATATTATTGATAGAAAGGGAGCTGAGAATCCCGTAGCAGATAATTTGTCTAGAATGGAAAATGTTCTTGATGACCCACTACCTATTAATGATGATTATCCTGATGAACAATTAGCTGTCATAAATGCTTCTCGTAATACTCCATGGTATGCGGACTATGCTAATTACATCGTTGCTAAATACATACCACCTAGTTTCACATACCAACAAAAGAAAAAGTTCTTCTTTGATTTAAGACATTACTTCTGGGATGACCCACATCTTTATAAAGAAGGAGTAGATGGTATTATTAGACGTTGTATACCCGAGCATGAACAGGAACAAATCCTACGGGAGTGTCATTCCAAAGCTTACGGAGGACACCATGCGGGAGACAGAACTGCACACAAGGTATTACAATATGGTTTTTATTGGCCTACTCTTTTCAAGGATGCTCGTAAGTTTGTCTTATCTTGTGATGAATGTCAAAGAATTGGTAATGTTGGTAGACGTCAGGAAATGCCTATGAATTATTCACTTGCTGTTGAACCATTTGATGTTTGGGGATTTGATTTTATGGGACCTTTTCCTAAATCCAATGGGTATACACATATTTTAGTTGCTGTTGATTACGTTACTAAGTGGGTAGAAGCTATTCCAACTAGTAGTGCTGATCATAACACTTCTATTAAAATGCTTAAAGAAGTTATTTTCCCAAGGTTTGGAGTCCCTAGATATTTAATGACTGATGGTGGTTCACATTTTATTCATGGTACATTCCGTAAATTGCTTGCTAAATATGATGTCAACCATAGAATTGCATCTCCCTATCACCCTCAAAGTAGTGGTCATGTTGAATTGAGCAATAGAGAAATAAAATTAATTTTGCAGAAAACCATCAATAGATCTAGAAAGAATTGGTCTAAGAAACTTGACGATGCACTATGGGCTTATAGAACTGCTTATAAAAATCCTATGGGTATGTCTCCTTATAAAATGGTTTATGGAAAAGCATGTCATTTACCTTTTGAGTTAGAACATAAAGCATATTGGGCAATTAAAGAACTCAATTATGATTTTAAACTTGCCGGTGAAAAGAGGTTATTTGATATTAGCTCATTAGATGAATGGAGAACCCAAGCTTATGAAAACGCCAAATTGTTTAAAGAAAAAGTTAAAAGATGGCATGATAGAAGAATTCAAAAATGGGAATTTAAAGTAGGTGAGAAAGTTCTATTGTACAACTCTCGGTTGAGATTCTTTGCAGGAAAACTCCTCTCTAAATGGGAAGGACCGTATATCATCGAAGAAGTTTATCGCTCCGGAGCAATCAAAATAAACAACTCCAAAGGCACTAATCCGAGAGTGGTGAATGGGCAAAGAATTAAGCATTATATTTCAGGTACTCCTATTAATGTTGAAACTAATGTTATTGAAACAATTACACCGGAGGAATACATAAGAGAGACCTTCCGGAACACTCCAGAACCCTGAAAAGGAAGAGGTACGTGATACGGTAAGTAAACCGACTCCAAAAATTCCATAAAAATACTTTCTGTCAGTTTTGGAATATTAGAAAAAATACAAAAATAAGAAACAGCCGAGGGGACCCACCTGGTGCCCACGAGGCACCAGGGCGCGCCACCCCCCCAGGCGCGCCCTGGTGGCTTGTGGGCCCCACGTGAGCCTTCCCGACTCCGTTTTCTTCTGGATTACTTGTTTTGCAAGATAAAAAATCTTTATATATACTCCCGAACGTTTTGACCATCGTATGGCAGAAATCTCCTCTGTTCTTGTTTCGTGCTATTTTTCTAACAGATCAAGATCGCTATGGCTCCACCAAGCTCTTCCAAGGACAAGTTCTACGAGAAGGTCATCAACCCCTACCTACCGGAGGTGATGAAACACCCTCAAGCCATTGAGATGTGTGAGGGGGTGCTTCACATCCGGGATGTTCAAGGACCCAAGAAGACCGGGAGCGTGGAGTCCAGGCTCGAAGCAGTGGAGCAGGAGATCTTCAAGTGCCAAGGGATGGTGGAACGTGGACTCAGCGCCAACCACTCCATGATCACGGAATTCACCCGTAATCACAAGGTGGATGGCCAATCGATGGGCGACATCATCTTCAAGCTTAATGAACGAATCGACTATCTCCAAGCCCAAATCTATGATCTTCAAAACCAAAATTTTGAGTATGAGGCAAGATTCAAAGGTACGAGTTTAGCTGCAAGTTTCAGGACTCCGGAGACTCGTTCATCTTTTTATGATGGGGAACCTATGCCATGGAAGCCGGAGGACAAGCCCAGCACTTCATCACCACCACCATCACCGAAGAAGGAAACTTGAGTACAAGGGTATGGACACTCCCCTTGGCTTGTGCCAAGCTTGGGGGAGGTGCCCCGGTATCGTATCACCATCACTTTTATTATCTTTACCTATTTTTAGTTTGATCCTTACTTATTTCGTGATCTAGTTGAATAAAAGTTTAGTATGATCTATTTTCAAGTGTTAGCTTCGTGATCTATCTATCTATGTAATCGAGTTGAGAGTTATATAATAAAGAGTAGTTTGAGTTTTTGCTTCTTTACTTTCATGTTTCAATTCTAGCAATGAAAATAACGAAAAAGATCATATGCTAATCTTATGGAAAGTAATGACATTACATAAATAAAAGTATAAGTGGTAAAATTTATTGGAAGTTAACAAACATAGCATTAGTCAATGATGCAATTCATGAAAAAGTTAATAAGGGAAGAGAAGATTCACATGCAAATATACTATCTTGGACATCTTTTATGATTGTGAGCCCCCATTAAATATTTTATGTCAAATTGTTGATGTTGGACAGGAAGGCAACATAATGAATTATGTTTTTTCATATTCACATAGAAGTTATATTGTTATAGATCCTCCAACATGTGGTGCTTGCCCAATATCTTTGCTAGCCAAAAATCCGCACCAAGTAGAGATACTACTTGTGCATCCAAAACCCTTAAACCCAGTTTCATGTCATGAGAGTCCACTATATCTACCTATGGATTGAATAAGATCCTTCAAGTAAGTTGTCATCGGTGCATAAAGCAATAAAAATTGCCTCTAAATATGTTTGAACTTTTATTGTAAGGGAAATAAGCTTTGTACGAACTTGTGATGGTAAAGAAATAAAAGCGACAGACTGCATAATAAAGGTTGCTATCACAAGGGGCAATATAAAGTGATGTTCCTTTGCATTAAGAGCTCTTGCATCCAACAACAAAAAGCGCATGACAACCTCTGCTTCCCTCTGCGAAGGGCCTATCCTTTACTTTTATGTATTTACTTTTTATGCAAGAGTCAATAGTGTTCTCCTCTACTTCCTTTTTATTTTTTCTCCTTTGTAAGCATCATGTGGTGGGGAAAGATCTAGGCATATATATCCAGTTGGATATGAGTGATCATGAGTTATTATTGTTGACATCACCCGTGAGGTGAATAAGTTGGGAGGCGAAATCACAAACCCCTATCTTTCTATGTGTCTGGCTGAAACTTTTTGCTCCATATATATGTCGTGAGTGTTAGCAATCATAGAAGACTAAATGATGGTTGAGTATGTGGACTTGCTAAAAAGCTCCTACATGAGACCCTTCCTGAAAATATGATGAATTGCAATTGCATTGTTGACTGAGAACATAGTTTGTTGGTTTTCAAGAAAGTTTATGCCTTATACTTCATTGTTGTGGCGAATTGTTACTTGCTCATGAGAAGTTTATGATAATAAATATTGCTGTTATAATAATGATCATGATGCTACTATGTCTATATTTTGTTTTTATCGACACCTCTCTCTCTAAACATGTGGACATGATTATCGATATCGGCTTTCGCTTGAGGACAAGCGAGGTCTAAGCTTGGGGGAGTTGATACGTCCATTTTTCATCATGTTTTGCTACTGTTATTTATAGTGTTTTTAATCAATATAACACTTTGTGGAGCAATTCTAATGCCTTTTCTCTCTTAATATGCAAGATTCACACAAGGAGGGAGATTGCCGGCAGCTGGAATTCTGGACCTGAAAAAGCTATGTCAGAGATACCTATTCTGCACATCTCCAAATGAGCTGAAATTTTACGGAGATTTATTTTGGAATAAATAAAAAATACTGGAAGCAAGAAGTACCAGAGGGGGCCACCCAGGTGCCCACGAGGCACCAGGGCGCGCCACCCCCCCCCCCCCCCCAGGCGCGCCCTGGTACCTCGTGGGGCCCCTGGCCAGCCTCTGGCCCCCATTTTCTGGTTTATAGCCCATTTGCCCTAGAAAAAATATAGAGAATACTTTCGGGATGGTGCGCCGCCGTCTCGAGGCGGAACTTGGGCAGGAGCACTTTTGCTCTCCGGTGGAGAGATTCTGCCAGGGATACTTCCCTCCGGGAGGGGGAAATCGTCGCCATCGACATCACCAGCGATCCTCTCATTTTGGGAGGACTAATCTTCATCAACATCTTCACCAGCACCATCTCATCTCAAACCCTAGTTCATCTCTTGTATTCAATCTTTGTCTCAAAACCTCAGATTGGTACCTGTGGGTTGCTAGTAGTGTTGATTACATCTTGTAGTTGATGCTAGTTGGTTTATTTGGTGGAAGATTATATGTCCAGATCTATTATGCTATTCAATACCTCTCTAATCTTGAACATGATTATGATTTGTGAGTAGTTACTTTTGTTCTTGAGGACATGGGAGAAGTCTTGTCATAAGTAATCATGTGAATTTGGTATTCGTTCGATCATTTGATGATATGTATGTTGTTGATTCCCTTAGTGGTGTCGTGTGAACGTCGACTACATGACACTTCACCATCTTTGGGCCTAAGGGAATGCATTGTGGAGTAGTTAATTAGATGATGGGTTGCTAGAGTGACAGAAGCTTAAACCCTAGTTTATGCACTATTCCGTAAGGGGCTGATTTGGATCCATATGTTTAATCCTATGGTTAGAGTTATCTTAATTCTTCTTTCATAGTTGCGGATGCTTGCAAGAGGGGGTAATCATAAGTGGGAGGCTTGTTCAAGTAAGAACAGCACCCAAGCACCGGTCCACCCACATATCAAACTATCAAAGTAGCGAACGCGAATCAAACAAACATGATGAAAGTGACTAGATGAAATTCCCATGTGTCCTCGAGAACGCTTTACTTACTATAAGAGATCGTTCTGGCTTATCCTTTGCTACAAAAAGGATTGGGCCAACTTGCTGCACTCTTTGTTACTATTGCTACTTGTCACTTGTTACAAATTATCTTGCTATCAAACTACTCGTTACCGATAATTTCAGTGCTTGCAGAAAATACCTCGCTGAAAACCGCTTGTCATTTCCTTCTGCTCCTCGTTGGGTTTGACACTCTTACTTATCGAAAGGACTACGATTGATCCCCTATACTTGTGGGTCATCACTATGCTTAATGAAGATGATCTTTTTAGTCCCCCTACTTTGAATGATCAAATTTGTTATGATGATTGCATGCCCCCTATTTATGATGATTATTGTGATGATACTTATGTTATGAAAAATAGTGATGATTATTATTATAATACTTGTTATAATTATGAAAATACTTTTACTGAACATCACTCTTTTAATGTGGAAACAATTTATAGTATTCGAGTTTCATACGATACTCCCACTATTATGAATGAGAAGAAAATTGCTTGTGTGGAGAGTAATAAAAATTCTATGCTTATGTATCATGACAAGAATGCTTTGTGTGATGGATATATTGTTGAATTTCTTCATGATGCTACTGAAAATTATTATGAGAGAGGATCATATGCTTGTAGGTGTTGCAATAATATCAAGTTTCCTCTCTATGTGTCGAGAGTTTTGAAGTTATACTTGTTTTGCCTTCCTATGCTAGTTGATTCTTGCTCCTATAAAATATTTTCTCACAAAATCCCTATGCAAATGAAGTGGGTTAAGCCTAAATGTGCTTGTCATATGCTTCATGATGCTCCCATTATGTTTCAATTCTTCAATTTTATGTGAACATCATTAAAATCATCATGCCTAGCTAAAAAGACATTAAAGAAAAGCGCTTGTTGGGAGACAACCCAATACTTATACCTACTGTTTTTGTGTGTCCACATGATTAAGCTACTGTAGTAATCATGTTTTATATGTTTTATTTCAATAATGTGCCAAGTAAAGCCTTTGGGATAGTGTGGATGCTTGTTGATTTGATTCTGTGCAAAAACAGAAACTTTTGCGTTCAGTGCTGAAATTTGTATTCTGTAATGGAGCGTGAGAAAATTCTGAAATTTTTACAGAGCATTGGGTTACAAATGTTTTACGTTTTCCTAATTTTTTCAGAATTTTTGGAGGTACAGAAGTAAGGTTTTTAAATCGCTCACTACATGCTGTTCTGTTTTTGACAGATTCTGTTTTCGGTGCATAGTTTGCTTGTTTTAGTGTTTCCATAGCTTATATTATGAGATATAAATTGTGGAAATTATAGACTACAGTAGGAATTATGTGAGAACAATTATGAATCTTGTCTTGACAGTACCTAAGAGGATGATTTATTTTTATCATACTAACCTATCTCACAAGTTCCGTTAAGTTTTGTGTGATTGAAGTTTTCAAGTTTTGGGTGAGATATCGATATGAGGAGAATAAGGAGTGGCAAGACCCTAAGCTTGGGGATGCCCAAGGCACCCCAAGGTAATATTCAAGGAAGACCCAAGCAACTAAGCTTGGGGATGCCCCGGAAGGCATCCCCTCTTTCGTCTTCAACACTATCGGTATATCTTACTTGGAGCTATACTTTATTCGTCACATAATATGAGTTTTGCTTGGAGCATCATTTTATTTTGTTGAGATTTGCTTGCTGTTATCAATAATCATGTTTTGTATCTTTTAGTTCAATAAAATGTCAATTATAGCCTTTACCATGCTCAGTTTGCAAGTTTATGTGTTGCTGTTTGAAAACAGAAAGTTTTCTGTTATGTCCAGAATATTCCTGAATAGTCAGAACGTGATAAAAATCTGAAATTTTTACACAATAAGCATTCATGAGTTCTCTATCACGTGGTAATTTTTCAGAATTTTTGGAGTTAGGTAAGTATGGATTCTTATTCCCCTTTTACAGACTGTAACACCCCATGTCATTATGCTACCGTGATCACCTTTTGATAATGCCAAGTCATCATGATTAGCTAGTCTTGATCATCATTTGCATCATATCTCATTTCAAATTCCAATTCAATTGAAATTCAAATTTAAAGTGAAAATAAAAGTTGTTTCAATTGGGAAATAAAAATCTTCATTAAATAGAAAATAATCCATAACTAAATATGTTCAGGAAAACAACATCACCTATATTCATTAAGTGACTCTATCATCTTAATACAGTAGCTAACAGCAACATTTAATATCATTCTATTTAATAAAATTTGCAAATGAAATCATATTTTCACCAAACCAATTTCTGGTGGTAAGTAATATTGCATTATAATTATTGAACCAAGTCACACAATTTACAAAAGTCAACTAGTGGCCGAACAATTTGCAAAACGGAAGTAAAGAAAAGAAATAGAAAAAGAAAAAGGAAACGGGCAGAGGCTTACTGGCGCACTGGGCCTTGAGTGCATAGTGCAGCCAGGCCCAGCCCAGCTGGGTCATCGTCCTCCTCCCGCGCGCTGTCGCCCGCCCGCGTTGACACGGCGCCGCTCGCCCCGCTGTCGCCCATCCGCCGGCTCCCTGACGCCGATAAGGCCTCCCCCGTGCGCTTTCGTCCTCCCCGAAACCCTAGCTACCCCCACTCGCCCCCACGCACCTCGCCTCTCTCGTTCCTCATCTCGCCCGTAAGCTCGCCGCCGTCCTCCGCTCGATCCTGCAGCCACCGTGCTCGCCTTGTCTCGCCGTCGTGCCCGATCAAGCCGCCGCCCTCGACTACGTCACCTGCGCCTCGCTGTTGGACCTCGGAGCCGCTGCATCGTCCCCGACGAGCTCTTCTCCAACCTTCGGCCACCTCGACTCCGGCAGCGATTCCGGCGACGGCAAGCTTCCCCGAGCCCATTTGAGCACACCTGCAGGGCCCGGTGAGCAGCCGTCGTCTTCTCCCCCTCTTCCCCGTGCGTATCCGTCCCCGTAGCTCGCCGTTTTGGATATGTCCGAACGCTGCGCCGCCCGCATCGTCGCCGGCGAGGCTCCGATGACCAATGGTCATGGGCTAGTGCTAGATGAACTCGCCGCACCGCGTAGGTCACGCCCGCTAGATTGCGCGCTCGAACTTGCCCCGCAGCCGCGTTCCCATAGCTCGCCCGAATGCCTCGCCGCCGGCGAGGTCGTAGCGCTCGACTCCGGCCATCCCAGCCACTCCGACCACCGCCATTCGCCGCGGCATCGTCTTACCGTTCGAAAGAGCCCAGCCGCGCATCAAACGGTGGCCTGTGGCCATTTTACGGCCACCTCCCGTGCCGCGCCGCCGCGAAACACGCTCGCCGGCGTGATTCCGGCGAGTCTCCGGCCGCCGTCCGACGTGGACTGACGTGTGGGCCCCTGTGTCGCTGACAGGTGGGTCCCGTTGATCGGTTGACTAAGTCAACCGCTGACTGGGCACCCACAGTCACTGACATGTGGGTCCCGTGGCTAATTTATCCGGATTAAGTTTAAATAAAATTTAATTAGACTAATCAGTCGCTGACATTGCGGGCCCACCAGTTAAATAGGTTAATTAGTTAATTTAAACTCTGTATAATTAGTCCAGTCACTGACCAGTGGGACCCACTGGTCAGATTTGACTCTGGTCAGCCAGAGTTGACTGCTGATGTCACTCCTATGTCATGCTGACATCACCTAACACTATTCTGGATAATTCGGAATTTAATAAATAAAATAATTCCAGAAATTCATTAAAACTTTGAAAAATCATATAAATTAAACCGTAACTCGGATGAAAATAATTTATATATGTAAAATGATCAGAAAAATATGAAGAATCCGAATATGCGATCAAAATGCTTGACCATCACTCCTATCTAGGTGAACATGGAACTTTTTGCCCGGATTTGATAAATGAATAGTGCATAACTTCAATAAAATAAATCCAAATAAATTCCTAAATTAACTAAAACATTTAGATAGGCAATATATCCCATCTGCCTACCATTTAGGCATGTCATGCATAGTGAGTGCATTTTTGCCGTGAATTTATTGTTTCTTCCCCCCTCCTTCTCTCCCGATAGACGCCGAGACCGACGCCGACGCAGCTGAGTACGCCCACGCTCCCGACGAGCAGCCGTCAGACGACCAGCCCCTTTCAGCAGAGCTTCCAGGCAAGCAACCCCCCTTGACGCATGCCTATATCACTATTCCTTCTCCCTCCTGCTTGCATTAGAAATTGCTACTGTTTTGTTTTATCCTATTCTGATGCATAGCCTGTTCTTGTAACCGTTATTGATCCCTGCCTGTTATCCTAAACTGCTTAGTATAGGTTGGATGGAAAACCATCTGTGGCCCCTCTTCCTTGTTGTAGTTGCCCCGCTTTAGTACTGGTGCCCCGATCAATGTGATCGAACGGGCTGAGAACAGCACAACAACGCACACCCCCTAAGTTGCTCATCCCTGCAGAGCTGGCATCGGGTGCCGAGGGTGAATCCTCTTATCTCACTTCCGATGATGCCTCTGTAGAATAGCTATCAGGTTGTGTGTTACCGAGGGTGATTCCTCTTTCATCACTTCCGATAAAGCTTCCGTCGTGCAACTCCTCGAGTGGGAATCCATCGAGGGTGATTCCTCGGATTCCTTCTCGATACTTTGGACACACAGACACTTTGACCTTTGTTACAGGCAGGTCGACCCCGAGGGGTACCCGCGGGGAAAATGTGAAGTCGGGTTTGCTAGGAGGGCACCCGCGATAGATTAATGTGGCGGAACGACAGGGCTGGCGGAGACCACCCTGATCGATATCTGTGTGTTACCAAGTCGGGGCGACAGGTAGTCTGATCGCCTCTGCGAGTTACTAAATACGCCTATCGGATTTAGGTATTTGATCTGAGTGGGTCGTTGGCCCTATACGCACTACCACCACATGGGATAATGGTTTATGGGACCCTCTGCACCGTTGTTTCTCCCGAAAGCTCTTCATATGTCACAGCTCAGAGATGCGGGCTGATTGCTGGGGTGGGCTGGTTACGTCACTATGAATACAGTGTCGTGCCTGGGCCCCGGCCAGTCACGCAACGTGCAAGAGTGCAAAGGGCGATGGGCCCAAGACCCCTTCGCACTTAGGATTTAGACCGGCGTGTTGACCTCTCTGCTGAGCCTAGGTAGGACTGCGTCGTGTCGATTACTCGAGGCCGGGCATTCTCAGCAAGTGTGTCCGGCCAGATGTAATCGAACGTGCTGGGTAACAGTAGTGCACCCCTGCAGGGAAGTTATCTATTCGAATAGCCGTGTCCACGGTAATAGGACGCTCAGTGTTGTATCCCGATCTACTACTACTTGAACTGGATACCTGTTAAATAATTATAAGCTCCGGGATCGCTTCCTCGCAGGGAGTCGAGGAAGGATTTCTGGGCTTTGCTTCAACATGTTTGTTAAGTTTATAAAATGCTAATCTGCACTCTTCTTATGCTGTAAGACCCTGAAGATGCTAGTCTTCGATAGGCTAGGCCTTTCTCGCTATTCTGGCATTTTTGCTAAATAGTCCATAGATACAGCCTCATCACTTGATACCAATGCATAAATAGAATAGTTCTGATGTAAGTCTTGCGAGTACTTTGGATGAGTACTCACGGTTGCTTTGCTTCCTTTTTTTCCCATACCCGAATGATGTGATCAGACGACGGAGCCCAGGAGTCAGACGCCACCACAGATGCTTACTACCAGGAGAGTCCCGGAGGCACGTACTACTTGGTTGAGCCAGCCGACCAGGAGTAGTTAGGAGGCTCCCAGGCAGGAGGCCTGCGCCTTTTCGATCCGTGTTGTTGTTTTGCCCTGCCTGTTAGGGCATGTCTGTTTTACTTTTATATCTGTACTCAGATATCTAATGCTTCCGCTGATGCTTGTATGGGCAAGCTTATGTATTCGAGCCCTCGAGGCCCCTGGCTTGTAATATAAAGCTTGTATTATTTTTATTTGAGTTTCTAGTTGTGTTCTGATATCTTCCCGTGAGTCTCTGATCTCGATCGTGCGCATTTGCGTGTATGATTAGTGCACGGTCGAGCAGGGGCGCCACACAGACTGTTCTGTTTTGGCAGATTGCTGTTATAGTTGCATTGTGTGCATATGTTTGCTTGTTTAATGATTCTATTTGAGGATATGAGTATTAAATATGCAGAGGCATTTAGTATGCAATGTTAAATTATAATTTTAGTGATTTGCTACAGTAGAGAATGTTAAGGTTTTGAGTTGATTTATACTAACTTATCTCACGAGTTCTTGTTGAGTTTTGTGTGGATGAAGTTTTTAAGATTTAGGAGAAACCGTGATATGAGAGGAATTAAGGAGACACAAGAGCTCAAGCTTGGGGATGCCCGGCATCCCAAGTATTTATTCTAAGAAGTCTCAAGCAACTAAGCTTGGGGATGCCCCGGTTGGCATCCCACCTTTCTTCATCAACACCTATCGGTTAGCCTAAGTTTTTTGCTTCTTCACATGAGATGTGCTATTCTTGGAATGTCATTTTATTTTTTTTTCTTTGTTGTTTGAATTAAATTATCAATATCTGAAATTTTAAATGAGAGAGAGTCCTCACATAGCTACCTATTTACTTAACTACTCATTTTGTCTTCACTTATATCTTTTTGGAGTAGTTTGTCATTTACTCTTGTTCTTCACTTATATCCTATGAGTAAATTGTTGAATGAATTGAAAATCATAAAGTTGAAATTATATGTGCTTTATATGCTTGTATCATGTCTAGTACTAGTTTCACATTTGGGTTAGAAAGTGAAATCTATTGAAGCTTGACAATCACAATATTGGTCATACAAGCAATTCATGAATGATTAGTATAAGGAAGAGAACTTTCACATATAAATATATTATCTTGGACATCTTTTATGATTGTGAATACCCATTAATTATTTCCAAGCTTGAGCAAATTAGTTGAAGTTGGACAAGGAAGACAACGTAATGAGTTATGTTTTGGTATATTTGCATAGAAGTTATATTATTATGGATCCTCTAACATGTGGTGCTTGCTTAGGATCTTTTGCTAGCCAAAAATTTATACTAAGTAGAGATACTACTTGTGCATCCAAAAACCCTTAAACCCAGTTTGTTCCCATGAGTGTCCACCATATCTACCTAGGGATTGAATAAGATCCTTCAAGTAAGTTGTCATCGGTGCAAAAAGCAATAAAAAATTGCTCCTAAATATGTAGATCTTTTATTGCAAGGGAAAATAAGTGTTGTACGAACTTGAGATGGTAAAGAAATAAAAGCGACGGACTGCATAATAAAAGTTGCTATCACAAGGGGCAATATAACGTGACGTTCCTTTGCATTAAGGGCTTGTGCATCCAAAAATAAAAAAGCGCATGACAACCTCTGCTTCCCTCTGCGAAGGGCCTATCTTTTACTTTTATGCATTTACTTTTATGTATTTACTTTTATGCAAGAGTCAATAAGTATTCGTTCGCATTTCGACCTCAATTATTCTCTAGTTGGCAAGCATTATGTGGTGGGGAAAGATCCAGGCACATATGCCCAGTCAAATATATTTGATCATGAATTATTATTGTTGACAATTATCTCTATGATAAATAAGTTGGGAGGCGAAACATTAAGCCCCTATCTTTCTCTGTGTTCGATGGATGCCATTTGTTCTAAAAATATGCTTTGAGTACTAGCAATCATAGAAGACTATATGATAATTGAGTATGTGGAGCTCTTACTTAGACTTTGTTGAATAAGTTGAATTGCAATTGTTTGGTGTCTAAGAACATAAGTTGTTAAGTTTCAAGAGAATGCACTGTTTAAACCATAACATGTGAATTGATTGCTACCTTATCATGATGAGTTTTATGAGAAAGAGTTGCTATTATGATGCTAGGAAAAGTGATTGAAATTATCATTGATCAAACTTATGCACTATGCTAGCATTCACACTTCATAAATTATTTCTTTTATCATTTACCTACTCGAGGACGAGCAGGAATTAAGCTTGGGGATGCTGATACGTCTCCAACATATCTATAATTTATGAAGTATTAATGCCATGTTTATTATAGTTTTGTATGATTTTGGTGCACTTTTATATAGCTTTTATATGATTTTTATGGATTAACATATTAACCTAGTGCCCAGTGCCAGTTGCTGTTTTCTGCTTGTTTTTGATTTTCCAGAAAATCCATATCAAATGAAGTCCAAATGCAGTGAAACTTTTTGACGATTTTTCTGGAAGGAAACGGACACAGGAAGCTTCGGGGAAGCAGCAGAAGAGCCACAGGGGCCCCACGAGCCAGTTGGGCGCACCTGCCCCCCCCCCCAGGCGCGCCCTGGTGCCTCGTGGGCCCCCTGTGGCACCTCTTTGCGTGATTCCCACGCTGAAAAATCATATATATTCAGAAACCCCCGAAAGTTAACCTAGATGAGTTTTTACGCCGCCGCAAGCCTTTGTTCCGAAGCGATCTCATCTGGAGCTCCGTTCCGGCACCCTGCCAGAGGGGGGGAATCATCACCGGAGGCCATCTTCATCATCCCTGCAGTCTCCATGACGAGGAGGGAGTAGTTCACCCTCGGGGCTAAGGGTATGTACTAGTAGCTATGTGTTTGATCTCTCTCTCTCTCTCTCTCTCGTGTTTTTGATTTGGCACGATCTTGATGTACCGCGAGCTTTGTTAATATAGTTGGATCATATGGTGTTTCTCCCTCTCTATCTTGTTGTGATGAATTGAGTTTTTACCTTTGAGGTTTCACTATTATCGGATTGAATACTTTTATGGATTTGAGAACACTTGATGTATGTCTTGCATATGAATACCCGTAGTGACAATGGGTATTATATTGATTCACTTGATGTATGTTTTGGCACTCAACTCGCGGATTCCCGAGGTGACATTGGGGTAATCTATGCATAGGGGTTGATGCACGTTTTCATTCTACTTTCTCCGGTAGAAATCTTGGGGCACTCTTTGAAGTTCTTTGTGTTGGATTGAATATTATGAATCTGAAGTTGTTTGATGCATATCGAATAATCAACTCATGGATACTTGTGGTGACATTGGAGTATCTAGGTGACATTAGAGTTGGTTGATGCGTATCATATGGTGTTATTTTAGTACGAACTCTAAGGCTATTTGTGACACCTATAGGAATAGCTCAATAGATTGATCGGAAAGAATAACTTTGAGGTGGTTTCGTACCCTACAACAATTTCTATCTTATGTTCTCCGCGAATAGGAACTTTGGAGTGATTCTTTGTCGAGGGATTGTTATATGATCCAATTATGTTAGCATTGTTGAGAGATTGCACTAGTGAAAGTATGAACCCTAGGCCTTGTTTTTAAGCATTGCAATACCGTTTGTGCTCACTTTTGTTACTTGCTACCTTGCTGTTTTTATATTTTTAGATTACAAAAACCTATATCTACTATCCATACTACACTTTTATCACCATCTCTTTGCCGAACTAGTGCACCTATACAATTTACCATTGTATTAGGTGTGTTGGGGACACAAGAGATTTCCTGTATTTGGTTGCAGGGTTGTTTGAGAGAGACCATCTTCATCCTACGCCTCCCACGGATTGATAAACCTTATGTCATCCACTTGAGGGAAAATTGCTACTGTCCTACAAAACTCTGCGCTTGGAGGCCCAACACGAGTCTACAAGAATAAGATGTGTAGTAGACATCAGGAATCGATCACGGAGGGCTTCTACATCAACCTTGCTGCCCCTTCAATGATGTGTGAGTAGTTTACCACAGACCTACGTGTCCATAGTTACTAGCTAGATGGCTTCTTCTCTCTCTTTGATCTTCAATACAAAGTTCTCCTCAATGTTCTTGGAGTTCTATCCGATGTAATTTTCTTTTGCGGTGTGTTTGTTGGGATCTGATGAATTGTGGGTTTATGATCAGATTATTCATGAGAAATATTTGAGTATTCTCTGAACTCTTTTATGCATGATTGTTATAGCTTTGTATTTATCTCCGATCTATCCGTTCGGTTTGGCCAACTAGATTGATTTATCTTGCAATGGGAGAGGTGCTTCGTGATGGGTTCAATCTTGCGGTGTTCTATATCCCTGTGACAGAAAGGGACAAGACACGTATTTGTATTGTTGCCATTAAGGATAAAACGATGGGGTTTATTCATATTGCTTGCGTTTACTTTGTCTACATCATGTCATCTTGCTTAAGGCGTTACTCTGTTTTATACTTAATACTCTAGATGCATGCTGGATAGCGGTCGATGAGTGGAGTAATAGTAGTAGATGCAGGCAGGAGTCGGTCTACTTGTCTAGCACGTGATGCCTATATACATGATCATTGCCTCGAATATTGTCATAACTATGCGCTTTTATATCAATTGCCCAACAGTAATTTGTCTACCCACCATATGTTATGCGCTCGAGAGAGAAGCCTCTAGTGAAAACTATGGCCCCCGGGTCATTTATCATTATTATATAAACAAAAATCCTAAAAATACCTTGCTGCAATTTATTTACTTTTATTTTATTTTATTTTGCAATTTACTTTATCAATTTATCTATCACTACGAGATTTAATCCTTGCAATGAACCACCGAGGGGATTGACAACCCCCTTGTTCGCGTTGGGTGCAAGTATTGGCTTTTGTGTGCGCAGGTGCTGCTAAAGAGGTTTTGCTTGGTTCTCCTACTGGATTGATAACCTTGGTTCTTAACTGAGGGAAATACTTATCTCTACTGTACTGCATCATCCTCTCCTGTTCGAGGAAATCCCAACGCAGCTCACAAGTTGCAGGAAGAATTTCTGGCGCCGTTGTCGGGGAGACATCATCAAAACTTATCAAGTACCTTCGCACAAACTATCCCTTACTTGCAATTATTTTATTTGCCTTTTTATTTGCATTTGCCTCTCGTTTTCATCTCCCCCACTTCTAAAACAAATTTACAAAAACACAAAAATATTTTATTTGCTTGCTTGCTTGATTGGTCACCATGACTAATTTTACTATCCCTCCTTTGTCTCCGGACTTTGAAGTTCTTTACTTCAAGCAAAAACAAGGAGAAAATTTAAAAGATGCTTGGTATAGGATGATAGAATCTTATCGTGTTTGCACCATAAAAGGTGATACAAAAAAAATTCTTAGAATTTTTTACATAGGACTCACGATGCCTAATAGACAACTCTTGGATTTTTCTGCTAAGGGCAATTTCATTGAAAGTGATGCTAATACTGCCTACGAGATAAAAGAGGGGATGGTGGGAACTCCACCCTCACAAAAATGTTTTACTCTCACTCAAGAGGGAACCCAATTGCTACAAAAATTTGGGGAATTGCAGAAAAATTTGGTTGATTTACAAAAGTCTCATGAACCCCTCAAGGCCCTGAACGGAAATCTTAATCGCATGAATTCCCTTCTTACCGTTTGCAATAAAAGGCTTGATAATTTATAAAGTAAAATTGCCTCTATTTCTCATAATAATGGTAAATGTAAGGAGCCTCCCGGGTTTGAAAATAACCCAACTAAGTTAGCCAGGACTAAGGATGATAATACTTGAAATTTTGCATTATGCCTAGCTAGGGGCATAAAACAATAGCGCTTGTTGGGAGGCAACCCAATATGTATCTTAAATTTTTGCTTTACGTTCTGTTTTTGTGTGTTCACACAATTTTAGCCTCTGTTATGATTGTGTTTTTATCTTTTAATTAGTGTTTGTGCCAAGTAATGCCTTTGGGATGATTTGGATGATAGTATAATTGATGCTGTTTGGAAAACAGAAAGTTTTGCGTCCAGTATTTTATTTTTAATTCTGTACTGGACTGTCAGACAAATCTGAAATTTTTACACAGTATTGGTATTTGATTTTTTTACGTTTTCCTAATTTTTAAGATTTTTTCGATTTACAGAAGTATGGCTTTTAAATAGATCTTTACAGACAGTTCTGTTTTAGACAGATTCTGTTTTTGTTGCATAGTTTGCTTATTTTGATGAATCTATGGATCGTATCGGGAGGTATGAGTCATGGAGAAATTGGAGTAAAGTAACATTATGCCAATATTAAATATGAATCAATTTACAACAGTATCTAAAGTTTAAGATTTATTTGTTATACTAACGGATCTCACGAGGTTTCTGTTGAGTTTTCTGTGCTGAAGTTTTCAAGTTTTGGGTGAGACTACGATAGATAAAGGAATAAGGAGCGGCAAGAGCCTAAGCTTGGGGATGCCCAAGGCATCCCAAGGTAATATTCAAGGAAGACTCAAGCGTCTAAGCTTGGGGATGCCCCGGATGGCATCTCCTCTTTCGTCTACAATATATCGGTAACTCACTTGGAGCTATATTTTTATTCATCGCATGATATGTGTTTTGCTTGGAGCGTCTTGTGCTATAGTTTTATTTTCTTTGTTTGCCTTTTAGTTTGCCACAATCATCTTTGCTGAATACACCTTTTTGAGAGGGACACACATTATTCGTGATTTGTTAGAATACTCTATGTGCTTCACTTATATCTTTTGAGCTAGGCAGTTGCTCTAGTGCTTCACTTATATCTTTTAGAGCACGGCGGTGGTTATATTTCAAAGAAATAGTTGCACTCTCATGCTTCACTGATACGTCTCCAATGTATCTATAATGTTTGATTGTTCCATGCTATTATAGTATCAATCTTTGATGTTTTATATGCAATTATATGCCATTATATATCATTTTTTGGGACTAACCTATTAACCCAGTGCCCAGTGCCAGTTGTTGTTTTTTGCTTGTTTTTGTCTTTTCAGAAAATCATTATCAAAAAGATTCCATACGAGAAAAAAACTTTGGATTAATTTTTTCTGGACCAGAAGAGACCCACGAAGCTTCGGGAGAACACCAGAGGAGCCACAAGGGAGCCACAAGCTCGGAGGGCGCGCCCTGGGGGGTAGGGCGCGCTCCCCAGGCTTGTGGGCCCCTCGTAGCCCCTTCTGACCTAATTCCAGCACTATAAATTCCCAAATATTCCCAATATACCAGAGAGACAGAAGAGAAAACCTGTCCGCCGACGCAAGCCTCTGTTCTTCGGTGATCCCATCTGGAGGCCTTTTTCGGTACTCTACCGTAGGGGGAATCGATCACAGAGGGCTTCTTCATCAGCCTTGCTGCCCTTCCGATGATGTGTGAGTAGTGTACCACAAACCTACGGGTCCATAGCTAGTAGCTAGATGGCTTCTTCTCTCTCTTTGATCTTCAATACCATGTTCTCCTCGATGTTCTTGGAGTTCTATCCGATGTAATCTTCTTTTGCGGTGTGTTTGTTGGGATCCGATGAATTGTGAATTTATGATCAGATTATTCATGAGAAATATTTGAGTCTTCTCTGAACTCTTTTATGCATGATTATTATAGCTTTGTATTTCCCTCCGATCTATAAATATGATTTGGCCAACTAGATTGGTTTATCTTGCAATGGGAGAGGTGCTTTGTGATGGGTTCAATCTTGCGGTGCTCAATCCCAGTTTCAGAAAGGGACATGACACATATTTGTATTGTTGCCATTAAGGATAAAAAGATGGGGTTTAATCATATTGCTTGAGTTTAGTTTGTCTACATCATTTTATCTTGCTTAAGGCGTTACTCTATTTCATACTTAATACCCTAGATGCATGCTGCATAGCGGTCGATGGGTGGAGTAATAATAGTAGATGCAGGCAGGAGTCGGTCTACTTGTCTCGGATGTGATGCCTATATACATGATCATTGCCATGAATCTGTCATAATTATTTGCTTTTCTATCAATTGCCCAATAGTAATTTGTTTACCCACCGTATGCTTTGTGTTCGAGAGAGAAGCCTCTAGTGAAAACTATGGCCCCCGGGTCTACTTTTATCATATATTAAAACCAAAAATACTTTGCTGCAATTTATTTAATTTTATTTTATTAGTATTTTAGTTTATTTATCTATCACTATCAGAATTAATCCTTGCAAACAACCGCTAAGAGGATTGACAACCCTCTTATTTGCGTTGGGTGCAAGTGTTTGCTTTTGTGTGTGTAGGTGTGACTAACGGGATTTTGCTTGGTTCTCCTACTAGATTGATAACCTTGGTTCTTAACTGAGGGAAATACTTATCTCTACTATACTGCATCATCCTCTCCTCTTCGGGGAAATACTAACGCAGTCTACAAGTAGCATTCACTTATATCTTTTTGAGAGTCTATTATATGGTAATGGCAATTTGCACATTTTAAAAGAATGGTCCTGACATGATAAGGTATCCAAGGGGGATATAATAAAAACCTTCATGTAGATCACTAAGTATGAAGTGCATGGTTAATTTTATTATTGTCGTAATATGAAAGGATATAGGTTCATGATCATTGGTTAGTAGAAATATCGGTATTAAAGTTTGTTATGACATATTCACCTAAATATTAGTTGTGGCATGGCGAGGAAGTTGGAGCATTTATAGGTCTGAAATGAAATCCTTGAGTGCTGTTATAATCGGGGTCGCTCGATGGTTAACTCCTACCAACCCTCCTCCTAGGGGCATGCGGTGAGTGCTTTGCTTCGAGGGCTAAGTAGACTTTTGCAATAAGTATGTGAGTTCTTTATGACTAATGTGAGTCAATGGAGTATACGCACTCCTATCTTTCCGTAATTTTCTAGCCTCTTCGGTACCGTGCCTTGCCCTTTCTCACCTCGAGAGTTGGCGCAAACTTTGCCGGTGCATCCAAACCCCGTGATATGATATGCTCTTTCACACATAAACCCCTTTTACCTTCCTCAAAACAGCCACCATACCTACCTATTATGGCATATCCATAGCCATTCCGAGATATATTGCCATGCAACTTCCACCGTTCCATTTATATGACACACATCATCATTTTCATATTGCTTTGCGTGATCATATAGCTGACATAGTATTTGTGGCTCATCCACCGTTCATCATTTTCATACATGTTACGCTAGATCATTGCACATCCTGGTACACTGCCAAAGGCATTCATATAGAGTCATATTTGTTCTAGTATCAAGTTGTAATTTTGAGTTTTAAGTAAATAAAAGTGTGATGATCATCATTATTAGAGCATTGTCCCTGTGAGGAAAGGATGATGGAGGCTATGATATCCCCACAAGTCAGGATGAGGCTCCGGACGAAAAATAAAAGAAAAAAAAGAAAAAAAAGAGAAAAGAAAAAAAGGAAAAAAAATGAATGAGAGAAAAAGAGAGAAGGGGCAATGTTACTATCCTTTTCCACACTTGTGCTTCAAAGTAGCACCATGTTTTTCATATAGAGAGTCTCCTATGTTGTCACTTTCATATACTAGTGGGAATTTTTCATTATAGAACTTGGCTTGTATATTCCGATGATGGGCTTCCTCAAATGCCCGAGGTCTTCATGAGCAAGCAAGTTGGATGCACACCCACTTAGTTTTCAGTTTGAGCTTTCATACACTTATAGCTCTTAGTGCATCCGTTGCATGGCAATCCCTAATCCTCGCATTGATATCGATTGATGGGCATCTCCATAGCCCGTTGATCCGCCGAGTTGATGCGAGACTTTCTTCTTATCCTTTCCCTTATTTCATACCTACCACCAAATTCTATTCCACCTAATGCTATATCCATGGCTTGCGCTCATGTATTGAGTGAGAGTTGAAAATGCTGAAGCGCGTTAGAAGTATGATCCAATTGCCTGGTTTAACACCGGGGTGCTCACTATTTATATATTTGCAGTGAAGATAGAGTCATGCCATGATTAATATGAGAAAGTGAGTAGGGTTAACACTCATTAAGGATCGTATATTTTGAAAGTTAATGATTATGCTTCTTATGTTCATGGATATTATTATGTTGATATTGTTAATTCATCGCTTCACAACTTATATGCCATAAAGAGATTACATAATAAACATGTTGGGTAGCATTCCACATCAAAAATTCTGTTTTTATCATTTACCTACTCGAGGACGAGTAGGACTTAAGCTTGGGGATGCTTGATACGTCTCCAACGTATCTATAATTTTTGATTGTTCCATGCTATTATAGTATCAATCTTGGATGTTTTATATGCAATTATATATCATTTTTTGGGACTAACCTATTAACCTAGTGCCCAGTGCCAGTTGTTGTTTTCTGCCTATTTTTGGTTTTTCAGGAAATCAGTACCAAACGAAGTCCAAATGCCATGAAACTTTTTGATGCTTTTTTTTGGACAAAAGAGACCCAGGAAGCTTTGGGAGGAGGCCAGAAGCCTCACGAGGAGGCCACAAGGCAACAGGGCGCGGCCCCAGGGGGGCGCCCTGATGCCTTGTGGGCCCCTCTTGGCCCGTTTTGAGATAATTCCACTTCTATAAATTCTCAAATATTGGGAAACCAACAGAGAGCCAGACGAGAAAACCCTACCGCCGCCGCAAGCTTCTATTCTTTCACGATCCCATCTGGAGGCCTTTTCCGGCACTCTACTGGAGGGGGAATCGATCACGGAGGGCTTCTACATCAACCTTGCTGCCCCTCCGACGATGTGTGAGTAGTTTACCACAGACCTACGGGTCCATAGTTAGTAGCTAGATTGCTTCTTCTCTCTCTTTGATCTTCAATACAAAGTTCTCCTTGATGTTTTTGGAGTTCTATCCGATGTAATTTTCTTTTGTGGTGTGTTTGTTGGGATCCGATGAATTGTGGGTTTATGAACAGATTATTCATGAGAAATATTTGAGTCTTCTCTGAACTCTTTTATGCATGATTGTTATAGCTTTGTATTTCTCTCCGATCTATCTATTTGGTTTGGCCAACTAGATTGATTTATCTTGCAATGGGAGAGGTGCTTTGTGATGGGTTCAATCTTGCGGTGTTCTACGAGTGGAGTAATAGTAGTAGACGCAGGCAGGAGTCGGTCTACTTGTCTAGGACGTGATGCCTATATATAGATGATCATTGCCTTGAATATCGTCATAACTATGCGCTTTTATATCCATTGCCCAACAGTAATTTGTCTACCCACCGTATGTTATGCGCTCGAGAGAGAAGCCTCTAGTGAAAACCATGGCCCCCGGGTCATTTATCATTATTATATAAACAAAAATCCTAAAAATACCTTGCTCCAATTTATTTACTTTTATTTTATTTTATTTTGAAATTTACTTTATCAATTTATCTATCACTACGAGATTTAATCCTTGCAATTAACTGCCGATGGGATAACAACCCCCTTGTTCGCGTTGGGTGCAAGTATTGGCTTTTTTGTGTGCAGGTGCTGCTAAAGAGGTTTTGCTTGGTTCTCCTACTGGATTGATAACCTTGGTTCTTAACTGAGGGAAATACTTATCTCTACTGTACTGCATCATCCTTTCCTCTTCGAGGAAATCCCAACGCAGCTCACAAGTAGCAGAGCTCGAAGCTTAAATCAGAGATGAAAACAATTTTGAGAGGTATGCTTTTCCTGTCAACGTCATGCTACTTGTAGACTGCGTTGGTATTTCTCCGAAGAGGAGAGGATGATGCAGTATAGTAGAGATAAATATTTCCCTCAGTTAAGAACCAAGGTTATCAATCCAGTAGGAGAACCACACAGAACCTCGTTAGCAGCACCTACACACACAAAAGCAAACACTTGCACCCAACGCAAATAAGAGGGTTGTCAATCCCCTTAGTGGTTATTTGCAAGGATTAATTCTGATAGTGATAGATAAAAAAGTAAATTGCAAAATAAAATAAAAGTAAATAAATTACAGCAAAGTATTTTTGGATTTTAATATATGATAAAGGTAGACCCGGGGGCCATAGTTTTCACTAGAGGCTTCTCTCTCGAGCGCAGAACATACGGTCGGTAAACAAATTACTGTTGGGCAATTGATAGAAAAGCGCATAGTTATGACGGATTCATGGCAATGATCATGTATACAGGCATCACGTCAGAGACAACTAGACCGACTCCTGCCTGCATCTACTACTATTACTCAACCCATCGACCGCTATCCAGCATGCATCTAGGGTATTAAGTATAAAAGAGAGTAACGCCTTAAGCAAGATGACATGATGTAAACAAAGTAAACTCAAGAAATATGATTAAACTCCATCTTTTATTCTTAATGGCAACAATACAAATACGTGTCATGTCCCTTTCTGCCACTGGGATTGAGCACCGCAAGATTGAACCCATCACAAAGCACCTCTCCCTTTGCAAGATAAATCAATCTAGTTGGCCAAACCAAATGGATAGATCGGAGAGAAATACAAAGCTATAACAATCATGCATAAAAGAGTTTAGAGAAGACTTAAATATTTCTCATGAATAATCTGATCATAAACCCACAATTCATTGGATCCCAACAAACACACCGCAAAAGTAGATTACATCGGATAGAACTCCAAGAACATCGAGGAGAACATGGTATTGAAGATCAAAGAGAGAGAAGAAGCCATCTAGCTACTAGCAATGGACCTGTAGGTCTATGGTAAACTACTCACACATCATTGGAAGGGCAGCAAGGTTGATGTAGAAGCCCTCCGTGAGCGATTCCCCCTCTGGCAGAGTACCAGAAAAGGCCTCCAAATGGGATCGCGGAAGAACAGAGGCTTGAGACGGCGGAAAGGTTTTCTCGTCTAGATCTCTGATGGTTTCTGAATATTTGAGAATTTATAGAAGTGGAATTAGGTCAAAAGGATCCATGAGGGGCCCACAAGGCATCAGGGCGCGCCCTCCCTAGGGACGCGCCCTGTTGCCTTGTGGCCTCCTCATGAGGCTTCTGGCATCCTCCCAAAGCTTCCAGGGTCTCTTTTGTCCAGAAAAAAATCGTCAAAAAGTTTCGTGGTATTTGGACTTCGTTTGGTACTGATTTCCTGAAAAACCGAAAACAAGCAGAAAACAACAACTAGCACTGGGCACTAGGTTAATAGGTTAGTCCCAAAAAATGATATATAATTGCATATAAAACATTCAAGATTGATACTTGATACGTATCCGTCATATCTATAATTTTTGATTGTTTCTTGCCAATATCCTACAATTTCCACATACTTATGGCAACATTTTATATGATTTCTTGGACTAACATATTGATCCAGTGCCCAGTGCCAGTTCCTGTTTGTTGCATGTTTTTTGTTTCAATGAAAATCCATACCAAAAGAAGTCCAAACGCGATAAAAATTTACGGAGATTTATTTTGGAATATATGTGATTTTTGGGAAAAAGAATCAACGCGAGACGATGGCCGAGGGGCCCACAAGCTCGAGGGGCGTGCCCCCCTACCCTGGGCGCGCCGGGCAGGCTTGTGGCGCCCCTGTAAGGCGGTTGGGGCCCTTCTTTTGCCACAAGAAAGATAATATCTTGATAAAAATCCCCTCAAAATTTTAGCTCAATCGGAGTTACAGATCTCCGGAAATATAAGAAACGGTTTTCGACCAGAAAACAGGAACGCGAAACAGAAGAGAACAGAGAGAGAGATCCAATCTCGGAGGGGCCCCTCCCCTCTGGGAGCCATGGCGGCCATGGACCAGAGGGAAAACTCTCCTCCCATCTAGGGGGGAGGCCCAGGAAGAAGAAGAAGGAGGGGGGCTCTCTCCCCCTCTCTTCCGGTGGCACCGGAACGCCGCCGGGGCAATCATCGTGACGGCGATCTACACTAACAACTTCGCCGCCGTCAACACCAACTCTCTCCCCCTCTATGCAGCGGTGTAACACCTCTTCTCCCCACTGTAATATCTACTTAAACATGGTGCTTAACGCTATATATTATTATCCAATGATATGTGGCAATCCTATGTTGTTTGAGCAGATTCGTTTTGTCCTATGGGTTGATTGATGATCGTGATTGGTTTGAGTTGTATGTTTTATTTTGGTGCTATCCTATGATGCCCTCCGTGTCGTGCAAGCATGTGGGATTACCGCTGTAGGGTGTTGCAATACGTTCATGATTCGCTTATAGTGGGTGGCTAGAGTGACAGAAGCTTACACCCGAGTAAGGGGGTTGTTGCGTATGGGAGTAAAGAGGACTTGTTACTTAATGCTATGGTTGGGTTTTACCTTAATGATCTTTGGTAGTTGCGGATGCTTGCTAGAGTTCCAATCATAAGTGCATATGATCCAAGTACGGAAAGTATGTTAGCTCATGCCTCTCCCTCATATAAAATTGCAATAATGATTACCGGTCTAGTTATCGATTGCCTAGGGACAAATCCTTTTCTTGTTCTACAAAAGCTTTCTACTAAACAACTAACTTTTATTATCTTGCAATTTACTCATAGTTTTATTCTTGCTAAGTACTTCTAGTTTTATCCTTGCAAATTTATCCTACTACACCTCAAAGTAGTTTTATTCTTGTTCTAGGTAAAGCAAACATTAAGTGTGCGTAGAGTTGTATCGGTGGTCGATAGAACTTGAAGGGAATATTGATTCTACCTTTAGCACCTCATTGGGTTCGACACTCTTATTTATCAAAGAAGGCTACAACTGATCCTCTATACTTGTGGGTTATCAAGACCTTTTTCTGGCGCCGTTGCCGGGGAGCAATAGCGTGGGGTTGATATTCTCGTGTGTGCTTGTTTGCTTTATCACTAAGTAGTTTTTATTTTCTGTTCTAAGTTGTTTTATATCTTTAGTTATGGATATGGAACACGAAACACCAAAAAAATTAGTTTTACTTGCTACTCATGGAGATGGGGAACCTCCTAAAACCCTCGATGCTGGTTATGTGGAAAACATTAAATACTACTTTGATAATCTTGATAAATCTCCATTGAACTTGATAATGGGAGATACTTTGGATCAACGGGAATACTTTAGGGATTATCGCTTGTCTCAAAAAGGGAAACTCTTATGAGATCAAATTAAAATGCTGCGTTGGTATGCTTGGAATTTATGCTTAAGGTGTGATTATACTTGTTGCTCTAAGATGAAGGCTCCACACCTTTCCTTTCAATGTGAATTTAATGATAATGAAACCTTGGCTTCTTATGCTAATGGTATATATGATTACTATGATGTGGAACTAATAGAAGAATTTGTTGCTTTTATGGGTGCTTACGAAATTAAATCTTTATTTGAAAAGTATGAAGATTGTGATGCTGCTATTTACAGATCTGAAAATTATGCTATACTTAAATATTGCCATGAGAATTATGAATATAATGCCTATATTGATAAATTTATTGAGAAAGTCTCCGCTTTCCAAGAAGAGACTAATATTTTGCAGGCTCCTATGGAAGAAGAAATTGATGACATTGTGAGCTCATTAGATGAAAAAGACGAGGAGGAGAGCGAAGAACAAAAGGAGGAAGAGCGTATTGATCACCTGTGCCCACCTTCTGATGAGAGTAACTCTTCAACTCATACATTGTTTAATTTCCCATCATGCTTACCGAAGGATGAATGCTATGATGATTGCTATGATCCCTTTGATTCATTTGAAATATCCCTTGTTGATGAAATTGATGCTTGCTATGCTTGTGGCCATGATGCCAATTTGAATGATGCTTATGGAGATGAACTTGCTATAGTTCCTTATGTTAAGATTGAAATTGTTGCTATTGCACCCACACATGATAGTCCTATTATCTTTTTGAATTCTCGAAACTACACTATATCGGAGAAGTTTGCGCTTATTAAGGATTATATTGGTGGGTTGCGTTTTACTATTACACATGATGATTTTGATGAATATAATATGCATGTGCTTTCTGCTCCTAATTGCAATTATTATGAGAGAGGAACCACATATTCACCTCTCTATGTTTCTAGTACGATAAAATTGCAAGAAATTGTTTATATTATGCATTGGCCTTTACTTGATGTGCATGAATTGTTCTTTTATGACATGCCAATGCATAGGAAGAGAGTTAAACTTCGTCATTGCATGATATATGTTGCTTTGTGATCACTACTAAATTATAAATCATTGTTAATTAAAATTGGCTTTGATATACCTTGGGATCCGGGTGGATCAATTACTTGAGCACTTTATGCCTAGCTTAATGGCTTTAAAGAAAGCGCTGCCTGGGAGACAACCCGGAAGTTTTAGAGAGTCATTTAATTCTGTTGTGTGCTTTTAAAAAGTTTAAAAACAAAATAATATAGAGGGGAACCTAAAACATTTTCAAAAAGAAAAGTGAAAGTGTGAATGACGAGCACCGTTGAAGTGGGGGATATCCTTGAACTTTGTTCATGCCCATGGAAACTTTGTGAATCTTGAATTACAGAAACTTTTCAACAAAAATAATTCTCCCCCTGTACAAATCCATTGTATTATAAAAATAATGTGCCAAGATTTACCTTTAGGATGTTTAAATTGCTTGTTTGGTGTGTGCTGTGCAAAAACAGAAACTTTTGTGTAGTATTTGAATTTCTATATTTTATTGGAACTTGAAAAATTCTGAATTTTTTACACAGTACTTCTATGCAAAAAAATTTATTTTTTTCCTAATTTTTCAGAATTTTTTGAGTTACGGAAGTATATGTTTCGTTTGCATCTTTACAGACTATCCTGTTTTCACAGATTGCTGTTATAGTTTCTTTATTTGCGTATGTTTGAAATCTTGTTAAGCCCCATTGACTTGGGAGCCATAGAATTATGATAGCATACAGTGGGTAATGTTTGATTATAATTATACAGTAATGTTACAGCAGGACATGATGGGATTTGATGTTATATGTACTAACCCCTCTAATAAAAAGTTCGGTTAAGTTTTTTGTGGATGAAGTGTTCGAAGATCGAGGAGGTATCGATATGAGGAGAATAAGGAGAGACAAGAGGTCAAGCTTGGGGATGCCCAAGGCACCCCAAGTAAATATTCAAGGAGACTCAAGCGTCTAAGCTTGGGGATGCCCCGGAAGGCATCCCATCTTTCTTCGACAATTATCGGTATGTTTCGGTTTTTGTTTTGTTCACATGATATGCGTAAATTCTTGGAGCGTCATGTGATTTTTATTTTTATTTTAATAATGCACCATGCTGGTATGAGATAGTCCTTGGTTGATTTATAGAATGCTCTTTGCACTTCACTTATATCTTTTGAGTATGGCTTTATAGAATGCTTCATGTGCTTCACTTATATCATTTGAAGTTTGGATGCCTGTTTGTGACATCCCCAGATCTCAACTCTGTCATTAGGTTAATTAAATTGCCATGTCATCATAATTATATACTAAGAAATGTAATTAAGGAATAATTCAATTCAAATTCAAAATTCAAAATGCAAGTCAAAATAAAAGTTGTTCAAATCCAGAAATTAAAATGTTCATAAAGTTGCAAATAATCCCACAGTAATTATAAAAATAAGATCAACATTATTGGGATTCCCAATTTGACCATAGCAACCAAAACAGTACCCCAGACAGCACTATGTAATCCATTTTCATTTAACAAAAATTCAAATGAAATTATTAGGCCACCAAACCTTTTTCTAGTAGTATCAAATATTGCATAAAATATAATGAGGCAAGTTACACATTTTATAAAAGTCAATTGGTGTGAAAAGAAATTACAAAACAGAAAGTAAAAATGAAACAGAAAATGAAAAATAGGAAAAGAGGGACAAGCTCACCTGCTCACCTGGGCCGGCGCAGCACAGATGTAGGCCCTATTCCTTCTTCCTCATGCTTGCATTAGATTTTGCTACTGTAATTGCTTGCTCCTATTCTGATGCATAGCGTGCTTTTGTAACCCGCTGTTGTTACCTTACCTGTCATCCTAAACTGCTTAGAATAGGTTGGTTAGTGATCCTTCAGTAACCCCTCACCCTTGTCTCTGTTGCCCCGCTTTGCTACCAGTGCCTCGATCATTGTGATCGATGTGCGGATACCGTCACATCACCGCACACACTCCCCTTAGTTGTACGGCTCTGCAGGGCTACTATCGAGTGCCGAGGGTGATACCTCGTACTGCACTCCAGATGATATCCCTGTAGTATAGCACATCGATGGTGATTGCAGAGGGTGATTCCTCGCTCTCCCCTTCCCGATGATGACTCTGTCGTGCAACCCCTCAAGTGGGAACCATCGAGGGTGATTCCTCCTGGTTCTCCTTGGCGGATTACGTCGAATAAGAATCCATCTAGGGTGATTCCTCGGATTCCTCCTTGATGTTCTGAACACACATTTACCGGGATTTTACTACATTTACTGAATAAAGTCGGGTCGACCCCGAGGGGTACCCGCGAGAGGTGTGAAGTCGGGTTGACCGTGAGGGTACCCGCGAGATAATTACGAGGTGCGACCGGGCAGGCAGAGACCGCCCTAGAGAAGGATGGGCCTGGCCCTTGTTGCACTTCCTCGAGACGGGACGACAGGAGTACTGATCGTCACCGCGAGCTCCTAATAATGCGATAACGGATTTGGGTATTGATCTGAGTTGGCCACTGGCCTATACGCACTACCACCACGTGGGATAATGGTTTAATGGGGCCCTCTACGCCGTATGTATCAGCCGAAAGCTTTGTCAGACGTCCAGTTCAGCATTGTGGCCGGGTCGGATCGGCGCCCCAGAGGTGGTGCCTGGTATCCACCCTGCACACAATGACCCGGAGGGCACAGGGCGATGGCCCAAGACCCCTGAGCTCTTAGGATGTAGACCGGTGAGGACCTCTCTGCTGAGCTCTAGGTAGGGCTACGGTGTGTCGATCAGCCGAGGCCGGGCATGACCCGAGAAAAGTGTGTCCGGCCAGAGTTAATCGAGCGTGTTCGGTAACAGTAGTGCACCCCTGCAGGGAAGTTATCTATTCGAATATCCGTGTCCACGGTAACATGACGCTCAGTGTTGTATCCCGATCTACTACTACTTGAACTAGATACATGTTAATTAATTGTAAGCTCCGGGATTGCTTTCTCGCAGGGAGTCGAGGAAGGATCTCTAGGATATGCTTCAACATGCTTGCTACTTTAATTATGTACTAATCTGCACTCTTCTTATGCTGTAAGACCGCTGAAGATGCTAGTCTTCGATAGGATAGGCTTTTCCCCCTCTGTTCCGGCATTTTTGCCGTTTAGTCCAAAGATATAGCCCCATTCCTTTGATACCGATGCATAATTAGCACAGTTCTGATGTCAGTCTTGCGAGTACTTTGGATGAGTACTCATGGTTGCTTTGCTACTCTTTTCCCCCATACCCGATTGCTGCGACCAGTTGACGGATCCCAGGAGCCAGCTGCTACCGCCGACGAGCGCTACTACACTTCCGGTGGAGCTTACTACAACGTGGAGACCGCCGACGGCCAGGAGTAGTTTAGGATGCTCCCAGGCAGGAGGCCTTGCCTCTTTCGATCAGAGTCGTTGTTTGTTTTTGCCTTCTTAAGGCACTCTTGTTTAACTTTGTGTCTGTACTCAGATACTTTTGCTTCCGCTGATGCTTGTATGACTCGAGCTTATGTATTCGAGCCCTCGAGGCCCCTGGCTTGTAATATAAAGCTTGTATTATTTTATTTGTGTTTAGAGTTGTGTTGTGATATCTTCAAGTGAGTCCCTAGGCTTGATCGTGTGCATTTGCGTCTATGATTAGTGCACGATTAAGTCGGGGGCGTCACACTGTTTCTATACATATAGAAAACCGTTATTTGTAGAATGCTCTTTTGCTTCACTTATATTTATTAGAGCATGGGAAAATCTTTTGCAGAAAGAATTAAACTCTCATGCTTCACTTATATCTATTTAGAGAGTCAACAGGAATTGGTCATTCACACGGTTAGTCATAAATTCCTACATAAAACTTGTAGACCACTGAATATGATAAGTTTGATTCCTTGCAATAGTTTTGCGATATTGAGATGGTAATATGTGGGAGGTACTAGTGAATGATTGTGGTTTAGTAAGAATATTGGTGTTAAGGTTTGTGATTCCCGAAGCATGCACGTATGGTCTGTCGTTATGCTAAGAAGTTGGTGCATGATTTATTATTGATTGTCTACCTTATGAGTGGTGGTCGGGGACGAGCGATGGTCTTTTCCTACCAATCTATCCTCCTAGGGTCATGCGTAGTAGTACTTTGCTTCGAGGGCTAATAAACTTTCACAATAAGTATGTGAGTTCTTTATGACTAATGTGAGTCCATGGATTATACGCACTCTCACCCTTCCGCAATTTGCTAGCCTCTTCGGTACCATGCATTGCCCTTTCTCACATCGAGAGTTGGTGCAAACTTCGCCGGTGCATCCAAACCCCGTGATATGATACGCTCTATCACACATAAGCCTCCTTATATCTTCCTCAAAACAGCCATCATACCTACCTATCATGGCATTTCCATAGCCATTCCGAGATATATTGCCATGCAACTTCCATCACCATCATATACATGACTTGAGCATTCATTGTCATATTGCTTTGCATGATCGTAAGATAACTAGCATGATATTTTCATGGCTTGTTCGTTTTTTGATATCTTTGCTACGCTAGATCATTGCACATCCTGGTACACTGCCAGGGGCATTCATATAGAGTCATATTTATAGTATCGAGTTGTAATATTGAGTTGTAAGTAAATAGAAGTATGATGATCATCATTATTAGAGCATTGTCCCAGTGAGGAAATAAATAAATAAAAAGGAAAAAAAGAGGTCAAAAAGAGCCCACGAAAAAAAAGAAAAAAAGAAAAAGAAAAAAATGAGAGAAAAAGAGAGAAGGGGCAGTGTTACTATCCTTTTCCATACTTGTGCTTCGAAGTAGCACCATGTTTTTCATATAGAGAGTTTCCTATGTTGTCACTTTCATATAGTACTGGGAATTTTTCATTATAGAACTTGGATTGTATATTCCGATGATGGGCTTCCTCAAATGCGCGAGGTCTTCATGAGCAAGCAAGTTGGATGCACACCCACTTAGTTTTCAGTTTGAGCTTTCATACAATTATAGCTCTTAGTGCATCCGTTGCATGGCAATCCCTACTCCTCGCATTGATATCTATTGATGGGCATCTCCATAGCCCGTTGATCCGCCTAGTTGATGCTCGAGAGGCCCACAAGCTCGAGGGGCGCGCCCCCTACCCTGGGCGCGCTGGGCAGGCTTGTGGCGCCCTGTAAGGCGGTTGGGCCCCTTCTTTCGCTGCAAGAAAGATAATATCCGGATAAAAATCCCCTCAAAATTTCAGCTCAATCGGAGTTACGGATCTCCGGGAATATAAGAAACGGTTTTCGGCCAGAAAACAGGAACGCGAAACAGAAGAGAACAGAGAGAGAGAGATCCAATCTCGGAGGGGCTCCTCCCCTCCGGGAGCCATGGCGGCCATGGACCAGAGGGAAAACTCTCCTCCCATCTAGGGGGGAGGCCCAGGAAGAAGAAGAAGGAGGGGGGCTCTCTCCCCCTCTCTACCGGTGGCGCCGGAACGCCGCCGGGGCAATCATCGTGATGGCGATCTACACCAACAACTTCGCCGCCGTCAACACCAACTCTGTTCACCTCTATGCAGCGGTGTAACACCTCTTCTCCATGCTGTAATCTCTACTTAAACATGGTGCTTAACGCTATATATTATTATCCAATGATATGTGTGTTGACACACGAACGCGTCACGCGTACCCTCGACGCCGGGGGTGATGCACCGCAGCTCACGTCGAGGGAGGTCCTACCGGCAGCGCGATACGCAAGGCAACCGGAGGACGCTTTTGAATACCCGAAACCCCACACTCCCGGGAGGGACCCCGTCAGGGAGCACGGCGGCAATGGGCTGCCCTAGGTCGATTCGCTCGCCCCTAGGGCCTCGGAGTTCGCAGCTCTCCAACACGAAGAACGACGAAGAACGAGGAAGAAGATACGAGGGTAGGAGACAAAACGTAGGTGAAAAAGTAGTATAGATTGATTTGTTCGATTGTGTGTTCTTTCAATCGGCCATCACCTCTTCTATTTAAGAGGGGGTTGGACTTCCCGTACAAGTCATGGATTCATCTTTCCTTACAAAGTATCAAAAACACTAGCCAAATTCAGACTCCTCAAAAACCTGCCCGAATCTGCGCGACGGTAAGCGGTAGTACCACTCTGGTCAAGCGGTAGTACCGCTACAAGCGGTAGTACCGCTCCGAGTATAGCTGAGTATCGCACTACTACCGAGTAAGGGTCTCGGGATACCAGAAGAATTTTCGTAAGCGGTGGTAGGCCCGGTAGTAAAACACGGTAGTACCGCTCAAACGGTAGTACCGCTCTGGAGGGCGGTAGTACCGCTCCAGAGGCTGTCTTGATGGGCTGGCTTACGTCTCCTCGCGTCCATCTTGATCTTCGGTCTTCGACAGGCCGTCGCCTTCCCGGGAGTACCATCAGGATATCTTGCTGGGTCGCCTTGCCGGGTCATCTTCTTGCCGGATTGCCTCCTTGCCGGGCTGCCTCCTTGCCGGGTCACCTCCTTGCCGGGCTATCTCCTTGCCGGGCCGTTTCCTTGACGGATATCCTGCCGGGTCATCCCTTTGCCGGATCGTCTCCTTGCCGGGTCGTCTCCTTGCCAGATCGTCTCCTCGCCGGGTCATCTTCTTGCCGGATCGTCTCCTTGTCGGGTCATCTTCAACCCCTGTTTGGGCCTCCACTGAAATCGGCAAGCATTCAAAATCGGCAAGCCAAACCGGCAAGCCTTCAGCTCGAGCGGTAAGATTTCACTGGCAAGCCTTTCATGCCGGAAATGTGAATTTCCTCGTATAGAAGACTTCTCCGCTTGAGTCCACCTTTACTGTATTTTGCACCGTGCCAAAATCGGGTGTCAACACATGCCCCCCTGTTTTTCGGCAAAGCTTGCATGCCGAAAAATAATTTGCATTAGGCTTGTTCTAAGGACGATGTCAACACTCCATCGGCCATTAATATGTGCTTAGGGCGATAATCATATATCGGCCATTGCCTATTTAGGCTTCTTGCCACACACTTGGGTGGTACTTCTTCAAATATTTGCCATTGAGAACTCGAGGTAGCAATGCTCCTTGCATGGATTCCACCAAATATGAATTTCCGGGAACTATTCTTGCAATCTTGAAAGGACCTTCCCAACTTGGAGACCACTTCCCGAATTTTCTGTCCTTTGAACCAATCGGTAGAATCACCTTCCACACAAGATCACCAATCTGAAAATTCTTCAACTTGACCTTCTTATTGTAAGCTCTTGCTACCCTCAACTTGTCCCTTTCTATGGCCTTTAATGCAGCTAAACGCTTATCGGCAACCTCATCAATATTGTCCACCATCAAGTTATAAAAGTCCACTGCCGATAAATCATTTTGTTTGGCTATTCTCATAGCATTCAAATTAACTTCCACCGGTAAAACGGCCTCTTGACCATATACGAGCTCATATGGAGTTACCTTCATCGCACCATGCCTTGAGATTTTATGCGCCCACGAAGCCTCGGACAATAATTCATGCCATCTCCTTGGATTATCTTCAATCTTCTTCTTGATGAGCTTGATCAAAATTTTATTGCTAGACTCAGCTTGTCCATTGGCTTGAGCATAATACGGGGAGGAATTGAGCAACTTTATCTTATATGATTCGGCAAATTCTCTAACTTGATGTGACATGAAAGATGAACCTTGATCCGTAGTTAATGTTTGCGGAATACTGAATCTATGAATAATGTGCTCACTTATGAATTGAATTACCTCCGTATGTGTCATATTCTTGAGAGGTACTGCTTCAGACCATTTAGTAAAATAATCAGTTGCCACCAACACGAACCGATGCCCCTTTGAAGAGGAAGGATGAATTTCTCCAATAAAGTCTAATCCCCAACCTCTAAAAGGCCACGGCTTGATAATAGGATGTAACATAGCAGCGGGAGCCAACTGAATATCACCAAACTTTTGACAAGCTTCACATCCTTTATAATACCTGAAGCAATCGTTGATCCTCGTCGGCCAATAAAATCCAGCACGTCGTAATAACCACTTCATCTTGGGGGCCGACTGATGAGTGCCGCAAATTCCTTCATGAACCTTTCCCATAGCAATTCTTGCTTGGTCTTCGTCCAAACACTTCAAGAGAACATCTTCAACCGTTCGGCGATAAAGACCATCGTCTCTCATTGTATATTTGAAAGCCATGCGCCGAACAGCCCTGTCCACCCTTCCACTCGGATTGCACAAGTAATCAATAATTGGCTTCCTCCAGTCATGATTTTCATCTGCACTAGATTTATTGTCAGTAACCGAATCAGTGGGCTCTGGTTCGGTCTCTCCTATGTTAGCAAGACAAGACATCGGCTTTAGAGAGATATGAAACATGCCATGATCGACATGATAGCCGGATGCTTGTTGTGCCAACTCGTTTGCTCTCCAATTATCATGTCTAGATATATGAGCAATGCTAAAATGATCCAAAGTAGAAATTATATCTAGACATTTATCAAGATAAACATTAAGTGATTCGTCTAAACATTGAAAAACTTTGGATACTTGTTGTACTACTAATAACGAATCACCAAAAGCCTCAATATGTGTAGCACCTATAGCAAGCAACATCTCTAAGCCGAATAAGAATGCTTCATATTCGGCTTGATTATTTGTGAAAAAATATTCTAAACGGCATGAGGCTTCAAAAACAACACCATGAGGAGATATATAAGCAATACCAACACCTTGGCCGTTGCTACAAACTGAACCATCAAAATATAATCTCCATGGTACTAACGAGACAAGGTTTATATCAATATCTTGCTTGTCATTAATCCGATGCTCAACGATAAAATTAGCAACAATTTGGCCTTTCATGGATTTTAGAGACTCATAAGCCAAATCATACTCAATTAAAGCATAAGCTCATTTACCAATTCTACCACTAAGAATTGGTCTATGCAACATGTATTTAATGACATCGGTTTGACAAGCTACTATGCAAGCACTTGGTACTAGATAATGTCTCAATTTTGTGCAAGCATAGTATAAGCATAGGCATAATTTTTCAATAAATGTATACCTTGTCTCGGCATCCAATAGGCGTCGGCTCAAATAAGTGATAGCATGCTCTTTTCCTTCGGTTTCTTGAGTCAAAACAGCTCCAATAACGCCTTCCTCGGCTGCAATGTAAAGTCTAAAGGGCTCTCTATGCTTGGGCGCCTTCATCATCGGAGGAGTGCACAAATAATTCTTAATCATATCAAATGCTTCTTGCTGTTTTGCCCCCCAAGTAAAATCAACATCATTCTTCAACCAAAGGATATGAGTAAATGCATCAGCCTTCCCTGACAAATTAGCTATGAACCTCCTCAAATAATTGACCTTGCCAAGGAATTTTTGCATATCTCTCTTGCATGTTGGAGCCTCCACTTTTTGTATAGCTTCTATCTTTTTGGGATCAATCTCTATGCCATCTTCATGAATAATGAAACCCAAAAACTTACCAGCCGACACGCCAAACGCACACTTCAAAGGATTCATCTTCAGCCCATATTTCTTCATCCTCTCAAAAGCTAAACGCAAATCGGCTAAGTGAGATTCAAAAGCATCCGATTTGACAACCATATCATCAATATAGACTTCAAGTATAACACCGAGTAAATCATGAAAGATCAAATTCATAGCCCTTTGATATGTGGCGCCGGCATTCTTCAATCCAAAGGTCATCACTGTCCACTCAAATAATCCAAGGAAACCGGGGCACCGAAAAACCGTTTTGGACATGTCCTCTTCGGCCATGAAAATTTGGTTGTACCCCGCATTGCCATCAAGAAAGCTAATAACCTTATGTCCAGAAGCATCATTAATAAGCATGTCGGCTATAGGCATAGGATACTCATCTTTGGGCGTAGCTCTATTCAAATCTCTGAAATCAATGCACACCCTCAACTTGCCGGAGCCTTTCTTTTCCACTGGCACAATATTAGAAATCCACTCGGCATACCTGGGGATGAATTCCATGGTAAAGGTATCAATGGCATGGTTGAAGAATATGAATGATGTGCTAACCGAAGATTATTTTTTGTGGACGAAAACCTTCGGCTTAATTTCTTATGAGATTCTTTCTCCTTCTTCACTTTTGTTGTACTTGTTACAATAGAAGCTTGCACATTATTTTCTGTTTGACTGCTCTTCTTGGGAACCCATGCCATGTTCTTCTTTCTCAGTTCATGTGCACTAAGCTTTTGTAATTTCTTCTTTTGCCAATACGATAAGCCGAGTGGGCGCCTCAGCTGTGATTCTTGTTCAAGCAATGGCAATTCTTTTCTAACCTTGTGCACTCTCATCTTCTTTTGTTCAGATTTGGCATCTTGATTTTGAACATTTGCTTGCTCGACTTCTTTGCCTTTAGTAGCCAATGTTAACACTTTAATTGGCTCTTTATCATTTAAAATAAAATCTGAAGTGGCACACGTACGACCATCTTTTTTGACTCGATATACTTGCCTGACCACCTCTTTCTTCTTTCTTGAGCTCCGGACCGATTCCTTTTGAGTGAAACGGTCTTGGTTATGTAATTGTTCATCAAATGTTGATCTTCTTGGAGCTGCATAATCTTGATGAGATGGTTCAAAATAAGATGAATAATGTGCCCTTGAATTATACCTGTCCCGTGGTGGATATTGATTCGTATAAGCACAGGGAGGTATCCATGGCATTGGCATTGACGTCCCAAAATATGGATATGAATACGACGCATTGAAATTTCCCTTCTGCCAATACCGTTCTTTAGATTCACACCTAGGGGGTAATCTTGATGCTTTTGAATTACTTGGCCGATAAGCAATCTTTTCCTCACTTATCTTCTGATATTTTTCCAATAGCTGCGCAAAAGTGACTTTCGGCTTTTTACCTTTGCATTTACTTCGGCCTTTGCTTTCTTTGGTTGTGCTTGCATCGATCATTGGATTTTCTTGTTGCCCCCCAGTGCTTGGCGTCTTCACCGTAACTTTGATAGAACCATTGCCTTCAAGAATATCATCATTGTACTCATGAATAATTTTTGCACTTGAAAGCTTGATCCCATCACCTGCAGCTTTTACCTTCTTGTCTTTAAATGGATCGGCTTGAAGCAGCCGATGCAAAATCTTTTTGCCATCAGGACCAATAGGAATAGCCTGGTCATCCCTTGGTGTTTTAACAAGTCTCAATCGTCCGCTATCAATGGCCGATTTAACTATTTGACGAAACATATTGCAGTCCTCAAAATTATGCTTGAACGAATCATGCAACTTACAATACATTCGTCCTTGGATTGATGGCTTTACACGGTGATCAAGAATTCTAATATAATCATTCTTCAGCAACAAATCAAAAATCTGATCACGCATGTTTGAATTGAAGGTAAACCTTTTATTTTCTAGCCGATCTTGCTGTGAGAACGGCTTTGGAGTTAAGCAAACGAATAGTTCAGATTTGGCACCCCATTCGGCTATGCATTGTGTCTCGCACTCTATCTCCGATGACTTTGGATAAGATATTGCAATAGCATCGGTTTTCTCAAAAGATTCAAACCTTGGCTTTATGTTTCTGAAATCAAAACTGTTATAACATATATGTCTCATTTGAGACCAAATGCAAGCCAAGTATGAAATAAGCAAAGCTACCCATGCATATATAAACTTTAAATAAGACAATGGGAAGTACTTTGACTGCGATAGTAAATCTTTATCGGTCTCTATAAATGGTGCAATGGGTTGACCAATATGCTTTATAACAATTTTGTTGCTAACAAGTAAATCACCCTCCTTCATTGGTCTTTCAAAAGTATTTATGATAATTTTTCCAATAGATGCATCAACAATAAAGTTGTGACCAAATCTAAAAATAGGTAAATCACTTGGTAGACATACCTCTTCATACACGTTGGGAGAGTATGATGGTTGTAACACTTGAATAATACTTTGATCCACTTTTGAATGACTCTCCAACGCTTTATCCTCATCTTTTCCTTGATTCCGTGCTTCATCACTCGAATGATCTTCAAGTGAACTTTGCTCAGCTGCACGCTTGTGTTCTTGATGTTCATCATTAACCAAACTTTGTTCGGCCATATTACTTTGTTCTTGATGCTCATCAATTTCCTTGGCACGGAACTCGTAGGGCAGGAAATAGGTTCCCTCAACTTCAGAAGAATCAAGCACAGCCGTTTTGTGCTTGCCATGCCCTTTCTCAATGGTGCTTGCCTCTTTGGATTTGATGGATTCGGAATACATACTAGTTGATTCGGCTTTTCCAGCCGAAGAACTTTCACTCTTCGAATCATCATTCTTTTCATTGGCTCCTATAATTGGCAAGACTTCTTCTGTAGTTGATTCGGTACATGTAATGTTTGATTCGGCCTTTTCAATAACCGAAATAACTTTGTTACCTGAATCAATACTTTTCTCTTTTTGAATTTGCAAGGCTTCTCGCTCTTGTCTAATTTTAGCCCATATCTCAGCTTGGTGAGCTTTAAATTTTTTCATCTCAATTTCTATCCAATCCTCATGAGATTGCCCCCCAATGCTTTGAGACTCTTTCGGCAACGAAACTTGAGTGTTGCCGAAACTTTGCAATTGTTTAGGGGGTATATAGCATGCTGCAACAGTAGGTGAAGACATATGCATTGGTGTAGAACTATATTTTTCCTCGCATAGTCTATCAATTGGCAATGATTCATCTTCATACAAAACTCTAGCTTTTATTGCATCATAATCAGGAAACAACCCCTTTTCATGTTGTTCAAGGCAAAGAGCACTAATCATGTTATTTTGGGCTAGCCTCTTTTTTAACGAAGCCACGTCAGCTTCTGTAAGGAATTGCTCCATAGTATTTTCATATTCTTTCGGCAATGAGGTGTTGCCGAAATTTTATAATTGTGTAGAGGATGCATTATATGCTACAACATTAGATGAAGGCATGTATGCTCCTGCAAATTTATCACTTATTCGGCTATGACCATGAAGGTGTGAAGCCGAATTATGAATATCAACAGTTGCATACGGTGCTGACACATTACTAGTATGAGGTGTAGCATATGATGGTTGATGGTAATTGGCCGAATAACTAGTAGTAGCATAGCCAATTCCACTATCCACCGGCACATTTGAATTAACATATTGCAAGTTAGGTGCCGATGAATAAAAAGGTGAAACACTTTTTTGCATATTATTGAAAGTTCCAACATGAGGTGTTTCAACTTGATTAACCAAACTCATCATGTTGTTCATCGGCATATGGATTTCTGGGGTTGCCGATGCATGAGAGTTGGAATACATATGGTGCATGTTACTAGTATCATAAGAAGTTGAAGCTTGTAAATTACTTTGAATCGGCCCTTGCACATAATTAGATGTATAATTGACAAAACTAGGGTTGGCCGATAGAGCATACTCATTGAACGATCTAGTAACACCATATGAATTATTTGCATCTACATGAGGGGATTGAGTATTCATATTACCTTTGTAGATTGCAAACCCTAGATGACGATCTCTTTGTAGCAAGAACGGGCCGGAGACCGTTCAAAGCTTCGTCCCCAGCGGAGTCGCCAAAAAGTGTGTTGACACACGAACGCGTCACGCGTACCCTCGACGCCGGGGGTGATGCACTGCAGCTCACGTCGAGGGAGGTCCTACCGGCAGCGCGATACGCAAGGCAACCGGAGGACGCTTTTGAATACCCGAAACCCCACACTCCCGGGAGGGACCCCGTCAGGGAGCACGGCGGCAATGGGCTGCCCTAGGTCGATTCGCTCGCCCCTAGGGCCTCGGAGTTCGCAACTCTCCAACACGAAGAACGACAAAGAACGAGGAAGAAGATACGAGGGTAGGAGACAAAACGTAGGTGAAAAAGTAGTATAGATTGATTTGTTCGATTGTGTGTTCTTTCAATCGGCCATCACCTCTTCTATTTAAGAGGGGGTTGGACTTCCCGTACAAGTCATGGATTCATCTTTCCTTACAAAGTATCAAAAACACTAGCCAAATTCGGACTCCTCAAAAACCTGCCCGAATCTGCGCGACGGTAAGCGGTAGTACCGCTCTGGTCAAGCGGTAGTACCGCTACAAGCGGTAGTACCGCTCTGAGTATAGCTGAGTACCGCACTACTACCAAGTAAGGGTCTCGGGATACCAGAAGAATTTTCGTAAGCGGTGGTAGGCGCGGTAGTAAAATACGGTAGTACCGCTCAAACGGTAGTACCGCTCTGGAGGGCGGTAGTACCGCTCCAGAGGCTGTCTTGATGGGCTGGCTTACGTCTCCTCGCGTCCATCTTGATCTTCGGTCTTCGACGGGCCATCGCCTTCCCGGGAGTACCATCAGGATATCTTGCCGGGTCGCCTTGCCGGGTCATCTTCTTGCCGGATCGCCTCCTTGCCGGGCTGCCTCCTTGCCGGGTCACCTCCTTGCCGGGCTGTCTCCTTGCCGGGCCGTTTCCTTGCCGGGTCATCCCTTTGCCGGATCGTCTCCTTGCCGGATCGTCTACTCGCCGGGTCATCTTCTTGCCGGATTGTCTCCTTGCCGGGTCATCTTCAACCCCTGTTTGGGCCTCCACTGAAATCGGCAAGCATTCAAAATCGACAAGCCAAACCGGCAAGCCTTCAGCTCGAGCGGTAAGATTTCACCGGCAAGCCTTTCATGCCGGAAATGTGAATTTCCTCGTATAGAAGACTTCTCCGCTTGAGTCCACCTTTACTGTATTTTGCACCGTGCCAAAATCGGGTGTCAACAATGTGGCAATCCTATGATGTTTGAGTAGATTCGTTTTGTCCTATGGGTTGATTGATGATCGTGATTGGTTTGAGTTATATGCTTTATTTTGGTGCTGTCCTATGGTGCCCTCCGTGTCACGCAAGCGTTTGGGATTACCGCTGTAGGGTGTTGCAATACGTTCGTGATTCACTTATAGTGGGTGGCTAGAGTGACAGAAGCTTACACCCGAGTAAGGGGGTTGTTGCGTATGGGAGTAAAGAGGACTTGTTACTTAATGCTATGGTTGGGTTTTTACCTTAATGATCTTTGGTAGTTGCGGATGTTTGCTAGAGTTCCAATCATAAGTGCATATGATCCAAGTATGGAAAGTATGTTAGCTCATGCCTCTCCCTCATATAAAATTGCAATAATGATTACCGGTCTAGTTATCGATTGCCTAGGGACAAATTCTTTTCTTGTTCTACAAAAGCTTTCTACTAAACAACTAACTTTTATTATCTTGCAATTTACTCGTAGTTTTATTCTTGCTAAGTACTTCTAGTTTTACCCTTGCAAATTTATCCTACTACACCTCAAAGTAGTTTTATTCTTGTTCTAGGTAAAGCAAACATTAAGTGTGCGTAGAGTTGTATCGGTGGTCGATAGAACTTGAAGGGAATATTGATTCTACCTTTAGCTCCTCGTTGGGTTCGACACTCTTATTTATCGAAGAAGCCTACAACTGATCCCCTATACTTGTGGGTTATCAATACTATAATAGCATGGAACAATCAAAAATTATAGATATGTTGGAGACGTATCACGTCACGACTGGGGATTTTCAATATCTTCCATGCTAAACACATTATAGGCGGTTCCCAAGCAGAAAGGTAAAGTTTACTCCCCCTCCACCATACCAACACAAGCCATGGCTAGCCGAATTCACGAGTGCCCTCCAAACGATCAAATTTCTGGGGGAGTTTGTTTTATTATATTTTTCTTATTTTGATTACAGGACTGGGCATCCCAATTACCAGCCTCTCTCATGCAATGACAAGTGAATAAACACTCATCTAAGAATAACCCGCTTAGCATGGAAGATACTGACCGCCCCCTGTCGCTCCATGAGCGGTACGGGCACACAAAACAGATGTTTATTTGAATGATTAGAGGTGGCACATGCAAATTTACTTGGAACGGCAGAGTAATACCGCATATAGGTAGATATAGTGGACTCATATGGAACAACTTTGGTTTAAGGATTGTGGATGCACAAGCAGCATTCCCTCTTAGTACAGGCGAAGGCTAGCAAATAGATTGAGAAGCGACCAACTAGAGAGCGAAAACGGTCATAATCATGCATTGAGAATAATTAACACTGAATACGAGCATGAGTAGGATATAAACACCATGAACATAAATATCGTGGAGGCTATGTTGGTTTTGAATCAACTACATGTGTGAACATGTGCCAAGTCAAGCCACTTGAATTGTTCAGAGGAGGATACCATACTAACATACTACATCACAACCATTTTAATGTATGTTGACACACAAGATAAATCATTGTCCACTCCTAGCTATTTAAGCATGGCATGAGTAACTATAATCTCTAATTGTCATCACAAACATGCTTACTCATAAGAATGCTGAATCATGAATACTGGGTTAAACATATTTACAAAAACAAAAACAAGAAGAGTTCATACCAGCTTTTCTTCACCGCAATCACTTCATCAAATAACGTCATTATTGCCTTTCACTTGCTCGACCGAATGATGTGATAATAATAGTAGTGCAAGTGTCTCGTGGACTAAGCTAGAATCTGCAAACATTTATTCAAAGGAGAAGACAAGGTAATAGCGGCTCTTTGTTAGATCAACAATAAAGCATATGAGAGCCACTCAACAATTTCAACGTGGTCTTCTCCTTACGATGACTCAACGAAAAGAAGAGAAATTCAGAGAAACACACTGAAATTTTTGGAGTTTTTAAGTTTTTCTGAATAAAGCAAACTAACGAAGGAAAAACGAAAAGCGAGAAAAATTATTTACACGGGAGAACTCCCAACAAGCAAAAGAAGAAATGAGAAATCTTTTTGGGTTTTCTTTTAATATTACTAACTAACTAAAGAGAAAGAAAAACCGAAAAGAAGTGAGAAATATTTTTGGATTTTCGAAATTTATCAAACACACAAGAAGAAAACGGAAATAAAACTAACATGGATATACAATGAAAAAGGATGAACGCCGACAACTGAAATGAATGTGTGGTTCATGAATGTAATGTCGGTGAGAAATACGTACTCCCCCAAGCTTAGGCATTTGGCCTAAGTTGGTCTATGGCCACTCCTGGCCTGGATAATACATGTGGTAGTAGTTCGGGTTGTACTGGAGTGCAGCTGCCACAGCTAGACGAGCTGCCTCGTTACGCCGAGCGGTCTCCGCCGCCCTCTCGTACTCCTCGGCCTCCTCCTCAAGTATAAAGTATCTTTGTTTTTCCTGGAAGTTAAAAAAGGCAGAAGCAGGCAAAGTAATATGGACAACACGACGCCTATTAAAGATTAGCCTGTATCGAAGTGGTGGTCATTCCTTTCAAGGAACTGATGACGTTCCATGGCCTCATAATCTAAGTAACTGGGTGGCAATAAGGTGTCATTTTCTTGTATGGGCACATTAAGATGAGCAGCTAAGCGAGTGGCATAAATTCCACCAAAAAGATCACCAACTAGGGCATTATTGTGCAAGCGACGTGCAATGATGGCACCCATATTGAAATTTCTATCTCTTAGAGCATCTCCAATAGAAGATGCATATTTGGAGATGTAAAACAGGAGATGTAAAAATATACATCTCCAAAAAGTGTTTTTTGCATCCCCAAAAAAGTGCCAACTCCAACAGATGATGCAAACCGGAGATGTAAAAGAGCAACTCCAACAGATGATGCAAATGGAGATGTAAAATTGTACTTCAACTAGTACTCAGGCGGCGGCGGGGTGGCGACGGTGGGCGAGGCAGCGGTGCAGGGCAACGGTGTAACATCCCCATGTATTATGCTACAGTGATCACCTTTTAATAATGCCAAGTCACCATGTTAACAGTGCTTGATCATCATTTGCATCATATCTCAATTCAAATTCCAACTCAAATTGAAATTCAAATATAAATTGAAAATAAAAGTTGTTCCAATTTGGAAACTAAAATGTTCATAATATTGCAAATATTCCCTAGGCGATTATAAAAATAGAACCAACATTATTTGAATCATGAAAATACTCCAAACCAATATGAAACAGTGCCCTAACCGCATTATTTAAATACAATTCCATTTACACAAATTTCAAATGAATTCAAATGCTCCTCAAATTTTTTGTGACAGTGAGATATATTGCCTAATGATTGTAGAGACCAATTGCACATTTTACAAAAGTTGTTTGGTGTGAAAAGAAATTACAAAACAGAAAATAAATAAAAAGCAGAGCTAGACCAGACTGGGCCTTAGGCCACAGTGGCTGGCCCAGCCCAGCTCCCCCCTCTGGTCGTCCCCTTCCCTGTTCAACCGACGCAGCCGACCGAGCCGCGCGCGCCCGTCCCCGTCGTCGTCGCCCGACCACCTCGCCGTCCCCGGCGCCGAGGCGATAAGGACGCCACCTCCCCACCTCCTCGGTCCCCTCTCCCACTCTCCCACTCGCTCGCCCTCTCGTTCTCTCCCCTCCTCCAGATCCCCAACGCCGAGCGCCATCGCCGCCATGATCATGCCGTAGCGGTGACGACCGCCTCCGCCGAGCATCGCCGAGGAGCCCACGGGCTCCGCCACGACCTCCTCCTCCTCTCCGCCGAGCCAAGCGAGCCGGGACGGTCCCGCAACGCCGCCACGACCCCGTATTCCTCCTCTGCCCCGCCGGACTCCGTCGCCGATTCCCACTCCGGCAGGCCTCCCTGAGCTCACTGCCCTCCACGACCGACTCCCCGTGAGCTAGCACATCTTCCTCGACCCGTCTCCTTCGTTTGCCGTGCCCCGTAGGCCGTTCACCGTCATCACCCGAACGCCGCCGCCACCCTCACTCGTCGCTGGTGCCGTTCCCGGTCGTTTCTGCCCGCGCAACCAGCTCCGCTCGACGCGCGACGCTGCGCCCGTTCGAACGCGTGCTTCCGCCGCTCAAATGGTCGCCGGAGGACCATTTCCGGCCTCCTCCGCCGCGTCAGTTGCTCGCCGGAGCAACTCCGGCGCACGCCGGCGTTTAAACACCGGTGGGTCCCGCACGTCATGTCATTAGGACCTAATTACCACGCTATTAGGCACTGACAGGTGGGCCCGGTTACTGTAGCAGTTAACTAAAATTAAATAACTCTAATAATTAGTCTAGTCACTGTCAACCGGGTCCCACCTCACTAATTATCTGGTTAGATTAGTTAAAACATGTTTAAATTAAACAGTCACTGTCAACTGGGTCCCACTGGACCCAGTTGACTAGTCAGTGTGCTGACTGGGCAGCACCCAGTCGATGACAGGTGGGTCCCCCTGGGCCCATTGACCAGTCAATTGGTCCACGTTGACTGCTGACTGGGCAGTCAACTGGGGCCCACTGTCAGCCTCTATGCACATTTCTGGGTACACTTCTGTGTACCCATAGCAATTTAGTATTTAAATAATTTTCGAATTAAATTAATTTCAGAAAATCCAGTAAATCATTTAAACTTTGAAAAATCATATAAAATAAACCGTAACTCGGATGAAAATAATTTATATATGAAAAACGATCAGAAAAATGTGAAGAATCCGATTATGCCATCCACCTACTTGTCAGATGCCTCCAGCACTGCAAACATGGAACCTTCCCCTCCGGTTCATCTGTCTGACAGATGTCCGAAACCGGAAAAACGTTCCAGTTAATTTCCCGCTTCGTCTGCCACGTGTAGCACTGCGATAGGTCACCCCTAGCATAGCATACTACCTTGTCAGGCCTTTGTGTTGCATTGTTTGCCGTGTATTTATTGTTTCTTCCCCCCTTCTCTCCCGATAGACCCGAGACTGCCGACGACACCGCAGTGTACGACTACGTCGACAACGAAGACCAGCCCCTTTCAGCAGAGCTTCCAGGCAAGCAAAACCCCCTTGATCATCCAGATATCGCTCACTCCTTCTCTCTTATGCTTGCATTAGTATTGCTTATGTTGTTGCTCCGATAGCTCCTATTCTGATGCATAGCCTATTTTCGTCGCCTACTGTTGATACCTACCTACTGTCCTATGATGCTTAGATAGCTAAACTATTGTTCCATCTGTGGCCCTTCACCCTTGTCCGTATGCCATGCTTGATATCGGAGCGTGATCACTCTGGGTGATGATCACGGAAATGTTTACATAATGCAATACTTTAATCTGTAAAGTCGGGCCGGCTCCAAGAGTGCCCGCGAGAGAATAACTTAAAGACGGGTCGGCTCCAAGAGCACCCACGAGCCATGTATTACCAAGTCGGAGCGACAGGAATCCTGTTCGTCTTCGCGAGTTACTAAATACGCCTAACAGATTTGGGTATTTGATCTGAGTTGGCCACTGGCCTATACGCACTACCACCACGTGGGATAATGGTTTAATGGGGCCCTCTACGCCGTATGTGTCCGCCGAAAGCTCTGTCAGACGTCCAGTTCAGCATTGCGGCACGGTTGGGCCGGCGCCATCCAGGACAGAGGTGGTGCCTGGACCCGCCATGTGCGCAACGACCCAGAGTGCAAAGGGCGATGGCCCAAGACCCCTGAGCACTTAGGATGTAGACCGGCGGGGACCTCTCTACTGAGCTCTAGGTAGGACTACGTCGTGTCGATCAGCCGAGGCCGGGCATGACCCGGACAAGTGTGTCCGGCCAGAGTTAATCGAGCATGTTGGGTAACAGTAGTGCACCCCTGCAGGGAAGTAATCTATTCGAATAGCCGTGTCCATGGTAACAGGACGCTCGGAGTTGTATCCTGATTTGCTACAACTACAAATAGATATTGTTACAATGATAACTGATACTACTGCTCTCGGGATCACTTTCTCGCAGGATAGTCGAGGAAGGATCTCAGGGCATTGCTAAAATATAATTGCTATTATATGTTGCTATACTCTACCCTCTTCTGATGCTGCAATATTGCTTCAAGATGCTAGTCTTCGATAGGCTAGGCCTTTCCCCCTCTGTTCTGGCATTTCTGCAGTTTAGTCCAAAGATATAGCCCCGTTCCTTTGATACCGATGCATATTTAGTATAGTTCTGATGTCAGTCTTGCGAGTACTTTGGATGAGTACTCACGGTTGCTTTGCTACTTATTTTCCCCTACCCGATTGCTGTGACCAGATGATGGATCCCAGGAGTCAGCTGCTACCGCCGACGACTGCTGTTACATTTTCGGAAGCACTACTACTACGTTGAGCCCGCCGACCAGGAGTAGTTCGGAGGCCCTAGGCAGGAGGCCTTCGCCTTTTCGATCAGTGTCGCTGTTATGCTCGCCTTCTTAAGGCAAACTTGTTTAACTTTGTGTCTGTACTCAGATACTTTTGATTTCCGCTGAGGCTTGTATGATTCGAGCTTATGTATTCGAGCCCTTGAGGCCCCTGGCTTGTAATATAAAGCTTGTATTATTTTATTTTGTGTCTAGAGTTGTGTTGTGATATCTTCCCGTGAGTCCTTAGGCTTGATCGTGTGCATTTGCGTGTATGATTAGTGCATGATTAAGTCGGGGGCGTCACAAACGGGCGGGGCTGTGGGGCGGGGCAGTGGTGCGGGGCTGCGGGAGGGGCAACAGGGCTGTAGGAGTGGCGACGGGGCTGCTGGCGGCGGTGCGGGGCTGCGGGGCGGGGCGGTGGTGCGGGGCTGCGGCCGGATCGAGCGTAGACGGGAGTGTGGGGCCGCAAGGTGGCGGCGATGGTGGAATCGAGCAGCAGCGTTGCGGGAATGCGGCCGGCGATGCGGGGATTCGGCCGGTGATGCGGGCGGGGCGGCGGCGGTGCGGGGATGCGGCAGGTGATGCGGGCGAGGCGGCGGCGACGGTGGAATCGAGCGGCGGCGGTGGAATCGAGTGGCGGCAGTGGAATGGAGCGGCGGCGGAAAAACACCTAATTCACGGCATGTGGCAGCGCCCGGCAGTCGAAACCGGTGGCGGGGTGCCAGAGGGGTCGGGCGGGCGGCGGCGAATTTGGGCGAAATCAGCTGGCGGCGGAGTCGGGCGGGCGGGCGGCGGGCGCGCGGAAGCAGATGGAAGGCGGTTGGCGCGCGGCTGGCAAATTTACATCTCCTGTAGGTGGAGATGTATATTTGCACCGCGAGGTGTTGTAGTTTACATCTCCGGGAGGTGGAGATGTAATTTTTTTTGCATCTACACCATCTGTTGGAGAGGTGTTTTTGGGCCTCGGAGATGCAAAAGGTAGTTATTTTTGCATATACATCTTCTATTGGAGATGCTCTTAATACTGCACTCTTAAGAATGCTCAAATCAGGAGTGCATAGATGACTAGGGTCCTGTTTACCATTGATGCATCTACCTATGAATAGGGCAAAATAATGTATAGCAGGAAAGTGAATGCTCCCCATAGCAGCTTGTGTTATGCCTCTAGTTTCACCCCTCGTAATATTCGTGAGAAATTCATTGCAATCTGCTTTACGAGGTTCAGTGCATGTCCCCCAAGATGGAATTCTACAAGCATCACTAAATTCCTCAACGGACATGCAAAAAGGTTCTTCATATAAATTAAAGATGACATCATGAGAGGTGCGGTGAGATACATACTCGGATTTCCGTACGAAGGAATCAGTAAGGTCATGGTACTGTGGGCACTTATCTGTTAAGAAGTCCGTGAGCTCGGCATTGCGTACATACATATCAAACTCTTCCTTGATGCCAGCTCGAATCATGAAGGAATCAGACGGCCATTCACAAGGTAGCACCGAAGCATCCCACGGCGGTTCGAGGTTCGACTCATGTATTGCGGGCCGTGGAGCACTCTTGCTCGAAGAACCACCATGGAACATCTTCCTAAACACTCCCTCTGAAAATTTCTGAAATTTTTAGTGACTCAAAATAAAAGTGAACAAAACTCAACAAAATTGATAGCAACTACTCCCACAAGTATCTAGAGGCTATATCATGCATCAAAACTACTTTGGACCATACAAATTCAACATGCAAGCTCATATACATGGTCACCAACAGCAACAAAATATGCAAAGTGTAAAGCACTAGAACAAAAACTAATTGGACCATTGGAGGAGTCACATACCAAGGAGTAATCTCCCAAAACAGTTTTGAAAACAGAGTTTCGAGCAAGGAGATCGAAATTTGCAAGAGAATGAGCAAGAACACGGGCTTGGGAGCAAGGACGATTTTTCTGGAGGTGGAAGAAGGTAGTGGGCGGCTGGAATAAGTGAGGGGGCCCCTGTGGGACCCACAAGCCCACGAGGCGCGCCCAGGGGGTAGGCGCGCCCTGTGAGCTTGTGGCTCACAGGTGCACCCCCCTGAGGTGTGTTCGGTGCCAAAAATTCTTAAATATTCAGGAAAAATCATACTAAATTTTCAAGGCATTCTGAGAACTTTTATTTTTGAGCCATTTTTTTATTGCACGGATAATTCAAAAAATAGGAAAATCATGGCATTCTACTTTATTAAACTTTAATTAACAGCAAGTAAATGAAGGGTACAGTAGGTTGTGTTTACTAAATTCATCGACCACATGCCCCTAAAAAAGAATCCATTAATAAGGTTGATCAAGTCTTATTAACAAACTATTTCCGAGTGACATGAAACCGAAGAATTTTCATATAACACTAGGTTACCTCAACGGGGATATGCATCTGCCCAACAATGAGAGTTTCATATTTCTTTTTGACTGAAGGAAGAGGAAATTTGAAACCTCAAATAGTGATTTTCGCAATTTTTCAATAATGTTGATACCATTCACTGAAGTTTGTTTCCTCGGAAAATATACCGTATGCTCATTACCATTGACATGAAAAGTAACCTTGCTTTTATTGCAATCAATAACAGCCCCTGCAGTATTCAAAAAGGGTCTACCAAGGATAATCGACATGTTATCGTGCTCGGGCATATCAAGTATAACAAAGTCTGTTAAGATAGTAACATTTGCAACTACAACGGGAACATCCTCACAAATTCCAATAGGTATAGCAGTTGATTTATCAGCCATTTGCAAAGATATTTCAATAGGTGTGAGCTTATTCAAATCAAGTCTTCTAAATAAAGAGAAAGGCATAACACTAACACCGGCTCCTAAATCACATAAAGTAGTTTTAACATAACTTCTTTTAATGGAGCATGGTATAGTAGGTATCCCTGGATCTCCTAACTTCTTAGGCACTCCACCCTTAAAAGAATAATTTGCAAGCATGGTGGAAATTTCAGCTTTGGGTATCTTTCTTTTATTAGTTACAATATCTTTCCTATATTTAGCATAAGGAGGCATTTTCAAAATATCAGTCAAGCGAGTGCGCAAAAAGACAGGTCTAAGCATTTCAACAAAGCCCTCAAAGTTTTCCTCATCCTTATTTCTAGATGGTTTAGTAGGAAAAGGCATAGGTTTTTGAACCCATGGTTCTCTTTCTTTTCCATGTTTTCAAGCAATGAAATCATTTTTATCATATCTTTTATTCTTAGGAGGTGGGTTATCAAGATCAACAGCGGGTTCTATTTCTACATCATTATCTGGTTGAGCATCATCATGAACATCATTATCATTATCATTAAGTGGATGTTCATTACCAGATTGTGTCTCAGCATCAGAAATAAAAATATCACTAGGATTCTCAGAAGGTTTTTCTATCACAGGTTCACTAGAAGTAGGCAAAGTTTTATCTTGTTTTTCTTTTTCTTCTTAGATGAACTAGGTGCATCAATATTAATTCTTTGAGAATCTTGCTCAATTCTTTTAGGATGTACCTCAGGATACAAGGGCTCCTGAGTCATTCTACCTCCTCTAGTAACAACTCTAACAGCACGATCATTCATTTTATTATTCATCTCATCAAGCAAATCATTTTGGGACCTAGCAATTTGTTCTAGCTGAGTATGAACCATAGAAGCATGTTTACTTAAGCCTTTAACATCATTAGCAGTTCTAAACATCAAATCACTCAAACGATCTATCATGAAAGCATTTTGTTTCAATTGATTGCTAACATACATATTAAAGTGGTCCTGCTTAATGATGTAATTATCAAATTCATACAGGCATTGGATAGCAGATTTATTATAAGGAATATCACCTTCATCGAATCTAGTAAGAGAATTTACCTCTACAACCTGTGTCGAGGTGTCAAGCCCATGTATTTCTTCAATAGGCGGTAAATTCTTAACATCTTCAGATTTAATACTTTTTTCTTTCTTAGATTTCTTAGCTTCTTGCATATCTTCTGGACTGAGGAATAGAATACCTCTCTTCTTTGGAGTTGGATTAGGTGGTGGTTCAGGAAGTGTCCAATCATCGGCATTTCTCAACATATTATTCAATAAATCTTCAGCCTGTCCAACAATTCGTTCCCTAAAAATAGAACCAGCACAACTATCTAGGTAGTCCCTAGAAGCATCGGTTAGTCCATTATAAAAGATATGAAGGATTCCATTTTTCTTACGAGGATGATCAGGCAAAGCATTAAGTAATTGGAGAAGCCTCCCCAAGCTTGAGGGAGATTCTTTTCTTCAATTTGCACAAAGTTAAATATTTCTTGTAAGGCAGCTTGTTTTTTATGAGCAGGAAAATATTTTTGAGAAAAGTAATATATCATATCCTGGGGACTACGCACACAACCAGGAGCAAGAGTATTAAACCATTTCTTAGCATCACCCTTTAACAGAAAGGAAACAACTTAAGAATGTAATAGTAACGAATTTTTTCCTCATGAGCAAATAGGGTAGCTATATCATTCAATTTGGTCAAGTGTGCCACAACAGTTTCAGACTCATAACCATGAAAAGGATCAGATTCAACCAAAGTAATTAACTCGGGATCGACAGAGAATTCATAATCCTTATTAGTAACAAAGATAGGAGAGGTAGCATACTTAGGATCATATTTCATTCTCTCCATCATAGACTTTTCTTTAAGCTTAGCCAGTAACTTTCTAACATCATCTCTATCATTACAAGCAAGAAATTCTCTAGCTATTTCGCCATCTATAACATAACCATCAGGTATCTTAGGCATTTCAACTCTAGTAGGAGAGCTAGGAATAATAGGTGAATCATAATTTTCAGAAGTTTCAACATTTTCAGCATTCTCAATTTCTTTAGCTTTAGCAATTTGTTCATCAAGGAATTCACCTAGTGTCACAGTATTATCAAGCATAGTACTAGCATCATCATAAGCATCATTCATAGCAGAAGTAGTATCATCAATTACTTGCGACATATCAGAATGAATAGCAGGTGGTGGTGTCGGAAGCCTACTCAAAACAGAAGGTGAATCAAGTGCAGAGTGTGATGGCAGTTCCTTACCTCCCCTCGTCTTAGAGGGAATGATCTTGGTCTTAGCGCCTTTCAGATTCTTCATAGTGATCAACAGATATAAATCCCAAGTGACTCAACAAATAGAGCTATGTTCCCCAGCAACGGCGCCAGAAAAAGGTCTTGATAACCCACAAGTATAGGGAATCGCAACAGTCTTCGAGGGTAGTATTTCGCCCAAATTTATTGATTCGACACAAGGGGAGCCAAAGAATATTTGCGAGTATTAGCAGTTGAGTTGTCAATTCAACCACACCTGGAGAACTAAATATCTGCAGCAAAGTGTTTAGTAGCATAGTAGTATGATAGTTTTGATAGCAGTAGTAACAGTAGCAATAGTAACAAAGATGGTAACAGTAGCAGTTTTGTAGTGATTGTAACAGCAACAACAACAGTAACTTAGCAAAAACCAATATGAGAAAAGCGTAGGCATTGGATCAGTGATGGATAATTGTGTCGGATGACATTCATCATGTAATAGTCACAACCTAGAGCGATACACAATAGCTCCAATTCATCAATGTAATGTAGGCATGTATTCCGTATATAGTCATATGTGCTTATAGTAAGAACTTGCATGACATCTTTTGTCCTACCCTCCCGTGGCAGCGGGGTCCATAAGAAAACTAAGGGATATTAAGGCCTACTTTTAATAGAGAACCAGAACAAAGCATTAACACATGGTGAATACATGAACTCCTCGAATTACAGTCATCTCCGGAGAGTATCCCAAACAATTGTCACTATGGGGTCTACGGATCAGAACAATAACAAGTGCATATGACAAGCGGATAGGATCAAGAACTCAAATATATTCATGAAAACATAAAAGATTTAGATCTGAAATCATGGCACTCGGGCCCTAGTGACAAGCATTAAGCATAGCAAAGTCATATCAACATCAATCTCAGAACATAGTGGATACTAGGGATCAAGCCCTAACAAATTGACTCGATTACATGATAAATCTCATCCAACCCATCACCGTCCAGCAGACCTACAAAGGAATTACTCACTCCCAGTGGTGAGCATCATGAAATTGGTGATGGAGGATGGTTGATGATGATGACGGCGTCGAATCCCCCTCTCCGGAGCCCCGAACGGACTCCAGATCAGCCCTCCCAATGAAGAATAGGAGGTGGCGGCGGCTCCATATCGTAAAACGCGATGATTGTTTTTTTCTGATTTTTTCTCCACGAATAGGTATATATGGGGTTGGAATTAGGGTTGCCGGATTTCCCAGGGGCCCACAAGCCTGGGGGCCCGCGCCCCCTGAGCTTGTCGCTCCTGGGTGGCCCCCCTCCAATAGATCTCTTCGCCAATATTTTTATATATTCTGAAATAATTCTCCATAAATTTTCAAGTCAACCCGAGAACTTTTATTTCTGCACAAAAATAACACCATGGCAATTCTGTTGAAAACATCGTCAGTCCGGGTTAGTTCCATTCAAGTAATGCAAATTAGAGTCCAAAACAAGAGCAAAAGTGTTTGGAAAAGTAGATACGTTTGGGACGTATCAATGACCTAAGGTTTATCAGTGTGTGAGAGGTGCAGGATGAAGGTGGTTCTCTCTCAAACAAACCTACAATCAAATACAAGTGGTCTCTTGTGTCCCGAACACACCTAATACAATTGTTAGTTGTATAGGTGCACTAGTTCACCGAAGAGATATAAATGTTAGATGTGTAATTTGAACAAATAAAATAAGCAAGGTACCAAGTAACAAAAGTGAATAAAATGGTGTCTCAATTCTTGGAAACAAGACTTAGGGTTCATACTTTCACTAGTGCCAACTCTTAACATTATTAACATAACTGAGCCACATGATAATCCCTCAAAGTGCAGCAAAGAATCACTCCAAAGTTTCTATTTCTATGGGAGAAAGTAGGATGAAATCATGTAGGTGCGCTTAACATCAAACCACCTCAAAGTCGTCTTTCCAATATTGATCTATTGAACCACCCATAAAGTGCCACAGGTAGTCCTAGAAATCGTACTATGACAACACCATATGATACTTATCGTTCAACCTTTATGCTAAGAGTGCCCCAATGTCACCTCGGCTATCCACAAGTTAATTACTAGACATGCATCATGTAATCTCAAATCCAAATGATTCAACCGAACATAAAGAAACTTCAAAGAGAAAGACTCAATTCACCACAAAAAGGATAGAGGGAGATGAACATCATAAGATCCAACTATATTAATAAAGCTCATGATACAATCAAGATCAAATCCATCAAGAACATGAGAGAGAGAGATCAACACATAGCTACTAGTACATACCCTTAGTCCCGAGGATGAACAACTCACACATCACCATGAGAACTGATAGAGATGTTGGTGGTGATGGTGATGGCGGAGATGTCCCCGACGGCGTCCAGACGCCATCGGAGGAGAGGGGGAAGGGGGGCCCTCCTTCATCTTCCTTGGCTCTCCAGGGAGAAAGGGAGCTCTCCCCTAGATTGGATCTCTCTATTTTCTTCTCTGTTTTCGCTTCGATTTTCTGGCCGAGCACCATTTCTTAAATAGCCGGAGATCCATAACTCCAATCGGGCTGAAATTTAACACGATTTTCTGTTAAAATTGGCTTTCTTGCGGCGAGAGAAGAGCTCCAACCGACTTAAGGAGCCACCACACGGCCACCTCACGCGCCCTAGGGGGTGCGCTGCTAAGCTGTGTGGGGCCCTCGGGCACCGCCTTGCGTTGATTCCTTCGCTCAAAATTCTGATATTTTCCATTAAAAGTTCACAAAAAAATTCAGCACGTTTCGGCTCCATGAATTTTTTACCTATAGTTCCAAAAATAAAATAAAAAGAAACTGGCCTTTTGCACTGGATTAATAGGTTAGTCTAAATAAATATTGTGCCAAAAACATAAATAAATGAAGTAAATACAGCATGAAAACTTCATAAATTATAGATATGTTGGAGACGTATCATGGGCCTGGCATGAATATGACATGACAACATACAATATGATGCTAGCTTAGCTCGGCTCAGTTGCTCTTGCTTGTCTTGAGAAAAAACATAGCCAAATGCAACGGAGAGGCAAATCATGATGCATGGAAAGCGTTTCATTAATTTAAGAAATGACAGCCTGCAATGGCGCACTTCTCATGGGACCTTTAAATTCATTCACTTCGGAATGATGAAAAAACAACAAAGTTAAATGGGAGCGTTGCCAATGTTAACTTCTGACGATATATCATGCCACCACAACATGCTAACCTAAAAGGCTAACTACTACACCAAGGGAAACTGAGCAGCCCGACGAACATATTATTGCTTTGACCATCCCACGAACATGCGTCGAGCACACATGACCGAGCTCCATAGGTGCCATGTTTGGCCGCCTGTCCTGCACCAAACCCGTTGCCCTGATTGTCTTCGAGGACATGCTCAAGGTCCACGTCGTTCACCAACCATCTACCACCTACCACGGGAAGAGGTTGGGTAAGCTAAAACTCCTTCGCTTCTGAGTGAAACCAACCGATGAAAGCGCACCACAACAGCCCCATCAGGTGAGCGCACATCTGAACAATCACTAAAACCAAACCAACAACAGAGACTCACCCTCATAATTACCTACCGAAACACCGCAAGAGCGCTGGTATAGGCCATGATCCATCCGGCCGCAACTCTGTCATCTCCTCCAGGGTTGACTCTGCCAAGATGAACATCCCGAGATAGATGAGCTCCCGCTCTACTATCCTCTACCTCGCATCGAGCTACACCTCGGAGAAGTCACCCTGAATAGCATGAACGACGTGAGCAGATGGAACGACGGTAGAAGCAGCAAACTCCGTGGCGGCTGACGAAGCAGATGGCCCGACGGCGGATGAAGCAGACAACACGGACAAAGCTCAAGGAGCCAGGCATGAGCTCCAAGAACAACCCGTCATGCATAGCGTGTGGAATGCGGTGTGAAAAGCGAATGTAGAAGACGCGGTGAGAGAAAGAAGAGGATATATGAGCGTTGGGAGCCAAACATAACCGACCTAAGGAAAAGACCCAAATGCCCACGGATACTGGTTTGGCCTGTGCCAGCTCGCGCAGGGGCAGTCGGGCCTGTCTGCCAGCATCTTCATCCCCGAACGAGCCGGTTCGGTCGCGCAAGCCAGGTGTGCCCGCGCGCGGGGCCTGTCTGGCTGTGCATCCGTTTTCCAGATGTATCGCGTCGTTCGCTTCGAGACCGTAGACTACATGGATTGGCACGAAGCACGACCGGGCAGGCGCCCGTGCAAGACCAGCTGATGTGATCGATCCGGCCCGGCTGGTCCAATCGAACCGGCCCGGCGGGGCCGTAGACGTCGCTACAGCCGGTGCAAACGGGCGCACCGCACGCCCCGACTGTAGCGACCGAGCCTGCAAAAACGCCGACGGGATGGTCCGGCTAGGGCGTCGCATGTGGGCACACACGCAACGCAAGCCTCTGCACGATGGTGGATCCGGCATAGCCCGCGGTCCACCCATCCTGGACCACCGAGTCTGGTCGCCTTGATACCCACAGAGGGCGTGGGCGTCGCGTGAGCTGGACGCGTGCATCGCGCGCTGATATGTCTCCAACGTATCTATAATTTTTTTATTGTTCCATGCTATTATAGTATCAATCTTGGATGTTTATTATGCATTTATATGCTATTTTATATCATTTTTGGGAACTAACCTATTAACCCAGTGCCTAGTACCAGTTGCTGTTTTTGGATTTTCAGAAAATCAGTACCAAACGGAGTCCAAACGCTACGAAACTTTTTGACAATTTTTTTCTGGACATAAGAGACCCTAGAAGCTTCAGGAGGAGACCAGACGACAAACGAGGAGACGGCAAGGCAACAGGGTGCGCCCTGGGGGCTAGGCGGGCCCTGATGCCTTGTGGGCCCCACGTGGCTCCGTTTGATCTAATTCCACTTCTATAAATTCTCAAATATTGGGAAACCAACAGAGAGCCACCCCAAATACTTTTTCCGCCGCCGCAAGCTTCTGTTCTTCCGCGATCCCATCTGGAGGCCTTTTCCGGCACCCTGCCGGAGGGGGAATCGATCACGGAGGGCTTCTACATCAACCTTGCTGCCCTTCCAATGATGTGTGAGTAGTTCACCACAGACCTACGAGTCCATAGCTAGTAGCTAGATGGCTTCTTCTCTCTCTTTGATCTTCAATACAATGTTCTCCTCGATCTTCTTGGAGTTCTACCCGATGTAATCTTCTTTTGCGGTGTGTTTGTTGGGATCCGATGAATTGTGGGTTTATGATCAGATTGTTCATTGAAAGTAATTGAGTCTTTTCTGAACTTTATTATGCATCATTATTATAGCTTTGTATTTCTCTCCGATCTATCCGTTTGGTTTGGCCAACTAGATTGATTTATCTTCAGTGGGAGAGGTGCTTTGTAATGGGTTCAATCTTGAGGTGCTTTATATCCCAATGACAGAAAGGGACAAGACACGTATTTGTATTGTTGCCATTAAGAATAAAACGATTGGGTTTATTCATATTGATTGGGTTTACTTGGTCTACATCATGTCATCTTGCTTAAAGCGTTACACTGTTTGTTATGAATTTAATACCATAGATGCATGCTGGATAGCGGTCGATTGGTGGAGTAATAGTAGTAGATGCAGGCAGGAGTCAGTCTACTTGTCTCGGACGTGATGCATATATATGTGATCATTGCCGTGAATAACGTCATAACTATGCGATTTTCTATCAATTGTCCAACAATAATTTGTTTACCCACCGTATGCTATGTGTTCGAGAGAGAGGCCTCTAGTGAAAACTATGGCCCCCGGGTCTACTTTAAATATAAAAAGAAAACCTAAAAATACTTGCTGCAATTTATTTAGCTTTATTTTGTTTTTCAATTTATCTATCTACCACTACAAGATTTAATCCTTGCAAGTAACGAGTTCAAGGAGATTGACAACCCTCTTGCCCGCGTTGGGTGCAAGTATTTGCTTTTGTGTGTGCAGGTGCTGTTCACGAGGCTTTGCCTGATTCTCCTATTGGTTCGATAACCTTGGTTCTCACTGAGGGAAATACTTATCTCTACTATGCTGCATCTCCTCTCCTCTTCGAGGAAAATCCCAACGCAGCTCACAAGTAGCACGCGCACCGACTGTAACGACCGAACCAGCCCGCGCAGGAGAAGACGCCGACATGCGGGTTCGGGCAGGCTCTCGTGCAAGGGGGCGCCAAATTCCGCCGCATGACAGTGGCCCCGGACGCGCCATCGGTCCACCTACCATCGAGCCTCCAACATGGTTGCCCGGGTCCGAGCCGTCCGGGAGCCGGCTAGGAGGTTCTCTCGTCCATGAGGAGCCTAGGAGGCAGGTACTCCAGCATCCTTTATAGGGGTAATGACTTATGTTTTTCATCATCCTTTATAGAGCTGACATGATAGATGTGGCAAGGCCACCATTGTTTTACATCTTACGCTAGATCATTGCACATCCTGGTACACTGCCCAGAGGAATTCATTTGTAGTCATTATGTTTTTTGTGTTATGAGTACATAAAAGTGTGATTTTTTCTAGAGTGTGCCTCTACAAGTGAGGAAAGAAAAAGAAAAGAACAAGAGCCAAAGAGGCAAAGAAGAAAAGAGAAAAGGAGAGAAAAAATTAAAATGAAAAAGAAAAAGAAAAGGAGAGAATAAAGAGAGAGGGGCACACTACTATCCCTTATACACATTTGTGCTTCAGAGCACCATGCATTACATATAGAGAATTTTCATATGTTTCATGATCATACTAGTGGAATTATTACATTATAGAACTTGGCTTGCATATTCCCGTTATGAGCTTCCTCAAATGCTCTAGGTTTGTGAGCGAGGAAGTTGGATGCACACCCACTAGTTGCATTTGGAGAGCTTTCATACACTTATAGCTCTAGTGCAACCATTGCATGACAATCCCTACTCCTCGTACCAATATCGATTGTAAGGCCTCTACATTTCCTAACGACCAGCTGCATTGGTGTGAGACTTCCTTAGTTTTTGACTTCTCTTAAAACCCACATCATCATTCTATTTGACATTTAAGTGCGAAGATTCAATGCTTGTGACTTGGCACCGAGCAAAGTGCTGAGTAGTTGAAAATGGAGAGTCATGGATTCGATTATTTGACCAACGCTCTGGGTTGTGTTATGATAAGGTGTTTGGATATGATAAATCCTTGAGGGATTGGAACCATGAATTTGGTACATACGCTTATTGACTGGTATTACGTGAAGACATTGAACCATGAAAAGCGATAGTTATTTTATTTACACATTTTGATGTTACTTGCTTGTAATTAATTATAGACTATTGCTTCGAACCACTTTTATCTTGAATTCACAAACACATTTACATCATTTGATCAAAATTATTCTACGTAGCATTCCACATCAAAAATTATCTTTATTTTATCATCTACCTACTCGAGGATGAGCAGTGATTAAGCTTGGGATGCTGATATGTCTCAAACGTATCTATAATTTTTTATTATTTTATTCTATTATAATATCACTTTTGGATACTTTTTATAGTAATTTTTATAATTTTTTGGACAAACTATTAATTGAGTGCCCAGAGTGAGTTGCTGTTTTCTGCATGTATTTAACTTTTCAAAAAAAATCCATATCTATGGATCCCAATAAACCCTGGGAATTTACTACAATTTTTTCCAACTCATAAAGGTTCCAGAAAGTGCTGCCATGGCAGCTGAAGGTGCCACATGGACCAATCAAGGAGAAAGGCGCGTCATCGAACGTCCAACTCGGATTCGCCAGCCAGCTCGCAGGTTCGTGGGCCCATAATGGGTTAACGCCACAAAGAGCAAGGCGCCGAAGGAGTGAAGCATCCTTAACGGCACTGCTGGAAACCAGCGCCACCAATTGAAGATGCAACGGCATCAAGGAAAAGTACTGCCATGGCAGCCGAAGGTGCCACATGGACTAATAAAGGGGAAGGGCTCGTCTCTGAACGTCCAACTCGGATTCGCCAGCCAGCTCGCAGGTTCATGGGCCCAGAATGAGTTAACGCCATAAAGAGCAAGGCGCCGAAGGAGTGAAGCATCCTTGGATCAGAAATGACACTGCTGGAAACTAGCGCCACCAATTGAAGATGCAACGGCATCAAGGAAAAGTGCTGCCATGGCAGCCGAAGGTGCCACATATACCAATCAAGGGGAAGGCCGCGTCATCGAACGTCCAACTCGGATTCGCCAGCTAGCTCGCAGGTTCGTGGACCCAGAATGGGTAAACGCCATAAAGAGCAAGGCGCCGAAGGAGTGAAGCATCCTTGGATCAGAAACAGCGTTGCTGAAACCAGCACCACCAATTGAAGATGCAACGACATCATGAAAAACAACTCAGATTCGCCAGCCAGCTCGCAGGTTCGTGGGTCCAAAATGGGTTAACGCCATAAAGAGCAAGGCACCGAAGGAGCGAAGTATTCTTGGATCAGAAACGTCACTGCTGGAAACCGGCGCCACCAATTGAAGATGCAACGGCATCAAGGAAAAGTGCTGCCATGGCAGTCGAATGTGCCACATGGACCAATCAAGGGGAAGGGTGCGTCATGGATCGTCCAACTCAAATTCACCACCCAGCTCGCAGGTTTGTGGGCCCAGAATGGGTTAACGCCATAAAGAGCAAGGCGTTGAAGGTGTGAAGCATCCTTAGATCAGAAACGACACGGCTGAAAACCAACGCCACCAATTGAAGATACAACGACATTAAGGAAAAGTGCTGACATGGCAGCCGAAGGTGTCACATGGACCAATCAAAGGGGAAGGGCGCGTCATCGAATGTCCAACTCGGATTCGCCAACCAACTCGCAGGATCGTGGGCCCAAAATGGGTTAACGCTATAAAAAGCAAGGCGTCGAAGGAGGGAAGCATCCTTGGATCAGAAATGGCACGGCGGCATTACTTTCTGTTTCTTTCCTCTTTTCCATTCCAAGTCGTATCTGAGAGCTACAAGAACTGAAGTGGGAGGGGAACGGCGGGGTTTTTCGGAGAACTAGTACCTAGTTGGTGGGAGGGGAACGGTGGGGTTTTTCGGAGCTTCGATGCATCTGAGATGGGGACCTCGCCGGCGTTCCCCCCGGCTGCTAGCCCAAGGCGGCGGGCCGGATCTCATCAGTGCCCTCCCCGACGACCTCCTTCTCCTCCTCGCCCGCCTACCCTGCGTCAGCGCCGCCACGCGCACCGGGATCCTCTCCCGCCGGTGGCGCAGCCTCTGGGTCTGCCTCTGCCTCTGCCAGATCGTCTTCAGCGACGTCCCGTTCCACTCGGTCGAAGCGGTGCTCGGCCGCTTCCCTCGACCCCCGCCCGCGGTTTCCCTCATCGACATCCGCTTCCCCAACGAGCAGCTGTCAGGGCCGATCCCCGAGGAGCACCTGGTCGACGCTGCCAGCGTCAACTCGTTGCTCCGCGCCGCCGCGCAGCTCGAGCCGGAGGAGTTCGAGTTTGAGCTCCCCACGAACTTATTCGGCGGTCCGCTCATCGTCGACCTGCCTTGCTTCCACCGCGCCACCTCCATCCTGCTGGACCTTCACCCCGTCATCCTCCGCGTGCTAACCGGCGTCGAGTTCCCCGCACTCGAGGCGCTGCACCTGTGGGGATGCACCGCCGACATTGACGCCTTGCTCTCCTGCTCCCCGCGCTTGCGCACGCTCTGCCTCAGTGACGTTTATTCCGACAAGGACGACCTCGCTGAGAGCGCCGCGCTTGCGGTCAGCTCGGCGTCGCTGCAGGAGCTTGTCCTGCGCCAAACCGGCTGGATGAATGGTGTCAACATCGTTGCCCCCGTGCTTAAGCAATTGACCGTGTCTTTTTCGTCAATAGAGAAGGTCAGCATCTCCGTGTTGTCACCAATGGTGGAGATGCTGCTACTTCGTGGTGTCTATCGTGTTCGGTGTTTGGCGACTCGAGCAGGTGACTCTGCAGACGGCTGAGACACCAGGACAACTGCCTTCGCTGCACATTCATGCCAGCGCCGTACGTCCTTCTACTTAATTTATAGCAAACTCTGACTAAACTAAACTTGTGAATGATATATATGATATATATCGTACCAAATTGTTTTACCAGAATTCTATTTTTGTCAGTGAAGAGGAGACATTTATGCACAAGATAGAGAAGCATATGATTGGCGAGTTTTCTGTTTTGGAGCTACATCTCGAAACAAATGGACATGTGTTTGGAGCACTCGCGTTTCATGTCCTTGGGATGAATAAAATTTGTAGTGCTATCCAGAAGCTTAAGGTCATCCTACAGAGATCATCGGTAATTTTCTGCTCTGATTACATACTCTAATGATACATTGTGTATTAATCACATATAATGTTTTTCCTGCAAAAAAAACAATCACATATAATGTTTGGTTTTAGGTGAAAGAAGGATGCTCACCGCATTGTCCATGTGAGTCCACGGGCTGGAGATCCCAAACTATCTCCTTGACTGGAATTGAAGAAGTGGAGATCAATGGTTGTGGAGGAGACGATCATGAAATTGATTTCTTGGAACTGATACTCAAATGTGCGCCAATGCTCAAAAAAATGATTGTGAAGCTGTCAGATGGGGCCTCGTCAAGTAACGATGGGTGCACAAACATATACAACATTTTCAAGGCTTATTCTTCCATGGAACTCTATGTTTATCTTAGCTCTGGTGAGTATGTTCTACACACCTAATTAGCATGCTTCTAGATGCGACAGGGATGTAACTACTAATCCTTGTAAAGTTTCATACCTAAAGTCAAGTCATTAGTTTTTTCATGTCGTGCAAAATCTCTAGTGTGGTTCAAATGTGGCGTTGATAGGCCAACTATCTGATGCATATGTATCCCGGTTATTAACTAAATATGCTTACCAGTGAATTTGTATGAGCAAACCCTCATATCTGTATCAAATGGAGCTTAATGGTGTAGTGGGCGATAAACCGTTTGAATGTTTTTATGCAGGCTTACTTACCTAAGTTGCCCTTTTTATGCAATCTTCTGTATCGAAAATTGCTGATTATGCCCTTGTATTTTGCATCTGTATTCAGTACATAGCAAAAAGATAGTTTCTAGGTTACGTAAAGTTAGTTGTCCCATCTGAATTACACCGTCATAAAGATAGTGTCTAGGTTAAATTCTGTTTGAGGAGTACTTTGTTTTTTTTTTCTCTGCCTTTACTATGTATTACGTTTTATCTTCCAACGGCAACAAATTTACTCATACAATGACTGTACATTTGCAGCACATTACGATGCTTACCAGAGTTTTTCGATTTGCATCCTCTGCAGGGTTAATGCTCGACAGCCAAAACTGCCCCTCAGCATGATTGCCATGGTTACGCCTGGATCCGTGGTGCTCATCGACATGATTATCCTTTCTAAGAACAACCAACTCTGCTACCTGGTCTTAAAATTTTGCTTTGTTGCTTCATCCGATTATCTTAGGTGTTGTTTTTCAGTGTATGGTAGCTTTATATATGGCTGTAAGTGATGCACTCGTAGGTAACTCCTGAATGGTTCCCGGGCCATTCAGGCATTCAGCTATCAAAGTTAATGCACTCAACCTGTGTCAGCCATGCACTCCAGGCTAATGACAAGTTAAGCCTATGGTTTCAGTTGTTTGTCGCTGTATTATTTTGACGATGCACTGTGTGTTTTCACAAAAAGTAGATGTGCAGCAGATGTTCACTCTACAGCTCATTATTTTTATATATGAACCAAATCAGCTTTCTGATCTGTTCACCCTCTGAACTTGAGAGTTGCTTTCGGTTCCCTCTGTTTTCTCAACTACTGCAATCTATCCGATGGATCACAAGTTTCAGCCATACAATCTTGAACAAACTCACGCATTTATGAGTACTATTTTGCTGGCATTTCATTTTCACATGTGTATACAATCAAACATGCTGATGTACCAAAACACCAACATCAATGGTGTGTGTGTGTGTGATCCTGCTTATGTTTATATGGGAGTGCACTCCTTTGCTGATCAAGAATTGACCAAACAAAGAGGGGATAGATTCCAGGAATGAACCATTAATAAAATTTATACCTAGTTAACAGAGGGTAATCTTGAGCTGAATCCTTAGTTGCAGCCTTTGCAACCCTGATAGCATGTTCTCTTTTCTTTTCTTTCTTTTCCCTTTCTTTTGATCTTGTAATTATTTACCATTTTTGGCAAATAAAATTATACAGAAGGGCATTGCCTTACTGTTTTCTGGGTGAGAAAAAAAACTTGAGCTGAAGAAAACATCTCTAAAAGCTGGATTGGCATCCACCGACACGACCTTGTTCTGCAGCCCTGAGTCTTCTTGGCTTCCTGCCATCTGGGCCAGCACAAGCATTGCGTACTCTTTGATCATCGCCGCAACCGCCAGCTCCGGTGAGGGAACCGTCGACTGTCCTCGGCTCCATGGCCAACAGCATGTCCCTAGACGCCTGCTGGACCACCCTCGCCTCCTCCATGTCGAAAAATGTTAGGGGGTAAAGACTTTTCGAGATTAGTTATAGAATTGAGCAAACAAAGTTTAGAACCACCAGGGCATAAATCGAACCCTACCAAACCTAAAGAGTTCAGAACGAAGACATAAGGAATTCAGCATATGTTGGTTTAACTGTGAAACAACAACAGTTTGGTGTATGTAGTACTGCATACACATGTCTGTTACCGCGCTTGCCGGTGGGTTTGAAATCATTTGAACTCTTCTGAAGCGCCTGATTTCGGACCCTATTTCCTGAAATACTATACTCTCTGAAACAACAATGCATGTCCTCACAGTACTCTATGTGCTTCGCTACAAACGGGCCTAGTATCATTCTCAGTTTCTCACAGGCTAGCCACTGGTATTGTCATTTTCCGGCACTAACTTTTTTGCACTAAGACAGGAAAAAAATGGAAGTGTGGATTCCGGCGATGCCTCAAGTTTTTGAGGAAAAAATTGTAACAACAGAACGAAAATATGGGGCGGCTAGAGGCAAGGCGACTGAATATATAATTTGGGTTAGTCAATTTTTTTTTAGTCAATTACACGGCCACAAGGGTCTACTTGTCAGCGTCACAGATATAATTGAAAAATAGCGTCTTCCGTGGGGATTCGAACAGCTGACCAAAAGCAAGAAGCTGCGCTCGGCTAAAGGGCATGTACAATGGTGCTATCTTAGGAGTGCCACCTAGGATAAATGATGAGGTGGAGGAGAGAGAACTCGGAAAAAAAGCCTTGCCTTCTCTTATTTAAGAGAAGACAAGAGGTGATCTCTTAGCACAATATGTCTCACCACGTTTTTAGGAATATCTAGTTATCGAAGATAAGGCTAAGAGATGACCCATTGTAGACAAATTTTTTTGTCATCTCTAAATTACATGCAAGACTTAAGATAAGACTATCTTATCAACCATTGTACATGCCCTAAACAACTATCCCACGATCATTTGATGTGTAGATGCCGCTGCTATATATTCTTTGATATAACCTTTCTGTCTTAGCGGGCTGGAGTCCAAGCGGCGCATTTTGCACTGTTATTTTGAAAAACAAAACTTTATAAAATACATGTAAATTGTAACCGTGTGTTATAAATAAAATATATTTCAAAATAACAATGAAACACTTTTATATACTACATAAATATTTTTAGTTATATAGATATTTTTTTGAAATAATACTTGAATACTTTTATAATGTAATATTATTCTATATTATTATTATTTATAACGTAAGAATATAATTTACATATATTTTATAAATTCCTAAAAAAATAACGCTGCTAGGTGGTGTGGTGACCACTCGCACCTGATGACTACATGTAGCTACTTTGAATCCCAGCCCACTATTCTTACATTATATGAATATATGTTTCTTAAAGCATGAACACTTCTATATACTACATGGATATTTAGTTAAAACTATGAATATTTTAAAATTTACATAATAATTTATGAAAATATATAGAAAAATAAAATTTTCTTAAAGCATGAACACTTTTATATACTACATGATTTTTTTAAACTGTGAACATTTTTTAACTTATAAAAGCATTTATTAAAATATATGAAAGATACATACTTTATTAAAGCATGAATACTTTTATATATTAAATTAATATATTTTTAAAAATATGAACAATTTTAAACTTATATAAGCATTTATTGAATAGGTCTTTATTCAATATGCGAATTATTACATGAACAATTTGGTACCCCCTCCGTCCCATAATATAAGAGCGTTTTTAACACTAGAGGGAGTAATTTATAATTTAATTATATGGTTAAGTGTTAAATTAATACATGATTATTTTACAATGTAATTTATTTATTTTATATGTATATTATTTATAACGCAAAATTATTATTTACATATATTATATAAATTTCTAAAAAAACAATGCAAAATGGGCTGTAGGGACTGCAGCCCACTTAGAACTAAAAGAATATATAGTGGCGGCATCTAACTATAACTTGAAAGGAACTCGGGTCAGGTGGTTGGCCGAGCACAACTACGATCTGTAGGTCGAATTCGCGAGAACCCATGTTTTTTCAATTATTTCTGTCACGCTGACGAGTGGACCCTTTCGGCCGTGGCAGGGGCTTTTTTGTGCGAAAAAAAACTCCAAGGTTTTTTTGCAAAATAGCAGGCACACGTCCTCTTTGTCGCCCAGTCACTGACAAGCAGGCCCATGCCACATTGGCGCGCCTAATCAGCACTATGTTAGTATAGAAACGTGATTTGCACCGTATATGCACGCCAAAGCCAAGTTATGGCACCAGTTCAATGTATGCTGCAAGTTTTAGCACTAAACTGATTTTTCATGCCAAGTTGTGGCCAAAATCACTGTTTTGACCTTGTCAGGAAACTTTAGCACAAAATGAACTCCTCCGAATTTTATTTCATGATCTAACCCTTTTCAGAAACGTCACGAGCCGTGGCGTTTCTGCCCTACATAGAAACGACAAACCCTCGCGCGCTACTGGCCTGCCGACGTGGCAGTCCAAAACGCCAAATTGTTCTGCGTTTCCACAAACGCCATGGCTCATGGTGTTACTGGAGCAAACTGCTACTACTATTTTGACTACTCTGTAGCTGTAAACGTACTGGTGAGCCATAGGAGATGCAACAGATTGATATATGGAGTCACCACAACTGAAAGGCCTGCTGCTCCGTTGTTGCCGACTAAAACCTGTAAGACGGAAGAGCACGAGAGAGACAGAAACTATGGATGCATTTGGTAGCCCGCATATACCCCAGTCAGGCCCGCGCGGGAAGAAAATGGCCCGTTTGGTTACCCACATTCACTATTGGGCCTGCATAGCACGAACTTTAAAACACCTCTGGGCCTGCATATAGAGGAACGCTCAAATCAGCCGTTTTTGTGGAGCCAGGCCCGAACGGTGCAACCCTCGGCACATGGGCGTGGGCGGTTGCACGCATGGATGCGGTCTCGAGAAGACGCGTTGTTTCCCGAAGCATCGTCATAAATTACCCTCACCTCCCTTCCTCACCGCTCTCTCCCCTCTTCCCCACTCACACCGGCGGCGGCGACCACCGGAGCGACAGCAGGACGATCCAAGATGGCTGCTACCACCGGAACGACTGCAGACCTCCACCGGAGTGCATCGGCCATGGCGGTAAGTCGTTGCCCTCTCTCTAGATTTACTGCTCTCCACTCGGGCTAGATTTGATTAGAGCACACGCGATTGAAGTGTTAGGGAGGGGATTGAACACATCGGGGGTGCAGGATTGGATAAAACAATGCCATCCATCGATTCTGCACCGACGGCTTCTAGGGTTCATAGGTCATTTTTCCATTACATCGGGGGTGGGGATTGGGGTACAACCAGTAAATCTAGCCGTGGCGACCCTGCAGTCGCGTCAAGCGGCGGGGTGGCGTAGCCATCTTCTTTTCTTCCTCACCGTCTTCGTCAAGAACGATGGGTCTTGCACGATCGCCTGCCGCCGGCGCCCGGGCCACCTTCTGCACCGCGTCGTCGTCCTCCGGCGACACGAACGTCCTACTCCAGCAGTGGCGGACCTAGAAATAAAATAGAAGGTGTGCACACTTTAAAAAAATTGAGACTATTTCAATTAGCTTGCATGGGCCTTAAAAATCAGGTAATTTTTACATGGTGAAAAATGTTTCCGAAAAATCTGGGTGTGCCATGGCACACCTGGCACACCCCCTGGGTACGCCACTGTACTCCAGTACGACGCAGCACGTTGGTCTTGCGGCGCCTTGTACTCCTTGTACTTGGCCCATCTTGCCCTCTGTCCAGCTTCGCCGGAGTCTGCCTGATTCATGGCCCAGCGCAGGATGTCCACTGACATTGCGCCCTTGGCTGGGTCAGGAATCGGTGTCTTCAGCTCGTCCGGTGTAGCCTTCTTAATCACAGCGTCGGCCTCCTTGTGCATGTCTTCGATGCTGCTGAAGTTCGAGCACACTTCCATGGTGTGCTCGAACTTCTTGCGGTCACCGAGCGAGCACCCGAGGAAGAAGGCCCTCCATCCAATGCCCCAGGGGAAAGGGTTGGGGTTGGAGTTGGAGTTCATGGCGAGGGAGAGCTGGTGAAACAGAGAGGATGAAAGAGGAGAGGTGGTGAAACAAAGAGGGTTTGAGTGCGGTGCTGGGTTAGTAGGGTGGGTTAATATAGGAGCGTTAGGTCGATATGAATGAATGCTGACCATTGAACTACGTGTTGTTCATAATGCAGATGGGCAAGGGCAAGGAAGTCGTGCCGCCATTGGTCGACGTGCCGGTGCGTGATCACCCAAGGACCAAGCGCAGGAACTATGGGCACTACCATGAGGAGTCGGGACCAAGCCACTTCTGCAAGGTTATCCTTGGTCCGAAGCTGGAGAGTCTGCCAATGCCTTTGGAGTTCACGAAGCACTTCCCCGCCGTCCCTAGAGAGTTCAAGCTCAAGACGAACACTGGCTGCGCATGGAGGGTGACGGTGAGGGTGGTCAATGGTAGGGCCACCTTCGTCGCCGTTCACCAAATCATGATCAGGTACACGCTGACGTTCAAGTTGCTGACCCCCGACACCATGAAGGTGATCGTCTTCAACGACGAGGGCGTGGAGGTGGTCACCAAGTGCAAGCAGCACGACACCGCCTTCGCCGTGACTGGCTGAGCTCCTGTTGCCCGTTCCTTGTTGGTTGTTGGTTTAAGACTTGGTTTCGTTTAAAACTTATCGTACTATGTTGGTTTAAAACTTGTGATGCGTGCTTAAGACTTGTGTGTGTGCCTAAGTTTGTTCTGTTGCTCTAGTTTTGTTTTGTTTTGTTCATGTGTGCCTCTAGTAACCTCACCACATCAAGGAGGAGGTAACCACACAATTGTCCTGGATGTAACCAAACAAACGGACTTGTGTTTCCCCTGAAACAAATCCGCAACCAAACAGCAGGCCTTCCGTTTCGGCACATGCAGGTTAGAGGGGATGCAGGCAACCAATCAATATGTAGATGTTGGTTTTTTGCCTGCATATGCTCAGTCAGGTCCAACTGGGACAAGTATGCAAAGGGGCAAAAAACGATGCAGGTAACCAAACGCATTCTATATGCATTCATCTGTACAAATATACAGAGAGTGTGTACAACAGGAGCATCCACTGCTCAACTACCTCCGAACGTGACTCGTCTAGCTAAGCACATGCAGCCATGCAACGTGAGACTAGGGCTAGTTGTTACATAGAGATAGCGACGTGTGAGATAATCACGTAGGAGCAGCCGGCCTTCTAGGTGTATTCCAACAAAACCCATGTCTCGCCGCCGTTGCCGCCGTCGTCGGTGTCGCCGCCGCCGCCGCCCATGGGCTCAGCTGCGGCTCTGGGTGCTGGTACGCCGCTGGGCCAACCTTCGATGCAGCAGGCGATGCCCGTACTCAAGACGGCACGCGAGCCAGCCGTGGCTTCTCCTGCCATGGACGTGCATGCAAGCAGCAAGCAAGTGTCCACCGGCCGCATCTGCTATTGTTTCCTATCGTCGCCAAGTTCAGCGTTTCTATGTTGGCCAGTAACGCCATGAGCCATGGCATTTGTGGAAACGCAGCAGAGTTTGGCGTTTCGGACTGCCACGTAGGCAGGCCAGCAGCGCGCGAGGGTTTGGCGTTTCTAAGTAGGGCAGAAACGCCACGGTTTGTGGCGTTTCTCAAAAGGGTCAGACCGTGAAATAAAATTCGAATGAGTTCATTCTGTGCTAAAATTTTCTAACAAGGTCAAAACAGTGATTTTAGGGCATCAGTGGCGTAATTGACTCTTCTTCTTTTTTTTCAACTGACTAAAGTGTGCATGCAGCGTGCCCGCATGGATGCAGATATATGCTCGTTCTAATTAGGTGGTACATGCTGCGAGTTGGCTTGCATGCCACGAGTGTAGTACTAGTTGAGATCAATTTGGATTGATGGTTAGCCTGTTTTAGCTTGCTTAGTACGTGTCCGTGTAGATTAGGAAATAGGAATCCTGGTCGTTGGTTTGAGTCATGTCCTGCTCGTGAAATAAAGAAAGATAAAAGAGAGCACGATAAGATCTTCTGGCTAAAAGTTTTTTATCGCGTGTGTTCGTGATTTTGTATGTGATCGATTCTGTGGACCAAACCCAACGGTCTTCCTCTGCTAGTCTTGTCTAATCGGTAGTTGAAGTTGTACTAGGCGGTAGCACACTAAGATGGTGTTTGGTTCCGGGGACTTTTTGGAACTAGGGACTTTTTGGTCCCAAAAAAGTCCCTAGCAAAGTGAGTTCTTCACTCTGGTCTGAACCCATCCAGCTGACATGCATATGTGTCAGCAGCACATGTAGACCACAAAGTTGGGCGACATAGGGCCACATCAACACAAGATACCATTAGACTATACTCACTCCCACCATAGCGGTTGCCTTTGCGGAAATCCCTTTTGGAGCTCGGCCTCCAATGAGGCCTCCAAATTCAAATTTGAAATTTCATCGAAATTCATATTTTTACATTTTAAAAAATTCTAAAAAAATACAGATATACATGAAGGCATAACACACATGTGTGTAAATTTTCAGTTCAAAATACATTGAAATGAGGGCTGTGCAAAAAAGACAAATCTGGAGATGTTTAACACATGATACTATTCATTCTCCCATGCCATGAATTTGTCTTTTTTGTACAGGTCGCAACTCAAGGTATTTCATCATGAATTTTTACACACATGTGGGTTACATCCTTACATACACACAATTTTTTTTTCAGAATTTTTTGAACCATAAAAGTTTGAATTTGAATTTTTCAAAAATAAAGGCCTCCATGGAGCTCGGCCTCCAAAACGCCTCTCTCCTGGCTTTGTCACTGACTTTCGTAGAGCAAAATAAGCATATAATAGTAGAATTGTTGCAAAGAAGAATTTCTAAGCAGAAATGAATTAGTGGCATGGTTATTATCGAGAATAAAGTAAATGAAATAAAAACTGAAACAAAATCAAAATAATGAAGTTTCCTATGGATGAATGAATTAGCTACTGGAATTGGTATTACTCTTTATGAAGAAATAAAATGATTTTTTTTAAACAAATAACAAAATTTGCAGACAATTTACACATAAATTTTATTTTTTATAATATGCAAAAAATAACCATGTGATAGTTAATTTTTTGACAAAAGAAGTTTCCAAAGAACCAATAAATTGATGGCATTGGTGTTACACTTAAAAATGATATAAAAAACAAATAATACAGTTTTCTAAGGAAGAATGAATTAGTGGCATTGGAATTACCCTTTAAGAAAAAATAGAATTAAATAAAACTAAAACAAAACCAAAATAATAAAGTTTTTTTAAGAAAGAATGAATTATTAGCATTGGTACTACCCTTTAAGAAGAAATAAAATGAAATATAAACTAAATCAAAATCAAAATAATGAAGTTTTCTAGTGAAGAATGAATTAGAGCGATTGGTATTACTCTTTTAAAAAGAAATATCAAGATTTGCACATAATTTACATAGAAATTGCACTTTTTATCATATGCAAAATCAAGCATATAATAGTGAAAGTTTCGGAAAAGAAGGTCGAGAGGAGCTCGGCATTGGCACGGTGGTCGGTCATGGCGGCGGCGGAGCCAGAGCTCGCGGGGCGGTAGCTACGGCACGGTAGCGAGGAAAGTGGGAGAGGGGAAGTGAGGCAGAGCTCACTGCGGTCCTGTAGGGGTGCAAGGCGAGCTCGGGGAGGCTCGGAGGTGGCGGATCGGCGACGAGGCAGTGGCGGAAACCGAGGTTGAAAACGGGTCGATGGCGACGATTTGGGGCAGCTCCGGTCGAACGAGAGCGTGGTGAGGAAGAAGCGCTCGCCTGCGGAGCTCCTGGACAGGTCGCAGCGATGAGGGGACGTCGGTGGCCGCGTCGGCTAAGGAGGCACGGCCATGGATGCGTTCGGCTTGGGTGAACAGAACAAAACGGCGCAAGCGGGGGAGGAAGTGGGGCTAGGTCATGTCCAGGGAGGCGCGAGGAGACCTCGTAGGCGTCCAGCGCGCCTGTAGCTTGGCTATGTCAATCATCGCGCGGTCTGGGCGCAATCGAAGCCGTGCGTGCGCTGACACGCAAGAGAGAGAGGCGGGAGGTTAGGGGAGAAGCCGTGGTGGACTGGGCTGCACACTATTTGACTTAGGCCCGTTAGTACAGTAGCGCTTAGGCTTTTTCTTTTTCTGATTTTCTTTAATCCTATCTGTTTTACTAATTGTTAGGCCTCAAAAATACTTTTGCAAAATATGAGACTTGGCCCAATAAATATTATGCAATATCTGGTACTGCCAGAAAAAGGTTTGGAGGCAAAATGATTTCATTTGAATTTTGTTTAAATGAAATTGGATTAAATAGGATTGTTTAGGTACTGTTTTAGCTAATTAAGGTCACTTAAATATTTCAATTAATGTTGGCTTTATTTTTATAATTACTTTGGTAATTTTTGCAATATTATGAACTATTTTGTTTAATTATTTGAAGAAGTAATAATTTGACTTGCACTTTAAATTTGAATTTGAAGTTGGATTAATTCTTGATTTAGACTTAATGTTGTTAATCATGATGACATGGCAAATCAACTGGGTTAATATCATGACTAAGATCTGGGGATGTTAGAACTCTCCTCCACTAAAATAAATTCTCGTCCCGAGAATTAAGAGGTAGAGTAAGGGGGAAAAGGTCTGGTTTCGGAATTCTAATGGGTCTTCTCGGTCTCAGTTGCTCTTCTCGAAGAAGTTGATCCCTTTTGTTGACGTCTTCATTTCTCTGCTTCAGGTCATCATGATGAAGTTGTCATTCTTCCTTCAGGGTCTTCATCATACTTACGAAAAGGATAACGGGTAACTTGGCATCGATGGAGTTTCACAAGGGGAAATCAACTGGGGTTATCTCATGAATGAAACACATAGATATCTCTCGAGTTTCGGAATTTAGGGAATTCATCGAGAGCAATATAGGTAGGTAGAAAAGTTTCAAATGGGTAGGCAATCGTTCGATGCCTAATCAGAAGTAAAAGGGGTTCAGAGCAACGAGAATAGATATTGCGTCTGATACCGGATAGGACATGTTAGGGAAGATGGCTCGTGAAATACAAACGAAGCCAAGCACGAGGAATAACTTTGGAAACAGGGGGTGCACAGGAGAGTCAGGTTTCGGTCCTGTGGAACTGTGGTAAGGGTGGATTAAGAGTAGGAAGGGCGGTGACATCTTGCGCGGTCACGACAACAAGGCGTGTCAGAGGAAAGTTTGTCAGCTATGTTGGCAACAACGTCGGTACCAAGGGCGGGGGACGAAGAGAACCATTTTCCTGCTCGTTAGTACGAGGCGGACCAATAGGCAAAGTTCTCGTCTACCGGTGTTACCGGAATGTCATCAACAATAGTGACAGGGTCTTACTGACAGAGTGGTACACCGGAGTGTTTACATAAGCAGGGAATTATCACTGCTCAGATAAGTTAGATTTCAAGAAAGGTTAAACAGACGAATGGAAAGGAAAATGTGATTATCAGATTAAACAAACCAATGGAAAGGAAAATGTGTTTATACACAAGTATTAGGAATACACCCTTCGCATGAACAAACAAAGCATGATATCCAAGACAAGTCAGCAAGGGCATATCCTTTTAGGTATAAGGGGCAAGAAGAATCATGATATTTACCCATACAACGGTGTTTGGATAATAGATCAAGAATCATTTAGCATTACGCTTCCAATGTTCTTGTTTATACTAGGAGTACCACAATCATGCTTCAGATTAGCGATGACCTAATGTTTTAAGCAAGGGCTGGGTTTGAAGATCACAAGAAAACACATGGAACATTTTCAAGATAGCAAGGAACTTAAGGTATAACCAAAACAAGACCAAGTCTGTGCTGGAAGGAAAAGCAAGGATGTTGTCGATGATAATACAAATTATCGAGGAGCAAGGATGGTATTTCTCATCATGAATTCAACTGACACTTGGAAGAAGCCAAAATGTTGACGATGATCACGGCACATTATGTCAAGAGGTTTCAAGAGGATGCAATCGAAAGGCGACGGCATCAAGTAAGGGAATGACGAAGTGGAAAGTTATGGGAACGACAGCTAAGATGCAAGCTTGGAATCGGGGTTATTTTTCAAGACAACAAAATGATGTTGAAAACTCGACGTAAGCTTTGCTCACGCTTTGAAGAATTCGTGCAACAAAGAAGGACGAGGTAGCTCGGTCTAAGGTAGCATGATAAGGATGTAGCCGGCAGGCTAGGAATGACAAGATTGAGTTCAAATTTCCCAGCAACAAAAATTACTAGGGTTATTGAATTACAGTGCGGATACGATTCACTAATCGATGTTCTCGGTTGACACTACCCAGAACCCGTGGAATGTCTAAGACGGGGAAAGGTATTACTTCCTCAATAATTCATAAGATGTAGTGCAATGGCATGATATCCTCGAGATACCAGAGGGTAATATTCAGGGGTGGAACAGAATAGAAACCGATCTGAATCGTTGAGCTGCGGGCTGCAGATATTTTAACCTTGTCGAAAAATAGACGGGGCACGGGAATGGATTCCTTTCAGATATATCGAATAAGGACAGCATGGTCGGAACCATAACAGCAGTGGATCAAATTTAACGATACCGGAAGAGTTATACAAATGAATAAATATGTTGCAAGAAGCTTCCGTGACGGTCTACATTGTTTCCATGGGCATGAACACAGAGTTCAAGGTCGACTCCCACTTCTTCAACGCATAACCTTTCATTTACTTCTCGCTTTCGATGAAGTTGTAGTGTTGAAATTTTATCTGGCGTAACACCAGAAGAGTATGAGCCGTGATGATTACTGGGCTCACACAGATAACAAAAGCATATATTCAACCCATCGGGACATTTTACGAATCTATACAACACACTTATAAAAGCAACGGATACCATCTCGAAGCAGAGTACCGACGACACAAGCAGAGGATACAATTCGCAAAGGCAGCTTGTATCAGAGGAGAACTCACAAGATTTTTGAATATGAAGGACACTGTCGGATAATAATCCAGCTAAGGGTCTAGCGGTTCACAACGAAGCTGAGGTGAGCATCGGTACTCAACCGGAAGAAGAAAGAATGTAAAAGCATCGGATTATAGAAATAACTGAATAATTTGAAGCTTAATTACAAAGGAATTATCATTTCCAAATCGGGGGATCAGAAGCAGACGCTCTGATCGAAAGATGAGTAAGTTGAATAGAATTAGACGGACAATCAATCAAGGTTTGATTTGCCGAGAACCAGCTCATGTTCAAAATGATATCTGAGCCGTAAGGATGAATTCTAGAAATGGATTGATGATTGCGAGCATTCGCAAATGTATTGAATCAGGGGACTCAAGATGATAATGACAAAGGATGTCAACGAAGATTACAAGACATATGGAATTAACCATAATGCAAGCAGGCAAGAATTCCAAGAGCAATAGGCTATAGAGGATTTTCGGAAGATCGAATAGCATTATGAAGTACTTTGCGAAACACATGAGGAACTGGGGTTGAACGAATCCCCGGTAAGTGCGAGGAATTATTCGTATGTGTATTCATGCGGAAAAAGCTGCAAGGCAGTAGACACAAAGGGATTATCGGATCATCGGAGAGTATTCCAGGGTATCTTGTAATAACAAGAGTAACTGGGAGTGAATGTATGAACGACAAATGTAGGTAGTTATCCATAAGGATTTATCGGCGGTAGGGAATTGCAAAGGCGGTGGCACAAGAGTCTCGGGGAATCATCGAAGAGTATCTTTGAAGTCTTCTGGTGAATCAAGCGATCTTCTGGGATGAGGGGCTCCCCGGGAGAAAATGATCACGAGAACCTAGAGTCATAGTTAGTAAAATATTTAACCCGAATAGAAGAGAGATCAGAGTCCCAGAGTAAAGGTGCGGAATAAAAGATTCGAATCCCATCCATTTGCGATGTGGGCCCGTAACCCACACAACAATGTTAGTAAAATAGTTTTTCAAAGACTAGACTCAACTTCGACCAAGGAATCGGAAGGGGGCTTCCTACAGGCAGTCGGCTCTGATACCAACTTGTGACGCCCCTGCTCGACCGTGCACTAATCATACACGCAAATGCACACGATCGAGATCAGAGACTCACGGGAAGATATCACAACACAACTCTAAACTCAAATTTAAACATAAATCTTCATATTACAAACCAGGGGTCACGAGGACCCGAATACATAAGTCATACACACAAATGATATCTGAGTACAGACATAGTTAGTCAAATTTGCCTTAAGAAGGCTAGCACAAATAGCGACACTGATCGAAAAGGCGAAGGCCTCCTGCCTAGGGCCTCCGAACTACTCCTGGTCGGCTGGCTCAACCCAGTAGTACGTGCCTCCAGGACTCTCCTGGTAGTAAGCTCCTGCGGTGGCGTCTGGCTCCGGGGCTCCATCGTCTGATTGTAGCGAACGGGTATGGGCAAAAAGGGAAGCAAAGCAACCGTGAGTACTCATCCAAAGTACTCGCAAGACTTACATCAGAACTATGCTAAGTATGCATCGGTATCAAAGGAATGGGGCTATATCTTTGGACTGAACTGCAGAATGCCAGAATAGAGGGGGAGAAGCCTAGCCTATCGAAGACTAGCATCTTGAAGCAGTAGAAGAGTGTAGATTAACATATTATAAATTAACAAGCATGTTGAAGCAAAGCCTAGAGATCCTTCCTCGACTCCCTGCGAGAAAGCGATCTCGGAGCTTATAATTAATTAACGTGTATGCAGTTCAAATAGTGGTAGATCGGGATACAACACTGAGCGTCCTGTTATCGTGGACACGGCTATTCGAATAGATAACTTCCCTGCAGGGGTGCACTACTGTTACCCAACACGCTCGATTACCTCTGGCCGGACACACTTGCTGGGTAATGCCCGGCCTCGGGTAATCGACACGACGCAGTCCTACCTAGGCTCAGCAAAGAGGTCAACACGCCGGTCTAAATCCTAAGTGCGAAGGGGTCTTGGGCCCATCGCCCTTTGCACTCCTGCACGTTGCGTGGCTGGTCGGGGCCCAGGCGCGACACTGAATACACCAGTGACGTAACCAGCCCACCCCAACAATCAGGCCGCATCTCTGAGCTGTGACGTCTGAAGAGCTTTCGGCTGATACATACGACGTAGAGGGTCCCATAACCATTATCCCACGTGGTGGTAGTGCGTATAGGGCCAACGACCCACTCAGATCAAATACCCAAATCCGTTAGGCGTATTTAGTAACTCGCGGAGACGATCAGACTACCTGTTGCTCCGACTTAGTAACACACGGATCACGATTAGGGTGGTCTCCGCCTGCCCTGTCGTTCCGCCACAATAATCTCTCGCGGGTGCCACCCTGGCAAACCCGACTTCACATTTCCCCGCGGGTACCCCTCGGGGTCGACCCGCCTGTGATAAGGTCAAAGTAACCGTGTGTCCAAGTATCGAGAAGGAATCCGAGGAATCACCCTCGATGGTTTCCCACTCGAGGAGTTGCACGACGGAAACTTAATCGGAAGTGGTGAAAGAGGAATCACCCTCGGTAACCCACATCCGGATAGCTATTCTACAGAGGCATCATTGGAAGTGAGATAAGAGGTATCACCCTCGACACTCGGTGGTAGCTCTGCAGAGACGAGCAACTTAGGGGGTTGTGCGGTGATGTGTTGTTCTCATCTCGTTCGATCACATCGATCGGGACACAGGTACCAAAGCGGGGCAACTACAGCAAGGGAGAGGGGCCACAGATGGTTTACCATCCAACCTATACTAAGCATCTTGGATATCAGGCAGGTATCAATAACAGTTACAAGAACAGGCTATGCATCAGAATAGGATAAAGCAAAACAGTAGCAATTTCTAATGCAAGCAGGAGGGAGAAGAAATAGGTGATATAGGCATGCGTCAAGGGGGGTTGCTTGCCTGGAAGCTCTGCTGAGAGGGGCTGGTCGTCGGAAGGCTGCTCGTCTGGAGCGTAGTCGAACTCAGCTGTGTCGGCGTCGGTCTCGGCGTCTATCGGGAGAGAAGGAGGGGGGAAGAAATAATAAATTCCTGGCAAAAATGCAACAGCGATGCATGACATGTCTCAATGATATGCAGATGTGATATAATGCCTATTTAAATGTTTTAGTTATTTTAGAAATTTATTTGGAATTATTTTATTAAGGTTATGCACTATTCATTTATCAAAATCGGTCAAAAAGTTCTATGTTCAGTATGTTAGAGGGGTGTGGCAGGTATGTGGGTGGCATATTCGGATTCTTCATATTTTTCTGATCGTTTTTCATATATAAATTATTTTCATCCGAGTTACGGTTTAATTTCTATGAATTTTCAAAGTTTAAACAATATTCTGAAATTACAGATTTATTATTAATTCGAAAATCAAAATACCTAAACTGCTACGGGTACACAGAAGTGTACCCAGCAGTGTGTGTATGTGTATGACAGGTGGGACCTGTTGACTGCTGAGTCAGCAGTCAACAGGCCCAGTTGACTGGTCAAAGTGGGCCAGTGGGGGCCACCTGTCAGCTGGACACAGTCACTGACGACTGGGCCCGGTCAACGCTGACTGGGCAGGGTCAAATCTGACACGTGGGGCCACCGGGCTTATTTTAACTTTAATCAAAATAATTAGCTGGCTAACTAATCTCGCGGGACCCACTCGTCATAGACTAGACTAAACCTAATTAGTCTAAACTAATCGCGCCACGTCATCTAAACGGCGGTTAGCCGCTGGCGCTAAGTAGAGGGCGCCGGAGATGGCCGTCCGGCCGTTTCCGGCGACGGCTAGACGCGGGGGTTGGCGCGTTGGAAAGCTCAGGCAACGGCGCTTCGGGTGGTGGCGTTGGCTGGGATTGGGGTGCAGCGTAGCGTCGACGGTGACGGCAACAGCAGCGGCGACGCTCGGGCGCAAGTGGCATCTATGCTAGAACGCGTGGGCGAGCAAAAGAAACAGCGGGGCAGCAGTGGAGGGGCTCCAGGAGCACGATGGGCAGCAGCATAGGTCGAGGGGAGCTCGGCATTGGCACGGTGGTCGGTCATGGCGGCGGCGGAGCCAGAGCTCGCGGGGCGGTAGCTACGGCACGGTAGCGAGGAAAGTGGGAGAGGGGAAGTGAGGCAGAGCTCACTGCGGTCATGTAGGGGTGCAAGGCGAGCTCGGGGAGGCTCGGAGGTGGCGGATCGGCGACGAGGCAGTGGCGGCAACCGAGGTTGAAGACGGGTCGATGGCGACGATTTGGGGCAGCTCCGGTCGAACGAGAGCGTGGTGAGGAAGAAGCGCTCGCCTGCGGAGCTCCTGGACAGGTCGCAGCGATGAGGGGACGTCGGTGGCCGCGTCAGCTAAGGAGGCGCGGCCATGGATGCGTTCGGCTTGGGTGAACAGAAGAAAGCGGCGCAAGCGGGGGAGGAAGTGGGGCTAGGTCATGTTCAGGGAGGCGCGAGGAGACCTCGTAGGCGTCCAGCGCGCCTGTAGCTTGGCTTTGTCGAGCATCGCGCGGTCTGGGCGCGATTAGAGCCGTGCGCGCGCTGACACGTAGGAGAGAGAGGCGGGAGGTTAGGGGAGACGCCGTGGTGGGCTGGGCTGCACACTATTTGACTTAGGCCCGTTAGTACAGTAGCGCTTAGGCTTTTTCTTTTTCTTTTTCTGATTTTCTTTAATCCTATCTGTTTTACTAATTGTTAGGCCTCAAAAATACTTTTGCAAAATATGAGACTTGGCCCAATAAATATTATGCAATATCTGGTACGGCCAGAAAAAGGTTTGGAGGCAAAATGATTTCATTTGAATTTTGTTTAAATGAAATTGGATTAAATAGGGCTGTTTAGGTACTGTTTTAGCTAATTAATGTCACTTAAATATTTCAATTAATGTTGGCTTTATTTTTATAATTACTTTGGTAATTTTTGCAATATTATGAACTATTTTGTTTAATTATTTGAAGAAGTAATAATTTGACTTGCACTTTAAATTTGAATTTGAAGTTGGATTAATTCTTGATTTAGACTTAATGTTGTTAATCATGATGACATGGCAAATCAACTAAGTTAATATCATAACTAAGATCTGGGGATGTTACAACTCTCCTCCACTAAAAGAATTCTCGTCCCGAGAATTAAGAGGTAGAGTAAGGGGGAAAAGGTCTGGTTTCGGAATTCTAACGGGTCTTCTCGGTCTCAGTTGCTCTTCTCGAAGAAGTTGATCCCTTTTGTTGATGTCTTCATTTCTCTGCTTCAGGTCATCATGATGAAGTTGTCATTCTTCCTTCAGGGTCTTCATCGTACTTACGAAAAGGATAAGGGGTAACTTGGCATCGATGGAGTTTCACAAGGGGAAATCAACTGGGGTTATCTCATGAATGAAACACATAGATATCTCTCGAGTTTCGGAATTTAGGGAATTCATCGAGAGCAATATAGGTAGGTAGAAAAGTTTCAAATGGGTAGGCAATCGTTCGATGCCTAATCAAAAGTAAAAGGGGTTCAGAGCAACGAGAATAGATATTGCGTCTGATACCGGATAGGACATGTTAGGGAAGATGGCTCGTGAAATACAAACGAAGCCAAGCACGAGGAATAACTTTGGAAACAGGGGGTGCACAGGAGAGTCAGGTTTTGGTCCTGTGGAACTGTGGTAAGGGTGGATTAAGAGTAGGAAGGGCGGTGACATCTTGCGCGGTCACGACAACAAGGCGTGTCAGAGGAAAGTTTGTCAGCTATGTTGGCAACAACGTCGGTACCAAGGGCGGGGGACGAAGAGAACCATTTTCCTGCTCGTTAGTACGAGGCGGACCAATAGGCAAAGTTCTCGTCCACCGGTGTTGCCGGAATGTCATCAACAATAGTGACAGGGTCTTACTGACAGAGTGGTACACCGGAGTGTTTACATAAGCAGGGAATTATCACTGCTCAGATAAGTTAGATTTCAAGAAAGGTTAAACAGACGAATGGAAAGGAAAATGTGATTATCAGATTAAACAAACCAATGGAAAGGAAAATGTGTTTATACACAAGTATTAGGAATACACCCTTCGCATGAACAAACAAAGCATGATATCCAAGACAAGTCAGCAAGGGCATATCCTTTTAGGTATAAGGGGCAAGAAGAATCATGATATTTACCCATACAACGGTGTTTGGATAATAGATCAAGAATCATTTAGCATTACGCTTCCAATGTTCTTGTTGATACTAGGAGTACCACAATCATGCTTCAGATTAGCAATGACCTAATGTTTTAAGCAAGGGCTGGGTTTGAAGATCACAAGAAAACACATGGAACATTTTCAAGATAGCAAGGAACTTAAGGTATAACCAAAACAAGACCAAGTCTATGCTAGGTCATGTCCAGGGAGGCGCGAGGAGACCTCGTAGGCGTCCAGCGCGCCTGTAGCTTGGCTTTGTCGAGCATCGCGCGGTCTGGGCGCGATCGGAGCCGTGCGCGCGCTGACACGCAGGAGAGAGAGGCGGGAGGTTAGGGGAGACGCCGTGGTGGGCTGGGCTGCACACTATTTGACTTAGGCCCGTTAGTACAGTAGCGCTTAGGCTTTTTCTTTTTCTTTTTCTGATTTTCTTTAATCCTATCTGTTTTACTAATTGTTAGGCCTCAAAAATACTTTTGCAAAATATGAGACTTGGCCCAATAAATATTATGCAATATCTGGTACGGCCAAAAAAAGGTTTGGAGGCAAAATGATTTCATTTGAATTTTGTTTAAATGAAATTGGATTAAATAGGGCTGTTTAGGTATTGTTTTAGCTAATTAAGGTCATTTAAGTATTTCAATTAATGTTGGCTTTATTTTTATAATTACTTTGGTAATTTTTGCAATATTATGAACTATTTTGTTTAATTATTTGAAGAAGTAATAATTTGACTTGCACTTTAAATTTGAATTTGAAGTTGGATTAATTCTTGATTTAGACTTAATGTTGTTAATCATGATGACATGGCAAATCAACTAGGTTAATATCATGACTAAGATCTGGGGATGTTACAGATTAGGAGGTGTGTTATTACAAGATGGTAAACCCGTTGCATACTTTTCTTAAAAATCGAGTGGGCCTAGTCTGAACTATTCTACTTATGATAAAGAATTATATGCTCTTGTTTGGACTTTAGAAACTTAGCAACATTACTTATGGCCCAAAGAATTTGTTATACATTCTGATCATGAATCTTTGAAACACATTAAAAGTCAAGCAAAACTGAACCATAAACATGCTAAATGGGATGAATTCGTTGAGACTTTCCCTTATGTCTTTAAACACAAGAAGGGTAAAGAAAATGTTATTGCTGATGCATTGTCTCGTCGCTATATTATGCTTTCACAACTTGACTTTAAAATATTTGGTTTGGAGACCATCAAACATCAATATGTGCATGATGCTGAATTTAAAGATGTGATACAGAATTGTAAAGAAGGAAGAACATGGTACAAGTTCGCCATTAATGATGGATTTGTGTTCCGTGCTAACAAGCTATGCATTCCAGCTAGCTCCGTTCGTGTTTTGTTGTTGTAGGAGGCGCATGGAGGAGGATTAATGATGCACTTTGGCGTGAAGAAGATGGAAGACGTACTTGCTATACACATTTCTTTTGGCCAAAGATGGGACGGGGTGTTGAGCGTTTTGTTGCTCGCTGCACTACATATCAAAAAGTTAAGTCACGACTCAATCCCCACGGTTTATATGCCTTTGTATGTACCTAGTATTTCATGGGAGGGCATATCTATGGACTTTGTTTTAGGATTACCTCAAACAAAAAAGGGGAGGGATAGCATATTTGTTGTCGTGGATAGATTCTCGAAAATGGCACACTTTATACCATGTCATAAAAACGATGTTGCTGCTAATGTTGCTGATTTGTTATTTCTTGAAATTATTCGCTTGCATGGTGTGCCAAATACTATTGTTTCAAATCGTGATACTAAGTTTCTTAGCCACTTTTGGAGATGTTTATGGGCTAAGTTGGGGACTAAACTGCTTTTTAGTATGACACGCACCCCAAACTGATGGACAAACTAAAGTATTCAATAGAACATTGTCTACTATGTTTAGGGTTGTTTTGAAGAATAACCTTAAAATGTGGGAAGAATGCTTGCCTCATATTGAATTTGCTTATAATCGTTCCCTGCATTCTACTACTAAGATGTGCCCTTTTGAAATTGTGTATGGTTTCCTACCTCGTGCACCCATTGATTTGTTGTCTCTTCCATCTTTGGAGAAGGTTAATTTTGATGCTAAAAAATGTGTTGAATTGATCTTAAAAATGTATGAGTTAACTAAGGAAAACATTGAGCGCATGAATGTTAAATAGAAATTTGCTGGAGATAAGGGTAGAAGACATATTATGTTTGAACCAGGAGATCTTGTTTGGTTACATTTACGCAAAGATAGGTTTCCTGACTTGCGGAAATCTAAGCTAATACCACGTGATGATGGTCCTTTTAAGGTGTTAGAGAAAATAAATGATAATGCATACAAACTTGAGCTAGCTGCAGATTTTAGGGTTAATCCCACTTTTAACATTGCAGATTTGAAGCCTTATGTGGGTGAGGAATATGAGCTTCCATCGAGGATGACTTCAATTCAAAAAAGGAAGGATGATGAGGACACCACTACTACAGTTACACCCACAACCCCTGCTGCCGGTGGCGGAGACAGGGGACGAGCAGGGGCTTGCCCCCCCCCCCCCCCCAACAATCGAGCGACATGGAGCAGGCAGTATAGAATTAGCGTAACAATCTCATCTACACACGTACTTTTTCTTGAGGGGATCTACACACGTACTTGCCCCCCCCCCCCCTATTTCCTCAACATGAAATTTGGAAAAAGGAAAAAAGGCCCATGTGGAGCCCACTAGCTCTAATCTCCTAGCTTGTGCGTTGTGTTCTTCCGTAATTAGCTTGTACGTGGGATTAGCGTGCATAAAATTAGTCGCCGACGTTCTGTGCCCTTGCTACCAATCGCCTCAGCTCTCCTTGCCTCGGTCTGATTCATAGGGCGACGGCGCAACGCATCATCCTACTCCATTTGTCAATTCTCTCGGCTCCAATCAACGAACTAGCCAAGGTTTCACTATCTACTAAACTTTCCAACTCTAAATTCTCATCGTATGAGTATCAAACTTATACATCAGTTTTTCTGTTGTTCTGGTTGTGTGACTTGTGACGTTGTGATTTTATGAAGAGTTCCTATCTATTGGTTGTCGTAGAAATTTGTCACGATCGTGATGCAAATTATCTTTTACAAGTTCCTATTTGTGATGCAAGTTTTACCTATGTTAAATATACAATATAATTAAGTAATTCGAGATTGCAGTTCAACAATTGAAGAGAAACTTAATTTTAGAGGTAAATTTAAACTAATACTATCGCTGAAGCGAACCTTATTATATACGATTATTTTTTGCATTGGATACTTTTTTAGCTATACTTGACTTGCCCCCCCCCCCCTCCCTCAAATCCTGGCTCTGCCCCTGCCTGCTGCTACACATACTAGACCAATTAATAGAGCTCGCGTATGCCAATTGAATTACCAGGTACTTTTGTTTCTTGGAAATGATTCTAATGTTCATGAGAATATGATGCTGCCTAAATTGGATACCTTTTATTTTGCTTACGAATGAAGGGCCTGGCATGGACAAGAAGGATGAACACTGAAGCATGATCAAGCATGAAGATGATGGCACACGCAAGGGGAACAAGAACGGAGTTTCTAGTGGAGTTTTCAGCACTTTGAAGCCACCATGATGACATACAAGGACATGAAATATACAAGATGGCTTTTCATAATTTTTTTCCATAGATTAATATAGGTGTTGCGCCACCTTATTTTCGGGCCAGGCCCATGTAATTTTGAAATAATACTTCATAGGCTATTTTTACAGTCTGTATTGTAGGTGAAAGGACTCAGGAGGTGTTTAAGTCCCACCTTGCCAAGGGTGGACGAAATTCCCTTTCTTTTCCTCTATAAATACAACCCTTAAGGCACCGAATCGAGTTGGTTTTTTTTTTAGATTAAAGTTCGCCATAGTGCAACGCGCCTACTTCGTTTGTGTCCAACGACCAGGCCAAGATGTTTCAGAACCCCACTTTTAATAAAGTTTTTCTCTTCAATTCGCAATATCCTGATTGCAATATCAGTTTCTTGCTTGTTCTTTGTTTGCCTGCAGGAAATAGACCCTCGTGGTCAAGTTGATCGTGATCCGGCGTGGTCAATAATCTCTCGGAGTTGGTTTAGCGATTGCTAAGGCGCAACGTCTTCATACATTCGTAGTCGGATTGTCAAAGTCTACTCCACCAAAAATGATAGTTACCATCTCATCGAAAGATAGGACACCTTCACCTCTATCATACATGCTCGGGGCAAACCCATTGACCTAAACACCATACACTTCAGAGTGATAAATAACCTCATGCGAGGGAGGTGGAGCAGCGAGCTGCCTCGCTCGTATCCGGCGGGCTCGGCGGGCCACCCAACCGGCTTTTATGCCGGAGAACTGCTCTTCCTGCTCGTGGGATGCCATCGAAAGGGTGGAGAAACTGTTGGAAGGACGAGATGGGGAGCGGTGGAGTGGTGCGATTCTTGCCCGGCGTCTGGCCTCATTTAAATAGCGGGCGGACGGGGGAGCTTGCCCGGCATTGTGTTTAATGTCGGCCCGCTCGTGAACGGACGTGTGGCCGGAGTAGTTTTCTCGGCTTCCACGCGGGTTTAATGGAGGCGTTTGAATGCGGCGAGGAGGCGTGTTCAGTCGGGCATGCAGCGGACGGCGTCCTTGGCCAACGCGCCGCTTCAATGGCAGAGGCAGTGAGAGGTCGCGTCCGCCCCGAGCCGTCTACAATGTGCAGCGGCGCGCTCTACAGCGGCATGAATGCGGGCAGCTGGCGCAGGGCGGGATCGCGCGCGGGCGAGGGAGGAGGGGGTTTGGGTGGGCCACGGCGGTCAGAAGTGGGCGTGGCTGGTGTCCGGACGCCCGCAAAGCCCCCATATTTGTCTCCGATTTGCGAGAGAAAGTATGTCCGGACCGTGTTGTGGATCGATACAGAACCATGTTGGATGACTTTCTTGGTCCGGACAGCGCGGTCCGAAGTCCGAACGGATGCGGACGGTTTAAGGGTCGGCGTTGGAGATGCCTAATACATTGGTGGAAGAAAACATACATGATCGAAACAACAAACGTACTGCATTTGTACCACCACACCATAAGTGTCACAATGGGCAAAAGTACCTATTTGCATCATTTAGAGAACACATGACACCTGGGCGCTGTTAGTCGATCGGAACCTCGTGGCCGTGTGCAGTGGCGGAGGACCCGGTAGGGCAAGGCCAGGCGGCCGCCCTACCTTGATTTGGTCGGCGTAGGCTGGGCGCAAGGCGGCACAACGGCGCGGCGGCGTTGCCGGTGGCGAGTGACCAAAGCCCGCCCTACCTCAACTTTTGTTCGTCCTCCGCCACTGGCCGTGTGGCTCGCGGTCACTCATGGCCGCCGCCGCCTCCACCCCGTGATGGCAGCCACCAGCTGCGGCCGCAAACCCCCACCGGCAAGGTCCCATCCCGCGACGCGTATCTCGAAGTTCACGTGTGCCAATGTGGGATCTGGGAAGCGGCTCCTGCTTCTTTCGCGGCGATGATCATGATGATCTGGACGGCGAGCGCGAAAGACGGAACGGGGGGTTGGTGCGGTGCGAGGGCAGGCTGGCCGGGCTGAACGAGACTGGAGCTGGGCCATGTTTTCCAATTATGGTTGACACAGCGCACTAAGCTGCTCTCCGCGAGGTAGGAGCCCGGCCCATTAGAATTTTTTTCTCTTTCCCGTTTTGGAGGCAAGCGCGGGAACCGAAAAGGGAGCCCGGAGGGCGCGTTGGGCGCGGACGCGTGAACGTCAAGCTACCCGGGCGGTACGTATTTTTGGGGCGTTGAGCGTTCGTGCTCGCAGCGTTTGCCGTAGACCCTGTACGGCTGTACCCAGGCCAACCCGCGAGCAGGTTGCGGCCTTGCAACCCTGCCGCTGCGCCAGGTAGCTGAGAAACCACGCGACCCACGTAAGCAGCTTGAACCCATCGCCCTTCTCCATGATGCAAAGGGAGCTAGAGTATAGGCTATAGCTGCCTACCATCCCTGTAGGCTGTAGCCTACCGCTCAGGCCCGGACTCCAAGCACAAGCACCCATCTAAAAATGCAACATAACTTATAGTACTATATACTCAACGTTAGTTAACTAACACCTTAATGCTGTTTAGGAATATTAATCAGAATTATAATGATGTTTAGACACCGTTATACTATTTCTAGTGTAATTTCCACAAATTTCGAATTGTTTTATTCAAGTTATATCGTCTATGCATTATACTCCCTCCGTTTTTATTTACTTCGCATTTTAGCTTTGGTCAAAGTCAAACTTTGTAAACTTAGACAAAGTTTATAGACAAAAATATTAACATATACAATAACAAATCTATATGATGTGAAAGTATATTCAATAATGAATCTAATTATATTGATTTGTTATTGTAAATGTTCATATTTTTTTCTATAAACTTGGTCAAACTTTATGAAGTTTGACTTAAGTCAAATCTAATATGCAAAGTGAATAAAAACGGAGGGAGTATCTGTATAATGTGGCCCCCTCACAAGCGGCCGAACGTTGATCCTAGTCCGGGTCTCCAAAAGGCCTCGTTAATGATCATGGTAATGGCCATTTTGAAATTGTCATCATTTTCTCCCTCCTTGCCTATGAAGAGTCGTCGATGACCATCTCCCTCAACCTCTTCATCTACACTATACAATATTCTAGATTGAACTTGATTGCAAAAACAGCTGAACAAAATGAAAATAGCTAAAAAAAACATGTAGGCAATTCATCGAACACCTTGCGGGCGGAGAAGTTGAGAGCACCGCTGGCGGCGTTGAGCAGAATCCAGAACTCGGGGGGGAGGGTGTCCAATCAACCTCCCCGTCCGACGACAAAGCTGGTCGGTCGCCTACAAATATCGTCGGTCTTGTCGCGATAACGGCGCCACAAAGCTCCTAGGCGGGTGCTCTACGCCATCCCCGTCGTCCGCCGGCTTCGTCTTGGAACAGATGAAGCAATTTCGATGGTTTTCCCGGCCACGAGATCGAGGCGCAACAGCAGATATGGGTCGTTTTGCAGCGACGGTGGAGACAGCGGAGATATGTGTCATTTCCGGCGACGGTGGAGACCGATGAGCGGATCAGAATGGGGCATGATGGGGGCGGAGGCTGCGGGGTGTCGGCGGCGGGGGCAACGAGCGGACACCGGAGGCAACACCGGTGAAGATTTGGTGCGCGGGGGGGGGGGGGGGGGGGGGGGTGGCCAAATCTTATCATGGGAAGTGGCGTCGATGCAGTATATTTGAGGGGCGGAAGAGTTGACGCTTAAAAATTTGATCCTCTAAAGCCGATAAGAGATCGGTTAGGTCTGATTTAGCCTCTAACCGGTTTTAAGGAATCCGTTAGAGATGTTATAAAGGTTAGGTACCTTCTCATCCCTTTGGTATCAGTCGACTTTCAAACTTGTAGAATAACAAAAAAATGTATTAAATAATTTAATTGCCGTGATTGTGATGATTCCTTGTTGAAAGAAAAGATTGTAATGATTTATAGCTTAATATTTTTGCTGGGGGGTTTCTAGATTAATTGTTCTGCTAAACAAAACCTTGATTAATTAACTGATGCTTCTTCACATAGTAGTAATTATATCATCCTTAATCATCAAACTCGAAATACAGAATGAAACGAGTACTTAATCATCAAATTCGAATTCTAGAATGGAACCAATATGGGCAAAAGGGTCGATCGGAGAACCCATGTGCTGTGCTGCCCCAATCCCCTCTCGCTCCCTTGCAACCCACCGGTACGGCACACACACACACTCGCCTCCTTTCCAAGTTCAACCCCGCTTTCTCCCTCTCGCCTCCCTCCCAAATCCGGTGTGTCTCTCTCCCACGCCTCGGTAGCACTCTCCCTCCCTCCCTCCCTCCGTGAGCACTGTCTCTGGTTTCTCAACACCACCAACAAAAAGCAGAGCGGAGCCGCCATGGCCGAAGCTCCCGGAGACGCAGCTGCAGCAGCCGACGAAGCCTTGGGAGCAGCTGCAGAGGGAGGAGGCGAGCCACCCAGGTACCTCGCTTGTAAACCCTAGGTTACTTTTCTCGGCAGCGGCCAGCGGGGTTTGTACAGGAGGCGGGCGTCAGGTCGGCGGCGGAGGTGTCCTGCGGTGCGGAGCAGCTTGCGCCCGGGTGGTGAGAGTCTGAGAGACGTGCACGCAGAGGCGTTGCATCGCCGGCGGAGTCAATGCGGGCCGACGGGAGAGGCGTGTGGAAGCGGCGTTGCCTCGCCGGCGGTCGGCGGAGGCCACGCTGGCCGACATCGACGGGGATCGCAGTCGTAGGTCGTTTAGGCCGCGGGCGCTTGCCTAAAACAGGCGAACCCCCAAAACCAAGCGGGCCTAAAAGCCCCCGAATCCCCTAGCTAGCCCAAAATCCTCCGAACGCCCCAAGTCCTCCATTCTCGGCCTGCTCATCGTGCCGTCGGACGCCGGCCACCGCCTCGGAGGTGGTCGTGTTGCTCGCCGAGCGCGGCCTGGAGCGCGTCTGCGTGCGCGAGAACAGGTCGCACCTGGGTCCTGTGCCCATGTCCGCACGGGCACGGCAAGGCGGAGCTGGGCGGACAAGCGCCGCTCCGACTCTGTGGTTGTCCCTCGCACACCAGTACAGGATCGCAAATCTCAGGAAAAGGAATTTGGGGAGAGATGAGCAAGGGGGAAGGAGAAAGACGAACAGGAGAGGTTCAGACTCTGATTGGTTTGGTTATATCTGCACAATCATTCATGATCGCTATCTTAATTACACTGTCTGAGTTTTTTTTAGCTTGCTATTGGTTCAAATTAATGTCAAGTTGTGCTTCCATGCTACATATCAATGAAATGTTGTGTAGTTCTGTTCATGCTTCTTATTTGCTGTACTTGACAAAATTGCAGGGAGTTTGATATCACAACACTCCAGCGGTTCGTGTCGCAAAGCAAGTGGCCTGAACTAGAGAAATACCTGAAACTTGTCATTGATAACAAGCCTGTGCTGGATAACCAACCTGATGAGGGTGTTATTTTGCGGCATGCATCACTTTTCTTGCATTGCCGCAGAGGTCAGTTATCAGTAATTCAACATGAAGGTCATCAACAAGTTGTTAGTTATCTGGAACAATTTGTCAAACCACTAAGGGAATCAGCCAGTGATTTTACAAACATTGAGAATCTGAATCAGATAATACATGGCATAGCTGAGAGTGTACAAAACAATGAGTGAGTTCATCCTCTAGAGAAGTTTTTTCTTTCGAAACGTTATCTTCATGATCACATACTAACACACTATTTTTCTTCATAGGGAATTGATGGTTGATGCGGGTTATGTCATGGATGCAATTAATGATTATTTGAGGCTAAATTTTCCTGAAATCATCGGGTGAGTATGGGCACACAATTTCGGTAAAGTACTTGTGATGTACAAAATAGAGCATAGCTAAATGCTTCCTTTTTAAGAGGCGGCAATCTACAAAAATGTTGCTTTGAAGTTGCAAAGCTAATTAGTTGTTTTAACATTCAGAATCTAGAAATGCCTTCATTTGACGATTCAGCATGTGATCCGTGTAATGAGCAACATTAATGAACAAATTATGAAAATCTTACCAGATTAATGAAAAACACAATCAACCAGTCACCTATCATTTATACCTGTAATGATGACAAAAACAGTATGATTCCTACTTGGTCTGTTTGTCCACAAACTGATTACATCAATAGCTAAGATGTAGGATTGGCAAAGTATGAGATGTTAAATCACCGTAGGTGCAGATTTTCTTGTATAGGCAGAAGCACGTCGTCCCATAACATGAAAGCGAAGTCTGATAGAAATTTTGACATACTAAGATGAGGACAACAAAGTACGAAACCACTTGTTTCTTTGTAGTATTCTTTTCTCAGCAGAATGGCTAAACGAGTATAATCTGTTGCCAGGGTACCATATCTCAAATATACATAATTAAGAGTCCATATGTTGACCTCAAGAACTTAATTAGCTTTAGAAAAATGAATAGCTGAGACTCCATCCATTAAGTACTATGAGCTGAATGTGACATCAAGGCAAACACAGCTTTAGCACAATAGTTGTTCAGATCAAACAGAGAATGCACCACCCTGACGTTGCTGCCACCTCTTCTTGCATCGTCCAGCCACTGCAGCCGCCATAGCTCTCCTGCGGGCTCGCCGCGCCACACACCTTCACCGTCGTGTGCCCATTGCTAGTTGCTAGGTCTACTTCCCGACACCAACTCCGACTCTGTGGTGCCCCTCGCACACCAGAACAGGATCACAAATCTTAGGAAAAGGAATTTGGGAAGAGATGAGCAAGGGGGAATAAGGAGACTGACGAATAGGAGAGATTCAGATTCTGATTGGTTTGGTTATCTGCACAATCATTCATGATCGCTATCTTAATCACACTGTCTGAGTTTTTTTAGCCTGCTATTGGTTCAATTAAATATTCAAGTTGTACTTCCATGCTACATATCAATGAAATGCACGCTGTGTGGTTCTGTTCATGCTTCTAATTTGCTGCACTTGACAAAATCGCAGGGAGTTTGATATCACAACACTCCAGCAGCTTGTGTCGCAAAGCAAGTGGCCTGAACTAGAGGAATACCTGAAACTTGTCATTGAGAACAGACCTGCCCTGGATAACCAAGCTGATGAGGATGTTATTTTGCGGCATGCATCACTTTTCTTGCATTGCCGCAGAGGTCGGTTATCACTAATTCAACATGAAGGGCACCAACAAGCTGTTAGTTATCTGGAACAGTCTGTCAAACCATTAAGGGAATCAGCTAGTGAGTTTACAAATACTGAGAATCTGAATCAGACAATACATGGCATAGCTGAGAGTGTAGAAAACAATGAGTGAGTTCATCCTCTAGAGAAGTTTTTCTTTCTAAAGGTCATCTTCTACAAGTCTTGCTGATTTCATGATCACACAATATTTTTTTCATAGGCAATTGATAGTTGATACAAGTGCTGTTATGGATGCAATGACTGACTATTTGCGGCTATACTTTCCTGAAATCATCGGGTGAGTTAATGGCCATTGCGGCTGTATATTATGGTAAATATCAACCGCAATTTTTGTTGTTCATGAGCATTTCGAAAGCATGAAATTTTAACCCGAACATCATTTTCATGAGCATTTCAAAGTCAATCATAACTATTTGTATGTGATCATGCACTTGTATATGACAAGCATCATGTTTCTTGTTCGCCTTATAATTGTTGATTTGTTCTTCTTAGGCATGATCCAAAACAACCGCACATTCCCAGCACGTATCATGATTTCGTACTCTCAATACCAGAGGGTACTAACCAGTTTAGATGTTTGATGTGCCAACACGAGTTCGACACCAGGCCCACAAACTTTTTCAAGCCTCACATTCGTCGGTGCAGAAATGTGACAAAGAATGTCACCAACAGGTTGGAACGACTTATGCTTCTGAAAACAGGAAAAAGCTTTGACACGGGGCCATCGGGTAAGAGAAAGAGAACTGTCAATGATGGACAATCATACTCTCTTGGAGACTCCAGTGGACATCAGAACAAGGACATAGATGGCCTAGTTGATACTGCAACCAAACTTCTGTCAGATCTTGCTGCTGAGTATCACCAACTAGAGCGGAACCCTGATCAGTTTGGCAAAGCTCATCTGGAACTAGAAAAAGTACTTGCAAGTATTAGAGCCAAGGCCTCATCTTCTGAGCAAGGTGAGTTAGTAGATTTTATAGTTATTTTCAAATTAGTGAAATAATCATAACTCATAAGTTACCTGCAGCAGGCCAATCTTCTCTTCTTGGAGGTGCATGTTTCCAGCCTGGTGCACAGGTCTTGCAGCAGGGGACATCTAATTACTATGGTGAGTTAGTATTGTTTGAAGTTATTGTCAAATTCTTGAACTGATAAGCCATTGCAGGTTTCCAAGGCTCTCTACCAACTGGAGTTCCAAGTCTTCGTCCTTTGCTGCAGCAGCAACTGCGTAACTATGAAAGTGAGTTAGTATCTTTTGAGGCTACTTCCAAAATGTGAATAACAACCATAAGCTATTTAGGTGTTCGGTTTTAAACCTGTGAACTAACTGTAACTTTTTGCAGCTGCCCAACAGCAGCATGTGCTCATGCAGCAGCAACAACAGCAGTTGCTGCTGCTGCAGCAGCAGCAGCAATGGGTCCAGCAGCAAAACCAACAAGTCCTGCAACAGCACCAAAACCAACACCAGCATCTACAGCTACAACATCAAATTAACAATCAAGGTTAGTTAGTATCCACCAAAACCAGCAATGACATCATTTATTTGTGTTTCCTTTATGTCTTTAAGCTGCACCGGAATAAAAGAAAGATGTTTGAGGAAACATTAAGGCGGTAGGTCTGGGGTTAAATATTTAGAACATTAAATGCTCAACTGAATAATAAGCTAGCATAGTTCGCTTGCATTATCTCTGTGAGTACATCAGAGAGGTCAGTGCGTGCCGGAGGCATCACTCTGTGAGCGGCCACTGCACGAAAGCCCAGGATTGCACGGATGGTTGCACGAAAGCACTGTGCTCAGCTGTTCCTAACGTCTTTTCGCATACATGTTCCCTCCTGGACCTCATTTTTCGATAGGAAAATTGGAGTAATAGCATGGTACATTTGTTATCCATGTTTTTCTTTAACATTTCTGTTCGCTTTTTGTACTTCTGAGTTGATTGCCGTATTGTTCGTGATACTGCATTAAAGATTGCAAAAAACCATAAGTTATTGTTAGCTGTTTATTTTTTGAGTTAATTTGAAATTTCTAATTGCAGCTGCCCAACAGTCACCACTCCAGCAGCAACAACAACACCAAGAGCCACCGCTTAACAACCAAGGTGAGTAGTATCGCCAAAAAAAACAATGACAACCTTCATTTTTATTTCTTTAATTACTCTTGAAGTTGAAGTTATTTTCAAACATGTGTACTAACCAGGAGCTACTTGCAGGTGCTCCTCTTGTTCCTCTAGACCCCGGTTCTCCAGGCTTTAACGTGGAAGATTTCCTGCTGGATGATGAATTACTGCTGGGAATAGAAGAACCTGGCTTGCCGCAAGAACAGCAACCGGGAGGTCCCCTGCCACAGCAACCGCCCGTGCTGCAACAACTTGCTGTGCCTGCCCCGCCACAGCCTCCTGTGCCTCCACAACAACAAAACCAGTCTTAAGTGACGACCTGAAAAAAAAAACACCGACCTTATGTGCAACCTAGTCTTACCCTAATCAGCATCCCTGTTCAACTTCTATGGATCTTTATTATTTATTATAATCTCTGAACTCTAGATGTGGTATGCATGTACTATTTCTTACCATATTCTAAGGTGAAAGGTACACTGTGATTGCATACTTTTGAAGAACAGTATCTGTCAGATTTGAAGTCAATTTTGAGCTGTTCCTTTCATGCTGATGCATGTTTCTGTCTATACCTTTCCACTAGTACTTTCTCAACCCATTAGTCAAATTACAGGCAGGCAATTTTCATTTTGTACATCTTTAATGCTTGTGCCTGCTTCTTGCAATCAATTTGCCACCTGCCAATTTCTTCTAGTCAAGGTGGCATACACTTGAAATTCTGGTTATCATTATTTGTAAGAATTGGATTACAGCCAGTGGCAAAATAAATAAATAAATAAATATATATATATATATATATATATATATATATATATATATATATATATATATATATATCAACAAACCTTCTCTTGTTTCAGTTTTCGATCAATTATCTGCCTCAATTTGCCAAGTTTCTTGGGAGGATTTAATCCCTGGGGAACGAGGAAGACGACAGCCAACGGCAAATGATATGTAATGTACGTGTTTACTTAATCTTAATTAGGTTGTTAGACTTAGATTACATCAAGGGCTTAAGTAACGTCAACAAGCTCTTGGAAGAAATGAAAGAAAAAGCATGATAACTTATATATATACACATGTCATAGTTGTTGGCCAACTCTAATGTTGGAAAGAGATCCGACTCAACGAACATATGCACGCATGGACTCGTTCATGCCAACAACTTGCTAACTAGTCAGGTACGCACTTTAGTTACACTTCTGTATATTAGAATGTTTCTTTTCTTTTCTTTTTCGAAAAGGAGGATAACCCCCGGCCTCTGCATCGAGCGATGCACAAATATATTAGAATGTGGTTAACGGTTTGTGTGTTTTGCCTTTCCCGTTTTCATTTTTGCATGAGGTTGATCTTCTGACTTGGAGCAAGAGTCCAAGCATCTGGCTAGGGTTTATACACATGACTGATGCAGCTCACCAAACACATCTCATGGCATAGGAAAAATGAGCACTCCACTAAAGCATATCTATTTGTGAAAATTTGTGCGTAATCATGCTTGTTTGCTTTGGCATTATTATCGATCGTGGGTGCCACCTATGTAATCAGCTCCAAATTAAGGAAGAAGCAGAGAAGAACCTTGTGGTTGTTGCAGAAACAGCGACAGTTCTGTGTTTTTTTTTCCGCAAGGGGACCCAAATAACATATACGAATGCCGCTTGCATTGACCTCTGACCTTTCCACATATGCTTCGAGACTGTTGCCGGCCGTCAGCATTTGATTTAGTCTATGATCGATCAGCACTACCGTATACTCCCTCCGTCCTAAAATGTAAAGTTCGTACAAAGTTGAGTCATTTATTTTGGGAAACAACAAGTCCTGTACAAAGGATTACTCTATTGAATCGATCCTAGGATGATTAGCTGATGACATCTTAAAAATATTATGTAGTCCCTGGTTTAGCCTTCGTAGCATTGAGAGGTAGGGAGTGAACAAACGACAACGAAAAGAAAAACAGTTGCATGAAGAGCCTAAACACATAAACCATAGACTTTTCTCCTAATTCATGCTTTATGAGGATTCCCCCGTTGTGCATGCTTGCAATTTGGGGTTGGGATTGCCGCATCATGGAGGTGCCAACTTTGTTCTAACATCCTTGAAACTGCAACCCATATCTACAAGGACTGCCCCTTCATCATCCGCACTTTAGTGTTAGGTTTTTGAATTGTCAACTGACACGACCTTGGGGAGCTCGTTATCCCTGTCGTCGCCGATTATCTCTAACTAATGCGGGCGTGCAGCGACATGCTCAAGGCAACCACAAAGATCATGAGGTGTCGACAAGGTGATCTTCTATTATAAGTGTTATATAATCTATAGAAGGGAAGGAACTGCCGCATATTTGCTGGGAGTGGGCTTTCCTTGCCATTGAAGACATCAACCAGGGGGGTCGAACTTATAATGGTGCAACACAATTATAAGGATGCATAATATCGAGAGTCCATTAGGACATAAAGGATGCATACAGCAAAATTATTACTAAAAAGGCATGACACAAAAATGTCATGGCAGACCACATCTATTTGTGCAATTTTGTGCGAGGCCACGCATGTTTCTTTTGAAATTATTGGTGTGGGTGTCAGTTGTGTAATTTGTTACTATTTCAGAAAGAATAGAAGTGTTGATTATTACTAAAAAGACATGACACAAAAATGTCATGGCAGACCACATCTATTTGTGCAATTTTGTGCGAGGCCACGCATGTTTCTTTTGACATTATTGGTGTGGGTGTCAGTTGTGTAATTTGTTACTATTTCAGAAAGAATAGAAGTGTTGAGTTGTGGTCCAAATTCATATAAAGGCTTGTAGGAGATATGCCCTAGAGGCAATAATAAATGTTATTGATTATCTCCCTGTTCATAATTAGGTTTATGTTCCATGCTATAACTGCTGTGGTTCTCAAGTCTGCAATAACCACGAGGCTCGGAGGAAGACTCATTTGCACGTGTGGGATAATAAACGGTAAAATGTATTCCTAGTCAAGCCTCTATGACTGGCTCAAGTATTGCATGATGATCCTGTTTTCCTGATCATGGGCATGGCTATGCCGGCAATTTTGAGGGCACAATTGTTGGTAGAACACTTGTGTTGAATCGACCCAATATTGATGTTATGCTATGAGATACATTCGTCATAAGTTAATGGTTAATAACACAGGAAGTTAATGTTTGCATAATTCCTTAGACCATGAGAGTATCGAGTTTCTTCATGCTTGCTTCATGAACTTTGGGGTTTGTTAAACGTCATCCGTAAATGGGTGGCTATTACGGCGGCTTACGGGTTCATGGAAAAGTATGTCAAGTAACTTGATAGCTCAAGATTGGGATTTGCTCCTCCGACGATGGAGAGATATCTCTGGGCCCTCTCGGTGTTACGGTATCCATCATCGTCTGGCCAGACACAGGGTGATTTGATCACAGGGATGCCGGAACACGGGAACGAGAAAAGAGAACAATACCGGCAACGAGGTAACTGGCATTGTGGACAAGTGTTGATCCACGAGGATGCCGATGTTTCTCACCTCGGGTAATTGTAACATATCGCGAAGCAACAGGAATAGCACACGGCAACTGGAGGTTCACTCGAATATTCATTCGTGTGGGTATAGGGGTCAATATGGGTGTCCACGGCTCCGATGCTGATCATTGATCGGAAAGTGTTCCGGTCATGTCTATACTTCACCGAACCTATAGGGTCACACGCTTAAGGGTCATCTATCTGCTGAATACTAGACAAGGAGTCCGAGAGAAAGTCACTGGAAAAGTTTCGGAGACAACGGAAAAGTTCCGGAGAGAACACCGGAAAAGTTTCGATAAAACCGAAAAGTTGTTTCGGATAAAACCATTGATCCAAAAAGGTTTCGGCAAGCACCGGGAATGTTTTGGAGGTTGCCAGATTGGTCTGGTAATTTCTAGAATTTTTCTGGAGAAAAAACCGAAAAAAAGTTTTCGGAGCTGCCGGAATTGTTTACCGGGTAAACGAAGATGGTTTTAAATTAAACCACCATACCGGAAATGTTCCGGAGCGAGTCCAGATAATTTTAGAGGGTGCCGGAAATGTTCTGGGACCTTCCGGAATTTTTCAGAAGAAATAGTTTCGGAAAACATCTTGTCCCAGCGAGAGGGGACAAGATCCCACGGATCGTGGGGGCTGTTTTTGGGCTGTTTTTGGGGGCGCCCCCTTTAGGGGACAGCCCCCTTGTGGCTGGACAAAGTGTTGGGGGGCCCCCCATGGTGGGGGGCAGCCCTCACAAATGGTGGAGAGTGTTGGGAGGAAGGTGGGGCCCCATGGGGGAACACCATGGACAAGGGAACATGTTTTCTCCATGTTTGGTGGGAACATGTTTTCCTTGTTTGGTGGGTGCATGTTTAGTGGGCTGAATTTCATCCCCCCCTCACCCCTTCCACCACTATATAAGGAGGTGGAGAGGAGCTCTCCATCCACACTCAAAAAACTCTCATACACATGCCATGCATTATCTGGCTTCTTCTCTCCCTCCCACGAAAAGAGTTTCGTAGAGCCGAAAGGCTGTCTGGGTTCCGGTGGGAACTAGTTCTGGACGGCGAAGCCCTGCCGGATAGATGACACCGTATGTGTGCAACTCTGTAGAGAGATAGTAGTTTCGGTCTTAGTTCGAGAGTGCCTCCCGAAGGGCTGTCCGTGTGACCGTCCGAGTTTTGGAGGTCCTCCCGAAGGGCTGTCCGAGTGACAGTCCGAGTTTCGGAGGTCCTCCCGAAGGGCTGTCCGCGACACCGTCCGGGGACTGTGCGACCGCCTCCCGGAGGGCTGTCCGCGGGGCAGATGAGGGTATACATCCTCGCGGTTGGGAGGTTGTAAAATCCTAGCTGCGGGGATCTGCACCGCCGTTCGTCATCGACTCTACTTCCGCTGCGCTACGAGTCGGTAACGAAAAAGATCAAACCTTGTATGCAGTCTCCATAGTGGTCCTGGGCTGGTGCGTAGGTCGGAATTTTTTTGTTTTCTACTGCGTTACCCTACAGTGGCATCAAGAGCCGTGCTATGCGTAGATGCAGGTTGCGATCTAGAATACATAGAGATGTATGGGTGTTGCACAATATAATTAGGTAGTAGATGAGATCTATTGCTGAAAATTATTTGTGCGGGTAGCAGATGAAGTCTGTTACCCGATGTTCTTGTTGCTTCCCTCGAATTTGCATATTTCTGATCTTGATAACAATATGGTGGAGTTTCAATGTTCTGGCAATCCGCGATCCTTATTGATCAACGAAGTGCTAACAGTTCATTGAATTCCACCGTAGTTAAAAAGAAAGATGAAATTTTGCAGACGAAAGGGCAATGCAGATGTGATCTGCACGGGGGTCACGCGTATGACGAAGTTTAGTATGGGGCTCGAGATTTTATTATCTCGTGTTTCATACACCCCGCAATGTTAATCTAGCGACTTGGATTATCATGCTTGATGATGGACATTGGTAGCTTCGGTTTGTTTCGACACCTTAGAAGCCACGTAAAATAAAATTTTGCATGAACCGATTAGAGGCGTCTAACTTGGTTTTGCAGGATGGTTTGCATGTGCATATGATGTGGTATAGCAGTGTTCATAATAATTTGATTATGTATGAGATGACTATATGATGTAAATTGATTAACATGACCTGCGTGTCATGATTCGGCATGATGGCTGGAGCCATATGATTGCACTTTAATGACCTGCGTGTCAACCTTATGTAATGCACTTATTTTATTAGCTATAGAGATAGCAATATTATCTGGTGCATCGACAAGGTGGTGGCAATCTTCGCGAAGGTGAACACCGACGCGAATGCCGAAGACGAAGAAATACTAGACTTCTCCGTCAGAAAGGGCTATACCATATCATGCTATTATGAATTGCCTGAGATGTTTATCCCTTATGATGCACCCTTCTTGATTGCGCGGTAGTCGCTTTATTAGGGTGATCTCTCACAAAAATATCAAGTAGTTAGTGTTCTCCCAAGTGTAGCACCGTCACGGCACCTAACTTTTCGGGGTATCACATGGATACATGGGTACGAACGATTAGGGATGTGTGAGGCGGGTGAGTTGAGACCTCGCAGCGAGATCACTTGGTTGTCTTGACGTTCAGGCATGAAAGTCATGAGCTCGGAACACACGCATCGAAAGATGAACAAGAGTCACATAGAGATGTGATTGGCAAGTTGGCCTACCGATTGCAATTCTCGTCACTTGAGATGGATACATCCTTGGCGTTGAATTGTAATTTGGATCTTGAATCGCTCACAATCAATTATGAGAGATATTGTTTTGAGTGGGAGCGCACTGTAGAATTGAATTCTTTTAATTCTCAGTGCAATTAATTTTGAACACTGTCTAAGTGTGATTTGCATAATAGTTGTAGAATAATGGCTCGCGTTTCCACCTTCTCTATTAAAATTGAATAGCTGTTAAATATCTGGTTAAAACTTTACGGTTGGTAACGTAATGTGAGGATTATCCTCAAGAGTGCCGAGAAGGACTTTGTCCTATCGCATGCTTTCGGTATTCTCCCGCTAATGCTATGGATCATGTGACTCTCGTCCTTCGATCCAAAAGCTAGAATTCCTTTTCAGTCAAAGTGCAATATGTTTGCTTCCATGAGACCCGAACTTCGAAAGTTTGGATAGTTATATGATATTCATGGAATCTGAAAATCATTTTCAGAGACAGACAAAGGCTAAAAGATATGAGATATCCAAAGCAATGTTTGTTTGCGAACTGTTAGTAAAGGAGTTTACTATGCATTAGACTGATAAGAGAGGGATCCAGAAGAACGCCTGTCATATGATGATGGTGAATAAAACAACAACTTAAAGAGAAAGGAAGTGTCCGAAGGGTGTTAGTGAAACTTTCACGCCTAGGAAGTCCGGGGCTAACACCACTCTTAAGTTTGGTGCTTCTTCTGAGAGTAGGAGAATTACTAAAAGTTAAACTGTTAGAAGTATAATGGAAAAAGGATAGAAGACTGGAATATCCAGCTCATGTATGAATGTCATACAGGTTTTTTTTGATGTATAGAAGGCTGGTCAAAGATATAGTTCTTGGGAATTATGGTTAAACATGTTAATCACTAATTCTTGGGTATTGTGAGTTAATCACAAAGATACCCGCTCGATTGCATTCTGTTGCAACTCGATGTAAGAACTACTATGGCCTGAGAGACTAGCCAGGAATGAGGTTAAGATACACATAGGGAACATAGTAAAAGTTACTATGCCTTCCATCGGTGTATTCCCTATGTATTTGCTTTCATAATTCATTTTAGAGTTTCACACTCTAGCCCTTTGCATAAGGTATCTTGCAAGAAGGTTGTTCATAAGAGAACTTTTGATGTTCGGTGTTATGAATAACATAAGGGCCATACTTTCATTATGAATGAGACGTATGTTATGAATATTGATATTAATACATTGCCTCTGTATTTACTTTCATAATTCATTTAGAGTTTCATACACTCTAGCCCTTTGCATAAGGTATTTTGCAAGAAGGTTATTCATAAGAGAACTTTTGATGTTCGGTGTTATGAAAAACATGAAGGGCCATGCTTCCATACAGGATGGGATGTATGCTATGAATATTGATGGTAATATGATACATCCATAACACTGACGCTAAATGTCGCAAGACTAAAAGAATACCACACAAGTGTGGCACTGCATTTGGTCACATTGGAGAAACCCGCATGGAAAATTCCATTATGATGGATTTTGAAGTCATTTGATTTTGAATCATCTGACACTTGCAACTTTCCTCTGAAAAGTGAAGTGACTGAAATACCGTTCACAGGCCATAAGGAACGAGCAAAGAACATATTGGTAATCATACATTATGATGTGTGTAGTCCAATAAATGTTGTTGCAAGTAGTGGATTTATCTATCTTCAGAAATGACTCAAGTAGATATGTGGATATTTACTTGTTGAGACGTAAGTCTGGATCTTTTGAATTCATTCATAAGGTTTTCAAAAATGAAGTAGAAGTTGTTGTAACAAGAAAATTATGTTTCTACAATTCGATTGCAGAAAGGAATATTTGAGTTACAAGTTTAGCGAATGTCTGATGAGTTATGAAAGGGGTTTCATAACTTGCACCTCCCGGAACACCACTGCAAGTGGAAAGTCCGTGAAGATGTAATCGAACCATTTATGACATGGTAAGATCAAAGATAACATAAATAAATTTGCCATTATCCCTTTTATAGAGTGATGCTTTAGAGACTGCGGCTTTTACACTGAAAAGAGCTCCATCAGGTCTGTTGAAATGACGCCATGGTGTGGTACGCCCAACCATGTTATATCTTTTCTTAACATTTGGAATATGGGGCTTGTGTAAAAGGTTACAAACCTATTCCAAATCAGACAAGTGCTACTTTGTAAGGTTATCCCAAGTCATTGGGTATTTCCCCACCACTATACCGAGGCAAAGGGTTTTGCCACAAAACGGTATGCTTTTAAAGAGAATAGTTCTTACAAAAGGTGAGTGGGAGGACAGCGCAAACTCGACGAGATAACCAGTATCTTCGTCATCAGACCAAAGGAAAGAAACCTTGGAAGTGATTCCGGAGTTTCCTACTGCGACTGATACGGAAGTCTCTACAATAAAATGTATGGACTTCGGTCGAACTTGCAGCTGAACCACGTAGGCAGAGCTCGTGCAAACCTATCAGGTGCGCAAACGAGATATTGTTGTTAGACAACAGTATACCTACAATACACAAGGAAGCGTTGATGGGCCCTGACTCCGGAATTGGCTAAATGCCAATACAATCCGAGATAGTTTCCATATAAGTAATTCAAGATTAGAACCTTGATACACCTTTCGGAAGACTTAGAGTCTAAACGAATATTTATGGAACTAAAAACTGATACGGATAAAAATGTTTTATCCATAAAGCTCGACTTGTTGAAATAACAAGTTCAAGGAGTTGACTACGATGAGGTTGTTTCACCGTAGCGATGCTTGAGGTCGGTTCGGGTTGAACTAGCAATTAATTCATATATCAATCATGAGATATGAAACATGGATGACAAAAGGATCTCCATCTCATGGAAATGAAACCTAGGACTTATATGTGATACAGTTCAAAGTAATTTGTCAATCCAGAGGATGCTAGCAAGTATGCAAACTTCAGAGTTCCAGCGATGGACAGAAGAGAGCAAAGTGGAGTTGGAATCTTCGTGTTTTGATGAAATGGCCAAAGGGGTTTGACTTCATCAATGGGTAACGAAGATGCTTGTAATTCAAGAAATTAAGTGGGAGCATAATAATATTTCTAAAAATATTGTGTGCTTGACACATTGTTAATTGGAAATAAATTTCTTGACACGAATTAAGGACTTCATTTGAAAATAGTTTTTTGATGAAGTGCTTGGGCTAAATAGCCTCAATATTAGGCATGATGATCTATGGAGATAGATTTACCTAATAGGGCTAAGCGATGAATACATATTGACAAGATGCTAAAACCTTTTAGCATTTAAAATGCCAAGAAGTGATTCTTGCCGAAGTCACATGGAAAGAGTTTTGCAAGACTCGGTGTCCCAAAACACTGATGAGTAAAATACATGATGGAGATTCCACACACTCTTGTGTTTGGATTAATCATGTATTCCATGGTATGTAAAACAACCAGATATGTCCGATACTCCAAAGTTGTTGAGAGTATGGATACCAAAGTGATCAAAGTACTGATCGTAGGACAACAGTGAAAGATGTCATTAAAGTACTAGAGTAGTAGTGATGACATGTTTTCTCGCAAGCAGAGATTATGAAGTGCTCGTTGTAAGTAATTACATCGATATAGTCTTCATCAATGCTCCATGCGATTTTCGATTTAAGTTAAGGGTTTTGTGTAATACATAATATGGTGGCACGGTAGTTGGAAATTGTTCCAAACAAGATACTGTGGCGAATTCTATAACAGAGGCTAAGTATGTTGACGCATAAGAAGCGACAAAGAAGTTGTTGAATCATATAGTTCATTCATGAACTTAGTATGGTTCCAAGATGGCTTTTGTCTATGGGACACTATTGCAGATAGTTGCTCCATAGCTCAGTCTGAGGAATCAGGTTTCGACCAATGATTCACACATATGCAAAGCCAAGTCCACACAAAATATGAAGTTTGTGAAAGCGTGAAAACGCGAGGATATGCAAAGTTACACACGGAGCTGAAGTCGTCAGATCCGTTGGACATCAGGCTATACCACATGCGAAGCATATTTTACACCAGTATGCCATAGGTGTAAAGTGCATTAGCATTGACTAGATTATTGACTCTAGTGCAAGTGGGAGTCTGTAGGAGATATGCCCTAGAGGCAATAATAAATGTTATTGATTATCTCCCTGTTCATAATTAGGTTTATGTTCCATGCTATAACTGCTGTGGTTCTCGAGTCTGCAATAACCACGAGGCTCGGAGGAAGACTCATTTGCACGTGTGGGATAATAAACGGTAAAATGTATTCCTAGTCAAGCCTCTATGACTGGCTCAAGTATTGCATGATGATCCTGTTTTCCTGATCATGGGCATGGCTATGCCGGCAATTTTGAGGGCACAATTGTTGGTAGAACACTTGTGTTGAATCGACCCAATATTGATGTTATGCTATGAGATACATTCGTCATAAGTTAATGGTTAATAACACAGGAAGTTAATGTTTGCATAATTCCTTAGACCATGAGAGTATCGAGTTTCTTCATGCTTGCTTCATGAAATTTGGGGTTTGTTAAACGTCATCCGTAAATGGGTGGCTATTACGGCGGCTTACGGGTTCATGGAAAAGTATGTCAAATAACTTGATAGCTCAAGATTGGGATTTGCTCCTCCGACGATGGAGAGATATCTCTGGGCCCTCTCGGTGTTACGGTATCCATCATCGTCTGGACAGACACAGGGTGATTTGATCACAGGGATGCCGGAACACGGGAACGAGAAAAGAGAACAATACCGGCAACGAGGTAACTGGCATTGTGGACAAGTGTTGATCCACGAGGATGCCGATGTTTCTCACCTCGGGTAATTGTAACATATCGCGAAGCAACAGGAATAGCACACGGCAACTGGAGGTTCACTCGAATATTCATTCGTGTGGGTATAGGGGTCAATATGGGTGTCCACGGCTCCGATGCTGATCATTGATCAGAAAGTGTTCCGGTCATGTCTATACTTCACCGAACCTATAGGGTCACACGCTTAAGGGTCATCTATCTGCTGAATACTAGACAAGGAGTCCGAGAGAAAGTCACTGGAAAAGTTTCGGAGACAATGGAAAAGTTTCGGAGAGAACACCGGAAAAGTTTCGGTAAAACCGAAAAGTTGTTTCGGATAAAACCATTGATCCAAAAAGGTTTCGGCAAGCACCGGGAATGTTTTGGAGGTTGCCAGATTGGTCTGGTAATTTCTAGAATTTTTCTGGAGAAAAAACCGAATTTTTTTTCCGGAGCTGCCGGAATTGTTTACCGGGTAAACGAAGATGGTTTTAAATTAAACCACCATACCGGAAATGTTCCGGAGCGAGTCCAGATAATTTTAGAGGGTGCCGGAAATGTTCTGGGACCTTCCGGAATTTTTCAGAAGAAATAGTTTCGGAAAACATCTTGTCCCAGCGAGAGGGGACAAGATCCCACGGATCGTGGGGGCTGTTTTTGGGGGCGCCCCCTTTAGGGGACAGCCCCCTTGTGGCTGGACAAAGTGTTGGGGCCCCCCCCCATGGTGGGGGGCAGCCCCCACAAATGGTGGAGAGTGTTGGGAGGAAGGTGGGGCCCCATGGGGGAACACCATGGACAAGGGAACATGTTTTCTCCATGTTTGGTGGGAACAGTTTTCCTTGTTTGGTGGGTGCATGTTTAGTGGGCTGAATTTCAGCCCCCCTCACCCCTTCCACCACTATATAAGGAGGTGGAGAGGAGCTCTCCATCCACACTCAAAAAACTCTCATACACATGCCATGCATTATCTGGCTTCTTCTCTCCCTCCCACGAAAAGAGTTTCGTAGAGCCGAAAGGCTGTCTGGGTTCCGGTGGGAACTAGTTCTGGACGGCGAAGCCCTGCCGGATAGATGACACCGTATGTGTGCAACTCTGTAGAGAGATAGTAGTTTCGGTCTTAGTTCGAGAGTGCCTCCCGAAGGGCTGTCCGTGTGACCGTCCGAGTTTTGGAGGTCCTCCCGAAGGGCTGTCTGAGTGACAGTCCGAGTTTCGGAGGTCCTCCCGAAGGGCTGTCCGCGACACCGTCCGGCGACTGTGCGACCGCCTCCCGGAGGGCTATCCGCGGGGCAGATGAGGGTATACATCCTCGCGGTTGGGAGGTTGTAAAATCCTAGCGCCGTTCGTCATCGACTCTACTTCCGCTGCGCTACGAGTCGGTAACGAAAAAGATCAAACCTTGTATGCAGTCTCCATAGTGGTCCTGGGCTGGTGCGTAGGTCGGAATTTTTTTGTTTTCTACTGCGTTACCCTACAAGGCTAACTTCTGATTGGGCGGAGCGGAGGCCCGTCACCGAGAGGCTTGGGCCGTAGCGGATCAGTTTCGTGTAGGAGATATGCCCTAGAGGCAATAATAAATGTTATTGATTATCTCCCTGTTCATAATTAGGTTTATGTTCCATGCTATAACTGCTATGGTTCTCGAGTCTGCAATAACCACGAGGCTCGGAGGAAGACTCATATGCACGTGTGGAATAATAAACGGTAAAATGTATTCCTAGTCTGGCCTCTAAGACTAGCCCAAGTGTTGCATGATGGTTCTGTTTTCCTGATCATGGGCATGTCTATGCCGGCAACTTTGAGGGCACAATGTTAGTAGAACACTTGTGTTGAATCGACCCGATTGATGTTATGCTATGAGATTCATTCGTCATAAGTTAATGGTTAATAACACAGAGAAGTTAATGTTTACATAATTCCTTAGACCATGAGAGTGTCGAGTTTCTTCATGCTTGCTTCATGAACTTTGGGGTTTGTTAAACGTCATCCGTAAATGGGTGGCTATTACGACGGCTTACGGGTTCATGGAAAAGTATGTTAAGTAACTTGATAGCTCAAGATTGGAATTTGCTCCTCCGACGATGGAGAGATATCTCTGGGCCCTCTTGGTGTTACGGTATCCATCATCGTCTGGCCAGACACAAGTGTGATTTGATCACAGGGATACCTGAACACAGAAACGAGAAAAGAGAACAAAAACCGGCAACGAGGTAACTGGCATTGTGGACAAGTGTTGATCCACGAGGATGCCGATGTTTCTCACCTCGGGTATTTGTAACATATCGCGAAGCAACAGGAATAGCACACGGCAACTGGAGGTTCACTCGAATATTCATTCGTGTGGGTATAGGGGTCAATATGGGTGTCCACGACTCCGATGTTGATAATTGATCGGAAAGAGTTCCGGTCATGTCTATACTTCACCGAACCTATAGGGTCACACGCTTAAGGGTCATCTATCTGCTGAATACTAGACGGGGAGTCTGAGAGAAAATCACCGAAAAAGTTTCGGACGAAACGGAAACGTTCCGGAGAGAACACCGGAATAGTTAGGGTGAAACTAAAAAGTTGTTTCAGTGTATTCCATTAAGTCAAATTGGTTCTGGCACACGCCTGGAAATTCTTGGAGGATGCCAGAAGTGTTCTGGAAACTTCTGGGAATTTTCCGGGACAAAAACCGGAAATGTTCCGGAGCAGCCGGAACCGTTTTGGTTGCTTTTCGCTGAAGAAACATTGTTCCGAAATTGTTTCGGAATGCGTTCAAAATTGTTTTGGTGGGTGCTAGAATTATTCTAGGCACACAGAAATAATTTGGGTTTTAACGGACGCAGAAAAATGTCTTCGTGAATAGTGAAAAGCACTTTTTGGGCTGATTTGCAAATGGGGTTTTTCTTCTAGAAGAAAACCACTTTTGGTGTGTGAAAGGGAGGTGGAGCTCCCCAAGGGGGCTGCAAATTTCGGCCATGGCATGGGGGGGTCCTCCTTGAGGTGTCCTTCCTCCTCATGGTGGATATCTTCTACACACCCTTATGTCGCATGTGGTGGAAAGATCCTAGGAAGGTCCTTTTGGTCTTTCCTCTACTCCTTGCTCCTCCTATAAATAGAGGTGGAGAGAGCTCTCCAAAATCAGCTCATGCTTGCTCTCATACACATGCCATTGACTTGTCTAGCTTCTCTCTCCCTCCCAGCGAAATAGTTTCGTAGAGCCGAAAGGCTGTCTGGGTTCCGGTGGGAACTAGTTCTGGACGGCGAAGCCCTGCCGGATAGATGACACCGTATGTGTGCAACTCTGTAGAGAGATCGTAGTTTCGGTCTTAGTTCGAGAGTGCCTCCCGAAGGGCTGTCCAAGTGATCGTCTTAGTTTCGAGGGTCCTCCCGAAGGGCTGTCCGAGTGACCGTTCGAGTTTCGAAGGTCCTCCCGAAGGGCTGTCCGCGACACCGTCCGAGGGACTGTCCGGCCGCCTCCCGGAGGGCTGTCCGAGGGGCAGATGTGGGAGTACATCCTCGCGGTTGGGAGGTTGTAAATCCTAGCTGCGGGGATCTGCACCGCCGATCGTCATCGACTCTACTTCCGCTGCGCTACGAGTCGGTAACGAAACAGATCAAACCTTGTATGCAGTCTCCATAGTGATCCTGGGCTGGTGCGTAGGTCGGAAATTTTTGTTTTCTGCTGCGTTACCCTACAGTGGCATCAAGAGCCGTGCTATGCGTAGATGCAGGTTGCGATCTAGAATACATAGAGATGTATGGGTATTGCACAATATAATTAGGTAGTAGATTAGTTCTATTACTGAAAATTATTTGTGCGGGTAGCAGATGAAATCTGTTACCCGATGTTCTTGTTGCTTCCCTGGAATTTGCATATTTCTGATCTTGATAACACTATGGTGGAGTTTCAATGTTCTGGCAATCCGCGATCCTGATTGATCAAAGAAGTGCTAACAGTTCATTGAATTCCACCGTAGTTAAAAAGAAAGATGAAATTTCGCAGACGAAAGGGCAATGCAGATATGATCTGCATGGGGGTCACGCGTATGACGAAGTTTAGTATGGGGCTCGAGATTTTATTATCTCGTGTTTCATACACCCCGCAATGTTAATCTAGCGACTTGGATTATCATGCTTGTTGATGGACTTTGGTAGCTTCGGTTTGTTTCGAAACCTTAGAAGCCACGTAAAATAAAATTTTGCATGAACCGATTAGAGGCGTCTAACTTGGTTTTGCAGGATGGTTTGCATGTGCATGTGATGTGGTATAGCAGTGCTCATTATAATTTGATTATGTATGAGATGACTATATAATGTAAATTGATTAACATGACCTGCGTGTCATGATTCGGCATGATGGCTGGAGCCATATGATTGTCACTTTAATGACCTGCGTGTCAACCTTCAGTAATGCACTTATTTTATTAGCTATAGAGATTGCAATATTATCTGGTGCATCGACAAGGTGGTGGCAATCTTCGCGAAGGTGAACACCAATGCGAATGCCGAAGACGAAGAAATGAAAGACTTCTCCGTCAGAAAGGGCTATACCATATCATGCTATTATGAATTGCCTGAGATGTTTATCCCTTATGATGCATCCTTCTTGATTGTGCGGTAGTCGCTTTTTATTAGGGTGATCTCTCACAAAAATATCAAGTGGTTAGTGTTCTCCCAAGTGTAGCACCGTCACGGCACCTAACTTCTCGGAGTGCGCCGTGTCACACGGGTACAAACAATTAGGGAAGTGTGAGGCCGGTGAGTTGAGACCTCGCAGCAAGATCACTTGGTTGTCTTGACGTTCAGGCATGACCGTCATGAGCTCGGAACACGCGCATCGAAAGATGAACAAGAATCACATAGAGATGTGATTGGCAAGTTGGCCTACCGGTTGAGATTTTCGTCATCAGTGGTGTTACACCAATGGCGAACAATTGAAATGGGGGTCTTGTATCACTCACAATCAATTATGAGAGATATTGATTTGAGTGGGAGCGCACTGTAGAATTAATTCTTTTAATTCTCAGTGCAATTAATTATGAACACTGTCTAAGTGTTATTTGCATAATAGTTGTAGAATAATGGCTCGCGTTTCCACCTTCCCAATTAAAATTGAATAGCTGTTAAATATCTGGTTAAAACTTTACGGTTGGTAACGTAATGAGAGGATTGTCCTCTAGAGTGCCAAGAAGGACTTGTCCTATCGCATGCTTTCGGTATTCTCCCGCTAATGCTATGGATCATGTGACTCTCGTCCATCGATCCAAAAGCTAGAATTCTGTTTCAGTCAAGTCCAATATGTTTGCTTCCATGAGACCCGAACTTCGAAAGTTTGGATAGTTATGTGATATTCATGGAATCTGAAAATCATTTTCAGAGACAGACAAAGGCTAAAAGATATGAGATATCCAAAGCAATGTTTGTTTGCAAACTATTAGTAAAGGAGTTTACTATGCATTAGACTGATAAGAGAGGGATCCAGAAGAACGCCTGTCATATGATGATGGTGAATAAAACAGACAACTTAAAGAGAAAGGAAGTGTCCGAAGGGTGTTAGTGAAACTTTCATGCCTAGGAAGTCCGGGGCTATCGCCACTCTTAAGTTGGGTGCTTCTTCTGAGAGTAGGAGAAATACTGAAAGTTAAACTGTTAGAAGTATAAAGTCAAAAGGAAAGAAGACTGGAATATCCAGCTCATGTATGAATGTCATACAGGTTTTTGATGTATAGAAGGCTGGTCAAAGATATAGTTCTTGGGAATTATGGTTAAACATGTTAATCACTAATTCTTGGGTATTGTGAGTTAATCACAAAAATACCCGCTCGATTGCATTCTGTTGCAACTCGATGTAAGAACTACTATGGCCTGAAAGACTAGCCAGGAATGAGGTTTAGATACACGCAGGGAACATAGTAAATGTTACTATGCCTTCCATAGGTGTATTCCCTATGTATTTACTTTCATAAATCATTTTAGAGTTTTACACACTCTAGCCCATTGCATAAAGTATCTTGCAAGAAGGTTGTTCATAAGAGAACTTTTAATGTTCGGAGTTATGAATAACAAAAGGGCCATACTTTCTTTATGAATGAGAAGTATGTTATGAATATTGATAATAATACATTACCTCTGTATTTACTTTCATAATTCATTTAGAGTTTCATACACTCTAGCCCTTTGCATAAGGTATCTTGCAAGGAGGTTATTCATAAGAGAATTTTTGATGTTCGGTGTTATGAATAACATGAAGGGCCATGCTTCCATCCAGGATGGGATGTATGTTATGAATATTGATGGTAATATGATACATCCATAACACTGACGCTAAATGTCGCAAGACTAAAAGAATACCACATATGTGTGGCACTGCATTTGGTCACATTGGAGAAACCCGCATGGAAAATTCCATTATGATGGATTTTAAAGTCATTTGATTTTGAATCATCTGACACTTGCAACTTTCCTCCGAAAAGTGAAGTGACTGAAATACCGTTCACAGGCCATAAGGAACGAGCAACAAACTTATTGGTGATCATACATTTTGATGTGTGTAGTTCAATAAATGTTGTTGCAAGTAGTGGATTTATCTATCTTCAGAAATGACTCAAGTAGATATATTGATATTTACTTGATGAGACGTAAGTCTGGATCTTTTGAATTCATTCATAAGGTTTTCAAAAATGAAGTAGAAGTTGTTGTAACAAGAAAATTATGTTTCTACAATTCGATTGCAGAAAGGAATATCTGAGTTACAAGTTTAGCGAATGTCTGATGAGTTGTGAAAGGGGTTTCATAACTTGCACCTCCCGGAGCACCACTGCATGTGGAGAGTCCGTGTAGATGTAATCGAACCATTCATGACATGGTAAGATCAAAGATGACATAAATAAATTTGTCATTATCCCTTTTAAAGTGATGCTTTAGAGACTGCGGCTTTTACACTGAAAAGAGCTCCATCGGGTCTGTTGAAATGACGCCATGGTATGGTACGCCCAACCATATTATATCTTTTCTTAACATTTGGAATATGGGGCTTGTGTAAAAGGTTACAAACCTATTCCAAATCAGACAAGTGCTACTTTGTAGGTTATCCCAAGTCATTGGGTATTTCCCCACCACAATATCGAGGCAAATAGGTTTGCCACAAAGAACAGTATGCTTTTTTGAAGAAAATGGTTCTTTCAAAAAAGTGAGTGGGAGAACAGTGCAACTCGACGAGATAAACAGTATCATCGTCATCAGATCAAAGGAAAGAGACCTTGGAAGTAATTCCGGAGTTTCTTACTGCGACTGATACGGAAGTCTCTACAATAAAATGTATGGACTTCGGTCGAACTTGCAGCTGAACCACGTAGGCAAAGCTCGTGCAAACCTATCAGGTGCGCAAACGAGATATTTTTGTTAGACAACAGTATACCTACGATTCACAAGGAAGCGTTGATGGGCCCTGACTCCGGAATTGGCTAAATGCCAATACAATCCGAGATAGTTTCCATATAAGTGATTCAAAATTAAGATCTTGATACACCTTTCGGAAGACTTAGAGTCTAACGAATATTTATGGAACTAAAAACTGATACGGATAAAATGTTTTATCCATAAAGCTCGACTTGTTGCAATAACAAGTTCAAGGAGTTGACTACGATGAGATTGTCTCACCGTAGCGATGCTTAAAGTCGGTTCGGGTTGAACTAGCAATTAATACATATTTCAATCATGAGATATGAAACATGGATGACAAAAGGATTTCCATGTGATGGAAATGAAACCTAGGACTTGTATGTGATACAGTCCAAAGTAATTTGTCGATCCAGAGGATGCTAGTAAGTATGCAAACTTCAGAGTTCCAGCGATGGACAGAAGAGAGCAAAGTAGAGTTGGAATCTTCGTTTTTGATGGAATGTTCAAAAGGGTTTTGACTTCATCAAATGGGTATCGAAGATGCTTGTGATTCAAGAAAGTAAGTGGGAGCATAATAATATTTCTAAAAACCTTGTGTACTTGACACATTGTTAATTGGAAATAAATTTCTTGACACGAATTAGGACTTCATTTGAAAATAGTTTTTCCGATGAAGTGCTTGGGCTAAATAGCCTCAATATTAGGCATGATGATCTATGGAGATAGATTTACCTAATGGGGCTAAGCAATGAATACATATTGACAAGATGCTAAAACTTTTTAGCATTTAAAACGCCAAGGAGTGATTCTTGCCGAAGTCACATGGAAAGAGTTTTTGCAAGACTCGGTGTCCCAAAACACTGATGAGTAAAATACATGATGGAGATTCCACACACTCTTGTGTTTGGATTAATCATGTTTTCCATGGTATGTAAAACAACCAGATATGTCCGATACTCCAAAAGTTGTTGCGAGTATGGATACCAAAGTGATCAAAGTACTGATCATAGGACAACATTGAAAGATGTCATTGAGTACTAGAGTAGTAGTGATGACATGTTTTCTCGCAAGCAGAGATTATGAAGTGCTCGTTGTAAGTAATTACATCGATACAGTCTTCATCAATGCTCCATGCGATTTTCGATTTAAGTTAAGGATTTTGTGTAATACACAATATGATGGCACGGTAGTTGGAAATTGTTCCAAACAAGATACTGTGGCGAATTCTATAACAAAGGCTAAGTATGTTGACGCTTAAGAAGCGACAAAGAAGTTGTTGAATCATATAGTTCATTCATGAACTTAGTATGGTTCCAAGATGGCTTTGGTCTATGGGACACTATTGCAGATAGTTGCTCCATAGCTCAGTCTGAGGAATCAGGTTTCGACCAATGATTCACACATATGCAAAGCCAAGTCCACACAAAATATGAATTTTGTGAAAGCGTGAAAACGCGAGGATATGCAAAGTTACACACGGAGCTGAAGTCGTCAGATCCGTTGGACATCAGGCTATACCACATGCGAAGCATTTTTTACACTAGTATGCCATAGGTGTAAAGTGCATTAGCATTGACTAGATTATTGACTCTAGTGCAAGTGGGAGTCTGTAGGAGATATGCCCTAGAGGCAATAATAAATGTTATTGATTATCTCCCTGTTCATAATTAGGTTTATGTTCCATGCTATAACTGCTATGGTTCTCGAGTCTGCAATAACCACGAGGCTCGGAGGAAGACTCATATGCACGTGTGGAATAATAAACGGTAAAATGTATTCCTAGTCTGGCCTCTAAGACTAGCCCAAGTGTTGCATGATGGTTCTGTTTTCCTGATCATGGGCATGTCTATGCCGGCAACTTTGAGGGCACAATGTTAGTAGAACACTTGTGTTGAATCGACCCGATTGATGTTATGCTATGAGATTCATTCGTCATAAGTTAATGGTTAATAACACAGAGAAGTTAATGTTTGCATAATTCCTTAGACCATGAGAGTGTCGAGTTTCTTCATGCTTGCTTCATGAACTTTGGGGTTTGTTAAACGTCATCCGTAAATGGGTGGCTATTACGGCGGCTTACGGGTTCATGGAAAAGTATGTTAAGTAACTTGATAGCTCAAGATTGGGATTTGCTCCTCCGACGATGGAGAGATATCTCTGGGCCCTCTCGGTGTTACGGTATCCATCATCGTCTGGCCAGACACAAGTGTGATGTGATCACAGGGATACCGGAACACAGAAACGAGAAAAGAGAACAAAAACCGGCAACGAGGTAACTGGTACTGTGGACAAGTGTTGATCCACGAGGATGCCGATGTTTCTCACCTCGGGTATTTGTAACATATCGCGAAGCAACAGGAATAGCACACGGCAACTGGAGGTTCACTCGAATATTCATTCGTGTGGGTATAGGGGTCAATATGGGTGTCCACGGCTCCGATGTTGATAATTGATCGGAAAGAGTTCCGGTCATGTCTATACTTCACCGAACCTATAGGGTCACACGCTTAAGGGTCATCTATCTGCTGAATACTAGACGGGGAGTCTGAGAGAAAATCACCGAAAAAGTTTCGGACGAAACGGAAACGTTCCGGAGAGAACACCGGAATAGTTCCGGTGAAACTGAAAAGTTGTTTCAGGATATTCCATTAAGTCAAATTGGTTCTGGCACACGCCTGGAAATTCTTGGAGGATGCGAGAAGTGTTCTGGAAACTTCTGGGAATTTTCCGGGACAAAAACCGGAAATGTTCCGGAGCAGCCGAAACCGTTTTGGTTGCTTTTCGCTGAAGAAACATTGTTCCGAAATTGTTTCGGAATGCGTTCAAAATTGTTTTGGTGGGTGCTAGAATTATTCTAGGCACACAGAAATAATTTGGGTTTTAACGGACGCAGAAAAATGTCTTCGTGAATAGTGAAAAGCACTTTTTGGGCTGATTTGCAAATGGGGTTTTTCTTCTAGAAGAAAACCACTTTTGGTGTGTGAAAGGGAGGTGGAGCTCCCCAAGGGGGCTGCAAATTTCTGCCATGGCATGGGGGGGTCCTCCTTGAGGTGTCCTTCCACCTCATGGTGGATATCTTCTACACACCCTTATGTGGCATGTGGTGGAAAGATCCTAGGAAGGTCCTTTTGGTCTTTCCTCTACCCCTTGCTCCTCCTATAAATAGAGGTGGAGAGAGCTCTCCAAAATCAGCTCATGCTTGCTCTCATACACATGCCATTGACTTGTCTGGCTTCTCTCTCCCTCCCAGCGAAATAGTTTCGTAGAGCCGAAAGGCTGTCTGGGTTCCGGTGGGAACTAGTTCTGGACGGCGAAGCCCTGCCGGATAGATGACACCGTATGTGTGCAACTCTGTAGAGAGATCGTAGTTTCGGTCTTAGTTCGAGAGTGCCTCCCGAAGGGCTGTCCAAGTGATCGTCTTAGTTTCGAGGGTCCTCCCAAAGGGCTGTCCGAGTGACCGTTCGAGTTTCGAAGGTCCTCCCGAAGGGCTGTCCGCGACACCGTCCGAGGGACTGTCCGACCGCCTCCCGGAGGGCTGTCCGAGGGGCAGATGTGGGAGTACATCCTCGCGGTTGGGAGGTTGTAAATCCTAGCTGCGGGGATCTGCACCGCCGATCGTCATCGACTCTACTTCCGCTGCGCTACGAGTCGGTAACGAAACAGATCAAACCTTGTATGCAGTCTCCATAGTGATCCTGGGCTGGTGCGTAGGTCGGAAATTTTTGTTTTCTTCTACATTACCCTACATTTCGACCTAGGTCACCGCTGCTATATATACCCCTTGTAAGATGTCGCACGGGATAAGATCATCATTGTAAACCCCTGACGTTTGTAACCTCTCCTGATATTAGTGAAGTTTTGTTGGCTGTCGCCCGTGGTTTTTTACCCTTCCCGTCGGAGGGGGGTTTTCATGTTAAAATCTCGTGTCCGCTGTGTTGATTTCATCTTCCTTTTTTCTATTGCCCGTCGTATCTCTAGCAAGAAGAACCACATGGTTGTTGCAGCAACAACGACGACATTTATGCAAGATGAGCCAAATAATATTTATGAATGATGCTTGCACGGACCTATGAGCATTCACATATGCTTCGAGAATGTTGACAATGATTTGATTTTTATACAGTGATCACTATTATATAAGCAAAAGTTATAGGTAGGAAATCCATGACCAAAGACTTATTCTTTTGATTTGGACGAGAATGGAGCAGCGCACTATTGGCAAGGCGTAGCAAATCTTCCAGCATTTGAGTCTCGACTCCGCGAGGTGCTCAAGATTGAATCTTCTATTAAAAAAAAATCCTTCCAAGGGCTAGTCCTGACTCATCTTGTTCTTTTATTGTATGGATTTGTTCCATGGATGATTAGCTCAAAAAATATCTAGTCCCGATCCCTAATTTTAAATTTGTAGTACTAGGAGTTAAATAGTGATCAACTGACACTGAAAAAGTAGGAAATGGGAAACAAAATACCTAGTCCTTTCATAATGTTCTATTTGTTTTTGACGGAAACATATAGAGTACAAGTATATTGTTGATACCATCAAAATTATTATATTCCTTCCTATCAAGAACACCACTCTTTGGTGCCATGTCGACAAGGGTCCGACCTTCTTTGGTTGCATCAGGCAACAACACCGACCTAGGCAAGGTTAACTTCCTGAAAACGTTGTGTTGGAGCACTAGTACCTACTCTAGGGTGAAACTCATCTCACTTCATTTGGTTAGATTCGACTACTCTATGGAGTCTATCTCTTCAATGTATCCTCACTTCACAACTATTGGTCTCATTGAGTTTATCTCTGAGTGGCCCCAATGGCAGACCTAGATCTATTTAGGCTTGCTATAACATACTATCGGTTTGTTATGTCTATTTAGGCTAGTTGTAGCATAGTATTTGTTTGGTATGTCTCTTTGGTGCGACTTTGATAGAATTTTCTAATCTTTTATTATTAACAAATCTTGTAGTAAATGTATTATTGTGTGCATTGTTAGTGTGTGTAGAGATCGAGAATAAATATTGCATTATCTTAAAAGAAAGATAGACCATGAATATGCACACTCATTCACACCAAAACATTTAATTGATTTGGAAAACTCATCAATTTGTCATCTATTAGCACTAAAATAAATTTCTATATGGCATACAAATTTAAGCATATCGAAAAGAATTATTCGCACAAAAGATAGAAAATATTTTTATATAATTTTAATTCTATGTGTAAAAGTTTACAAGTTTGATTCTGAACCAACCAAAGATTTTTCAAATACTAGCTATTGGTTTATTTTCAAATAAAGCACCAACTTTATTAAACTAATCTTGGTTGATAGCGTACTAAGGCCAGTGATATTAAATAAGAAACGTTACAATAATTTTACATGATTGATGTGCCTACGAGAGCATATTGATGGTACTTCAAAACTATATGATTAATCATGTCATATCAATTTTCTTGTGTTCTCTTTATTATGTTATGCTGTCCAATCTTTGTAAGATTTCTCATTTTTATATGTTGTATGTCTTAGAATGTCATTGTGTATTTAATAATTATTTGTAGTTTTTCTATTACTCTTGGTTTTCTAAAATCTATGAAGCAATATGTAATATTATTATTTTCCTAAAGAATTGTAAGTTTCTAATTTAATATGAATTATTTATGATGTTCTTGAATTTATTGTTTTAATGGGTAATCTTTTTCTGTTATTTTTATGAATTTTTTTTGTGTGCGAGAGAGATTGTTGCGAAAACCCTACTTTGATAATATATAAAAAAAGAGATTTGCCCCATTGAGAGTGGGGGTCCCGTGTACTCCTAGGAAAAACCCTCTATGGTTTTGTGCCCTAATGTTTTGTCTCCTAGCATGCAAAGATACCTTATATGGAATTTGGAATTAATACTAAAAGTAACCTCTTATATTGGATCTTATTAACCTTGCTAGTTCGAATGTTCTGTGGCAACCCCATAACACATTGTAAGGCTAACGCGCCATTTAAAACTCCTCCTAGAAGACCCAGTGAGAAAATTGGTATGCAAAATTACCAAGGACATGCTTAAATTGTATGAACTTAGCATACAAGTGTGCCCTCGCTAGAACTTTCTTTTGAGTAGGCCCTAGATATATTGTAGATATTCACGTATAAAGATTAAATATCTCTTCTTTTAAGCACCATAAATATCTCATTGAAGAACGGAACTAGCGTGTCTGATGCTGCTTTTGACATGATTTGCAGGGTTGAAAAATCATTAAGCCACGCTTGCAGCCATGAACTGGCCATTAGTATCCGACAGTGGCGAAGCCCCTTTGTCAACATGGAATGAAGCATTAACGTTGAATTTTACAAACCCTAAATATCGGCTTGGTCCACTTTGTTGCTCCTTGGGCACTGGAGGAGGACGATATTTTCGCCAGCAGTATTTTGTAACAGTATTCGACAGGATAAATGTTCTTGGTTGGATGTGTCATTCTTCATGGGGTCAATGTGCGGACGGCCTTGAGATCTCAAGGAAAACAAACTGCGGACGGCCCACTCAGCCGAAACATTTCCACTTTATTTTTCTCGGCCTTCTTATAGCCCATTTAAGCCATTTCTCGCTAGATCTCCGAGCTGACCAGCCCAACTCCTCTCACTCGAGCAAAAGGGTGCAGAGGTCTAGGGTTCCGGCCGCCGGAGCAGATCACACCACGCGGAGGAGCAGAGCCAGAGCCACAGAGAGAGAAGGGAGATGAGCGGGAGCGCCTTCAACGCCTTCAAGTCGCGGGTGCCGGTGGCGTGGAGCCCGAAGCTGTACATCACGCTGGTGCGCGGGCTGCCCGGGACGCGCAAGCTCCACCGCCGCACCCTGGAGGCCATGCGCCTCCGCCGCTGCCACCGCACCGTCGAGCACCGCACCACGCCCTCCCTCCTCGGGATGCTCACCCAGGTCAAGCGCCTCGTCGTCATCGAGACCGAGGAGATGTACAACGCGCGGAAGCAGGCCGACGAGCAGCGCCGCGCGCTCAGGCCGCCGCTCGTCGTCTCGCACGCCCCGCCGCCCAAAGCCGCCGCCGCGCCGGAGGGCGCGGGGCAGTAGTGGCCTCCGGTTAGTTCCATCCCCGTGATGCTTCGATTTGATTTGCTTTTGCCCTTGTGCCTGCCCGCGCGTGAGGTGTTCGACGCAATGCCTCGGGAGGGTTGGCACCCTCCTTTTTAATAGAAATGCTGTAGTGATATGTGGCAACTTGACTTAATGGGAATAAGTGAAGGATTTCCTGTGATCGTTCAATTTTACTACTGATTGTTTTATTGAAATGTAAGGCCTAAGTCAAATCAGTTGATGTTGCGTGATGCTTTGAATGTTGAATATAGATATGCCTGCAATACACGAGGGAAGGACTCTCTAAATGTGATTCCTACGACCGATGATATGGCAGGCTGTTCTAACTGTTGCAGCTATCTTGATTTTAGGGTCCAGTTAGATACAAGTTTAAGCAGATTTCATTTAGCTACTGTTGGTATGATGTGCAGGTAGGGCTTTTGACTATACTTTATGCTATATTTAGTTTTGGGAGATGCAGCCATCAAGACATGCTTCGCTATTTTCAAGAAGTTTGTCTAGAATGCATTTTGCACTATATGTGAAAAATCTCTTATAAATTTTAGATTGATTTTGGCACCCTCATTCCAATACAGATGATGTAGTAATCTGTGATGTCTTGACTTAGTAGGAATAAGCGAAGAGTTCCCTGTGATCGTTCAATTTTACTACTACTGATTGTTTTGACATTTTACTGAAATGTAAGGCCTAAGTCTGTTCTAACTGTTGCAGCTGTCTTGTTTTTAAGGTCCACTTCGATAAAAGTTTAAGCAGACTGGCTGTTAGGTCTTTTGCCTATACTTCATGGCTTTATGCTATATTTTGATTTGGGAAATCCAGCCATGCTTAACAAATTTCAAGAAGTTCATCTAGAATGTGTTTTGCACTATATGTGAAAATTCCCTTGTAAATTTTAGATTGCTTTTTGTGCGAGATGTTTGATGTAATGCCTAAAAAATTCCTTGGAACACTTTGTGGAGGTGTGGCTTCTGATTCTAAATCTAACTTACGAAGCGTGTTGTAGAACGTAGAGCGCCTATGCTTCTACACAGAAGTAGCTGAATTACGTCAATTAGGTATATTCATCAGTCCCATGACTGGAGTAGCTTATCCAACCTGGCTGTAGCAGGAAATTCACACACAACAAACAAAGCTATTTTATCACCTGTTTATAGCTATCGAACTCTGAATCCCCATGACATGTTGACTGGAATTCAATTGGTTGAAAGGTAGTAGAAGACGACCTCGTAGTGCATGGCTAAGGGCTAACTTGACTTGATATTAGATCCACCTTTTTAGTTCTTCTTAGCTTTTCTGACATGTGTACTTTTGTGAGCTTTTAGCTTGATCAATTCAGATGGTTTCGTGATCTATGTATCTGTAACATCAAGGAAATGGAAGCTTTTATATACTTCCAATTATATAGTGGTACATCTTAAGTACTGGGAGTATTTGTTATCAGTTGGGAAATATACTTCCAGGATATTACGTTTCTACCATTTTACTGAACGGTGTTTATACACTGAAATGAATGACGCTAGATTCTATATGTGATGTCCTAACAGCCAAGTAAATAAACCTTTACATGCTATGCTTCTACACTAAAGTAGCAGAATTAGATCTATTGGGTATATTCATCAGTACATCATTGGTGTAGCTTATCTAATGAAGCAGGAAATGCACACACAGTTATTTCATCACTTGCTCTATTGTCATCAGCTCTGAATCCTCATGACGTGTTAACTGGAATTCAATTGATTGAAAGGTAGAAGACACGTCAAGCTCTGATGCGGCCTCACAGTGCATGGCTGACTTAACTTGCTATTAGAGTTCCTCTTAGCTTTTCTGCCATGTTGTACTTTTGTGAGCTTTTTGCTTGGTCAGATACTTTCATCATCTATGTACCTGTAACATAAGGAAATGGGAATTTCTCTTGGTTTAGAGATGGTTATGATATAGCCGTTTTAATTCATCTTTTAACTTAGGCAATCTTAGTTGATAAAGGACCCATATTTGCCTGTTGTGAATACTTGGGATCTTGAAGTGCATATATCTAGTAGCCAGTTAAACTGATATCTGCACTCCTTACCTTTGGTTGTAGGGCATGAGTCATCAAAAGCTCTGCTCACGTTGATCAACTGAGCGTCGTTCCATTTTGCTGGGAACTGCCTCTTGGCTTCAGATTCTAGTGCCTTTTGTGTCTTCTTGCTCCAAAGATTGTGGCTTCTTCTCAGTTCTTGTGATCTGTTTCTTTTTTGATCAGTGGAGCATCCTTAATCGGAGCGGAAAATTGTTACAGTTAGGTCTATATGGTATTCTGTTTATTTGTTGGTTCCCTCCTCACCAAAGGGATTAGTAGCTTGGATTTTATTTTTACCTTATTGCCAGAGTCGCAACAATTGTTTTGACTTCTTAAAATGACAACAATTTGGTAAAATTAGTCGTGCGATTGGCGACCGGTGTCGATGGTAGACAGGGCAGCGAAATTAACCAACAGGGAGTCAGGATCATCGTTGGTCACTTGAAAAGTTGAGTGTCAAAACAGACCGACGATTTCTGGCTGAAAACCACGGAAACAGAATTTTCATGTTGACATAATCCGTCCCATATCCACTTCTGGCTGAACGCTGCTCTTTGAGTCTTTGGTCGTAAATCAACATTTTTAATGTATTATGACCAAAGTGCGCTCAGGGACAAGTTCGAGTGGTTTATCCAGCATGCATATGATATTCCGTGTATGGATCCATTGTCCGTGATTGCTTTGAAATTCACGCAACTTTTTATGGTTGCTGTCAACATTTATCTTGTTTCAAAATGATTCGTTAGTTTTTTTTTCTTGTTTCAATGTGTACCAACAAAAAAGTATACAATTAGTTTGGATCAGGTTAGCTGATACAACACGACGATACATAATGAAACATCAACATACACTATGGAGCGAGAGAAACAAATCTAATGTAACACTTTGAAACAAGACAAAATTGTAGTAAAACAATAAAAACAAAAGTATTACGAATCTCAAAGCAACCACGGTGGATCCGCGCGCGGCAGAATTGCTTCTCTCTCGCTCCGTTCCAGCTTCCAACCGTTTCCCCCCGCTGTTTTCATCGTTCTGGAGAGGGAGAGCCGAGCCCTTCCGGCGAGCAGCGCAGGAGAGGAGCGCCGCAGGCTGGCGGCAGGGACCTCTCTCTCCCTCCCGTCATCTTGCTAGACCTTGGCTTGCGCCTGCGTTCACCTTCGCCATGCCTCTGTTTCTCTTGTTGGCTGAGGCCGGAGGAATGCGGCGGTGGAGCCGACGCCCGCCGAAACGCCAAAAATCGAGGTCGCCGCCGTCGCCTTGTAAGCATGTTTACTCCCTTCCTCTTCGCCCGTCGGTCCAACCACACAGAGTCCAGTCCACCACATCTCAAGCAAAGCATGTTACCATAATACCATACCACCAGCCTCTCTGTCAACAATGAGCTGTTGTTGCACATCAAATGTTTGTTGAAATGCCCTGCCCATCTTCTTGACAAAATCAAGATCCGACCTGCATGCTTAACAGTTTCCACTGACTTGTATGTTAACATGAGCCCCTCCTATCATTGCCGCAAGCATTTCGTTTCTTTTGACCAGGAGAAGGAAGGCAGATTGAATCCCCCTCCTGGCTGTTTTTCATCCTCTCTACGAGCAAAACTGCAGAGCCGTGTCAGCTCCATTCTTGAGCTATCTGTAGTAAATGTAGGGGAACGCGACAGAAAACAAAAAATTTCGGTACAGCGAGCACGCCCAGGATCACTATGGAGACTGCATACAAGGTTTGATCTGATCCGTACCGACTCGAAGCGCAGCAGAAGAAGAGTTGGTGTAGATCGTCGGTGCAGATCCCTGCAGCTAGGATTTACAACCTCCCAACCGCAAGGATGTACTCCCTCTCCGGACAGCCCTTCGGGAGGCGGTCGGACAGTCCCCCGGACGATGTCGCAGACAGCCCTTCGGGAGGACCCTCGAAACCCGAACGGTAACTCGGACAGCCCTTCGGGAGGACACCCGAAAACCGAACGGTAACTCGGACAGCCCTTCGGGAGGACACTCGAACAGCCCCTCGGGCAAAAAGATCGAAACTACAATCTCTCTACGGGGTTGCACACATACGGTGTCAGCTATCCGGCAGGGCTTCGCCGTCCAGAACTAGTTCCTGCCGGAACCCAGACAGCCTTTCGGCTCTACGAAACTATTTCGCTAGGAGGGAGAGAGAAGCCAGACAAGTCAAATGGCATGTGTATGAGAGCAAGGATGAGTTTTGGGGCAGCCCCCTCACCTCTATTTATAGGATAGCCAAGGGGTAAAGATGGTATTCAAAAAGACCAAAAGTACCCCCACTTTATGCCTTTTCATAAAAGAATAAAGCTAAAATGGGTGCCATGTGGAGCTCCAAGGAGCTCCACCATGCTTGGCCGGCCACCTTTGAGGCCCCCCCCCACCACATGGGGGTGCCTTGGCTCCCAAGTCCTTCTAGAAGGCCTTTTGGAAATATCCCAAAAGGTGCTTTCACAAAAATATCCAAAAAGCACTTTCACTATTCACAAAGACATTTTTCTGTGTCCGTTAAATCCCAAATTATTTCTGTGTGCCTAGAATAATTCCAGTACCCACCAAAACAATTTTGAACGCATTCCGAAACAATTTCGGAACAATGTTTTCTTCAGCGAAAAGCAACCATAGCGGTTCCGGCTGCTCCGAAACATTTCCGGTTTTTCCTCCGGAAAAATCCCAGAAGTTACCAGAACGATTCTGGCACCCTCCAAGAATTTCCAGGCGTGTGCCGGAACCAATTTGACTTAATGGAATACCCTGAAACAACTTTTCAGTTTCACCGGAACTATTCCGGTGTTCTCTCCGGAACGTTTCCGTTTCGTCCGAAACTTTTTCGGTGATTTTCTCTCAGACTCCCCGTCTAGTATTCAGCAGATAGATGACCCTTAAGCGTGTGACCCTATAGGTTCGGTGAAGTATAGACATGACCCGGAACTCTTTCCGATCAATGATCAACATCGGAGCCGTGGACACCCATATTGACCCCTATACCCATACGAATGAATATTCGAGTGAACCTCCAGTTGCCGTGTGCTATTCCTGTTGCTTCACGATATATTACAAATACCCGAGGTGAGATTTATTGCATCCCCGTGGATCAACAACTTGTCCACTATGCAAGTTACCTCGTTACCGGTTTTGTTCTCTTTACTCGTTTCCGTGTTCCGGCATCCCAGTGATCAAATCACAATGTGTCTGGCCAGACGATGATGTATACCGTAACACCGAGAGGGCCCGAGAATATCTCTCCATCATCGGAGGAGCAAATCCCAATCTTGAGCTATCTTGTTACTTGCCATACTTTTCCGTGAACCCGTAAGCCGCCGTAATAGCCACCCATTTACGGATGACGTTTAACAAACCCCAAAGTTCACGAAGCAAGTACGAAGGAACTCGATACTCTCATGGTCTAAGGAATTATGCAAACATTAACCATCTCTGTGTTATTAACCATTAACTTGTGACGAATGAATCTCATAGCATAACATCAATTCGGGTCGATTCAACACAAGTGTTCTACTAACATTGTGCCCTCAAAATTGCCGGCATAACCATGCCCATGATCAGGAAAACAGGATCATCATGCAATACTTGAGCCAGTCATACATGCATGACTAGGAATACATTTTCCGTTTATTATACCACACGTGCACATGAGTTTCCCTTCGAGCCTCGTGGTTATTGTAGACTCGAGAATCATTGCAGTTATAGCATGGAACATAAACATTCATTACAAACTCGGAGATACAAAATAACTGTTATTACTGCCTCTAGGGCATATCTCCTACAGACTCCCACTTGCACTAGAGTCATAATCCAGTTACATGGCTTCCCTAACACCAATGGTTGTCCGGTGCTGCTCATGCTTTGCTCGTGGTAGAGGCTTCGTCATTGGGTCTGACACGTTCAGATCCGTGTGAACTTTGTGTACTTTCACTAAACCCACTTCGACATGATGTCGAATGAGTTTATATTTGCGTTCAATATGTCTTGTCTTATGGTGCGAACTTGGCTCCCTTGCCTGAGCCATGGCGCCACTATTATCACAATAGATCTCCACCGGGTCCAGAGCACTTGGAACCACACCAAGGTCTTCAAGAAATTGCTTGATCCATACTGCCTCCTTGGAGGCTTCTGAAGCAGCAACATATTCCGCCTCCGTCGTAGAATCCGCTACAGTCTTTTGTTTGGAACTTTTCCAATCAACTGCGCCGCCGTTCAATATGAAAACATAGCTTGATTGAGATTTGAAGTCATCTGGGTCAGTCATGAAGCCTGCATCAGTGTAACCATTTACAATGAGCTCTTCATCACCTCCGTACACAAGGAGTAAATCCTTGGTCCTTCTGAGGTACTTAAGAATACCCTTGACTGCGGCCCAGTGTTCCAATCTTGGATCACTTTGGTACCGGCTGCTAACACTTAGCGCATAGGAAACGTCCGGTCTTGTACATAGCATGGCATACATAATAGAACCAACTGCCGAGGCATATGGAACATCATTCATTTGTACTCGCTCATCGAGAGTCCGAGGACACTGATTCTTGCAAAGCACTGTGCCAGGTGACATGGGGAGTAGGCCTTTCTTGGAGTTCTCCATGTTGAACCTTTTCAACACCTTGTCAATGTACGTGCTTTGGCTAAGCGTCTTGATCTATCTCTATAGATTCTGATGCCCAATACATATGCCGCTTCACCTAAGTCTTTCATTGAAAAACTCTTTTTCAATGAGTCTTTTATTTCGTTAAGAAAATTCACGTCATTTCCAATCAATAATATGTCATCCACATACAAGATTAGAAATGCTTTTGCGCTCCCACTAAACTTCTTGTAAACACAAGATTCTTCGTCATTCCTGATGAAGCCAAACTGTTTGACCACTTCATCAGAACGAATGTTCCATCTCCTTGACGCTTGCTTCAGACCATAAATGGCTTTCTGAAGTTTGCATACCTTTCCAGCATCCTTATGGACGACAAAACCTTCTGGCTGTATCATGTATACATCCTCTTTGAGGTTTCCATTTAGGAAAGCCGTTTTGACGTCCATCTGCCATATTTCATAATCGAAATAAGCAGCAATTGCTAGTAATATCTGAACAGACCTAAGCATAGCTACGGGCGAGAAAGTGTCGTCGTAGTCCACTCCTGGAACTTGCGTGAACCCTTTCGCGACAAGTCTAGCTTTGTGGATAGTAATGTTACCATCCGCGTCCGTCTTTCTTTTGAAAATCCATTTACAACCAATGGGCTTTACGCCCTCTGGAAGTTCTTCCAAGTTCCAAACTTGGTTTTCGTACAGGGATTCCATCTCGGATTTCATGGCCTTGTGCCATTCCTTTGAGCTGGGCCCCGCCATCGCTTCCTTGTAGTGCGCAGGTTCATCGTCTTCAAGAATGAAGATTTCGTTATGAAACCATTCAGGTGGCTGGATAGCCCTACCTGATCTGCGCGGTTCAGTTACAACATGGTTTGAAGTTTCCGCATCACATGCGACAACTTCCGGCTCGGTTGTAGGGATAATTAGCGGAATTTTTTCCGGTTCCTTAGCCATATCAACAGTTGCCGAAGATTCAATAATCTCATCAAGTTGTACTGTCCTCCCACTCACTTCTTTAGCGAGAAACTCTTTCTCGAGAAAGACTCCGTTTTTAGCGACAAACACTTTGCATTCGGAGGGTTGGTAGAAAGAATACCCAACTGTTTCCTTGGGATAACCTACAAAGTAACATTTGTCTGATCTAGGATCGAGTTTGCTTGGTTGTAAACGTTTTACATAAGCTTCACAACCCCAGATTTTGAGATGTGACAAATTGGGTTTCTTCCCATTCCATAACTCATATGGTGTCGTCTCAACAGACTTAGACGGTGCTCTGTTTAATGTGTGAGCTGCAGTGAGTAGTGCGTGACCCCAAAAAGATATCGGTAGATCTGTAAGAGACATCATCGACCTTACCATGTCTAACAGGGTTCGGTTACGTCTTTCTGACACTCCGTTTCGCTGTGGAGTTCCAGGAGGCGTAAGCTGTGAAACGATTCCACGGTCACTCAGATGTTGGCCAAACTCATGACTAAGGTATTCGCCTCCGCGATCAGACCGCAGAAACTTAATCTTTTTGTCACGATGATTTTCTACCTCATTCTGAAATTCTTTGAACTTTTCAAAGGTTTCCGACTTATGCTTCATTAAGTAGATATAGCCATACCGACTTAAATCATCAGTAAAAGTCACGAAGTAGAAATACCCACCCCGTGCGGCTGTGTTCATTGGACCACATACATCACGATGTATTATTTCCAATAATTCACCCGCCCATTCAGGATGACCCGTGAACGGCGTCTTGGTCATTTCCCCCATCAAGCAAGCTTCACATGTGTCAAATGATTCAAAATCAAAGGACGGTAAAACTCCATCTTTATGGAGTCTTTGCATGCGTTTCTTTCCGATGTGGCCAAGGCGACAGTGCCACATGAAAGTGGTTGTGGTATCAGCCTTCTTAAGGCGTTTAGCATTCACGTTAAAGACATCATTTCCACATTCAAGATTTAGAATGAAAAGGCCCCCAACAATGGGTGCAAATCCATAAAACATATCCTTACAATAAAGTGAACAACCATTGTTCTCAGACTTGTACGAATACCCATCGTGTACTAAACATGATCCGGAGATAATGTTTCTACACAATAGTGGAACAAAATAACAGTTATTTAGTTCTAAGATAAATCCTAAAGGGAGATGTAGAGGCATAATGCCGACGGCTTGAGCGGCGATCCCAGCGCCGTTCCCGACGAGCATCACGACTTCATTCTTTGCTAGTTTGCGCACCTTCTGAAGTCCCTGTATCGAGTTGCAAATGTGAGCAACCGATCCGGTATCAAATACCCAAGACTTAGAATTTTCGCTAGCAAGCAAAACGTCAATGACATTAACTTGTATAACAATTATACCTTTTCCGGTTTTCCCGGACTTCTTATCTTCCAGATACTTCTTGCAGTTTCTCTTCCAGTGTCCTGTGCCCTTGCAGTAGAAGCACCCAGTTTCATTCTTGGCTCCGCCCTTAGAGTTGCTTTGGGATCCGGTCTTACCGGCGCCCTTGCCCTTCTTTGGCTTGCCTTTCTTTTTGAAACTGGCGGTTTTATTCACAAGCAACACTTGCTTGCGATTTTTTCGCAGTCCTCCTTCCGTAGTTTTTAGCATGGCGAGCACCTCTTCCGGTGTCTTCTCCATCCCACTCATGTTGTAGTTCATGATAAAACCGTCGTAAGACGGGGGGAGTGAAGAAAGCAGCATGTCCATCATATGGTCAGGTGGAAGTGGAAACTCCAGGGTTTTAAGCCTTTCAGCATAGCCAATCATTTTGACTACGTGCTCGCCAACTGAACTACCCTCAGCCATCTTGCATTTCATCAAGGCCTTCATGACATCAAATCGTTCAGACCTTGCGGTTTCCTTGTACAGGGCATCCAAATCCCGAATCATATCGCGGGGTTTATGGAATTCAAAACGTTTTTGAAGCCCTGCACTCATGCAAGCTAGCATGAGGCACTGCACTAAGTTATGATCATCATCCTTAGTGGCCCAGACATTTTGTTCATCTTCCGGGGCATCAGCCGCCGGTTTGGCTGGAAGAGCATTTTCAAGCACATACATTTTCTTAGCGCTCCTGAGGACAATCCTCGGGTTAGGGACCCAGTCTGCATAGTTGTTTCCAGTCGCAGCTAACTTCTCTTTCTCTAACATCGGGCCTAAGTTGAACGCGGTGTTGCGAGCCATTTGATCTACAACGGAAAACACAAGTTTCACTTAGACTTTGTTCATAATGATTTTGGCACTAGTGAATAAACAATTTTATTCTAAAGTGCGCTCCCACTCAAATCAATATCTCTCAAAATTGATTATGAGTGATTCAAAATCCACATTTAAATTCAACGCCATTGATGTGGACATCACTGATGACGAGAATTTTAATCGGTAGGCAAACTTGTCGATCACATCTCTATGTGACTTTTGTTCATCTTTCGATGGGCGTGTTCCGAGCTCAGGACTATCCTGCCTGAACGTCAAAGACAACCAAGTGATCTTGCTGCGAGGTCTGATCTCACCCGCCTCATTCCTCTCAATTCGTTCGTACCCATGTGGACATGGCGCACCCCGAAAAGATACGAATTTCAGACGGTGCTACACTTGGGTGAACACTAACTACTTTGATATTTTTAAGTGAGAGATCACCCTAATAAAAAGCGACTACCGTGCAATCAAGAAGGGTGCATCATAAGGGATAAACATCTCAGGCAATTCATAATAGCATGATATGGTATAGCCCTTTCTGACGGAGAAGTCAAGTATTTCTTTGTCTTCGGCATTTGCGTCGGTGTTCACCTTCGCAAAGATTGCCACCACCTTGTCGATGCACCAGATAATATTGCTATCTCTATAGCTAATAAAATAAGTGCATTACTTAAGGTTGACACGCAGGTCATTAAAGTGACAATCATATGGCTCCAGCCATCATGCCGAATCATGACACGCAGGTCATGTTAACAAATTTACATCATATAGTCTTCTCATACATAATCGAATTAATATGAGCATTGCTATACCACATCATATGCACATCCTGCAAAAACAAGTTAGACGCCTCTAATCGGTTTATGCAAAATTTTATTTTACGTGGCTTCTAAGGTTTTGACTTAAACCGCAGCTACCAACGTATTATCATCAAGTATGATTATTCAAGTCGCTAGATTAACTTTCCAGGGTGTATGAAACACGAGATAATTAAATCTCGAGCCCCATACTAAACTTCGTCATACGCATGACCCCCGTGCAGATCATATCTGCATTGCCCTTTCATCTGCGAATTTCATCTTTCATTTGACTATGGCGGAATCCAAAGAACTGATAGCACTTCGTTGATCAATCAAGATCGCGGATTGCCAGAACTTTGTGAAATTCCACCATGCTATCTCAAGATCAGAAATACGCAAATTCTAGGGAATCAACAAGAACATCGGGTAACAGACTTCATCTGCTACCCGCATAAATTTTTTTCAGCAATAGATCTTATCTACTCCAAAATTATATTATGCAATACCCATACATCTCCATGTATTCTAGATCGTAACCTGCATCTACGCATAACCTGGCTCATGATGCCACTGTAGGGGAACGCGACAGAAAACAAAAAAATTTGGTACATCGAGCACGCCCAGGATCACTATGGAGACTGCATACAAGGTTTGATCTGATCCGTACCGACTCGAAGCGCAGCGGAAGAAGAGTCGGTGTAGATAGTCGGTGCAGATCCCTGCAGCTAGGATTTACAACCTCCCAACCGCAAATATCTACTCCCTCTCCGGAAAGCCCTTTGGGAGGCGGTCGGACAGTCCCCCGGACGATGTCGCGGACAACCCTTCGGGAGGACCCTCGAAACCCGAACGGTAACTCGGACAGCCCTTCGGGAGGGCACCCGAAAACCGAACGGTAACTCGGACAACCCTTCGGGAGGACACTCGAACAGCCCCTCGGGCAAAAAGATCGAAACTACAATCTCTCTACGGGGTTGCACACATACGGTGTCAGCTATCCGGCAGGGCTTCGCCGTCCAGAACTAGTTCCTGCCGGAACCCAGACAGCCTTTCGGCTCTACGAAACTATTTCGCTGGGAGGGAGAGAGAAACCAGACAAGTCAAATGGCATGTGTATGAGAGCAAGGATGAGTTTTGGGGCAGCCCCCTCACCTCTATTTATAGGATATCCAAGGGGTAAAGATGGTATTCAAAAATACCAAAAGTACCCCCACTTTATGCCTTTTCATAAAAGAATAAAGCTAAAATGGGTGCCATGTGGAGCTCCAAGGAGCTCCACCATGCTTGGCCGGCCACCTTTGAGGCCCCCCCCCACCACATGGGGGTGCCTTGGCTCCCAAGTCCTTCTAGAAGGCCTTTTGGAAATATCCCAAAAGGTGCTTTCACAAAAATATCCAAAAAGCACTTTCACTATTCACAAAGACATTTTTCTGTGTCCGTTAAATCCCAAATTATTTCTGTGTGCCTAGAATAATTCCAGTACCCACCAAAACAATTTTGAACGCATTCCGAAACAATTTCGGAACAATGTTTTCTTCAGCGAAAAGCAACCATAGCGGTTCCGGCTGCTCCGAAACATTTCCGGTTTTTCCTCCGGAAAAATCCCAGAAGTTACCAGAACGATTCTGGCACCCTCCAAGAATTTCCAGGCGTGTGCCGGAACCAATTTGACTTAATGGAATACCCTGAAACAACTTTTCAGTTTCACCGGAACTATTCCGGTGTTCTCTCAGGAACGTTTCCGTTTCGTCCGAAACTTTTTCGGTGATTTTCTCTCAGACTCCCCGTCTAGTATTCAGCAGATAGATGACCCTTAAGCGTGTGACCCTATAGGTTCGGTGAAGTATAGACATGACCCGGAACTCTTTCCGATCAATGATCAACATCGGAGCCGTGGACACCCATATTGACCCCTATACCCATACGAATGAATATTCGAGTGAACCTCCAGTTGCCGTGTGCTATTCTTGTTGCTTCACGATATATTACAAATACCCGAGGTGAGATTTATTGCATCCCCGTGGATCAACAACTTGTCCACTATGCAAGTTACCTCGTTACCGGTTTTGTTCTCTTTACTCGTTTCCGTGTTCCGGCATCCCAGTGATCAAATCACAATGTGTCTGGCCAGACGATGATGGATACCGTAACACCGAGAGGGCCCGAGAATATCTCTCCATCATCGGAGGAGCAAATCCCAATCTTGAGCTATCTTGTTACTTGCCATACTTTTCCGTGAACCCGTAAGCCGCCGTAATAGCCACCCATTTACGGATGACGTTTAACAAACCCCAAAGTTCACGAAGCAAGTACGAAGGAACTCGATACTCTCATGGTCTAAGGAATTATGCAAACATTAACCATCTCTGTGTTATTAACCATTAACTTGTGACGAATGAATCTCATAGCATAACATCAATTCGGGTCGATTCAACACAAGTGTTCTACTAACATTGTGCCCTCAAAATTGCCGGCATAACCATGCCCATGATCAGGAAAACAGGATCATCATGCAATACTTGAGCCAGTCATACATGCATGACTAGGAATACATTTTCCGTTTATTATACCACACGTGCACATGAGTTTCCCTCCGAGCCTCGTGGTTATTGTAGACTCGAGAATCATTGCAGTTATAGCATGGAACATAAACATTCATTACAAACTCGGAGATACAAAATAACTGTTATTACTGCCTCTAGGGCATATCTCCTACAGACTCCCACTTGCACTAGAGTCATAATCCAGTTACATGGCTTCCCTAACACCAATGGTTGTCCGGTGCTGCTCATGCTTTGCTCGTGGTAGAGGCTTCGTCATCGGGTCTGACACGTTCAGATCCGTGTGAACTTTGTGTACTTTCACTAAACCCACTTCGACATGATGTCGAATGAGTTTATATTTGCGTTCAATATGTCTTGTCTTATGGTGCGAACTTGGCTCCCTTGCCTGAGCCACGGCGCCACTATTATCACAATAGATCTCCACCGGGTCCAGAGCACTTGGAACCACACCAAGGTCTTTAAGAAATTGCTTGATCCATACTGCCTCCTTGGAGGCTTCTGAAGCAGCAACATATTCCGCCTCCGTCGTAGAATCCGCTACAGTATTTTGTTTGGAACTTTTCCAATCAACTGCGCCGCCGTTCAATATGAAAACATAGCTTGATTGAGATTTGAAGTCATCTGGGTCAGTCATGAAGCCTGCATCAGTGTAACCATTTACAATGAGCTCTTCATCACCTCCGTACACAAGGAGTAAATCCTTGGTCCTTCTGAGGTACTTAAGAATACCCTTGACTGCGGCCCAGTGTTCCAATCTTGGATCACTTTGGTACCGGCTGCTAACACTTAGCGCATAGGAAACGTCCGGTCTTGTACATAGCATGGCATACATAATAGAACCAACTGCCGAGGCATATGGAACATCATTCATTTGTACTCGCTCATCGAGAGTCCGAGGACACTGATTCTTGCAAAGCACTGTGCCAGGTGACATGGGGAGTAGGCCTTTCTTGGAGTTCTCCATGTTGAACCTTTTCAACACCTTGTCAATGTACGTGCTTTGGCTAAGCGTCTTGATCTATCTCTATAGATTCTGATGCCCAATACATATGCCGCTTCACCTAAGTCTTTCATTGAAAAACTCTTTTTCAATGAGTCTTTTATTTCGTTAAGAAAATTCACGTCATTTCCAATCAATAATATGTCATCCACATACAAGATTAGAAATGCTTTTGCGCTCCCACTAAACTTCTTGTAAACACAAGATTCTTCGTCATTCCTGATGAAGCCAAACTGTTTGACCACTTCATCAGAACGAATGTTCCATCTCCTTGACGCTTGCTTCAGACCATAAATGGCTTTCTGAAGTTTGCATACCTTTCCAGCATCCTTATGGACGACAAAACCTTCTGGCTGTATCATGTATACATCCTCTTTGAGGTTTCCATTTAGGAAAGCCGTTTTGATGTCCATCTGCCATATTTCATAATCGAAATAAGCAGCAATTGCTAGTAATATCCGAACAGACCTAAGCAACTTTTCAGTTTCACCGGAACTATTCCGGTGTTCTCTCCGGAACGTTTCCGTTTCGTCCCAAACTTTTTCGGTGATTTTCTCTCAGACTCCCCATCTAGTATTCAGCAGATAGATGACCCTTAAGCGTGTGACCCTATAGGTTCGGTGAAGTATAGACATGACCCGGAACTCTTTCCGATCAATGATCAACATCGGAGCCGTGGACACCCATATTGACCCCTATACCCACACGAATGAATATTCGAGTGAACCTCCAGTTGCCATGTGCTATTCCTGTTGCTTCAGGATATATTACAAATACCCGAGGTGAGATTTATTGCATCCCCGTGGATCAACAACTTATCCACTATGCAAGTTACCTCGTTACCGGGTTTGTTATCTTTACTCGTTTCCGTGTTCCAGCATCCCGGTGATCAAATCACAATGTGTCTAGCCAGACGATGATGGATACTGTAACACCGAGAGGCCCCGAGAATATCTCTCCATCGTCGGAGGAGCAAATCCCAATCTTGAGCTATCTTGTTACTTGCCATACTTTTCCGTGAACCCGTAAGCCGCCGTAATAGCCACCCATTTACGGATGACGTTTAACAAACCCCAAAGTTCACGAAGCAAGTACGAAGGAACTCGATACTCTCATGGTCTAAGGAATTATGCAAACATTAACCATCTCTGTGTTATTAACCATTAACTTGTGACGAATGAATCTCATAGCATAACATCAATTCGGGTCGATTCAACACAAGTGTTCTACTAACATTGTGCCCTCAAAATTGCCGGCATAACCATGCCCATGATCAGGAAAACAGAATCATCATGCAATACTTGAGCCAGTCATAGAGGCATGACTAGGAATACATTTTCCGTTTATTATTCCACACGTGCACATGAGTTTCCCTCCAAGCCTCGTGGTTATTGTAGACTCGAGAATCATTGCAGTTATAGCATGGAACATAAACATTCATTACAAACTCGGAGATACAAAATAACTGTTATTACTGCCTCTAGGGCATATCTCCTACAGTAAATGTGTTGTAGGCCCTGAAAATGAATGCCCTTTATCGGAAAAAAGGCCTTGAAAATGAAACCCTCTCTCAGTCTCTCGGTCCCATGTTGTCAGTAACGCACACCAAGCAAAGTAACAAGTGTTGGATCAACTTCATGGATGGACCAGTCTTTGCAGACCATCTCTTTCTGGGTCTTGGTCACCTTATCCTGTCGATTCCCATCCACATGTTGTTCTATCGCTGGGGTGTTGGTCTGTGATGGAGGTTACAAGCAAGTCAACACCAAGTCTACTCTGGGGGACACATATAGAGAAGGAATTCGCACAGGATGCACTGCATTAGACATGGCACCTGCAGGAACTCTCCGCTCTCTTTCTCCACATGGCATCCTCATTCTCTTCACCCACCTTCTCATCTTCATGTCGTCCAACACCGTCGCAAAATCCATCAGCAACGAGTCCGAGGTCGACCTGCAAGCCCTCCTCTCCTTCAAGAATGGCATCACCAACGATCCCCACGGTGTCTTGGGATCATGGAACACCTCGATCCACTTCTGCAGATGGCCAGGGGTCGTTTGTGGTACAACTCGTCCATTTCGTGTGGTCTTACTCGACTTAAGCTATGCACAACTTAGTGGTCAGTTATCTCCTTGGATCGCTAACCTCACATCCCTAGAACAGGTAGACCTTTCAGGGAATCATTTCGTTGGGGGCATCCCTGAGGAGCTAGGCACACTTCAACACCTACAATCTCTGAAACTTGGAAGGAACAATCTTGTAGGTATCATTCCTATATCATTAGGCACTAGTAGATCACTTAGAGAGGTCAGTCTTGCACAAAACAATCTTGTTGGCCATATTCCAGACTTCCATAAGATGTCAGCCCTCCAAATTATCGATCTTTCATCTAACAGACTTTCTGGAAGCATACCTTCAACGCTAGGAAATGTTTCTTCTCTCACAGAGATACGGCTTGACACAAACAGGTTATCAGGATCGATTCCAGAAACTCTGAGTCTTATTCACAACCTTAGTGTGCTGAGTTTAGCTAACAACTCCTTGTCGGGGCATCTCTCGGCCAAACTTTGTAACATCTCATCACTCATTTACGTTGGTTTAGCCCAAAACAACCTTACTGGACGTATACCACCTAGCATTGGAAACACATTACCAAACCTTGAACAGTTGTCCATGTCGAGTAACAAATTCGGGGGATTAATTCCATCATCACTTGCAAATGCATCGTACCTCTGACGGATTGATCTTGGACACAACTCCCTAGTTGGACCAGTCCCATCTCTAGGATCTTTATCTGACTTACGCATTCTAAATTTAGAAAGTAACTTCCTACAAGTTGAAGGTTGGGAATTCCTTGTCTCCCTGACAAACTGTGCACAGCTAGAAATGTTGGAAATGAGTGGGAATGTCCTGAATGGAAGTCTCCCTAGGTCTGTTGGGAATCTTTCTAGAAGTTTAGCACGTTTAAACCTTGGAAGGAATCAAATTGTAGGCACAATACCAGTTGAGATTTTTAACCTTCGAAATCTCCAAATGCTTGCCATGGGCCAAAACTTGCTTTCCGGTGTTATTCCCTCTGTTATTGGGAATCTAGGCCAGCTGATTATCCTAACTCTATCAAGAAACAAATTTTCTGGCCATATCCCATCTACAATAGGGAATCTAGGCCAGCTGATTATCCTAACTCTAGACAGCAATGACTTGAGTGGGAACATCCCAGCAACTTTAGGAAATTGCAAGCAACTGAATATGCTAAAATTATCTTTTAACAACCTTGAGGGACCAATACCAAGTGAACTCATCAATAGCACTACCCTCGTCAGTTTGGATTTGTCAAACAACGACCTTACAGGATCAATACCGCTACAAATTGGTGCATTGCTTCAACTTCTCCAACTCGATATTTCCTTCAACAGATTGTCTGGCCAAGTTCCACTTTCACTTGGCCAATGTGTCCAATTATCTTCTCTCGGATTGAGAAGTAACATGCTTAATGGAAGCATACCTCAATCTTTCAGCAACCTGAAGTCCATCGAGCAGATCGATCTTTCCCATAACTCCCTTGTTGGAAGAATTCCAGAGTTCTTTGCAAACATGCGTTATTTGCAGCAGCTTGATCTGTCTATGAACTACTTTGAAGGGCCAATTCCAACTGGTGGCATCTTTCAGAATCATAGTGCGGTAAACTTGGAAGGCAATGATGAGCTTTGTCCAAGTGCAACCACCACCTTATATCAATTCCCAGTTTGCACAACAACAACATCTGTTGGGAGCAAGAAGAATGCACTATTATTGGTAAAAGTAATTCCTCCAGTTGTCATTGCCCTGATTTCTTTCATATGCTTTGTGGTCACTCTTCTGAAGAGAAGGTAAGCAGAAACAGCTCCATGCTACAAGGAGACAATGAAGAAGATTTCTTATGGTGACATCGTTACAGCTACCAACTGGCTCTCTCTGGTTAACAAGATCAACTCAAGTCGCACCGGTTCGATCTACATTGGAAGGTTTGAGTTTGACACGGACTTGGTTGCCAACAAGTTATTCCATCTCCAGGAGAATGGTGTGCGTGACAGCTTTGTTACCGAGTGCGAGGTGCTGCGAAACACCCGCCATCGCAATCTTGTCAAAGCTGTCACTGTATGCTCAACAGTGGACCTAGAGAACAATGAATTCAAGGCTATAGTTTTCGACTTCATGGCCAACGGAAGCTTGGACATGTGGGTGCACCCGAAGCTACACAACAATATCCCCAAGAGAGTACTGAGCTTGGGTCAGAGGTTAAGAATAGCGATGGACGTCGCATTGGCTCTGGATTATATGCACAACCAGTTAACGCCTCCTCTAATCCACTGTGATTTGAAGCCCGGAAATGTTCTTTTGGACTATGATATGACCGCAAGGGTTGGTGATTTTGGGCCAGCGAGGTTTCTCTCTTCAACCCCTGGTAGTTCAGAAGCCTTGGTTGGTGTGGAAGGAACAATTGGATATATCGCACCCGGTGAGCTCAACTTTGTTTTGAGAATTTTGTTATTGGTTTTTTCTCTTGTATTAACAATGCCCTAAATGATTTTACAGAGTACTGTATAGGATACAAAGTTTCACCATGATGTGATGTTTATGGTTTTGGAATCCTCATTCTAGAAATACTCACCGGAAGGCGACCGACGGATGCAATGTTCACCGGTGGCCTGAGCCTGCACAAGCTTGTGAGCTCAGCATTTCCAGGCAGACTGGGAAAGGTTTTAGATCCCCATTTGTCCCACGAGCAGCAGCGTGCGTGTGACAGAGTGCTTATGCGGAGATATATGGTACCTCTTGTTGAAGTTGGCCTCCTGTGTTCCATGGAATTGCCTAAAGATCGACCAGGAATGGGAGAAGTTTGTGCCAGAATTTTTTCTCTCAAAGAGGCATTCTTTGAGCTCTGCTGATTAACCTGCAGATCTACAAGTTCTTGAATAAGAGTATACGGTGTGAATATCTTTGCTGTAAAAATTGGTTCTACAGATCACATTTTAGTGTGGGAAAATCATCAGAACTCTAGTTATTGAAATATTGAATTCCTCGAAAGAGTACATGTTCAGTACTGGAGCTTCCTATGTTGGAAAAACCAGTATTTGTATTTATTTACACAAGATATTTTAGAAACTGGGTACATATGAACCCAAGTTTCCATCTGCTTATTCAGAGAAGTATATTGCAGTACATATGTGCATCTGCAAGTTTTGGAAAATACTGTATTAAGAAGCATCTCCGACAGATGATGCAAAATAGGGCAAGTGCCTAAAAAAACTGATTTCTGGGGCATTTGGACCAAAAAACACAGCCCAAGCAGATGATGTATCCGTATATGGAGCTGCAAAATATTTGGGGCAGCCCCATATTTTGGCCCAAGCTACTGTATATTTGCAGCAGCCACGTGGTTGTCGCAAAATACTCCGCAGCCGCGGGTAGCCCAACCGCCAAGGGGAAACTTCCCGCCTCGCAGCCTCCGTGTGCCCGCACTACTTCTGATTCTGGACACCACCGCCACGCGCCGGATATATGTCCCCTTCCCTCGTTGGTCTTAGAGATCGGCCGCCGCATCGACACCACCCCATTCGGCCACCGCCGCACCGCACTGTGCCGGATCCACGCCCCACATTCATCAATCAGACCGCACCGCCACCACCGCACAACCCCATTCAACCGCCGCTCTTCGTTGGATCCGCCACTGCTCCATCGACCACAGAGCCGAGGATGCCGCCGCCCCGCGAGCAGCACGGGCTTCCGCGACGTTTGACTCTTGCAGTCCGGCTAGTACGCCGCCAAAATCTCATGTGACAGGCGGCTGACGTGGCTCGGCACCTACAACTCTCCCTGAGAAATGATTTTAGTTCTTGATGAAAGTTAACTTTTAAACAATATAAAAGTGGTAAGTTTGTTTTTGAACTGATAAAAGTGTTAACTTCTTTTTAGATGGAACACCGAATTCCACTATTGCAGTCTAGATTTAGTTTCAGAGACGTGTACCGGGCACTGTAACATCTGGACGACGGTGCGGCCTCAGCCGTTGGATCTTCTCGCTCATGCTCCGCACCTGCGTTGGTCTGGGTCTCCGCCGACTCGCCGCCGTCGCCCCCTGCCTTCCTTCCCACCGTCCAGCACCTCCACCAGTCCCCTCGCCGCCTCAACGGCTGCGGGCGCCCGCCTCCCGAATCCACGTGGGTCGCTGCGCCTCGCTGGCGACGCCACCACCTGCCGTCGCCGTGCCTCCCCTAGGGCTCCTCCTTTTCGGGCCCACAACCGCTGCTCGTCGGCATTTTAGTTAGCGGGGCTAGCGCTCGCTGCGGCGGCTCCCGACAGCGAGCTCCGCCGCTCCCTCGGCCCCCCCGGCGCGTGAAAGACGAGTGAGTAGTACTCGTATCTGGCAAGTCCTCAGTAGATTCCCAATTTGCCTTGCTAAAATGGATGAGATTCGGCTGTCTGCCCGAAATCCCCGTGTTGCCGTGTTGGCCCATTCAATTAACCAAGCATGTTAGTGCAGCACTGAATTGTAATGCAGGATTTTGTTGTTGTTGAAAAAGAAGAGATGCATGAGCATTAGCCGTTTGGATTGGTTTATGTGATTTGGGTGGATAATCCCAGATCTCACCACTTCACTACTTCAGCCTTGGCTAGTGGCTTCTTCGTTTGTTTCTTCCTAGTTCGATGATGCTGTCAAACTTGCCGCTGTTGCTGTTGGCAGGCCTCTGCACTGCACGTACCACAGCTCTACCCAGTCGCAGTCTGCACTTCACATGCGTTTTCATTCAGCAAACCAGAAGAAGTCTCTGTTCCACTCCCCTGCTTGTCCTTCCCCTTCCACACACATTTACACTGAGGCAGCCGGCCGTGTCTAGTCAAGCATACATACCTTCACGTCCATGTCTGGTAGCAAAATCCTTCAAGGGACATCTCTGCCCAAGATCATCCAAGCTCAAACCTTAGCACTCCTTGTTCTTTCGCATCGGTATCATGCCCTCTCTCTTGTCTCTACTCTGTATTTTGTTTAGCCTTTTCTGTTTCAACACCTCCATACTAGCTGCAGCACAAGCAAACATGTCCGAGATCGATCGACATGCCCTCCTTTGCTTCAAGTCCGGCATCAGCTCCGATCCCTTTGGCATCCTACACTCATGGAGCAATGGCTCACTTGATTTTTGTAGCTAGAAAGGGGTCACTTGCGGCACCAAGTTTCCACCCCGGGTGGTTTCTCTTAACCTCACCTCCGCTCGTCTCCTTGGGCAGTTATCTGGATGCGTTGGCAACATGACATTTCTTTCCCGGATGAACCTTGCCGATAATCATCTGTCAAGAACTATCCCTGAAGAGCTGGGTAAGCTTCCAAATCTCCATACGCTGAATCTTGCCAGCAGCAATCTTGAAGGTAACATCCCTGATTCCTTAGGCACTAGCAATTCTCTTACCTATGTCAATCTTGCAAACAACACTCTTACCGGTGGTATCCCTCTCTCACTGGTCAAGAGCTCCTCACTCAGCACACTTATACTGTCACGTAATAACTTCTCTGGAGAGATTCCTTCTACTTTATTTGATAACTCATCTAAGCTTACTACGGTTGATCTCCAGAAGAATTCTCTCACTGGTCTCATCCCACATTTCCATAAGGTCACAGCACTCAAATTTCTTTGCCTGACAGAGAACTTCCTCTCTGGTGGCATACCTCCTTCAATAGGAAATGCTTCTTCCCTCGCTTCTATATTGCTCGGCCAAAATAAGTTATCAGGATTCATTCCAAAAACTTTGAGTCACATTACAAAACTGCTTGAGCTTGATCTAAGTTTCAACAGTTTGTCAGGGAATGTCCCTTTGTCTCTTTACAACATGACGTCACTCAAATACTTTAGTGTGGGCAGCAATGGCCTTGTTGGACAGATACCATCTCACATTGGTTACTCACTACCAGACCTCCGATTCCTGATCATCAAAAGCAACAGGCTGGAGGGCCTGATCCCAGCTTCACTAGCCAACATGTTAAATCTTCAAACACTTGATCTTTCAAACAACTCGCTGCATGGCTCCATTCCAGCTCTTGAATCCTTGGCAAACTTGCGTCGGTTAGTTTTGGGGAGCAACTTGCTAGAAGCACACGACTGGTCATTTCTTACATCTCTGGCTAGTTGCACCCAGCTGACAAAATTGTCCTTGGAAAGGAATGCTCTGAATGGCAGCCTATCTATAGCAGTTGTTAATCTTTCCACAACTCTAGAAGATTTATCACTTGCATCAAACCACATTTCAGGCTCCATACCTGTTGAGATTAGCAATCTTGTTAATCTCACTTCGCTTAGGATGGAAAGCAATTTTCTTTCCGGAAGCATACCTTCTACCATTGGGAAGCTGCGATACCTATATATACTAAGTCTATCGAACAACAAATTATCAGGTCAGATCCCTCGCTCAGTTGGTGACATTACTCAACTAGGCAAGCTTTATCTTGATAATAACAACTTGACTGGTAACATACATGGTAGTTTAGGTCAGTGCAAGCGACTTCTTGAACTCAACTTGTCTCGAAACAATCTCAGTGGTTCAATACCAGTCGAACTCTTTGCTAACTCTCCATTCTCCTTCAGTCTGGATTTCTCACACAACAATCTCACTGGGGAACTGCCATTGGAACTTGGTACACTTGGTGCTGGTGCTGGTCCAACATCCCATCACATGGAAGGAAACAAGTTTCATGGAGAAGTTCCAGAAGCTGGCATTTACTAGTATCAACCCAGCAGATTAATCTTTCTCACAATGACTTATCTGGTGTCGTTCCTGAATTCTTTGGGTACCTTGGTATGCTGGATCAACTTGATCTATCTTACAACAACTTGGGAGGGGCTGTTCCTACAAGTGGGATCTTTGAGAATTCTACCGCAGTAGTTTTGGATGGTAACAAGGGACTCTGTTCGAAGTCCTCCAGGCTAGCATTACCAATTTGTCCTTCAGCAACTAAAACAAAGCACCATCTGTCCTTGCTGGCAACCTTGCTGCTAATTTTGCTATCACCACTTACAATTGCTTTACTAGTCTTGCTATGGTTTCTCCACACCCTTTGGAAGAGAGGGGTGTTCTCATTTTCACAATGGGATGTTGTGTCCAAGGTGTTTCGTTTTTGTGCCCATCACAAGAGAAGAGAAGTGGATACAGTTTCGTGCCACGATGAGCAGAAGCTGAAGAGGGTGTCATATCAGGACATTCTTAAAGCTACCAACTGGTTTTCCTCGCTTCATACTATCAGCTCAACCTGTACTGGGTCAGTTTATGTTGGTAGGTTCAAGTCCGACAGAAGATTGGTTGCCATCAAAGTATTCAACTTGAGTGAACCTGGCGGATGTGATCGTTACTTTATTGAGTGTGAAGTGCTACGAAGCACCCACCATAGAAGTATAATGCGGCCTGTGACTGTATGCTCGACACTAGATTCACAAAATCATGAGTTCAAAGCACTGATATTCAAGTTCATGGTTAATGGTAGCCTTGATAGATGGTTACACTCTGAGCAACACAGTGGAATCCCAGGCAGAGTGCTAAACTTTGGGCAGAGGATATGCATAGCAACAGATGTGGCTTCTGCTCTTGATTATATCCACAACCAATTAACGCCTCCTTTGATCCATTGTGATTTGAAGCCAGAGAATATCCTTTTGGACGATGACATGACCGCGCGGCTCAGTGACTTCGGCTCAGCAAAATTTCTGTCGCCATGTATGTTTATCCCTGAAAGCCTGGATGATGTTGGAGGAACAGTTGGATATATGGCACCCGGTGAGTTTTGCTTTTTTCCATTTCCACTTAATTATACTTTGTCTTGTACGTATGTGCATTATTCTAAAGCATTGCTTCTTCGCAGAGTACGGGATGGGTTACGAGATCTCCGTAGGAGCTGATGCATATAGTTTTGGGGTGCTTCTACTGGAGTTGCTTACTGGCAAACGACCAACCGATGAAATGTTCGTTGATGGGCTTACCCTTCCCATTTTCTCTGAATCCATGTTCCCTGACAGAGTTGCGGAGACTCTAGATCCTCGTATGGGACATGACAAGCACCGAGGGTGTGCAGAAGTATGGATGCAGACATATATTGTCCCGTTGGTTGCTCTTGGGCTGTCGTGTACCGTGGAAGCTCCGAAGGACAGGCCTGGAATGAAAGATGTATGTGCAAAACTTTCTGCTATCAGAGACACATTTCTGGAATCGCATGATGATGATTGACAATTATTTCATCTCTATTAGAGCATGCGAATTCGTTATCATTAATGATGTAATTTTGCAACAAGTAGAGTGCATATCATACCCTATCCATCCATTCGACAGAGTGAAAGAATCTTTGTGGCTTGAGCAGAGAGATATGTTTTGTAGTGGGCAATAGTTGGCTACAGAAAGTATCAACTGTCCTTCGTTGTGTATTTTATTGAATTATTTTTCTTTTGATCTGGAGGTGTATGTATGGCGAAATTCTTGTACTAGTTAATTTTGTAAATGGTACAGTATATATGAAGGCGTTTTTGATAAAAATGACCCACCTTTCCAGGTACATTATCCTGGAGAGACACTGACTAAATTGCAATCACCGACAAATGCTCAAATAACCAAGCATTTTCAATCATCAAGCATGATAGTGCAACACTGACTAAATTGCAATGCAACATCATTTTTGCTAAAGAGGAAGAAGGGATGCACGAGCGAGCCGTTTGGATTTGTTTATGCGATCTGGGTGGACAAACATGCCATTTGAAGGGATCTCACCACTCGAGCTTCGTTTGCTCCTTCCTAGTTCGATGCTGCTGTCAAGTGTCAAACCTGCCGCTTGTGCTGTTGGCAGTCCTCTGCACCTACCACAGCTCTGCCAGTCGCAGTCTGCAGCAGTCCACACGAGTTTCCATTCAGAGGTCTTTGTTTCACTCTCCTTCTTGTCATTTCCCTTGTACACACGTTCACATAGACCTGCCGTGTCCAGTCAAGCATGCCTTCTCGTCCATGTCTGGTAGACAAATCCTTCAAAAGTCACCTTCACGTCCAGATCATCCAAGCTCAAACCTTACCACTCCCTGTTGTTCTTTCACATCGGCATCATGCCCTCTGTCTTGTCTCTACTCTGTATTTTGTTCAGCCTTTTCTGCTTCAACACCTCAATACTAGCCGCAGCACAAGCAAACATCTCTGAGATCGATCGCCACGCCCTCCTCTGCTTCAAATCTGGCATCAGCTTCGACCCCTTTGGCATCCTACACTCATGGAGCAATGGCTCGCTCAACTTTTGTAGCTGGAAAGGGGTCACCTGCGGCAAAAAATTTCCACCCCGCGTGGTCTCTATAGACCTCACATCTGCTCGTCTCGGTGGGCGGTTATCTGGATGTGTCGGCAACTTGACTTTTCTATCCTTGATGAACCTTGCTGATAATTATCTGCCAGGAACCATCCCTGGAGAACTGGGTAAGCTTCAAAACCTCCATACACTGAATCTTGCCGGCAGCAATCTGGAAGGTAACATCCCTGATTCACTAGGCACTAGCAATTCACTTAGCTATGTCAATCTTGCAAACAACAGTCTTACCGGTGGCATCCCTGTCTCACTGGCCAATAGCGTCTCACTCAGTACACTTATACTGTCACGTAATAACCTCTCTGGAGAGATCCCTTCTATTTTGTATGATAATTCATCTAAGCTTACTGTGGTTAATCTTCAGAAAAATTCTTTCACTGGTCCCATCCCACATTTCCATACGGTCACAACTCTCAAATTTCTTTGCCTGACAGAGAACTTCCTCTCTGGAAGCATACCTCCTTCAATAGGCAATGTTTCTTCCCTCACCTCTATATTGCTCGGCCGAAATAGGTTATCAGGATTAATTCCAGAGACTTTGAGTCACATTACAAAACTGCTGGAGCTTGATCTAAGTTTCAACTGTTTATCAGGGAGTGTCCCGTTGTCTCTTTACAACATGACATCACTCAAGTACTTTAGCGTAGGCAGCATTACCCTTGTTGGACAGATACCGTCCCACATTGGTTACTCACTACCAAACCTCCAGTTGCTTATCCTGGGAAGCAACAGGCTGGAGGGCCTGATCCCTGCTTCACTAGCCAACATGTTAAATCTTCAAATACTTGATCTTTCAAACAACTTGTTACATGGCTCTGTGCCATCTCTTGGTTCTTTGGCAAACTTGCGTCGGTTGGATTTGGGAATGAACTTGCTAGAAGCACATGACTGGTCATTTCTTACATCTCTAGCAAATTGCACCCAGCTGACAAAGTTGTCCTTGGAAGGGAATGTTCTAAATGGCAACCTACCTATATCAATTGTTAATCTTTCCAGTAGGCTAGAACATTTATCGCTTGGGTCAAACCAAATTTCGGGCTCCATACCTGTTGAGATTAGCAATCTTGTTAATCTTACTTCACTTGGGATGGAAAGCAATTTTCTTTCTGGAAGCATACCTTCTTCCATCAGGAAGCTACAAAACCTCTATATCCTAAATCTGTCAAAGAACAAATTATCAGGTCAGATTCCTCCCTCAATTGGTGATGTTACTCAACTGGCTGTACTTTACCTTGATGTTAACAACTTGAGTGGAAATATACCTGGTAGTTTAGCTCAGTGCATGGGGCTTTTTGAACTAAACTTGTCTCAAAACAATCTAGATGGCTTGATACCAGTCAGACTTTTTGCTGACCTTCTATTCACCTTTAGTCTGGACTTTTCACACAACAATCTCACAGGGGAACTACCACCGGTACTTGGTAAATATGGCATTGGTAGTGGTCTAGTGTCCCTTCACATGGAAGGAAACAGGTTTCATGGACAAATTCCAGAAAGATGGCATCTACTAGTATCAACCCAGCAGATTAATCTTTCTCACAATGACTTATCCGGTGTCGTGCCCAAATTCTTTGAGAAACTTGATAAGCTGGACCAACTTGATCTCTCTTACAACAACTTGGAGGGGGCTGTTCCTGCAGGTGGTATCTTCACGTATTCTGCCGAGGTAGTTTTGGATGGCAACAAGGGACTCTGCTCAAATTCCCCCAGGCTAGCGTTACCAATCTGTCCTGACATATCAGGTTCAGCAACTAAAGCGAAGCATCATTTATCATTGCTGGTGACCTCGCTACTAATTGTACTACCACCACTTACTATTGGTTCCCTAGTCTTGATATGGTTTATGCTCACTATTTGGAAGAAAGGGTTGTTTCCATTTTCACGATGGGATCTTGTGTCTAAGATGTTTCCTAATAGAAGAGAATCGAAGTGCATACAACCCCGTGCCATGACGAGAAGAAGCTGAAGAGAGTGTCATACGAGGACATTCCTAAAGCCACCAACTGGTTTTCTTTGGTCCATACTATCAGCTCAATTTGTACTGGTTCAGTTTATGTTGGTAGGTTCAAGTCTGACAAGAGCCTAGTTGCTCATCAAAGTATTCAACTTGAACGAACCTGGTGGATATGATAGTTACCTTATTGAGTGTGAAGTGCTCCGAAGCACCCGCCATAGAAATATAATGCGGCCTGTGACCCAATGCTCAACATTGGATTCACAAAACCATGAGTTCAAAGCACTAATCTTCGAGTTCATGGTCAATGGAAGCCTGGAGACATGGTTGCACTCTGAGCAGCACAATGGAATTCCAGACAAAGTGCTAAGCTTTGGCCAGAGGATATGCATAGCAGCAGATGTGGCTTCTGCTCTTGATTATGTCCACAACGAACTGACGCCTCCTTTGATCCATTGTGATTTGAAGCCGAACAATGTCCTTTTGGATGATGACATGACTGCACGGCTCAGTGACTTTGGCTCAGCGAAGTTTCTATCACCAGGTCTGGTAATTCCTAAAAGCTTGGATGATATTGGAGGGACAATTGGATACGTGGCACCTGGTGAGTTTTACCTTTTCTGTTTCCACTTAATTATAGTTTGTCTTGTACGTGTGTGTATTATTTTAATGCATTACTTCTTCACAGAGTACGGAATGGGTTGCGAGATCTCCGTAGGAGGCGACGTGTATAGTTTTGGAGTGCTTCTACTGGAGTTGCTTACCGGGAAACGACCTACCGATGATATGTTCATGGATGGACTTAGCCTTTGTAAGTTCTGTGAATCCATGTTCCCAGAGAGAGTTGCTGAGATTCTAGATCCTCATATGGCACATGAGGAGCATCAAGGGTGCCCAGAAGCATGGATGCAGAGATATATTGTGCCGTTGGTTGCTCTTGGTCTGTCGTGCACCATAGAATCGCCAAAGGACAGGCCTGGAATGAAAGACGTTTGTGCAAAACTTTCTGATATTAGAGCCTCTTATCTGGAACGTCATGAATATATCAATTCTGTTAAAGCATAATGATTAATTATTGTTAAGAATGTATTTTTGTAACTAGTAGAGTGCATCTTGTACAGTTGCACCCTTTCTATTTGACAAGCTGAAACAAACCATGGGGACAGAGATGTGATTTGCTACTGGCCATAGTTGGATATTGGAAGTATCAACCATGTTTTGTTCTAGATTTGTTGAATTTTTTTTCTATATTGACATGTATGCATTGTCAAATCCTTGCACTAATTTATTTGTAAAGGGTGCTGTATGTAAAGGTGTCTTTCGATGAAATAATATGGTCAGTTTACTAATAAACTCCTCCCCCCACCCCCTGGTTGTCTATTGTTCTTTAAACACTACTCCCTCTGTAAAGAAATATAAGAGCGTTTAGATCACTACTTTAGTGATCTAAACGCTCTTATATTTCTTTATGGAGGGTGTACTTAGCAAGCTGATGGGTAATATTCGAAGGATATGTCTTAAGGGTGCATCCTGCATCAGCAGCCAATTATTATAAAGTAAAGAAAGCTTGGGCTAGACATTAACATAACCAACAATACTCTTTTGCTCTCAAACTGTTATTCCTTGCATTGTTGCTTGAGTTATCCATGGCCTCTAGCCATTATTGTTAAGTATTATTGAAAGGAATGAAATTCATGAATAAGTTTGTTATATGTCTGGAGAGGAACACTAAAGAGACCCATGAACCATGATGGTGTTACTTGAAAGGGATGAAATTCCTGAATAGGCAGAGTAGTACGTGCAAGATAACACTTCTAATTTTTTAGGTGGAGATGACAACAAAAACTTTTGACAAGAGAAATACAGTAACGTGAATTAATAATGATCCATCATTACACTGCCAAGGCATTCGTTCAAGTCAATCTTGAATCTCCACGACATTGTTCTTGGGTAGGCGCAGTGTGACTGTGTGAGCATACTGCACAGTGCACAACATGTTGTTCTGTTTCAACCTGGTGTTTTCTCCGGCTTTATGTGGAAGCGCCATCTCAATATACACTTCCATGAATTTTGTGTAATCCATCCATGAGTTAAAGAGTCTTGCATTGAATATCCAAACCTGCAGTTATGGTTATTCACAAAGCTACACAATATATATCCGAACATGATCAGCATGAATATTTATAATGACACGATGTAATTCTTGTTGGAAAAAATGTATATTTGGTTGATTACTTACCGTGGGAATGAAACAATTACATAAGGTAGGAATGAGAGGAAAAATCTACCGTAACACTTTGAAAAAGGATAAATTTTAAGAACAGTAAAAAAAAGATACTCTCTCCGATCCATGTCGTCGCTGATTTAGGTGGGAGTAGCATGAATCTCAATGCAACCCTGGCCGATGGATCCATGCACGATGGAATTGCTTTTCTCACTCTGTTCCAGCTTCCAACCGCTTTCCTCTCTGTTTCATCGTTTCCAGAGTAAGAGAGAGACCTTCAGGCGAGCAGCGCAGGAGAAGTTTGTGAAGGGAACGCCGCAGACTGGCGGAGCCGGCAGCCGGCAGGGACCTCTCCCCCCTCCCGTCATCGTGCTAGACCTTCGCTTGCGCCTGCGTTCACCTTCGCCATGCCTCTGTTTCTCTTTTTGCCCGAGGCCGGAGGAGTGTGTGCCTGTGGCGGTGGAACCGACGCTCGCCAAAACACCAAAAATCCCGGGCGCCGCCGTGTAAGTATTTGTACGGTTGTACCACCTTCCTCTTCTCCTGTCGGTCTAGCCACACAGAGTCCAGTCCACATCTCAAGCAGAGCATGTTGCCACCGTTCCCTCCGCCGAGGAGGAGCTGTTGGTGCACGTCACATGCTTGTTGTAATGCCCTGCCTATGTTCTTGATGATAAAATCAAGAAATGACCTGCTTAACAAAGTCCACTATCTTTTTTTATTAACATGAGCCTCTCCTAGCATCACCACAAGCATTTTGTTTCTCCTTTTCATCAGGAGAAGGAAAGCAAATTGAATCGGCCCCTTCTGTGTAGCTCAAAAATCCGCAAAGTTATGTCGATGGGTACAGTCGATTCTCAAGCTATCTGCAGAAGATGTGCAGTAGGCCCTGGACTGAAACCCTCTCTCAGTCTCTCGGTCCCATGTTGGCAGTAGGACACCTTGCAGAGTAGCACGTGTTGGATCAGCTTCATGGACCAGTCTTTGCAGACCGTCTCTTTCTGGGTCTCTGAGAGTCATCGTCTCACTTCTCATCCACATGTTGTTCTACCACTGTGGTGTTGGTCTGTGACGGAGGTTACAAGCAAGCCAACACCAAGCGAACTAGTCAAGTCTCCAAGTCTACTCCGGCCTCCAGGGGAGACATGTAGAGAAGGAATGTGCACAGGCATTGGACATGGCACCTTCAGGAACTCTCTGCTCTCTTTCTCCACATGGCACCCTCATTCTCTTGACATATCTTCTCATCTTCATGTCGTCCAACACCATCGCAAAATCCATCAGCAATGGGTCCGAGGTCGACCGGCAGGCCCTCCTCTCCTTCAAGTCCAGCACCAACGATCCCCAGGTTGTCTTGAGTTCATGGAACAGATCGATCGGCTTGTGCAGATGGACAGGGGGTGCTTGCGGTACAACTCTTCCACCTCGTGTGGTCTCACTCAACTTAAGCTCTGCAAACCTTCAAGGTCAGTTATCTCCTTGGGTAGCTAACCTTACATCACTAGAACTAGTAGACCTTTCAAATAATTCCTTCGTAGGAGTCATCCCTGAGAAGTTAGTCACACTTCAACACCTACGATATCTAAAAATTGGAAGGAACAGTCTTGTAGGTAACATTCCTAGATCATTAGCCACTAGTAGATCTCTTAGGTATGTTGATCTCTCAGCCAACCTTCTGGTCGGCACTATCCCAGATGTCCATAAGATGTCAAGCCTCCGAATTCTAGACCTTTCATCTAATGACCTTTCTGGAAGCATACCTTCATCACTGGGAAATGTTTCTTCTCTCGCAGAGATACAGCTTGACACAAACAGTTTATTAGGATCAATTCCAGAAACACTGAGTCGTATTCAAAACCTTAGTGTGCTGAGTTTAGGTAGGAACTCCTTGTCGGGGCACGTCTCGGCCAAACTCTGTAACATGTCATCACTCATTTATCTTGGATTAGAGCAGAATAAGCTTACTGGACGAGTACCATCATGCATTGGAAACATGCTAAAAAACCTTGAATTGCTTTCCATGTGGGGTAACAAATTCGAGGGATTAATTCCATCATCATTAACAAATGCATCGAACCTCCTAGGGATTGATCTTGGTTACAACTTACTAAATGGACGAATTCCATCTCTAGGATCTTTACTTAACTTACAGCTACTAATTCTTGAAAATAACTTCCTAGAAGCTGAAGGTTGGGAATTCCTTGCCTCTCTCGCAAATTGTTCACTGCTAGAAACGTTGGAAATGAGTGGGAATGTCCTGAATGGAAGTCTCCCTAGGTCTGTTGGGAATCTTTCTGCAAGTTTAGCACGTTTAAACCTTGGAAGGAATCAAATCGTCGGCACAATACCAATTGAGATTTTTAACCTTGCAAGTCTCCAAATGTTTGCTATGGACCAAAACTTTCTTTCAGGGGTTATTCCTTCTGTTATTGGGAACCTAGATCAGCTAGTTGTCCTAACCCTATCATGGAACAATTTTTCTGGTCAGATTCCATCTGTAGGTAATCTTTCTCGACTGAGCAAGCTTTCTCTAGACAACAACAACTTGAGTGGGAACATCCCAGCAAGTTTAGGAAATTGCAAGCAACTGGATATGCTAAAGTTATCTTTCAACAGCCTTCAAGGACCAATACCAAGTGAACTCACAAATAGCACTACCCTCCTCAGTTTTGATTTGTCAAACAACAACCTTACAAGATCAATACCACTACAAGTTGGTGCACTGCTTCAACTTGTCCGTCTTGATATTTCCGTCAACAAGTTGTCTGGTCAAATTCCATTCTCACTCGGCCAATGTGTCCAACTAGTGTCTCTAAGATTGAGAAGTAACATGCTTAATGGAAGTATACCTCAGTCTTTCAATGACCTGAAGTCCGTCGATCAGATCGATCTTTCCCAAAACTACCTTGTTGGACCAATTCCAGAGTTCTTTGCGAACATGGTTTATTTGCAGCAACTTGATCTGTCCACCAACTACTTTGAAGGGCCAATTCCAACCGGTGGCATCTTTCAGAATCATAGTGCAGTAATCTTGGATGGCAATGCAGGGCTGTGTGCAAGTGCAACCACCACCTTATCCCAATTCCCACTTTGCCCCACAACATCAGCTGTTGAGAGCAAGAATGCACTCCTATTGGTAAAAATAATTCCTCCAATTGCTATTGCCTTGCTCTCCTTCATATGCTTTGTGGTCACTCTTCTGAATAGAAAGCAAGCAGAAGCAGCTCCATGCTACAAGGAGACAATGAAGAAGATTTCTTATGGTGACATTGTTAAAGCTACCAACTGGCTATCTCCGGTTAACAAGATCAGCTCAAGTTGCACCGGTTCGATCTACATTGGAAGGTTTGAGTTTGACACGGACCTGGTCGCCATCAAGTTATTCCACCTCGAGGAGAATGGTCAATGGTGCGCGCGACAACTTCGTTACCGAGTGCGAGGTGCTGCGAAACACCCGCCATCGTAATCTTATCAAAGCTGTCACCGTATGCTCGACAGTGGACCTAGAGAACAATGAATTCAAAGCTATAGTTTTCGACTTCATGGCCAACGGAAGCCTGGACATGTGGGTGCACCCGAAGCTGCTCCACAATGGCCCCAAGAGAGTACTGAGCTTGGGCCAGAGGTTAAGAATAGCAATGGACGTCGCGTTGGCTCTGGATTATATGCACAACCAGTTGACGCCTCCTCTAATCCACTGCGATTTGAAGCCAGGCAATGTTCTTTTGGACTACGACATGACCGCGAGAGTTGGTGATTTTGGGTCAGCGAGGTTTCTCTCTTCAGTTCCTGGTAGTCCAGAAGATTTGGTTGGTGTGGAAGGAACGATTGGATACATCGCACCCGGTGAGTTCAACTTTGTTTTGAGTATTTTCTTATTGGTTTTTTTCTCTTGTATTAACAATGCCTAAATGCTTTACAGAGTATTGTATGGGATACAAAGTCTCAGCAGGATGCGACCTCTACGGTTTCGGGGTCTTGCTTCTGGAAATGCTCACCGGTAGGCGACCAACAGATGCGATGTTCACCGATGGCCTGAGCCTGCACAAGCTTGTGAGCTCTGCCTTTCCAGGTAGACTTGGAGAGGTTTTAGATGCCCATTTGTCCTACGAGCAGCAGCTTGCGTGTGACAGAGTGTTTATGCGGAGATATATGGTACACTTGGTTGAAGTTGCCCTCCCGTGTTCCATGGAATCGCCTAAAGATCGACCGGGAATGGGAGAAGTCTGTGCCAAAATTTTGTGTCTCAAAGAGGCATTCTTGAGTTCTGCTGATTAACCTGCAAATCTGCACGTTCTTGAATAAAAATCTGCGACGTGGATATCTTTGTTGTAAATCTTGGTTCATCAGGCCAGTTTAGACATGACCATATAGCTCTGCATAATCTCTAGCTATTAATATTTTAATTTCTACAAGGAGTACATGTTGAGTACTGGAGCTCTCTATGTTGGAAAACTAGTACTTTTTTATTTTTTTTGACCGAAACTGGCAGGAGTTCTGCCTTTTTCATTATGTACAAAGTTTATCAGAGAGTGACAAACAGAGGTAGGGGGGAAGCAGAGTACATCGGTAGTCTAGGACTGCTAAACAGCTCCGCTACTCAGAGCGTCCTCTACTCCCATGCCTCCGAAAGGAGGCTAATATCATCTCCCGCTCTAACAAGTACATCCGTAGTAGATCGCGCGGTATCCTTAAAGATCCTTCTGTTTCTCTCAAGCCAAATATTCCACGCAATGTAAACAGCCGCAGTGCATTCATCCACCTGATGTCCTTTTTTCTTCAGTTTTGCCACTTTGTTCCACCAAGAGGAGATAGAGGTTGCGTCCAGTGCAGCCTGAGCTACGAGCGGGTAGAGTGGGTTTGAGATGAAGAACTTGATTTTCTTTTCCGCTTTGATTTTCCACACCTGTTGCAGATGTGGTTGTGGAATGCGAGCCAAGAACTGAACTTGGTAAGCAGATTTGGCCGAGTACTGCCCGCTGGTCGTTAGCTTCCAAGAAATTGTGTCAGGCCTAGGAAGCAATGAAATATTCTGCACTCTCATCCAAAGATTAATGAAGGAATCCATCAGCTCAGCAGAATTGATATTCTGTAAACCTCTCATCCATGGACCTCCACCAAGGGCCTGACTGACGGAGAGTCCTTTGGATCTTGCCATCCGAAAAAGCTTAGGGGCTAGATCTTTTGGAGCTTGGCCATCTAACCATCTATGGTTCCAGAAATTCACCAAATGGCCATCTCCCAACGAAATAGATGTGCAGGCCGCAAAGAGATTAAGGTAAGTTTGATTGCAAGGCACCGGAGTCCCCTTCCATGGCCTGTCCAGATTATCCCATTCTTACCAAGGCCAGCGAAGTCGAAGAGCCCGACCGAAGGCAGTAATATCCTTGATGCCCAGGCCACCCACGCTTAATGGTGCACAGATTCTCTTCCAGTTGACAAGACATTTCCCGCCATGTGCTTCCTCATCGGTGTTCTAGAGAAAATTTCTCCTTAACTTATCAAATTTCTTAGTGAACCAGGTGTTGGGGGAAAATGAAGTGAGAAAGTAGGTGATGCTGGCAGTGAGAACCGAGTTGATCAGGTCTAGGCGGCCCGTTCTATTCATGAGCTTTCCTTTCCAAATAGATAACTTGCTTGTACCCTTGTCCAAAATCGGTTGAAGATCGATTCTCCTCAGATTTCTCAACGAGAGGGGGAGCCCCAAGTACTTGAAAGGGAAAGAACCCACAGAGCCCCCAAAGTTGGATAACAAGCTCTGCACATCAATATGCTGACACTGGATAGGGTAGAACACACATTTGGTGGGGTTGATTGTAAGACCTGAGACACTACCAAAGACCTCAAGAATTCTGATAATGGCCTCAATCTGCTGGCAATCAGGAGTGGCAAAAATTGCCGCGTCATCCAGTGTATTTCTAGAACCTGGGTGCATAAACCTAATCTTCGAATCTGTGTATTCAAAGATGTGCGTCTCAGCATCTGCATTGTCTGAAATTTCTGAGCAACAATGTTCACCATATAATGAAGTGGCATTATAATTGATTATAAATTGAGTAGTGGCAATTCATTGAAATTTACTCTATAGGTTTGAGAAATACTCAAATTTTATTATACAATGGGAGTATCAAGTGTGTAAGTTTAGGGGTTTATCGAATCTCAAGACTAGGAGTATTTGATATCAGTCGGGAAATGCACTTCAAGGTATTACATTTCTAGCATCTGCCTGAATGGTGTCTATGCACGTGTTGACTGGAATTCAATTGGTTCAAAGGTGAAGCTGTGATGCAACCAGAGTCCGTTTCTACAATGCCTTTGCATATGAAGGCAATGAGGCTGACTCGAACACTTGTCAACAGAAGGGGGGAGTACTAAACTGAACATATTATGTCATGGAAAAACATCTTTACATACGGCGTCCGTTGCAAATTAATCAGCACAAGAATTTTGCAATACATACATGTCGACGTCAAAACAAAAAATAAAGAACAAATCTACAACAAAGCATGGTTGATGCTTTCAGTATCCAATTATGGCTAACTGCAACTCACTTCTCTGTCCTCCAAGTCTGTTTCAGTTTGTCAAATAGACAGGGCAAAAGCTGCACCCTACTAGTTAAAATAATACTCCCTCCGTAAACTAATATACGAGCGTTTAGATCACTACTTTAGTAATCTAAACGCTCTTATATTAGTTTACAGAGGGAGTTCATTCTTAACGACAATGAATCAGTATGCTCTAGCAGAACTGATATATTCATCAATCATCATGGCATTCCAGAAAAGAGGCTCTAATAGCAGAAAGTTCCGCATAAACATCTTTCATTCCAGGCCTGTCCTTGGGAGATTCCATGGTGCACGACAGCCCGAGAGCAACCAATGGGACGACATATCTCTGCATCCATGCTTCTGCGCTTCCTTGATGCTCCTCATGCGCCATACGAGGATCTAGAATCTCTGCAACTCTGCCTGGGAGCATGGATTCACAGAACTTACAAAGGCTGTGTCCATCCACGAACATATCATCGGTAGGTCGTTTTCCGGTAAGCAACTCCAGCAGAAGCACTCCAAAACTATACACGTCGCCTCCTACGGAGATCTCGCAACCCATCCCATACTCTGCGAAGAAGTAATGCATTAAAATAATAAACACACATACAAGACAAACTATAATTAAGCGGAAATGGAAAACGTAAAACTCACCGGGTGCCATGTACCCAATTGTTCCTCCAACATCATCCATGCTATTAGGAATAGCCAGACCTGGTGATAGGAACTTTGCTGAGCCAAAGTCATTGAGCCGTGCAGTCATGTCATCATCCACAAGGACATTGTTTGGCTTTAAATCACAATGGATCAAAGGAGGCGTCAGTTGGTTGTGGACATAATCAAGAGCAGAAGCCACATCTGTTGCTATGCTTATCCTCTGGCCAAAGCTTAGCACTTTGTCTAGGATTCCATTGTTTTGCTCAGAATGCAACCATCTCTCCAGGCTTCCATTAACCATGAACTCAAAGATTAGTGCTTTGAACTCATGGTTTTGTGAATCCAATGTTGAGCATACGGTCACAGGTCGCATTATATTTCTATGGCGGATGCTTCGTAGCACTTCACACTCAATAAGGTAACTATCATATCCACCAGGTTCACTCAAGTTGAATACTTTGATGGCAACTAGGCTCCTGTCGGACTTGAACCTACCAACATAAACTGAACCAGTGCAGGTTGAGCTGATAGTATGGACCAAAGAAAACCAGTTGGTAGCTTTAAGAATGTCCTGGTATGACACTCTCTTCAGCTTCTTCTCATCATGGCACGGGGCTGTATGCACTTCTCTTCTATTAGGAAACATCTTGGACACAAGATCCCATTGTGAAAATGAAAACAACCCTTTCTTCCAAAGAGTGAGCAGAAACCATAACAACACTAGGGAACCAATAGTAAGTGGTGGTAGTACGATTAGCAGTGAGATCGCCAGCAAGGACAGTTGGTGCTTTGTTTTAGTTGCTGATGCTGAGATGCGAGGACAAAGTGGTAATGCTCGCCCAGAGGAATTTGAACAGAGTCCCTTGTTGCCATCCAAAACTACTGCGGCAGAATTCTCAAAGACCCCATTTGTAGGAACAGACCCTTCCAAGTTATTGTAAGATAGATCAAGTTGCTTCAGCATATCAAGTTGCCCAAAGAATTCAGGCACGGCACCGGATAAGTCATTATGAGAAAGATTAATCTGTTGGGTTGATACTAGTAGATACCATCTTTTTGGAATTTGTCCATGAAACTTGTTTCCTTCCATGTGAAGGGATACTGGACCATTACCACTGCCATGTGTACTAACTACCAATGGTAGTTCCCCTGTGAGATTGTTGTGTGAGAAGTCCAGAACCAAGGAGAGTGGAGGATAAGCAAACAGTTCGGATGGTACTGACCCATCAAGATTGTTCCGAGACAAGTTCAGTTCAAGAAGTCCCTTGCACTGACCTAAACTACCAGGTATGTTTCCACTCAAGTTGTTATTGTCAAGATAAAGTTTGCCAAGTTGGGCGATGTCACCAACTGAGGGAGGGATCTGACCTGATAATTTGTTCTTTGATAGATTTAGGATATATAAGTTTCGTAGCTTCCCGATGATAGAAGGTATGCTTCCAGAAAGAAAATTGCTTTCCATCCTAAGTGAAGTGAGATTAACAAGATTGGTAATCTCAACAGGTATGGAGCCCGAAATTCGGTTTGACCCAAGCGATAAATCTTGTAGCCTCCTGGAAAGATTAACAATTGATATAGGTAGGCTGCCATTTAGAGCATTCCCTTCCAACGACAACTTTATCAGCTGGGTGAAATTTGCTAGAGATGTAAGAAATGACCAGTCATGTGCTTCTAGCAAGTTCCTTCCTAAATCTAACCGGCGCAAGTTTGCCAACGAACCAAGAGAAGGAACAGAGCCATGTAGCGAGTTGTTTGAAAGATCAAGTGTTTGGAGATTTAACATGTTGGTTAGTGAAGCAGGGATCAGGCCCTCCAGCCTGTTGCTTCCCATGATAAGGAACTGGAGGTTTGGTAGCAAGTAACCAATGTGAGATGGCATCTGTCCAACAAGGGCATTGCTGACCACACCGAAGTATTCGAGTGATGTCATGTTGTAAAGAGACAACGGGACAATCCCTGATAAACTGTTGAAACCTAGGTCAAGCTCAAGGAGTTTTGTAATGTGACCTAAAGTCTCTGGAATTAATCCTGATAACTTATTTTGGCCGAGCAATATAGAGGTGAGGGAAGAAGCATTGCCTATTGAAGGAGGTATGCTTCCAGAGAGCAAGTTCTCTGTCAGGCGAAGAAATTTGAGTGCTGTGACCTTACGGAAATGTGGGATGAGACCAGCTAAAGAATTCATCTGGAGATCAACCACAGAAAGCTTGGATGAGTTATCAAACAAAGTAGAGGGGATCACTCCAGAGAGGTTATTACGTGACAGTATAAGTGTGCTGAGTGAGACGCTGTTGGCCAGTGAGACAGGGATGCCACCGGTAAGTGTGTTGTTTGCAAGGTTGACATAGCTAAGAGAACTGCTAGTGCCTAGTGAAACAGGGATGTTACCTTGAAGATTGCTGCTGGCAAGATTCAGTGTATGGAGGTTTGGAAGCCTACCCAACTCTTCGGGGATGGTTCCTACAGATGATTATCGGCAAGGTTCATCCGGGAAAGAAATGTCAGGTTGCCGACGCATCCAGATAACTGCCCACGAAGACGAGTGGAGGTGAGGTTAAGAGAGACCACCCGGGGCGGAAACTTGGTGCCACAAATGACCCCTTTCCAGCTACAAAAGTCAAGCGAGTCATTGCTCCATGAGTGTAGGATGCCAAAGGGATAGAAGGTGATGCCAGATTTAAAGCAAATGAGGGCACGGCGATCAATGTCGGACATATTTGCTTGTGTGGCAGCTAATGTTGATGAGTTGAAGGAGAAAAGGCTGAGCAAAATACAGAGCAGAGACAAGACTGAGGGCATGATGCCGATGTGAAAGAATCAAAGAATAGAGAATGCTAACGTTGGAGCTTGGATGATCTTGGGTGAAGGATGTGTCTACAAGACATGGACGTGAAGGTGTATGCTTGACTGGACACGGCAGGTCAATGTAAACGTGTGTGCAAGGAGGGAAAGGGCAAGGAGACTTCTGAATGAAAACGCGTGTGGACTGACTAGCAGAGCTGTGGTAGGTGCAGAGGACTGCCAGCAGCAAAAGCGGCATGTTTGACAGCAGCATCGAACTAGGAAGGAACAAACGAAGCTTAAGTGGTGAGATCTGGGATTGTCCACCCAAATCACGTAAGCAAATCCGAACGCAGGGATTTAGTGCTGCACTAACATCCGCCGCGGCGTTGGCTAGCCCCGCTAACTAAACTGCCGACGAGCAGCGGCTACAGTCCCGAAAAGGAGGAACACTAGGGGAGGCGCGGCGACGGCCGGTGGTGGCGTCGCCGGCGAGGCGCGCGTTCTCGGGAGGCGGCGGCCGCGCGTTGAGGCGGCGAGGGGAGGATGGAGTGGGGACTGGTGGAGGTGCTGGACGCAGGGAAGGAAGGCAGCAGACGACGGCCGGCGGTGAGTCGGACCAAAACAGGCGCGGAACACGAGCACGAAGATCAAACGGATGGCCGGCTCACACTAGTCCGAGCGATAGAAATTTTGTTCAAATTTGTTCCAAAAATGGATACGGTCACTGGATGGTTAGCTCCCGCAGACGAACTGGTCCGGGACCAGGTTGTTAGACTAAAGAACTTGTCCACCACAGCTGACTTGAGCTGGTCAGCGCAGCTGCCGGTGCCGCCCTTGCATGGCGCATGCACGAACAACACGTCTCTATCCATACGTGCAAATAGGATCTATTGTCAGGCAGTTAGTGTGTATGTGTGTGCGTATGTAATCTCTCTCCTCCCTCTGATGTATCTCTATATCATGTACTGCCCCGCATGGGAGGAATATAATCTTGTGTTGAGCTCAATCTTTAAACTTAACATGGTATCAGTTTGATCCACCCACTGCTTCCGCCATGGCCGCTGAGGCCGACGCCGCCGCCGCCGCTGCCAGCGCCGTCGGTGTTGCCGCGGCCTCCTCTCCACCGACCTCTTCTTCCCTATCCCCTCCGGCTTCCATGCCGCTTCCCACCTCCCCACTGCCCAGCACCACTCCTCCCCTCGGCGCCCTCTCCACGCCGCTCCCTCTCCAAACGGTGCCGCCGGCTGCCGCCTTTCTCCCGTCATCCTATGCCCACGCCATGCGCGTCGAGAGCGCCATTATCAACCTCAACGTCCGGCTGGCCATGAACGGGTCGAACTACACCGTCTGGCGCGGCTTGATGCTCGAGGTCATCGACCAATATGATGTCGCCGCCTGGATCTCGCCGGACTTCACCGACCACAGCAGCGACGTCGCATGGAACATCGTCAACAAGGCGGTCAAGAGGTGGTTCTTGGGCACGATGGTCACGGAACTCGCGGCCTTCATCCTGGACCGGGAGGCCTCCGTCGCCCAAACCTGGTCCTCCATTGAGGCCCTCTTCGTCAACAACCGCCGGGCGCGGCGGTTCCAGCTGACGACGGAGCTTTACACCATCCGCCAGGGAGACTCGCCGGTCTCCTCGTTTTGTGCACGTCTCAAGGGCGTCGCCGACGCCCTCCGCGATGCCGGCAAGGTGTTGGACGACGATGAGCTCGTCATCCAGCTCCTCCGTGGCGTCAACAAAGACCGACTTCAAACCACGGCGAAAATCATCGAGAAATCACCCAACCCCGTTTCTTTTGATGTTGCTGTAGGCATGCTCTTGCACGATGAAATCGGTGCTGACTACTCTGGCTCCAGCTCTCACAGCGCCCTCGCTGTCCACCACAAGCCTCCGCCGTCCTCGGGCGGCACCTCGGGCAGCCCGGCCAGGCCGCCGACACCGGGCTCCGGCGGCGGCAAGCCCGACTCTCCTTCGCCAAATCAAGGGCACAACAAGCGCCGTCGCTACACCAACAACGGCGGCTATCAGGGCGCCGCGGCTACTACACCACCATGGACGGGGCAGGTCTACGCCTACCCGATGGCCCTGCCTCCTCCGCCTCGTCCCGCCTCCAGCATCCTCGGCCGGCCGCCCCATGCATTGGCTGCCTTCGGTGGTCATCTTCAGCAGCCGTATCACATGCAGCAGCCCCTTCCGTCCTTTCAGCATCAGCAGCAGCAGCAGTTCATCACCGCCCCTGTCCAGCACCACCAACAGCAGCAGTATCTCCCTGGCGGACAGCAGCAGTATCTCCCTCCGCAGCCGAACGCCGACGTCCACGCTGTTGATCATGCGGCGCTGATGAACGCCCTCCACAACCTGTCGCTGCAGTCGCCCAGCGGCGGCTGGGTCGCCGACTCCGGTGCTTCTACTCACCTCGTGAACGATCCCGGTATGCTCTCATCCGTCGTCCCTGTATCAAATTATCCCCCAGTCTTTGTTGGCAACGGTAGCTCTTTGCATATTAGTCATGTCGGGTCTACTTCTCTTCCTAATCCCAACCGGCCTCTTTATCTCAATAATGTTCTTGTTGCCCCTGATATCATCAAAAATCTTCTTTCTGTACGGCGCTTAAACACTGATAATAACACTTCGGTTGAATTTGACCCTCATGGCCTCTCTGTGAAGGATTATCCAACCAAGGCGGAACTTCTTCGATGCAACAGTGAAGGCGATATGTACGATGTCTTTCCTCCAGCAGCGCCCGTTGCCCTCGCCGTCACCGTTTCACGCCTCACCAACCTTTGGCACCGCCGCTTGGGTCATCCCGGAGACGTCCCGTTTCGTCACAATAATTTGTTTGATCATTGTAATAAGCCTGTCACGGATGGACGTTTGTGTCACGCCTGTCAGCTCGGCAAACATGTGCGGCTGCCGTTTTCCTCCTCCACTAGTTTTACTACGGCACCTTTCGATCTCCTTCATTGTGATTTATGGACTGCTCCTTTATCTAGTGTCTCGGGAAATAAATATTATCTCTTGATCATTGACGATTTTTCACATTATCGCTGGACCTTTCCTCTTAAACTTAAATCGGATGTCCCCGCCGTGTTTCGTCACTTTCATGCTTACGTTCGTACACACTTTGGTCGGACCATTCGGACTCTCCAATGTGATAACGGACGTGAGTTTGATAGCGCACAAAACCGCGACTTCCTTCTTCCTCATGGAACGGTGATGCGTTTTTCTTGCCCGTACACGTCTTCGCAAAACGGGAAAGCGGAACGTGCCATCCGTTCCACCAACGACGTGGTTCGGACACTCTTACTACAAGCATCTATGCCACCACGTTATTGGGCTGATGCTCTCACCACGGCCACCTTACTCCTCAACCTTCGTCCGACCAAAACCCTTGCCCTCGCCACACCACACGAGACTCTCTACAAGACCCCGCCCAACTACTCCTCGCTTCGCGTTTTCGGTTGCCTCTGCTACCCGAACACCGAGGCCACCTCGCCACACAAACTAGCAGCTCGTTCGGTTGCCTGCGTCTTCATCGGCTACCCCCCGGACCACAAAGGGTACCGTTGCCTCGACGCCACAACCAACCGTGTCTACACTTCGCGCCATGTAGTGTTTGACGAGTTCGTCTTTCCTTTCTCCAAAATTCCAGCTGCCTCTCCCACGTCTGATCTCTCTGGTTTGGCTCAGCTAGATGTCCCCGTGCCCACACGTGCTCCCGCTCCCTTGGTGCCCTCTCCGGCTGACGCTGCCATCACCATGCCATCCGTTCCACCCGGCGGACCCTCTGCCCCGACAGTCGCTGCGTCGAACACCCAGCCTACCCCGGCGCCCCTTCCGCCATGCAGCATTGTTGCCCCATCAGCCTCTCAGCCAAACACGTCTGCTGCCGCATCCACTGCTTCGCAAAGCCACACCGGTGCTCACACTCCTCCATCTGCTGCGTCCCGTGCTAACACATCCCCTAGTCCTGCCTCTTCTTCCACCGGCAGTCCCACTACTCCTCGGCCTCTTCCACCTCACGCCGTCGCCGTCGCTCCGCCTGCTAACCCTCACACCATGCGCACCCGCGCCAAGTCCGGTTTCCATCTACCGTCGCGACGTCTTCATTTCTTTGCCACCATGCACGATGTTTCTTCTCTTCCTCGTAACTACCGTGCTGCCCTTGCCGATCCATGTTGGGCCAGCGCTATGAGTGACGAGTATCAAGCTCTCATTCAAAATGAGACTTGCACTCTTGTTCCTCGACCCTCCGCAGCTCCGGTCATTAGTGGGAAGTGGGTTTTTCGACACAAATATAACTCCGATGGCACTTTTATAAGGTGCGATGGGTGGTCCGTGGTTTCTCTCAGACCGAGGGCATTGACTACGAAGAGACCTTCTCTCCAGTCGTCAAGCCAAGCACTATCCGTGTCGTCCTCTCTCTCGCTACCTCTCACTCATGGCCCATTCATCAGTTAGACGTCAAAAACGCCTTCCTTCACGGACACCTTACCGAGACCGTTTACTGCCAGCAGCCGCTCGGTTTCGAAGACCCCGTCGCCCCGTCTCACGTTTGTCTTCTTAAGAAATCACTGTACGGCCTTAAACAAGCCCCGCGCGCGTGGTTCACTCGTTTCGCCGCCTTCGCTGCTTCTATCGGGTTCGTTGCTTCTAAATGTGATACCTCTCTTTTCATTTACAAGTCAACGAACCACACCGCCTACCTACTTCTCTACGTCGACGATATTATTCTCACAGCGTCGTCCACTTCTTTCCTAACTTATATCATCTCCCTTCTCAGTCGCGAATTCTCTATGGCCGATCTAGGAGCCCTATCTCATTTCCTTGGCATCGCCGTCACTCGCTCGCCCTCGGGTCTCCACCTTTCTCAGCGGCAATATGCCTTGGATATTATTGAGCGCGCTGGTATGTCCGACTGTCATCCCATTCGCACCCCTATCGACTCCGGCGCTAAGCTTTCCATCTCCGACGGTGATCTCCTCGACAACCCTACTCTCTACCGCAGCTTGACCGGCGCTCTCCAGTACATCACTATCACCCGCCCTGACTTGTCCTACGCTGTCCAGCAAGCCTGTCTCTTCATGCACGCTCCCCGCTCCTCCCACTATAACCTCGTCAAACGCATCATTCGTTATCTCAAAGGTACCCTAGACTTCGGCCTCCATATCTACCCATCCTCGCCTACCACTCTCGTAGCATATTCTGACGCCGATTGGGCCGGTTGCCCCGACACTCGCCGCTCTACTTCTAGATTTTGCGTTTTTCTTGGGGATAATTTGATATCTTGGTCGTCGAAACGACAGCTTACTGTTTCCAGGTCGAGCGCTGATGCGGAGTACCGGGCGGTTGCCCACGTCGTGGCCGAGACGGCTTGGTTGCGCCAGTTGTTGCAGGAGCTCCATCAGCCCATCGCCAAGTCTACGGTGGTGTATTGTGACAATGTTTCTGCTATGTATATGTCCGCTAACCCTGTGCAGCATCGACGGACGAAACATATTGAGATCGACATTCATTTCGTACGTGACAAAGTCTCTTTGGGCGAAGTTCGCGTGCTTCACGTTCCTACAACCTCTCAGTATGCGGACATCTTCACGAAGGGGTTGCCCACTGCTATATTCACTCAGTTCCGGTCCAGTCTCAACGTTCGGGAGGCCCACGCTGAGACTGCGGGAGGCTGTTAGACTAAAGAACTCGTCCACCACAGCTGACTTGAGCTGGTCAGCGCAGCTGCTGGTGCCGCCCTTGCATGGCGCATGCACGAACAACACGTCTCTATCCATACGTGCAAATAGGATCTATTGTTAGGCAGTTAGCGTGTATGTGTGTGCGTATGTAATCTCTCTCCTCCCTCTGATGTATCTCTATATCATGTACTGCCCCGCATGGGAGGAATATAATCTTGTGTTGAGCTCAATCTTTAAACTTAACACAGGTAACACTAAAGATGCTTAAGGGCATCTCCAACAGACTCTCATACCGTCCGACCTGGTCCTGTATCGGTTCGCTCGGCAGTCTGAACATTCATTTTTCTGCAAATCGGAAGCAAACTGGAGAAAGGCTTTACGGGCGTCTGGACCGCTGCCACGCAAACGTCCGACGAGGAGATCGACGAGGCGGAGGGTGAAGTGTGCGACGAGGACGACGTCGCCAGCTCCGATACGGCCGCGCACTGCCGCCACAACGACGAAGTCGGCACGTCCGCGGGCACCGCCGGCAGCGAGGAAGAGTAGAGCAAGGTAGGTCGCCGGCGCTCGGGTCCCAGGAAGGCCATGACTCCTCCCCTCCCGTTGAAGCTAAGCTTGATAGGCTCATCATCGTCGGCCGATTAGCCGCTTGCAGGCTACGGAGGCAAAGCTTCATTTTCCCGGGCTTACGGCCCGCCGGACATGAGAAACAGGCGCCGACGGTCATTTAGACTAGGTTTAGAGTACGGTTTAGTTGAAATATGTCGAAATGTAATGCATTTGCTCCGGTTTAGATGAAAAGCGTCCGTTTTTATGTAAAAAAATTATCCAAATATGAATGAATATTGTCCGGTTTGTTTAAATATATATCAAATTTGTTCACTTTCGTTAAATTTCTTCCACGGTCATTTACGGGTACAGTTGGATGGCCGACTCCCGCATCAGTGTCCGCGAACGTATGCGGTGTCCAGTTTGGGGTCAACGTTGGAGATGCCCTAATTAACCATTAAGATGATTCTCTCTTATTCATTCCCTGCAATTTGTAAGTAATTAAATGTTTCTTCACCTAGTAGATCTCGTAAAAGTTACACAAACTCATTCAAAACACATGTTTAAACTTGTTTATGGCTTAATTCAATTTAGGTAACACATTCACATCACGCAAATCTAATTCGACTCTTGGAAGCATATGTTCATGCGCCCCAAAAATGTTTTTGTATATGTCAAAAAAAAAAGTGTGTTCATTGCCACACCCAAATGGTACTGGAAATATTTAGGGGAGTGGGGAGCTTAAGCATTTATCTGCTTATTGAGAGAAGTATATTGCAGTACATATGAAGCCAACTATTTATCTGCGTATACAGAGAAGTATATTGCAGTACATATGTGCAGTTGCAAGTTTTGGAAAAGGTTGTATTAATAATTGTGTGTTGTGCACATTGCCTCAGATTTCTAAGAAATGATTATTCTCGATGAAAAATAACTTTAAACAATACAAGCTTTAGGTCTTCGTTTTGAATTGATACTGTTAGGGCAACTCCATCCGTCCATCAAGGAACACCAAATGGACGGCACACAATGCTTGCGGACACGTCCCGACGTGTCCACGGGAAGCCGGTCGGGCGGAGGCCATCCAACCAGACCAAATAAAAGCGGACGCCGATTTTTCATTCATTTCCAAATTATTTTTTACATAGTAGAAGAACCCTAAGAACAACCAAAAAGAATACTTTACTCCTCCCCGTCGGAGGTGAGGTCCATGGGCCCCGTGCGGGATGGTCTGGCCTCGTCGTCGTTGGCGGCTGGCGCGAACGAGGCGAAGCTGACGACCGAGTTGTGTTGCTCCGGCGTGTTGTCGTCCTCCACCTTTGGCCCTTCGAAGATCAGCATGTTGTGCTTTGTCTCGTTGACGCGGAGCTGCCAATGTTTTGCGGCGGATGGTGCGGACGCTTTGCACAGGCGCAAGCATCGCCCGACAAATGTCGATGGTGCCCGGACCCGCCGCAACCATGGCCACAACGGCAGCTTCGGGCGTGCGCTCCGCCGCCGCCGGCCGGTGCTCCTCTTGGAGCGACAGATTGTACTGCTGCTCAGCCTCCACCTCCATCGGGGTGGGCGCCTGCTCCTCCTCTACCTCTGCCAGCGCCCCGACTATAGTGATGCTCCGCCTGTAGCAGACTGAACCCGGACACCGACGGCTCCTCCACCAACGCGAGCGGCTGCTCCTCCTCCATGGCGATCTCGCGCCATGGTCATGGGGTTTCCCTCCTCCTCCTCCTCCTCCTCCTCCTCCTCCGAGCTCAGATGTTGGCCGGCATCAATGCGGGCCTGGCATCAGACCTTCGCCGTGATTTGGGCACGACGTGCCGATGTGAGCTGCATGTACCACGTAGCAAAGGACCGCGCCATGGAAAACGACGAACGAGGAAGTGATGTTGGGGAACGTTGCATGGAAAACAAAAAAATTTCTACGCACACGCAAGATCTATCCATGGAGATGCATAGCTACGAGAGGGGGAGTGTGTCTACGTACCCTCATAGACCGTAAGCGGAAGTGTTAGAACAACGCGGTTGATGTCGTCGAACAACTTCACGATCCAACCGACCGAGTACCGAACGTACGGCACCTCCGCGTTCAGCACACGTTCAGCTCGGTGACGTCCTTGACTTCTTGATCCTGCAAGACGGCGAGGTAGTGGATGAGTTTCGGCAGCACGACGGCATGGTGACGGTGATGGTAATGCTATCTCCGCAGGGCTTCGCCCAAGCACTGCGAAAATATGACCGAGGGCCGGAACTGTGGAGGGGGGCGCCGCACACGGCTAAGACAATGTTGTAACTTCTTTTGGGGCGCCCCCTCTCCTCTATTTATATATGTGTAGGGGCTTGGAGTAGAAGGAATAGTGCCACGTGAACAGTAACCGTGAATAGTACACACGTGGACTTGGACTCCAAAGTCCAATCCTATTCCTACTAGGACTCTCCCTTTTTTCTTCCCTAGCCGCGTGGGCTTTTGAGGACTTGGTGCGCCTGGCCCAATAAGGCCAGGGCGCCTCCCCTTAGCCCATGCCAGCCCTTGGGACGTGGTTGATCCACTTGTGGACTTCCGGACCCCTTCGGAATCCTCCGGAACCTTCTGGAAGCTTCCCGGTACAATACCGAAAAAACTGCACTTTTTTCCGGAACCCAAAATATGACTTCCCATATATAAATATTTACCTCTCGACCATTCTAAGACTTCTCGTGACGTCCGGGATCTCATCCTGGACTCCGAACAATATTCGGTTACCAATTCACATAACTCATATAACACTATATCGTCAACGAACGTTAAGCGTGCGGACCCTACGGGTTCGGGAATGATGTAGACATGACCGAGACGCCTCTCCGGTCAATAACCAATAGCGGAACCTGGATGCCCATATTGGTTCCTACATATTCCACGAAGATCTTATCGGTCGAACCGCAATGACAACATATGTAATTCCCTTTGTCCGTCGGTATGTTACTTGCCCGAGATTCGATCGTCGGTATCTCCATACCTAGTTCAATCTCGTTACCGGCAAGTCTCTTTACTCGTTCCGTAATACATCATCCCGTAACTAACTCCTTAGTCACTTTGCTTGCAAGCTTCTTATGATGTGCATTACCGAGAGGGCCCAGAGATACCTCTCCGAAACACGGAGTGACAAATCATAGTCTCGATCCATGCCAACTCAACGGACACCTTCGGAGATACCTGTAGAGCATCTTTATGATCATCCAGTTACGTTGTGACGTTTGATAGCACACAAGGTATTCCTCCGGTATCCGGGAGTTGCATGATCTCATGGTCTGAGGAACATGTATTTGACATTCAAGAAAGCAGTAGCAATAAACAGAACGATCATATGCTAAGCTAACGGATGGGTCTTGTCCATCACATCATTCTCCTAATGATGTGATCCCGTTATCAAATGACAACTCATGTCTATGGTTAGGAAACCTTAACCATCTTTGATCAATGAGCTAGTCTAGTAGAGGCTCACTAGGGACACGGTATTTGTTTATGTATTCACACATGTATTTAAGTTTCCGGTCAATACAATTCTAGCATGAATAATAAACCTTTATCATGAACAAGGAAATATAAAATAATAACAACTTTATTATTGCCTCTAGGGCATATTTCCATCAAGTGAAAGGGTGAGAAATGGGTGGTTGGACGACGGATGAGGATGTGAACGGGTGGTTGGACGACAGCTTGGACGGTGGGAGAAGGGCTCTGAGAGTTAGGGTTTTGGGGCGTGTCTGCCCGACTTTAAAAAGTAGGGGCAGGCAGAGCGACGGGGTGAATGCGGACATTGGCCGGAGTATGCTTCTCTGTCGCCGCACCGGTGTGAATGCCGAGTAGGCGGACGACCGGTCATTGGGTAGGCTACCATACGATCAAGTCCTCTATGTCCAGCATGAATGCGACGCACAGATAGGGTTCTAGATCGAGCGGACGCGGCGAGATAGGGGTTTTTGGGTTGGTCTGGGTGTCGGAGTCTCGTGGTGGACATCTGGACTCCCCCCAAACGGGGAAATATCATGTGCTCCCAATCTTGGGGTGCTCCCCATGCTCCAATTTCAAAATATTAATTTTAAATGTTTCAAAAATTCTGAAAAATGTGAATGTTCACAAGGAATGTTACTACAACCCCTAAAAATTTCAGGTCCAAAATCGAAATGTACATAGTGTCAAATGTGAATAGTGTCAAATGTTGTTTTTGTCTTTTTATGACACTATTCATGCTAGATTTCATATTTTTGTTTCTCAATGTTATTTTAGAGTTTGGACCTGAAATTTTTAGAAGTTGTAGTCACGTTCCTTGTGAACATTCACATTTTTTCAGAATTTTTAGAAACATTTAAAATTGATTTTTTTGATGTTGAAGCATGGGGAGCACCTGATATTTCCCGTCCCCCAAACCTTTCCCCAGTTTGGTGCCGGTTTGTGTGATTTCGGCGTTCGAACCGGTCCGGTCATTTTGATTTGTCCCGGGTTGTCTCAATGGCGGGTGGTCTTGCCCGCGGGCCTCGGTGAAGGTAAAGTGTGGGTTAAGAGAACATTGTTTTGGTGACTGAGCTCGCTGGAGCTCGAAAAAATTGAAAAAATGGAAGTTCAAACTTTCCGATTTCAAAAAAATCTGAAAAAAATTGTGCAAGTAAACAAGGATGTTATGTCTATGTGTGTAAATTTTTGGAATGAAATACCTTGAAACGCGATCTGTACAAAAAAAGATAAATTCATGACCTGAGAGGATGAATAGTATCATGTGTTAAAAAGTCTCGTTTTTTTTTGCACAGCCATCATTTCATCGTATTTTGTCCTGAAAATTTATACACATGTTATGCCTTATGCATATCTATATTTTTTTCAGAATTTTTTAAAACATAAACATATGAATTTTGAATTTGGAGGCCTCCATGGAGGCCGAGCTCCAAAAGCAATTTTCGATGGGTTAAGATCTAATTTCTTGGATTTTTAGCATCTCGAAGGGTTATGATGCGACCACAGCCGTTGGATCTTAACTGTCGTGCTCCGCACCTGTTTGGTCCGAGTCTGTGCCGATTTACCGCCGTCGGCCGGTGCCTTCCTTCCCGGCGTCCAACGCCTCCACCAGTCCCCTCTCCATCCTCCCCTCGCCGAATCAACAAGCGGTCGCCGCCTCCCGAGTCCGGGTGGGTCGCCACGCCGCGCCGACGACGCCACGACCGGCCGTCTCCTACCCGCCGTCGTCGCGCCTCCCCTAGGGTTCCTCCTTTTCGGGCCCGCAGCCGTAGCTCGTTGGATTATCTCAGCAGTTTAGTTAGCGAGGCTAGCCCTCGCTGCGGCGGCTCCCTACGGCGAGCTTCGCTGTCAGCCCCGGCGCGTGGAAGATGATTGAGCAGTACTCGTGTCGGTAAGTCCTGCAGTAGATTCCAATCTGCCATGATGAAATGGATGAGATTCGTCTGTCCGTCCGAAATCCCTGTGTTGCCATCTTGTCCCATTCGATTAACCAAGCATGTCAATTATCAAGAATGTTAGTGCAGCACTAAATTGCAATGCAGGATTTTTGTTGTTGAAGAAGAAGGGGTGCATGAGCATGGGCCGTTTGGATTTGTTTATGCGATTTGGGTGGACAATCCCAAATCTCACCACCTCAGACTTGGTTTGTTCATTCCTAGTTCGATGTTGCTGTCAAGCTTGCCGCTCTTGCTGTTGGCAGTCCTCTGCACCCACTACAGCTCTACCCAGTCGCAGTCTGCAGTCCACACGCGTTTTCATTCAGATGGCCATCAGAAGTGTTTGTTTCAGTCTTCTGCATTCCCTTTCCCTTGCAGGCCTGCACAAATGTTTACATTGAAGCAGCCGGCCATGTCCAATCAAGCATGCGTACCTTCACGTCCTTGTCTGGTAGACAAATCCTTCAAAAGGCATTTCCACCCAAGATCGTCCAAGCTGCAACCTTAGCACTCCAAGTTCTTTCTGTTGGTTCTTTCACATCCAGTAAACTCTGCACATCACGCCCTCAGTCTTGTCTCTGTTCTTTATTTTGCTCAGCCTTTTCTGCTTCAACACATCGATACTAGCTACAACATAAGCAAACATGTCCGAGATCGATCGCCAGGCCCTACTTTGCTTCAAGTCTGGCATCAGCTTCGATCCCCTTGGCATCCTAAACTCATGGAGCAATGGTTTGCTTGACTTTTGCAGTTGGAAGGGGGTCACTTGCGGCACCAAGTTTCCACCCCGGGTGGTCTCTCTTAACCTCACCTCCGCCCGTCTCGGTGGGCTGTTATCTGGATGCGTCGGCAACTTGACTTTTCCATCCTGGATGAACCTTGCCGATAATCATCTGTCGGGAACCATCCCCGAAGAGTTGGGCAAGCTTCCAAACCTCCATACACTGAATCTTGCCGGCAACAATCTGGAAGGTAACATCCCTGATTCACTAGGCACTAGCAATTCACTTAGCTATGTCAATCTTGCAAACAACACTCTTACCGGTGTCATCCCTCTCTCATTGGCCAATTGCTCCTCACTCAGCACACTTATACTGTCACGTAATAACCTCTCTGGAGAGATCCCTTCTACTTTGCTTGATAACTTATCTAAGCTTACTAAGGTTGATCTCCAGACGAATTCTTTCACTGGTCCCATCCCACATTTCCATCATAACTTTCAAATTTTTTGTCTGACAGAGAACTTCCTCTCTGGAAGCATACCTAATTGAATAGGAAATGTTTCTTCCCTCGCTTCTATATTGCTCAGCCAAAATAGGTTATCGGGATTAATTCTGGAAAGTTTGAGTCACATTACAGAACTGCTTGACCTTGACCTAAGTTTCAACAGTTTATCAGGTAATGTTGCATTTCCTCTTTACAACATGTCTTGACTCAAAAACTTTAGTGTTGGTAGCAATGGCCTTTTTGGACGCATCTCACATTGGTTACTCTCTACCAAACCTCCAGTCCCTGATAATGGGAAGCAACAGACTGGATGGTCTGGTCCCTGCTTCAGTTAGTATTAGGGAGGAAGTTGCTAGAAGCACACAACTGGTTATTCCTTACATCTTTAGCAAATTGCTCCCAATTGGCAAAGTTGTCCTTGGAAGGGAATGCTTTGGATGGCAACTTACCTATAAATCCAGAAAAATGCGAGCACCAGTGTAAAGTGTAGGACTTGAATTCTGGTGGGCTGAGGATACGACTATCCTCCTAACCATCCAACCACAGGTTGGTTCGTGGCCCATTCCTTCCGGCAGACAAATCATTTATTAAGGCTTCATTTGGATTTGTTACAAGAAAATGTGACGGTAAAGAAAAGAAAAGAAGAAAAGCAAACAACTTGCAAAAATAGACGAACTCGGGCATACAGGTGAGACAAGATAGTTGGTGAGACTGACCAACCATTCATCAATAATAAAGCAGCAAAAGAAAGGATTTTGAACAAGCTAGTCTGACTTCATATCGTCTGTGTCCTTCTGGCAGCGGCACCGGCAGCTTCCATGAGGTCATCTATCAAGCGATGCAGATCACGGTCGGAGGATTGTCCTTCCGCCACCGCGGCATGAACCTTGGCGGCGAGGTCCATGACTCTGCTCCTCGCCACATCCCCCGGCCCTCCAGGCTGCATGAAGGTCGTCAATGCCCGTGCCACATCTTGGGCGGGGATTACCTCCTTCTCTTGGTGCCTCGTGCTCCTAACGCCGGCGCCGTCCGGCCACAGCCGCTCCCCGATCCCTAGGACCTGCGTGAGCAGCCTCTCGGTGATGAACTGCTCGAACACTATTGGCCATGTGAGCACCGGCACACCTGCCGCCGCCGTCTCCAGGACGGAGTTCCATCCGCAGTGCGTGACGAAAGCCCCCACCGCCCGGTGCCCCAGGATGGCCCTTTGCGGAACCCAGGCCGTGACCACCATGCCCCTGCCTCCAACACGCTCGTGCCACCGCTCCGGGGGAGACCACTTGTCCGTCCTCACCACCCACAGGAACGCCATCCCTGAGGCCTCAAGCCCAAGAGCGAGCTCGTCCAGCTGAGCTTCGGAGACGTGGGCTAGGCTGCCGAAGCACACGTACACCACCGACCGGCTTGGCTTCGACTCAAGCCAATCGGTGTACCGTGAGTCGCCGGCCTCCGGCGATGATCGCAGTCGCAGTGACAGGGGGCCTAGCATGTACGCACGCTTCGCGTAGCCATTGCCCACGTACATCCCGCAGTACTGCTCTTCAAGATCCAGTGATGTGTTGACGGCCAGCCCGAAGCAGTCACCTTGAGCCGCATAGAGCCGGTTGAAGGTGGAGTGATCACCCTTCCCTTGGCTCCTCAAGTATTCCGGCAGCTCGGTCGTGGGTACTCGTATCTCAGGTTCCGGAAACCGAGGGATGGTAGTCACCACCTCCGGCTCCCTGTTGGAAAAGCCCACGAGATGGCGCATCGCGAGCGTCGAGAAGGCACCAATGACGTTGAACGTGACGCATGGCACGCCGAGCTCGTCGCAAACGCCGGCGTTCCACATGAAGTGCACGTCGGTGACGAGCGCGTCCGGTGACTGCGCCCTGATGAGCGTTTCCTGGACGGGGCGCATCAGCGTATCGCTCAACGCAGCCACGTCGATGCGCCATGCGTCGGCCTGCGCGGCCACGCCGAGGTTCTCGACGCCCCTCGGGAGGCCGTCCACGGCCGGGAACGGGTACGTCGCCACCTTCACCGGTATGCCACTGCCGTTCTCGTGCCGCTGGAGCAACGCCCGGACGAACGCGGCACGTTTGCCGGCGTCACCACGATGGTGGCCTCTACGGCCTGTGGTCTGGCCGTCGCAAGGCTAACGGCGAACCGGGACTAATGTCCATTTTTCTACTAGTGGACATGCATGCAATTCGGGGCTGGGGTTACCGCATCACGCAGGTGCCAACTTTGTTCGAACATCCTTGAAACCACAACCCACCTGTGCAAGGATTGTCCTTTCCTCGTATGCACTCTAGGGTTAGGTTTTTGCTTGGTCAACTGATATGGCCTTCGGGAGCTCATTATCCGCGTTGTTCCTGATTGTCTCTAACTGATGTGCCGACATGCTCAAGGCTACCACAAAGATCATGAGGCATCGACGAGGTGGTCTTTTGTTGTAAGTATTATAGAATATATGAAAGGGAAGGAACCGCCGCATCTTTGCTGACACAAGTCTAACCTGTCTTGAGTGGGCATTCCTTGCCATTTGAAGACATCAACCAATGCAATTCAGCTTATAGCGGTGTGAGTTGGAGTTTTATTATTTTACATATAGTAAATCAAAAATTTATACTAGAGACACATCCGCCACACTGAAGAAGTTTCATTCGGGTTGCATGGACATTGGATACATTCTCTTCTTTATGTAAATAGCAACGTATTAATATAAGCTAATATCAACACATCTGGCCTCTACAATAACACAATATCAAGAGTCCATTAAGACATAAATGATGCATATAACCAAATCCTAAATACCTAAAGAGTGATTCCCACTATTCTATTTATCTTGACATGCAGTTTATCCACATCATTAAATAGGTCCCGCATGTAAAAAATCCTCCCAGTAACCCTTCATTCCCATGCCGCTTGCCACAACATCAGTTTTATTTTCGTTTTAACCACTATTTAACTCTCCTAGTTTACCACATAATAACATATACTTTTCTGGTCTAAGTGTGTACTTCCACATGCAGCCCAAGCGTCCCTAATAATCGATGAATTGCACACGTCATCAAACCTTCCACATGCAACCCAAGCATCCCTATGCACCAGCAGAACTGCACCTCCTAGCCTCCTCAGTATTCACTACGTACTCTCGTCTTAATGAAAGTATTAACTGCTTCTTTTGCCTTCTTTACTTTTTTTCTTTCAAAAACACGTAAGCTTTATTCATTGGAAATAACAGTTACACCGTTAATGAGGATGGGTACAATTTCAATCACAGGCTCCTCAAAACAATCAGAAGTCGAAGAAACTCTAGCCAACCTAGAAAGTTCATGAGCAACTTTATTTGCTTCTCAATAACAATGTTCAAACCTAGAAATAGGAAAATCACAAGCAATATGATAACAATTGTCGAACATTGCCGCCGCTGCTCCTGCCGATTGTCCATAGTCGCCGCCTCCATCTCATCTCCATAGCCGCCGCCTCCATCATCACCATAGTCATCCATCTCCAACTTGTCATACTTGTAATCGGTGTATCGCATCCGACGACTATTGTAAGACATATATCAATCAATCATTCATCTTTATATTGTCTTCAATGAGTTCATCTTGCGATCCGATCGCCATGTGTGAGTAATTCAATAAGGCAATGGGTTGAGGCACCGCCTTGCAACCTGATGTATTTGTGGAAGGGGTCGTTGGAATGACTTTGTATATTTAATATTATTTGTATGTGTCCGATTGCAACGAAACTGTGTCTTGTCCTTTTCTTGATCTAAGGCACTGCAGGTACCCAGGATCCCGTAGATCGATCAAGGAGAAGGTAAAGAGCGAGGAGGACATGGAACCCTATCTGGAACGGCAGTGAAAGAAGGGGTTAGTACGGTAGCAGAAAGCTATTCCTTGGGGATGAATGAGGTGCAGTCCTAAACGTCCAATGCTTTTGTCTGGATATTTATTCTTAATAACCGAGGTAACCCCGCGCGACGGTAAGGACCATTTGTTGGACAACTAACTCTTGATGCAGTTCGTGCACCGATCAAGTCATACTTTGGACACATCCCCCACATTTTTGCGTCCCAAGCACATCATAGCGGGTGTCTTCCATAGCACAAATTAATATCATGAAGATCCCGAGCACAAATATAAGGTTGTGAGAGTAAGCCCTCATACTCATGCCTATTTTTAATACTAGTGTTTACACCCAGAAGGTTGTAAAGGTCCGGTTGTTAAACTATAATTTAATTCGTTAGCAATAACTTGTCAGAATCTTTGTCGTAGTGCACATCCTCTGTGGGTTCGATAACTCGGGATCACTCCTTGGGGTAAAGACATGGAAACCTTCGCTATCCAAATCGGATCTCAAAGGGTATCACACCGCCGCCTTCACATCACTTGATGAGCCCTACCCGTTCGTGGCATCTTTGGCAGACAACTCTGGGTGGGCATAAAAACGTAGAACCGAAGACCGAAACGATGCCAAAACCGAAAAATCAAGTTTTTGGTTCTTCTCACCGCTATAGAAAAATTCGGTGTTTACTCATATTAACCGAATTAAATTCATCCAGTTCAGTTTTATACCTGTTAACCGAAACAAAAACCAAAGTACCATGAACTAGTAGCACGAAGCTGGCTACCCTGGGTGCCCATGCCACTAACGACCTAGCCAAGCTACCGCACATGGCCGCATGTGAGCTAGGCAACCCAGTCACTCGCTTTGGAAAACCACACCAACGCGTGCCACGGTGCGTCTAGTGCCCCTCTGAGTGTTTTGGAGATTGTTGGACAAACCAGTTGAGGGACTAACATGTTTGTGAGTATACACAGGAACTAGCTCCCTAAGGAGTTAAAAGACTATTGCATATCGTGCGGAAGACGACCCCTAAAAATTATATTGACAAGCAATAGTTTTGTTATGCCTCTCGAGGAACAATTGGCTGCCGCAAGGAAAATGAAGCAATAGAAGACATAGTGTTTTCTAATTTCATTTTTCTCTATTTTGAGTGATAGGACAAACAATACTGTCAAGGGGGGGGGGAGGTGAAGACGAGAGAAATCTCTTCATGCAGACTGCTTATTCATTGAGTCCGGGACTATGTTGTTCAGGACTTAGAGAAAGAATCACTTGTAGTTGAGTCGATTTGACTTGTTTCTCAAGTAAGTCGTCGTGTGAGTTTGAAATCTGACTGTTATGCCACTTGTCGGTTGTCCATGATTGGCTACTGCCCTTATTGGTCATTTCATACCTCGGGATCACTCCTACCTGTAAATAGCCCCACATCTCAAGACTTTGTCTAAGCAACCCATTTCTCCAACAAAACTTAGAGAATCCTAAAAGAGAAACCCCAAAGCCTAAAATATGTTAAGAGATTGAGCATCACGATGAACTAGTTTGAAGCTTAGTTTGTGCCTATTACTCTTGTGGATTGTGCATCCACTAGACGGTTAGTTTTCGGTTCAGAGCGACCAAGAATATTGTGCATCCACTAGACGGTTAGCTTGATCAATTCAGATGGTTTCATGATCTATGTATCTATAGCATCAAGGAAATGGAAGCTTTTATATACTTCCAATTATATAGTGGTTACATCTTAAGTACTGGGAGTATTTGTTATCAGTTGGGAAATATACTTCCAGGATATTACGTTTCTACCATTTTACTGAACGGTGTTTATACACTGAAATGAATGACTCTAGATTCTATACGTGATGTCCTAACAGCCAAGTAAATAAACTTATACATGCTATGGTTCTACACTAAAGTAGCAGAATTAGATCTATTGGGTATATTCATCAGTCCATCACTGGTGTAGCTTATCTTATGAAGCAGGAAATGCACATACAACACACAGAGTTATTTCATCACCTGCTCTATTGTCATCAGCTCTGAATCCCCATGGCGTGTTAACTGGAATTCAATTGGTTGAAAGGTAGAAGACACGTCAAGCTCTGATGCGGCCTCACAGTGCCTGGCTGACTTAACTTGCTATTAGATTTCCTCTTAGCTTTTCTGCCATGTGTTCTTTTGTGAGCTTTTTGCTTGATCAGATGCTTTTATCATCTATGTACCTGTAGTATCAAGGAAATGTGAATTTCTCTTGGTTTAGAGATGGTTTAGAGATGGTTATGATATAGCCGTTTTAATTCATCTTTTAACTTAAGCAATCTTAGTTACTTGATAAAGGACCCATATTTGCCTGTTGTGATACTTGGGATCTTGAAGTGCATATATCTAGGAGCCAGTTAAACTGATATATGTACTCCTTACCTTTGGTTGTAGGGCATCAGAGTCATCACAAGCTCTGGTCGCATTGATCAACTGAGCCGTCGTTTCATTTGCTGGGGGCTGCCTCTTGGCTTCAGATTTCTAGTTCCTCGTCGTGTGTTCTTGCTCCAAAGATTGTGACTTCTCAGTTCTTGTGATCTGTTTGTTTTTCGATAAGTCGAGCAGCCTTAATTGGAGCAGAAAATTGTTACAGCTTAGGTCCATACGGTATGCTGTTAGATTTGTTGGTTCCTTCCTCACCAAAGGGATTACTAGCTTGGCTTTTATTTTTTGCCTTATTGCCAGGGTCACAACAACTGTTTGACTTCTTAAAATCACAACAATTTGGTAAAATTATTCGTGGGATTGGCAACTGATGTCGATGGTTGACAGGCGGTGAAAATAACTACTCCCTCCGTCCCAAAATGTAAGACGTTTTTTGACACTATGAGTAGTAGGGAGTCAGGATCATCGTTAGTCACTGGAATTTTTTTCTGTGAAAACAGACTGACTTCTTCTGGCTGAACACCACGGGAACAGAATTTTCATTTTGACATTATCCGTCCCATATCCACTTCTGGCTGAACGCTGTTCTTTGGTCTTTGGTCACATCAAATGCTTGTTGGAATGCCCTGCCCATCTTCTTGACAAAATCAAGACCCGACCTTCATTCTTAACAATTTCCACTGACTTGTATGTTGACATGAGCCACTCCTATCATCGCCGCCAGCATTTTGTTTCTTTTGACCAGGAGAAGGAAGGCAAATTGAATCCCCCTTCTGGCTGTTTTTCACCATCTCTACCGTTAAACTGCAGAGCCGTGTCAGCTCCATTCTTGAGATATCTGCAGTAATTGTGTAGTAGGCCCTGAAAATGAAACCCTCTCTGAGTCTCTCGGTCCCATGCTGGCACACCTAGCAAAGTAACAAGTGTTGGATGAACTTCATGGATGGCCAGTCTTTGCAGACCTTCTCTTTCTGGGTCTTTGTCACCTTATCCTGTCGATTCCCATCCACATGTTGTTCTACCGCCGGGGTGTTGGTCTGTGATGGAGGTTACAAGCAAGTCAACACCAAGTCTACTCTGAGGGACACATATAGAGAAGGAATGTGCACAAGACAAGATACACTACATTAGACATGGCACCTGCAGGAACTCTCCGCTCTCTTTCTCCACATGGCATCCTCATTCTCTTGACATATGTTCTCATCTTCATGTCGTCCAATACCATCGCAAAATCCACCAGCAACGGGTCCGAGGTCGACCGGCAGGCCCTCCTCTCCTTCAGGTCCAGCATCTCCAGTGATCCAAGCGGTATCCTCCTATACTGGAATGACTCAACCGGCTCAGGCCGCCGCTCGTCATCTCGCACGCCCCGCCGCCCAAGGCCGCCGCGCCGGAGGGCGCGAGCCAGTAGTGGCCTCCGGTTAGTTCCACCCCCGGTGATGTTTCGATTTGATTTGCTTTTGCCTGCCTGCCTGCCCGCGCGTGAGGTGTTCGACGCAATGCCTTGCAATGGTTGGCACCCTCCTTTCGATACAAATGCTGTAGTGATCTGTGACATGTCGACTTAATGGGAATAAGTTAAGAATTTCCTGGTGATCGTTCAATTTTACTACCGATTGTTTGATGTTTTATTGAAATGTAAGGCATAAGTCAAATCAGTTGATGTTGCGTGCTCTGAATATTTAATATAGGTATATGCCTGCAATACACGTTGGAAGAACTCCAGAAATGTGATTTCCCCGAACAATTATATGACAAGCTGTTGTAACTGTTGTAGCTATCTTAATTTTAAGGTCCAGTTCGAAAAGTTTAAGCAGATTTCAATTAGCCGTGTTGATATGACGGGAAGGTAGGGCTTTTGCCTATACTTTATGCTATATTCAGATCTGGGAATTGCAACTAAGTTCAGGAAGTTTATCTAGAATGTGCATTTTATGCTATATGTGAAAAATTCCTTGTAAATTTTAGATTGCTCTTTTGTGTGAGATGTTGAATGTAATCCCTAGAAAATACCCTTGTAACACTTGGTGGAGGTGTGGCTTCTGACTCTAGATCTAATTTGGTTGGAGATTCTAGAGCTAGGGTTGTCCACAGGCTGTTTGTGAGGTTGTGCAAAAAGGCAAGACATGTTGGTTCTTCTTGGATGTAAGCATCCATTAGAAGAGTAAGAAGAATTTAGGAAGCAGGATAGGAAGAAGAAGAAGAGAGGCAAATTTTTGCAATGGATATATTATGTCTTCTGTTGAGTGACAAAATAATTGATTATAAATTGAACAGTATTAAGATCCACTCTATGGGTTTGAGAAATGCTCAAATTTTATATTACAATGGGAGTATCAAGTGTGTAAGTATACTGGTTATAGGTAATTGGCTTGGGGAGATAGTGAAAGTTGATCAGAAAAATCTAACGAAACCGAATATGTCATCTGCATTCATGTTAGAATCCCCTAAGTAGGTGAACCTGTAACTTTTGGCATGTTTCTGATAGATGAATAGTGCATGACTACCGGATAATAATTCCAAATTAATTCCTAAATTAACTAAAATTGTTTAGAGATGCATTAGGTCACCCATGCATTGCATTTTGCCCTGTCATGCTCTGTGATTGCATTTGTATGCTGTGTATTTATTTGTTTCCTCCCCCTCTTCTCTCTGGTAGACCCCGAGACCGACGTTGCCCCTGAGTTCGACTACCCCTCAGACGTCCAGCCTCTTCCAGCAGAGCTTTCAGGCAAGCAAGCCTCCTTGATCCTTTCAATATCGTCCATTTCTTTCTCTCCCGTGCTTGCATTAGAATTTGCTACTGTTGTCCGAAAGCTCCTATTCTGATGCATAGCCTGTTTTTGTAACTGCTGTTGATACCTTACCTGCTATCCTAAATACTTAGTATAGGTTGGTTAGTGATCCATCAGTGGCCCCGCACCCTTGTTCGTGTTGCCATGCTTTGCTTCCGGATGCTCGATCAGTGTGGTCGACGTGCAGAGACCGACACATCACCGCACACCCCCTTAGTTGTACGACTCTACAGAGCTACTATCGAGTGCCGAGGGTGATACCTCCTACCTCACTCCTGATGATATCTCTATAGCGTAGCTAGTCGGTTGTGGGTTACCGAGGGTGATTGCTCTTTCACCACCTCCGATGATGCCTCTGTCGTGCAGCCCCTCAAGTGTGAACCCATCGAGGGTGATTCCTCCAAGTTCACCTTGACGGTTACATTGAGTGGGAATCCATCGAGGGACGGACACACTGTTACCTTACACTGTTCCCCGTTTACTGTTACTGCGAGACTGAAGGGACAGGCGGTACCACCCCGGTAGAGGTGGACCTGAGTTCCCGACAGTGTCTGGATAAGTCGGGTTGACCAGGAGGGTACTCGCGAGATAATGACGCGGCACGACCGGGCAGGCAGAGACCGCCCCAGGAGAGGGATGGGCCTGGCCCTTGTCGTAAGTCCGCGAGACGGGGCGACAGGATCACCGATCGTCACCGCGAGCTCCCAACACACTAATGGGTTTGGATATGTGATCTGAGTAGGCCTCTGGCCTTTTCGCACTAACCACCACGCGAGAATAGTTATGGGCACTCGGCGTCGTACGATTCTCCCGAAAGTTCTGTCAGATGTCCAGTTCAGCATTGTGGCACGGCTGGGCCGGCGCCATCCAGGACAGAGGTGGTGACTGGGTCTGCCCTACGCGCAACGACCCTGAGCGCTTAGGACGATTGGCCCATGACCCCTTTGTGCTTAGGATGTAGACCGGCGGGGACCTCTCTGCGGAGCCTAGGTAGGACTACGGCGTGTCGAGCAGCCGAGGCCGGGCATGACCAGGAAAAGTGTGTCCGGCCAGAGTTAATCGAGCATGTTGGGTAAGTTGGTGCACCCCTACAGGGAAGTTATCTATTCGAATAGCCGTGTCCATGGTAACAGGACGCTCGGAGTTGTATCCCGATCTACTACAACTAGAACTGGATACATGTGACACTAAACTGATATGATGGCTCCGGGATCGCTTCCTCGCGGGGTAGACGAGGAATGATCTCTGGGCGTTACTAATATATATTTGTTACTACATGTTATGTTATTCTACTCTCTTCTGTTGCTGCAAGATGCTAGTCTTCGATATGCTAGGCCTTCCCCTCTATTCTGGCATTTTTGCAGTATAGTCCACAGATGCAGCCCTTTCCCTTTGATACCGATGCATACTTAGCATAGATCTGATGTAAGTCTTGTGAGTACTTTGGATGAGTACTCACGGTTGCTTTGCTACCATTTTCCCCCCTACCCGATTGCTGCGATCAGATGACGGAGCCCCGGAGTCAGCTGGTCCCGCCGACGACTACTACTACCTTGACAGAGCCTACTACTACGTGGAGACAGACGACCAGGAGTAGTTTCGGAGGCTCCCAGGCAGGAGGCCTGCGCCTCTTCGATCTAGTTTTCGTTGTTTTGCTCAGCCTTCTTATGGCAACCTTGACTAATTATGTCTATACTCAGATACTGATGCTTTCGCTGACTCTTGTGTAATCGAGCTTATGTATTCGAGCCCTTGAGGCCCCTAGCTTGTAATATAAAGCTTGTATTATTCTATTTTGTGTCTAGAGTTGTGTTGTGATATCTTCCCGTGAGTCCCTAGGCTTGATCGTTTACGTGTATGATTAGTGCACGATCGAGTCGGAGGAGTCACAAGTTGGTATCAGAGCCGACTGCCTGTAGGAAGCCCCTTTCCAACTCCTTGGCCGAAGTTGAGTCTAGTCTTTGACAAACTGTTTTACTAACATTGTTGTGTGGCTTACGGGCCCACATCACCAATGGTTGGATTTAGGATCTTTTATTCCTATTCCTTACTCTGGGATTCTGATCTCTCTTCTATTCGGGTTAAAGATTTTACTAACTCTAGCATTAGTTTCTCCTGATCACATCAACCCGGAGAGCTGGATTATCTGCAATTATTCCTTTCCATGTATATCTTATGCTTCTCACACTGTCATTTGACATTATTGAACTCCTTGAGCTTAAGGAGGAAATCGATAAATCACTCCGTAAGGATTTCATTCGTCCAAGTTCCTCTGCTTGGGGAGCACCTTCTCTATTTGTTAAGAAGAAGGATGGTACGAATCGTTTGGTCCAAGATTACCGACCAATCAACCAGGCAACCATACAGAATAAGTACCCGCTTCCCCGGATCAATGGTCTGTACGATCAACTTGCTGGTTCCTCCGTATTCTCTAAACTTGATCTGAGGTTGGGTTACCATCAGATCCGAGTTCGTGAAGAGGATATTCCGAAGACCGCTTTCGTTACTCGATATGGCTTATACGAGTACACCGTCATGTCTTTCGGCTTAACCAATGCTCCAACAACGTTCTCTCGATTGATGAACTATATCTTCATGGAATACCTCGACAAGTTCGTCGTGGTTTATCTGGATGATATCCTTGTGTATTCCAAGAATAAGGAAGAACATAATGAACATCTTCGTCTTGTTCTGGAAAAGCTTCGAGAACATCAGCTACATGCCAAATATTCCAAGTGTGAATTCTGGTTATCTGAAGTGACCTATCTTGGTCATGTGATTTCCAAAGATGGTATTGCTGTCAACCCAGAACGAGTTCAGGCTATTCTTGACTGGGCTCCCCCGAAGAATGTTAAGCAAGTGAGAAGTTTTCTCGGACTCACCAGCTATTGTCGCCGTTTTGTCGAGAACTTCTCTAAGATTACCAAGCCTCTGACTAATCTGCTTCACAAAGGCGTTAAGTTTGAGTGGACAGAAAAATGTCAGGAAAGTTTCCAGACACTCAAAAATAAGTTGACATCTGCCCCAGTGCTTGCTCCTCCGGATTCTCGCAAGGAATTCGTCATTTATTGCGACGCATCTCGTCAAGGATTAGGCTGTATCCTAATGCAAGAGCGCAAAGTGATTGCTTATGGCTCTCAATAGTTGCGTCCTCATGAAGAGAACTACCCATTTCATGATCTCAAACTTGCTGCAGTTATATATGCACTGAAGTTGTGGCGACATTACCTCCTCGGTAATCGTTGCGAGATCTACACTGATCATCAAAGTCTGAAGTATTTGTTTACTCAGCCGGATCTGAATCTCTGCCAGCAACGATGGTTGGAAACAATTACAGACTACGACTACGGTATTTCATATACCCCTGGTAAGGCTAATGTTATGGCCGATGCTTTGAGTCGCAAGTCTTATTGCAACAACCTCATGGTTCAGCAAGATCAACCTCTTCTTTGTGAAGAATTCCGTAAGTTGAACCTTCATATGGTTCCACAGGGTTCTCTCAATACCCTTGTCTTGGAACCAGCTCTCGAGAAAGCTATCAAGTCTGCGCAAGCAAAAGACACTGAAGTTGATCAGATGAAAAGGGATCTTGTCTTTGAAAAAGCCAGAGATTTCTCGCTTGCTAAAGATGGAACCTTGTACTTCAGAGATCGCCTTGTGGTACCCCGGTTCGAACTTATGATATATAAAGTTATGAAGGAAGCACATGATACACCTCTGTCTATTCATCCGGGTAGTACCAAGATGTATCACGACATCCGTCAAAGGTACTGGTGGTCTAAAATGAAGCAAGACATTGCTCGCTATGTTGCTGAATGTGACATTTGCCGTCGCGTCAAGGCAGAACATCAAAAACCTGCTGGAATTCTGCAACCGCTCCCTATTCCTCAGTGGAAGTGGGACAAGGTTCAAATGGATCTTATCACTGGCCTGCCCCGGTCACAAGGGTCACGATGCTATTCTTGTCGTCGTTGATCAGTTCTCCAAAGTTGCACACTTTCTGCCAGTCAAGGAAACGATCACTGCTAGTCAGTTAGCAGATTTGTATATCTCCAGAATTGTATCACTCCACGGTATTCTGAAGGAGATTAGTTCAGACCGTGGCAGCCTCTTCACCTCAAAGTTCTGGGAAAGTTTCCAAGAAGCTATGGGAACTCATATAACCTGGAGCACAGCTTATCACCCCCAATCCCAAGGTCAAGTTGAACGAGTTAACCAAGTGCTTGAAGATATGCTACATGCTTGTGTCATCTCATTTGGCAAGAAGTGGGAAGAATCTCTCCCGTATGCTGAATTCTCTTACAACAACAGCTATCAAGCTAGCTTGAAGATGGCACCTTTCGAGGTACTATATGGACGTAAGTGTCGAACCCCTCTGAATTGGTCAGAAACTGGGGAACGACCGCTCATTGGTCCGGATATTATCCAACAAGCTGAAGAGCAAGTCCGTATTGTCCGGGAAAATCTCAAGGCGGCCCAGTCCCGCCAGAAGAGCAACTATGATCGTAAACATTGGGGATCGATCTATCATCCTGGTGAACAAGCTTATCTGCGTGTCACTCCTATGAAGGGCACTCATCGTTTTGGGATCAAGGTCAAGTTAGCTCCTCGCTACATTGGTCCCTTCCGCATTCTCGCCAGACGTGGATGGGTGGCTTATAAATTGGAATTGTCACCGCAGTTTTCTCACATCCATGATGTCTTCCATGTGTCGCAACTTCGTCGTTGCTTCAAGGATCCGCACCGTACAGTGGATCATGAGATGCTCGAATTGCAAGATGATCTCTCTTATATGGAACATCCGATCCGCATTCTAGATCAAGCTGAATGTCGGACCTGTCAGAAGGCAACCAAGTTCCTTAAAGTGCAGTGGTCGACTCACACTGAAGGTGAAGCCACTTGGGAACGTGAAGATCGTCTACGGGAAGAATACCCCGACCTTTTCCCTTCTACCTTCTGAATTCTAGGGACGAGAATTTCTTTTAGAGGAGGAGAATTGTAACACCCCTGAGTAAATGAGCTACAGTGATCTTCATGTTAATGCTAAGCTACTTTGTTTTGCAAAGAATGATCACAGTAGAATCATATCTCATTTCAAACTCCTTCACTGATTTCAAATTCCATTTGCAAGTGAAAGTTGAAGTTGCACAAAAGTTGCTACAAAATAGTTCATCTTCTTGCAAAAATTCCATAACAATTGTTTGTTAAGGAAAACAACATCACCTCTAAGCTAAGATGGGCTATAGCAATTAAAGCAGTGCTATTTCAGCATTTAACAATGCCATTTTAATTGTGAAAAATCCATTTGGATTCAGTTGCCCCTCAAACTTTTTGTGGCAGTGCCAAATATTACTAGGATTTATGTGGCCTAGTCCCACATTTTTCTAAAGCCATTTGGTAGCCCAGATAATTTCCTAACTGCCTCTGTATTAAATTTAAAAGGGAAAACAAAAAATGTAAAAAAGAAAAAGGGCTTATCTGGCCTTTGGCCTAAGGCCCGAGCCGGCCCAGGCCAACTCCCCTCCTCCTACCTGCTCCTGCCGCCGTGTCAGCGCGTCCATGGCCGCGCGCGCGCGCTCCGGCCAAACGGCGACACACCGACGCCACAGGGCTCTGGGAGGATAGGGGCGACTTCACCCACTTCCCCTGGACGCCCTCCGCCACTCCTCCATCCTTCTTCCTCGCTCGTTCTCTCCTCTCCACCACGCCCGAGCGACACCGACGGCATGGCGCCACCGTAGCCGTGGCCACCGTGCCCTCCTCGCGGCCTCACCGTGTCCGTCTGCCTCGCCGTTGACCGCCTCATCCTCTGGTGCAATCCATTGGAGTCGAGGAGCCCTGCAGCACCGGATCACCATCGTCGTCCTCCTCGGATCACCGCAGCTCCGCCACTCCGATTCGTGCCCTCTGCTGCTACTAACCTATCGACGGGACCTCTTGTGCCCTCAAGGTGAGGCACCGCGCGATAGCCCTCTCCCTCCGGTGCTTTTCGGCCGCCGTAGCTAGCTATCCACGTCGCCGCGCCACGGCTGAAGCACTTCTTCCGCCATTGAGCTCGCTGCGGTCGAGCTCGTCCGCCCCAAGCTCAATCGCCGCCACCATCGCGTTCCTAGAGGTCCGTAGAGGCCGTCAGCGCCGATAGTTTACTCGAACGCGTCGCGAAGACATAGTTTCGAAGAGGCCTGAACTCCTGCAGCCGCCGCGAGCTCGTTTCCGGCGAGCATCGACCACCCCAGCTCGTGTGACTGCCGCCATTGGATGCGGTGTGCTCTCCTCGTTTGAACGCGAGTCACGGTGCTCGTTTTGGCCCTCTGTAGCGAAAACCCGATGTCGGCCGGGGCTCACCGCCGCGAAATCGGGTCGCCGGAGCTCCTCCGGCGCCGCCCGCCGATGTGGCATGGCCTGGGGCCCACCTGGGTCACTACCAGTGGGCCATGTGGCCCCAGTTGACTGCGTTGACCATGGTCAACGTGCTGACTGTGCACCGCTGACTCTGACATGTGGCCCCTACCCGCTAAATTAATCTGGTTTTATAAATTAACCTAATCTGTTAATTAGTTAGTCACTGACAGTGGGGTCGCACACAGCTAATTAACTCAGTTAGTTAAATCAGTTAGCTACTGTGTATGAGAGGAGGGCCCCACCTGTCAGTTTGACCAGTCAGTGGTCAGCCCAGTTGACTGCTGACTGGGTATTGACTGGGCCCCCTGGCCCCACCTATCATCCACTGTGGCTAGCCCATAGTGGGTGTAAAAGGTCCCAGCACTGTTCATTTTCGAAATTAAAGTAATTCCAGGATTTTCACAAAATGTTTAAAACTTTAGAAATTCGTAGAAATTCAACCGTAAGTCAGATGAAAATGTTTTCTATATAAAAATGATCAGAAAAATCTAACGAATCCGAATATGTCATTTGCATTCATGTTAGAATCTTTTAAGTAGGTGAACCTGTAACTTTTGGCCTGTTTCTGATAGATGAATAGTGCATGACTACCGGATAATAATTCCAAATTAATTCCTAAATTAACTAAAACTGTTTAGAGATGCATTAGGTCACCCATGCCTTGCATTTTGCCCTGTCATGCTGTGTGATTGCATTTGTATGCTGTGTATTTATTTGTTTCCTCCCCCTCTTCACTCCGGTAGACCCCGAGACCGACGTTGCCCCTGAGTTCGACTACCCCTTAGACGTCCAGCCTCTTCCAGCAGAGCTTTCAGGCAAGCAAACCCCCTTGATTCTTTCAATATCGCCCATTTCTTTCTCTCCCGTGCTTGCATTTGAATTTGCTACTGTTGTCCGAAAGCTCCTATTCTGATGCATAGCCTGTTTTTGTAACTGCTGTTGATACCTTACCTGCTATCCTAAATGCTTAGTATAGGTTGGTTAGTGATCCATCAGTGTCCCCGCACCCTTGTCCGTGTTGCCATGCTTTGCTTCCGGATGCTCGATCAGTGTGGTCGACGTGCAGAGACCGACACATCACCGCACACCCCCTTAGTTGTACGACTCTACAGAGCTACTATCGAGTGCCGAGGGTGATACCTCCTACCTCACTCCTGATGATATCTTTGTAGTGTAGCTAGTCGGTTGTGGGTTACCGAGGGTGATTGCTCTTTCACCACCTCCGATGATGCCTCTGTCGTGCAGCCCCTCAAGTGTGAACCCATCGAGGGTGATTCCTCCAAGTTCACCTTGACGGTTACATCGAGTGGGAATCCATCGAGGGTGATTCCTCGGATTTCCCCCTTGATGTTACGGACACACTGTTACCTTACACTGTTCCCCGTTTACTGTTACTGCGAGACTAAAGGGACAGGCGGTACCACCCCGGTAGAGGTGGACCTGAGTTCCCGATAGTGTCTGGATAAGCCGGGTTGACCAGGAGGGTACCCGCGAGATAATGACGCGGCACGACTGGGCAGGCAGAGACCGCCCCAGGAGAGGGATGGTGTAACATCCCCAGATCTTAAGCCTGTAATTAAGCTAATTAACTTGCCATGTTATTGTGATTAATAAGCCTAAATGCAATTAAGAAATAATCCAACTCCAAATCAAAATTCAAATAGCAAGTGAATTTAGAAAAGTTCCAAACTTGCATACAAAATAGTTCATATTTTTGCAAATAATCCATAGATAATTATGGCTCCATACAAAATTACATAAATCCATCACAATATCTAGCAGCAACTAGTAGAGCTCCACATCCAACTAAATCATCGCCAGGATCATGCAGTAGAGAGATCAGAGGAGAAGGAGCATGCAGTAGAGAGATCAGAGGAGAAGGAGCTCACATTGGGGTGTTGTGGCCGAAGTAGAGCACCGTCGGGGGGCGGGGCAGAGGGCGGTGGGGCGGCCGGCGGCGGGGCGGGCTGGGCAGGGGCGCGGTGGGGCGGCGGTGCGGTTGGGCGGCGGGGCGGGGAAGCGGCGGGGCGGCGGCGCGGTGCGACGGCGGGGCGGCGGCGGCGACGGGTGCGGCGGCGGCGACAGAGAGCGAGAGAGAGAGAGGGGCGCGGGGGGGATGAGTGGGCGAGTGGGGGGTTTCGGGCGCGGGGTAGCCGTTAAGGCATATCCCTCTTTGTCGTCTGCTAGCAGACGGCATGGAGGCCGGCCGTTAGCCCTAAATGGTACCGCACGGCGGGTGGGGCCCTCTACTCTTTGCCGACTGCTATGTCTACTCTTTGTCGTTTGCTCGCAGACGGCAAAGAGTAGACAGACGGCAAAGAGTTGACCTAGCCAACGCCACTCTTCGGTGGGGCACACCCTTCTCTTTGCCGTCTGCCATATTGCTCTTTGCCGTCAGCGAGCAGACGACAAAGAAAGAACTAACGGCAAAAACTATCATTGCCATGAGTCCTTTCTTTGCCGTCAGCTTCCCCAAAGCTGATGGCAAGTCTTTGCCGTCAGCTGGCAGACGGCAAAGAGACAGCAGACGGCAAATTCTCTGATTCCAGTAGTTTCTTATGATCTTCGGACCCAACCCTTACTTGAAACACCATATTATTGCTACCCCGAAGCATGACTGTGGTATTTCGAATATCAACAAGGACATTGGAAGCGCAATGCTAAATGTTTCTTGATCAATTATCCAAACACCGTTGTATGGGTAAACACCATGATTCTCCTTGCCTCTTTTTCTTAAGGGGTGATGCCCTTGCTGACCTGTCCTGTATATCATGCTCCGCTTGTTCTTGAGGAGGATATACACCTAATACCTATGTATAAATACATTTTCCTTTCCATTGGTCTGTTTTAATCTAATAATCACATTTTTCCTTTCCATTGTCCTGTTTAACCTTTCTTGTGATTTATATGATCTAAGCAGTGATAATTCCCTGCTTATGTAACCACTCCGGTGTACCACTCTGTCAGGAAAACCCTGTTACTATTGTTGATGACATTCCGGTAACCACCGGTGGACGAGAACTTTGCCTATTGGTTCGCCTTGTTTTAACGAGCAGGAAAATGGTTCTCTTCGTCCCTCGCCCTAGGTACCGACACTGTTGCCAACATAGTGGACAAGCTGTTCTCTGACAAGCCTTGTATCGTGATTGTAAAAAATGTCACCAGCCTTCCTATTCTTGATCCACCCTAACTACAGTTCCACAGGATCGAAACCTGACTCTCCTGTACACCCCCCTATTTCCAAAGTTATTCCTTGTGCTTGGCTTCGTATGTATTTCACGAGCCACTTTCCTTACGATATTCTATTCCGGTATCAGCCGCAATACTTATTCCCATTGCTCTGAACCCCTTTCACACTCTGTTTCAGGCATCGAACGATTGCCTATCCGCTTGAAACTCCTTGTTATATCTTCGTACTTTGTTCTTGATGTTTTCTTAAGTTTCAAATCAAGAGATGCCTCTATGCCTCATTCACTAAGATAGCCCCCAGGTACCTAATATGTCTTGAGATCCGTCCTTCCCAAGTTTTCCCCCCTCCTACCCTTTTCGTAAGTACGATGGAGTTCCCGAAGAAAGAATGACGGCTTCATCATGATGACCTGAAGCAGAGAAATGAAGACATCAATGCAATGGATCAACTTCTTCGAGAAGGGCAACAAGAACAAGAAGATTCGTTAGAATTCTGAAACCAGACCTTTTCCCCCATAATCTACCTCTTAATTCTCGGGACGAGAATTTCTTTGAGTGGAGGAGTGTTGTAACATCCCCAGATCTTAAGCCTGTCGTTAAGCCAATTAACTTGCCATGTTATTGTGATTAATAAGCCTAAATGCAATTAAGAAATAATCCAACTCCAAATCAAAATTCTAATAGCAAGTGAAATTAGAAAAGTTCCAAACTTGCATACAAAATAGTTCATATTTTTGCAAATAATCCATAGATAATTATGGCTCTTTTAATCCATTTTCAATTAAACAAAATTCAAATAAAATCTTCTTGGTTCCAAACTTTTTGTGTCAGTGCTAAATAATGCGCAGTATTTATGTGGCAAGGTTACACATTTTGCAAAAGTCATTTGATATAAGAGTTAAATGCAAAACAGCAAAGAAAATAATAAACATAAAAGAAAAAGAAAAACATAGAAGAACTACTGTGTAACTGGGCTCTAGTGCAACAGTGCACTGTGGCCCAGCCCGCAAACGGCCTTTCTCCAACCTCGTAACAGAGGAAGAGGCAGGGCATGGCGTGGCAGCCATCCAGCCGCCGCTGGCGCCGTGTCGACCATATAGCGACCCCCCCGAGATGGATAAGACCCTCCCTGATGCGATGGACGAACCCTAATCCTCTCATTCCCCTCCCTCGCGCCTCTCTGTCGATTTAAGACTCGTACCCGAACCGTTGCCGCCGCGCCATAGTCGTCGTCGCGACCACCGGCCTCCCCTCGTCGCGCCAAGATGTCCTGGAGCTTCCCCATCGATGTCTCCTTCGCCCTCGTCTACCGGTTCGAGCTCGGATGCCCTGCTGCCTCTCCATCGCGTCATCTTCTCCGCATGGCCGCCACATCTCGACGACGGGCTCGTCGCGTTCCGGCCACCCCGCGCTCCCTAACCTTGTCCATGAGCTCTGCGGTGAGCTCCTCTTCCGATTCCCCTCGACCCCGGCTTCGATCCGTTTCTTTTATGCCGCTGCACGCCATGGCCGGAGCCGAGCTCCCGTGTACGTGCTGCTATTGCGTTCCTGCTGCTCCTCGCACTGCTGCTGCTCTATACTGCAGCTGCTGCTCGCGCTGCCGCTGCCGCGTTGCTGCTCCTCTGCTAGCTGCTGCTTATGCTGCTGCCGCTGCTTATGCTGCTGGTCCTAGCTGCTGCTGCTCCTGGCTGCTCGCCGCCGCTGCTGTTGCTGCGGCTCCCGGCACTGCTGCTGCCTCCTGCCACTTGCCGCCACCGCCTGCTGCTTCTTGCCTGCTGCAGCTGCTGCCGGCCATGGGCAGGGCCATGGCCGAGAGTGTGTGAGTGTGTGCTGTGTGTGTGTGTGTTGTGCGTGTGTGCTGTGTGTGTGTGTGTGTTAATTAGGACTAGGTTTAGTTTAGGGTAGATTTAGTACTAGATTAGTCTAATAGAAATGACATGTGGGACCCCCCCAAACACTGTTCACTTTGACCAGTCACATTGACTTGGTCAATTCGGATTAATTAAATATAATAATTCCAGAAATTCCTGAATATTGATAAAACTTTGAAAAATCATATAAAATAAACCATAGCTCGGATGAAAATAATTTATATATGAAAACTGATCAGAAAAATATAACGAATCTGTTTATACCACCCCACATACCTGCCACACCCCTCTAACATGATGGACATGGAACTTTCCCCTCCGGTTCGTCTGTCCGATAATCACCCGGAGCTGGGAAAATATTCCCGGATATTTTCCCTCTCCGACTAAAATACTTAGTGATGCATTAGAGCACCCCTAGCATAGCATACTGCCTTGTCATGCATCTATGTTGCATTGTTGCTGTGTATTTATTGTTTCTTCCCCCTCCTTCTCTCCCGATAGACCCTGAGACTGCCGACGACACTGCAGAGTACGACTACGTCGTCGACGACCAGACCCCTTCAGTAGAGCTTCCAGGCAAGCAAAACTCCCTTGATCATCAGATATCACCCATTCTTTCTCTCTTATGCTTGCATTAGTATTGCTTCTGTTGTTGCTCCGATAGCTCCTATTCTGATGCATAGCCTGTTTTCGTCGCCTGCTGTTGATACCTACCTGTTGTCCCATGATGCTTAGTTAGTAATGCTATTTTTTTCATCTGTGGCCCTTCATCCTTGTCCGTTTGCCATGCTTGATCTCGGGTCGTGATCAATCTGGGTGATGATCACGGAAATGTTTACATATTGCAATACTTAAACTGTTAAAGTCGGGCTGGCCCCAAGGGTGCCCGCGAGAGAATAATATTAAAGACGGGTCGGCTCCAAGAGCACCCGCGCGTCATGTGTTACCAAGTCGGAGCGACAGGAACCCTGTTCGTCTCTGCGAGTTACTAAATACGCCTAACGGATTTGGCTATTTGATCTGAGTAGGCCGCTGGCCTATACGCACTACCACCACGTGGGATAATGGTTTAATGGGGCCCTCTACGTCGTATGTATCAGCCGAAAGCTCTTCAGATGTCACAACTCAGAGATGCGGGCTGACCGTTGGGGTGGGCTGGTTACGTCACTGGTGTATTCAGTGTCGCGCCTGGGCCCCGACCAGCCACGTAACGTGCAGGAGTGCAAAGGGCGATGGCCCAAGACCCTTCGCACTTAGGATTTAGACCGGCATGTTGACCTCTCTGCTGAGCCTAGGTAGGACTGCGTCGTGTCGATCACCCGAGGCCGGGCATTACCCAGCAAGTGTGTCCGGCCAGATGTGATCGAGCGTGTTGGGTAACAGTAGTGCACCCCTGCAGGGAAGTTATCTATTCGAATAGCCGCATCCACGGTAACAGGACGCTCGGAGTTGTATCCTGATCTGCTACAACTACAAATGGATACTATAACACTGTTAAACTGATACTATTGCTCTCCGGATCACTTTCTCACAGGGTAGACGAGGAAGGATCCCAGGGCTTTACTAAAATATGATTGATTATATATTATCTTGTTCTACTCTCTTCTGATGCTGCAAGATTGCTTCAAGATGTTAGTCTTCGATAGGCTAGGCTTCTCCCCCTCTATTCTGGCATTCTGCAGTTCAGTCCAAAGATATAGCCCCATTCCTTTGATACCGATGCATAAGTAGTATAGTTCTGATGTCAGTCTTGCGAGTACTTTGGATGAGTACTCACGGTTGCTTTGCTATTCTTTTCCCCCATACCCGATTGCTGCGACCAGATGACGGATCCCAGGAGTCTGCTGCTACCACCGACGACTGCTACTACACTTCCGGTGGAGCCTGCTACTACGTGGAGACCGACGACCAGGAGTAGATTCGGAGGCTCCCAGGCAGGAGGCCCGCGCCTTTTCGATCAGTGTCGTTGTTATGCTAGCCTTCTTAATGCAAAGTTGTTTCCCTTTTATGTCTGTACTCAGATATTATGTTGTTTCCGCTGACGCTTGATCGCGAGCTTATGTATTTGAGCCCTCGAGGCCCCTGGCTTGTAATATAAAGCTTGTATGTCTTTTAATTATGTTTAGAGTTGTGTTGTGATATCTTCCCGTGAGTCTCTGATCTCGATCGTGTGCATTTGCGTGTATGATTAGTGCACGGTCGAGCAGGGGCGTCACAGATGGGCCTGGCCCTTGTCGTAAGTCCGTGAGACGGGGCGACAGGATCACTGATCGTCACCGCGAGCTCCCAACACACTAATGGGTTTGGATATGTGTGGAGGGGAACGCGACTGAAAACAAAAAAATTCGGTACAGCGAGCACGCCCAGGACCACCATGGAGACTGCATACAGGTTTGATCTGATCATTACCGACTCGAAGCGCAGCGGAAGAAGAGTTGATGTAGATCGTCGGTGCAGATCCCCGCAGCTAGGATTTACAACCTCCCTACCGTGAGGATGTACTCCCTCGTTGGACAGCCCTTCGGGAGGCGGTCGGACCGTCCCTCAGACGATGTCACGGACAGCCCTTCGGGAGGACCCTCGAAGCTCGAACGGTAACTCGGACAGCCCTTCGGGAGGACCCTCGAACAGCCCCTCGGGCAAAAGATCGAAACTACGACCTCTCTACGGGGTTGCACACATACGGTGTCAGCTATCCGGCAGGGCTTCGCCGTCCAGAACTAGTTCCTGCTTGAACCCAGACAGCCTTTCGGCTCTACGAAACTATTTCGCGGGGAGGGAGAGAGAAGGTCAGATCATGCATGGCTTGTGTATGTGAGAAAGGAGTGAGTGTGGAGAGTGCCTCTCCACCTCTATTTATAGGAAAACCCAAGGGGAAAATACCCAAAAAACCCATCACATGAATCCTCCATAAGGGCATAAAAGGAAGGCAAGTGGAGCTCCATGGAGGAGCTCTATCTTGGCCGTCCACCCCTAGGGCCCCCCAAGGGGGTTCCTTGGTCCCCAATCCCTTCTAGAAGCCTTTTGGGCAAAGCCCTAAAAGGTGCTTTCCATAAAGTAGCCCAAAAAGCACTTTCACTATTCACGGAAACATTTTTCCGCGACCGTTAAATCCAAAAATATTTTTGTGGGTCTTAGAATAATTCCAGTACCGACTAAAATGATTTAGGACGCGTTCCGAAACAATTCCGGATTAGTGATTTTCATCTGCGAAAAGCAACCAAACCGGTTCCGGCAGCTCCGGAACATTTTCGGTTTTTATCCCGGAAAAATCCTAGAAGTTTCCAGAACAATTCTGGCACCCTCCAAGAATTTCCAGGCGTGTGCCGAAACCAATTTGACTTAATGGTATACTCCGAAACAACTTTTCGGTTTTACCGAAAATATTCCGGTGTTCTCTCTCCGGAACTTTTCCGTTGTCTCCGAAACTTTTCCGGTGACTTTCTCTCAGACTCCCTGTCTAGTATTCAGCAGATAGATGACCCTTAAGCGTGTGACCCTATAGGTTCGGTGAAGTATAGACATGACCCGGAACACTTTCCGATCAATGATCAACATCGGAGCCGTGGACACCCATATTGACCCCTATACCCACACGAATAAATATTCGAGTGAACCTCCGGTTGCCGTGTGCTATTCCTGTTGCTTCGCGATATGTTACAAACACCCGAGGTGAGATTTATCGGCATCCCCGTGGATCAACACTTGTCCACTATGCCAGTTACCTCGTTACCTGTTTTGTTCTCTTTTCTCGTTTCCATGTTCCGGCATCCCTATGATCAAATCACACTGTGTCTGGCCAGAGGATGATGGATACCGTAACACCGAGAGGGCCCGAGAATATCTCTCCATCGTTGGAGGAGCAAATCCCAATCTTGAGCTATCTCATTACTTGCCATACTTTTTCGTGAGCCCGTAAGCCGCCGTAATAGCCACCCAGTTACGGATGACGTTTAACAAACCCCAAAGTTCACGAAGCAAGTACGAAGGAACTCGATACTCTCATGGTCTAAGGAATTATGCACACATTAACATTCTCTGTGTTATTAACCATTAACTTATGACGAATGTATCTCATAGCATAACATCAATTCGGGTCGATTCAACACAAGTGTTCTACTAACATTGTGCCCTCAAAATTGCCGGCATAGACATGCCCATGATCAGGAAAATAGGATCATCATGCAATACTTGAGCCAGTCTTAGAGGCATGACTAGGAATACATTTTACCGTTTATTATACCACACATGCACATGAGTTTCCCTCCGAGCCTCGTGGATATTGCAAACTCGAGAATCATTGCAGTTATAGCATGGGACATAAACATTCATTACAAACTTCGGAGATACAAAATAACTGTTATTACTGCCTCTAGTGCATATCTCCTACAATGTGATCTGAGTAGGCCTCTGGCCTTTTCGCACTAACCACCACGCGGGAATAGTTATGAGCACTCGGCGTCGTACGATTCTCCCGAAAGTTCTGTCAGACGTCCAGTTCAGCATTGCGGCAAGGCTGGTCCGGCACCATCCAGGACAGAGGTGGTGCCTAGGTCCGCCCTGCGCGCAACGACCCAGAGCGCTTAGGGCGATTGGCCCATGACCACTTTGCGCTTAGGATGTAGACCGGCGGGGACCTCTCTGCGGAACCTAGGTAGGACTACGACGTGTCAATCAGCCGAGGCCGAGCATGACCAGGAAAAGTGTGTCCGGCCAGAGTTAATCGAGCGTGTTGGGTAAGTTGGTGCACCCCTGCAGGGAAGTTATCTATTCGAATAGTCGTGTCCACGGTAACAGGATGCTCGAAGTTGTATCCCGATCTACTACAACTAGAACTGGATACATGTGACACTAAACTGATATGATGGCTCCGGGATCGCTTCCTCGCGGGGTAGACGAGGAATGATCTCTGGGCGTTACTAATATATATTTGTTACTACATGTTATGTTATTCTACTCTCTTCTGTTGCTGCAAGACGCTGCAAGATGCTAGTCTTCGATAGGCTAGGCCTTCCCCTCTATTCTGGCATTTCTGCAGTATAGTCCACAGATACAACCCCTTCTCCTTGATACCGATGCATACTTAGCATAGATCTGATGTAAGTCTTGCGAGTACTTTGGATGAGTACTCACAGTTGCTTTGTGTAGGGGAACGCAGCAGAAAACAAAAAATTTCCGACCTACGCACCAGCCCAGGACCACTATGGAGACTGCATACAAGGTTTGATCATTTCGTTACCGACTCGTAGCACAGCGGAAGTAGAGTCGATGACGAACGGCGGTGCAGATCCCCGCAGCTAGGATTTTACAACCTCCCAACCGCGAGGATGTATACCCTCATCTGCCCCGCGGACAGCCCTCCGGGAGGCGGTCGCACAGTCCCCCGGACGGTGTCGCGGACAGCCCTTCGGGAGGACCTCCGAAACTCGGACTGTCACTCGGACAGCCCTTCGGGAGGACCTCCAAAACTCGGACGGTCACACGGACAGCCCTTCGGGAGGCACTCTCGAACTAAGACCGAAACTACGATCTCTCTACAGAGTTGCACACATACGGTGTCATCTATCCGGCAGGGCTTCGCCGTCCAGAACTAGTTCCTGCCGGAACCCAGACAGCCTTTCGGCTCTACGAAACTATTTCGTGGGAGGGAGAGAAGAAAGGCAGATCATGCATGCCATGTGTGTGAGAGTTGGAGTGAGGATGGAGAGCTCCTCTCCACCTCCTTATATAGTGGTGGAAGGGGTGAGGGGGGGGCTGAAATTTCAGCCCACAAAACAAGCACCCACCAAACAAGGAAACATGTTCCCACCAAACATGGAGAAAACATGTTCCCTTGTCCATGGTGTTCCCCCATGGGGCCCCACCTTCCTCCCAACACTCTCCACCATTTGTGGGGGCTGCCCCCCACCATGGGGGGGGGGCCCCAACACTTTGTCCAGCCACAAGGGGGCTGTCCCCAAAAGGGGGAGCCCCCAAAAACAGCCCAAAAACAGCCCCCACGATCCATGGGATCTTGTCCCCTCTCGCCGGGACAAGATGTTTTCCGAAACTATTTCTTCTGAAAAATTCCAGAAGGTCCCAGAACATTTCCGGCACCCTCTAAAATTATCTGGACGCGCTCTGGAACATTTCCGGTATGGTGGTTTAATTTAAAACCATCTTCGTTTACCCGGTAAACAATTCCGGCAGCTCCGAAAACCTTTTTCGGTTTTTTCTCCGGAAAAATTCCAGAAATTACCAGACCAATCTGGCAACCTCCAAAACTTTCCCGGTGCTTGCCGAAACCTTTTTGGATAAATGGTTTTATCCGAAACAACTTTTCGGTTTTACCGAAACTTTTCCGGTGTTCTCTCCGGAACTTTTCCGTTGTCTCCGAAACTTTTCCAGTGACTTTCTCTCGGACTCCTTGTCTAGTATTCAGCAGATAGATGACCCTTAAGCGTGTGACCCTATAGGTTCAGTGAAGCATAGACATGACCCGGAACCCCTTCCGATCAATGATCAACATCGGAGCCGTGGACACCCATATTGACCCCTATACCCACACGAATGAATATTCGAGTGAACCTCCAGTTGCCGTGTGCTATTCCTGTTGCTTCGCGATATGTTACAATTACCCGAGGTGAGAAACATCGGCATCCTCGTGGATCAACACTTGTCCACAATGCCAGTTACGTCGTTGCCGGTATTGTTCTCTTTTCTCGTTCCCGTGTTCCGGCATCCCTGTGATCAAATCACCCTGTGTCTGGCCAGACGATGATGGATACCGTAACAACGAGAGGGCCCAGAGATATCTCTCCATCGTCGGAGGAGCAAATCCCAATCTTGAGCTATCAAGTTACTTGACATACCTTTCCATGAACCCGTAAGCCGCCGTAATAGCCACCCATTTACGGATGACGTTTAACAAACCCCAAAGTTCATGAAGCAAGCATGAAGAAACTCGATACTCTCATGGTCTAAGGAATTATGCAAACATTAACTTGCTATGTTATTAACCATTAACTTATGACGAATGTATCTCATAGCATAACATAAATCGGGTCAATTCAACACAAGTGTTCTACCAACAATTGTGCCCTCAAAATTGCCGGCATAGCCATGCCCATGATCAGGAAAACAGGATCATCATGCAATACTTGAGCCAGTCATAGAGGCTTGACTAGGAATACATTTTACCGTTTATTATCCCACACGTGCATATGAGTCTTCCTCCGAGCCTCGTGGTTATTGCAGACTCGAGAACCACAACAGTTATAGCATGGAACATAAACCTAATTATGAACAGGGAGATAATCAATAACATTTATTATTGCCTCTAGGGCATATCTCCTACAGACTCCCACTTGCACTAGAGTCAATAATCTAGTCAATGCTAATGCACTTTACACCTATGGCATACTGGTGTAAAATATGCTTCGCATGTGGTATAGCCTGATGTCCAACGGATCTGACGACTTCAGCTCCGTGTGTAACTTTGCATATCCTCGCGTTTTCACGCTTTCACAAAATTCATATTTTGTGTGGACTTGGCTTTGCATATGTGTGAATCATTGGTCGAAACCTGATTCCTCAGACTGAGCTATGGAGCAACTATCTGCAATAGTGTCCCATAGACCAAAGCCATCTTGGAACCATACTAAGTTCATGAATGAACTATATGATTCAACAACTTCCTTGTCGCTTCTTAAGCGTCAACATACTTAGCCTTTGTTATAGAATTCGCCACAGTATCTTGATTGGAACAATTTCCAACTACCGTGCCACTATGTTGTGTATTACACAAAACCCTTAATTTAAATCGAAAATCACATGGAGCATTGATGAAGACTGTATCGATGTAATTACTTACAACGAGCACTTCATAATCTCTGCTTGCGAGAAAACATGTCATCAGTACTACTCTAGTACCTAATGACATCTTTCACTATTGTCCCATGATCAGTACTTTTGATCACTTTGGTATCTATACTCGCAACAACTTTGGAGTATTGGACATATCTGGTTGTTTTACATACCATGGAATACATGATTAATCCAAACACAAGAGTGTGTGGAATCACCATCATGTATTTTTGCTCATCAGTGTTTTGGGACACCGAGTCTCGCAAAACTCTTTCCATGTGACTTCGGCAAGAATCACTCCTTGGCGTTTTAAATGCTAAAAGGTTTTAGCATCTTGTCAATATGTCTTCATTTCTTAGCCCCATTAGGTAAATCTATCTCCATAGATCATCATGCCTAATATTGAGGCTATTTAGCCTAAGCACTTCATCGAAAAACTATTTTCAAATGAAGTCCTAATTCGTGTCAAGAAATTTACTTCCAATTAACAATGTGTCAAGCACACAACGTTTTTAGAAATATTATTATGCTCCCACTTACTTTCTTGAATCACAAGCATCTTCGATACCCATTTGATGAAGTCAAACCCCTTTGACCATTCCATCAAAGACGAAGATTTCAACTCCACTTTGCTCTCTTCTGTCCATCACTGGAACTCTGAAGTTTGCATACTTACTAGCATCCTTTGGATCGACAAATTACTTTGGACTGTATCACATACAAGTCCTAGGTTTCATTTCCATGAGATGGAAATCCTTTTGACATCCATGTTTCATATCTCATGATTGAAATATGTATTAATTGCTAGTTCAACCCGAACCGACATTAAGCATCGCTACGGTGAATCAACCTCATCGTAGTCAACTCCTTGAACTTGTTATTTCAACAAGTCGAGCTATATGGATAAAACATTTTTATCTGTATCAGTTTTTAGTTCCATAAATATTCGTTAGACTCTAAGTCTTCTGAAAGGTGTATCAAGATTTTAATCTCGAATCACTTATATGGAAACTATCTCGGATTGTATTGGCATTTAGCCAATTCCGGAGTCAGGGCCCATCAACGCTTCCTTGTGTATTGTAGGTATACTGTTGTCTAACAACAATATCTCGTTTGCACACCTGATAGGTTTGCACGAGCTCTGCCTACGTGGTTCAGCTGCAAGTTCGACCGAAGTCCATACATTTTATTGTAGAGACTTCCGTATCAGTCGCAGTAGGAAACTCCGGAATCACTTCCAAGGTTTCTTTCCTTTGGTCTGATGACGAAGATACTGGTTATCTCGTCGAGTTTGCACTGTCCTCCCACTCACCTTTTGTAAGAACTATTCTCTTTAAAAGCATACCGTTTTGCGGCAAAACCCTTTGCCTCGGTATAGTGGTGGGGAAATACCCAATGACTTGGGATAACCTTACAAAGTAGCACTTGTCTGATTTGGAATAGGTTTGTAACCTTTTACACAAGCCCCATATTCCAAATGTTAAGAAAAGATATAACATGGTTGGGCGTACCACACCATGGCGTCATTTCAACAGACCTGATGGAGCTCTTTTCAGTGTAAAAGCCGCAGTCTCTAAAGCATCACTCTATAAAAGGGATAATGGCAAATTTATTTATGTCATCTTTCATCTTACCATGTCATAAATGGTTCGATTACATCTTCACGGACTTTCCACTTGCAGTGGTGTTCCGGGAGGTGCAAGTTATGAAACCCCTTTCATAACTCATCAGACATTCGCTAAACTTGTAACTCAAATATTCCTTTCTGCAATCGAATTGTAGAAACATAATTTTCTTGTTACAACAACTTCTACTTCATTTTTGAAAACCTTATGAATGAATTCAAAAGATCCAGACTTGCGTCTCAACAAGTAAATATCCACATATCTACTTGAGTCATTTCTGAAGATAGATAAATCCACTACTTGCAACAACATTTATTGGACTACACACATCATAATGTATGATTACCAATATGTTCTTTGCTCGTTCCTTATGGCCTGTGAACGGTATTTCAGTCACTTCACTTTTCAGAGGAAAGTTGCAAGTGTCAGATGATTCAAAATCAAATGACTTCAAAATCCATCATAATGGAATTTTCCATGCGGGTTTCTCCAATGTGACCAAATGCAGTGCCACACTTGTGTGGTATTCTTTTAGTCTTGCGACATTTAGCGTCAGTGTTATGGATGTATCATATTACCATCAATATTCATAGCATACATCCCATCCTGTATGGAAGCATGGCCCTTCATGTTTTTCATAACACCGAACATCAAAAGTTCTCTTATGAATAACCTTCTTGCAAAATACCTTATGCAAAGGGCTAGAGTGTATGAAACTCTAAATGAATTATGAAAGTAAATACAGAGGCAATGTATTAATATCAATATTCATAACATACGTCTCATTCATAATGAAAGTATGGCCCTTATGTTATTCATAACACCGAACATCAAAAGTTCTCTTATGAACAACCTTCTTGCAAGATACCTTATGCAAAGGGCTAGAGTGTGAAACTCTAAAATGAATTATGAAAGAAAATACATAGGGAATACACCGATGGAAGGCATAGTAACTTTTACTATGTTTCCTATGTGTATCTTAACCTCATTCCTGGCTAGTCTCTCAGGCCATAGTAGTTCTTACATCGAGTTGCAACAGAATGCAATCGAGCGGGTATCTTTGTGATTAACTCACAATACCCAAGAATTAGTGATTAACATGTTTAACCATAATTCCCAAGAACTATATCTTTGACCAGCCTTCTATACATAAAAAAAACCCTGTATGACATTCATACATGAGCTGGATATTCCAGTCTTCTATCCTTTTGCCATTATACTTCTAACAGTTTAACTTTTAGTAATTCTCCTACTCTCAGAAGAAGCACCAAACTTAAGAGTGGTGTTAGCCCCGGACTTCCTAGGCGTGAAAGTTTCACTAACACCCTTCGGACACTTCCTTTCTCTTTAAGTTGTTGTTTTATTCACCATCATCATATGACAGGCGTTCTTTTGGATCCCTCTCTTATCAGTCTAATGCATAGTAAACTCCTTTACTAACAGTTCGCAAACAAACATTGCTTTGGATATCTCATATCTTTTAGCCTTTGTCTGTCTCTGAAAATGATTTTCAGATTCCATGAATATCATATAACTATCCAAACTTTCGAAGTTCGGGTCTCATGGAAGCAAACATATTGCACTTTGACTGAAAAGGAATTCTAGCTTTTGGATCGAAGGACGAGAGTCACATGATCCATAGCATTAGCGGGAGAATACCGAAAGCATGCGATAGGACAAAGTCCTTCTCGGCACTCTTGAGGATAATCCTCACATTACGTTACCAACCGTAAAGTTTTAACCAGATATTTAACAGCTATTCAATTTTAATAGAGAAGGTGGAAACACGAGCCATTATTCTACAACTATTATGCAAATCACACTTAGACAGTGTTCAAAATTAATTGCACTGAGAATTAAAAGAATTCAATTCTACAGTGCGCTCCCACTCAAAACAATATCTCTCATAATTGATTGTGAGCGATTCAAGATCCAAATTACAATTCAACGCCAAGGATGTATCCATCTCAAGTGACGAGAATTGCAATCGGTAGGCCAACTTGCCAATCACATCTCTATGTGACTCTTGTTCATCTTTCGATGCGTGTGTTCCGAGCTCATGACTTTCATGCCTGAACGTCAAGACAACCAAGTGATCTCGCTGCGAGGTCTCAACTCACCCGCCTCACACATCCCTAATCGTTCGTACCCATGTATCCATGTGATACCCCGAAAAGTTAGGTGCCGTGACGGTGCTACACTTGGGAGAACACTAACTACTTGATATTTTTGTGAGAGATCACCCTAATAAAGCGACTACCGCGCAATCAAGAAGGGTGCATCATAAGGGATAAACATCTCAGGCAATTCATAATAGCATGATATGGTATAGCCCTTTCTGACGGAGAAGTCTAGTATTTCTTCGTCTTCGGCATTCGCGTCGGTGTTCACCTTCGCGAAGATTGCCACCACCTTGTCGATGCACCAGATAATATTGCTATCTCTATAGCTAATAAAATAAGTGCATTACATAAGGTTGACACGCAGGTCATTAAAGTGCAATCATATGGCTCTAGCCATCATGCCGAATCATGACACGCAGGTCATGTTAATCAATTTACATCATATAGTCATCTCATACATAATCAAATTATTATGAACACTGCTATACCACATCACATGCACATGCAAACCATCCTGCAAAACCAAGTTAGACGCCTCTAATCGGTTCATGCAAAAATTTATTTTACGTGGCTTCTAAGGTTTCGAAACAAACCGAAGCTACCAACGTCCATCATCAAGCATGATAATCCAAGTCGCTAGATTAACATTCCAGGGTGTATGAAACACGAGATAATAAAATCTCGAGCCCCATACTAAACTTCGTCATACGCATGACCCCCGTGCAGATCACATCTGCATTGCCCTTTCATCTGCAAAATTTCATCTTTCTTTTTTAACTACGGTGGAATTCAATGAACTGTTAGCACTTCGTTGATCAATCAGGATCGCGGATTGCCAGAACATTGAAACTCCACCATATTGTTATCAAGATCAGAAATATGCAAATTCGAGGGAAGCAACAAGAACATCGGGTAACAGACTTCATCTGCTACCCGCACAAATAATTTTCAGCAATAGATCTCATCTACTACGTAATTATATTGTGCAACACCCATACATCTCTATGTATTCTAGATCGCAACCTGCATCTATGCATAGCCTGGCTCTTGATGCCACTGTAGGGGAACGCAGCAGAAAACAAAAATTTTCTGACCTACGCACCAGCCCAGGACCACTATGGAGACTGCATACAAGGTTTGATCATTTTGTTACCGACTCGTAGCGCAGCGGAAGTAGAGTCGATGACGAACGGCGGTGCAGATCCCCGCAGCTAGGATTTTACAACCTCCCAACCGCGAGGATGTATACCCTCATCTGCCCCGCGGACAGCCCTCCGGGAGGCGGTCGCACAGTCCCCCGGACGGTGTCGCGGACAGCCCTTCGGGAGGACCTCCGAAACTCGGACTGTCACTCGGACAGCCCTTCGGGAGGACCTCCAAAACTCGGACGGTCACACGGACAGCCCTTCGGGAGGCACTCTCGAACTAAGACCGAAACTACGATCTCTCTACAGAGTTGCACACATACGGTGTCATCTATCCGGCAGGGCTTCGCCGTCCAGAACTAGTTCCTGCCGGAACCCAGACAGCCTTTCGGCTCTACGAAACTATTTCGTGGGAGGGAGAGAAGAAAGGCAGATCATGCATGCCATGTGTGTGAGAGTTGGAGTGAGGATGGAGAGCTCCTCTCCACCTCCTTATATAGTGGTGGAAGGGGTGAGGGGGGGGCTGAAATTTCAGCCCACAAAACAAGCACCCACCAAACAAGGAAACATGTTCCCACCAAACATGGAGAAAACATGTTCCCTTGTCCATGGTGTTCCCCCATGGGGCCCCACCTTCCTCCCAACACTCTCCACCATTTGTGGGGGCTGCCCCCCACCATGGGGGGGGGGCCCCCAACACTTTGTCCAGCCACAAGGGGGCTGTCCCCAAAAGGGGGCGCCCCCAAAAACAGCCCAAAAACAGCCCCCACGATCCGTGGGATCTTGTCCCCTCTCGCCGGGACAAGATGTTTTCCGAAACTATTTCTTCTGAAAAGTTCCGGAAGGTCCCAGAACATTTCCGGCACCCTCTAAAATTATCTGGACGCGCTCCGGAACATTTCCGGTATGGTGGTTTAATTTAAAACCATCTTCGTTTACCCGGTAAACAATTCCGGCAGCTCCGAAAACCTTTTTCGGTTTTTTCTCCGGAAAAATTCCAGAAATTACCAGACCAATCTGGCAACCTCCAAAACTTTCCCGGTGCTTGCCGAAACCTTTTTGGATCAATGGTTTTATCCGAAACAACTTTTCGGTTTTACCGAAACTTTTCCGGTGTTCTCTCCGGAACTTTTCCGTTGTCTCCGAAACTTTTCCAGTGACTTTCTCTCGGACTCCTTGTCTAGTATTCAGCAGATAGATGACCCTTAAGCGTGTGACCCTATAGGTTCAGTGAAGCATAGACATGACCCGGAACCCCTTCCGATCAATGATCAACATCGGAGCCGTGGACACCCATATTGACCCCTATACCCACACGAATGAATATTCGAGTGAACCTCCAGTTGCCGTGTGCTATTCCTGTTGCTTCGCGATATGTTACAATTACCCGAGGTGAGAAACATCGGCATCCTCGTGGATCAACACTTGTCCACAATGCCAGTTACGTCGTTGCCGGTATTGTTCTCTTTTCTCGTTCCCGTGTTCCGGCATCCCTGTGATCAAATCACCCTGTGTCTGGCCAGACGATGATGGATACCGTAACACCGAGAGGGCCCAGAGATATCTCCATCGTCGGAGGAGCAAATCCCAATCTTGAGCTATCAAGTTACTTGACATACCTTTCCATGAACCCGTAAGCCGCCGTAATAGCCACCCATTTACGGATGACGTTTAACAAACCCCAAAGTTCATGAAGCAAGCATGAAGAAACTCGATACTCTCATGGTCTAAGGAATTATGCAAACATTAACTTGCTGTGTTATTAACCATTAACTTATGACGAATGTATCTCATAGCATAACATCAATCGGGTCGATTCAACACAAGTGTTCTACCAACAATTGTGCCCTCAAAATTGCCGGCATAGCCATGCCCATGATCAGGAAAACAGGATCATCATGCAATACTTGAGCCAGTCATAGAGGCTTGACTAGGAATACATTTTACCGTTTATTATCCCACACGTGCATATGGGTCTTCCTCCGAGCCTCGTGGTTATTGCAGACTCGAGAACCACATCAGTTATAGCATGGAACATACACCTAATTATGAACAGGGAGATAATCAAAAACATTTATTATTGCCTCTAGGGCATATCTCCTACACTTTGCTACCTTTTTCCCCCCTACCCAATTGCTGCGATCAGATGATGGAGCCCCCGAGTCAGCTGGTCCCGCCGACGACTACTACTACCCCGACGGAGCCTACTACTATGTGGAGACAAACGACCAGGAGTAGTTTCGGAGGCTCCCAGGCAGGAGGCATGCGCCTCTTCAATCTAGTTGTCGTTGTTTTGTTCAGCCTTCTTAAGGAAACCTTGTCTAATTATGTATGTACTTAGATGCTGATGCTTTCGCTGACTCTTGTGTAATCGAGCTTATGTATTCGAGCCCTCGAGGCCCCTGGCTTGTAATATAATATAAAGCTTGTATTATTTTATTTTATGTCTAGGGTTGTGTTGTGATATCTTCCCGTGAGTCCCTGGGCTTGATCGTGCACATTTGCGTGTATGATTAGTGCACAATCAAGTCGGGGGCGTCATAGGTGCCCTGACGACACCTCCACAACATGGGTTCACAGCATTGCGACATCCTCCACAATGTCAGCGAGCGCAGGACGACACCTCCGCAATATGGGTCGCTAGTATTGTGGTATCCTCCACAACATCTGTGAGCGGCACGGCGACACCTCTGCAACATGGGTTTGCAGCGTGGCAGCATCCTCCACAACACCTGCAGGTGGCACGACGGGGCCACCGCAACACGGGTTCGTAGCATGGCGGCGTCCTACACAAAGTTAGCGAGCGTCACAGCGGGGCCCCTGCAACATGGGGTTCGCAGCATGGCGGCATCCTCCAACATCAACATGCTGGCAGCAGTGATGATGGGCTTTGTAGCAGCAGTGGTCGGCCCTTGCAGCGTCTCAAGCCCCCGCTTGTAGCGGGGTTGACCGCGGTATACAACATGGCTCACCGTCAAATCTCACGATCGCAACAATGCATCTCGTGCTCAATGCATCCCATGATTCCCTCGTTCGCGCCTCCCCCTTGCAACACATGCGGTCCCAGCCAGCGGCAATGGCTCGCAACACTGGCAGTGTTGCTGTATCACCCGCTCGCAACACCGGGCACTCCCACTGCATGGCTCGCAAGTCGCAACACCTTCTTGTAGCATGCCTCGCAACATGGTGGCCTCCCTCGGCACGGCAATGCCCCCGTAGTACTGAATTACAGCACGCCTCACAGCATTGCTGGTGCGCGACACGCCTGGCATCACGATTGCGGCCTTGTCGCAACAATGGTGTAGTATTAATGTTAGCTGAAAAAGTAAATCAAATACGTAGTAACAATGATGCAATAACATGGAGTAGCTACTAGCAGTGTACTATAGCGCTGTAAAGTCCTAGCACTTGGTGTGAACGCTGAGCCACAGGACAACACAACTCCCGTGTGAACACTATGCAGCGCAGCGCGCGTCAACAGGAAAGCAGGATCAGGCGTCAACAGAGATCAGACGGCGCAGCGCGCGGCAGACGCGCTCGTTAAAATCAGTCGGCTGATTTGAAACGTTTTCCATCTGGCAACTGTCCCAAATGTAACGGTGGCTACACAACGTAACGGTGAACTTGAAGATGCGCCCTCAGCCGTTGGATCTTCGTGCTCGGACCTCGTTACCTGACGGTGTGAGGCTCTGAGCCTCCGGCGACTCCCCCGCCATCCGCCGCGCCCGCTTGCCTTCTCCCCGGCCGGCATCGAACGCCTCTAGCAGTCCCCTCGCCCACCACGCGCCACCTCCAGAGCCCGTGCGGCTCGGTGACAATGCCACCACTAGCCGTCGCTTGCCCGCCGGCGCCGCGCGAGCCTCGCCTAGGGTTTCTCCGTCCGGATCTGCAGCCCGCGGCTCGTTGGATTCGCTCTCGTCCGCTGCCTCCTCCGCGTCGTCCCCAGCAGAAATTTGATGGGCAGGCTAACCCTCACTTCGACGGCGTGGAAGACGAGTGGGTGAGCAGTAGTTGCCGGTGAGTTCTGAAGTAGATTCCCAATTTTCCATGCTAAACTGGATGAAAAGCGGTTATCTACCCTGAATATTCCAGTTTTCCATGCCCATTCAGATTCAGTTATGAAGCTTGTTAGTGCAACACGAAAGTGCAATGCAGAATCGGTTTGTTCTTTGAAGAAATATCTAATCAATTTGTTTATGTGGTCTTGGGTCGATGCTATCAAATCCCACAACTTCAGTGGTCGTCAGTGGATTGGTTTGTCTTCGTGTCCGCAGGTTACAATCACGGTATGAGCCAGGACTAGTCTTACAACATCTTTGTGTCGCTCTCAAAATAATTGTCACTTTTGCTCTTGGAATTTATATTTTGCTTACTGCAATTCTACTAGTAGTCACAATCCATAACTCAGCCTGCACACGTTTTCTCTCTCAAGTCTTTGTTTTATTCTTCTACTTTTCTTTACCCTTGCATCACATTCAGGGTGAGATGACCTGTATCAAGTCAAGTCAACTTAGTCGAGCTTAACTTCAGGCCCATTCCTTCCTGCAGAAAAAAATCTTTAAATGACCTCCACGCACAAAGATCACCCAAGCTCCATTCTAAAACACTCCAACTCCTTGGTTCTTCCCCATCCTCTCTGAACATCATGTCATCGATGTTTACTTTACTCTGCATTTTATTCGTCCTTCTCTCCTTTAACACTATAATACTCGAAGCAGCGCCAGCAAATGAGTCCGAGATTGATCGTCAGGTTCTCCTCTGCTTCAAGTCCGGCATCAACTCTTATTCCCTTGGCATCCTAGACTCATGGACCAATGACTCACTTAACTTTTGTAGCTGGAAAGGGGTCATTTGCGGCACAAAGTTTCCACCCCGGGTGGTCTCTCTTAACTTCAGCTATGCTCGTCTCAGTGGACAGTTATCTGGATGCCTAGGCAACTTGACATTTCTATCCAGGATGAACCTTGCTGGTAATGATCTGTCAGGAACCATTCCTGGAGAGTTGGGTAAGCTTCCAAATCTCCACACACTGAATCTTTCTGGCAGCAATCTTGAAGGTAACATCCCTGATTCATTAGGCACTAGCAATTCACTTAGCTATGTCAATCTTGCAAACAACAGTCTTACCGGCGGTATCCCTCTCGCATTGACCGATTGCTCCTCACTCACCACACTTATACTGTCACGTAATAACCTCTCTGGAGAGATCCCTTCTACTTTGTTTGATAATTCATCTAAGCTTACTGTGGTTGATCTCCAGAAAAATTCTTTCACTGGTCCCATCCCACATTTCCATACGGTCATAACTCTCAAATTTCTTTGCCTGACAGAAAACTTCCTCTCTGGAAGCATACCTAATTCAATAGGAAATGTTTCTTCCCTCACTTCTATATTGCTCAGCCAAAATAGGTTATCGGGATTAATTCCGGAAACTTTGAGTCAAATTACAAAACTGCTTGAGCTTGATCTAAGTTTAAACAGTTTATCAGGTAATGTCCCGGTTTCTCTTTGCAACATGTCATGACTCAAAAACTTTAGTGTGGGCAGCAATGGCCTTGTTGGACAGATACCATCTCACATTGGTTACTCACTACCAAACCTCCAGTCCCTGATAATGGGAAGCAACAGGCTGGAGGGTCTGATCCCTGCTTCACTAGCCAATATGTCAAATCTTCAAGCGCTTGATCTTTCAAACAACTCGCTTCAAGGCTCCATTCCATCTCTTGGATCCTTGTTAAACTTGCGCCAGTTAGTATTAGGGAGGAACTTGCTGGAAGCACACAACTGGTTATTCCTTACATCTTTAGCAAATTGCTCCCGGCTGGCAAAGTTGTCCTTGGAAGGGAACGCTTTGGATGGCAGCTTACCTGTAGCAGTTGTTAATCTTTCCACAACGCTAGAAGATTTATCACTTGGGTTAAACAAAATTTCAGGCTCCATACCTGTTGGGATTGGCAATCTTTATAATCTCGCTTCGCTTAGAATGGAAAGCAACTTTCTTTCTGGAAGCATACCCTCTACCATTGGGCGGCTACAAAACCTATTTATCCTAAATCTATCAAAGAACAAATTATCGGGTCAGATCCCTCCCTCACTTGGTGATGTTACTCAACTATGCAAGCTTTATCTTGATGATAACAATTTGAGTGGAAACATACCTGGTAGTTTAGGTCAGTGCCTTGGACTTCTTGAAGTAAACTTGTCCGCCAACAGCCTGAATGGATCCATACCAGTTGAACTTTTTGCTGGCCCTGGACTTGCCTTGGGTGTGGAATTTTCGCACAACAATCTCACAGGAGAAATACCATCAGATATTGACTCGGCAAATCTTGCTCTTCTGAACGTTTCCAACAATCTGTTGTTCGGAACGATTCCTGAAGCTCTTGGAAGGTGCGCCACTCCATTATTCCTGCACATGGAGGGCAACAAGCTTCAAGGGCAAATTCCTGAAAGTTTTGGGAAGTTGTTATCTGTCCAGCAGATTAATCTTGCTCGAAATAATTTATCTGGTCCAGTGCCAGAATTCTTTGATGACCTCACTTTGTTGGAGAAGCTTGATCTATCATACAACAACTTTGAAGGTCCAGTTCCCTCTGGTGGATGCTTTAGTAACCCGAGTATGGTTGTTTTGGATGGCAATAAGATGTTATGTGCAAGTGTCTCCATGCTAGCACTGCCAGTTTGTGATGGAACTCAAACAAAGAACCATGTGCCTTTGCGAACAATCGTAATGATAATTACACCGTTAATTGCTGGTTTGTTATTCTTATGTTTGGTTGTCACTATTTGGAAAAGAAGGGCGCGGCTTACATTTTCAAGGGCAATAAGATTCTCGGTGTGTTATGTTTTGTTGCCAACTGGAAGAAAATAGAAGTGGTTGCCGACCAGAAGCAAAGAGAAGTTCATGCATGTTCTAACCACAAGGAGACGCTGAAAAAGATATCATATGGTGACATTCTGAAAGCTACCAACTGGTTTTCTTCACTCCATACTATCAGCTCAACCTGTAATGGATCAGTTTATGTTGGTAGGTTCAAATCCGACAGGAGTCTAGTTGCCATCAAGGTATTCAACCTGAATGAGCCTGGTGGATATGATAGTTACTTTATTGAGTGCGAGGTGCTACGGAGCACCCGCCATCGGAATATAATGCGGCCTATGACCCTATGCTCGACACTTGATTCACAAAACCATGATTTCAAAGCACTGATCTTCAAGTTCATGGTTAATGGCAGCCTTGACAGATGGTTGCACTCTGAGCAACACAATGGAATCCCAGACAGAGTGCTGAACTTTGGCCAGAGGATATGCATAGCAGCAGATATGGCTTCTGCTCTTGATTATGTCCACAACCAACTGATGCCCCCTTTGATCCATTGTGATTTGAAGCCACACAATATCCTTTTGGACGATGACATGGCCGCACGGTTCAGTGACTTTGGCTCAGCAAAGTTTCTATTACCAGGCCAGGTTATCCATAAAAGCCTGGTTGATGTCGGAGGAACAATTGGATACATGGCACCTGGTGAGTTTACTTTTCCAAATCCCCAATTAAATAGTTTATCTTGTACATATGTGTATTGTTTCACCTGCACAGCGCATTTTCCCCTTCATGTATGATATGCATGGTTTATTGAGTATTTGAGTGCATTTGCAGAGTACGGGCTGGGCTGCAAGATCTCTGTAGGAGCTGACGTGTATAGTTTTGGAGTGCTTCTGCTAGAGTTGCTTACCGGAAAACGACCAACCAATGATATGTTCGTCGATGGGCTTACCCTTCCCATTTTCTCTGAATCCATGTTCCCTGACCTAGTTGCGGAGATGCTAGATCCTCATATGGCGCATGAGGAGCATCAAGGGTGCGTAGAAGCATGGATGCAGAGATATATTGTCCCGTTGGTTGCTCTGGGGCTGTCATGTACTGTGGAATCTCCGAAGGACAGACCTGGAATGAAAGATGTTTGTGCAAAACTTTCTGCTCTCAGAGACGACTTTCTGGAACGCCATCATGACGATTGATGAATGTTTGAGTTCTGTTAGAGCATGCAGGTTTGTTATCGTTAAGAATGTAATTTTGCATATCGTACCCAATCTACTGAGAGTGCCAAGTGCCCAATGTGATATGCAGTGAGCAACAGTTGGCTACTGAAAGTGTCAACTATCCTTTGTTGCAAGTTTGCTGATTATTTTCATTTTGATCTTAAGGTGTATGTATGGCGAAATTCCTTAGTAGCATAAACTGTACTGTTTATATGAAGGTATTTTTCTATCAAATCTTACATCCAGTTTAATAGCATAAATCCTTCTTTTTGGGTTAACTATCTAAATAGTCTAGGGTGTGTTTGGTTTAAGCCCCAACTAGCCCGCAGCGCCGAGCTCTCGCCGCCCCTCCGACGCTCCTCCGCCGCCCCTAGGCCGCTTCTCCTCCTCTCTCCGCCTCGAATCGCTGCTCCTCTGCCGCTGCTCCGCCGCCCCGATTCACGCTGCAGCCGTCCCAATTCACCACCCCCACCGCCCCTCCGACTCTCCTTCGCCGCCCCCACGCACCGCCGCCGCCCCGCCGCCGCCGCCCGGATTCGGCCACCGCCCACTAGTTTTTACATCTTCATTTTACATTATCTATTGGAGTTGCTCTTTTACATCTCCAATATACATCATCTGTTGGAGTTGCCTCTTTTTTGAAGATGTAAAAAGCACTTTTTAGAGATGTAAATTTTTACAGCTTCTGTTTTACATCTCCAAATTTGCATCTTCTATTGGAGATGCTCTAAGATGGACCCGCAAAAAAAAAAAGATGCTCTAAGATGCATTGAACAGGGAAAAAATGGCACGTGATTGCTGTAGCCTGCACTAGAAAGTTTGTATGCGAAGAGAGCTGCGTGCACTTGCTAATCACCGGTGGACCCGCCGGTTAATTACAGAACCACTTGCTTGCATGTACCGGTCCGACATAGAAGGAGCTGCGTAACGACGCCAAAATATTGGCGAAGCTTTTCCGCGCCGTGATCTCGCCCGCGCAACCCAGGGAGCTTTTCCGCGCCGTGATCTCGCCCGCGCGCTGGCGGAAATAACACAGGCGGGCGCTCAGGGCGAGCCAATTTTTTGGCAGCGATCCAAACGACCACCAAATATTGTGGGCTAGCCAATATTTTGGTAGGGTTGACGTTGGTTGTAATACAAACAGGCCCTAATATATTTGAAACTTTTTGGCAGCATACATGGTCTAGCATAGTACTCATGTATAAAGTTTCGAAACAAAATGAGTTATGCCGTATTCCGAGCAAAATACAACAAAATTAATATTCCCTTCATTCCACAATGTAGTCCATATTTTGATTTTTCAAAGTCAAACATGTTTATGTTTGACCAAGTTTCTAGAATAACCAAATTATTAACATCTAAAATACTAAATAAATAGAATATAAAATTACACTTCATGATGAATCTAATGATACAAAATTTGTATTATGGTTGTTGATAATTTTTTCTTTAAATTTGGTCAAACATGACATGTTTGACTTTTACAGACCAAAATATGCACTACATTTTGGAATGAAGGGAGTACTATATAAAAACTACTATTCATGGTTTTTGTAGCTGCTTTTTTCGCTCATAATACGACATGACTCATTTTGTTCTGAAACTTTAAACATGAGTACTATGCTAGACTACGGTTTTTGCCAAAAAAATCAATTTTGTTGACATATTTAACTATTTTTTTAAAAAAATTGCTGAATCGAGACCTATGTCCCAAAAATCCACACCAAAAAAAAGCCTTTATTAAAACAAACTTATAATCATCATATTGACTCTGTTGACATCAAACTTTACATGAATTTTTGCTTAGTTAGAAGAGAAAACATGTTGTTTTTCTGGTAAAGAGGTGATTTGGAGCACTGAAAAAAAATGATTGTCGTTCATGTTTAGAACTTCATAAATCTCTATGAGCATTCATGAAAAGAAAACGTCATGTTTCCTATGCTTCGTAAATGTCTTCTACAATGGCAGACTCTTGAATAGGCGCTTACAGAGGAAAATTTAAATGTTATTGAATTATAAAACACCTAAGCGCTCTACCCCTGAGACTGCCCACAGTGAGAGTAACTTCAGTAGTAACATAGGGTCCATCTCAACAAATTTGCTTATGTGGCAATGATTTAATGAAGAGAGAGAGATGATTTAAGTAACATAGCTAGTTACTCATAGTATGGGTAACATCACACATACCAAGACAATATGAGTCTACAACCTAATAAATGAAGTGTTGCATGACACCATACATATATTACTTCCCACTATAGAGGTAATAACATAGACTAGTAACATATACTAGTCCAAATTACTCCCCACTATGGATAGTCTCAATGCATAAACGCTAACAATTGGCGCGCTAATTAATCGCTAATTAAACAGCCTACGTGACTGGTGCGGGAGCAAAAGAGGACCTAGCGTCCGATGCCTTCCTTTGCGTCAACATGGCGTCTGACGTCAGGATTTGATGGAGCAACTGCCCGTTAACAAGAAAATCTATCCTGGCGTCTCTTCAAGCACTCAGCGTTGGACATGCCCTAATTTATGGGGAAAAAAACATGTTGCATGATCCGTCGGAAACGCTTCTCAACTTCCTTTTTACATTCCCTGTTCTTTTCATTCTTCAAATATTTTATCTCCATTTATTTATATGTATTTCATGATTTCTAGAATAGAACGTTCCCTTTCCAAAGCGTCTTTCTATTTTCTATTTTTTCACTATTTTTAATGTTTTATACTGTATTTTATAAGGGGTCAAATCTGACTGGTTTCAAAAGTTGAGTGTCAACTACGTCTTATTTCAGACTTTAGGGACCAAAACTAGATCCAACCATACTCTCACCTCCCGGCTTCACCGGCAAGCCTGTGGATTCGCCTCCCCTTTACCTGCCGCCTCGTCAGCCGTTGACGGGGAGAGGAAAATCCCGATGCCTGTGCTTCAGTTAATAGTTTAGGTTAGGGTACTTTAGTCCTTGCAGGCTTGGCACTCAGGTGGATGACGGTGCTTCTTCTTCGAGTTTGTCTTCCGGATTTCGATCCTCCTCGAGTTCATCTGGTCGTAGTCGATGGAGCTCAAGTGTAGATTTCCGTCATCTCCTTGGGGCGGTGAGGTTAGGATTTCTCCTCATGTGGTGATATTTGATGTTAGGTGTTTCAGATCTATGTAAATGGTTAAATGGCGACAACTACGGCCCAGGACGCTGGTCCATAGGGCACGTGCAAGAAGACTTCCCGACCGTCATCGACAAGGTCAAGCCGGCTCCAGTAGGAAAAGCGGCGACAACGGCGCGTCGGCGGCTCGTTCTGGCGGCAGTAGTGGTTGTTCGGGGATATCGGAACCTCGATGTAATTTTTATTATATTTGAGACGCTTTGTATTTCCGGTGAATTTTTTATAACAGATCTGATGTTTTTTTTAAAGTGAGAATTGTAGCAAATATTATAATCTGATATGACCGATGTTTCATCTTTTTCATTTCTGGCTCTGGTAGTTGCTGAAATGTTTCTTCAGAAAGAAAAAAGTTGTCCGAAATGTGACGGTAGCTACACAATGTAACAGTAATCTCGAATATGCTCTCTCAGCCGTTGGATCTTCGTGCTCCGGTACCCGACGGTGTGATGCTCTGAGCCTTCGGTGACTCCCCCGCCGTCCGCCGCGCCCGCTTGCTTTCTCCCCGGCCGGCATCGAACGCCTCCAGCAGTTCTTCGCCGCCTCGATGCGCGGCCGACGACCTCCCGAGTCCGTGCGGCTCGGTGACAACGCCACCACTTGCCGCCGGCGCGCGAGCCTCGCCTAGGGTTTCTCCTTCCGGATGCGCAGCGCGCGGCTCGACGGATTCGCTCTCGCCCACGGCCTCCCCCGCCTCGGACCTCGGAGAGTCAAACCCCAGCAGCCATTTCCTTGGCAGGCTAGCCCTCGCTTCGGCGGCGTGGAAGACGAGTGAGCCACAAGTGCCCTATATGCGGTAAGTCCTGCAGCTAGATTCCCAATTTCCCGTGCTAATTTGGAAGAAGTGCAGGTACCTACAAATTCTCCATTGTTCCATGCTGCGTTACCCCATTCAGATTCAGTTACGAAGCATGTTAGTGCAACACGAAATTGCAATTCTGAATCAGTTTGTTCAGTGAAGAAATGTCTAATCACTTTGAGTGGTTCAGGTTTGCCTCTGTGTTCTGGGTCGATGCCACCAAGTCTGACGACTCTAGCATCAGTCAATGGCTTGGTTTGCCTTCGTGCCGCCTCTTGGTTTGTTCATCCTATCTGTTTGATGTGTGCTCTGCAGGTTAAAATCACGGTATGTGCTAGGACTAGTCTTACAACATCCTTGTGTCGCTGTCAAAATAATTCACCTTTCCTCTTCCAGTTTCTATTCTGATTGCTGTGATTCTACTAGTCACAATCCATTACTCAGCCTGCACACGTTTTCTCCACAAATCTTTGTTTCATTCTTCTACTTTTCTTTATCCTTGCAACACGTTCAGCGTGAGACAACCCACCATTGTTTGTTAAGTCAAGTCAATAGTCTAGCATAACTCCAGGCCCATTACTTTCGGCAGACAAACCCTTCAAATGGCATCTACATTCTACACACAAGATCTCCCAAGCTCACATAAAGTATTCCCAACTCCTTGGTTCTTCCACATCCTGTAAACTCTGGACATCATGCCCTCATTCTTGTCTCTACTCTGTATTTTGCTCCTCCTTTTCTCCTTCAACACTACAGCACTCGAAGCAGCGCAAGAAAACAAGTCTGAGATTGATCGGCAAGCCCTCCTTTGCTTCAAGTCCGGCATCAACTCCGGCATCAACTCTTATCCCCTTGGCATCCTAAATTCATGGAGTGATGACTCACTTAACATTTGCAGCTCGAAAGGGGTCATTTGCGGCACAAAGTTTCCACCTCGGGTGGTCTCACTTAACCTCACCACCGCTCATCTCAGTGGGCAAATATCTGGATGTGTAGGCAACTTGACTTTTCTATCCTCGATGAACCTTGCCGATAATGATCTATCGGGAACCATCCCTGGAGAGTTGGGTAAGCTTCCAAACCTCCATACACTGAATCTTTCCAACAGCAATCTTGAAGGTAATATCCCTGATTCATTAGGCACTAGCAATTCACTTAGCTATGTCAATCTTGGAAACAACACTCTTACCGGCGGTATCCCTCTCTCATTGACCAATTGCTCCTCACTCAACACACTTATACTGTCCCGTAATAACCTCTCTGGAGAGATCCCTTCTACTTTGTTTGATAACTTATCTAAGCTTACTAAGGTTGATCTCCAGAAGAATTCTTTCACTGGTCTCATCCCACGTTTCCATAAGGTCACAGCACTCGAATTTCTTTGCCTGACAGAGAACTTCCTCTCTGGAAGCATACCTCCTTCAATAGGAAATGTTTCTTCCCTCACATCTATGCTGCTCGGCCAAAATAAGCTATCAGGATTAATTCCAGAAACTATAGGTCACACTACAAAACTGCTTGAGCTTGACCTAAGTTTCAACAGTTTATCAGGTAATGTCCCGGTTTCTCTTTATAACATGTCATCACTCAAAAACTTTAGTGTTGGCAGCAATGCCCTTGTTGGACAGTTACCATCTTACATTGATTACTCACTACCAAACCTCCAGTCCCTAATTATGGGGAGCTACAGGTTGGAGGGCCCGATCCCTACTTCACTAGCCAACATGTCAAATCTTCAAATGCTTGATCTTTCAGACAACACGCTAAATGGCTCTGTTCCATCTCTCGGTTCTTTGGCAAACTTGCGTCGGTTAGTTTTGGGGAGTAACTTGCTAGAAACACATGACTGGTCATTTCTTACATCTCTAGCAAATTGCCCCCTGCTGACAAAGTTGTCCTTGGAAGGGAATGCTCTGAATGGCAGCTTACCTATAGCAGTTGTTAATCTTTCCACGAGCCTACAAGATTTGTCGCTTGGGTCAAACCAAATTTCAGGCTCCATACCTGATGAAATTAGCAATCTTGTTAATCTCACTTCACTTAGTATGGAAACCAATTTGTTTTCTGGGAGCATACCTTCTACCATTGGAAAGTTACAAAACCTATATATCCTAAATCTATCAAAGAACAAATTATCAGGTCAGATCCCTCCCTCAGTTGGTGACATTACTCAACTGGGCAAGCTTTATCTTGATGGTAACAACTTGAGTGGAAACATACCTGGTAGTTTAGGTCAGTGCAAGGGACTTCTTGAACTAAATTTGTCTACTAACAGCCTTGATGGATCAATACCAGTCAAACTTTTTGCTGGCCCTCCACTTTCCTTGGGTGTGGACTTTTCACACAACAAGCTCATTGGAGAAATACCATCAGAAGTTGGTCGTTTGGCAAATCTTGCTCTTCTGAATGTTTCAAACAATCTGTTGTTTGGAACGATTCCTGAAACTCTAGGAAATTGTTTCGCTCTATTATTCTTGCGCATGGAGAGTAACAAGCTTCACGGGCAAATTCCTCAAAGTTTCGAGAAGTTGTGGTCCATCAAGAAGATTAATCTAGCTCGAAATAATTTATCTGGTCCCGTGCCGGAATTCTTTGCCGGCCTCACTTTTTTGGACAAGCTGGATCTATCATACAACAACTTTGAAGGGCCAATCCGTCTGGTGGATGCTTTAGGGACTCGAGTATGGTAGTTTTGGATGGCAATAAGATGTTGTGTGCAAGAGTCTCCATGCTAGCGCTTCCAATTTGTGATGACACCCAAACAAAGAACCATGTGCCCTTGCTAAGAATAATAATGATAATTACACCGTTAATTGCTGGTGTGTTATTGTTATATTTGGTTGTCACTGTTTGGAAAAGATGGGCGCAGCTTACATTTCTAAGGTGTAATAAGATCCTCGGTGTGTTATGTTTAGTTGTCAACCGGAAGAAAAGAGAAGCAGTTGCCAACCAGAAGATAAGAGAAGTGGTTGCTTGTTCTAACCACAAGGAGACTCCGAAGAAGATATCATATGCTGACATTCTAAAAGCTACCAACTGGTTTTCTTCAGTCCATACTATCAGCTCAACCTGTACCGGATCAGTTTATGTTGGTAGGTTCAAGTCCGACAGGAGCCTAGTTGCCATCAAAGTATTCAACCTGAATGAGCCTGGTGGATATGGTAGTTACTTTATGGAGTGTGAGGTGCTATGAAGCACCCGCCACCGGAACATAATGCGTCCTATGACCCGATGCTCGACACTTGATTCAAAAAACCATGAGTTCAAAGCACTGATATTCAAGTTCATGGTTAATGGCAGCCTTGACAGATGGTTGCACTCTGAGCAACACAAGGTAATCCCAGACAGAGTGCTAAGCTTTGGCCAGAGGATATGCATTGCAGCAGATGTGGCTTCTGCTCTTGATTATATCCACAACCAACTGACGCCTCCTTTGCTCCACTGTGATTTGAAGCCACACAATGTCCTTTTGGACGATGACATGACTGCACGGCTCAGTGACTTCGGCTCAGCAAAGTTTCTATTCCCAGGTCAGGTTATCCGTAAAAGCATAGTTGATGTCAGAGGAACAATTGGATACATAGCACCTGGTGAGTTTACTTTTCCAAATCCCCAATAAAATAGTTTATCTTGTACGTATGTGTATTGTTTCACCTGTACAGCGCATTTTTTCCCTTCATGTATGTATGCATGGTTTATTGAGTATTTGAGTGCATTTGCAGAGTATGGGCTGGGCTGCAAGATCTCTGTAGGAGCTGACGTGTATAGTTTTGGAGTGCTTCTGCTAGAGTTGCTTACCGGAAAACGACCAACCGATGATTTGTTCGTCGATGGGCTTACCCTTCCCATTTTCTCTGAATCCATGTTCCCTGACCTAGTTGCGGAGATGCTAGATCCTCATATGGCGCATGAGGAGCATCAAGGGTGCGTAGAAGCATGGATGCAGAGATATATTGTCCCGTTGGTTGCTCTGGGGCTGTCATGTACTGTGGAATCTCCGAAGGACAGACCTGGAATGAAAGATGTTTGTGCAAAACTTTCTGCTCTCAGAGACGATTTTCTAGAACGCCATCATGACGATTGACGGATATTTCAGCTCTGTTAGAGCATGCTGATTTGTTATCGTTAAGAATGTAATTTTGCATATCGTACCCAATCTAGTGAAAGTACCAAGCGCCCAATGTGATTTGCAGTGAGCAACAGTTGGCTACTGAAAGTGTCAACTATCCTTTGTTGCGGGTTTGCTGATTTTTTTCATTTTGATCTTAAGGTGTATGTATGGCGAAATTCCTTAGTGGCATAAACTGTACTGTTTATATCAAGGTATTTTTCTGTCAAATCTTACATCCAGCTTAATAGCATAAATCCTTCTTTTTGGGTTAACTATTGGCTGGATCTTGTTTTGGTCCCTAAAGTCTGAAATGAGATGTAGTTGACACTCAAGTTTTGAAACTAGTCAGATTTGGCCCCTTATAAAATACAGTATAAAACACTAAAAATAGTGAAAAAATAGAAAAAATGGAAAATGAAAAGACGCTTTGGAAATGGAATGTTTTATTCTAGAAATCATGAAATAAATATAAATAAATGGAGATAAAATATTTGAAGAACGGAAAAGAACAGGAAATGTAAAAAGGAAGTTGAGAAACGTCTACGACGAATCATGCAACATGTTTTTTTTCCATGAATGCTTAAAAGACATTTATGAAGCATCAGGAAACATGACGTTTTGTTTTCATGAATGCTCATACAGATTTATGAAGTTCTAAACATGAACGGCAATCATTTTTTTTTCAGTGGTCCAAATCACCTCTTTACCAAAGAAAGCAACATGTTTTCTCTTCTAACTAGGCAAAAATCCATGTAAAGTTTGATGTCAATAGGGTCAATATGATGATTATTAGTTTGTTATAATGAAGGGTTTTTTTTGTATGGATTTTTGGGACATAGGTCTCGATTTAGGAAAAAAATTAAAAAATAGTAAAATATGTCAACAAAATTGAATTTTTTGGTGAAAACCGTAGTCTAGCATAGTACTCATGTTTAAAGTTTCGGAACAAAATGAGTCATGTTGTATTATGAGTGAAAAAAAGCAGCTACAAAAACCATGAATAGTAGTTTTTATATACGACTCCCTTCATTCCAAAATGTAGTGCATATTTTGGTTTCTAAAAGTCAAACATGTCTGTGTTTGACCAAGTTTAAGGAAAACATTATCAACATTCATAATACAAATTTGTATCATTCGATTCATCATGAAGTGTAATTTTATATTCTGTTTATTCAGTATTTTAGATGTTGATAATTTATTTTAGAAACTTGGTCAAATATAGACATGTTTGACTTCAAAAAATAAAAGTATGCACTACATCGTGGAATGAAGGGAATACTGATTTTGTTGTATTTTGCTCGTAATATGGCATAACCCATTTTGTTCTGAAACTTTAAACATGAGTACTATGCTAGACCATGTATGCTGCCAAAAAACTTTCAAATATATTTGACTATTTAGAAGAAAAAAAACAATTCCTCTTATTTCCTCCCTAACCTAGGTGGCTAGGGCAAACTCTCAGCTCCAGGCTTCACCGGCGAGCCTATGAATTTGTCTCCCCTCTACCTGCGGCCGGTGACAGAAAGGGGAATCTCAGTGCCTCCGCTCCGGTTAGTAGTTTAGGTTCGGGTTCTTTAGTCCTTGCAGGTGCGGCGTTCAGGCGGATGGCGGCGCTTCTTCTTCGAGTTTGTCTTCCGAGTTTCGATTCTACTCTAGTTCATCTGGACGTAGTCGACGGAGATCAGGCGTAGATTCCTGCCGTCTTCTTGGGGCGGTGAGGTTAGGATTACTTCCGGTGAACTTTTATAATAGATCTGATGTTTTTCAAAAAAAAAGTGAGAATTGTAGTAAAAATCTCTATCTCTACTACTTAAAAAGAACATAAGGTTCCCATTTCACCTCTCCTTCGTCCAACCTTCCTTACATATGTACCCCCTCTTCCCTTCTCTTCTTTGATTTTTTCCTCTCATCTCTGATTTTTCTCCGGTCAATTTTCCTAAAAATAGAATCAATTATCACACGTTTTATTAACTTACCATAATACAAACATATTTCTTTGGTAAGTCAATAAATTCTTACCAAATAAGTGCCTACCAATAAGATGGCAGGTAAATCTTGGCGATTACATTCAAAAATTGGTAAGAATTAGCTGAATGTTTATACTCCCGTTGCAACGCACGGGCAATTATCTAGTTATAATCTAATACTCCCTCCGTCCCGATAAAAAAGTTGTTCAGAATGTGACGGTAGATACAGTAATCTCGGATATGCTCTCTCAGCCGTTGGATCTTCGTGCTCGGACTCCGGTACCCGACGGTATGATGCTCTGAGCATCCGGCGACTCCCTCGCCGTCCGCCGCGCCCGCTTGCTTTCTCTCCGGCCGGCATCGAACGCCTCCAGCAGTTCCTCGCCGCCTTGACGCGTGGTCGACACCTCCCGAGTCCGTGCGGTTCGGTGGCAACGCCACCACTTGCCGCCGCCGCGCGAGCCTCCCCTAGGGTTTCTCCTTCTGAATGCGCAGCGCACGGCTCGACGGATTCACTCTCGCCCACGGCCTCCTCCGCCTCGGACCTCGGAGAGTCAAACCCTAGCAGCCGTTTCCTTGGCAGGCTAGCCCTCGCTTCGGCGGCGTGGAAGACCAGTGAGCCATCAGCCAATATAAGTGCCATGTATGCGGTAAGTCCTGCAGCTAGATTCCCAATTTCCCGTGCTAAATTGGATGAAGTGCAGTTACCTACAAATTCTCCATTGTTCCATGCTGCGTTACCCCATTCAGATTCAGTTACGAAGCATGTTGGTGCATCACGAAATTGCAATTCAGAATCAGTTTGCTATCTGAAGAAATGTCTAATCACTTTGAGTGGTTCAGGTTTTTTTATGTGTTCTGGGTCGATGCTACCAAGTCTCACCACTTTAGCCTCCTCCGTCAATGGCTTGGTTTGTGTGGCCTCTTGGTTTGTTCATCCTATTTGTTTGATGTGCGCACCGCAGCTTACAATCACGGTATGAGCCAGGACTAGTCATACGGCATCCTTGTGTCGCCGTCAAAATAATTGTCACTTTTCCTCTTCCAATTTATATATATATTGCTTACTGCAATTCTACTGGTCACTGTCCATAACTCAGCATGTAGATGTTTTTCTTGCAAAAGTCTTTGTTCCATTCTTCTACTTTTTCTTTACCCTTGCATCATGTTTTCTTGCAAAAGTCTGAGTGAGACAACCGCCAGTCCTGTACCAAGTCAAGTCAACTTAGTCAAACATAACTTCTGGCAGACAAATCCTTTAAAAGAGCTAACCTTACACACAAGATCGTCCAGGCTCCAACCGAAGTAGCAAGCACTCTAGGTTCTTGTAGTTCTTGGTTCCTCCACTTCCTGTAAACTCTAGATATCATGTTCTCAATCTTATCTCCACTCTGTATTTTGCTAATCCTTCCCCTCTTCATCACCACACCAATAGCAGCAGCACAAGCAAACATATCTGAGATCGACCGCCAGGCCCTCCTTTGCTTCAAGTCCGGCATCAACTCTTATGCCCATGGAACACTAGACTCATGGAGCAATGACTCACTAAACTTTTGCAGATGGCGAGGGGTCAACTGTAGCACAAAGTTTCCACCCCGGGTGGTCTCTCTTAACCTCAGCTCTGCACAACTCAGTGGGCAATTATCTGGATGCCTAGGCAACTTGGCTTTTCTATCGTGGATGAACCTTGGCGATAATCATCTGTCGGGAACCATCCCTGAAGAGCTGGGTAAGCTTCCAAACCTCCATACACTGAATCTTACCGGCAACAGCCTTCAAGGTAACATCCCTATTTCCTTAGGCGCTAGCAGTTCTCTTAGCTATGTCAATCTTGCAAACAACACGCTTACCGGTGGTATCCCTCTCTCATTGGCCAGTAGCTCCACACTCAATACACTTATACTGTCACGTAATAACCTCTCTAGAGAGATCCCTTCTACTTTGTTTGATAACTCATCTAAGCTTACTATGGTTGATCTCCAGATGAATTCTTTCACTGGTGTCATCCCACTCTTCCATGAGGCCCCCGCTCTCAAATTTCTTTGCTTGACAGAAAACTTCCTCATTGGAAGCATACCTCCTTCAATAGGAAATGTTTCTTCCCTCACTTCTATATTGCTTGGCCAAAATAAGTTATCAGGATTAATTCCAGAAACTTTCAGTCACACTACGAAACTGCTTGAGCTTGATCTAAGTTTCAACAGTTTATTAGGGAATGTCCCATTGTCTCTTTACAACATGACATCACTGGAATACATCAGTGTGGGCAGTAATGGTCTTGTTGGACAAATACCATCTCACGTTGGTTACTCATTACCAAACCTCCATTCCCTGATCATGGGAAGCAATAGGCTTAAGGGCCTGATCTGTGCTTCACTAGCCAACATGTCAAATCTACAAACGCTTGATCTTTCAAATAACTTGCTACATCGCTCTGTTCCATCGCTTGGTTCGTCGGCAAGCTTGCGTCGATTGGATTTAGGGAGGAACTTGCTAGAAGCACGTGACTGGTCATTTCTTACATCTCTAGCAAATTGCACCCAACTGACAAAGTTGTCCTTGGAAGGGAATGCTCTAAAGGGCAGCTTACTTATGGCAGTTGTTAATCTTTCCACAACACTAGGAGATTTATCGCTTGCATCAAACCAAATTTCAGGTTCCATACCTGTTGAGATTAGCAATCTTGTTAATCTCACTTCACTTAGGATGGAAAGCAATTTTCTTTCTGGAAGCATACCTTCTACCATTGGGAAGCTGCAATACCTATATATCCTAAGTCTATCAAACAACAAATTATCAGGTCTGATCCCTCCCTCGGTTGGTGACATTACTCAACTAGGCAAGCTTTATCTTAGTGATAACAAGTTGACTGGTAACATACCTGGTAGTTTAGGTCAGTGCAAGGGACTTCTTGAACTCAACTTGTCTAGAAACAATCTCAATGGGTCAATACCAGTCAAACTGTTTGCTAACCCTCCATTTTCCTTTGGTCTGGACTTCTCACACAACAATCTCACTGGGGAACTGCCATTGGAACTTGGTACACATGGTGCTGGTGATGGTCCAACATCCCTTCACATGGAAGGAAACAAGTTTCATGGAAAAATTCCAGAAAGATGGCAGTTAGCGTCAACCCTGCAGATTAATCTTTCTCACAATGACTTATCCGGTGCCGTGCCTGAATTATTTGGGTACCTTCCTAAGCTGGAGCAACTCGATCTATCCTACAACAACTTGGAAGGGGCTATTCCTACAAGTGGGATCTTTGAGAATTCTGCCGCAGTAGTTTTGGGTGGAAACAAGGGTCTTTGTTCGAATTCCTCGAGGCTAGCATTACCAATTTGTCCTGGCATCTCATCTTCCGCAACTAAAACAAAGCACCATCTGTCCTTGCTGGCAACCTTGCTGCTAATTGTACTATCACCACTTACAATTGCTTTCCTAGTCTTGCTATGGTTTCTGCCCACTCTTTGGAAGAGAGCAGTATTCTCATTTTTACAATTGGCTGTTGTGTCCAAGAAGATGTTTCATTTTTTTGCCCATCACAAGAGAAGAGAAGTGCATACAGTTCCGTTCAACGATGAGAAGAAGCTGAAGAGGGTGTCATATCAGGACATTCTTAAAGCTACCAACTGGTTCTCGTCGCTTCATACTATCAGCTCAACCTGTACTGGGTCAGTTTATGTTGGTAGGTTCAAGTCCGACAGGAGATTGGTTGCATCAAAGTATTCAACTTGAGTGAACCTAGCGGATGTGATAGTTACTTTATTGAGTGTGAAGTGCTACGAAACACCCGCCATAGAAATATAATGTGTCCTGTGACCGTATGCTCGACACTTGATTCACAAAATCATGAGTTCAAAGCGCTGATATTCAAGTTCATGGTTAATGGCAGCCTTGACAGATGGTTACACTCTGAGCAACACAATGGAATCCCAGGCAGAGTGCTAAACTTTGGCCAGAGGATATGCATAGCGGCAGATGTGGCTTCTGCTCTTGATTATGTTGTTGGAAATATGCCCTAGAGGCAATAATAAATTGGTTATTATTATATTTCCTTGTTCGTGATAATCGTTTATTATCCATGCTATAATTGTATTGATTGGAAACTCAAATACATGTGTGGGTACATAGACAACACTGTGTCCCTAGTAAGCCTCTAGTTAACTAGCTCGTTGATCAAAAGATGGTGAAGGTTTCCTAACCATGGACATGAGATGTCATTTGATAACGGGATCACATCATTAGGAGAATGATGTGATGGACAAGACCCAAACTATAAACGTAGCATATGATCGTGTCAGTTTATTGCTATTGTTTTCTGCATGTCTAGTATCTGTTCCTATGACCATGAGATCATGCAACTCACTGACACCGAAGGAATACCTTGTGTGTATCAAACGTCGCAACGTAACTGGGAGACTATAAAGATGCTCTACAGGTATCTGCGAGGGTGTCTGTTGGGTTGGCATGGATCAAGACTGGGATTTGTTACTCCATGTAACGGAGAGGTATCTCAGGGCCCACTCGGTAATACAACATCACAATGAGCCTTGCAAGCAATGTGACTAAAGTGTTAGCCACGAGATCTTGTATTACGAACCGAGTAAAGAGACTTGCCGATAACGAGATTGAACTAGGTATAGAGATACCGACGATCGAATCTCGGGCAAGTAACATACCGAAGAACAAAGGGAACAGCATACGGGATTAACTGAATCCTTGACATAGAGGTTCGACCGATATAGATCTTCGTAGAATATGTAGGAACCAATATGGGCATCCAGGTCCCGCTATTGGTTATTGACCATAGAGGTGTCTCGGTCATGTCTACATAGTTATTGAACCCGCAGGGTCTACACACTTAACGTTTGGTGACGATTAGTATAGTTGAGTTATTGTGTTGGTGACCGAAGGTTGTTCGGAGTCCCGGATAAAATCCCGGACATGACGAGGATCTCCGAAAGAGTCCGGAGGTAAAGATTGATATATGTGTTAATAGTGTTTTGATCTCCGGAAGGGTTCCGGAATTCACCGAAAGAGGTTCCGGATGTTTACCGAAGTGTTCGGGTGCAGCAACACTTTATATGGACCAAAGGGGTAAAGCCCACGAGGTATTGGAAAGTGCAAAAGGAAGTTTTGCTGCTGCCTTAAGCGGTACTACCGCTGGTAAGGCAGTACTGCCGCGTAAGCGGTACTACCACTTGTGTGAAGCGGTACTACCGCTCATGAGCGGTACTACCGCTTGTACGCGGTACTGCTGGAATCCGAGTGGGACTCTTTCCGTGCGGGCCAAACCGACCTTGTGTGGGCAAAACCGACCTTGTGGAGGCTTTCTCTCCAAGTTTAGACCCCAGGGCTCAACATATAAATAGAGGGGCAGGGCTAGCACACGGGACATCAAGATTTCCCAAGCCGTGTGCTGGCAACCCTAACCCTCTAGTTCCTCCCGTCACAATCTCCGTAGTGCTTGGCAAAGCCCTGCAGAGATTGTTCCTCACCACCATCACCACGCCGTCGTGCTGCCGGAACTCATCCACTACTTCACCATCGCTCGCTGGATCGAGGAGGTGAAGGCGTCATCAAGCCGTACGTGTGTTGAACGCGGAGGTGCCGTCCGTTCGGCGCTAGATCGTGTTTGGATCGAGGGACGACTTGCGATTTGGATCGCGAAGACGTTCGACTACATCAACCGCGTTTCTTAACGCTTCCGCTTAGCGATCTACAAGGGTATGTAGATTCACTCTCCCTCTCGTAGATTCTCATCACCATGGATAGATCTTGCGTGTGCGTAGGAAAATTTTTGTTTCCCATGCGACGTTCCCCAACAGTGGTATCAGAGCTAGGTCTATGTGTAGATGAGATCTCGAGTAGAACACAAAGGAGTTTGTGGGCGTTGATATTCAGATTGCTTCCTCCCTTGGTCTTTTCTTGTTTCGGCGGTATTGTGGGATGAAGCGGCTCGGACCAACATTACTCGTACGCTTACGAGAGACTGGTTCCATCAACTGACATGTAACTTCGTTGCATAAAGCTGGCTGGCGGGTGTCTGTCTCTCTTACTTTAGTCGGATCGGATTTGACAAAGGCGGTCCTTGAGAAGGTTGAAAAGCAATTTTTGTATCACCGTTGTGGTTTTTGCGTAGGTAAGAATTGTTCTTGCTAGATACCCGTAGCAGCCACGTAAAACTTGCAACAACAATTAGAGGACGTCTAACTTGTTTTTGCAGGGTATGTTGTGATGTGATATGGCCAATTACATGATGAGATATATGTGATGTATGAGATGATCATGTGTTGTATAGAATATCACGACTTGCATGTCGATGAGTACGGCAACTGGCAGGAGCCATAGAGTTGTCTTTAATTATTTTCGCCGTTTTGCTTTACTTTATCGCTATGAGTTAGCAATAGTCGTGGAAGCAACAGTCGGCGCGACAACCTCATGGCGACACGTTGATGGAGATCAAGATGATGGAGATCATGGTGTCATGCCGGTGACGATGGAGATCATGCCGGTGCTTTGGAGATGGAGATCAAAAGCACAAGTTCATGGCCATATCATGTCACTTATGATTTGCATGTGATGTTAATCCTTTTATGCATCTTATTTTGCTTAGGACGACGGTAGCATTATAAGGTGATCCCTCACTTAAATTTCAAGATAAAATTGTGTTCTCCCCGAGTGTGCACCGTTGCGAAAGTTCGTCGTTTCGAGACACCACGTGATGATCGGGTGTGATAGACTCTACGTTCGCATACAACGGGTGCAAGCCAGTGTTGCACGTGCGGAACACTCGGGTTAAACTTGACGAGCCTAGCATGTACAGACATGGCCTCGGAACACAAGAGACCGAAAGGTCGAACATGAGTCATATAGTAGATATGATCAACATGAAGATATTCACCATTGAAACCACCTCAACTCACGTGATGATCGGACTTGAGTTGGTGGATTTGGATCATGTGACACTCGAATGACCGGAGGGATGTCAATTTGAGTGGGAGTTTTTTTAAGTAATATGACTAACTAAACTCATTATCTTGAACAATAGTCTAAGTTGTCTTTGCTATATTTATGTTGTAGACCATGGCTCGCGCAGTAGCACCCCTGAATTTTAATGCGTTCCTAGAGAAAGCTAAGTTGAAAGATGATGAAAGTAACTTTGTGGACTGGGCCCGTAATCTAAGGATTATCCTTACGGCTTCCCAGAAGGCTTATGTCCTTGATGCACCGCTTGGTGATCCACCCGCTCCAGTTGGGTCTCTAGACGTTGTGAACGCCTGGCAGGCTCGCTTTGATGATTACTCAATAGTTCAATGTGCAATTTTGTATGGCTTAGAACCGGGACTTCAAAGACGTTTTGAACGTCATGGAGCATATGAGATGTTCCAGGAGTTGAGGTTTATCTTTCAGAAGAATGCCCGGATCGAGAGGTATGAGACCTCCGATAAGTTCTATACTTGCAAGATGGAGGAGAACGGGTCTGTTAGTGATCACATACTCAGAATGTCTGGGTACTCCACCCGTTTGGCTGAATTGGGGATGCCCCTTCCGCCAGAGGCTATCACTGACAGAGTTCTTCAATCATTGCCACCTAGATACAAGAGCTTCGTGTTGAACTATAACATGCACGGGATGAACAAGTCAGTCGCCGAGCTGTTTGCGATGCTGAAAGTCGCTGAGTCTGAAATTCAGAAGGAGCATCAAGTGTTGATGGTCAATAAAACCACTAGTTTCAAGAAAAATATCAAGGGTAAGAAGGGTAACTCCAAGAAGAGTGGCAAAGCAGTTGCTCCTCCCGTGAAGAAACCCAAGGCTGGACCCAAACCAGAAACTGTGTGCTTTCATTGCAAGGGAACTGGACACTGGAAGCGGAACTGCCCCAAGTATTTGGCTGACAAGAAGGCGGCCAGCAACAAACAAGGTATATATGATATACATGTTATTGATGTGTACCTTACCAACTCTCGTTGTAGTGCCTGGGTATTTGATACCGGTCCGGTTGCTCACATTTGCAACTCTAAACAGGAACTGCGGAATAGACGGAGGCTAGCAAAGGATGAAGTGACGATGCGCGTGGGAAATGGTTCCAAGGTTGATGTGATCGCCGTCGATACGCTCGCTCTTCAATTACCATCGGGATTAGTGATGAACCTGAATAATTGTTATTTAGTGCCTGCGTTAAGCATGAACATTATATCTGGATCTTGTTTATTGCGAGACGGTTACTCATTTAAATCAGAGAATAATGGTTGTTCTATTTATATGAGTAATATCTTTTATGGTCATGCACCCGAAGTGAGGGGTTTATTCTTATTGAATCTCGATAGTAATGATACACATGTTCATAACATTGATGCCAAAAGATGTAGAATTGATAATGATAATACCACTTTCTTGTGGCACTGCCGTTTAGGTCATATTGGCGTAAAACGCATGAGGAAGCTCCATGCTGATGGACTTTTGGAGTCACTTGATTTTGAATCACTTAACACATGCGAGCCATGCCTCATGGGCAAGATGACTAAAACGCCGTTCTCTGGAACAATGGAACGGGCAAGTGACTTGTTGGAAATCATACATACTGATGTGTGCGGTCCGATGAGTATTGAGGCGCGCAGTGGTTATCATTACTTTCTCACCTTCACTGATGACTTAAGTAGATATGGGTATATTTACTTAATGAAACACAAGTCTAAAACGTTTGAAAAGTTCAAACAATTTCAGAGTGAGGTTGAGAATCATCGTAACAAGAAGATTAAATTCCTACGATCTGATCGAGGAGGAGAATATCTGAGTTATGAGTTTGGCAGTCACTTAAGACAATGTGGAATTGTTTCACAACTGACACCGCCTGGAACACCACAGCGTAATGGTGTGTCCGAACGTCGTAATCGAACCTTATTGGATATGGTGCGATCTATGATGTCTCTTGCCGATTTGCCACTATCGTTTTGGGGTTATGCATTAGAGACAGCCGCATTCACTTTAAATAGGGCACCATCAAAATCCGTTGAGACGACGCCATATGAACTTTGGTTTGGCAAGAAGCCAAAGCCGTCGTTTCTTAAAGTTTGGGGATGTGATGCTTATGTCAAAAAGCTTCAGCCTGAAAAGCTGGAACCCAAAGCGGAGAAATGCGTCTTCATAGGATACCCAAAAGAGACAGTTGGGTATACCTTCTACCTCAGATCCGAAGGCAAAGTGTTTGTCGCTAAAAACGGAACATTTCTTGAGAAAGAGTTTCTCTCGAAAGAATTGAGTGGGAGGAAGATAGAACTTGATGAGGTTGTTGAACCTTTACTTCAACCTGAGAGTAGCGCAGCGCAGAAAGATGTTTCTGTAGAGCCTACATCAGCTGAAGAGGAAGTTGATGATGATCATAAAGCTTCGGATCAAGTTGCTATCGAACCTCGTAGGTCGACAAGGACGCGTACTGCTCCTGAGTGGTACGGCAACCCTGTCTTAGAGGTCATGTTGTTGGACAACGATGAACCTACGAGCTATGGAGAAGCAATGATGGGCCCGAATTCCGAGAAGTGGTTAGAGGCCATGAAATCCGAGATGGGATCCATGTATGAAAACAAAGTGTGGACTTTGGAAGTATTACCTGAAGGGCGTAAGGCCATTCAGAACAAATGGATCTTTAAGAGGAAGACGGACGCGGACGGTAATGTCACCGTCTATAAAGCTCGACTTGTGGCAAAGGGTTTTTCACAAGTTCAAGGAGTTGACTACCATGAGATCATCTCACCCGTAGCGATGCTTAAGTCCGTCAGAATCATGTTAGCAATAGCTGCCTTTTTCGATTATGAAATTTGGCAGATGGATGTCAAAACAGCATTCCTTAACGGTTTCCTTAAGGAAGAGTTGTATATGATGCAACCAGAAGGTTTTGTCGATCCAGAGAATGCTGACAAAGTTTGCAAACTCCAGCGATCCATTTATGGACTGGTGCAAGCATCTCGGAGTTGGAATCTTCGCTTTGATGAGGTGATCAAAGCGTTCGAGTTTATACAAGTTTACGGAGAAGCTTGTATTTACAAGAAAGTGAGTGGGAGCTCTATAGCGTTTCTAATATTATATGTGGATGACATATTACTGATTGGAAACAATATAGAAATGTTGGAAAGCGTGAAGGAATATTTGAACAAAAGTTTTTCAATGAAGGACCTAGGAGAAGCTGCTTTCATATTAGGCATCAAGATCTATAGAGATAGATTAAGACGTTTAATAGGACTTTCACAAAGCACATACCTTGATAAGATTTTGAAGAAGTTCAAAATGGATCGGTCCAAGAAGAGGTTCTTGCCTGTTTTGCAAGGTGTGAAGTTGAGTAAGACTCAATGCCCAGTGACTGCAGAAGATAGAGAAAAGATGAGTGTCATCCCCTATGCTTCAGCCATAGGCTCTATCATGTATGCAATGCTGTGCACAAGACCCGATGTCAGCCTTGCCATAAGTATGGTCGGAAGGTTTCAAAGTGATCCAGGAATGGAACACTGGACGGCGGTCAAGAATATCCTGAAGTACCTGAAAAGGACTAAGGACATGTTTCTCGTTTATGGAGGTGATCAAGAGCTCGTCGTAAAGGGTTACGTCGATGCAAGCTTTGACACTGATCCGGATGACTCTAAGTCGCAAACCGGATACGTATTTATTCTTAATGGGGGTGCGGTTAGCTGGTGCAGTTCCAAGCAAAGCGTGGTAGCTGATTCTACATGCGAAGCGGAGTACATCGCTGCCTCGGAGGCGGCGAAGGAAGGTGTCTGGATGAAGGAGTTCATGGCAGATCTTGGAGTAGTGCCTAGTGCGCTTAACCCAATGACTCTGTTTTGTGATAATACTGGTGCCATTGCTTTAGCCAAGGAACCAAGATTTCACAAGAGGACCAGACACATAAAGCGACGTTTCAATTCCATCCGCGATTACATCAAGGAGGACGACATAAAAATTTGCAAAGTACACACGGATCTGAATGTTGCAGATCCGATGACTAAACCTCTTTCAAGGGCTAAACATGAACAACATCAGAACTGCATGGGTGTTCGATTCATTACAATGTAAATCACATAGTGATGTGAACTAGATTATTGACTCTAGTGCAAGTGGGAGACTGTTGGAAATATGACCTAGAGGCAATAATAAATTGGTTATTATTATATTTCCTTGTTCGTGATAATCGTTTATTATCCATGCTATAATTGTATTGATTGGAAACTCAAATACATGTGTGGGTACATAGACAACACTGTGTCCCTAGTAAGCCTCTAGTTAACTAGCTCGTTGATCAAAAGATGGTGAAGGTTTCCTAGCCATGGACATGAGATGTCATTTGATAATGGGATCACATCATTAGGAGAATGATGTGATGGACAAGACCCAAACTATAAACGTAGCATATGATCGTGTCAGTTTATTGCTATTGTTTTCTGCATGTCAAGTATCTGTTCCTATGACCATGAGATCATGCAACTCACTGACACCGAAGGAATACCTTGTGTGTATCAAACGTCGCAACGTAACTGGGTGACTATAAAGATGCTCTACAGGTATCTCCGAGGGTGTCTATTCGGTTGGCATGGATCAAGACTGGGATTTGTTACTCCATGTAACGGAGAGGTATCTCAGGGCCCACTCGGTAATACAACATCACAATGAGCCTTGCAAGCAATGTGACTAAAGTGTTAGCCACGAGATCTTGTATTACGGACCGAGTAAAGAGACTTGCCGATAACGAGATTGAACTAGGTATAGAGATACCGACGATCGAATCTCGGCAAGTAACATACCGAAGAACAAAGGGAACAACATACGGGATTAACTGAATCCTTGACATAGAGGTTCGACCGATATAGATCTTCGTAGAATATGTAGGAACCAATATGGGCATCCAGGTCCCGCTATTGGTTATTGACTGTAGAGGTGTCTCGGTCATGTCTACATAGTTCTCGAACCCGCAGGGTCTACACACTTAACGTTTGGTGACGATTAGTATAGTTGAGTTATTGTGTTGGTGACCGAAGGTTGTTCGGAGTCCCGGATAAAATCCCGGACATGACGAGGATCTCCGGAAGAGTCCGGAGGTAAAGATTGATATATGTGATAATAGTGTTTTGATCTCCGGAAGGGTTCCGGAATTCACCGGAAGGGGTTCCGGATGTTTACCGAAGTGTTCGGGTGCAGCAACACTTTATATGGACCAAAGGGGTAAAGCCCACGAGGTATTGGAAAGTGCAAAAGGAAGTTTTGCTGCTGCCTTAAGCGGTACTACCGCTGGTAAGGCAGTACTGCCGCGTAAGCGGTACTACCGCTCATGAGCGGTACTACCGCTTGTACGCGGTACTGCTGGAATCCGAGTGGGACTCTTTCCGTGCGGGCCAAACCGACCTTGTGCGGGCAAAACCGACCTTGTGGAGGCTTTCTCTCCAAGTTTAGACCCCAGGGCTCAACATATAAATAGAGGGGCAGGGCTAGCACACGGGACATCAAGATTTCCCAAGCCGTGTGCCGGCAACCCTAACCCTCTAGTTCCTCCCGTCACAATCTCCGTAGTGCTTGGCGAAGCCCTGCAGAGATTGTTCCTCACCACCATCACCACGCCGTCGTGCTGCCGGATCTCATCCACTACTTCACCATCGCTCGCTGGATCGAGGAAGTGAAGGCGTCATCAAGCCGTACGTGTGTTGAACGCGGAGGTGCCGTCCGTTCGGCGCTAGATCGTGTTTGGATCGAGGGACGACTTGCGATTTGGATCGCGAAGACGTTCGACTACATCAACCGCGTTTCTTAACGCTTCCGCTTAGCGATCTACAAGGGTATGTAGATTCACTCTCCCTCTCGTAGATGCTCATCACCATGGAAAGATCTTGCGTGTGCGTAGGAAATTTTTTGTTTCCCATGCGACGTTCCCCAACATATGTCCACAACCAACTGACGCCTCCTCTGTTCCATTGTGATTTGAAGCCAGAGAATATCCTTTTGGACGATGACATGACCGCCCGGCTCAGTGATTTCGGCTCAGCAAAGTTTCTGTCGCCGGATATGTTTATTCCTGAAAGCCTGGATGATGTTGGAGGAACTGTTGGATACATGGCCCCCGGTGAGTTTTGCCTTTTCCATTTCCACTTAATTATACTTTGTCCTGTACGTATGTGCATTATTCTAAAGCATTGCTTCTTCGCAGAGTACGGGATGGGTTACGAGATCTCCGTAGGAGCTGATGCATATAGTTTTGGAGTGCTTCTGCTGGAGTTGCTTACTGGAAAACAACCGACCGATGATATGTTCGTCGATGGGCTTACCCTTCCCGTTTTCTCTGAATCCATGTTCCCTGAAAGAGTCACGGAGATTCTAGATCCTCGTATGGGACATGAGGAGCATCAAGGGTGCGCAGAAGTATTGATGCACAGATATATTGTCCCATTGGTTGCTCTTGGGCTGTCGTGCACCGTGGAATCTCCGAAGGACAGACCTGGAATGAAAGATGTTTGTGTAAAACTTTCTGCTATAAGAGACGCTTTTCTGGAACGCCGTGATGACGATTGACGAATATTTCTGCTCTGTTAGAGCACGCTGATTCTTTATTGTTAAGAATGTAGTAACAAGTAAAGTTCATTCTTCATAGTACCCTGTCTATTTGACAAACTGGTAGAGACTTTGAGGTTGAGCACATATATATGATTTGCAGTGGTCAATAATTGGCTACAAAAAGCATCAACTGTTCTTTGTTGTATATTTGTTGAATTATTTTTATTTTGATCTTGAGGTGTGTGTATGGCGAAATTCTTGTACTAGTTAATTTTGTAAAGGGTACCGTATATATGAATGTGTTTTTCTCCCATGAAAAATCTTATGCCCAGCTTAATAAAGCAAAGCATTATTTTTCGGTTTAACTTTTGGTCCATGATAAAATGAGACAAAGTTGACATTCAATTTTCAAAACAAGATAAATTTGGCCCCTTGTCTATACCTGCCTCAAAGAGGTTTTATTGATGAAGTGCTGCTCTATTAGTAGTGAAAAAAAGGAGAAAAAAAATAGGAAATATGAAAAAAGGAAAGGTGTTTTTAAAAGGGAAGATTTATTTCAAAAATCATGAAAGATGAAAAAACAAAAAAAAAAGTGAGATAAAATATTTTGGAAAAAGCCTCCGAGAAAACAAGAAACTAAAAAGGAAGTTCAGAAATGTTTATGAAGAATCAGGAAACATGATGTTTTTCATGAATGCTCATAAATAAAGGTTTGTGAAGTTCCGAACATAGAATGGTCACCTCTTCTTTTCCATGCTCCAAATCGCCTCATAATCTCTCTTCTAACAAGGCAAAAATTCATGTGACGTATTTACAAGAAGGTTGATGGCAACAATAATTGTAGAGATTCCCCGCAAGTTTTTTTTTGTAGAAGATAAAATAAAGAGTTAATATGATGGCATTTTACTTGTTTTAATGATTAAGGATTTGTGAACCAGCCTGTGGTTGGACGGTTAGGAGGACAGTGATATCTCCAGCCCACCAGGGTTTCAAGTCGTGCTCGCATTTTTCTGGATCTATGTCAGGATTTCTGGCGATGCGCGTTCCGGCTGAGTCTCTCGGAGGTGCACGTAGGGGTAGTGTGCGTTTGTAGGGGTGAGTGTATGCGCGTATATACGAGCGCTTGGGTCTGTGTTAAAAAAATGATTTAGGATTTTTCGCTTTTCTTCTTTTATATAAAAAAAAAAGAACAGGAGTAAGTCAGATATCAAGGAGAATGACCACTTTACCCCTCCCTTCCTCCTCCCAAACCCTCCCCTCTCGGTCAGACGGTCACCGGCTCCGGCAGCCTACTCGGCGCTCGGGGTAGAAGCCGCCGCGCGGAGGAGAGCTCCCATTCCTCTCCCCGCCCCCAACCCATGGATCTTAACGACGCGAGCGCCACCCGCCATCGCCCGCCGCCTCGCGTGCCTCCCGCCGCGCGGAAGGCACCATTGCAGAGTGCAGATGCGGTGTGAGGGGCGGCGTTTCGAGCCCCGGCGCGGGCATCGCACCCCCAAGCCCAAGGCTACATCCTCGACATGTTCCCCTACCCCAGGTACTGTATACATCTGTATCTGTCCACACGAATTTGTGCTCGAATTCGTCCGAGTTTATTACGACTCTGCGTAGTGCAGCGGTGGCTACGTGATAGTGTGATTTGTGTTTGACCTGCTAGGATGCTAGGGCGTGACTGAATTTCCTGAGTGCATAAATTCGTTGTGGTGTCGAAAGGTTAAGTTTGAGAAAGGCAACCGCCGTGGCTGCCATGGCCGGTGAAGGAGAAAAGGTGGATTTGAGATGAAGAAGAAGAAGGGGGAGAGGTGATGCTGGCAATGCCTGCCGTATACGGTGTACCTAACGCCTACAATTCAATCAGGTATTATCATGTGGAGAGGAATGCTGGGAACATTTCCCTTTTGGCAGCTATCTCTTTCAGATTTACCAGATGGTTCGTGGGGAAGATGTTCGATGATGGGGATAGCTGGACCTTGACTGCAAAATGTTGTGTATCAAGAATTAAGCTTCCTGCAATTACGACAAAGATGGACGGAGAAATCTTTTGCTTGCCCTGCTTCTTGTCCTTGATGACTGACTTGGCACTTTGCAGGGTCAAGCAAATTGCGCTTGCGGTTACAGTAGGATACTTCCTGAACCGTCCTGGAATCCAGAAAATTGGTTTCAAGAAACTGTAAAGTGCACCGTCTACAAATATTTATTATTTGTTACTTGATGGTGGCAAATAAATGATGGTAAGTGAGTAGCCAACTTGTCCCCTTTTCTACTATTCAGCTCAGTGAGTATTTCCATGATTGGGTGGATTTTGGGGTGCAGAAGCTGTAGGTTGTATAACAAGCAAGGAGTTGTATTTGCACTTTGATAGACTGATATATGCACACGTTTTCTTTACCCACATATTCCTCTCACATGTTCCTTTTGTGCCCAGGCTATTTTTCAATCATCCAGGGGCGTGAGCTAGAAGCAAGCTAACCAAGACGGCACTGAAGTCAAAGTCAAGTAGAAGTTTCAGCTCCCCTACCCTTACTTCCACATATATCTAAGCACGCATACACAAATATTTTCTTGCGAGAATTTATATAGCAATATAATCTAATGTGATCGATTTACGTCGTCTTCGGCGTAGCGTGAAGACCTTCCATGTGCAATCTACTTGGAATAGAGGATTTTGTCATGTAGTAGACTTCATAATGAAGAGCCAGAAGTTTAGTGTCACTAGCTTCGTTCTTACAGATTTATTTTTGCGAGAATTCACTTGTATTACTTATGTAGCATTGCTACAACCGGTTTTACAAAATTTAACAATCTCATCCGGGCATGTGCCACACCATAATTCGACTAGTCACCCTGCCAAATGCTGCCAATGCATGGCTTACAATATTTTGAGATCGCCTAATGTGAGTAATACAAGAACTTCGTTAATACATGAGATGCTTAATCTCGCGAACTAAAAAACTATATTGTGATATGTCCATCTCTTCCTTTTGAATCATGTTCGCAGCCTTCAAGCAGTCTGTTTCAATGAAAACGCCAGTTGACTCCACTGGATTGAGATAGATAATCCTTCGTACAAAAATTGATCAAGCTAGAAAGAGGGATTTCCACGGTAATCTTCTCTGACTGTGTGCACGCGTTCATCTCTTGTTTTTTTTTTGAAGCTCAACGCCCTTCGGCTCTCTATTCAACAGGCGCAAGCATGTCTGACTGAACAACCTCAGCCAGCCAGCCAGGGATTACATCGAAAGTTTTAACAAAAGCATGAATACCTAAAGCTTTCCTAGCTAAACGGTGAGCCGCTGCATTAGTGGAGTGACTAGAGAACCGTAGCTCGAATCCTTGGAGAAGATCACTCATATCCTTCAGTTCACCTAGAATGTGAAAACCAACGGACTTCTGTGGTGTTTCCCAAAGGCGTTGGACATCCTGACAGTCAGTCTCAATCACCACTTGTTGAAGTCCCATTTCTAGGGCCATACCCATAGCATCTCGGCAGGCCAAGAGCTCTATGGACAGAGGGTCAGTTACTCCCTCGTACCGGAAACAGGCTGCTCTCAAGCAATCCCCTTGGTCATTACGGGCAATGATACCTGTCCCTCCTGTATTCCGCCCCTGATCAACTGCTCCATCTGCATTAAGCTTGATCCATCCGGCCGCTGGGGCTTGCCATTTTTGCAGACTGTTGATATGAACTTTCTCACTTGGCGGCAGCTCCAGAGCACGAACAATCTCCTCTATGATGATCATTGACTGAAGAGGCTGATACTCCTTTTCCCCGTGCGTATACTTATTGCGTGAGTGCCAAATTGCCCACATCAAAGTGATCATAATCGCAGCATCATCTCTGAAAGATCGTGGATGTCGCCTAGAGGGGGGGGGGGGGTGAATAGGCGCTTTAAAATAATTACGGTTTAGGCTTGAACAAATGCGGAATAAAACTAGCGTTTAATTTGTCAAGCACAAAACCTAAATCGACTAGGCTCACCTATGTGCACCAACAACTTATGCTAAGCAAGATAAACAACTAAGTGATAGCAAGATATTTAACAAGAAACAATATGGCTATCACAAAGTAAAGTGCATAAGTAAAGGGCTCGGGTAAGAGATAACCGAGGCACGCGGAGACGACGATGTATCCCGAAGTTCACACCCTTGCGGATGCTAATCTCCGTTAGAGCGGTGTGGAGGCACAATGCTCCCCAACAATGCCACTAGGGCCACCGTATTCTCCTCACGCCCTCGCACAATGCAAGGTGCCGTGATTCCACTAATGGTGCCCTTGAAGGCGGCAACCGAACCTTTACAAACAAGGTTGGGGCAATCTCCACAACTTAATTGGAGGCTCCCAACACAACCACAGAGCTTCACCACAATGGAATGTGGCTCCGAGGTGACCTCAACCGTCTAGGGTGCCCAAGCACCCAAGAGGAACAAGCTCAAGGGTACCAAGTACCCAAGAGTAACAAGCTCTAGGGTGCTCAAACACCCAAGAGTAATAAGCTTCTCAACTATTTCACCACCACGAATCACCGTGGAGAACTCAAACCGATGCAACTAATGCAATGGCAAGAACACACCAAGTGCTCAAGTCCCTCTCTCTCAAATCCCACCAAAGCAACAAAAGCTATGGAGGAAAGTGAGAGGAAGAACAAGGAGAACACCAAGAACTCCAAGATCTAGATCCAAGGGGTTCCCCTCACTTAGAGGAGAAAGTGATTGGTGGAAATGAGGATCTAGATATCCTCTCTCTTTTCCCTCAAGAAGGAGCAAGAATCATTGGAGGGATTGAGAGATAGCAAAGCTCTAGAAGGTCAACAATGGGGGGGGCAAAAACGAGCTCAAAGAGATAAGAAAACCGTTGGGGAAGAAGACCCCTTTTATAGGCCACTCCAAATCCAACCGTTATGCCTGTGCTGGACGCGTACAAGCGGTACTACCGCTCAGGCGAGCGGTACTACCGCTTAAGCGGTAGTTCCAGCCAGCAGCAGGCGAGAACACGAAACTGGAGCGGTAGTGCCGCACTAAGCGGTACTACCGTCCAACAAAGCGGTACTACCGCTAAGGAGAAAAGAGCACCTCTGCGAAACACACGCGGTAGTAGGAACGGTAGTGGAGGGCGGAAGTACCGCCCTAAGTGGTACTACCGCACTACTGCCGCACTACTACCGTTTAACAGAAAAAGGGCACCAGAAGAATTTCAGCAAGCGGAACTTGCAGCGGTAGTAGAAACCGGAAGTACCGCCCAAGCGGTACTACCGTGCTACTACCGTGCCACTACCGCACAAAGCGGTACTACCGCTCTACTACCGCACTACTTCCGCTTAACAAAAATCGGCAACAGAAGAAATTCCCACAAGCGGTACTCGCTGCGGTAGACCACAGCGGTACTACCGCATAAGCGGTACTACCGTGGTACCGAGCGGTACTACCGCTTGGGTGCTGCAAAAGTGCCCAAGCAGAACAGACAGATACAGGAAAACCAGAACTGCCACAACTTCTACATATGAGCTCCGAATTGAACAAACTCAAGCTTGTTGGATAGAAGACAACGAGTACTATCCAAACAGCGACTGGTTATAATAAGAAGTGGCAGGGGAGAAATGCCTAAGATATAGAGAAGAGAAACCTCTATGAATGAAGAACCGGCATAAACTCCAACATCGAAAACATCATAGAAGATGCATATATGAACTCCGTTTTCGATGAACTCGAGCTTGTCATGATGATGACCAAAAGCTCAAAGACTCACAAAGAGAAACACCAAACACGAACCAAGAAAGATGATGCAAGGATGCAATGGTTTGAGCTCTCTACGAACGATACGATCAAGCTACTCACTTGAGAGCCCCCCTTGATAGTACGGCTATCGATCCTATAACCCGGTCTCCCAACTACTACCATGAGACCGGTAAAATAGAAAACCTATCAAGGGCAAACCTTTGCCTTGCGCATAGTCCACTTGAGCTAGATGATGACGATCTTGACCTCCTCAAGTTGGACCACCTTTCTTGATTGCGCCGGCTCGATGAAGACTAGTAGATTGCTCCCCCATACTCCACTATGGGTGAGCCACTCTTCGGCACATCTTCACAAGTCCATTGTCACCACAATGGACGGCAAGCTTCAAGCATGTGATCTCTTCGTGATGCTCCACTTGAACTTGCACACCGCAATCTTGATGACGATCACCACTTGATGTCATCCTCCATGGGTTGAATGAGATCTTCCTCTTGACGCAAGCCCATGGAAACATACCTAACCCCACATAGAACTCTCGCATAGAACTTGGGTTAGTACACAAAGCGTAATGGACAATGCTTACCATACCGTGAGATCACTTGATCCCACTCGATACATCTTCTACGCTTTGTGTGTTGATCAACTTGAATCACTCTTCATATTTAGTCTTGATCAACCTTGAATCGTTCCAACTCTCTTCATTAGGATGATGTCTTGAAGGTAAACATGAATGTTCACACAAACTTCATCTTCAAGACATGCTTGCAATAGGCTCAACACTCACATGACCAATCTTTGGATAAATCCTTGAATAGCACCTTGGTCAACACACATTCTTCTTCTAATAACCTTGAAACCAACAAATGGTCTTCAAGCAATGCCTATGGACAAACCCTTCAAATATAACTCAAGGCAACCATTAGTCCATAGAGATTGTCATCAATTACTAAAACCAAACATGGGGGCAGCACATGTTCTTTCAATCTCTCTTTATAAGCTGATGATCAAGTATATCTCGTGCCCATGTCCTCGGGTTCAGATTAGGCTGCTTGATTTCAAAAAAACGAGTCGCCGCTTCCCAGAACCTCTTTGCATGATCACACTCTAGCATGCTGTGGAATAGAGACTCCTTATCATGCCCACACATAGGGCAGTGTGATAAGGTCCTGACATGCCGTCGCTGCAGCTCGCCGTAGCACGGTAGAAAGTCCTTTACCACACGCCACCAGAAAACTCTAATTTTTGGAAGCACATTAATCTTCCATAGTGATCTCCATGTTTCTCCCTCCCCATTAGAGCTTGAAGCTGTTACTGTAGCCCGTAATTTCGTGTCCATTGCCTCTCTGTACGCTGAACGGACAGAAAAGATTCCGGATTTCTCCCACGCCCATGCCCATATATCAGAACCTGCTCTGCGAGGCCTTGGAATACGCAGGATTGCATCCGAATCAGGGGGGTAAAACACTTCCCGGAAGATCTCCGAGTCCCACCTGTTCGACACCGGATCAATCAGGTCCGAGACCAATTGGACCGAGTTTGCCGACCGAGTGCCCATTGGTTTCATCGAGGTTGTTCCTTCTATCCACTGATCATGCCAAACTTCGGCCGTTGTTCCATTTCCCACACGCCGAATGAGTCCCCTCTTGAGCATTTCTCTGCCTTTGATTATCGCCTGCCAAGTTTTGGATGCACCCTTCGGACACCCAGCCGTGAGGAAATCTTCATTGGGGTAATACCTACCCTTAAGCACTCTAGCACACAAGCTGTTACGATTCTCAAGTAACCTCCAGGCTTGTTTAGCTAGCATTGCAACGTTAAACCTCTGAAGATCCCTAAAACCAAGACCTCCTTTGGACTTGGCAATGCACATCTTGTCCCACCACTGCCAATGCATTCCTCTTCTATTGAGTGATCCAGCCCACCAATAGCGTGACATATTTGTCGTCAGTTTCTTGCACAAGCCTTTTGTGAGTTTGAAACAACTCATAGAGTAGGCCGGTAGGGCTTGGACCACCGATTTCAAGAGTACTTCCTTTGCCGCACACGACATCTTCCTTTCACACCACCCTTGCACCTTTGCCCGAGAGCGTTCATTTATGTGTTCAAACTGTTGCTCGGTAATTCTACCTGCCGCCGTGGGAAGGCCAACGTACTTCTCAGACATAGCTTTATCTCTGAATATGTAGAGCAGCTTTGACACCCCTTCTTACTGAAGCACCACAATTGGGGCTGAAATATACTGAACTCTTCATCTTGTTTGCACTCTGGCCCGAGCCCACGCTGTATTGTTCTAAGATCTCATTCAGTCTCGTGGCACTCCTTGCATCTGCTTTCATAAAAATCAGGCAATCATCAGCAAACAAGAGATGGGAAATCCATGGAGCCGAATAGCTTACACGAATTCCCCTATCGATCCAAGCTCCATCATAATTCTGCATCATACAAGATAATCCTTCTCCGCATAGCAAGAATAAATAGGGGGATACCGGACATCCTTGATGTAACCCTCTAGATGGGTTAAACGCAGGCAAGAGCTCTCCATTAACTTTAACTTGGAAGCTAACAGTACTAACACACTGCATCACTAGTGATATCCATGCCTCCTCAAACCCGAGTTGTTGCATTATACCTTCCAAGTACGACCACTCAACTCGGTCATAGGCTTTGATCATGTCGATTTTGACCGCACACCATCCTTGTTTGCCTCTCTTCTTTTTCAGAGCATGAATACACTCGTATGCTACAAGGACATTGTCGGTAATAAGTCGTCCTGGGACGAAAGCACTTTGCTCCTCTGAAATTATATCATCAAGAACCTCCCATAAACGGTTAGCCAACACTTTGGAACAAAGTTTGTATAAAACATTACAAAGGGAAATTGGCCTATACTGAGTGATGTTTTGCGGATGTTTCACCTTTGGTATGAGGACAATTACCGTGCTGTTCACCGAATCTGGCATATGACCACCGTTCAAGAAGCCAAGAACTGCCGCAGTGACATCCGGTCCAACCAACTCCCAATGCCGCTGATAGAAACCAGCGTGGAAGCCATCACAGCCAGGTGCCTTTGTAGGCCCCATAGCAGACAACACTGCCTTCACCTCCTCCTCAACGAAAGGCCTCATCAACCTCTCATTCATAGGTGCTGTTATTTTGTGTGGTACGTGATGAAGGACTGCTTCGATATTAGTATGTTCTTGAGCTGTGTACAGACTCGTATAAAACTGTTGTATCTCTGCATGTATATCTTCCTTTGTCTCACAAACCGACCCATCCGCATGCGTTCATCTCTGGATCTCGCAACTGTTCCAAACGTAACGGTGGCTACACAACGTAACAGTGAACTTGAAGATGCACTCTCAGCCATTGGATCTTCGTGCTCGGACCCCGTTACTTGACGACGGTGTGAGGCTTTGAGCCTCCGGCGACGCACCCACCGTCCGCCGCGCCCGCCGTCCGCCGCGCCCGCTTGCCTTCTCCCCGGCCGGCATCGAACGCCTCCAGCAGTCTCCTCGCCACCTCCAGAGCCCGTTCGGTTCGGTGAGCATGCCACCACTGGCCGTCGCCTGCCCGCCGACGTCGCGCGAGCCTCGCCTAGGGTTTCTGCGTCCGGATCTACAGCCCGCAGCTCGTTGGGTTCGCTCTCGTCCGCTGCCTCCTCCGCGTCGGCCCCAGCAGAAATTCGATGGGCAGGCTAAACCTCACTTCGACGGCGTGGAAGACGAGTGAGTGAGCAGTAGTTGCCGGTGAGTTCTGCAGTAGATTCCCAATTTTCCATGCTAAATTGGACGAGATGCGGTTATCTACCCTAAAAATTCCAGTTTTCCATGCTGTGTTGCCCCCATTCAAATTCAGTTTTGAAGCATGTTAGGGCAACACGAAATTGCAATGCAGAATCTGTTTGTTCTTTGGAGAAATATCTAATCAATTTGTTTATGTGGTCTTGGGTCGATGCTATCAAATCTCACAACTTCAGTGATCGTCAGTGGATTGGTTTGTCTTCGTGTCCGCAGGTTACAATCACGGTATGAGCCAGGACTAGTCTTACAGCATCTTTGTGTCGCTGTCAAAATAATTGTCACTTTTGCCCTTGTAATTTTTATTTTGCTCGCTGCAATTTTACTAGTCACAGTAGATTACTCAGCCTGCACACGTTTTCTCTTACAAGTCTTTGTTTCATTCTTCTACTTTTCTTTACCCTTGCATCACGTTCAAGGTGAGTGAGACAACTGCCAATCCTGTATCAAGTCAAGTCGTCAAGGTTAACTTCAGACCCATTCCTCCCAGCAGAAAAAATCTTTAAATGACCTCCACGCACAAAGATCACCGAAGCTCCAGTCTAAAACACTCCAACTCCTTGGTTCTTCCACATCCTGTACACTCTGGAATCATGCCCTCAATGTTTACTCTACTCTATATTTTAGTTTTACTCATCCTTTTCTCTGCCAGCACTACAATACTTGAAGCAGCACAAGCAAACAAGTCCGAGATTGATCGCCAAGCCCTCCTCTGCTTCAAGTCTAGCATCAGCTCTTATCCCCTTGGCATTCTAGACTCATGGAACAAACACTCACTCAACTTTTGCAGCTGGAACGGGGTCACTTGCGGCACAAAGTTTCCTCCTTGGGTGGTCTCTCTTAACTTCAACTATGCTCGTCTCAGTGGACAGTTATTTGGATGCCTAGGCAACTTGATATTTCTATCCAGGATGAACCTTGCCTATAACAATCTGTCGGGAACTATCCCTGAAGAGTTGGGTAAGCTTCCAAAGCTCCATACACTGAATCTTGTCGGCAGCTATCTTCAAGGTAACATCCCTGATTCATTAGGCACTAGAAATTCTCTTAGGTATGTCAATCTAGCAAACAACAGTCTTACCGGTGTCATCCCTGTCTCACTGGCCAATAGTGTCTCACTTAGTACACTTATACTGTCCCGTAATAACCTCTTTGGAGAGATCCCTTCTACCTTATTTGATAACTCACCTAAACTTACTATAGTTGATCTCCGGACGAATTCTTTCACCGGTACCATCCCACATTTCCGTAAGGTCAAAGCTCTCAAATTTCTAAACCTGACAGACAACTTCCTCTCTGGAAGCATATCTCCTTCAATAGGAAATGCTTCTTCCCTCACTTCTATATTGCTCGGTCAAAATAGGTTATCGGGATTAATTCCAGAAACTTTGAGTCACATTACAAAACTGCTTGAACTTGATCTAAGTTTAAACAGTTTATCAGGTAGTGTCCCGGTTTCTCTTTACAACATGTCATCACTCAAAAACTTTAGTGTTGGCAGCAATGGCCTTGTTGGACATTTACCATCTTACATTGGTTACTCACTACCAAACCTCCAGTCCCTAATCATGGGAAGCAACAGCCTGGAAGGCCTGATCCCTGCTTCACTAGCCAACATGTCAAATCTTCAAATGCTTGATCTTTCAAACAACTCGCTAAATGGCCCTGTTCCATCTCTTGGTTCTTTGGCAAACTTGGGTCAGTTAGTTTTGGGGAGCAACTTGCTAGAAGCACATGACTGGTCATTTCTAACATCTCTAGCAAATTGCACCCAGCTGACAAAGTTGTCCTTGGAAGGGAATGGTCTGAATGGCAGCTTACTTGTAGCAGTTGTTAATCTTTCCATGAGGCTACAAGATTTGTCGCTTGGGTCAAACAAAATTTCGGGCTCCATACCTGTTGAAATTAGCAATCTTGTTAATCTCACTTCTCTTAGGATGGAAAGCAATTTTCTTTCTGGAAGCATACCTTCTACCATTGGAAAGCTGCAAAACCTATATATCCTAAATCTATCAAAGAACAAATTGTCAGGTCAAATCCCTCCCTCAGTTGGTTACATTACTCAACTGGGCAAGCTTTATCTTGATGATAACAACTTGAGTGCAAACATACCTGATAGTTTAGGTCAGTGCAAGGGACTTCTTGAACTAAACTTGTCTACTAACAGCCTTGATGGGTCAATACCAGTCAAACTTTTTGATCGCCCTCCACTTTCCTTGGGTGTGGACTTTTCGTACAACAAGCTCATAGGAGAAATACCATCAGAAGTTGGTAATTTGGCAAATCTTGCTCTTCTGAATGTTTCCAACAATATGTTGTTTGGAAAGATTCCTGAAGCTCTTGGAAGTTGTGTCACTCTATTATTCTTGCGCATGGAGAGAAACAAGCTTCAAAGGGCAAATTCCTCAAAGTTTCAGGAAGTTGATGTCCATCGAGTAGATTAATCTAGCTCGAAATAATTTTGGTCCAGTGCCGGAATTCTTTGGCGACCTCACTTTGTTGGAGAAGCTGGATCTATCATACAACAACTTTGAAGGGCCAGTTCCCTCTGGTGGATGCTTTAGGAACTCAAGTATGGTAGTTTTGGATGGCAATAGGATGTTGTGTGCAAGAGTCTCCATGCTAGCGCTGCCAGTTTGTGATGGCACCTCCTCCACTCAAGCAAAGAACCGTTTGTCTTTGCTAGCAATATTAGTTATAATAGTTATGATTATACCGCCACTTGTTGGTTTCTTTCTTATGGCTCAGGCACAGAAAATTAGGGATTAGGAGTTTATTACTTGATTATGGTAGGGTTTTAGTCCCATAGAAGGTTTCCCTACTGTATCAAGTCCGCTAAGAGTCCAAGTCTATTAGGAGTCTTTTTAAGAGTTTCTTACCTTATAATTCATTATAAATCATGGTTGTATAATGTCATGGATGGTTATTACAAAAATTAAACAACGAGTTAAATCCAAAGTAATCTATGTCTCAGTTCTATTATTGCTTGTGTCAATCCCTAGCTCTGGGGCACCACAACTACAAGCCTAGCCTCCCATCGAGCACCCCTACGACCTAAGATCAGGGTCGGGGGTTGTGTCATCCCCGAGTTCTACCAATTTGGTATCAGATTTGGCAATCTCCGATGCTTCGATTACAATGAATCATGACGACAAGCTTGGCAATGCTACAGTTGCTAAGGTGCAGAGGCTCATCCGTGACAAGATTGGCGCTCAGATCGATAAGGTGGTCCAGTCCCATTAAACATCTCGACTCATATTTTTCTCCAGAAGGTGTTGTAAGCAAGCTATCAGTTGAGGTGAGCAAGCCGTCGACCGAGGTGACAGTCGCACAGGGGTTGACCATCCTCTGCATGAAGAAACATGTCAGGGAGATGCATACCCAGACGATCAAGATGGTCTCCTGTCTCGTCCTCTACCTCCTTCCAAGCGGGGTGACCCCCTTTGGCATTAGCCGTCATGGCGGTGGGCAGCAAGGCCAAGGCGGTCACATAGCCCCACGAGGACGACGACACGGTGTGAGAACAAGGCGGTGTGCACTTTCCATATCCCAAAATCGACCTCTCCACGTATGATGGCAAGGAGTGCCCGCTGCTCTGGCTGACTCATTGCAACGAGTACTTTTCTGGTGTGCAACAACAGTTCACTTGATGGTAGTGGCAAGCCTTTTGTCGACGATTAATGCTTCACAGATTAATCCATCGATCTTGTACACGAAGGTGCACGTACAACATGAATAGATTGTCGAGCAACATGAGGACCTTGTTGTAGACGCTAGAGACGATGAACATACACATGACATGGTGGTTTTATCCATGTTCAGGCCCCTAGATGGGTAATAGCCCTATGTTCTGCCATGAGTATTATATGGGCACTCCCCACACAGTAAACAAGAAAAGCTATCTTTGAGAGAGACCCCGTGATACAATCTTGTATGGCTACAACAGACATATATCTCGTAATAGCCGATCCTGGATATTGTGCGTCCATCCTTATATCCTCCTAGTGTCTTTTTTGGTGCGTCATGGTGTGGCCCCGAGGGTCCATAGACACTCGCGGATCAAGTAAGTCTGTCCACGTGATGAGGACATCCCTACTACAGTTACACCCACAACCCCTACACCAACTCAAGTTCCAGAAATACAAGGACAAATGAATAGAGATTTTTTATTATTCGGGAATAAAGGACCCAGCATGGACAAGCGGGACACACATTGGAGTATGATCCAATATCGAGATGGCAGCAAGCATACAAGGAGTGAAGACTGAGCTTCAAGTGATGATTTCAGGACTTTGAAGCTACCGTGATGACACATGAGGGACACGGACGAAATATACAAGATGACACTTTATAGTTTCGTTCATAGTCATCTATAGGCATTGCGCCACCTTAGTTTTGGGCCAGGCCCATGTATTTCCAGAGTAAACTACTACACATAATTTTTATACTATGATTTTAGGTAGGAGACCAACTTAAGGTTGGATTCAAACCACCCTTCTTGGCCTGGCTGAATCTCTCCTGGTCCGTCCTTAAATACCCCCCTTAGGGTGTCAGATTAGGGTTTTAGTTTTGTTTGATTGAGTTTCAGTATTTGCTACTCTTTGTCATAGACACGAGAGTCGACGAGACCTCCTGTACCACGCATCATCAGAACCCTAATCAAGTACTTCAGTTTATATACACAATTCAGATTGCACATCTCAAAGTCTTGCTTGTTCTTTGGCTGCATGCAAGGATTGATCTTTGTGATCAGGTTGACTTTGTATCCAACACCGTCAATAACCATACCAGAGTTTGATTAGCGATTGCGAAGGCTCATCGTCGATTGTTCGGTGTAGTCAGGTCGTCAAAGTCCCCAACAAAATTGGATACAATCTAATCAGGTCCTACAACATCTTCTTGTCGCTGTCTAATTTGTTGCCTTTGCTCTTGGAATTTATATTTTGCTTACTGCAATTCTACTAGTCGTGATCTATATAACTTAGCCTGCACGCGTTTTATCTCATAAGTCTTTATTTCATTCTTCTACTTTTCTTTACCCTTGCATCACGTTTAAGGTGAGTGAGACAACCGCCAATCATGTATCAATTCAACTCAACTTAGTCAAACATAACATCAGGCACATTTCTCCCGGAAGACAAGTCCTTTAAATTCTACACACAAGATCACCCAAGCTCCAACCTAAAGTTCTCCCAACTTCTTGGTTCTTCCACATACTGTAAACTCTGAGCATCATGCCCTTGATGTTAAGTTTACTCTGTACTTTACTAATCCCGTTCTCCTCCAAAACTACGACACTTGAAGAAGTGCAAGCAAACAAGTCTGAGATTGATCGCCAATCCCTCCTCTGCTTCAAGTCTGGCATCAACTCTTATCCCCTTGGCGTCCCAGACTCATGTAGATTTGATGAACTATGTTATGGATTGGATGAACTATGTAATAATTTGATGGTGTGGATTGATAAAATTATTGTTGTGTTTGTTTTGGACATATAAGTTGTGTTTGATATTATTTGTATGCAATATGTATGTTTATTCGAGATGAAAAATGCACATGACGCTGCCTTATTATAAGGCAGCTGTTGGAGGCGACACCTTTTCGTGCCAAAAAAAAAGCAGTTTTGGTGCCCAATTTTTTTTATCTCAGTCACTTTTGATGTTCTATTATAGGGTTGCTATTGGAGATGCTCTAATGCCCTGCTCATGTTCTTTGTAGAACTCAAGAAAGGACCTGCTTAAACCTTCGCCACTTTTCTCTTTTCATTCGCCTCGTTGGTCGATGCCAGAGGTCGGAGGAGGTGCACACCTGGAGCAGGTGCTGCCCCGAATCGACTCCTTGGCCTCCTCTAGCTTGTTTTGCAGCTATACAGAGCCCATTCCACCATGGCCTCAAGTAAAACATTCACCGTTTGTTTGCTCCTCTCGTCTTACATCAAGCTACATGGATGGAGCTGTTGTTGCACGTCACATGTTTGTTATAATTCCCTGCCCTTGTTCTCGGTAGAAATCAAGGATGGTTGTTTAACAACGTTCCGTCATCTTGTTAACATTAGCCCCTTCTGTCATTCCCACGATCTGTTTGTTTCCATCGGCCAAGAGATCGATGGGACATTTACTCCCTCTGGTGTTGTTGCTGCACATCACGTGTTTGTTTTAATGCCCTGCCCTTGTTCTTGGTAAAAATTAAGGATATCTAGTTTCTTAACAACGTCTAGTACTTCTTGTTAAATGTTTACATTAGTTTGGTCAAGAGATGGAAGATATAATGCATGTCTGAATCCCACTTTTGTGGACCTCTTTCTATTTAACTGAAAGCGTTCAGTAGAGTTGTGTGGCTGGGTCACTCTTGACCGATCTGCAGTAAACGTGTATCGGGCCCTTAGCTGAACCGAAAACTGGCCTCGGGTTAGCACTAGCAGCACAACCTAGCAAAATAGCAAGTGCTGATGTACCAACTTCATGGACCAGTCTCTGCACGCCTTTTTCTCTCTGCTTTTTTGTCGAGTCACCGTCTCATTTCTCATCCAGTTTTTTGTTCTACCACTGAGGAGTGTTGGTCTGTGACGTGTGACCGAGATTACAGACAAGTCAACACCAATTTAAATAAAGGTCCCGGAAGAGAAAACACCCAGTCAACTAGTCAAGTGCCCAAGTCTACTTAGGGAGACACATATAACACAAGGAATTCGCACAAGATGCACTTCATTAGACATGGCACCTGCAATACAACTCTTCGCTCTCTTTCTCCACATGGCACCCTCATTCTCGTCACCCATCTTCTCATATTGTTCTCGTCTAACACCGTCGCACAATCCATCAGCAACGGGTCCGAGGTCGACCAGCAGGCCCTCCTCTCCTTCAATTCCAGCATCTCCAGTGATCCGCGTGGTGTCCTGTCATCATGGAGCACCTCGATCAGCTTCTGCAGCTGGAGTGGTGTCACCTGCGGTATTACTCTTCCAACTCGTGTGGTCTCGCTGAACTTGAACTCTGCACAACTTACTGGGTAGTTATCTCCTTGGATAGCTAATCTTACGTCACTAGAACGGCTAGACCTTTCAGAAAATCTCTTCTCTGGAGGCATTCCAGAGGAGTTAGGCACACTTCAACAGCTACAGTTTATGATCCTTTCAACGAACAACCTTGTAGGTATCATTCCTAGATCATTAGGCACTAGTAGATCTCTTAAAAATGTTGATCTCTCATTAAACCAGCTTGTTGGCCATATTCCAGACTTCCATAAGATGTCAGTCCTCCAAATTCTTGATCTTTCATCTAACAGACTTTCTGGAAGCATACCCTTAACACTGGGAAATGTTTCTTCTCTCACAGAGATACGGCTTGACACAATCAGGTTATCGGGTTCAGTTCCAGAGACTTTGAGCCTTATTCAGAACCTTAGGATGCTCAGTTTAAGTAACAACTACCTGTCGGAGCACGTCTCCACCAAACTCTGTAACATGTCATCACTCATTTATCTTGGATTAGACCAGAATAATCTTACTGGACGAATACCATCTTGCATTGGAAACACGTTACAGAACCTTGAAGTGCTGTCAATGTCGGGTAACAAATTCAAGGGATTAATTCCAGCATTGCTAGCAAATGCATCAAACCTCCAATGGATTGATCTTGGACACAACTTACTAAAGGGAGGGATCCCATCTCTAGGATCTTTATCTAACTTAAACTATCTAAATTTAGAAAGTAACTTCCTACAAGCTGAAGGTTGGGAATTCCTTGTCTCTCTGACAAAGTGTGCGCAACTTCAGACATTGGACATGAATGGAAATGCCTTAAATGGAAATATCCCTTTATCAGTTGGAAATCTTTCTGGAAGTTTAGTGCGTTTAAATCTTTGAAACAATGAAATTGTCGGCACAATACCAGTTGAGATTATTAACCTTCAAACCCTCCAAATGCTTGCTATGGGCCAAAACTTACTTTCCGGTGTTATTCCCTCTGTTATTGGGAATCTAGGCCTTCTGTTTGTCCTAATCCTATCAGGAAACAAATTTTCTGGCCAGATCCCATATACAATAGGTAATCTTTTTTGGTTGAATCAGCTTTATCTATACAACAATGAGTTGAGTGGGACCATTCCAACAACTTTAGGAAATTGCGAGCAACTGAATATGCTAGAATTATCTTTTAACAGCCTCGAGGGACCAATACCAAGTGAACTCTTCAATAGCACAACCCTTGTCGGTTTGGATTTGTCAAACAACGGCCTTACAGGATCAATACCGCTACAAATTGGTGCATTGATTGAACTTCTCCAACTCGATATTTCCTTCAACTGATTGTCTGGCCAAGTTCCACTTTCACTTGGCCAATGTGTCCAACTATCTTCTCTCGGATTGAGAAGTAACATGCTTAATGGAAGCATACCTCAATCTTTCAGCAACCTGAAGTCCATCGAGCAGATCGATCTTTCCCATAACTCCCTTGTTGGAAGAATTCCAGAGTTCTTTGCAAACATGCGTTATTTGCAGCAGCTTGATCTGTCTATGAACTACTTTGAAGGGCCGATTCCAACTGGTGGCATCTTTCAGAATCATAGTGCGGTAAACTTGGAAGGCAATGAAGAGCTTTGTGCAAGTGCAACCACCACCTTATATCAATTCCCAGTTTGCCCCACAACGTCAGCTGTTGAGAGCAAGAATGCACTCCTATTGGTAAAAGTAATTCCCCCAATTGCTATTGCCTTGCTCTCCTTCATATGCTTTGTGGTCACTGTTCTGAAGAGAAGGCAAGCAGAAACAGCTCCATGCTACAAGGAGACAATGAAGAAGATTTCTTATGGTGACATCGTAAAAGCTACCAACTGGCTCTCTCCGGTTAACAAGATCAGCTCAAGTCGCACCGGTTCGATCTACATTGGAAGGTTTGAGTTTGAGACAGACTTGGTTGCCATCAAGTTATTCCATCTCCAGGAGAATGGTGCACGTGACAGCTTTGTTACCGAGTGCGAGGTGTTGCGAAACACCTGCCATCTCAATCTTGTCAAAGCTGTCACCGTATGCTCAACAGTGGACCTAGAGAATAATGAATTCAAAGCTATAGTTTTTGACTTCATGGCCAATGGAAGCTTGGACATGTGGGTGCACCCGAAGCTACACAAAAATAGCCCCAAGAGAGTACTGAGCTTGGGCCAGAGGTTAGGAATTGCGATGGACGTCGCGTTGGCTCTGGATTATATGCACAACCAGCTGACGCCTCCTCTAATCCACTGCGATTTGAAGCCAGGCAACGTTCTTTTGGACTACGACATGACAGCAAGAGTTGGTGATTTTGGATCAGCGAGGTTTCTCTCTTCAGTTCCTGGTAGTCCAGAAGACTTGGTTGGTGTGGAAGGAACAATTGGATACATCGCACCCGATGAGTTCAACTTTGTTTTAAGTTTTTTTATTGGTTTTTTCTCTTGTATTAACAATGCCCTAAATGATTTTACAGAGTACTGTATGGGATACAAGGTTTCACCAGGATGTGATGTTTATGGTTTTGGAATCCTCATTCTAGAAATGCTCACCGGAAGGCGGCCGACGGATGCAATGTTCACCGGTGGCCTGAGCCTGCACAAGCTTGTGAGTTCAGCATTTCCAGGCAGACTGGGAGAGGTTTTAGATCCCCATTTGTCCCACGAGCAGCAGCGTGCGTGTGACAGAGTGCTTATGCGGAGATATATGGTACCTCTGGTCGAAGTTGGCCTCCTGTGTTCCATGGAATCGCCTAAAGATCGACTGGGAATGGGAGAAGTTTGTGCCAGAATTTTGTCTCTCAAAGAGGCATTCTTTGAGTTCTGCTGATTAACCTGCAGATCTACAAGTTCTTGAATAAGAGTATACGGTGTGAATATCTTTGCTGTAAAAATTGGTTCTACAGATCACATTTTAGTGTGGGAAAATCATCAGAACTCTAGTTATTGAAATATTGAATTCCTCGAAAGAGTACATGTTCAGTACTGGAGCTCCCTATGTTGGAAAAACCAGTATTTATATTTATTTACACAAGATATTTTAGAAATAGGTACATATGAACCCAATTTTCCATCTGCTTATTCAGAGAAGTATATTGCAGTACATATGTGCATTTGCAAGTTTTGGAAAATACTGTATTAAGAGCATCTCTGACAAATGATGCAAAATAGGGCAAGTGCCCAAAAAAACTGATTTCTGGGGCATTTGGACCAAAAAACACTGCCCAAGCAGATGATGTATCTGTATATGGAGCTGCAAAATATTTGGGGCTGCCCCATATTTTGGCCCAAGCTGCTGTATATTTGCAGCAGCCACATGGTTGTCGCAAAATACTCCGCAGCCGCGTGTAGCCCAACCGCCAAGGGGAAACTTCCCGCCTCGCAGCCTCCGTGTGCCTGCACTACCCCGCACCGGACATATGCCCTCTTCCCTTGTTGATTCGAGCGATCGGCCGCCGCATCGACACCACCCCATCCGGCCACCGCCGCACCGCACTGCACCGGACCCATGCCACACATTCATCGATCCGACCGCAGCGCCACCACCGCTCATCCCCATTCAACCGTCGCTCTTCGTTGGATCCGTCACCGCTGCATCAACCACCGAGCCGAGGATGCCGCCGCCCCTCGAGCAGCATGGGCTTCCACGACGTTTGACTCCGGCAGTCCGGCTGGTTCACCGCCAAAATCTCATGTGACGGGCGGCTGACGTGGCTCGGCACCTACGACACGACGGAGCTTCCCTGAGAAGTGATTTTAGTTCTTGATGAAAGTTAACTTTTAATAAACAATATAAAAGTGTTAACTTTCTCTTTTCAAAAAAAGTGTTAACTTTCTTTTTGAACTGATAAAGTGAAGATGGAACACCGCATTCCACTATTGCAGTCTAGATTTAGTTTCAGAGGGTACCAGGCACTGTAACATCTGGACGAGGGTGCGACCACAGCCGTTGGATCTTCTCGCTCGTGCTCAGCACCTTGCTTTGGTCCGAGTCTCCGCTGACTCGCCGCCGTCGCCCCCTGCCTTCCTTCCCGGCGTCCAGCACCTCCACCAGTCCCCTCGCCACCTTAACGGCTGCGGGCGACCTCCCGAATCCACGTGGATCGCTGCGCCTCGCCGGCGACGCTACCACCTGTCGTCGCCTACCCACTGTCGCCGTGCCTCCCCTTGGGCTCCTCCTTTTCGGGCCCACAGCCGCTGCTCGTCGGCAGTTGAGTTAGTGGGGCTAGCGCTCGCTGCGGCGGCTCCCAACGGCGAGCTCCGCCACTACCTCGGCCCCTCGGCGCGTGGAAGACGAGTGAGTTGTACTCGTATCTGGTAAGTCCTCAGTAGATTCCCAATTTGCCATGCTGAAATGGATGAGATTCGGCTGTCCGTCCGAAATCCCTGTGTTGCCATGTTTCACCATTCAGTTAACCAAGCATGTCAGTGCAGCACTAAATTGCAATGCAGGATTTTTTTGTTGTTGAAGAAGAAGGGGTGCATGAGCATGGGCCGTTTGGATTTGTTTATGCGATTTGGGTGGACAATCCCAGATCTCACCACCTCAGCCTTGGTTTGTTCATTCCTAGTTCGATGTTGCTGTCAAGCTTGCCGCTCTTGCTATTGGCAGTCCTCTGCACCCACTACAGCTCTACCCTGTCGCAGTCTGCAGTCCACACGCGTTTTCATTCAGATGGCCATCAGAAGTGTTTGTTTCAGTCTTCTGCATTCCCTTTCCCTTGCAGGCCTGCACAAATGTTTACATTGAAGCAGCCGGCCGTGTCCAATCAAGCATGCGTACCTTCACGTCCTTGTCTGCCAGACAAATCCTTCAAAAGGCATTTCCACCCAAGATCGTCCAAGCTGCAACCTTAGCACTCCAAGTTCTTTCTGTTGGTTCTTTCACATCCAGTAAACTCTGCACATCATGCCCTCAGTCTTGTCTCTGTTCTTTATTTTGCTCAGCCTTTTCTGCTTCAACACATCGATACTAGCTACAACACAAGCAAACATGTCCGAGATCGATCGCCAGGCCCTACTTTGCTTCAAGTCTGGCATCAGCTTCGACCCCCTTGGCATCCTAAACTCATGGAGCAATGGCTTGCTTGACTTTTGCAGCTGGAAGGGGGTCACTTGCGGCACCAAGTTTCCACCCCGGGTGGTCTCTCTTAACCTCACCTCCGCCCGTCTCGGTGGGCTGTTATCTGGATGCGTCGGCAACTTGACTTTTCTATCCTGGATGAACCTTGCCGATAATCATCTGTCGGGAACCATCCCCGAAGAGTTGGGCAAGCTTCCAAACCTCCATACACTGAATCTTGCCGGCAGCAATCTGGAAGGTAACATCCCTGATTCACTAGGCACTAGCAATTCGTTTAGCTATGTCAATCTTGCAAACAACACTCTTACCGGTGTCATCCCTCTCTCATTGGCCAATTGCTCCTCACTCAGCACACTTATACTGTCACGTAATAACCTCTCTGGAGAGATCCCTTCTACTTTGCTTGATAACTTATCTAAGCTTACTAAGGTTGATCTCCAGACGAATTCTTTCACTGGTCCCATCCCACATTTCCATCATAACTTTCAAATTTCTTTGTCTGACAGAGAACTTCCTCTCTGGAAGCATACCTAATTGAATAGGAAATGTTTCTTCCCTCGCTTCTATATTGCTCGGCCAAAATAGGTTATCGGGATTAATTCCGGAAAGTTTGAGTCACATTACAGAACTGCTTGACCTTGACCTAAGTTTCAACAGTTTATCAGGTAATGTTCCGTTTCCTCTTTACAACATGTCTTGACTCAAAAACTTTAGTGTTGGTAGCAATGGCCTTTTTGGACGCATCTCACATTGGTTACTCTCTACCAAACCTCCAGTCCCTGATAATGGGAAGCAACAGACTGGAGGGTCTGGTCCCTGCTTCAGTTAGTATTAGGGAGGAAGTTGCTAGAAGCACACAACTGGTTATTCCTTACATCTTTAGCAAATTGCTCCCAATTGGCAAAGTTGTCCTTGGAAGGGAATGCTTTGGATGGCAACTTACCTATAAATCCAGAAAAATGCAAGGACCAGTGTAAAGTGTAGGACTTGAACTCTGGTGGGCTGAGGATACGGCTATCCTCCTAACCATCCAACCACAGGTTGGTTCGTGGCCCATTCCTACCGGCAGACAAATCATTTATTAAGGCTTCATTTGGATTTGTTACAAGAAAATGTGACGGTAAAGAAAAGAAAAGAAGAAAAGCAAACAACTTGCAAAAATAGACGAACTCGGGCATACAGGTGAGACAAGATAGTTGGTGAGACCAAGGTTTTGGATCCCGAGTGAACCGTTTTTACCGAGGGGCACCGATATTCGCGGTTACCACGGTAACCATGAAATACCGATAAAATTTCGGACGAAATTTTAAATCAAATTTTGAATTCGAATAATTTGAGTCGATATAGATAACTGCTTAACTCACAAAAATCACTAACCTGGCCTTACCGCAGTGGCTTTCCCCTGCAGCTTCGTATTACCAATATGTCGCGAGTTCGAGCCTGTGTAGCGCTCCCTCCAGTTTGCCTTTTTTTTTAATTTGCAGCCTTAAAAAAATAAATGCACGATATGAGAGTCGAACGCGCGAGCTGCTGCTGAGGAAAACGTGCTTTGCCGTCGGGCCATCATGGCAACTATTGTTTCGAAAGAGATGCCATCTATTTAACTAGAAGCTGAGCGTTTGAATTCAAAAATTTCAAAATACTCGGGATTTTTTGCTCGGTATGACCGTTTTTCGAGGGGGCAGCGGTAAACGCGGTAACCGCGCGGTAACACGATATTTCGAGCGGTAACCAAATCACTGGGTGAGACTGACCAACCATTCATCACCAATAATAAAGCAGCAAAAGAAAGGATTTTGAACAAGCTAGTCTGACTTCATATCGTCGTCCTTCTGGCAGCGGCACCGGCAGCTTCCATGAGGTCATCTATCAAGCGATGCAGATCACGGTCGGAGGATCCTCCTTCCGCCACCACGGCATGAACCTTGGCGGCGAGGTCCATGACTCTGCTCCTCGCCACATCCCCCGGCCCTCCAGGCTGCATGAAGGTCGTCAATGCCCGTGCCACGTCTTGGGCGGGGATTACCTCCTTCTCTTCGTACCTCGTGCTTCGAACGCCGGCGCCGTCCGGCCACAGCCGCTCACCGATCCCTAGGACCTCCGTCAGCAGCCTCTCGGTGATGAACTGCTCAAACACTATTGGCCATGTGAGCACCGGCACACCCGCCGCCACCGTCTCCAGGACGGAGTTCCATCCGCAGTGCGTCACGAAGGCCCCCACCGCCCGGTGCCCCAGGATAGCCCTTTGCGGAGCCCAGGCGGTGGCCACCATGCCCCTGCCTCCAACACGCTCGTGCCACCGCTCCGGGGGAGACCACGTGTTCGCCCTCACCACCCACAGGAACGCCATCCCTGAGGCCTCAAGCCCAAGAGCGAGCTCGTCCAGCTGAGCGTCGGAGACGTGGGCGAGGCTACCGAAGCACACGTACACCACCGACCGGCTTGGCTTCGAGTCAAGCCAATCGGTGTACCGTGAGTCGCCGGCTTCCGGTGATGACGGCAGTCGCAGTGACAGGGGGGCTAGCATGTACGCACGCTTCGCGTAGCCATTGCCCACGTACATCCCGCAGTAATGCTCCTCCAGATCTGGTGATGTGTTGACGGCCACCCCGAAGCAGTCACCTTGCACCTCGTAGAGCCGGTTGTAGGTGGAGTAATCCACCCGCTCTTGGCTCCTCAAGTATTCCGGCAGCTCCACCGTGGGTACTCGTATCTCAGGGGCCGGAAACCGAGGGACGCTCACGCTGGTAGCGCTCACCGCCTCCGGCTCCGGCTCGATGTTGGTGTTGGAATTGGAAACGAGCGCCAGCGTGAGATGGCGCATCGCCAGCGTCGAGAAGGCGCCGACGACATTGAACGTGACACATGGCACGCCGAGCTCGCCGCAGACGCCGGCGTTCCACATGAAGTGCACGTCGGTGACCAGCGCGTCCGGTGACTGCGCCCTGATGAGGGTTTCCTGCACGGGGCGCATCAGCGTGTCGCTGACCGCAGCCACGTCGATGCGCCATGCGTCGGCCTGCGCTGCCGCACCGAGGTTCTCGACGCCCTTGGGGAGGCCGTCCACGGCCGGGAACGGGTACGTCCTCACCTTGACCGGTGTGCCACTGCCGTTCTCGTGCCGCTGGAGCAACGACCGGACGAACGGCACGTTCGCCGGCGTCACCGCGATGGTGGCCTCTACGGCCTGTGGTCTGGCCGTCGCAAGGCTAAGGGCGAGCTCGGTGAAGGGTCCGATGTGGCTGGAGGCGAAGAAGGGGATGAGGAGCACGCGCAGCTTCTTGCTGCTGCCAGAGGTTTCCGTAGAGGCCAATTTCTTTGCGAATTACTACTGCTAGCGGAAGGTTCACGTACGATCGACCTGCGTGTGAACGGCATAAGTAGGAGTAGATGTTGGGCTTGCCCTATTGCTCAGTGGAGATTGAAAGAATAAACTACTACTAGTAGCTCAATTCACGCCTACCGCGTGGTGAGTTTTTAATGAGTAAACTACTATATATTCCATCTCATGTACTCCATCCGCTTCCTAAATATAAGTCTTTATAGGGTGTAGATCCGTATGTGGTTCATAGTGGAATCTCTACAAAGACTTACATTTAGGAACGGAGAGAGTAGTAGCAAATCTTGAGATTTTGAAACAATCATATGTGGTGCTGGAAATCCAATCAGTGACACACCACCCAAGTCCCAACAACCTTTGTACTACAGTACAGTACTCAGAGTACTGTTGATGAAACGAAACTACTTTACACCCGACACTTTCCTGTCCCGATCGTCGCACGATTGTCAATCTAGAAACACCGCTATCTATACGGAGTACCATTGGTCTCAGGAGAGCTATTGACATATTCAACAACGATGTTCTGCGTTAATCTATGTGTTTCGGCCTGAAACTTCAACAAGTCATCATTTACCTATTTGCTTTGCTTGGAGCTGCTTTTCCCATTGTTCTTCTTTTTGTCCTGCGGATAAAGAACCTCGTTTTTTTTTGAAACAGCGGATAAAGAACCTCGTTACTATCATTGGTCAGCTGAGAAGGACCTTTTTTTCCTTCTCAACATGGTGGTGTAAAACTCAAAGTTCTCACTCTATAGCAGTGAAGACTTATTCTTCTTCTTGCCATCATGTCTGACACGCCTCCCAATGGAGTCCATGACATCGTCTCCCTCAACTGTCTTGAGCCGTTGGGAAGAGGTTTTTCCCTTTTGGGGTCCACTGATATATGCTTTGCCTTCCGCATGATTGGACGTAAGTTAGCAATATGGTTGGAAAACAACGTGTGGTAGCAATATGGTTGAAAAGCAAAAAATGACGAGACATGTGCATGCTGACCTCAAATTCTGCCGCTATGTTCTTGCTGGGGTTGCTGCACTCATCATCACGTATGACATGCCTCCAGGGGCGGATCCAATGGGGGTTCCGTGGGTGCCATGGCACCCCCTGCGAAAATGCAAGGTATATTTACTATATAGTCGTTAGGCTAATTTTTGTGTACTTTCAGTGCTTAAATACGTGAGTATTGAGGCTGGCACCCCCCGTCATGATGTTCTAGATCCTCCACTGCATGCCTCCCAATGGCGGCGGCGTCTCATTCATTTTTTTTTCCTTTTGGTGGTCCACTGATGTATTCTTCGCCTTCTGTAAAAATGGTTTTAGCAATATGGTTGGGAAAAGAATATGTGTTAGCAATATGGTTGGAAATAAAACAAATTTACGTGACATATCCATGATGACCTCAAATTCTGCCTCAAGGTTCTTGTTGGGGTTGCTGTAGTGATCCATTGGAACTTCATTTCTAGAAGCGGCTACATTTTGTAGCATGAAGAGGAAAATTACAAATTTTGTGACATGAGAAAAACTTCATATTTTGTGACATGGTTACCTTGGTTTCTTCGCCAACTTTCTTTGCCGCATCCAAGTCATTGGATGGCCCATAAAAGTTAGGCCGGTCGTTGTTCGATACGCCAAATTGATGTTTTATTTTAATAAAAAGATGCTTGTCATTCACTTATTTGGAAGGATGAATTATATTAAAAAAATGCGTACGTTGAATTGAGATATAAGGTCTTCCAAGCGGCTGCTTGTTTCCTTCTGAATGCCTTATTGTTTCATCCATATGTGCAGAAATTTCTGAATGTTGTTGAGCCATAATTGATTTAATCTCTGCGATCTGGGGGACGAGGCGGGCTAGTGTCCATCAAGCTGCAAGGTAAGATAAATTAGAACTGATTAGTTTCTTTTTAAATTTATTAGGACCAATTAATTCCAGTCTAAATATCATTACTGATAGTTTCATTCTAGCAGTTATAAATCATGTAATTTCACACTTGACTTTGATGGTTGATGTGAGACCTTGGGCAATGCTTTCCCAGGTTGGTGCGGGTCCTCAACCATCTACACAAATATTTATTATGAATCATTTTATAAAAATAGAAGATGACAACAAGTAATACTAAGCACATACGTAACAAGTAATACTAAGCACATACGTCTCCAACTGCTACATAGTTCTCGGTGGTTACTTTGTCCACCTTGTTCGCTTTTGCTTCATGCCAGTATTGTATAAGCGGCTTGTCGCGTTGGACATAGGAAAGAGTAGGGTCGATTTGGTCGACTCGGAATTTCTCGTAGTACCAAGTCTACAGGACAAACAAAACAAATACTTTTTTTTGAAAAGGAGGAAGACCCCCGGCCTCTGCATCTGGACGATGCATGCATCCACTTTATTAATTATTCACAAAGACCTTACAAAGTAGTACATCAGTAAGTCTGAAGCCACCATCTTGGCAACATCTGTCGCTAATTCTATCCACTTGATGAAAGGGTGTCGATAGTCCAAGCCTAATACCAAACAGACCTCGCACCTAAGCCTAACATCTAAAACCGGAGGCCCCAGCCAAGCCATATACCTGGTCTGGGGCACACACCAGTCCGGCGCACTCTTAGAGGCCGCCGCCGCCGTCTTCCACCGATCCATCTTCAGAGCAGATACTGACGCCACGACCTTGCCAGGTCTGCCATCGACGCCACCACGACGCCAGACAGCGCGATCCTCCTGCGCGAGTCCATCTACACACATCGAACGCCGAGGCTCCACTGCGCCACGCCGCCGAGATCCACAGTCGTCGATGCGTAAGATGAAACACCGCTCCACCAAAGATGCTGTCCGCTGGTCCCTCGAGCCCGTGCACACCTCCAAGACTGACGCCCCCAAAGGGGAAACGACGCAAGAGCGCCGCCGTCATCCGATCTACCGATCTAGGGTTTCCCCCGGAGGTAGCAGATAGAGGTCTGGAACTTCTCCACGGCGATGTCTTCAAGAAGAGAACGACACAGAAGAGCGCCGCCATCGCCGGCCTTGGCATCTAGCCGAGCGCAAGGTTTTCACCCAGGATCTGTTCGAAGAATCTCCATCAAGTCTTGTGTACGGATCGCCGCCATCTCCACCGGGGACTGGAAGTAGGCTCCAGGCCGACGCCACCTGACCAGCCAGCAGCCGCGCCGCACGAGCAGCAGGGCCGCCCGCAAGCCCCAGCCGCGCCACCGGAGAGCCCTACACCAGATCCCGCCGCCAGCCCAGGAGAGGACGATGCCACGTATGCCCAGCAGCCACCGCCGCCAGCACGTGCCGTCGCGCCGCCGCGCCCCACGGCCGTGCCTCGCCGCCACTAGAGGAAAGCGTCCCGCGCCGCCATCCTCGGGCAGGAGGAGAAGAAGGCCACGCCGCCGCCTAGGCCGAGCGGGCTTTGCCCGGCGACCTGCGGCGGCGGCGGCGGCGAGGAGGGGCGGAGGAGGAAGGAGGGGCGAGGGGCGGCAGATCTGGGCTCCCCCCGGCCGCCCGCGGGGACGGCACGAGGAGAGGAGAGAGGAGCCTGAGACGAAACAAAACAAATATATGAGTGAACAATTAAAAAACTATAATACCATACGAAATAATGAGTTCGCATTACATGTAAGAGTGGGAGGCTCCCCTCCAAGTTTGCGGCTCCCTTGACAAAATTGCTGACACTGGACATTAGATGGTCGAGGCAAAGTTCTGCATAATTTGTAGAGTTAATTGTATGGATGTTCACTACGATTCCCAAAAATTTGGGGTCAATCTAGGGCTTTGTGGTGGGGCAAACAAAGCTTCCCAATAGTGTACAACACAAAAGGTTTCACAAAATGCGGGGTCTCATCACCCATCATCTTTTTACACAGAACTGAAAAAAAATATTATTCAAAATTTCGAATACTATAATTCAGAATTTATATCACGGAAACAAAAAAATGGTTCAGAAATTATGGAATACCTTTTACGGTCAACTTGTTATCTTGAGAATCTTTCAACTGTAGCCAGAGATCCTGCACATCTTTGAACGGATGAGGGACATAAACATAATCCCTCACTGTGATGGACGTGCCAATATGTGTTCCACCTCTGCCAGGGTGATTCTAATAGGTACGCCGGATATAATGAACGCGTCGGCCTGTGCATCGTAAGTGCTTGCGATTTCCTGGCCAGTACTCTTCTTACATTCATCGATGGAGTCTTTAGACAATCCCGGAGGGTTGTTTGCTTTGCTACAACTATGACAAAATCTGAGTACCCGAGCATTGAAACGACTTGGCTTCCCTGCATGTGACCATACAAAGTTTATGAACAATTTGGATTTATTTTTCATGACAAGCCAACAAAAAAAAGAGAAATATTGTGAAAAAAGTGCTTTATGGCCTGATATCCTTATTTGCAACACACAAACGTCCTCCGATATGCATTTTCCATGCATCCCTTATATTTCGGATCGTCCTTTCTAACACCAAACCCTTTCTTCTTCACATAGCCTAAGTCGACGAAAAAGGCTTTCGCCCCGCTTCACATAGCCTAAGTAGAATCTGTACGCTTCGTTCTCACTTTTAAATGTCCGCCTGACCATTGAGCCATACTCCATAAATTCATGTATCGAGATGCCTTTACCATCCATGCCGTTATCCTGCCACAAGAAACAACAATACCTATACATATGTACTTGAAAGAAAATACGCTAGAACTAAAACAAATTAATTATAAACTGTCAACAATTATCATCCATAACTGAACCAAGAATCCTGAGAAGCTTACAAACCCTATCGGCAGAGTAATTTAACCCATCGTTTTTATGCTTATTGTTCAAAATTGCTTCTGCTCACATAGCATGGGCATACATGTTATACATGTACTTTTATTCCTGTGTGCTATGCATGTAAATCGACATCACAGCCTCCAGGTGTGTATTGGCTGCATTGCTTCGTAAAATATACATATGCATACTTATCCTGACATGCATAGACATCAAAGCAACTTGCTCATGTCTATCCAAAAATCTTCCAAGTTCTAAGAAGTAACACACTTCCCAGACCATCCAAAATTCAGGTTATACGTTGTGACATGATTTATTGTTCAGCCTGATAGTATTGCTGCACTTTTGTTCTTTGATACAAGTTTCATAAGTGGATCCTTGCTAAATGATTGACTTTATAACTAATGTAAAATTGTACTTCCTGTTGTCTTTGACTCAATATTCTCGTAAAAAGATCTTATACCATTAATCTAACAGCCAATATCTGATTCCGGTACAGGCTTAAGAGGACCGTTAAAACAATTCTGGAGCATATATTGTCCTCAGTCCATCTGATTTTGCTACCCCTGATTTGCGTACTTTTCAAGGTGTAAAGCCTCGGCCTAAGGTACGTGATATATGTCCGTTCCTAATCTCGAAAAGTTTATGCCTTGAATAATATTTTGATTCTATTATTTTTATGTAAGATGAACCATTCTTCATAAAAAATATCTTACACACATATTAGTATGGAACTCTTTAGGGGTATGGGGAATAAATGAACTAAACTGTTTTCTGTGTGCAGGCGCATCCCTACTAAGATTTCAAAAACGTAATTGATTCTGATGAAGACTTAAATCTAGGTGCCATGGACACTGGCGCGTCGAGCACTTGATCACAACTTGTATTGTATTATTGTACTTAGCATGCGAACTGTCGCAATGAACTGGGGAAGTGGTAACTGTTAGGTTGATCTCCTCCCGTTCGAACCCAACGGGTCGAACGGGCCCCTGACTCGCGCCCTGATCGGGGGCGCCCAACCCTCATATGGTTGGTGGGCCCCTGTGACCCGCGCTATATTAACAGAGGTGGGGGGCCGGGGCACGCGACACGAAGTTCACCGCCGCCACAAACCCCACCGATATTCCCTACCGATCTAGGGTTAGTGCGGTGCTCACGGGAAGCAGCCACCACCTCGTCACCTCTCTGTCATCGCCGTCGTCACCATCCCACCATGGCCAACGGCGGGAGCTCCTCAGGCCAAGGTGAAGGTAGGACTACCGGAAGTCTCTAGCCTACTCCGATCTACAGTTCTATCAATGGTATTAGAGCCATGCTAGGCTAAGATCTTCGGTAGAATAGAAACACAGAGAAAGAAAGATCATCCCCCAAGAACCCTAACCCTAACAGAGGAAAAGAGGGAAAAGAAATCCCGCCGGAAAAGTTGCGCCGCCGTCAGGCCGCGCCGTTCCTCTCGATTCGGACGCGCATCGGCAAGCCGAGGCGTCTGGAAGAAGAACCACCGGAGCTAGCTCAACGGCTCGCCGGAAAAGAAAGGAAAAAGACAAAAAAAAGGGGGTCAGCATCGCGGCCAAATCCCTCGACGGCGGCGCGCTCACCACTAGGGAGGACGCGCGACCGGCGAGGAGGATGGCCACGGCACGCAAAAGGAAAAGGAAAGGGGGGAGCCTCGCTGCGCCTCTCTATCTCTCTCTCTCTCTCGCGTGGAAACGGAGAGGGGAGAGGGAAGGGGCTGGCTCGTGGGGTGCAGCCCTGGCTCGCCGCTCCGCCCTGGCTCGCCGCGCCGTCGTGGCTCGCGGAGCCGGAACCGAGCGACCGGGCGAGTGAGGCGCGGTGGGGGCGAAATGGCGCTAGGGTTATGGGAGGGGGTGGCTGCAGCTGGTTTTACCCGCCCGATCTGCGCGGACGACCGTCGGATTTGATCCGACGGCAACCAGCAAGCGGCGCCCCCCCAGCCTGCCGATGGGCCAGAGCAGAGCAGGCCGTTGGGCCAAAAGGGAGAGGCTGCGCCTCAGGCTCCGCGTCGTGCTCGCTGGGCGGGCCGTGGTCCGGCCGCGCGGGCCGTTGGTTGGCCGCATGCGCTGCGCGTCGCCTGTGCGTGTTTTAAAAGGAAAATAGAAGCATGTTTTATGACCGTTTTTTTTGGGCAACGAAATTTTTGTTTAGAGAATAGATAAAGAAAAGAAATGCCTCTGAAAAGTAAAAAGTTCATGAATTTTTTATTCAAGTTTTTCCGCTGCTAATAAATAAAAGTGCTCTTTTAAAAGTAAATAGAACTAAAGTGAAATTAATTTTAAGAGCATGTTAAAGTAATTATGATTTGTTATTGTTATAAAAGATGCATTTATTTCTATTTTTGCCCAACGGTGATATAGTTTTAATTGCATAAACAGTTGTATATTTAATTTTGACCAACGTTGGATTAATGCATGCAATTGTTGTTGTGATCTCACTTAATTGTGGTTTCAGGAGGTTTCCACTTGATGAGTTGCCTAAAAGAAGTTCGCACACTCCGAGGTGATAACTTCACCGAATGGAGAAAGAAAGTTGATTTAGCCTTTGTCTGTGCTGAGGTGGACTGGGTTGTGGATGCCCCAGAGCCGGTCCAACCTCCAGAGCCAGTCAGAGATGCAAAAGACAATGATGCTGCATGGGAGAAAAAGAAAAAGGATCATGCTCCAGTGGAGATGTTATATTCCATCGAAAACCAAAAGTGGGTCAATGCAAACAAAAAGTGCATGGCATTTATAAAGAATACAATTGATAACGTCATTGTGGGCTCAATTGCAGAGTGCACTTCCGCAGGGGAGTTTCTTACAAAGATAAAGAGCCAGTTCACTGGTTCTTCAAAGATATATGCCACCTAGTTGTTAAAGCAACTGGTGACAGAAAACTACACAGGCGGTGGTCATGGAATAAGAGAGCACATCCTCAGGATGAGCAACATGACAGCTAAGCTTAAGCCCATGGATGAGGATTTGGAGCTCAAACCTGCGCTCCTGGTCCACCTGGTCATGGCTTCACCGCCAAAAGAGTTCGACACCTTTGTTGTCAACTACAATATGTCACCTGAAAAATGGGACATAGAAAAGACTATAGCCATGTGTGTCCAAGAAGAGGAAAGACTTAAAGCCTCACATGGTGGTTCTCTCAACTATGTGAAGGATCATAAGAAAAAGAATTACAATCAAAATAGCAAAGGTTCCCCTTCAAAGCCACATGGAAAAGCTCCCCATCAGCATCAGCAGAAGTCTCTTCCAGTAGACAAATATACATGTCTCCATTGTAAGCAGACTGGGCACTACAAGAAAGACTGCCCTGTTTGGCTAAAGTCAATAATGGCAAAGAGAGGTAACAACGTTGTTTCCTTTGTAAATGAATCCTTGTATACACAGTTTTCGAAATCTACTTGGTGGATTGACTCAGGAGCAACTGTTCATGTTGCAAATTCTTTACAGGGATTCCATTCGACGCGGACTACGCAAAGAAGCGAAAGATGCATTGAAGTTGCAAATGGAATTCAAGCAGAAGTTGAAGCTGTCGGTGACATCTCCTTGGAGTTAGCTGATGGATTCAAGCTTCTACTTAGAGATGTTTTATATGTTCCTTCATGTCACAGAAACTTGATTAGTGTTTCCTGTTTGGACAAAGATTGTTATGAATGTCATTTTGGACATGGCAAATGTGCCATATGGTTTAATAATACTCATGTGGGTGTTGCATTCCTACACGATGAGCTTTATTTATTATCACTCCGTGAAAAAGTGTATTCTGTGTGCAACGTGAATGAGCATGTTTCTGCATCGAATAAAGAACAAAAGAAAAGAAAGAGAACTCACGACTCATCGAAATTATGGCACTGTCGCTTGGGCCATATTTCCAAGGGGAGAATAGAAAGATTAGTCAAAAGTGAAATTCTTCCTCCATTAGAGCTCTCAGACTTAGAACAATGCATAGATTGCATTAAAGGAAAGTATGTAAAACAAATCAAAAAGGGTGCAAACCGTAGCACAGGAACACTAGAAATCATTCACACTGACATTTGTGGACCATTTCCTGTGAAAAATGTGGATGGCTATGACTCGTTCATAACATTCACAGATGATTACTCCCGATATGGTTATATTTATCCAATAAAAGAAAGATCTGAAGCGTTGGATAAATTTAAGATATTCAAAGCTGAAGTTGAAAATCAGCATGATAAAAGAATAAAGATAGTAAGATCTGACCGTGGGGGGAGTACTACGGTCGGCACACTCCATATGGCCAAGTCCCTGGACCTTTTGCAAAGTTCTTGCAGGAGACTGGCATAGTAGCCTAGTATTCAATGCCGGGCGAGCCTCAGCAAAATGGAGTAGCTGAAAGGCGTAACCGTACTCTTATGGATATGGTGCGCAGCATGATGAGCTACTCCACCTTGCCATTGGGATTATGGATGGAGGCGCTTAAAACCGCCATTCACATTCTCAGTAGAGTACCAAGCAAGTCGGTGCCCAAAACACCGTACGAGTTGTGGACAGGAAGAGTGCCCTCCCTACAACACTTAAGGGTGTGAGGGAGCCCAGCTGAGGCCAAAATGTTTAATCCAAACATTGCAAAGTTAGATCCCAAAACAGTGAGTTGCCACTTCATTGGCTATCCAGACAGATCAAAGGGTTTTCGTTTCTACTGTCCAGACAGATATACAAAGTTTGTAGAAACAAGACATGCAGTCTTCTTAGAGGACGAAATGATGAGCCGACTGAACCCGTTGTTGAGCATGAAAGGGAGGTGCAGCAGCAAATTTTAGAAGAAGTGCCAGAAGTTGAGGCACAGAATGTGCCAGAAACTGAGGCCCTTAGAAGATCCAATAGAACAAGAAGATCAGCTATTTCTACTGATTATAAAGTTTATAACACAGAAATGGTTCATATGGAAGGTGATCCTACCACATATGAAGAAGCCATTAGGAGCCCTAACTCATCAAAATGGCTAGAGGCAATGGAAGATGAAATGAAATCGATTAGTTCCAAAGATGTTTGGGACTTAGAGGAAATACCTAAAGGAGCCAAAACAGTGGGCTGCAAATGGGTCTACAAAACAAAGTATGACCCTAATGGGAATGTAGAAAAGTATAAAGCCCGACTTGTGGCAAAAGGATTTACACAAAGAGAAGGGATAAACTACAATGAGACTTTTTCCCCAGTCTCATGTAAGGACTCCTTCAGAATCATAATGGCATTAGTTGCACATTTCGATTTAGAGTTACATCAAATGGATGTTAAGACGGCATTTCTGAATGGTGATTTAAAAGAAAAGGTCTACATGAAACAACCCAAGGGTTTTATCATGGAAGGCAAGGAAAATATGGGATGCCGCCTGAAGAAATCTCTTTATGGATTAAGGCAAGCCTCTAGATAGTGGTATCTAAAGTTTAATCAGACGATTAAAAGTTTTGGATTTAAAGAAAATATTGAGGATAACTGCATTTATGCATGGTTTAAAAATGGGAAATATATTTTCCTAATCTTGTATGTGGATGATATCCTGCTTACTAGCAGTGATGTTAGTCTACTACAAGAAACAAAGAAGTTCTTATCCTCAAATTTTGACATAACAGATCTTGGTGAAGCATCATATGTTTTGGGCATAAAAATTTACCGAGATAGGAACAATGGAGTCTTAGGACTATCGCAGAAAGCATATTTAGAAAAGGTTCTTCAAAAGTATAATATGCATGCGAGTAAAGCCACACCTGCTCCTATAGTCAAGGGCGATAGTTTTGGGAAATTCCAATGTCCCAAGAACCAGAACGAGATCGATCAAATGAAAGCAGTACCATATGCTTTGACTGTTGGAAGCTTACAGTATGCACAAGTGTGCACTCGCCCTGACTTAGCTTTTATCACTGGGGTACTCGGTAGATATCAAGAGAATCCAGGCATAGAGCACTGGAAGATGGTAAAGAAAGCATTGCGTTATGCGCAAGGCACGAAGGACTACATGCTAACATACAGGAGATGTGATTCCCTAGAGATAAAAGGGTATTCAGACGCAGATTTTGCGGGGGACAGAGATGACAGAAAATCCATGTCAGGATACGTATTCACTCTCGCTGGGGGAGTTATTTCGTGGAAAAGCTCCAAACAGTCGATAGTTGCATCATCCACGATGTATGCAGAATTCATAGCATGCTTCGAGGCCACGGGGCAGGCGATATGGCTAAAGAAATTTATACCCGACTTGAAAGTGGTAGATTGTATTCACAAACCACTAAAGATGTACTGTGACAACCAGCCCGCAGTATTCTATGCTCACAACAACAAGTCGAGTAATGCTCCCAAAACAATAGAGATAAACTATTATGTTGTGAAAGATAAAATCCAGGATCACACTATAAGTCTCGAGCATATAAGGACAAAGGATATGCTTGCGGATCCGCTTACGAAAGGCTTACCACCCAATGTGTTCAAGGAACACTTAGCCGGCATGGGTTTAAGGGAAAACCTATGATTCCTCGATCATAAGAGGCCCAAAAGGAACAGAATTGTTTCTAAACAAAACATATGTCGTAGCTGTATGATTCTATCGGCGATTAAGCTGTGATGATGAAACATGCTCTATGTACCAATATGTGATGAAACAAATAAACTAGAAAGTATAAGGTTAAAAGTAAAGTTGAGATCAAGGGGGAGAATGTTAGGTTGATCTCCTCCCGTTCGAACCCAACGGGTCGAACGGGCCCCTGACTCGCGCCCTGATCGGGGGCGCCCAACCCTCATATGGTTGGTGGGCCCCTGTGACCCGCGCTATATTAACAGAGGTGGGGTGCCGGGGCATGCGACACGAAGTTCACCGCCGCCACAAACCCCACCGATATTCCCTACCGATCTAGGGTTAGTGCGGTGCTCACGGGAAGCAGCCACCACCTCGTCACCTCTCTGTCATCGCCGTCGTCACCATCCCACCATGGCCAACGACGGGAGCTCCTCAGGCCAAGGTGAAGGTAGGACTACCGGAAGTCTCTAGCCTACTCCGATCTACAATTCTATCAGTAACTAGTTCTTTTGTAATGGGTACTAACATTGCAGACTTAAGTAATATTTTGTCATGTCCGCCAAGATTATCAGTGGGTTGGTTGGTTTTTATCCTGATCTGTATTCACATAACCATGGAAAAAGCATCTGTCATCAAGTAATTCCTAGAAATGTTGAGTGCAGATAACCAGCATGGCAGTTCAAAAAGGACATTCATCTCCCGGTTTGTCTGTTAGCAGATTAGCTTGTTATTTTCTAAGGATGGGTTCTGCACTTCAGCACCAAACCTGCTGAGTAGGTACATTTCCACGAGAGGATTATGCTAATTAAACCCAGCCAAAGCTAGACATGTATGTGTGCAGGGTATCTCGTATCTGGAGGCAAAGTCATGGCCTGTCACAGCTGCAGGCTGCGGCTGTAATCGCAAGCAACTATGGCGTTTGAGGAACACCAGCAGGGGAACGTACCTATGTGAGGTATCTCCACAACGACGTGCGGAGGAACCGATCCCGGGCGCCGTCCCAAGATCATGCGATGGAGAGAGGGACGCCAGGCGGCGCAGGGAGGCTGTGCCGACGGAGATCTTGGGGGCGGCCGTCGAATATATTGGGGCGGCAACCGAAGGCCGGGAGACGGATTGGCCGACCCTGTGCGACTGACGCGACGGCCGCCGGGCTGCTAGGGCCGCGAAAGAAGAATGATGAACTGCATGGCCGGCCCTATGCGACTGAGGTGATGACCGCCAAGCTGGTAGTGTGGCGACAGAAGAATGATGAACTGCGTGAGAATGAGGGGCAAACCTACGAACTAAGATAGGGACAATTATTTTTTCAGGTGTGATTACTTACGTTATTAATCACTAGCAAACATGCCCTGGCGTTGCATTGGGAGAATAAGTGTCCATGCACTGAAAAATACATATTATATATACTAAAAAAGAAAGACCTAACAAAAATCGTTAAAGGGGTCCACCACGTGTTTCGGGACGCTAAGGCGGTAGGGAGCGATTGCCTGGCGATCGCGTCTCTACGCTAGGGTTAGGGTTCCGGCAGGCGGGGGTGGCTTGACTCCGACGGTGTCCTGGGTGGCGACAGCGTTACCCTTTGGCATTGGCCGGTGATACTGTGTCCTCGTCGTGGAGCGGCGCTAATGGCGGGGACGACAGACAGGTAGTCAGATGGGAAAGATGCGGCTACTCCGGGGAAAAACGTAACCAACTCATCGGCAACGGCGGCTACGCCGCGGGCGCGGAAGGAGGCTGGATCAGCTAGCGGGGGCTCCTCTAAGTCTCCGCTAGAGAGCAAAACACCGGACCTAGCCGCGAGCCTCTCGGCGAGATTGGGAGGTATGGTGTTGATGGACAAGGAAGTTGAGGGCTTTATCTTTGAAGATCCAGATCCTGTTGTCCATAAGCATAGGCAGTGGTCGGCCGTGGGCAAGGTGTGCTCCCCCCGGCCGATGAAGATGTCAGTGTTGGAAAGGACTATGCCTAGGGCCTAGGGATTGCACCGAGAGGCGAAATTCAGTGAGATTGGCCCCAATACTATTATGGTACAATTCGGCAGCGAGGGCGACTAGAAGCATGTTCTAAACAACGGTCCATGGCAGTATGATTTTGCTGTTCTGGTGATGAATGATTATGAGGGGGATAAAAGACCTTCCGAGATGGTATTTGACATGATCGATATATGGGTCAGAGTCACCGATCTTCCACCGGATAAGAGGACTGAGGCTTTCGGTAGGGCTCTAGGTAATTGGCTTGGGGAGATAGTGAAAGTTGATCTGAAAAATCTAACGAAACCGAATATGTCATCTGCATTCATGTTAGAATCCCCTAAGTAGGTGAACCTGTAACATTTGGCCTGCTTCTGAGAGATGAATAGTGCATGACTACCGGATAATAATTCCAAATTAATTCCTAAATTAACTAAAACTTATTAGAGATGCATTAGGTCACCGATGCATTGCATTCTGCCCTGTCATGCTCTGTGATTGCATTTGTATGATGTGTATTTATTTGTTTCCTCCCCCTCTTCTCTCTGGTAGACCCCAAGACCGACGTTGCCCCTGAGTTCGACTACCCCTCAGACGTCCAGCCTCTTCCAGCAGAGCTTTCAGGCAAGCAAGCCCCCTTGATCCTTTCAATATCGTCCATTTCTTTCTCTCACATGCTTGCATTAGAATTTTCTACTGTTGTCCGAAAGCTCCTATTCTGATGCATAGCCTGTTTTTGTAACTGATGTTGATACCTTACCTGCTATCCTAAATACTTAGTATAGGTTGGTTAGTGATCCATCAGTGGCCCCGCACCCTTGTTCGTGTTGCCATGCTTTGCTTCCGGATGCTCGATCAGTGTGGTCGACGTGTAGATACCGACACATCACCGCACACCCCTTAGTTGTACGACTCTACGGAGCTACTATCGAGTGCCGAGGGTGATACTTCCTACCTCACTCCTGATGATATCTCTATAGCGTAGCTAGTCGGTTGTGGGTTACCGAGGGTGATTGCTCTTTCACCACCTCCGATGATGCCTCTGTCGTGCAGCCCCTCAAGTGTGAACCCATCGAGGGTGATTCCTCCAAGTTCACCTTGACGGTTACATCGAGTGGGAATCCATCGAGGGTGATTCCTCGGATTTCCCCCTTGATATTACGGACACACTGTTACCTTACACTGTTCCCCGTTTACTGTTACTGCGAGACTGAAGGGACAGGCGGTACCACCCCGGTAGAGGTGGACCTGAGCTCCCGACAGTGTCTGGATAAGTCGGGTTGACCAGGAGGGTACCCGCGAGATAATGACGCGGCACGACCGGGCAGGCAAAGACCGCCCCAGGAGAGGGATGGGCCTGGCAGTTGTCGTAAGTCCGCGAGACGGGGCGACAGGATCACTGATCGTCACCGCGAGCTCCCAACACACTAATGGGTTTGGATATGTGATCTGAGTAGGCCTCTGGCCTTTTCGCACTAACCACCACGTGAGAATAGTTATGGGCACTCGGCGTCGTATGATTCTCCCGAAAGTTCTGTCAGATGTCCAGTTCAGCATTGCGGCACGGCTGGGCCGGCGCCATCCAGGACAGAGGTGGTGCCTGGGTCTGCCCTGCGCGCAACGACCCTGAGCGCTTAGGACGATTGGGCCATGACCCCTTTGTGCTTAGGATGTAGACCGGCGGGGACCTCTCTGCGGAGCCTAGGTAGGACTACGGCGTGTCGAGCAGCCGAGGCCGGGCATGACCAGGAAAAGTGTGTCCGGCCAGAGTTAATCGAGCATGTTGGGTAAGTTGGTGCACCCCTGCAGGGAAGTTATCTATTCGAATAGCCGTGTCCACGGTAACAGGACGCTCGGAGTTGTATCCCGATCTACTACAACTAGAACTGGATACATGTGACACTAAACTGATATGATGGCTCCGGGATCGCTTCCACGCGGGGTAGACGAGGAATGATCTCTGGGCGTTACTAATATATATTTGTTACTACATGTTATGTTATTCCACTCTCTTCTGTTGCTGCAAGATGCTAGTCTTCGATATGCTAGGCCTTCCCCTCTATTCTGGCATTTCTGCAGTAGATATAGCCCTTTCCCTTTGATACCGATGCATACTTAGCATAGATCTGATGTAAGTCTTGCGAGTACTTTGGATGAGTACTGACGGTTGCTTTGCTACCATTTTCCCCCCTACCCGATTGCTACGATCAGATGACGGAGCCCCGGAGTCAGCTGGTCCCGCCGACGACTACTACTACCTTGATGGAGCCTACTACTACGTGGAGACAGACGACGAGGAGTAGTTTCGGAGGCTTCCAGGCAGGAGGCATGTGCCTCTTCGATCTAGTTGTCGTTGTTTTGCTCAGCCTTCTTAAGGCAACCTTGTCTAATTATGTCTATACTCAGATACTGATGCTTTCAGTGACTCTTGTGTAATCGAGCTTATGTATTCAAGCCCTTGAGGCCCCTGGCTTGTAATATAAAGCTTGTATTTTTTTTTGTGTCTAGAGTTGTGTTGTGATATCTTCCCGTGAGTCCTTGGGCTTGATCGTTTACGTGTATGATTAGTGCACGATTGAGTTGGAGGAGTCACAAGTTGGTATCAGAGCCGACTGCCTGTAGGAAGCCCCTTTCCAACTCCTTGGCCGAAGTTGAGTCTAGTCTTTGACAAACTGTTTTACTAACCTTGTTGTGTGGCTTACGGGCCCACATCGCCAATGGTTGGATTTAGGATCTTTTATTCCTATCCCTTACTCTGGGATTCTGATCTCTCTTCTATTCGGGTTAAAGATTTTACTAACTCTAACATTAGGTTCTCGTGATCACATCAACCCGGAGAGCTGGATTATCTGCAATTATTCCTTTCCATGTATATCTTATGCTTCTCACACTGTCATTTGACATTATTGAACTCCTTGAGCTTAAGGAGGAAATCGATAAATCACTCCGTAAGGATTTCATTCGTCCAAGTTCCTCTGCTTGGGGAGCACCTTCTCTATTTGTTAAGAAGAAGGATGGTACGAATCATTTGGTCCAAGATTACCGACCAATCAACCAGGCAACCATACAGAATAAGTACCCGCTTCCCCGGATCAATGGTCTGTACGATCAACTTGCTGGTTCCTCCGTATTCTCTAAACTTGATCTGAGGTTGGGTTACCATCAGATCCGAGTTCGTGAAGAGGATATTCCGAAGACCGCTTTCGTTACTCGATATGGCTTATACGAGTACACCGTCATGTCTTTCGGCTTAACCAATGCTCCAGCAACGTTCTCTCGATTGATGAACTATATCTTCATGGAATACCTCGACAAGTTCGTCGTGGTTTATCTGGATGATATCCTTGTGTATTCCAAGAATAAGGAAGAACATGCTGAACATCTTCGTCTTGTTCAGGAAAAGCTTCGAGAACATCAGCTACATGCCAAATATTCCAAGTGTGAATTCTGGTTATCTGAAGTGACCTATCTTGGTCATGTGATTTCCAAAGATGGTATTGCTGTCAACCCAGAATGAGTTCAGGCTATTCTTGACTGGGCTCCCCCGAAGAATGTTAACCAAGTGAGAAGTTTTCTCGGACTCGCCAGCTATTGTCGTCGTTTTGTCGAGAACTTCTCTAAGATTGCCAAGCCTCTGACTAATCTGCTTCACAAAGGCGTTAAGTTTGAGTGGACAGAAAAATGTCAGGAAAATTTCCAGACACTCAAAAATAAGTTGACATCTGCCCCAGTGCTTGCTCCTCCGGATTCTCGCAAGGAATTCGTCATTTATTGCGACGCATCTCGTCAAGGATTAGGCTGTATCCTAATGCAAGAGCGCAAAGTGATTGCTTATGGCTCTCGATAGTTGCGTCCTCATGAAGAGAACTACCCAGTTCATGATCTCAAACTTGCTGCAGTTATATATGCACTGAAGTTGTGGCGACATTACCTCCTCAGTAATCGTTGCGAGATCTACACTGATCATCAAAGTCTGAAGTATTTGTTTACTCAGCCGAATCTGAATCTCCGCCAGCAACGATGGTTGGAAACAATTACAGACTACGACTGCGGTATTTCATATACCCCTGGTAAGGCTAATGTTATGGCCGATGCTTTGAGTCACAAGTCTTATTGCAACAACCTCATGGTTCAGCAAGATCAACCTCTTCTTTGTGAAGAATTCTGTAAATTGAACCTTCATATAGTTCCACAGGGTTCTCTCAATACCCTTGTCTTCGAACCAACTCTCGAGAAAGCTATCAAGTCTGCGCAAGCAAAAGACACTGAAGTTGATCAGATGAAAAGGGATCTTGTCTTTGAAAAAGCCAGAGATTTCTCGCTTGCTAAAGATGGAACCTTGTACTTCAGAGATCGCCTTGTGGTACCCCGGTTCGACCTTATGACAGATAAAGTTATGAAGGAAGCACATGATACACCTCTGTCTATTCATCCGGGTAGTACCAAGATATATCACGACATCCGTCAAAGGTACTGGTGGTCTAAAATGAAGCAAGACATTGCTCGCTATGTTGCTGAATGTGACATTTGCCGTCGTGTCAAGGCAGAACATCAAAAACATGCTGGAATTCTGCAACCGCTCCCTATTCCTCAGTGGAAGTGGGACAAGGTTCAAATGGATCTTATCACTGGCCTGCCCCGGTCACAAGGGTCACGATGCTATTCTTGTCGTCGTTGATCAGTTCTCCAAAGTTGCACACTTTCTGCCAGTCAAGGAAACGATCACTGCTAGTCAGTTAGCAGATTTGTAAATCTCCAGAATTGTATCACTCCACGGTATTCTGAAGGAGATTAGTTCAGACCGTGGCTGCCTCTTCACCTCAAAGTTCTGGGAAAGTTTCCAAGAAGCTATGGGAACTCATATAACCTGGAGCACAACTTATCACCCCCAGTCCCAAGGTCAAGTTGAACGAGTTAACCAAGTGCTTGAAGATATGCTACATGCTTGTGTCATCTCATTTGGCAAGAAGTGGGAAGAATCTCTCCCGTATGCTGAATTCTCTTACAACAACAGCTATCAAGCTAGCTTGATGATGGCACCCTTCGAGGTACTATATGGACGTAAGTGTCGAACCCCTCTGAATTGGTCAGAAACTGGGGAACGACCGCTCATTGGTCCGGATATTATCCAACAAGCTGAAGAGCAAGTCCGTATTGTCCGGGAAAATCTCAAGGCGGCCCAGCCCCGCCAGAAGAGCAACTATGATCGTAAACATTGGGGATCGATCTATCATCCTGGTGAACAAGCTTATCTGCGTGTTACTCCTATGAAGGGCACTCATCGTTTTGGGATCAAGGGCAAGTTAGCTCCTCGCTACATTGGTCCCTTCCGCATTCTCGCCAGACGTGGATGGGTGGCTTATAAATTGGAATTGCCACCGCAGTTTTCTCACATCCATGATGTCTTCCATGTGTCGCAACTTCGTCGTTGCTTCAAGGATCCGCACCGTACAGTGGATCATGAGATGCTCGAATTGCAAGATGATCTCTCTTATAAGGAGCATCCGATCCGCATTCTAGATCAAGCTGAATGTCGGACCTGTTAGAAGGCAACCAAGTTCCTTAAAGTGCAGTGGTCGACTCACACTGAAGGTGAAGCCACTTGGGAACATGAAGATCGTCTACGGGAAGAATACCCCGACCTTTTCCCTTCTACCTCCTGAATTCTAGGGACGAGAATTTCTTTTAGAGGAGTAGAATTGTAACACCCCGGAGTAAATGAGCTACAGTGATCTTCATGTTAATGCTAAGCTACTTTGTTTTGCAAAGAATGATCACAGTAGAATCATATCTCATTTCAAACTCCTTCACTGATTTCAAATTCCATTTGCAAGTGAAAGTTGAAGTTGCACAAAAGTTGCTACAAAATAGTTCATCTTTTTGCAAAAATTCCATAACAATTGTTTGTTAAGGAAAACAACATCACCTCTAAGCTAAGATGGGCTATAGCAATTAAATGAGTGCTATTTCAGCATTTAACAATGCCATTTTAATTGTGAAAAATCCATTTGGATTCAGTTGCCCCTCAAACTTTTTGTGGCAGTGCCAAATATTACTAGGATTTATGTGGCCTAGTCCCACATTTTTCTAAAGCCATTTGGTAGCCCAGATAATTTCCTAACTGCCTCTGTTTTAAATTTAAAAGGGCAAACAAAAAAAGTAAAAAGAAAAAGGGCTTACCTGGCCTCTGGCCTGAGGCCCGAGCCGGCCCAGGCCAACTCCCCTCCTCCTACCTGCTCCTGCCGCCATGTCAGCGCGTCCATGGCCGCGCGCGCGCGCTCCGGCGAACGGCGACACACCGACGCCATAGGGCTCCGGGAGGATAAGGGCGACTTCACCCACTTCCCCTGGACGCCCTCCGCCACTCCTCCATCCTTCTCCCTCGCTCGTTCTCTCCTCTCCACCATGCCCGAGCGACACCGACGGCATGGCGCCACCGTAGCCGTGGCCACCGTGCCCTCCTCGCGGCCTCACCGTGTCCGTCTGCCTCGCCGTTGACCGCCTCATCCTCTGGTGCAATCCGTTGGAGTCGAGGAGCCCTGCAGCACTGGATCACCATCGTCGTCCTCCTCGGATCACCGCAGCTCCGCCACTCCGATTCGTGCCCTCTGCTGCTACTAACCTGTCGACGGGACCTCTTGTGCCCTCAAGGTGAGCCACCGCGCGATAGCCCTCTCCCTTCGGTGCTTTTCGGCCGCCGTAGCTAGCTATCCACATCGCCGTGCCACGGCCGAAGCTCTTCCTCCGCCATTGAGCTCGCTGCGGTCGAGCTCGTCCGCCCCAAGCTCAACCGACGCCACCATCGCGTTCCTAGAGGTCCGTTGCGGCCGTCAGCGCCGATAGTTTACTCGAACGCGTCACGAAGCCGTGGTTTTGAAGAGGCCTGAACTCTGGCAGCCACCGCGAGCTCGTTTCCGGCGAGCATCAACCACCCCAGCTCGCGTGACTGCCGCCATTGGATGCGGCGTGCTCTCCTCGTTTCAACGCGAGTCACGATGCTCGTTTTGGCCCTCTGTAGCGAAAACCCGATGTCGGCCGGGGCTCACCGCCGCGAAATCGGGTCGCCGGAGCTCCTCCGGCGCCGCCCGCCGATGTGGCATGGCCTGGGGCCCACCTGGGTCACTACCAGTGGGCCATGTGGCCCCAGTTGACTGCGTTGACCATGGTCAACGTGCTGACTGTGCACCGCTGACTCTGACATGTGGTCCCTACCCGCTAAATTAATCTGGTTTTCTAAATTAACCTAATCTGTTAATTAGTTAGTCACTGACAGTGGGGTCCCACAGAGCTAATTAACTCAGTTAGTTAAATATGTTAGCTACTGTGTATGAGAGGAGGGCCCCACCTGTCAGTTTGACCAGTCAGTGGTCAGCCCAGTTAACTGCTGACTGGGTATTGACTGGGCCCCCTGGCCCCACCTATCATCCACTGTGGCTAGCCCACAGTGGGTGTAAAAGGTCCCAGCACTGTTCATTTTCGAAATTAAAGTAATTCCAGGATTTTCACAAAATGTTTAAAACTTTAGAAATTCGTAGAAATTCAACCGCAAGTCAGATGAAAATGTTTTCTATATAAAAAATGATCAGAAAAATCTAACGAATCCGAATATGTCATCTGCATTCATGTTAGAATCCCTTAAGTTGGTGAACCTGTAACTTTTGGCCTGTTTCTGAGAGATGAATAGTGCATGACTACCGGATAATAATACCAAATTAATTCCTAAATTAACTAAAACTGTTTAGAGATGCATTAGGTCACCCATGCATTGCATTTTGCCCTGTCATGCTCTGTGATTGCATTTGTATGCTGTGTATTTATTTGTTTCCTCCCCCTCTTCTCTCCGGTAGACCCCGAGACCGACGTTGCCCCTGAGTTCGACTACCCCTCAGACGTACAGCCTCTTCCAGCAGAGCTTTCAGGCAAGCAAAACCCCTTGATTCTTTCAATATCTCCCATTTCTTTCTCTCCTGTGCTTGCATTTGAATTTGCTACTGTTATCCGAAAGCCCCTATTCTGATGCATAGCCAGTTTTTGTAACTGCTGTAGATACCTTACCTGCTATCCTAAATGCTTAGTATAGGTTGGTTAGTGATCCATCAGTAGCCCCGCACCCTTGTCCGTGTTGCCATGCTTTGCTTCCGGATGCTCGATCAGTGTGGTCGACGTGTAGAGACCGACACATCACCGCACACCTCCTTAGTTGTACGACTCTACAGAGCTACTATCGAGTGCCGAGGGTGATACCTCCTACCTCACTCCTGATGATATCTTTGTAGCGTAGCTAGTCGGTTGTGGGTTACCGAGGGTGATTCCTCTTTCACCACCTCCGATGATGCCTCTGTCGTGCACCTCGGCAGCAAGCGGCCCCTCCGTCACTTGCACGCCCGCCGTTGGCGGTGCCTCGACATTAGCCGAGCTCGACGCCATCACGGTAACTAAGCCTCGGCCGATGACTTCATCTCCTTGCCTTTGACTGGGCATCCCTGACGCCCTACATGTTTTCGCAGGGCGCCGCCAACGTTCCATGCACTCTCCTGCACTTCGTGAACGGCGAGTTGATCGATGTCGCCAAGGCCAAAATCGTTGAACCGGACAACCGCGTGTTCCACGGTAATCCGATGCCACCCACCGTGTATAGGGTTCAACTGGTTCGGGTGCTGCGGGGCTGCGACGACTTGTTACCTCCGCATCGACCCCATGGGGCTGACGAAGATGATGTGATGACCCTCAGCGCCTGCTTAAACTGGTCCATGCTTTGGCCGAAGAGCCAGATTCGTTTGGGGGCGGGGGACACCACCCCACAGACAACACCGCCAGTCGTGCCGGCGCCAAGCCATGGCAAGACCGCCGCAACGCTACCGCCGTCAGCTGATCCGGACATGCATATGGCACAGGATCCGGACGGCGACGACGATACATTTTCCAACGTCGATAAGTACTTCAACAAACATGGGTACGGTGACGACTTCTTGGCGGGGCCTCCTTCTCAAGAACCCAACCCTGCAAAAGACGATCGCAATCTAGCTGGTACCGCGGAGAAACCCAATTGCAACAGGCGTCGTCTGTTCAGTTCTTAGGAGACGCCTCCAGATGCCGCCTTCACCGAGACTCAAACAGCCGAGGTGCGAAATATTATCAGCCCCAACACACTCAAGAAGGTGGTCTCTGAGCAGAACTCGATCCCATTACAGCAGAAGAAGGAGAAGGGACGGAAAAGAAAAAATAACAAGGGTGCGAGCCAGCCGGCACCGAGTACGATCCGTGCTCAGGACGGGCCACCAATATCCAAGGATATCTCGAGGAGGGTGCATGTGGCGGGTAGGCCGATGCTACCGACTAATCTGCTCAATGCTGCAACCGCTGCTATGCGGAGTCTGCATGACGGTGTTCTTACTATGGAGAAGCGGCGTCTCTCCGAGAATGATGTGGCATACCCGGTTTTCGTGGCCAAGGTGCCAGAGGGCAAGGGCTTTGTCGATAGCACCAGGGGGCGTATGATCGTCCTACGGTTTGATGACATCTTCGCTATGTTTAACCTTTATCCGCTGCACTACACCTTCATTCGGCTATTTTCGCTCAGTATGGAGATGCGGATCATTAGAGACAAGACCCCGGACATCGTGATAGTCGACCCCTTCTACATGCGTGCCAAGATCTTGGGCAGCGTTGGGGACCGGCAAGTCGCGAGTTCATACCTCGAAGGCGTCATCCTGGCGAACTAGGATAAGGATAACTTCCTCGTGCCTTACTTTTCCGAGTAAGTCATCCCCTCACCGCCCCGTAACATATGATTTCTTAGATTTCGATCGTTCTTTTTTTTTTCTAACATTCCGTGTTTTGTGCAGTGACACACATTGCACACTCATCCTCTTAAGCCCGAAATATTCCACGGCCACGTATTTCGACTCGGACCGTCAGTCGAAGAAAGACTACACAAATATCAAGAAAGTTCTTGATGATGTTCTCCCCGGCTACGCCAAATCTGGAGGCACCTTCAGGAGGCCAATTTGTAGGTACGGCAAGCACGTGTTCACCCACACAACGACGTTCCCCTGCGTCAAGAAGCCGCCTGGCAGTCAGAAGGATGCCTACTACGCCCTCCATCACATGCGGGCGATCGTACGGAACCATCATCAGCGTATGCTACCAAATGAGCTCAAAGAATGGGCCGCACGCTTGTCGGCAATCCAGGACGAGGACATCAGACAAGAATTCTTTCGCATCCAGTCGGAGTTAGCGGAAATCATCTATGAAGATGTCCAACAGTGAAATAGAAACAACGCTACAAATGCAGGCTGACAACGACCGCACATTCATGACCATCACGAAAGACGGCGGCTTCATCCACGCTCCGGTCCCTGAGTCGAGTCGAAAGTATTGATGCTATGTAGTTCTGAAATATCGATTAGCTCATGTTGTAATTAAACTTTAATGAACTTGTATGTCTCTTCAGTTTGGACAGTCGTTCAACTTATATGTAATCGATGCTATTTATTAGTAGGACCATGAACCGTGCTATTAATGTGTTGCTTTTCTCTTCCGATCCTTTTGTTGCATACTCATATATTGCTTATATATTATCTGTGAATTGCTACTAACGTTTTGTTTGTCTAGTGCATAGAGATGCCGTCGTATGTCGTGTACAAGGGTAAGGTTCCCGGAGTCTACGACGACTGGGAGGAGTGTCGGAAACAGGTTCACCGTTTCAGCGGGAACAGTTACAAAGGATACACCACTAGGACGGAGGCGGAAGCTAGATACGCGCACTATCTAGCGGGAGAGAGGAGGGAGCGGAGGCGGAACCGGATGAAGACCAGTTTCATCGCGATGATGCTCATCGTGACCGCAGCTCTCTTCTATGTGATGGTAGTTTAGATGATTGACTTTGTAATGTAACGACAAACTCGCTACTTGGTCTCAAGACCTAAACTTGTCTAATATTTGAACTTTGTTCGCTATTTCGAATTCGGAGACTAATGTGATGAATTGTATTATGTCCTGTTTATACTTCACTAATGGTAGTTTATACTGTATTGCAAACTGTATATTACGTGCTGTATTCTATTTTACAACCTGTGCAAATACCAGAAAAGCAAAAAAAAAATTCCTTGAATTAATAGTAGTGGCGCACCATCTTGCACATTAGTGGCGCACCCAGCTACATTACCAGTGGCGCACCAATATGGTTAGCAGTGGCGCACCAGTAGGGCACCCCTAATACAGTACCAGTGGCGCACCCGGGGGGATATCAATGGCGCACCAGGTGGTGCGCCACTGTTATTTGGATTAGTAATGGCGCACCAGAGGTGCGCCATTACTAACCATTACTAGTGGCGTGGTAAGAGTGGCGCACCTATGGTGCGCCATTAATACCCATATGTGGTGCGCCACTAATGTGCTTTTTTCTAGTAGTGCCCTCAAGTGTGAACCCATCGAGGGTGATTCCTCCAAGTTCACCTTGACGGTTACATCGAGTGGGAATCCATCGAGGGTGATTCCTCGGATTTCCCCCTTGATGTTACGGACACACTGTTACCTTACACTGTTCCCCGTTTACTGTTACTGCGAGACTGAAGGGACAGGCGGTACCACCCCGGTAGAGGTGGACCTGAGTTCCCGACAGTGTCTGGATAAGTCGGGTTGACCAGGAGGGTACCCGCGAGATAATGACGCGGCATGACCGGGCAGGCAGAGACCGCCCTAGGAGAGGGATGGTGTAACATCCCAAGATCTTAAGCCTGTCGTTATGCCAATTAACTTGCCATGTTATTGTGATTAATAAGCCTAAACGCAATTAAGAAATAATCCAACTCCAAATCAAAATTCAAATAGCAAGTGAATTTAGAAAAGTTCCAAACTTGCATACAAAATAGTTCATATTTTTGCAAATAATCCATAGATAATTATGGCTCAGGAAAACAATATCACTTGTTTGCTCATTTGGGAGCTAGCACCAAAAACAGTACCCAAAGCAGCCTCTTTTAATCCATTTTCAATTAAACAAAATTCAAATAAAATCTTCTTGATTCCAAATCTTTTTGTGTCAGTGCTAAATAATGCACAGTATTTATGTGGCAAGGTTACACATTTTGCAAAAGTTATTTGATATAAGAGTTAAATGCAAAACAGCAAAGAAAATAATAAACAGAAAAGAAAAAGAAAAACATAGAAGAACTACTGTGTAACTGGGCTCTAGTGCAACAGTGCACTGTGGCCCAGCCCGCAACCGGCCTTTCTCATACCTCGTAACAGAGAAAGAGGCAGGGCATGGCGTGGCAGCCATCCAGCCGCCGCTGGCGCCGTGTCGACAATCTAGCGACCCCCCCCCGAGATGGATAAGACCCTCCCCGATGCGATGGACGAACCCTAATCCTCTCATTCCCCTCCCTCGCGCCTCTCTGTAGATTTATGACTCGTACCCAAACCGTTGCCGCCGCGCCGTCGTTGTCGTCGCAACCACCGGCCTCCCCTCGTCGCGCCAAGATGTCCTGGAGCTTCCCCATCGACGTCTACTTCGCCCTCGTCTACCGGTTCGAGCTTGGACGCCCTGCTACCTCGCCATCGCGTCGTCTTCTCCGCATGGCCGCCACATCTCGACGACGGGCTCGTCGCGTTCCAGCCACCCCACGCTCCCTAACCTTGTCCATGAGCTCTGCGGTGAGCTCCTCTTCCGATTCCCCTCGACCCGGGATTCGATCTGTTTCTTTTATGCCGCTGCACGCCATGGCCGGAGCCGAGCTCCCGTGTACGTGCTGCTGTTGCGTTCCTGCTGCTCCTCGCACTGCTGCTGCTCTCTACTGCAGCTGTTGCTCGCGCTGCCGCTGCCGCTACCGCTCTGCTGCTGCCGCATTGCTGCTCCTCTGCTAGCCGCTACTCCTTTGCTAGCTGCTGCTTACGCTGCTGCCGCTGCCGGCACTGTCGCTGCCTCCTGCCACTTGCCTCCACCGCTTGCTGCTTCTTGCCTGCTGCAGCTGCTGTCGGCCATGGGCAGGGCCATGGCCGAGAGTGTGTGAGTGTGTGCTGTGTGTGTGTGTTGCGCGTGTGTGCTGTGTGTGTGTGTGTGTGTTAATTAGGACTAGGTTTAGTTTAGGGTAGATTTAGTATTAGATTAGTCTAATAGAAATGACATGTGGGACCCCCCAAACACTGTTCACTTTGACCAGTCAGATTGACTTGGTTAATTCGGATTAATTAAATATAATAATTCCAGAACTTCCTGAATATTGATAAAACTTTGAAAAATCATATAAAATAAACCATAGCTCGGATGAAAATAATTTATATATGAAAAATGATCAGAAAAATATAACGAATCTGTTTATACCACCCACATACCTACCACATTCCTCTAACATGATGAACATGGAACTTTCCCCTCCGGATCGTCTGTCCGATAATCACCCGGAGCTGAGAAAATATTCCCAGATATTTTCCCTCTCCGCCTAAAATACTTAGTGATGCATTAGAGCACCCCTAGCATAGCATACTGCCTTGTCATGTATCTGTGTTGCATTGTTGCCATGTATTTATTGTTTCTTCCCCCTCCTTCTCTCCCGATAGACCCCGAGACTGCCGACGACACTGCAAAGTACGACTATGTCGTCGACGACCAGACCTGTTGGGGATATAACCCCGCGGTTAACCCTGTTGGCGACTCATAGTGCAAGAGCCTAAGCCGGCCCAGGAAGGCAAGACGTGAAGATGACGACTTACAGGTGGGCCAGTTTAAGGCCCAAAACCTGGTGGCGACTCAAGGCCCAAAAGGGTAAGCCGCCATGTGAAGACTTACCTTGTAAGACTAGGAAAGTAGAACCGGGGTCGGTTACGTTGTGTAACCTGACCCGGACTCTTGTAAGCCCAGGGTTTCTACCTATGTATATAAAGGTGAGCCCCTGCGGTGGGTTGGACAAGTTAGGAGAGACAGACAAGCCTTACGGCGAGAGAGACCAAGCAATCGGGAGCTAGGGCAAGCAAGCCGCCCCTTTGTAATCGATACTACAGTCAATACAATACAAGCAGGACGTAGGCTTTTACCTCCACCGTGAGGGGCCGAACCTGGGTAAACTCGTGTCCCTTGTCCCGTTTAACCCCTTTGAGTCCACCTCTTTAGCGATGGCCTCGAACCTAAGCCTTCGGGCATCTGCCGTGACAAAACCATGACAGTTGGCACCCACAGTTCTCAAAGGGTTCTCTCTCTGGGAGCGAGGGGTACGTTGTTGGTGAGATGACTAAGAGTCGACATGGAAAGCTTTACCTCAACGACGCCGGCCGGGTCCCCGAGGCCGACTCAATCGAGTATGGTTCCCGGGTCCCCTTCGGCGAAGACCAAGTCTTCATCGGAAAGATTGGCGGATCTGAATCCGGGCCAGACATCTGCAACAACATCGACGAGCCTGCCCGACGCAAGCAACCCACCCGGCGAGATCAAACCGCCCGGCGTGTGCAAACTGTCCGTGCTAACCCGGACAAGAAGCATATCTTTGTCGACTTAACCCGAGGCACGGAGCTTGGAGATTCTATGTCGCGGAAGGAAGCTCTCATCAGCTCAGAGGATGGATCCTCGAATGAAGAGACGGAGTCGACCTACCGGCTTCAGAATGGCGGGCTTGGGGGCTACGTCGAGCCTTACTCTAAGCCAGAGAGTCATGAAGGTCAGGGGATGGAATTCCATTCAAATGAGCAAGGATATCAGGTCCCAGAGCGTAAGCTCGCCCTTCTCAATGGCGGCTCAAGGTCTAAGCCGGGTGGTTACACCGCTCTTTTTCACCCGCCTTGTGAGGCGAAGTTTGGGGACTGTTCTGATGGAGACATTGATCCGGAGCCTTACGACCCGGAAAACACGCCTTTTGTTACAACGGACGGATCACGAGTCATCACTGGCAATCCGGAAGCTAAGAGAAAGGTGGAACGCAATGCAGAGTTAATAGAGCTACACGCAAGAATAGCTAGCATTCAGCAACAGATGAAGGAAGCACAAGCTTGGGTGTATAAGAAATTAAGTGGGTTGAAAGCCAAAATTGGGCAACTGGAGACTCGCCCAAGCGTCACGCCGGTTCATCTGAGGCATGATGAGAGCCCAGGAGATCGACACAGCAACCGGAAGCGTAAGCCGGCGGATGGCGGGTTAGACAGCGCTGACAATGATAGCAAGAGATTCAAGAGTCAGTACCGGAATAAACGCCCAGAAGAAGCTCACGTTGGAAACTTTAGGCAGCCTTTAAACAAGGGTAAAACTCCTTTTAACCTAGAAGAGATGCTCAATAAACCTTGTCCAGAGCACAGCCGGCCCGATAAGCCGGCACGCCATGCATGGAGGGATTGCAGGATTATGCGACAGTTCCGGGATTACAGCCTTCAACAGTATCGTAATAACGGCAATGGTTCATCAGGCGGCTCAGGAGCCAGCTTTGGCACTGGCAGCTCAGGGTCCGGTTACCAGAGACAAGACAACCATGGAGGTCATAATTAACAGTCTGGCGGCGGAGGCCAGCAACAGAGTAACCCGAAACAACTCAACTGGGGTCAGTACCATGTTTTTACAACCAGCCTCGACAAGCAAGACCGGGGAGTTTGCACAAGTCAAGATCAACGACAAGGTCATTTGGGGTGCAGCGAGTTGTATACTTACCCCCTCTTGATCGGCGTTTCAGCCACTGTAAGTCGGGTTGTGAAACCAAAAAAAAAGTCAACAAGGTTAAATTGGGGTGCAGCGAGTTAAATACTTACCCCCTCTTTGACGACTTTCTCCAAATTTGGGGTGCAGCGAGTTGAACACTCACCCCCTCTTTTGATGACCCTTTGCAAAATTGGGGTGCAGCAAGTCGAAAACTTACCCCCTCTTTTGATGATTTTTTTCAAATTGGGGTGCAGCGAGTTGAATACTTACCCCCTCTTTGATGACCTTTTTTTTCAAAATTGGGGTGCAGCGAGTTAGCCACTCACCCCCTCTTTTGATAACCTCTCCAACATTGGGGTGCAGCGAGTTGGCCACTTACCCCCTTTTTGGATGACTTGTAAGAGCAGAGAACATCATACATCATGCATTGCATCATGCATCGTGCATTGCATCATACGTCATGCATTGCATCATACATCACACTTACATATCATTCCGGTTTTGACAAGCCGGGTCAAGGAAAGATTATGAAACAAGACGCAAGACCATGAAAGACATCTTCGGGTTGTGCTGTTATAAGCCGCCCTGACAACAATACAGAAGTTTTCTGTCTTGTTTATTTTGCAGGTTTTATCTTTTCTGATAGGCCGCCATGGACCTTGAAAGCATGGTTGAGAGTAAGACCATATGAAAGATATCATTGCAGCAAGACTATTTAAAAAGGGTTATACGTGCACGAAGGCACGACTCAGGCATTTCAGATGTCTCTACAGCTATTACAAAAGCTCCCCATGGAGTACAAGGCAAGGCAAGATTAAAGTTTTTTACAAAAGACAGCCTTGGCGGCTCAGACAGGCCGAGTTGTCAGTTTCAGCCGAAAGTACAGCTCGCTGGCTAGTCGTCCTTCGCCGGGTCTTCGACCTCTTCGATCTGAAGATTGTCGACATCCCAGTTGCAGCGTGTTAAGGCCTCAAATTGGGTCTGGTCGAAGAAGGGAGATGCATCAAGGTCAGGAGCGAAGAGCTGCTTACGACGTGCAGGAGTCAGGCTCCTCGATTCAAAGGTTGGGCCGCGCACGCGTTTGTTTTTCGCGTCATAAGCCGCCTGGTATGTGGAAAGGTCTAACTCATTGGCAAGACTTGAGGCCAGCACCCGGGAATCTTTCAGACATTAGACGTAGTCGGCTTCTGTGAAGTCTGAGCCGTCGACCTTTTTGGCTGGGAAGCCGTCCGTCATTTCCGCTGTAGTTAACTCCGGGGCAAAAGCAAGACACCGGCTTAAAGCAGCCATGGCTCCCTGCCTAGCGGCTGACCGTTTGAGTTCTCCAACCTGTTTGGGCAGGGTGGATAGAAGTTCTATCACCCCCTTCATATGTTTTGGGATGCATTTCTCGGTCAGCATCGCCTTCATGGTGCAGAGGGTCCCGCAATATAACTGTTCGGTTAAGGAGTAGATGGCTTTCAGCTTAATCACGCTGTCAGAAGCGAGTTGGCGGCTCCGTTCACCTGCAAGATAGTCAAGTATTATAAGCCGCCTGTATGAGTTATTCAACAAGACAAAGTAATTTTCAAGTGCTTGGCACTTACCGAAGATCGCAGAGGTCATTCTGGAGATATGGTCTTTGAGAGTTTGTAGCTCATCGGACACAACCTTAAGCCGGCTTTGAGTGTCGTTGGCTCGTTGGGTTATAGCAGTTTTTTCCGCCTCAGCCGTCTTCTGATAAGCAGCGAGTTCAGCCCGGGTTTTCTCCAGCTCTGTCACGGCAACTCGCCATTTATTGTCCGCCTCAGCCCTGGTGGCTTGTTGCACAGTGAAATTCGACTCAGCAGTTGCTAAAGCTTCCTGCGTTACGCAAAAGACAGTTTCAAAGGTTTTCAGTCAGGATATGATTCGCACATTGGTGAAACTATTGTGTTATAAGTCTCAAGCAGATTGCAAGCAATATACTTGACACTTGGGGGCTAATGCATGTGTTTTTCTCTAAGTCTACATGGCAGTCCCGGCTCATCTTTGTTAAAGTTAAGCCGGCACTTGGGGGCTACACAGAGCTCTCCAAAGTTTACAATGGAGTTCTGGCTCATCGTCATGACCCGAACTCGGGGGCTACACTTGGATCAACCCTTTCAACTAAGTACCGGCTCAATATCAGTATTAACCCGATACTTGGGGGCTACAGGTATTATACTTTGAATTATGACAAGAAGTATAAGACCCGGTCTACTATTTTGCAGGACTAAACCGGATCTTGGGGGCTACATAAGGGTATAAGGAAAGCAAGAAAGGAGCAGTACCTCAAATTTGGACTTCATAAGGCTAACAAGTTTTCGCTCCATGTTGTGGCTTGCGCTGAGGCGATTTAAATAGCCGGCATGAAGATCATCTGTAGACATCTTTTCCAACGAGGGCAATGCAAAGTCGAATCTTTCTGGCGAGTTCTCTTTAGCCTCGCCGGTGTGTCTTGTCAGCACATGAGAGGTCGATTGATAACCCGCCCCAGTAAGAGCGACGTTTTTGGTAGCTGGAGAGCTCGGCGTTTGGAAGTCAGTTTGTGGAGGGCTCGTAGGACCGACCGTATCATGAACAGCCGGCTCGTGGGGCTGAGGATCATCGGCAGGTGTTTCTTTTATAGCTTCTGTAGGCTCAGCATGAGGTACAGGGGAAGCCGGCTTGGATTTCTCCGGCTCTTGGACAGTGGGGGCGGCTTCAGACCCGCCGTTTTTCTTCCGCTTCGCTTGAGCCCTAGAGAGCAAAAACAATTGTCAAATAAAAGACAAGATTGAAGAAAAATATACTGCAAAGGAAAAATGCATACTCTGGGTTGATTCTCAATGGAGGCAGCTTAGTGGCCGTTGAGTCGCCAGACGAAGGGGGCGAGTCCTGGAAAAATTACAGTTCTTCAGGTAAAGTAAGGTTGCAAGACAGGACTGTTAAGATGATCAGACTTGGGTAAAAAGTACCTCTGCAGGACGCTTCCGGGAAGCCGGGGAGTTGGGTAAGCCGCCCATCAGCTCCTCAGAGCCGGCACTCCGGGTCTGACGCCTGGAGGTGTGCTGTTGCTTTTTCAAAAGAAAATGGCAGTCCAAGTAAGCAAGAGGATGAGAGAATAGGACTTTTCGGATAACCCGCCGTTTCTTCTTTGGGGGAGAATTTTCTAAATCGGAGGAAATATTGATTACCTCAGGAGCGTCCACACGGCTGGTCTCTGGTTCAACCTGTGAAATAAATATCGTCAGTAAGCTGTATAAAGAGACGGTCAGAAGAAGTCAAGCTTTACCTCTGAATCGTTAGACTCAGGAATGGAGGAGGCGGTGGTTCTCCTTTTATGAGCAAGGGTTTTACCCGCCCTGGGCTTCCTCACGGGCGGGTTGAGTTTTTTCTTCCAGAAATCTGAGCCGGCCTGCGCACAAGCCGCCAGAGAGGTTAAAAGATGCTAATTAAAACGAGCAAGACGAAGATTGTAAGGTTTCCAGAAGTTTTTCTTACAGGCGGAGCCGGGTTCTGAGCATAGAAGGGTCTCAGCCCAATTTTATCACAAATTTCCTGTTTTTCGCCGAGAAGATTTTTAACGCTATTGCTGATTTCCTGTTGTGACAATTGGGCGTTTGAGAAGCAGAGGGGGTCATTGGGTTCACCCGTGTATTCAAACATAAGCTGGTCACGCCGGCTCAGGGGCGATATTTGCCAACTGACCCAACAGCGGGTCAGGTCGACACCAGTTAATCCGTTTGCAATCAAAGCTTTGATCTTGGCAATGGAAGTGGCATACTTCGCTCTTTCAGTAGTGGATAGCCTGTCGGGAAGTTCTCCGGAGCTGGGAAGCCGGGTAGGTCGGTAACCCGGCAGCGGATTTTCACCCTCCGGAGAAGTGTCTTTGCAATAAAACCCGGTCCTGTTCCAGTTCTTAGGATGACTTGGTAGGGTAGCAGATGGGTAAGGCACATCTCTCCGCCTCTGGATAGTCACGCCGCCGAGTTCCAGACTTGAGCCGCCTGCTTTCTCAGTTTGGCGGTTGATATAATGGTAATCACGAAAAATGTCCACAGAAGGTTCTTCTTGCAGATACACCTCACTCAAGACTTGGAATTGGCAGATATTGGTGACTGAATTGGGGCCTATGTCCTGAGGGTGAAGCTTAAAAAAGTGCAGAACATCTCGGAAGAATTTAGACCCGGGCGGGCTGAAGCCGCGGACGAGGTGGTCAGCGAAAACAACGACTTCTCCGTCTTGAGGTCTGGGTCTTTTCTCTAACCCGGGGGCCCGCCACTGAATGACGTCCCGGGCCGGTAACACGCCTATCTTCACATAGTCTAACAGTAGATCTTCGGTAACTCCGGATTGGACCCAGTCACAAGACGATGTTGCGCTTGACATATTGGCGGGTTAAGTGCTGAAATTTAAAAGCCAGAGGTATGTTGACATGAACAGGTTCAAATCAATTTGGGGCCTAATGTTGGGGATATAACCCCACGGTTAACCCTGTTGGCGACTCATAGTGCAAGAGCCTAAGCCGGCCCAGGAAGGCAAGAGGTGAAGATGACGACTTACTGGTGGGCCAGTTGAAGGCCCAAAACCTGGTGGCGACTCAAGGCCCGAAAGGGTAAGCCGCCACGTGAAGACTTACCTTGTAAGACTAGGAAAGTAGAACCGGGGTCGGTTACGTTGTGTAACCCGACCCGGACTCTTGTAAGCCCAGGGTTTCTACCTATGTATATAAAGGTGAGCCCCTGCGGCGGGTTCGACAAGTTAGGAGAGACAGACAAGCCTTACGGCGAGAGAGACCAAGCAATCGGGAGCTAGGGCAAGCAAGCCGCCCCTTTGTAATCGATACTACAGTCAATACAATACAAGCAGGACGTAGGCTTTTACCTCCACCGTGAGGGGCCGAACCTGGGTAAACACGTGTCCCTTGTCCCGTTTAACCCCTTTGAGTCCACCTCTTTAGCGATGGCCTCGAACCTAAGCCTTCGGGCATCTGCCGTGACAAAACCACGACAAGACCCCTTCAGCAGAGCTTCCAGGCAAGCAAAACCCCCTTGATCATCAGATATCGCCCATTCTTTCTCTCTTATGCTTGCATTAGTATTTCTTCTGTTGTTGCTCCGATAGCTCCTATTCTGATGCATAGCCTGTTTTCGTCGCCTGCTGTTGATACCTACCTGTTGTCCCATGATGCTTAGTTAGTAATGCTATTGATTCATCTGTGGCCCTTCAACCTTGTCCGTTTGCCGTGCTTGATATCGGGCCATGATCAATCTGGGTGATGATCACGGAAATGTTTACATATTGCAATATTTAAACTAGTAAAGTCGGCCTGGCCCCAAGGGTTCCCGTGAGAGAATAATATTAAAGACGGGTCGGCTCCAAGAGCACCCGCGCGTCATGTGTTACCAAGTCGGAGCGACAGGAACCCTGTTCGTCTCTACGAGTTACTAAATACGCCTAACAGATTTGGGTATTTGATCTGAGTAGGCCGCTGTCCTATACGCACTACCACCACGTGGGATAATGGTTTAATGGGGCCCTCTACATCGTATGTATCAGCCGAAAGCTCTTCAGAAGTCGCAGCTCAGAGATGCGGGCTGACCGTTGGGGTTGGCTGGTTACGTCACTGGTGTATTCAGTGTCGTGCCTGGGCCCCGACCAGCCCCGTAATGTGCAGGAGTGCAAAGGGCGATGGCCCAAGACCCCTTCGCACTTAGGATTTAGATCGGCGTGTTGACCTCTCTGCTGAGCCTAGGTAGGACTGCGTCGTGTCGATCACCCGAGGCCGGGCATTACCCAGCAAGTGTGGTCGGCCAGATGTGATCGAGCGTGTTGGGTAACAGTAGTGCACCCCTGCAGGGAAGTTATCTATTCGAATAGCCGTGTCCACAGTAACAGGACGCTTGGAGTTGTATCTTGATCTACTACAACTACAAATGGATACTATAACACTGTTAAACTGATACTATTGCTCTCGGTATCACTTTCTCGCAGGGTAGACGAGGAAGGATCCCAGGGCTTTACTAAAATATGATTGATTATATATTATCTTGTTCTACTCTCTTCTGATGCTGCAAGATTGCTTCAAGATGTTAGTCTTCGATAGGCTAGGCTTCTCCCCCTCTATTCTGGCATTCTGCAGTTCAGTCAAAAGATATAGCCCCATTCCTTTGATACCGATGCATAAGTAGTATAGTTCTGATGTCAGTCTAGCGAGTACTTTGGATGAGTACTCACGGTTGCTTTGCTATTCTTTTCCCCCATACCCGATTGCTGCGACCAGATGACGGATCCCAGGAGTCAGCTGCTACCGCCGACGACTGCTACTACACTTCCGGTGGAGCCTACTACTACGTGGAGACCGACGACCAGGAGTAGATTCGGAGGCTCCCAGGCAGGAGGCCTGCGCCTTTTCGATCAGTGTCGTTGTTATGCTAGCCTTCTTAAGGCAAACTTGTTTCCCTTTTATGTCGGTACTCAGATATTATGTTGTTTCCGCTGACGCTTGATCGCGAGCTTATGTATTTGAGCCCTCGAGGCCCCTGGCTTGTAATATGAAGCTTGTATGTCTTTTAATTATGTTTAGAGTTGTGTTGTGATATCTTCCCGTGAGTCTCTGATCTCGATCGTGTGCATTTGCATGTATGATTAGTGCACGGTCCAGCAGGGGCGTCACAAGTTGGTATCAGAGCCGACTGCCTGTAGGAAGCCCCCTTCCAATTCCTTGGTCGAAGTTGAGTCTAGTCTTTGAAAAATTATTTTACTAACTGTATTGTGTGGCTTACGGGCCCACGACACCAATGGATGGGATTAGGATCTTTTATTCCTCTTCTTTACTCTGGGACTCTGATCTCTCTTCTATTCGGGTTAAAAATTTACTAACTCTAACTTTAGGTTCTCGTAACTACTTTCTCCCAGAGAGCCACATGATGCAGATGTTCCCGCTACTCTTGAAGTACCAGGTGCTTATGAAGACACTCTCCGATGATTTTCCGAGACCCTATGTGCCCACCACCTTTGCAATTCTCTATCACCGATAAGTCCTTATGGATAAGGACCTATGCTTCTCGTTCATATATTCATCCCCAGTTGTTATTGTGTTTCACAAAATTCTTTGAAATACTATTCGATCTTCCGAAATCCTCAGTAGTCTATTGCTCTTGACATTCGTGCGTGCTTGCATTACGGTAAATCCCATATGTCTAAGTAATCTTACTGGCATCCCTTGTCACTATCATTTTGAGTCCCTTGATTCAATATGGCCGCGAATACTCGCTAGCATCAGTTAATCCCTAGAATTCGTCCTTCCGGCTCAGACGTCATTTTGGACATGAGTTGGTTCTCGGCCAATCAAGTTGCAATTGATTGTCCATCTAGTTCTATTCAACTTATTCATCTTTGATCAGAGCATCTGCTTCTGATCTCCCGAATTGGAAATCGTAGTTCCTTTGTAATTTATACCTCAATTTATTCAGATGTTACTATGATCCGATGCCTTTGCATTCTTTCTTCTTCTGGTTGAGTACCGATACTCACATCAGCTCTTTTATGGACCGCCAGATCCTTTGTTGGGCTGTTATCCGACAGTGCCCTTCATATTCAACAACCTTGTGAGTTCTTTCCCTAATGCATAATGCCTTTGGTAAATTGTATCCTCTATTTTGTCAACCATGCTCTGTTTCTGAGCTTGCGTTATCTACTCCTGAAGTTTTTGGTATATGATCCTAAGATGCCTCGATGGGATGAACCTATGCCTTCCCTAATCTGTGTGAACTCGAAATTTATGCGGGTTATAATCTACTGGCGTTTCGTTAGATAAAGTTTTAACACCATAACTTCTTCGAAAGCGAGAAGTGAATGGAAGGTTATGCATTGAAGAAGTGGGAGTCGACCTTGAACATTTATGTTTATGCCCATGGAAACGATGTAGACCGTCACAGAAGCTTCTTGCAAAATATTTATTCATTTGTATAATTCTTCCAGTTTCCTTAACTTGATTCCATGCAGTAATGGTTCTGACCATGCTGACCTCAATTGATAACTCCATTCCCGTGCCTGCCATCCGTAGATCAATGATCAAGTTCAGCTTCTATTCTGTTCTACCTACGAGTATTACCCTTTGGTATCTCGAGGATATCGTATCATTGCACTACATCTTATGAAGCTTTGATAAGGTGATACCTTTCCCCATCATAGTAATTCCACGGATTCTGGTTTGTTGTCAACCCAGAACACCGATAAGTGAATCAAATTCACCCTATAACACATTGACCTTCTGCTTCCCCATTTCTTCTGCTTGATCATGTTATTGATCAATTATATCTTCCTGAAACCTTTCGATAAATTGTGTCGTGATCATCATCAACATTTTGACTTCTTCTGAGATGTCAATTGAACTCATGGTGAGAAATACCATTTTTGCCCCTCGATGATCTGTTTTATCATCAACAACATCCTTGACTTCCTGCCAACACAGACTTGGTCATGTTTTGCCTACACCTTGTTTTCCTTGCTATTCCTAAAATTGCTCATTGTGTATCTCTCACTACAGGAATCAGCTGATTTAACGTCTGCCTTGGCAGACGGCAAAGGACCAGAAAGCGGACTGCAAAGGTCTTTGCCGTCTGCCGCAGACAGCAAACGCTTCCGGCAGTGGAAGCTACGGTAATGAGCTTATTTACCATCTGCATTCGTACAGTGGACGGCAAAGACCTTTGCCGTCAGCTTTCCTGGCCAAGCAGACGGCAACGAAAGTGGACGGCAAAGAATAGACGTTAGTGTAGGAGGTATGCCCTAGAGGCAATAATAAATGTTTTTGATTATCTCCCTGTTCATAATTAGGTTTATGTTCCATGCTATAACTGCTATGGTTCTCGAGTCTGCAATAACCACGAGGCTCGGAGGAAGACTCATATGCACGTGTGGAATAATAAACGGTAAAATGTATTCCTGGTCTGGCCTCTAAGACTGGCTCAAGTATTGCATGATGATCCCGTTTTCCTGATCATGTGCATGGCTATGCTGGCAATTTTGAGGGCACAATGTTAGAAGAACATTTGTGTTGAATCGACCCGAATTGATGTTATGCTATGAGATTCATTCGTCATAAGTTAATGGTTAATAACACAGAGATGGTTAACATTTGCATAATTCCTTAGACCATGAGAGTATCGAGTTACTTCATGCTTGCTTCATGAACTTTGGGGTTTGTTAAACGTCATCCGTAAATGGGTGGCTATTACGGCGGCTTACGGGTTCATGGAAAAGTATGTCAAGTAACTTGATAGCTCAAGATTGGGATTTGCTCCTCCGACGATGGAGAGATATCTCTGGGCCCTCTCGGTGTTACGGTATCCATCATCGTCTGGCCAGACACTTTGTGATTTGATCACGGGGATGCCGGAACACGGGAACGAGAAAAGAGAACAATACCGGTAACGAGGTAACTGGCATAGTGGACAAGTTGTTGATCCGCGGGGATGCCAACATGTCTCACCTCGGGTATTTGTAACATATCGCGAAGCAACAGGAATAGCACACGGCAACTGGAGGTTCACTCGAATATTCATTCATGTGGGTATAGGGGTCAATATGGGTGTCCACGGCTCCGATGTTGATCATTGATCGGAAGGGGTTCCGGGTCATGTCTATACTTCACCGAACCTATAGGGTCACACGCTTAAGGGTCATCTATCTGCTGAATACTAGACGGGGAGTCTGAGAGAAAATCACCGAAAAAGTTTCGGACGAAACGGAAATGTTCCGGAGAGATTATCGGAATAGTTCCGGTGAAACTGAAAAGTTGTTTCAGGGTATTCCATAAAATCAAATTGGTTTCGGCACATGCCTGGAAATTATTGGAAGGTACCAGAATTGTTCCGGTAACTTCTGAGATTTTTCAGAGACAAAAACCGGAAATGTTCCGGACTGCCGGAACCGCTTTAGTTGCTTTTCACAGATGAAAATCATTGAACTGAAAAGCTGTTTTGGAGTACACCATAAAGTCAAAATGGTTTCGGCACATGCCTGATAATTCTTGGAGGGTTCCAGAATCGTTCTGGAAACTTTCTGGAATTTTCCGGGATGAAAACCGGAAATGTTCCGGAGCTGCCGGAACCGCTTCAGATGCTTTTCGCAGATGAAAATCACTAAACCGGAATTGTTTCGGATCGCGTTGAAAATTATTTTAGTGGGTACTGGAAATGTTCTAAGCTCACATGAATATTTTCAGTTCGAACGGACGCTGAAATATGTCGTCGTGAATAGTGAAAGTGCTTTTTGGATTACTTTTTGGAAAGCCACCTTTTTGGGCTTTTGCTCCAAAATATCTTGGAGATGACATGGATGGATGTGGCTGAAATTTCAGCCCCTCCACCCCTCCTTCTCCTATAAATAGAGGTGGAGGGGGCAGCCCAAATCTCTCATACACAAGCCATAGACTTGTCTGGCTTCTCTCTCCCTCCCAGCGAAATAGTTTCGTAGAGCCGAAAGGCTGTCTGGGTTCCGGCAGGAACTAGTTCTGGACGGCGAAGCCCTACCGGATAGTTGAGACCGTATGTGTGCAACTCTGTAGAGAGATCATAGTTTCGGTCTTAGTTTGAGAGTTCCTCCCGAAGGGCTGTCCGAGTGACTGTCCGAGTTTCGATGGTCCTCCCGAAGGGCTGTCCGAGTGACTGTCCGAGTTTCGATGGTCCTCCCGAAGGGCTGTCCGTGACACCGTCCGAGGGACTGTCCGACCACCTCCCGGAGGGCTGTCCGGGGGCGGATGAGGGTATACATCCTGGCGGTTGGGAGGTTGTAAATCCTAGCTGCGGGGATCTGCACCGCCGATCGTCATCGACTCTACTTCCGCTGCGCTACGAGTCGGTAACGAAACAGATCAAACCTTGTATGCAGTCTCCATAGTGATGCTGGGCTGGTACGTAGGTCAGAAATTTTTTGTTTTCTGCTGCGTTACCCTATAGTGGCATCAAGAGCCGTGCTATGCGTAGATGAAGGTTACGATCTAGAATACATGGAGATGTATGGGTATTGCATAATATAATTTTGGAGTAGATGAGATCTATTGCTGAAAATTATTTATGCGGGTAGCAGATGAAATCTGTTACCCGATGTTCCTGTTGCTTCCCCTGAATTTGCATAGTCCTGATCTTGACGGCATGGTGGAATCTCACAAAGTTCTGGCAATCCGCGATCCTTTCATGCTGCTCCTGAGTATGCTGATTGACAGATCAACGAAGTGCTAACAGTTCTTTGGGTTCCACCATAGTTGAGAAAGATGGATGTTTCGCAGACGAAAGGGCAATGCAGATGTGATCTGCACGGGGGTCACGCGTATGACGAAGTTTAGTATGGGGCTCGAGATTTTATTATCTCGTGTTTCATACACCCTGGAAAGTTAATCTAGCAACTTGAATTATCATACTTGATGATGGACGTTGGTAGCTTCGGTTTGTTTCGAAACCTTAGAAGCCACGTAAAATAAAAATTTGCATGAACCGATTAGAGGCGTCTAACTTGGTTTTGCCGGATGGTTTGCATGTGCATGTGATGTGGTATACCAGTGCTCATTATAATTTGATTATGTATGAGATGACTATATAATGTAAATTGATTAACATGACCTGTGTGTCATGATTCGGCATGATGGCTGGAGCCATATGATTGTCACTTTAATGACCTGCGTGTCAACCTACAGTAATGCACTTATTTTATTAGCTATAGAGATAGCAATATTATCTGGTGCATCGACAAGGTGGTGGCAATCTTCGCGAAGGTGAACACCGACGCGAATGCCGGAGACGAAGAAATAAAAGACTTCTCCGTCAGAAAGGGATGTACCATATCATGCTATTATGAATTGCTTGAGATGTTTATCCCTTATGATGCACCCTTCTTGATTGCGCGGTAGTCGCTTTTTATTAGGGTGATCTCTCACAAAAATATCAAGTAGTTAGTGTTCTCCCAAGTGTAGCACCGTCACGGCACCTAACTTTTCGGGGTGCGCCATGGATGCATGGGTACGAACGATTAGGGATGTGTGAGGCGGGTGAGGTCAGACCTCGCAGCAAGATCACTTGGTTGTCTTGACGTTCATGGCAGGATCGTCCTGAGCTCGGAACACACGCATCGAAAGATGAACAAGAGTCACATAGAGATGTGATCGGCAAGTTGGCCTACCGATTAAAATTTCCGTCATGAGATGATGATTCTATGGCGATGAATTGAAGTCTGGATCTTGTATCACTCAAAATCAATTATGAGAGATATTGATTTGAGTGGGAGCGCAATATAGAATTAACTTGTTTAATTCTCAGTGCAATTAATTTTGAACATTGTCTAAGTGTGGTTTGCATAATAGTTGTAGAATAATGGCTCGCGTTTCCACATTCCCTATTAAAATTGAATAGCTGTTAAATATCTGGTTAAAACTTTACGGTTGGTAACATAATGTGAGGATTGTCCTCAAGAGTGCCGAGAAGGATTTTGTCCTATCGCATGCTTTCGGTATTCTCCCGCTAAAGCTATGGATCATGTGACTCTCGTCCTTCGATCCAAAAGCTAGAATTCCTTTTCAGTCAAAGTGCAATATGTTTGCTTCCATGAGACCCGAACTTCGAAAGTTTGGATAGTTATGTGATATTCATGGAATCTGAAAATCATTTTCAGAGACAGACAAAGGCTAAAAGATATGAGATATCCAAAGCAATGTTTGTTTGCAAACTGTTAGTAAAGGAGTTTACTATGCATTAGACTGATAAGAGAGGGATCCAGGAGAACGCCTATCATATGATGAAAGGTGAATAAAACAACAACTTAAAGAGAAAGGAAGTGTCCGAAGGGTGTTAGTGAGACTTTCACGCCTAGGAAGTCCGGGGCTAATGCCACTCTTAAGTTGGATGCTTCTTCTGAGAGTAGGAGATATACTAAAAGTTGAACTGTTAGAAGTATAAAGGCAAAAGGATAGAAGACTGGAATATCCAGCTCATGTATGAATGTCATACAGGTTTTTGATGTATAGAAGGCTGGTCAAAGATATAGTTCTTGGGAATTATGGTTAAACATGTTAATCACTAATTCTTGGGTATTGTGAGTTAATCACAAAGATACCCGCTCGATTGCATTCTGTTGCAACTCGATGTAAGAACTACTATGGCCTGAAGGGCTAGCCAGGAATGAGGTTTAGATACACGCAGGGAACATAGTAAATGTTACTATGCCTTCCAAAGGTGTATTCCCTATGTATTTAATTTCATAATTCATTTTAGAGTTTCACACTCTAGCCCTTTGCATAAGGTATCTTGCAAGAAGGTTGTTCATAAGAGAACTTTTGAAGTTCGGTGTTATGAATAACATAAGGGCCATACTTTCATTATGAATGAGACGTATATTATGAATATTGATAATAATACATTACCTCTGGGTTTACTTTCATAATTCATTTTAGAGTTTCATACACTCTAGCCCATTGCACAATGTTTGTTGCAAAAGAGTTGTTCATAAAACAACAATTGTTGTTCAGTATTATGAATAACATGAAGGGCCATGCTTCCATCCTAGATGGGATGTATGTTATGAATATTGATGGAAAATATGATACATCCATAACACTGACGCTAAATGTCCCAAGACTAAAAGAATACCACACAAGTGTGGAACTGCATTTGGTCACATTGGAGAAACCCGCATGGAAAATTCCATTATGATGGATTTTGAAGTCGTTTGATTTTGAATCATCTGACACTTGCAACTTTCCTATGAAAAGTGAAGTGACTGAAATACCATTCACAGGCCATAAGGAACGAGCAAAGAACATATTGGTGATCATACATTGTGATGTGTGTAGTCCAATAAATGTTGTTGCAAGTAGTGGATTTATCTATCTTCAGAAATGACTCAAGTAGATATATGGATATTTACTTGTTGAGACGAAGTCTGGATCTTTTGAATTCATTCATAAGGTTTTCAAAAATGAAGTAGAAGTTATTGTAACAAGAAAATTATGTTTCTACAATTCGATTGCAGAAAGGAATATTTGAGTTACAAGTTTAGCGAATGTCTGATGAGTTATGAAAGGGGTTTCATAACTTGCACCTCCCGGAACACCACTGCAAGTGAAAAGTCCGTGAAGATGTAATCAAACCATTTATGACATGGTAAGATCAAAGATGACATAAATAAATTTGCCATTATCCCTTTTATAGAGTGATGCTTTAGAGACTGCGGCTTTTACACTGAAAAGAGCTCCATCAGGTCTGTTGAAATGACGCCATGGTGTGGTACGCCCAACCATGTTATATCTTTTCTTAACATTTGGAATATGGGGCTTGTGTAAAAGGTTACAAACCTATTCCAAATCAGACAAGTGCTACTTTGTAAGGTTATCCCAAGTCATTGGGTATTCCCCCACCACTATACCGAGGCAAAGGGTTTTGCCGCAAAACGGTATGCTTTTAAAGAGAATAGTTCTTTCAAAAGGTGAGTGGGAGGACAGTGCAACTCGACGAGATAACCAGTATCTTCGTCATCAGATCAAAGGAAAGAAACCTTGGAAGTGATTCCGGAGTTTCCTACTGCGACTGATACGGAAGTCTCTACAATAAAATGTATGGACTTCGGTCGAACTTGCAGCTGAACCACGTAGGCAAAGCTCGTGCAAACCTATCAGGTGCGCAAACGAGATATTGTTGTTAGACAACAGTATACCTACAATACACAAGGAAGCGTTGATGGGCCCTGACTCCGGAATTGGCTAAATGCCAATACAATCCGAGATAGTTTCCATATAAGTGATTCGAGATTAAAATCTTGATACACCTTTCGGAAGACTTAGAGTCTAACGAATATTTATGGAACTAAAAACTGATACGGATAAAATGTTTTATCCATAAAGCTCGACTTGTTGCCATAACAAGTTCAAGGAGTTGACTACGATGAGATTGTCTCACCGTAGCGATGCTTGAAGTCGGTTCGGGTTGAACTAGCAATTAATACATATTTCAATCATGAGATATGAAACATGGATTACAAAAGGATTTCCATCTGATGGAAATGAAACCTAGGACTTGTATGTGATACAGTCCAAAGTAATTTTTCGATCTAGAGGATGCTAGTAAGTATGCAAACTTCAGAGTTCCAGCGATGAACAGAAGAGAGCAAAGTGGAGTTGGAATCTTCGTTTTTGATGGAATGGTCAAAGGGGTTTGACTTCATCAAATGGGTATCGAAGATGCTTGTGATTCAAGAAAGTAAGTGGGAGCATGATAATATTTCTAAAAACCTTGTGTACTTGACACATTGTTAAATTGGAAATAAATTTCTTGGCACGAATTAGGACTTCATTTGAAAATAGTTTTTCGATGAAGTGCTTAGGCTAAATAGCCTCAATATTAGGCATGATGATCTATGGAGATAGATTTACCTAATAGGGCTAAGCTATGAATACATATTGACAAGATGCTAAAACTTTTTAGCATTTAAAAACGCCAAGGAGTGATTCTTGCCGAAGTCACATGGAAAGAGTTTTGCAAGACTCGGTGTCTCAAAACACTGATGAGCAAAATACATGATGGAGATTCCACACACTCTTGTGTTTGGATTAATCATGTATTCCTTGGTATGTAAATCAACCAGATATGTCCAATACTCCAAAGTTGTTGCGAGTATAGATACCATAGTGATCAAAGTACTGATCATAGGACAACAGTGAAAGATGTCATTGAGTACTAGAGTAGTAGTGATGACATGTTTTGTCGCAAGCAGAGATTATGAAGTGCTCGTTGTAAGTAATTACATCGATACAGTCTTCATCAATGCTCCATGCGATTTTCGATTTAAGTTAAGGGTTTTGTGTAATACACAATATGGTGGCACGGTAGTTGGAAATTGTTCCAAACAAGATACTGTGGCGAATTCTATAACAAAGGCTGAGTATGTTGACGCTTAAGAAGCGACAAAGAAGTTGTTGAATCATATAGTTCATTCATGAACTTAGTATGGTTCCAAGATGGCTTTGGTCTATGGGACACTATTGCAGATAGTTGCTCCATAGCTCAGTCTGAGGAATCAGGTTTCGACCAATGATTCACACATATGCAAAGCCAAGTCCACACAAAATATGAATTTTGTGAAAGCGTGAAAACGCGAGGATATGCAAAGTTACACACGGAGCTGAAGTTGTCAGATCCGTTGGACATCAGGCTATACCACAAGCGAAGCATATTTTACACCAGTATGCCATAGGTGTAAAGTGCATTAGCATTGACTAGATTATTGACTCTAGTTCAAGTGGGAGTCTGTAGGAGGTATGCCCTAGAGGCAATAATAAATGTTATTGATTATCTCCCTGTTCATAATTAGGTTTATGTTCCATGCTATAACTGCTATGGTTCTCGAGTCTGCAATAACCACGAGGCTCGGAGGAAGACTCATATGCACGTGTGGAATAATAAACGGTAAAATGTATTCCTAGTCTGGCCTCTAAGACTGGCTCAAGTATTGCATGATGATCCTGTTTTCCTGATCATGGGCATGGCTATGCTGGCAATTTTGAGGGCACAATGTTAGAAGAACATTTGTGTTGAATCGACCCGAATTGATGTTATGCTATGAGATTCATTCGTCATAAGTTAATGGTTAATAACACAGAGATGGTTAACGTTTGCATAATTCCTTAGACCATGAGAGTATCGAGTTACTTCATGCTTGCTTCATGAACTTTGGGGTTTGTTAAACGTCATCCGTAAATGGGTGGCTATTACGGCGGCTTACGGGTTCATGGAAAAGTATGTCAAGTAACTTGATAGCTCAAGATTGGGATTTGCTCCTCCGACGATGGAGAGATATCTTTGGGCCCTCTCGGTGTTACGGTATCCATCATCGTCTGGCCAGACACTTTCTGATTTGATCACGGGGATGCCGGAACACGGGAACGAGAAAAGAGAACAATACCGGTAATGAGGTAACTGGCATAGTGGACAAGTTGTTGATCCGCGGGGATGCCAACATGTCTCACCTCGGGTATTTGTAACATATCGCGAAGCAACAGGAATAGCACACGGCAACTGGAGGTTCACTCGAATATTCATTCGTGTGGGTATAGGGGTCAATATGGGTGTCCACGGCTCCGATGTTGATCATTGATCGGAAGGGGTTTCGGGTCATCTCTATACTTCACCGAACCTATAGGGTCACACGCTTAAGGGTCATCTATCTGCTGAATACTAGACGGGGAGTCTGAGAGAAAATCACCGAAAAAGTTTCGAACGAAACGGAAACGTTCCGGAGAGAATATCGGAATAGTTCCGGTGAAACTGAAAAGTTGTTTCAGGGTATTCCATAAAGTCAAATTGGTTTCGGCACATGCCTGGAAATTATTGGAAGGTACCAGAATTGTTCCGGTAACTTCTGAGATTTTTCAGAGACAAAAACCGGAAATGTTCCGGACTGCCGGAACCGCTTTAGTTGCTTTTCACAGATGAAAATCACTGAACCGAAAAGCTGTTTCGGAGTACACCATAAAGTCAAAATGGTTTCGGCACATGCCTGATAATTCTTGGAGGGTGCCAGAATCGTTCTGGAAACTTTCTAGAATTTTCCGGGATGAAAACCGGAAATGTTCCGGAGCTGCCGGAACCGCTTCAGATGCTTTTCGCAGATGAAAATCACTAAACCGGAATTGTTTCGGATCGCGTTGAAAATTATTTTAGTGGGTACTGGAAATGTTCTAAGCTCACATGAATATTTTCAGTTCGAACGGACGCTGAAATATGTCGTCGTGAATAGTGAAAGTGCTTTTTGGATTACTTTTTGGAAAGCCACCTTTTTCGGCTTTTGCTCCAAAATATCTTGGAGATGACATGGATGGATGTGGCTGAAATTTCAGCCCCTCCACCCCTCCTTCTCCTATAAATAGAGGTGGAGGGGGCAGCCCAAATCTCATCCTTGCTCTCATACACAAGCCATAGACTTGTCTGGCTTCTCTCTCCCTCCCAGCGAAATAGTTTCGTAGAGCCGAAAGGCTGTCTGGGTTCCGGCAGGAACTAGTTCTGGACGGCGAAGCCCTGCCGGATAGTTGAGACCGTATGTGTGCAACTCTGTAGAGAGATCATAGTTTCGGTCTTAGTTTGAGAGTGCCTCCCGAAGGGCTGTCCGAGTGACTGTCCGAGTTTCGATGGTCCTCCCGAAGGGCTGTCCGAGTGACTGTCCGAGTTTCGATGGTCCTCCCGAAGGGCTGTCCGTGACACCGTCCGAGGGACTGTCCGACCGCCTCCCGGAGGGCTGTCCGGGGGCGGATGAGGGTATACATCCTCGTGGTTGGGAGGTTGTAAATCCTAGCTGCGGGGATCTGCACCGCCGATCGTCATCGATTCTACTTCCGCTGCGCTACGAGTCGGTAACGAAACAGATCAAACCTTGTATGCAGTCTCCATAGTGATCCTGGGCTGGTACGTAGGTCGGAAAATTTTTGTTTTCTGCTGCGTTACCCTACAGTTAGCCACGTTAGGTGGCTAACGGGAGAATTTGCCGTCTGCCGGCGGACGGCAAACGTGCTCTCCCCTTTGCCGTCTGCTTCCTGACATCAGCAGACCCGTGGCATAACGTCACTCCTCCATGCTCTTTGCCGTTTGCCGCTCGCCTTTCTTTGCCGTCTGCCGCTCTCCTTTCTTTGCCATCTGTCGCTCGCCTTTCTTTGCCGTCTGCTTGCGGACGGCAAAGAACCACTCGCCTTTACCGTCTGCCAGCGGACGGCATAATGACCAAATTGGTCAAACCCAGTACTCCCAGGTTGCACAGGTTGCTGCCACGTGGCACCTTTGTCGTCCGCTGGCTGACGGCAAAGACCTTTGCCGTCCGCTGGCAGACGGCAAAGTGCCTGTATTGCCCCTTTTTATTCTGTTTTTTGTTACATCCAAGCATTTTCACAGCAAATATATGATATATATATATATATATATATATATATATATATATATATATATATATATATATATATATATATATATATATATATATATATATATATATATATATTTGACAGGGCAAACAGTATGTGCAAGTTTCACAGCAAGTATATGATATCCAACACATAAGAAACTATATCCCTGCCATATGGATATGATCATCCAACAGATATACCAAAACAAAATGTGCAAGTTTCACCATATTACAATAGTTTCATCCATAGGTAGCAAGTTTCACATTGTTCATGGATACAAAATCAAAACAAAAAGTAAACACAAGCACTCCATCAATGCAAGCTTCCGTGAAGTGAATCAAATCTACAAAATGGGAAATAAGAAAGTTAGAAGAAGAAGACTAGAAGAAGAAGAAGAAGAAGAAGAAGAAAAAGAAAAAGAAGAAGAAGAACAAGAAGAATAAGAAGAAGAAGAAGAAGAAGAGTTTTTCTTCTCTTTCTTTTTCTTCTTTCTTTTTCTCCTCTTGTTTTTCTTCTTCTTATTGCTTGTTTGTGTCATTTTAGAGCTAACCTAGGTAATTATGCCATTTTTGACCTAACTAAGCTTATTGTGTCATTTTTGAGGAAAATAAGCTAAGTATATGACATTTATGAGGTTACCAAGGTTATTATGCCATTTTTGAAACGAATAAGCTAATTATGTCATAAATGGACTAAATAAGCTAATTATGTCATTTTGGAGGATAATTAGCTAAGTATGTCTTTTTTGGGGAAAATAAGCTAAGAAGAAGAAGAAGAAGAAGATGCTTCTTCTTCTTCTTCTTCTTCTATTCCTTCTTTTTCTCCTCTTCCTTGTTTTTCTTCATCTTATTCCTTATTTGTGTCATTTTAGAGCAAACCTAGGTAAGTATGCCATTTTTGTGCTAACCTAGGAAAATAAGGTAAGTATATGTCATTTTTGTGCTAACTTAGGTAATTATGCCATTTTTGAGCTAAATTAGGTAAGTATATCATTTTAGAGCGGACGGCGGGTAATTATGTCATTTTGGAGGATAATAAGCTAAGTATATGACATTTATGAGGTAACCAAGGTTATTATGCCATTTTTGCAATGAATAAGCTAATTATGTCATAAATGGACTAAATAAGCTAATTATGTCATTTTGGAGGATAATTAGCTATATAAGTATGTCTTTTTTGGGGAAAATAAGCTAAGTATGTGGCATAATAGGGCTAACTAGCATGTCTTTTTTGGGGTCAAACTTTTTTGGGGAAAACACTAGAGAAAACTTACTGTCGTCGTCATCATGGAGGTCAAGCACCGGGGTTGCTCTGGCAGCCGCAATCACCTGGAGAAGGTTGCCCTGGAGAAGGGGTGTGCGATGCGGTTCCGGAGTTATGCTATACCAAAGATCATTTGCAAAGTCTCGTTAGCATGATGACACTCAAATGTTAAGACTTGTAACTAATGACCATTCAAATGAAACTCACCGTTCCCGCTCTAGTAATGACCGGCATCGGCGGAGGGGTCTGACCGGTCTTCTCGCACATAGACTGCACATTTGGTTTTGACGAGTCAGTCATATAGGTTAGTAATGAAACGAACATATTACGTGCATGATTTGGCTAATATGCATACGAAACTTACCACGAGGAGGTCGTACATGGCCCGGTGAGACGCATCATTCCATGCCCTCTCCTCCTCCAACAACCTAGCCGTCTTCTCCTCCGCCAGCCGTTCCCTCTCCGCCGCCAGCCGGTCCCTCTCCTCCAGAAGCGCCTGGGTTGTCTCTCTCTCTTTATGAAGAGCAGCCTGCAACACCACTCCTCGTTAGCATTTTAATCATGGATGGGCACACACACAATGTAATGGAGGAAAGATATCTGAGTCTGTATAACTTACCTCGATTGCAAGATCGACTGGCCATGGACGAGGCCTTATCTCAGGACAGGAGCTCGTTTGGCGCGCCTTGATCTCCGGGAGAGTGCGAGGACAACGTATAAGTCCATCTCCAATGGCTATCGAGCCATGGGGCCTCCCGCCACCAGATATCATCACCAGCTCTGGATCAAAGGGATGCTGGCTCGGGTTAAAGTCCTCGCCTTCCCCTCATCTCTGTACCTCACGAGCTTGTGGTGCAAGGAGATGTTGGTGAAGTTCTCTGGATTATCTAGGTCAGCCTCAGAGAATGCCTTGACCTTCTTGTACGAGGCAGTATGGGCCATGGCATAGAGGTCGTAAACCTCTGGCACCTCCGTGTTATTGTGTCCCGCCTAAAAGAGAGGAACAAAGTATTAGTAAAGGGCTCAAGCTAGCATGAAGAATGAATTGCATGAATCATGAAGCAAACCACATACCCAGTTCCGCCCGAACTGAAATAAGTTGGCGCTGCCTTGATGGTGTGGCACACCAACCATTTGGGCACGCTGGTCCTTGGCATTGTCGTGGATGGCTCGCTAGCGGCCTGTGCACCACTCATCCACCAACGCCTCCCAACAATTCATCTTATCCGCACACCATCTCGGGGGCATCTAAGTTAGTAAAGAGAAATCAGCTGAGCGCTACGCCTATGAATTAAATCAAGGAAACTAAGCACAATGCCTTAAGAATAGTTAATTACCTTCATGTACTGATCCTTCTTCAGAAACTTAGCCCGGCACGATGCCTTGTCCTTCTTAATACCACGCGTGGCGTAGTAGTCCCGAATAGCCTGCGGTCGAGCCTCGTGCCGTAAGTTTTGTAGTAGGCGCCTGCACTCGCTATCGATAACCTGTGCCGCCGCCTCCTCGTATCCCTCCTCACACCTGTAGAAGGTCTGCAATCAAACGAGACAACACTGATTAGTAAAATAACTAGCTATTGTTAATTTTTAATTGTGCAAAGGAGAAATTACCCAAAAGCTTCTGATCACCATCTCAGCAATCGTGTGGCACAAGACACCGTCGATCATGTGGTCCGGCGGGGCCTAGGCAGCCAAGTAGTGCTCCCAGCTCAATCCTAGCTGTGGAAGCTGACCCTCACCGGGCAACGTGACAAAACCTGGGAAGTTTTGCCGGAAAAGCACACCAAGGACGGTGTTGGGCCTGCGGACTCCACTGGCGTGTACCCAACCCCTGCAGTATGACAAGGCCAACGCATTAGATATTAGAAGAAACCTGAAGGCAAAAGGTACAAAAAGAGTAAATGCACTTACTTCTCCCCATCAGGCCTAATCACTGGCCGCAGCTCGCGGGTCGCCGGCACGGGCGGGAGCCGTGTACCACCACGCTGGTACACGGTGGCCCCCTCAACCACCTCGCCCTCACTATCAGTAAACGTATCATCCCCGCCACCATCAGCATGGCCACTCGGCCCCTCACGCAGATCCGGCCAGGTACCCCATCCGGACGTCTCCTGGGACGTAGCCTGGTCCGGAGTGTCGTCGGCCGAAGCCTCTGGGTCCGGAGTCTCGTGGGCCGAAGGCCCGTCGACCCGAGGCTCGTGGTGCGGAGTCCCCATAGCCTCCACCTCAAACGGGTCCACCCTAGCAATCATGTGCTCGGGTGAATCAGCTGGGGGTGGTGGCGAGGAAGGCATAGCAGCCTGCCTACCTCTCCCGCCCCTACGTCCTGATCTACCTCCTCTCTTCTTCCCTCCCCGACCTCCTCTCCCGGTGGGCAACGACGCCGACGAAGAAGTGCCCGGCGGTGTCCCCATACTGTCTAACAACGCTCTCCGGAGAGGTATGGGTGGAATGGAAGTACCCCTCCCGCGGGCCGCCGCCGAAGAAGTACCCGCGACGCGCTCTGGACCCGCGCGCACCATCTTTCAACACCTACCATGACAAAGAGTAAACGAAATAAGTACAACATAAAAAAATTGAAGAACTGACATGAATAATAATATGTATATAATTTAAGTTGGGATGCATACAAACTAATAATAGTCTGGATCATCTATATATGCTCCGGGATCATCATCATCATCATCATCACTATCACGCGTGTCGTCATGAATGACGTGCTCATCGGGTTCGGCGGCATCAACATGTGGAAGGCCGTTCTGTAATCGGTCAAGCATTCTCTGCCCACGTTGAATTGAGCCTTCAGAGCCATTACTTGTGCGATGGCATCCAGCTGACAAAGCTCAGTGTGCTCGTGGAGAGGACGTTTTGAAGACTCCAACATTTCATTGAAGGCCTTTGCAGATTCCTCCATCTCCTCGTCCGAATCCCGAGCATCATCAAAGTCTTGCACCATATCGTTGATCCCGGTACCATGCTCGTCGGTGCGATGACGAACCACCTCAGCTCTGGTACGTTGGGCAGACTCACCATGAAATGTCCACACCGTATAATTAGGCGTAAAACCCCACTTCTGCAGGTGTTTACCCATTTCATCCTCTGTCCTCTTTTTAAAGTTGTCGCACCTAAGACAGGGGCACCAGGTTTTTCACTGGCCATTTGCAAATGCGGCTTTCACAAACCCCTTGGTTTTTGTTAACCACTCAGTGGTCATGTCTTCCTGACTAGTGTGGCCAGTGTACATCCACGCACGATCACTCATCTTGCCTACCTACTGGACACACAAGAAATATATATATATATATCATTCAGCATATATATACATTAGTTAATCAAGTTTGTTAGTTTTATTACGTCCATGCAACCTACACGCTAATAGGTAAAGATAGGTCCTAATCCCACCCGAGTATGTGTAGATTGGGTTTGTTTTCCCATGCTCTGCTCCGGATCCGACGCAAAATTTTGGCAGCACCTCCCCGCTGTTCTCCTGATACACGTCTCGGCAATAAACAGAGAGGATGTGTACCCGGAGAACAACATGGAGGCACTGACGAAATTCTGCATCGGATCCGGAGCAGAGCATGTGGGAAAACGAACCCAATCTACACATACTCGGGCTGTCCATGGATAACGTTGGACAATTCGAATGAATCACGGTTATAAATATGCAAATGCATGCATATTTATAACTGTAACCCTTTGGAACGGGAGACGCATACTGGTCACGCATACTGATGATTTAATCTACCTATAGCTAGCAAGTTTCATTGGCACGAAGACCGGAACAGAGCAAATGAAGGGGGGAGGAGGAGATGTCATTTGTGCTCACCCACGAACGCAGGGGCGGAGCTCGTCGAACACCAGACCCTCGCAGCGACGAAACAACTGCACATTTAAATCCAAAGATGAGTAACATAGCATTATTGTTTTTTCCGTCAACCTAACTAAATATTTACAACAGGATGCCACCGCGAAGTTGTAAAAAAAGATTCGCACAGCTCGTTCCCCGCAACAACCCCTAACCTAAATAGTTATCAATTAGGGTTCCGTCGACACTGAGGTACCCGCTAACCTAAACAGCTGTCATTTATTGTTCCATCGACGCCGAGGCACCCCTAACCTAAATAGCTGTAATTTAGGGTTTCATCGATGCCGAGGCACCCCTAACCTATATAGCTGTCATTTAGGGTTTCGTCGACGCCAAGGCACCCCCTAACCTAAATAGCCGTCATTTAGGGTTCCATCGACGCCGAGGTACCCCCTAACCGAAATAGCTGTCATTCAGGGTTCCGTCGACGTCGAGGCACCCCTAACCTAAACAGCTGTCATTTATAGTTCCGTCGACGCCAAGGCACCCCCTAACCTAAATAGCTATAATTTAGGGTTTCATCGACGCCGAGGCACCCCTAACCTATATAGCTGTCATTTAGGGTTTCGTCGACGCCAAGGCACCCCCTAACCTAAATAGCCGTCATTTAGGGTTCCATCGACGCCGAGGTACCCCCTAACCGAAATAGCTGTCATTCAGGGTTCCGTCGACGTCGAGGCACCCCTAACCTAAATATCTTTCATTTAGTGTTCCGTCGATGCCGAGGCACCCACTAACCTAAATTCAGTTGTATGTCTAATTTTGGCATACGACTTCCATTTCAACCTAGTTGCTTGTGCATCTTTAATACACAACTTGTCCGATCCGATCTTGCTACATGTCTATTCTACATGGAATAGCAATGGCATAGAAGAAATAGTGAGGGTAGCACCCAACTGATCGTCTACTTTTGCAGAACACATCACCAGACATGCACGTGGTAATTTTCTGCAAATAGGACACTGCACCCACAGCCAAGTACATGATTTAGCCACTGACTAGATCAAACATAGCAAGCCTCACTTAGGAACAACTAGAGCAGCAACATAGCATAACCAATTTAGCAAATCCAGGGGGTCATCTAGATAAACAGAGCCACCACATGTGCACCAGAACAATACAAGAGCAGCTACACACAGGAGCAGCCACTGACCAAACCCTAAAAAAATTACATAAATCCATCATAGAGAGCTCCAATGGGAGTTGATGCTCATCTACAATATCTAGCAGCAACTAGTAGAGCTCCACATCCAACTGAATCATGGCCATGATCATGCAGTAGAGAGATCAGAGGAGAAGGAGCAAGCAGTACAGAGATCAGAGGAGAAGGAGCTCACATTGGGGTGTTGTGGCCGAAGTAGAGCACCGTCGGAGGGCGGGGCAGAGGGCGGCGGGGCGGGCTAGGCAGGGGGGCGGGCTGGGCAGGGGCGCGGTGGGGCGGCGGGGCGGTTGGGCGGCGGGGCGGGGGAGCGGCGGCGGGGCGGCGGCGGCGGCGACAGAGAGCGAGAGAGAGAGAGGGGGCGCGGGGGGGGGTGAGTGGGCGAGTGGGGGGTTTCGGGCACGGGGTAGCCGTTAAGGCATATCCCTCTTTGCCATCTGCTAGCAGACGGCATGGAGGCCGGCCGTTAGCCCTAAACGGTACCGCGCGGCGGGTGGGGCCCTCTACTCTTTGTCGTCTGCTATGTCTACTCTTTGCCGTCTGCTAGCAGACGGCAAAGAGTAGACAGACGGCAAAGAGTTGACCTAGCCAACGCCACTCTTCGGTGGGGCCTACCCTTCTCTTTGCCGTCTGCCATATTGCTCTTTGCCGTCAGCGAGCAGACGGCAAAGAAAGAACTGACGGCAAAAACTATCATTGCCATGAGTCCTTTCTTTGCCGTCAGCTTCCCCAAAGCTGACGGCAAAGACTGTCTTTGCCGTCAGCTGGCAGACGGCAAATTCTCTGATTCCAGTAGTGTCTTATGATCTTCGGACCCAACCCTTACTTGAAACACCATATTATTGCTACCCCGAAGCATGAATGTGGTATTTCGAATATCAACAAGGACATTGGAAGCGCAATGCTAAATGTTTCTTGATCAATTATCCAAACACCGTTGTATGGGTAAACACCATGATTCTCCTTGCCTCTTTTTCTTAAGGGGTGATGCCCTTGCTGACCTGTCCTGTATATCATGCTCCGCTTGTTCTTGAGGAGGATATACACCTAATACCTATGTATAAATACATTTTCCTTTCCATTGGTCTGTTTTAATCTAATAATCACATTTTTCCTTTCCATTGGCCTGTTTAACCTTTCTTGTGATTTATATGATCTAAGCAGTGATAATTCCATGCTTATGTAACCACTCCGGTGTACCACTCTGTCAGGAAAACCCTGTTACTATTGTTGATGACATTCCGGTAACCACCGGTGGACGAGAACTTTGCCTATTGGTCCGCCTTGTTTTAACGAGCAGGAAAATGGTTCTCTTCGTCCCTCGCCCTAGGTACCGACGATGTTGCCAACATAGTGGACAAGCTGTTCTCTGACAAGCCTTGTATCGTGATTGTACAAAATGTCACCAGCCTTCCTATTCTTGATCCACCCTAACTACAGTTCCAGAGGATCGAAACCTGACTCTCCTGTACTCCCCCCTGTTTCCAAAGTTATTCCTTGTGCTTGGCTTCGTATGTATTTCAAAGGCCACTTTCCTTACGATATTCTATTCCGGTATCAGCCGCAATACTTATTCCCGTTGCTTTGAACCCCTTTCACACTCTGTTTCAGGCATCGAACGATTGCCTATCCGCTTGAAACTCCTTATTATATCTTCGTACTTTGTTCTTGATGTTTTCTTAAGTTTCAAATCAAGAGATGCCTCTATGCCTCATTCACTGAGATAGCCCCCAGGTACCTAATATGTCTTGAGATCCGTCCTTCCCAAGTTTTCCCCCCTCCTACCCTTTTCATAAGTACGATGGAGTTCCCGAAGAAAGAATGACGACTTCATCATGATGACCTGAAGCAGAGAAATGAAGACATCAATGCAATGGATCAACTTCTTCGAGAAGGGCAACAAGAACAAGAAGATTCGTTAGAATTCTGAAACCAGACCTTTTCCCCCTTACTCTACCTCTTAATTCTCGGGACGAGAATTTCTTTGAGTGGAGGAGAGTTGTAACATCCCCAGATCTTAAGCCTGTCATTAAGCCAATTAACTTGCCATGTTATTGTGATTAATAAGCCTAAATGCAATTAAGAAATAATCCAACTCCAAATCAAAATTCAAATAGCAAGTGAAATTAGAAAAGTTCCAAACTTGCATACAAAATAGTTCATATTTTTTCAAATAATCCATAGATAATTATGGCTCAGGAAAACAATATCACTTGTTTGCTCATTTGGAAGCTAGCACCAAAAACAGTACCCAAAGCAGCCTCTTTTAATCCATTTTCAATTAAACGAAATTCAAATAAAATCTTCTTGGTTCCAAACTTTTTGTGTCAGTGCTAAATAATGCACAGTATTTATGTGGCAAGGTTACACATTTTGCAAAAATCATTTGATATAAGAGTTAAATGCAAAACAACAAAGAAAATAATAAACAGAAAAGAAAAAGAAAAACGTAGAAGAACTACTGTGTAACTGGGCTCTAGTGCAACAGTGCACTGTGGCCCAGCCCGCAACCGGCCTTTCTCCTACCTCGTAACAGAGGAAGAGGCAGGGCATGGCGTGGCAGCCATCCAGCCGCCGCTGGCGCCATGTCGACCATCTAGCGACCCCCCGAGATGGATAAGACCCTCCCCGATGTGATGGACGAACCCTAATCCTCTCATTCCCCTCCCTCGCGCCTCTCTGTCGATTTAAGACTCGTACCCAAACCGTTGCCGCCGCGCCATCGTCGTCATCGCGACCACCGGCCTCCCCTCGTCGCGCCAAGATGTCCTGGAGCTTCCCCATCGACGTCTCCTTCGCCTTCGTCTACCGGTTCGAGCTCGGATGCCCTGCTGCCTCGCCATCGCGTCGTTTTCTCGGCATGGCCGCCACATCTCGACGACGGGCTCGTCGCGTTCCGGCCACCCCGCGCTCCCTAACCTTGTCCATGAGCTCTGCGGTGAGCTCCTCTTCCGATTCCCCTCGACCCCGGCTTCGATTCGTTTCTTTTATGCCGCTGCACGCCATGGCCGGAGCCGAGCTCCCGTGTACGTGCTGCTGTTGCGTTCCTGCTGCTCCTCGCACTGCTGCTGCTCTCTACTGCAGCTGCTGCTCGCGCTACCGCTGCTGCTCTGCTGCTGCCGCGTTGCTGCTCCTCTGCTAGCTGCTGCTGCCGCTGCTTATGCTGCTGGTCCTAGCCGCCGCTGGTCGTGGCTGCTCACCGCCGCCGCTGTTGCTGCGGCTCCTGGCACTGCCACTGCCTCCTGCCACTTGCCGCCACCGCCTGCTGCTTCTTGCCTGCTACAGCTGCTGCAGGCCATGGGCAGGGCCATGGCCGAGAGTGTGTGAGTGTGTGCTGTGTGTGTGTGTGTTGTGCATGTGTGCTGTGTGTGTGTGTGTGTTAATTAGGACTAGGTTCAGTTTAGGGTAGATTTAGTACTAGATTAGTCTAATAGAAATGACATGTGGGACCCCCCAAACACTGTTCACTTTGACCAGTGAGATTGACTTGGTCAATTCGGATTAATTAAATATAATAATTCCTGAAATTCCTGAATATTGATAAAACTTTGAAAAATCATATAAAATAAACCATAGCTCGGATGAAAATAATTTATATATGAAAACTGATCAGAAAAATATAACGAATCTGTTTATACCACCCACATACCTGCCACACCCCTCTAACATGATGAACATGGAACTTTCCCCTTCGGTTCGTCTGTCCGATAATCACTCGGAGCTGGGAAAATATTCCCGGATATTTTCCCTCTCCGCCTAAAATACTTAGTGATGCATTAGAGCACCCCTAGCATAGCATACTGCGCTGTCATGCATCTGTGTTGCATTGTTGCCGTGTATTTATTGTTTCTTCCCCCTCCTTCTCTCCCGATAGACCCCGAGACAGCCGACGACACTACAGAGTACGACTACGTCGTCGACGACCAGATCCCTTCAGCAGAGCTTCCAGGCAAGCAAAACCCCCTTGATCATCAGATATCGCCCATTCTTTCTCTCTTATGCTTGCATTAGTATTGCTTTTGTTGTTGCTCCGATAGCTCCTATTCTGATGCATAGCCTGTTTTCGTCGCCTGCTGTTGATACCTACCTGTTGTCCCATGATGCTTAGTTAGTAATGCTATTGATTCATCTGTGGCCCTTCATCCTTGTCCGTTTGCCATGCTTGATATCGGGTCGTGATCAATCTGGGTGATGATCACGGAAATATTTACATATTGCAATACTTAAACTGTTAAAGTCGGGCTGGCCCCAAGGGTGCCCGCGAGAGAATAATATTAAAGACGAGTCGGCTCCAAGAGCACCCGCGCGTCATGTGTTACCAAGTCGGAGCGACATGAACCCTGTTCTTCTTTGCGAGTTACTAAATACGCCTAACGGATTTGGGTATTTGATCTGAGTAGGCCGCTGGCCTATACGCACTACCACCACGTGGGATAATGGTTTAATGGGGCACTCTACGTCGTATGTATCAGCCGAAAGCTCTTCAGATGTCGCAACTTAGAGATGCGGGCTGACCGTTGGGGTGGGCTGGTTACGTCACTGGTGTATTCAGTGTCGCGCCTGGGCCCCGACCAGCCACGTAACGTGCAGGAGTGCAAAGGGCGATGGCCCAAGACCCTTCGCACTTAGGATTTAGACCGGCGTGTTGACCTCTCTGCTGAGCCTAGGTAGGACTGCGTCGTGTCGATCACCCAAGGCCGGGCATTACCCAGCAAGTGTGTCCGGCCAGATGTGATCGAACGTGTTGGGTAACAGTAGTGCACCCCTGCAGGGAAGTTATCTATTCGAATAGCCGTGTCCACGGTAACAAGATGCTCGGAGTTGTATCCTGATCTGCTACAACTACAAATGGATACTATAACACTGTTAAACTGATACTATTGCTCTCGGGATCACTTTCTCATAGGGTAGACGAGGAAGGATCCCAGGGCTTTACTAAAATATGATTGATTATATATTATCTTGTTCTACTATCTTCTGATGCTGCAAGATTGCTTCAAGATGTTAGTCTTCGATAGGCTAGGCTTCTCCCCCTCTATTCTGGCATTCTGCAGTTCAGTCCAAAGATATAGCCCCATTCCTTTGATACCGATGCATAAGTAGTATAGTTCTGATGTCAGTCTTGCGAGAACTTTGGATGAGTACTCACGGTTGCTTTGCTATTCTTTTCCCCCATACCCAATTGATGCGACCAGATGACGGATCCCAGGAGTCAGCTGCTACCGCCGATGACTGCTACTACACTTCCGATGGAGCCTACTACTACGTGGAGACCGACGACCAGGAGTAGATTCGGAGGCTCCCAGGCAGGAGGCCTACGCCTTTTCGATCAGTGTCGTTGTTATGCTAGCCTTCATAATGCAAACTTGTTTCCCTTTTATGTCTGTACTCAGATATTATGTTTTTTCCGCTGACGCTTGATCGCGAGCTTATGTATTTGAGCCCTCGAGGCCCCTGGCTTGTAATATAAAGCTTGTATGTCTTTTAATTATGTTTAGAGTTGTGTTGTGATATCTTCCCGTGAGTCTCTGATATCGATCGTGTGCATTTGCGTGTATGATTAGTGCACGGTCGAGCAGGGGCGTCACAGATGGGCCTGGCCCTTGTCGTAAGTCCGCGAGACGGGGCGACAGGATCACTGATCATCACCGCGAGCTCCCAACACACTAATGGGTTTGGATATGTGTGTAGGGGAACGCGACTGAAAACAAAAAAATTCGGTACAGCGAGCACGCCCAGGACCACTATGGAGACTGCATACAGGGTTTGATCTGATCATTACCGACTCGTAGCGCAGCGGAAGAAGAGTCGATGTAGATCGTCGGTGCAGATCCCCGCAGCTAGGATTTACAACCTCCCAACTGTGAGGATGTACTCCCTCGTTGGACAGCCCTTCGGGAGGAGGTCGGACCGTCCCTCGGACGATGTCACGGACAGCCCTTCGGGAGGACCCTTGAAGCTCGAACGGTAACTCTGACAGCCCTTTGGGAGGACCCTCGAACAGCCCCTCGGGCAAAAGATCGAAACTACGACCTCTCTACGGGGTTGCACACATACGGTGTCAGCTATCCGGCAGGGCTTCGCCATCCAGAACTAGTTCCTACTTGAACCCAGACAGCCTTTCGGCTCTACGAAACTATTTCGCGGGGAGGGAGAGAGAAGGCCAGATCATGCATGGCTTGTGTATGTGAGAAAGGAGTGAGTGTGGAGAGTGCCTCTCCACCTCTATTTATAGGAAAACCCAAGGGGAAAAATACCCAAAAAACCCATCACATGAATCCTCCATAAGGGCATAAAAGGAAGGCAAGTGGAGCTCCATGGAGGAGCTCCATCTTGGCCGGCCACCCCTAGGCCCCCCCCCCAAGGGGGTTCCTTGGTCCCCAATCCCTTCTAGAAGCCTTTTGGGAAAAGCCCTAAAAGGTGGCTTTCCATAAAGTAGCCCAAAAAGCACTTTCACTATTCACGGAAACATTTTTCCGCGACCGTTAAATCCGAAAATATTTCTGTGGGTCTTAGAATAATTCCAGTACCCACTAAAATGATTTTGGACGCGTTCCGAAACAATTCCGTATTAGTGATTTTCATCTGCGAAAAGCAACCAAACCGGTTCCGGCAGCTCCGGAACATTTTCGGTTTTTATCCCGTAAAAATCCTAGAAGTTTCCAGAACAATTCTGGCACCCTCCAAGAATTTCCAGGCGTGTGCCGAAACCAATTTGAGTTAATGGTATACTCCGAAACAACTTTTCGGTTTTACCGAAACTATTCCGGTGTTCTCTCTCCGGAACTTTTCCGTTGTCTCCGAAACTTTCCCGGTGACTTTCTCTCAGACTCCCTGTCTAGTATTCAGCAGATAGATGACCCTTAAGCGTGTGACCCTATAGGTTCGGTGAAGTATAGACATGACCCGGAACACTTTCCGATCAATGATCAACATCGGAGTCGTGGACACCCATATTGACCCCTATACCCACACAAATAAATATTCGAGTGAACCTTCGGTTGCCGTGTGCTATTCCTGTTGCTTCGCGATATGTTACAAACACCCAAGGTGAGATTTATCGGCATCCCTGTGGATCAACACTTGTCCACTATGCCAGTTACCTCGTTACCGGTTTTGTTCTCTTTTCTCGTTTCCGTGTTCCGGCATCCCTGTGATCAAATCACACTGTGTCTGGCCAGACGATGATGGATACCGTAACACCGAGAGGGCCCGAGAATATCTCTCCATCGTTGGAGGAGCAAATCCCAATCTTGAGCTATCTCGTTACTTGCCATACTTTTTCGTGAACCCGTAAGCCGCCGTAATAGCCACCCAGTTACGGATGACGTTTAACAAACCCCAAAGTTCACGAAGCAAGTACGAAGGAACTCGATACTCTCATGGTCTAAGGAATTATGCAAAACATTAACTTTCTCTGTGTTATTAACCATTAACTTGTGACGAATGTATCTCATAGCATAACATCAATTCGGGTCGATTCAACACAAGTGTTCTACTAACATTGTGCCCTCAAAATTGCCGGCATAGACATGCCCATGATCAGGAAAATAGGATCATCATGCAATACTTGAGCCAGTCTAAGAGGCATGACTAGGAATACATTTTACCGTTTATTATACCACACATGCACATGAGTTGCCCTCCGAGCCTCGTGGATATTGCAGACTCGAGAATCATTGCAGTTATAGCATGGGACATAAACATTCATTACAAACTTCGGAGATACAAAATAACTGTTATTACTGCCTCTAGGGCATATCTCCTACAATGTGATCTGAGTAGGCCTCTAGCCTTTTCGCACTAACCACCACGCAGGAATAGTTATGGGCACTCGGCGTCGTACGATTCTCCCGAAAGTTCTGTCAGACGTCCAGTTCAGCATTGCGGCAAGGCTGGTCCGGCACCATCCAGGACAGAGGTGGTGCCTGGGTCCGCCCTGCGCGCAACGACCCGGAGCGCTTAGGACGATTGGCCCATGACCCCTTTGCGCTTAGGATGTAGACCGGCGGGGACCTCTCTGCGGAACCTAGGTAGGACTACGACGTGTCAATCAGCCGAGGCCGGGCATGACCAGGAAAAGTGTGTCCGGCCAGAGTTAATCGAGCGTGTTGGGTAAGTTGGTGCACCCCTGCAGGGAAGTTATCTATTCGAATAGTCGTGTCCACGGTAACAGGACGCTCGGGGTTGTATCCTGATCTACTACAACTAGAACTGGATACATGTGACACTAAACTGATATGATGGCTCCGGGATCGCTTCCTCGCGGGGTAGACGAGGAATGATCTCTGGGCGTTACTAATATATATTTGTTACTACATGTTATGTTATTCTACTCTCTTCTGTTGCTGCAAGACGCTGCAAGATGCTAGTCTTCGATAGGCTAGGCCTTCCCCTCTATTCTGGCATTTCTGCAGTATAGTCCACAGATACAACCCCTTCTCTTTGATACCGATGCATACTTAGCATAGATCTGATGTAAGTCTTGCGAGTACTTTGGATGAGTACTCACGGTTGCTTTGCTACCTTTTTCCCCCCCTACCCGATTGCTGCGATCAGATGATGGAGCCCCGGAGTCAGCTGGTCCCGCCGACGACTACTACTACCCCGACGGAGCCTACTACTACGTGGAGACAAACGACCAGGAGTAGTTTCGGAGGCTCCCAGGCAGGAGGCCTGCGCCTCTTCGATCTAGTTGTCGTTGTTTTGTTCAGCCTTCTTAAGGCAACCTTGTCTAATTATGTCTGTACTTAGATGGTGATGCTTTCGCTGACTCTTGTGTAATCGAGCTTATGTATTCGAGCCCTCGAGGCCCCTGGCTTATAATATAAAGATTGTATTATTTTATTTTGTGTCTAGAGTTGTGTTGTGATATCTTACCGTGAGTCCCTGGGCTTGATCGTGCGCATTTGCGTGTATGATTAGTGCACAATCAAGCCGGGGGCGTCATAGGTGCCCTGACGACACCTCCACAACATGGGTTCACAGCATTGCGACATCCTCCACAATGTCAGCGAGCGCAGGACGACACCTCCGCAATATGGGTCGCTAGTATTGTGGTATCCTCCACAACATCTGTGAGTGGCACGGCGACACCTCTGCAACATGGGTTTACAGCGTGGCAGCGTCCTCCACAACGTCTGCAGGTGGCACGACGGGGCCACCGCAACACGGGTTCGTGCCATGGCGGCGTCCTACACAAAGTTAGCGAGCGTCACAGCGGGGTCCCTGCAACATGGGGTTCGCAGCATGGCGGCATCCTCCAACATCAACATGCTGGCAGCAGTGATGATGGGCTTTGTAGTAGCAATGGTCGGCCCTTGCAGCGTCTCAAGCCCCCGCTTGTAGCGGGGTTGACCGCGGTATACAACATGGCTCACCGTCAATCTCACGATCGCAACAATGCATCTCGTGCTCAATGCATCCCATGATTCCCTCATTCGCGCCTCCCCCTTGCAACACATGCGGTCGCAGCCAGCGGCAATGGCTCGCAACACCGGCGGCACTCCCACTACATGGCTCGCAAGTCGCAACACCTTCTTGTATCATGCCTCGCAACATGGTGGCCTCCCTCGGCGCGGCAATACCCCCGTAGTACTGAATTACAGCACGCCTCGCAGCATTGCTGGTGCGCGACACGCCTGGCATCACGATTGCGGCCTTGTCGCAACAATGGTGTAGTATTAATGTTAGCTGAAAAAGTAACGGTGGCTACACAACGTAACGGTGAACTTGAAGATGCGCCCTCAGCCGTTGGATCTTCGTGCTCGGACCTCGTTACCTGACGGTGTGAGGCTCCGAGCCTCCGACGACTCCCCCACCGTCCGCCGTGCCCACTTGCCTTCTCCCCGGCTGGCATCGAACGCCTCCAGCAGTCCCCTCACCCGCCACGCGCCACCTCCAGAGCCCGTGCGGCTCGGTGACAACGCCACCACTAGCCGTCGCTTGCCCGCCGGCGCTGCGCGAGCCTCGCCTAGGGTTTCTCCGTCCGGATCTGCAGTCCGCGGCTCGTTGGATTCGCTCTCGTCCGCTGCCTCCTCCGCGTCGTCCCCGGCAGAAATTCGATGGGCAGGCTAACCCTCACTTCGACGGCGTGGAAGACGAGTGGGTGAGCAGTAGTTGCCGGTGAGTTCTACAGTAGATTCCCAATTTTCCATGCTAAAGTGGATGAAAAGCAGTTATCTACCCTAAAAATTCCAGTTTTCCATGCCCATTCAGATTCAGTTATGAAGCTTGTTAGTGCAACACGTAAGTGCAATGCAGAATCAGTTTGCTCTTTGAAGAAATCTCTAATCAATTTGTTTATGTGGTCTTGGGTCGATGCTATAAAATCCCACAACTTCAGTGGTCGTCAGTGGATTGGTTTGTCTTCGTGTCCGCAGGTTACAATCACGGTATGAGCCAGGACTAGTCTTACAGCATCTTTGTGTCGCTCTCAAAATAATTGTCACTTTTGCTCTTGGAATTTATATTTTGCTTACTGCAATTCTACTAGTAGTCACAGTCCATAACTCAGCCTGCACACGTTTTCTCTCTCAAGTCTTTGTTTTATTCTTCTACTTTTCTTTACCCTTGCATCACGTTCAGGGTGAGATGACCTGTATCAAGTCAAGTCAACTTAGTCGAGCTTAACTTCAGGCCCATTCCTTCCTGCAGAAAAAAATCTTTAAATGACCTCCACGCACAAAGATCACCCAAGCTCCATTCTAAAACACTCCAACTCCTTGGTTCTTCCCCATCCTCTCTGAACATCATGTCATCGATCTTTACTTTACTCTACATTTTACTAGTCCTTCTCTCCTTTAACACTATAATACTCGAAGCAGCGCCAGCAAATGAGTCCGAGATTGATTGTCAGGCTCTCCTTTGCTTCAAGTCCGGCATCAACTCTTATTCCCTTGGCATGCTAGACTCATGGACCAATGACTCACTTAACTTTTGTAGCTGGAAAGGGGTCATTTGCGGCACAAAGTTTCCACCCCGAGTGGTCTCTCTTAACTTCAGCTATGCTCGTCTCAGTGGACAGTTATCTGCATGCCTAGGCAACTTGACATTTCTATCCAGGATGAACCTTGCTGGTAATGATCTGTCAGGAACCATTCCTGGAGAGTTGGGTAAGCTTCCAAATCTCCACACACCGAATCTTTCTGGCAGCAATCTTGAAGGTAACATCCCTGATTCATTAGGCACTAGCAATTCACTTAGCTATGTCAATCTTGCAAACAACAGTCTTACCGGCGGTATCCCTCTCGCATTGACCGATTGCTCCTCACTCACCACACTTATACTGTCACGTAATAACCTCTCTGGAGAGATCCCTTCTACTTTGTTTGATAATTCATCTAAGCTTACTGTGGTTGATCTCCAGAAAAATTCTTTCACTGGTCCCATCCCACATTTCCATACGGTCATAACTCTCAAATTTCTTTGCCTGACAGAAAACTTCCTCTCTAGAAGCATACCTAATTCAATAGGAAATGTTTCTTCCCTCACTTCTATATTGCTCAGCCAAAATAGGTTATCGGGATTAATTCCGGAAACTTTGAGTCACATTACAAAACTGCTTGAGCTTGATCAAAGTTTAAACAGTTTATCAGGTAATGTCATGGTTTCTCTTTACAACATGTCATCACTCAAAAACTTTAGTGTGGGCAGCAATGGCCTTGTTGGACAGATACCATCTCACATTGGTTACTCACTACCAAACCTCCAGTCCCTGATAATGGGAAGCAACAGGCTGGAGGGTCTGATCCCTGCTTCACTAGCCAATATGTCAAATCTTCAAGCGCTTGATCTTTCAAACAACTCGCTTCATGGCTCCATTCCATCTCTTGGATCCTTGTTAAACTTGCGCCAGTTAGTATTAGGGAGGAACTTGCTGGAAGCACACAACTGGTTATTCCTTACATCTTTAGCAAATTGCTCCCGGCTGGCAAAGTTGTCCTTGGAAGGGAACGCTTTGGATGGCAGCTTACCTATAGCAGTTGTTAATCTTTCCACAACTCTAGAAGATTTATCACTTGGGTTAAACAAAATTTCAGGCTCCATACCTGTTGGGATTGGCAATCTTTATAATCTCGCTTTGCTTAGAATGGAAAGCAATTTTCTTTCTGGAAGCATACCCTCTACCATTGGGCGGCTACAAAACCTATTTATCCTAAATCTATCAAAGAACAAATTATCGGGTCAGATCCCTCCCTCACTTGGTGATGTTACTCAACTAGGCAAGCTTTATCTTGATGATAACAATTTGAGTGGAAACATACCTGGTAGTTTAGGTCAGTGCCTTGGACTTCTTGAAGTAAACTTGTCTGCCAACAGCCTGAATGGATCCATACCAGTTGAACTTTTTGCTGGCCCTGGACTTGCCTTGGGTGTGGACTTTTCGCACAACAGGCTCACAGGAGAAATACCATCAGATATTGACTCGGCAAATCTTGCTCTTCTGAACGTTTCCAACAATCTGTTGTTCGGAACGATTCCTGAAGCTCTTGGAAGGTGCGCCACTCTATTATTCCTGCGCATGGAGGGCAACAAGCTTCAAGGGCAAATTCCTGAAAGTTTTGGGAAGTTGTTATCTGTCCAGCAGATTAATCTTGCTCGAAATAATTTATCTGGTCCAGTGCCAGAATTCTTTGATGACCTCACTTTGTTGGAGAAGCTTGATCTATCATACAACAACTTTGAAGGTCCAGTTCCCTCTGGTGGATGCTTTAGTAACTCGAGTATGGTTGTTTTGGATGGCAATAAGATGTTACATGCAAGTGTCTCCATGCTAGCACTGCCAGTTTGTGATGGAACTCAAACAAAGAACCGTTAATTGCTGGTTTGTTATTCTTATGTTTGGTTGTCACTATTTGGAAAAGAAGGGCGCGGCTTACATTTTCAAGGGGTAATAAGATTCTCGGTGTGTTATGTTTTGTTGCCAACTGGAAGAAAATAGAAGTGGTTGCCGACCAGAAGCAAAGAGAAGTTCATGCATGTTCTAACCACAAGGAGACGCTGAAAGAGATATCATATGGTGACATTCTGAAAGCTACCAACTGGTTTTCTTCACTCCATACTATCAGCTCAACCTCTACTGGATCAGTTTATGTTGGTAGGTTCAAATCCGACAGGAGTCTAGTTGCCATCAAGGTATTCAACCTGAATGAGCCTGGTGGATATGATAGTTACTTTATTGAGTGCGAGGTGCTACGAAGCACCCGCCATCGGAATATAATGCGGCCTATGACCCTATGCTCGACACTTGATTCACAAAACCATGATTTCAAAGCACTGATCTTCAAGTTCATGGATAATGGTAGCCTTGACAGATGGTTGCACTCTGAGCAACACAATGGAATCCCAGACAGAGTGCTGAACTTTGGCCAGAGGATATGCATAGCAGCAGATGTGGCTTCTGCTCTTGATTATGTCCACAACCAACTGATGCCTCCTTTGATCCATTGTGATTTGAAGCCACACAATATCCTTTTGGACGATGACATGGCCGCACGGCTCAGTGACTTTGGCTCAGCAAAGTTTCTATTACCAGGCCAGGTTATCCGTAAAAGCCTGGTTGATGTCGGAGGAACAATTGGATACATGGCACCTGGTGAGTTTACTTTTCCAAATCCCCAATTAAATAGTTTATCTTGTACGTATGTGTATTGTTTCACCTGGACAGCGCATTTTTTCCCTTCATGTATGATATGCATGGTTTATTGAGTATTTGAGTGCATTTGCAGAGTACGGGTTGGGCTGCAAGATCTCTGTAGGAGCTGACGTGTATAGTTTTGGAGTGCTTCTGCTAGAGTTGCTTACCGGAAAACGACCAACCGATGATATGTTCGTCGATGGGCTTACCCTTCCCATTTTCTCTGAATCCATGTTCCCTGACCTAGTTGCGGAGATGCTAGATCCTCATATGGCGCATGAGGAGCATCAAGGGTGCGTAGAAGCATGGATGGAGAGATATATTGTCCCGTTGGTTGCTCTGGGCTGTCATGTTCTGTGGAATCTCCGAAGGACAGACCTGGAATGTAAGATGTTTGTGCAAAACTTTCTGCTCTCAGAGACGACTTTCTGGAACGCCATCATGACGATTGATGAATGTTTGAGCTCTATTAGAGCATGCAGGTTTGTTATCGTTAAGAATGTAATTTTGCATATCGTACCCAATCTACTGAAAGTGCCAAGTGCCCAATGTGATATGCAGTGAGCAACAGTTGGCTACTGAAAGTGTCAACTATCCTTTGTTGCAGGTTTGTTGATTATTTTCATTTTGATCTTAAGGTGTATGTATGGCGAAATTCCTTAGTAGCATAAACTGTACTGTTTATATCAAGGTATTTTTCTGTCAAATCTTACATCCAGTTTAATAGCATAAATCCTTCTTTTTGGGTTAACTATCTAAATAGTCTAGGGTGTGTTTGGTTTAAGCCCCAACTAGCCCGCAGCACCGAGCTCTCGCCGCCCCTCCGCCGCTCCTCCGCTGCCCCTAGGACGCTTCTCCTCCTCTCTCCGCCTCGAATCGCCGCTCCTCTGCCGCTGCTCCGCCGCCCCGATTCGCGCTGCAGCCGTCCCGATTCATCACCCCCACCGCCCCTCCGACTCTCCTTCGCCGCCCCCACGCACTGCCGCCGCCCCGACGCTGCCCCGACGCCGCCGCCCCGAATCGCGCCGCGCTGCCGCCGCCCCCACTGCCGCTGCCCCGATTCGGCCACCGCCCACTAGTTTTTACATCTTCATTTTACATTATCTATTGGAGTTGCTCTTTTACATCTCCAATATACATCATCTGTTGGAGTTGCCTCTTTTTTGGATGTAAAAAGCACTTTTTAGAGATGTAAATTTTTACATCTTCTGTTTTACATCTCCAAATTTGTATCTTCTATTGGAGGTGCTCTAAGATGGACCCGCAAAAAAAAAGATGCTCTAAGATGCATTGAACAGGGAAAAAATGGCACGTGATTGCTGTAGCCTGCACTAGAAAGTTTGTATGCGAAGAGAGCTGCGTGCACTTGCTAATCACCGGTGGACCCGCCGGTTAATTACAGAACCACTTGCTTGCATGTACCGGTCCGACATAGAAGGAGCTGCGTAACGACGCCAAAATATTGGCGAAGCTTTTCCGCGCCGTGATCTCGCCCGCGTGCTGGCGGAAATAACACAGGCGGGCGCTCAGGGCGAGCCAATTTTTTGGCAGCGATCCAAACGACCACCAAATATTGTGGGCTAGCCAATATTTTGGTAGGGTTGACGTTGGTTGTAATACAAACAGGCCCTAATATATTTGAAACTTTTTGGCAGCATACATGGTCTAGCATAGTACTCATGTTTAAAGTTTCGAAACAAAATGAGTTATGCCGTATTCCGGGCAAAATACAACAAAATTAATATTCCCTTCATTCCACAATGTAGTCCATATTTTGATTTTTCAAAGTCAAACATGTTTATGTTTGACCAAGTTTCTAGAATAACCAAATTATTAACATCTAAAATACTAAATAAATAGAATATAAAATTACACTTCATGATGAATCTAATGATACAAAATTTGTATTATGGTTGTTGATAATTTTTTCTTTAAATTTGGTCAAACATGACATGTTTGACTTTTAGAGACCAAAATATGCACTACATTTTGGAATGAAGGGAGTACTATATAAAAACTACTATTCATGGTTTTTGTAGCTGCTTTTTCCGCTCATAATACGACATGACTCATTTTGTTCTGAAACTTTAAACATGAGTACTATGCTAGACTACGGTTTTCGCCAAAAAAATCAATTTTGTTGACATATTTAACTATTTTTTTTAAAAAATTGCTGAATCGAGACCTATGTCCCAAAAATCCACACCAAAAAAATCCTTTATTAAAACAAACTTATAATCATCATATTGACTCTGTTGACATCAAACTTTACATGAATTTTTGCTTAGTTAGAAGAGAAAACATGTTGTTTTTCTGGTAAAGAGGTGATTTGGAGCACTGAAAAAAAATGATTGTCGTTCATGTTTAGAACTTCCTAAATCTCTATCAGCATTCATGAAACAAAACGTCATGTTTCCTATGCTTCATAAATGTCTTCTACAATGGCAGACTCTTGAATAGGCGCTTACAGAGGAAAATTTAAATGTTATTGAATTATAAAACACCTAAGCGCTCTACCCCTGAGACTGCCCACAGTGAGAGTAACTTCAGTAGTAACATAGGGTCCATCTCAACAAATTTGCTTATGTGGCAATGATTTAATGAATAGAGAGATGATTTAAGTAACATAGCTAGTTACTCATAGTATGGGTAACATCACATATACCAAGACAATATGAGTCTACAACCTAATAAATGAAGTGTTGCATGACACCATACATATATTACTTCCCACTATAGAGGTAATAACATAGACTAGTAACATATACTAGTCCAAATTACTCCCCACTATGGATAGTCTCAATGCATAAACGCTAACAATTGGCGCGCTAATTAATCGCTAATTAAACAGCCTACGTGACTGGTGCGGGAGCAAAAGAGGACCTAGCGTCCGATGCCTTCCTTTGCGTCAACATGGCGTCTGACGTCAGGATTTGATGGAGCAACTGCCCGTTAACAAGAAAATCGAAAGAAAATCTATCCTGGCGTCTCTTCAAGCACTCAGCGTTGGACATGCCCTAATTTATGGGGAAAAAAACATGTTGCATGATCCGTCGTAAACGCTCTCAACTTCCTTTTTACATTCCCTGTTCTTTTCATTCTTCAAATATTTTATCTCCATTTATTTATATTTATTTCATGATTTCTAGAATAGAACGTTCCCTTTCCAAAGCGTCTTTCTATTTTCTATTTTTTCACTATTTTTAATGTTTTATACAGTATTTTATAAGGGGTCAAATCTGACTGGTTTCAAAAGTTGAGTGTCAACTACGTCTTATTTCAGACTTTAGGGACCAAAACTAGATCCAACCATACTCTCACCTCCCGGCTTCACCGGCAAGCCTGTGGATTCGCCTCCCCTTTACCTGCCGCCTCGTCAGCCGTTGACGGGGAGAGGAAAATCCCGATGCCTGTGCTTCAGTTAATAGTTTAGGTTAGGGTACTTTAGTCCTTGCAGGCGTGGCACTCAGGTGGATGACGGTGCTTCTTCTTCGAGTTTGTCTTCCGGATTTTGATCCTCCTCGAGTTCATCTGGTCGTAGTCGACGGAGCTCAAGTGTAGATTTCCGTCGTCTCCTTGGGGCGGTGAGGTTAGGATTTCTCCTCATGTGGTGATATTTGATGTTAGGTGTTTCAGATCTATGTAAATGGTTAAATGGCGACAACTACGGCCCAGGACGCTGGTCCATAGGGCACGTGCATGAAGACTTCCCGACCGTCATCGACAAGGTCAAGCCGGCTCCAGTAGGAAAAGCGGCGACAACGGCGCGTCGGCGGCTCGTTCTGGCGGCAGTAGTGGTTGTTCGGGGATATCGGAACCTCGATGTAATTTTTATTATATTTGAGATGCTTTGTATTTCCGGTGAATTTTTTATAACAGATCTGATGTTTTTTTTAAAGTGAGAATTGTAGCAAATATTATAATCTGATATGACCGATGTTTCATCTTTTTCATTTCTGGCTCTGGTAGTTGCTGAAATGTTTCTTCAGAAAGAAAAAAGTTGTCCGAAATGTGACGGTAGCTACACAATGTAACAGTAATCTCGAATATGCTCTCTCAGTCGTTGGATCTTCGTGCTCCGGTACCCGACGGTGTGATGCTCTGAGCCTTCGGTGACTCCCCCGCCGTCCGCCGCGCCCGCTTGCTTTCTCCCCGGCCGGCATCGAACGCCTCCAGCAGTTCTTCGCCGCCTCGACGCGCGGCCGACGACCTCCCGAGTCCGTGCGGCTCGGTGACAACGCCACCACTTGCCGCCGGCGTGCGAGCCTCGCCTAGGGTTTCTCCTTCCGGATGCGCAGCGCGCGGCTCGACGGATTCGCTCTCGCCCACGGCCTCCCCCGCCTCGGACCTCGGAGAGTCAAACCCCAGCAGCCATTTCCTTGGAAGGCTAGCCCTCGCTTCGGCGGCGTGGAAGATGAGTGAGCCACAAGTGCCCTGTATGCGGTAAGTCCTGCAGCTAGATTCCCAATTTCCCGTGCTAATTTGGAAGAAGTGCAGGTACCTACAAATTCTCCATTGTTCCATGCTGCGTTACCCCATTCAGATTCAGTTACGAAGCATGTTAGTGCAACACGAAATTGCAATTCTGAATCAGTTTGTTCAGTGAAGAAATGTCTAATCACTTTGAGTGGTTCAGGTTTGTCTCTGTGTTTTGGGTCGATGCCACCAAGTCTGACGACTCCAGCATCAGTCAATGGCTTGGTTTGCCTTCGTGTCGCCTCTTGGTTTGTTCATCCTGTCTGTTTGATGTGTGCTCTGCAGGTTACAATCACGGTATGTGCTAGGACTAGTCTTACAACATCCTTGTGTCGCTGTCAAAATAATTCACCTTTCCTCTTCCAGTTTTTATTCTGATTGCTGTGATTCTACTAGTCACAATCCATTACTCAGCCTGCACACGTTTTCTCCACAAATCTTTGTTTCATTCTTCTACTTTTCTTTATCCTTGCAACACGGTCAGCGTGAGACAGCCCACCATTGTTTGTTAAGTCAAGTCAATAGTCTAGCATAACTCCAGGCCCATTACTTTCGGCAGACAAACCCTTTAAATGGCATCTACATTCTACACACAAGATCTCCCAAGCTCACATAAAGTATTCCCAACTCCTTGGTTCTTCCACATCCTGTAAACTCTGGACATCATGCCCTCATTCTTGTCTCTACTCTGTATTTTGCTCCACCTTTTCTCCTTCAACACTACAGCACTCGAAGCAGCGCAAGAAAACAAGTCTGATATTGATCGGCAAGCCCTCCTTTGCTTCAAGTCCGGCATCAACTCCGGCATCAACTCTTATCCCCTTGGCATCCTAAATTCATGGAGTGATGACTCACTTAACATTTGCAGCTCGAAAGGGGTCATTTGCGGCACAAAGTTTCCACCTCGGGTGGTCTCACTTAACCTCACCTCCGCTCATCTCAGTGGGCAAATATCTAGATGTGTAGGCAACTTGACTTTTCTATCCTCGATGAACCTTGCCGATAATGATCTATCGGGAACCATCCCTGGAGAGTTGGGTAAGCTTCCAAACCTCCATACACTAAATCTTTCCAACAGCAATCTTGAAGGTAATATCCCTGATTCATTAGGCACTAGCAATTCACTTAGCTATGTCAATCTTGGAAACAACACTCTTACCGGCGGTATACCTCTCTCATTGACCAATTGCTCCTCACTCAACACACTTATACTGTCCCATAATAACCTCTCTAGAGAGATCCCTTCTACTTTGTTTGATAACTTATCTAAGCTTACTAAGGTTGATCTCCAGAAGAATTCTTTCACTGGTCTCATCCCACGTTTCCATAAGGTCACAGCACTCGAATTTCTTTGCCTGACAGAGAACTTGCTCTCTGGATGCATACCTCCTTCAATAGGAAATGTTTCTTCCCTCACATCTATATTGCTCGGCCAAAATAAGCTATCAGGATTAATTCCAGAAACTATAGGTCACACTACAAAACTGCTTGAGCTTGACCTAAGTTTCAACAGTTTATCACGTAATGTCCCAGTTTCTCTTTATAACATGTCATCACTCAAAAACTTTAGTGTTGGCAGCAATGCCCTTGTTGGACAGTTACCATCTTACATTGATTACTCACTACCAAACCTCCAGTCCCTAATTATGGGGAGCAACAGGCTGGAGGGCCCGATCCCTACTTCAGTAGCCAACATGTCAAATCTTCAAATGCTTGATCTTTCAGACAACTCGCTAAATGGCTCTGTTCCATCTCTCCGTTCTTTGGACAACTTGCGTCGGTTAGTTTTGGGGAGTAACTTGCTAGAAACACATGACTGGTCATTTCTTACATCTCTAGCAAATTGCCCCCTGCTAACAAAGTTGTCCTTGGAAGGGAATGCTCTGAATGGCAGCTTACCTATAGCAGTTGTTAATCTTTCCACGAGCCTACAAGATTTGTCGCTTGGGTCAAACCAAATTTCAGGCTCCATACCTCACTACTAGAAAAAAGGCTATTAGTGGCGCACCACATATTGCTATTAATGGCGCACTATGGGTGCGCCACTATTAACACGCCATTAGTAATTGTTAGTAATGGCGCACCTTTGATGCGCCATTGGTAATCCAAATACCAGTGGCGCACCACATGGTGCGCCACTACTAACCCTTAGGTGCTCCACTAGTATTCCCTCCAGGTGCGCCACTAATAGCCTTATAGGTGCGCCACTAGTAATAAAGGAAGGTGCGCCACTAATAAGGGCTGAAATGCGTCACTAGTAATGTATTTGGAAAACAAAAAAAAATCCAAATTTACAGAAAACAACCTATAAGGAAAAATAATTTAAAAACAAAAAATGAAATAGAATCATAATTTTTATTATAGTAAGAATATTACAATGTCTTTACAAGTATCCAATAAAAGGAAAATTGCAAGGAAATAAAAGAAAATCCTAAAACTAATCTTCTAGTAATCTTTTCTTCTTTTTCTTCACTTTATCCCTACAAAATGTAACAAAATAAACAGAAAGACAAACAAACTATTTATAACATGTCAATACTGTCATTTTTTATGCAGAACTAGATATGAGCATATATTTCCAGAATTACATGGTGTGAATATTGTATGAGTAAGATTATAATGGAAATGAATTTTGATAGGAGCCCACTTTCGACGAGTATTTATCTGACAGAGCTAAATAATAAGGGCATTTACCTTTTGATAATATTCTTATACTATACTACCAGTATACTACTCCACTTGGATTTTTTAGATGAGCCAAACAAGTTTTATTATGCATAAAAATATGTTAAGACCGATCAACACATAGCGATGCTACAGGAAAATGGAACAATGATTCAATCATGAACCTATATAATTGAACACTGCCCAGCAACTACTTGAAATTACATGACTATGCATCATACAAAGTTTGGGACCTCAGTCTCTTTTCAGACATCAATTAAGTTTGTATATAGTATATAAAGATAGATGTTTCCTTACAGGAGACACATGACAACTGGAAGGAAATAGATGTTTCCTTGTATATTATAAGGAGACACATATCAATATGCATACATACTATTGAGCATCAGCCACATAGCTTATACAACTCATATGTGCTTGGTATGGCTAAATGTTAGCCTTCCAATCAGTGTGATTAACGAGTTTCGTAAACAAAGGACATGATGCATAATAGCAAACAACCCCGCCTCAAAGCCTCATGATTATTATTAACAGAGAGCAACTCACTAAGCACAGGCACTAGATCATCGGCTCGACGGTCGGAGCGGAGCACTCTATGGCCATACCTCAAAGGCTAGGTCCGAGAGCAGACAGAGGAGAAAGGAGATCAAGGGCTCACCTTGGTAGTGGTAGCCGAGGAGGCAGTCATGGGAGCAGACGCCAAAGTTATGGGCCAACAACCCCGCCTTCTCGTACATCTGAAGCACAAAACATGCATCAAGTCAACAATAGTTTATCACATGACAAATCATAGAATGTAGAGAAGATACATGCAACAAATTAGAAGTAAATTTGGTAAAGCAATCTGCGCCATTTGAAAAAAATGCAGTCTGCACCATAGATAGATATACATGTAACAGCCAAGGGAGCAATCAATATCATGAACAACCATCTTGATTCTAAATCACCAAATACATCTAACAATCTAGAGGAACTCATCTAATTAAACTTCTCATTCTGGGGTAGGGTTGTGGTTTACATGCCTGTATGAGAAGAAAGTAAACGTAGGATATCATTTCATAGAATAAAAAATAGTCCACACCTTCAAGTATAATCTGAGTTCAATGACTGATAAAGTAGCAGTTCAGATAGATCTTCACAACTATGATATTCAGAATTTAAAAATGGGTAACGCATTGCTCCAAAGGACAGGCATGAATAAAACAAACATGCTTCTAAACAGGGGCAAAACCCTCACTAGGATTACTCTTACAAACAGGTGATCACATATTCACAAATATAGAAGAGATGTCAATTAAAAATCTCCATGAGGGATTAGATTGAGCAGGAGCTTTGACTAACTCAGGTGACTAAACACAAACAGTTTCATCACCTCAACTAACTCTTGGGCTGTACGGATCATAATACTGACCAGATCCATTCATGTGATTCTGAAACGTAATGTTAATTTGCAATTTGGTTGGTCCAGATTCAAGTTCAGGTGGTGCTGCAGCCAGCTACCTGGACAAGATCTCACACCAGTTTCATTTTCACACACATACCTACACCTATATACACCACCTCTTGTTTGTTTTCCAAACTGACGACCACCAGCTACCTATCTGAGTACCATTTCGCCGAAATGAAGACTCGGCAAAAAAGAGGTATGACTAAAATCAGACCATGACCTTCATCAAGCCAAGCTCAATGGCCAGACCATCTCAGGTAATGGGGAGAGAGAAAGAGGGGGTCAGGGACTCGCCAAACCGAGTAAAGGGCGGACACCACCACCATGGTTGTAGCCAAACCACTATCATCACGCTGCGAGGGATGCCAAGGTAGTGACCAAGGAGGAGGTAGTCCACCCGCTCATAGTAGCCAAACAGGGATGCCAGATCATCGCAGTCTCCCCTTTCCTTCAGGTTGACAACCCAAGGACTACACGTGGTGTATCAACTTCCATCCCTCGGACTGTCACTTGCCCCCTTTCAGCTATCATCTCCTGTGACATTCAAAGAAACTCCCAGTCAAAACTCTCTCTAATGAACACACCACGACACAAAACAGCTCCCAGTTTTCATTCCCCATGAAAACTCAAAACACAGTAATATTTTTCGCAAGTTACAGTCCAACACCACCAGCAGCAGAACAGAAACAGACTCAAGCTACTAAAAAGCCATGCCCAAACAAGCTAGGCAACTATTACAAGTAACAGCTACTCCTTCGATTCCATAATTCTTGTTATGGTTTTAGTTCAAATTCAAACTAAAACCAAGACAATAATTATGGAACGAAGGGAGTACTACAAAAAGCATGACAGAACAACCAAGGCAACTATTACAAAAAACTAGTAATGGAAATAGCAACAACCGTGCTGATAAGACAAATTGCTATCTCGTGTCTATAGCAACAACTACTTGAGAAAGACAGATCCACTAGGGCTGCTACTTCTTTCTACAGGTACTTAATTGAGTTCGTTCAGGTAACAATATTAATTGTTGTACGCCTTGGATAATCAGAATTAGAGAAAAGGAAGACTTCTCTTGCTTCGCCTAAGCTAACCACTTTAAATTCTAGCTCCCTAACACACACTGGGAAATAACAATCTATGAATGGAAGCAATATATTAACTGAAAATGTCATTGCCTGAACCTCTGTTCTTTCGGAGACCACCTCAAATTTACCTTCTATTGGTTGCCTGAACCTACTCTTTTCTGAAATCCTCTCAAACTTAGAGACATGTTCTTTCATATAGTAACAATGACTACCTGAAGATTAGGTGACAATGTGACATACATTGGCAGAACAACATGGTCCAATCTGAACTTGATTTACACAATAAATTGTTTCAAGTAAATTAATTTTTTAGTATAGCTAAAATATTGATGACCACACAGGTGAACTGAACCACCAACGGCAAGTTGTAAACAATTAATCTACCACCGTGATTCCAGGTTATGACAAGTATGAACATGAACATGAGATGGGTGCAGTCTAGATAATTACCTTGTTCAAATCGGAGTAGGGGAACACGAGGACCGCCATGGCAACGGTGGCGAGCCGAGGTCCTGTCCCGGCACGCGAAACCCTAGCCAGGGTCGGGGTCGCGCGGGAGAGATTGAGGCGGGGATGAACGAATCCAATGAGTGGAGGAGGTAGATCGCCCCGAGACGAGCTCGTGGCCATGCTGGGACACTGCGGGAGTGGCCGGGATTCGCCGGAATCGGTCGGCGGCTGTGCCATGGGAAAGGGGAAGGGAGCCTCCACACCTGCAGCTCGGCGGCCTCCATACCTGCAGCTCGGCGGCCTCCACACCCCGGAGCAACGCCCTCGCCGGAGGACGTGGTCACCAGCTCTCCTCTGGATCCGGTGAGGAGGGTTGGGGAAGGAGCTCACCACGGCTCCATGCCCTGGATCTGGTGTGAGGGAGGGGGAAGGGGGCTCGCCGTGGTCGGGAGGGAGAGGAAGAGGCGGGCGGCCGGGGCTCGCCGTGATCGAAGTCGAGGAAGTCGTCGAGCCCCGTGCCTGCCGTCGGTCGCCATGGCCGGCGGCTAGGGTTTCCGGCGCGAGGAGGGATGGAGGGATGTAACCGCGGGCCGAGCAGCTCGAGCGGATCTGCGTCCAGGCAGAGAGGGGGAGGGGCCGCCGGCGGTGGAGTGGAGGCCGGGGTTGGGTGGTGGGCGGCGGCCTGAGGTCCGGCTTGTGGGGGATCGAGAGCCAACCAAGACGGGGGTTGGGTAGGTGGGAGTGGGACGGGGGGTTTCTTTTGGATTCGTTCAGATAGCAATGGCGCACTGGTAGGGGGTGCGCCATACGTATAGATAGCAATGGCGCACCTCTTACTGGTGCGCCATTACTAGTTAAAACTAGTAATGGCGCACTTTCCTCTGGTGCGCCACTGCTAAGTCTGGGGAGGGGTGTGGGGCCAGGACCAAACTAGTAATGGCGCACCACACATCAGGTGCGCCATTAGTAATATGGTCATTAATGGCGCACCCATATCTGGTGCGCCACTGCTATATAGCAGTGGCGCACCACATACATGGTGCGCCATTAATGTCCATATTAGCTATAGCCGTTTTTGTAGTAGTGCCTGATGAAATTAGCAATCTTGTTAATCTCACTTCACTTAGTATGGAAAGCAATTTGCTTTCTGGGAGCATACCTTCTACCATTGGAAAGTTACAAAACCTATATATCCTAAATCTATCAAAGAACAAATTATCAGGTCAGATCCCTCCCTCAGTTGGTGACATTACTCAACTGGGCAAGCTTTATCTTGATGGTAACAACTTGAGTGGAAACATACTTGGTAGTTTAGGTCAGTGCAAGGGACTTCTTGAACTAAATTTGTCTACTAATAGCCTTGATGGGTCAATACCAGTCAAACTTTTTGCTGGCCCTCCACTTTCTTTGGGTGTGGACTTTTCACACAACAAGCTCATAGGAGAAATACCATCAGAAGTTGGTCGTTTGGCAAATCTTGCTCTTCTGAATGTTTCAAACAATCTGTTGTTTGGAACGATTCCTGAAACTCTAGGAAATTGTTTCGCTCTATTATTCTTGCGCATGGAGAGTAACAAGCTTCACGGGCAAATTCCTCAAAGTTTCGAGAAGTTGTGGTCCATCAAGCAGATTAATCTAGCTCGAAATAATTTATCTGGTCCCGTGCCGGAATTCTTTGGCGGCCTCACTTTTTTGGACAAGCTGGATCTATCATACAACAACTTTGAAGGGCCAATTCCGTCTGGTGGATGCTTTAGGGACTCGAGTATGGTAGTTTTGGATGGCAATAAGATGTTGTGTGCAAGAGTCTCCATGCTAGCGCTTCCAATTTGTGATGACACCCAAACAAAGAACCATGTGCCCTTGCTAAGAATAATAATGATAATTACACCGTTAATTGCTGGTGTGTTATTGTTATATTTGGTTGTCATTGTTTGGAAAAGATGGGCGCAGCTTACATTTCTAAGGTGTAATAAGATCCTCGGTGTGTTATGTTTAGTTGTCAACCGGAAGAAAAGAGAAGCAGTTGCCAACCAGAAGATAAGAGAAGTGGTTGCCTGTTCTAACCACAAGGAGACTCTGAAGAAGATATCATATGCTGACATTCTGAAAGCTACCAACTAGTTTTCTTCAGTCCATACTATCAGCTCAACCTGTACCGGATCAGTTTATGTTGGTAGGTTCAAGTCCGACAGGAGCCTAGTTGCCATCAAAGTATTCAACCTGAATGAGCCTGGTGGATATGGTAGTTACTTTATGGAGTGTGAGGTGCTATGAAGCACCCGCCACCGGAACATAATGCGTCCTATGACCCTATGCTCGACACTTGATTCAAAAAACCATGAGTTCAAAGCACTGATATTCAAGTTCATGGTTAATGGCAGCCTTGACAGATGGTTGCACTCTGAGCAACACAAGGTAATCCCAGACAGAGTGCTAAGCTTTGGCCAGTGGATATGCATTGCAGCAGATGTGGCTTCTGCTCTTGATTATATCCACAACCAACTGACGCCTCCTTTGCTCCACTGTGATTTGAAGCCACACAATGTCCTTTTGGACGATGACATGACTGCACGGCTCAGTGACTTCGGCTCAGCAAAGTTTCTATTACCAGGTCAGGTTAACCGTAAAAGCCTAGTTGATGTCGGAGGAACAATTGGATACATAGCACCTGGTGAGTTTACTTTTCCAAATCCCCAATAAAATAGTTTATCTTGTACGTATGTGTATTGTTTCACCTGTACAGCGCATTTTTTCCCTTCTTGTATGTATGCATGGTTTATTGAGTATTTGAGTGCATTTGCAGAGTATGGGCTGGGCTGCAAGATCTCTGTAGGAGCTGACGTGTATAGTTTTGGAGTGCTTCTGCTAGAGTTGCTTACCGGAAAACGACCAACCGATGATATGTTCGTCGATGGGCTTACCCTTCCCATTTTCTCTGAATCCATGTTCCCTGACCTAGTTGCGGAGATGCTAGATCCTCATATGGCGCATGAGGAGCATCAAGGGTGCGTAGAAGCATGGATGCAGAGATGTATTGTCCCGTTGGTTGCTCTGGGGCTGCCATGTACTGTGGAATCTCCGAAGGACAGACCTGGAATGAAAGATGTTTGTGCAAAACTTTCTGCTCTCAGAGACGATTTTCTGGAACGCCATCATGACGATTGACGGATATTTCAGCTCTGTTAGAGCATGCTGATTTGTTATCGTTAAGAATGTAATTTTGCATATCGTACCCAATCTACTGAAAGTGCCAAGCGCCCAATGTGATTTGTAGTGAGCAACAGTTGGCTACTGAAAGTATCAACTATCCTTTGTTGTGGGTTTGCTGATTATTTTCATTTTGATCTTAAGGTGTATGTATGGCGAAATTCCTTAGTAGCATAAACTGTACTGTTTATATCAAGGTATTTTTCTGTCAAATCTTACATCCAGCTTAATAGCATAAATCCTTCTTTTTGGGTTAACTATTGGCTGGATCTTGTTTTGGTCCCTAAAGTCTGAAATGAGACGTAGTTGACAGTCAAGTTTTGAAACCAGTCAGATTTGGCCCCTTATAAAATACAGTATAAAACACTAAAAATAGTGAAAAATATAGAAAAAATGGAAAATGAAAAGACGCTTTGGAAATGGAACGTTTTATTCTAGAAATCATGAAATAAATATAAATAAATGGAGATAAAATATTTGAAGAACGGAAAAGAACAGGAAATGTAAAAAGGAAGTTGAGAAACGTCTACGACGAATCATGCAACATGTTTTTTTTCCATGAATGCTTAGAAGACATTTATGAAGCATCAGGAAACATGACGTTTTGTTTTCATGAATGCTCATACAGATTTATGAAGTTCTAAACATGAACGGCTATCATTTTTTTTTCAGTGCTCCAAATCACCTCTTTACCAAAGACAGCAACATGTTTTCTCTTCTAACTAGGCAAAAATCCATGTAAAGTTTGATGTCAATAGAGTCAATATGATGATTATTAGTTTGTTATAATGAAGGGTTTTTTTTGTATGGATTTTTGGGACATAGGTCTCGATTTAGAAAAAAAAATTAAAAAATAGTAAAATATGTCAACAAAATTGAATTTTTTGGTGAAAACCGTAGTCTAGCATAGTACTCATGTTTAAAGTTTCGGAACAAAATGAGTCATGTCATATTATGAGCGAAAAAAAGCAGCTACAAAAACCATGAATAGTAGTTTTTATATACTACTCCCTTCATTCCAAAATGTAGTGCATATTTTGGTTTCTAAAAGTCAAACATGTCTGTGTTTGACCAAGTTTAAGGAAAGCATTATCAACATTCATAATACAAATTTGTATCATTCGATTCATCATGAAGTGTAATTTTATATTCTGTTTATTCAGTATTTTAGATGTTGATAATTTATTTTAGAAACTTGGTCAAATATAAACATGTTTGACTTCAAAAAATAAAAGTATGCACTACATCGTGGAATGAAGGGAATACTGATTTTGTTGTATTTTGCTCGGAATATGGCATAACCCATTTTGTTCTGAAACTTTAAACATGAGTACTATGCTAGACCATGTATGCTGCCAAAAAACTTTCAAATATATTTGACTATTTAGAAGAAAAAAAACAATTCCTCTTATTTCCTCCCTAACCTAGGCGGCTAGGGCAAACTCTCACCTCCAGGCTTCACCAGCGAGCCTATGAATTTGTCTCCCCTGTACCTGCGGTCGGTGACGGAAAGGGGAATCTCAGTGCCTCCGCTCCGGTTAGTAGTTTAGGTTCGGGTTCTTTAGTCCTTGCAGGTGCGGCGTTCAGGCGGATGGCGGCGCTTCTTCTTCGAGTTTGTGTTCCGAGTTTGGATTCTACTCGAGTTCATCTGGACGTAGTCGACGGAGCTCAGGCGTAGATTCCTGCCGTCTTCTTGGGGCGGTGAGGTTAGGATTACTTCCGGTGAACTTTTATAATAGATCTGATGTTTTTCAAAAAAAAAGTGAGAATTGTAGTAAAAATCTCTATCTCTACTACTTAAAAAGAACGTAAGGTTCCCATTTCACCTCTCCTTCGTCCAACCTTCCTTACATATGTCCCCCCCTCTTCCCTTCTCTTCTTCGATTTTTTCCTCTCATCTCTGATTTTTCTCCGGTCAATTTTCCTAAAAATAGAATCAATTATCACACGTTTTATTAACTTACCATAATACAAACATATTTCTTTGGTAAGTCAATAAATTCTTACCAAATAAGTGCTTACCAATAAGATGGCAGGTAAATCTTGGCGATTACATTCAAAAATTGGTAAGAATTAGCTGAATGTTTATACTCCCGTTGCAACGCACGAGCAATTATCTAGTTATAATCTAATACTCCCTCCCTCCCGATAAAAAAGTTGTTCGGAATGTGACGGTAGATACAGTAATCTCGGATATGCTCTCTCAGCCATTGGATCTTCGTGCTCGGACTCCGGTACCCGACGGTGTGATGCTCTGAGCATCCGGCGACTCCCCCGCCGTCCGCCGCGCCCGCTTGCTTTCTCTCCGGCCGGCATCGAACGCCTCCAGCAGTTCCTCGCCGCCTCGACGCGCGGTCGACACCTCCCGAGTCCGTGCGGTTCGGTGGCAACGCCACCACTTGCCGCCGCCGCGCGAGCCTCCCCTAGGGTTTCTCCTTCCGGATGCGCAGCGCGCGGCTCGACGGATTCGCTCTCGCCCACGGCCTCCTCCGCCTCGGACCTCGGAGATTCAAACCCCAGCAGCCGTTTCCTTGGCAGGCTAGCCCTCGCTTCGGCGGCGTGGAAGACCAGTGAGCCATCAGCCAATACAAGTGCCATGTATGCGGTAAGTCCTGCAGCTAGATTCCCAATTTCCCGTGCTAAATTGGATGAAGTGCAGTTACCTACAAATTCTCCATTGTTCCATGCTGCGTTACCCCATTCAGATTCAGTTACGAAGCATGTTGGTGCATCACGAAATTGCAATTCAGAATCAGTTTGTTCTCTGAAGAAATGTCTAATCACTTTGAGTGGTTCAGGTTTTTTTATGTGTTCTGGGTCGATGCTACCAAGTCTCACCACTTTAGCCTCCTCCGTCAATGGCTTGGTTTGTGTGGCCTCTTGGTTTGTTCATCCTGTGTGTTTGATGTGCGCACCGCAGCTTACAATCACGGTATGAGCCAGGACTAGTCATACGGCATCCTTGTGTCGCCGTCAAAATAATTGTCACTTTTCCTCTTCCAATTTATATATATTTTGCTTACTGCAATTCTACTGGTCACGGTCCATAACTCAGCCTGCAGACGTTTTTCTTGCAAAAGTCTTTGTTCCATTCTTCTACTTTTTCTTTACCCTTGCATCACGTTTTCTTGCAAAAGTCTGAGTGAGACAACCGCCAGTCCTGCACCAAGTCAAGTCAACTTAGTCAACCATAACTTCTGGCAGACAAATCCTTTAAAAGAGCTAACCTTACACACAAGATCGTCCAGGCTCCAACCGAAGTAGCAAGCACTCCAGGTTCTTGTAGTTCTTGGTTCCTCCACTTCCTGTAAACTCTAGATATCATGTTCTCAATCTTATCTCCACTCTGTATTTTGCTAATCCTTCCCCTCTTCATCACCACACCAATAGCAGCAGCACAAGCAAACATATCTGAGATCGACCGCCAGGCCCTCCTTTGCTTCAAGTCCGGCATCAACTCTTATGCCCATGGCACACTAGACTCATGGAGCAATGACTCACTAAACTTTTGCAGATGGCGAGGGGTCAACTGTAGCACAACGTTTCCACCCCGGGTGGTCTCTCTTAACCTCAGCTCTGCACAACTCAGTGGGCAATTATCTGGATGCCTAGGCAACTTGGCTTTTCTATCGTGGATGAACCTTGGCGATAATCATCTGTCGGGAACCATCCCTGAAGAGCTAGGTAAGCTTCCAAACCTCCATACACTGAATCTTACCGGCAACAGCCTTCAAGGTAACATCCCTATTTCCTTAGGCGCTAGCAGTTCTCTTAGCTATGTCAATCTTGCAAACAACACGCTTACCGGTGGTATCCCTCTCTCATTGGCCAGTAGCTCCGCACTCAATACACTTATACTGTCACGTAATAACCTCTCTAGAGAGATCCCTTCTACTTTGTTTGATAACTCATCTAAGCTTACTATGGTTGATCTCCAGATGAATTCTTTCACTGGTGTCATCCCTCCCTTCCATGAGGCCCCCGCTCTCAAATTTCTTTGCTTGACAGAAAACCTCCTCATTGGAAGCATACCTCCTTCAATAGGAAATGTTTCTTCCCTCACTTCTATATTGCTTGGCCAAAATAAGTTATCAGGATTAATTCCAGAAACTTTCAGTCACACTATGAAACTGCTTGAGCTTGATCTAAGTTTCAACAGTTTATTAGGGAATGTCCCGTTGTCTCTTTACAACATGACATCACTGGAATACATCAGTGTGTGCAGTAATGGTCTTGTTGGATAGATACCATCTCACGTTGGTTACTCATTACCAAACCTCCATTCCCTAATCATGGGAAGCAATAGGCTTAAGGGCCTGATCCGTGCTTCACTAGCCAACATGTCAAATCTACAAACGATTGATCTTTCAAATAACTTGCTACATGGCTCTGTTCCATCGCTTGGTTCGTCGGCAAACTTGCGTCAATTGGATTTAGGGAGGAACTTGCTAGAAGCACGTGACTGGTCATTTCTTACATCTCTAGCAAATTGCACCCAACTGACAAAGTTGTCCTTGGAAGGGAATGCTCTAAAGGGCAGCTTACCTATGGCAGTTGTTAATCTTTCCACAACGCTAGGAGATTTATCGCTTGCATCAAACCAAATTTCAGGCTCCATACCTGTTGAGATTAGCAATCTTGTTAATCTCACTTCACTTAGGATGGAAAGCAATTTTCTTTCTGGAAGCATACCTTCTACCATTGGGAAGCTGCAATACCTATATATCCTAAGTCTATCAAACAACAAATTATCAGGTCTGATCCCTCCCTCGGTTGGTGACATTACTCAACTAGGCAAGCTTTATCTTAGTGATAACAAGTTGACTGGTAACATACCTGGTAGTTTAGGTCAGTGCAAGGGACTTCTTGAACTCAACTTGTCTAGAAACAATCTCAATGGGTCAATACAAATCGAACTGTTGCTAACCCTCCATTTTCCTTCGGTCTGGACTTCTCACACAACAATCTCACTGGGGAACTGCCATTGGAACTTGGTACACATGGTGCTGGTGATGGTCCAACATCCCTTCACATGGAAGGAAACAAGTTTCATGGACAAATTCCAGAAAGATGGCAGTTAGCGTCAACCCTGCAGATTAATCTTTCTCACAATGACTTATCCGGTGCCGTGCCTGAATTATTTGGGTACCTTCCTAAGCTGGAGCAACTCGATCTATCCTACAACAACTTGGAAGGGGCTATTCCTACAAGTGGGATCTTTGAGAATTATGCCGCAGTAGTTTTGGGTGGAAACAAGGGACTTTGTTCGAATTCCTCGAGGCTAGCATTACCAATTTGTCCTGGCATCTCATCTTCCGCAACTAAAACAAAGCACCATCTGTCCTTGCTGGCAACCTTGCTGCTAATTGTACTACCACCACTTACAATTGCTTTCCTAGTCTAGCTATGGTTTCTGCCCACTCTTTGGAAGAGAGCAGTATTCTCATTTTTACAATTGGCTTTTGTGTCCAAGAAGATGTTTCGTTTTTTTGCCCATCACAAGAGAAGAGAAGTGCATACAGTTCTGTTCAACGATGAGAAGAAGCTGAAGAGGGTGTCATATCAGGACATTCTTAAAGCTACCAACTGGTTCTCTTCGCTTCATACTATCAGCTCAACCTGTACTGGGTCAGTTTATGTTGGTAGGTTCAAGTCCGACAGGAGATTGGTTGCCATCAAAGTATTCAACTTGAGTGAACCTAGCGGATGTGATAGTTACTTTATTGAGTGTGAAGTGCTATGAAACACCCGCCATAGAAATATAATGTGTCCTGTGACTGTATGCTCGACACTTGATTCACAAAATCATGAGTTCAAAGCGCTGATATTCAAGTTCATGGTTAATGGCAGCCTTGACAGATGGTTACACTCTGAGCAACACAATGGAATCCCAGGCAGAGTGCTAAACTTTGGCCAGAGGATATGCATAGCGGCAGATGTGGCTTCTGCTCTTGATTATGTCCACAACCAACTAACGCCTCCTCTGATCCATTGTGATTTGAAGCCAGAGAATATCCTTTTGGACGATGACATGACCGCCCGGCTCAGTGATTTCGGCTCAACAAAGTTTCTGTCGCCGGATATGTTTATTCCTGAAAGCCTGGATGATGTTGGAGGAACAGTTGGATACATGGCCCCCGGTGAGTTTTGCCTTTTCCATTTCCACTTAATTATACTTTGTCCTATACGTATGTGCATTATTCTAAAGCATTGCTTCTTCGCAGAGTACGGGATGGGTTACGAGATCTCCGTAGGAGCTGATGCATATAGTTTTGGAGTGCTTCTGCTGGAGTTGCTTACTGGAAAACGACCGACCGATGATATGTTCGTTGATGGGCTTACCCTTCCCGTTTTCTCTGAATCCATGTTCCCTGAAAGAGTCACGGAGATTCTAGATCCTCGTATGGGACATGAGGAGCATCAAGGGTGCGCAGAAGTATTGATGCACAAATATATTGTCCCATTGGTTGCTCTTGGGCTGTCTTGCACCGTGGAATCTCCGAAGGACAGACCTAGAATGAAAGATGTTTGTGTAAAACTTTCTGCTATAAGAGACGCTTTTCTGGAACGCCGTGATGACGATTGACGAATATTTCTGCTCTGTTAGAGCACGCTGATTCTTTATTGTTAAGAATGTAGTAACAAGTAAAGTTCATTCTTCATAGTACCCTGTCTATTTGTCAAACTGGTAGAGACTTTGAGGTTTAGCACATATATATGATTTGCAGTGGTCAATAATTGGCTACAAAAAGCATCAACTGTTCTTTGTTGTATATTTGTTGAATTATTTTTATTTTGATCTTGAGGTGTGTGTATGGCGAAATTCTTGTACTAGTTAATTTTGTAAAGGGTACCGTATATATGAATGTGTTTTTCTCCCATGAAATCTTATGCCCAGCTTAATAAAGCAAAGCATTATTTTTCGGTTTAACTTTTGGTCCATGATAAAATGAGACAAAGTTGACACTCAATTTTCAAAACAAGATAAATTTGGCCCCTTGTCTATACCTGCCTCAAAGAGGTTTTATTGATGAAGTGCTGCTCTATTAGTAGTGAAAAAAAGGAGAAAAAAAAATAGGAAATATGAAAAAAGGAAAGGTGTTTTTAAAAGGGAAGATTTATTTCAAAAATCATGAAAGATGAAAAAACAAAAAAAAAGTGAGATAAAATATTTTGGAAAAAGCCTCCGAGAAAACAAGAAACTAAAAAGGAAGTTCAGAAATGTTTATGAAGAATCAGGAAACATGATGTTTTTCATGAATAAAGGTTTGTGAAGTTCCGAACATAGAATGGTCACCTCTTCTTTTCCATGCTCCAAATCGCCTCATAATCTCTCTTCTAACAAGGCAAAAATCATGTGACGTATTTACAAGAAGGTTGATGGCAACAATAATTGTAGAGATTCCCCGCAAGTCTTTTTTTGTAGAAGATAAAATAAAGAGTTAATATGATGGCATTTTACTTGTTTTAATGATTAAGGATTTGTGAACCAGCCTGTGGTTGGACGGTTAGGAGGACAGTGATATCTCCAACCCACCAGGGTTTCAAGTCGTGCTCGCATTTTTCTGGATCTATGTCAGGATTTCTGGCGATGCGCGTTCCGGCTGAGTCTCTCGAAGGTGCACGTAGGGGTAGTGTGCGTTTGTAGGGGTGAGTGTATGCGCGTATATACGAGCGCTTGGGTCTGTGTTAAAAAAATGATTTAGGATTTTTCGCTTTTCTTCTTTTATATAAAAAAAAAGAACAGGAGTAAGTCAGATATCAAGGAGAATGACCACTTTACCCCTCCCTTCCTCCTCCCAAACCCTCCCCTCTCGGTCAGACGGTCACCGGCTCCGGCAGCCTACTCGGCGCTCGGGGTAGAAGCCGCCGCGCGGAGGAGAGCTCCCATTCGTCTCCCCGCCCCGAACCCATGGATCTTATCGACGCGAGCGCCACCCGCCATCGCCCGCCGCCCCGCGTGCCTCCCGCCGCGCGGAAGGCACCATTGCAGAGTGCAGATGCGGTGTGAGGGGCGGCGTCTCGAGCCCCGGCGCGGGCATTGCACCCCCAAGCCCAAGGCTACATCCTCGACATGTTCCCCTACCCCAGGTACTGTATACATCTGTATCTGTCCACACGAATTTGTGCTCGAATTCGTCCAAGTTGATTACGACTCTGCGTAGTGCAGCGGTGGCTACGTGATAGTGTGATTTGTGTTTGACCTGCTAGGATGCTAGGGCGTGACTGAATTTCCTGAGTGCATAAATTCGTTGTGGTGTCGAAAGGTTAAGTTTGAGAAAGGCAACCGCCGTGGCTGCCATGGCCGGTGAAGGAGAAAAGGTGGATTTGAGATGAAGAAGAAGAAGGGGGAGAGGTGATGCTGGCAATGCCTGCCGTATACGGTGTACCTAACGCCTACAATTCAATCAGGTATTATCATGTGGAGAGGAATGCTGGGAACATTTCCCTTTTGGCAGCTATCTCTTTCAGATTTACCAGATGGTTCGTGGGGAAGATGTTCGATGATGGGGATAACTGGACCTTGACTGCAAAATGTTGTGTATCAAGAATTAAGCTTCCTGCAATTACGACAAAGATGGACGGAGAAATCTTTTGCTTGCCCTGCTTCTTGTCCTTGATGACTGACTTGGCACTTTGCAGGGTCAAGCAAATTGCGCTTGCGGTTACAGTAGGATACTTCCTGAACCGTCCTGGAATCCAGAAAATTGGTTTCAAGAAACTGTAAAGTGCACCGTCTACAAATATGGTGGCAAATAAATGATGGTAAGTGAGTAGCCAACTTGTCCCCTTTTCTACTATTCAGCTCAGTGAGTATTTACATGATTGGGTGGATTTTGGGGTGCAGAAGCTGTAGGTTGTATAACAAGCAAGGAGTTGTATTTGCACTTTGATAGACTGGTATATGCACACGTTTTCTTTACCCACATATTCCTCTCACATGTTCCTTTTGTGCCCAGGCTATTTTTCAATCATCCAGGGGCGTGAGCTAGAAGCAAGCTAACCAAGACGGCACTGAAGTCAAAGTCAAGTAGAAGTTTCAGCTCCCCTACCCTTACTTCCACATATATCTAAGCACGCATACACAAATATTTTCTTGCGAGAATTTATATAGCAATATAATCTAATGTGATCGATTTACGTCGTCTTCGGCGTAGCGTGAAGACCTTCCATGTGCAATCTACTTGGAATAGAGGATTTTGTCATGTAGTAGACTTCATAATGAAGAGCCAGAAGTTTAGTGTCACTAGCTTCGTTCTTACAGATTTATTTTTGCGAGAATTCACTTGTATTACTTATGTAGCATTGCTACAACCGGTTTTACAAAATTTAACAATCTCATCCGGGCATGTGCCACACCATAATTCGACTAGTCACCCTGCCAAATGCTGCCAATGCATGGCTTACAATATTTTGAGATCGCCTAATGTGAGTAATACAAGAACTTCGTTAATACATGAGATGCTTAATCTCGCGAACTAAAAAACTATATTGTGATATGTCCATCTCTTCCTTTTGAATCATGTTCGCAGCCTTCAAGCAGTCTGTTTCAATGAAAACGCCAGTTGACTCCACTGGATTGAGATAGATAATCCTTCGTACAAAAATTGATCAAGCTAGAAAGAGGGATTTCCACGGTAATCTTCTCTGACTGTGTGCACGCGTTCATCTCTTTTTTTTTTTTTTGAAGCTCAACGCCCTTCGGCTCTCTATTCAACAGGCGCAAGCATGTCTGACTGAACAACCTCAGCCAGCCAGCCAGGGATTACATCGAAAGTTTTAACAAAAGCATGAATACCTAAAGCTTTCCTAGCTAAACGGTGAGCCGCTGCATTAGTGGAGTGACTAGAGAACCGTAGCTCGAATCCCTGGAGAAGATCACTCATATCCTTCAGTTCACCTAGAATGTGAAAACCAACGGACTTCTGTGGTGTTTCCCAAAGGCGCTGGACATCCTGACAGTCAGTCTCAATCACCACTTGTTGAAGTCCCATTTCTAGGGCCATACCCATAGCATCTCGGCAGGCCAAGAGCTCTATGGACAGAGGGTCAGTTACTCCCTCGTACCGGAAACAGGCTGCTCTCAAGCAATCCCCTTGGTCATTACGGGCAATGATACCTGTCCCTCCTGTATTCCGCCCCTGATCAACTGCTCCATCTGCATTAAGCTTGATCCATCCGGCCGCTGGGGCTTGCCATTTTTGCAGACTGTTGATATGAACTTTCTCACTTGGCGGCAGCTCCAGAGCACGAACAATCTCCTCTATGATGATCATTGACTGAAGAGGCTGGTACTCCTTTTCCCCGTGCGTATACTTATTGCGTGAGTGCCAAATTGCCCACATCAAAGTGATCATAATTGCAGCATCATCTCTCTTTATAAGCTGATGATCAAGTATATCTCGTGCCCATGTCCTCGGGTTCAGATTAGGCTGCTTGATTTCGAAAAAACGAGTCGCCGCTTCCCAGAACCTCTTTGCATGATCACACTCTAGCAGGTTGTGGAATAGAGACTCCTTATCATGCCCACACATAGGGCAGTGTGATAAGGTCCTGACATGCCGTCGCTGCAGCTCGCCGTAGCACGGTAGAAAGTCCTTTACCACACGCCACCAGAAAACTCTAATTTTTGGAAGCACATTAATCTTCCATAGTGATCTCCATGTTTCTCCCTCCCCATTAGAGCTTGAAGCTGTTACTGTAGCCCGTAATTTCGTGTCCATTGCCTCTCTGTACGCTGAACGGACAGAAAAGATTCCGGATTTCTCCCACGCCCATGCCCATATATCAGCACCTGCTCTGCGAGGCCTTGGAATACGCAGGATTGCATCCGCATCAGGGGGGTAAAACACTTCCCGGATGATCTCCGAGTCCCACCTGTTCGACACCGGATCAATCAGGTCCGAGACCAATTGGACCGAGTTTGCCGACCGAGTGCCCATTGGTTTCATCGAGGTTGTTCCTTCTATCCACTGATCATGCCAAACTTCGGTCGTTGTTCCATCTCCCACACGCCGAATGAGTCCCCTCTTGAGCATTTCTCTGACTTTGATTATCGCCTGCCAAGTTTTGGATGCACCCTTCGGACACCCAGCCGTGAGGAAATCTTCATTGGGGGAATACCTACCCTTAAGCACTCTAGCACACAAGCTGTTAGGATTCTCAAGTAACCTCCAGGCTTGTTTAGCTAGCATTGCATCGTTAAACGTCTGAAGATCCCTAAAACCGAGACCTCCTTTGGACTAGGCAATGCACATCTTGTCCCACGACTGCCAATGCATTCCTCTTCTATTGAGTGATCCAGCCCACCAATAGCGTGACATATTTGTCGTCAGTTTCTTGCACAAGCCTTTTGTGAGTTTGAAACAACTCATAGAGTAGGCCGGTAGGGCTTGGACCACCGATTTCAAGAGTACTTCCTTTGCCGCACACGACATCTTCCTTTCACACCACCCTTGCACCTTTGCCCGAGAGCGTTCATTTATGTGTTGAAACTGTTGCTCGGTAATTCTACCTGCAGCTGTGGGAAGGCCAACGTACTTCTCAGACATAGCTTCTCTCTGAATATGTAGAGCAGCTTTGACACCCCTTCTTACTGAAGCGCCACAATTGGGGCTGAAATATACTGAACTCTTCATCTTGTTTGCACTCTGGCCCGAGCCCACGCTGTATTGTTCTAAGATCTCATTCAGTCTCGTGGCACTCCTTGCATCTGCTTTCATAAAAATCAGGCAATCATCAGCAAACAAGAGTTGGGAAATCCATGGAGCCGAATAGCTTACACAAATTCCCCTATCGATCCAAGCTCCATCATAATTCTGCATCATACAAGATAATCCTTCTCCGCATAGCAAGAATAAATAGGGGGATACCGGACATCCTTGACGTAACCCTCTGGATGGGTTAAACGCAGGCAAGAGCTCTCCATTAACTTTAACTTGGAAGCTAACAGTACTAACACACTGCATCACTAGTGATATCCATGCCTCCTCAAACCCGAGTTGTTGCATTATACCTTCCAAGTACGACCACTCAACTCGGTCATAGGCTTTGATCATGTCGATTTTGACCGCACACCATCCTTGTTTGCCTCTCTTCTTTTTTATAGCATGAATACACTCGTATGCTACAAGGACATTGTCGGTAATAAGTCGTCCTGGGACGAAAGCACTTTGCTCCTCTGAAATTATATCATCAAGAACTTCCCGTAAACGGTTAGCCAACACTTTGGAACAAAGTTTGTATAAAACATTACAAAGGTAAATTGGCCTATACTGAGTGATGTTTTGCGGATGTTTCACCTTTGGTATGAGGACAATTACCGTGCTGTTCACCGAATCTGGCATATGACCACCGTTCAAGAAGCCAAGAACTGCCGCGGTGACATCCGGTCCAACCAACTCCCAATGCCGCTGATAGAAACCAGCGTGGAAGCCATCACAGCCAGGTGCCTTTGTAGGCCCCATAGCAGACAACACTGCCTTCACCTCCTCCTCAACGAAAGGCCTCATCAACCTCTCATTCATTGGTGCTGTTATTTTGTGTGGTACGTGATGAAGGACTGCTTCGATATTAGTATGTTCTTGAGCTGTGTACAGACTCGTATAAAACTGTTGTATCTCTGCATGTATATCTTCCTTTGTCTCACAAACCGACCCATCCGCACACGTTCATCTTTGGATCTCGCAACTGTTCCAAACGTAACGGTGGCTACACAACGTAACAGTGAACTTGAAGATGCACTCTCAGCCGTTGGATCTTCGTGCTCGGACCCCGTTACCTGACGACGGTGTGAGGCTCTGAGCCTCCGGCGATGCGCCCGCCGTCCGCCGCGCACGCTTCCCTTCTCCCCGGCCGGCATCGAACGCCTCCAGCAGTCTCCTCGCCACCTCCAGAGCCCGTTCGGTTCGATGAGCACGCCACCACTGGCCGTCGCCTGCCCGCCGACGTCGCGCGAGCCTCGCCTAGGGTTTCTGCGTCCGGATCTGCAGCCCGCGGCTCGTTGGGTTCGCTCTCGTCCGCTGCCTCCTCCGCGTCGGCCCCAGCAGAAATTCGATGGGCAGGCTAACCCTCACTTCGACGGCGTGGAAGACGAGTGAGTGAGCAGTAGTTGCCGGTGAGTTCTGTAGTAGATTCCCAATTTTCCATGCTAAATTGGACGAGATGCGGTTATCTACCCTAAAAATTCCAGTTTTCCATGCTGTGTTGCCCCCATTCAGATTCAGTTTTGAAGCATGTTAGGGCAACACGAAATTGCAATGCAGAATCTGTTTGTTCTTTGGAGAAATATCTAATCAATTTGTTTATGTGGTCTTGGGTCGATGCTATCAAATCTCACAACTTCAGTGATCGTCAGTGGATTGGTTTGTCTTCGTGTCCGCAGGTTACAATCACGGTATGAGCCAGGACTAGTCTTACAGCATCTTTGTGTCGCTGTCAAAATAATTGTCACTTTTGCCCTTGTAATTTTTATTTTGCTCGCTGCAATTTTACTAGTCACAGTAGATTACTCAGCCTGCACACGTTTTCTCTTACAAGTCTTTGTTTCATTCTTCTACTTTTCTTTACCCTTGCATCACGTTCAAGGTGAGTGAGACAACTGCCAATCCTGTATCAAGTCAAGTCGTCAAGGTTAACTTCAGGCCCATTCCTCCCGGCAGAAAAAATCTTTAAATGACCTCCACGCACAAAGATCACCGAAGCTCCAGTCTAAAACACTCCAACTCCTTGGTTCTTCCACATCCTGTACACTCTGGAATCATGCCCTCAATGTTTACTCTACTCTATATTTTAGTTTTACTCATCCTTTTCTCTGCCAGCACTACAATACTTGAAGCAGCACAAGCAAACAAGTCTGAGATTGATCGCCAAGCCCTCCTCTGCTTCAAGTCTGGCATCAACTCTTATCCCCTTGGCATTCTAGACTCATGGAACAAACACTCACTCAACTTTTGCAGCTGGAACGGGGTCACTTGCGGCACAAAGTTTCCTCCCCGGGTGGTCTCTCTTAACTTCAACTATGCTCGTCTCAGTGGATAGTTATTTGGATGCCTAGGCAACTTGACATTTCTATCCAGGATGAACCTTGCCTATAACAATCTGTCGGGAACTATCCCTGAAGAGTTGGGTAAGCTTCCAAAGCTCCATACACTGAATCTTGTCGGCAACTATCTTCAAGGTAACATCCCTGATTCATTAGGCACTAGAAATTCTCTTAGGTATGTCAATCTAGCAAACAACAGTCTTACCGGTGTCATCCCTGTCTCACTGGCCAATAGTGTCTCACTCAGTACACTTATACTGTCCCGTAATAACCTCTTTGGAGAGATCCCTTCTACCTTATTTGATAACTCACCTAAACTTACTATAGTTGATCTCCGGACAAATTCTTTCACCGGTACCATCCCACATTTCCGTAAGGTCACAACTCTCAAATTTCTAAACCTGACAGACAACTTCCTCTCTGGAAGCATATCTCCTTCAATAGGAAATGCTTCTTCCCTCACTTCTATATTGCTCGGTCAAAATAGGTTATCGGGATTAATTCCAGAAACTTTGAGTCACATTACAAAACTGCTTGAACTTGATCTAAGTTTAAACAGTTTATCACGTAGTGTCCCGATTTCTCTTTACAACATGTCATCACTCAAAAACTTTAGTGTTGGCAGCAATGGCCTTGTTGGACATTTACCATCTTACATTGGTTACTCACTACCAAACCTCCAGTCCCTAATCATGGGAAGCAACAGCCTGGAAGGCCTGATCCCTGCTTCACTAGCCAACATGTCAAATCTTCAAATGCTTGATCTTTCAAACAACTCGCTAAATGGCCCTGTTCCATCTCTTGGTTCTTTGGCAAACTTGGGTCAGTTAGTTTTGGGGAGCAACTTGCTAGAAGCACATGACTGGTCATTTCTAACATCTCTAGCAAATTGCACCCAGCTGACAAAGTTGTCCTTGGAAGGGAATGGTCTAAATGGCAGCTTACCTATAGCAGTTGTTAATCTTTCCATGAGGCTACAAGATTTGTCGCTTGGGTCAAACAAAATTTCGGGCTCCATACCTGTTGAAATTAGCAATCTTGTTAATCTCACTTCTCTTAGGATGGAAAGCAATTTCTTTCTGGAAGCATACCTTCTACCATTGGAAAGCTGCAAAACCTATATATCCTAAATCTATCAAAGAACAAATTGTCAGGTCAAATCCCTCCCTCAGTTGGTGACATTACTCAACTGGGCAAGCTTTATCTTGATGATAACAACTTGAGTGGAAACATACCTGATAGTTTAGGTTAGTGCAAGGGACTTCTTGAACTAAACTTGTCTACTAACATCCTTGATGGGTCAATACCAGTCAAACTTTTTGATCGCCCTCCACTTTCCTTGGGTGTGGACTTTTCGTACAACAAGCTCATAGCAGAAATACCATCAGAAGTTGGTAATTTGGCAAATCTTGCTCTTCTGAATGTTTCCAACAATATGTTGTTTGGAAAGATTCCTGAAGCTCTTGGAAGCTGTGTCACTCTATTATTCTTGCGCATGGAGAGAAACAAGCTTCAAAGGGCAAATTCCTCAAAGTTTCAGGAAGTTGATGTCCATCGAGGAGATTAATCTAGCTCGAAATAATTTTGGTCCAGTGCCGGAATTCTTTGGCGACCTCACTTTGTTGGAGAAGCTGGATCTATCATACAACAACTTTGAAGGGCCAATTCCCTCTGGTGGATGCTTTAGGAACTCAAGTATGGTAGTTTTGGATGGCAATAGGATGTTGTGTGCAAGAGTCTCCATGCTAGTGCTGCCAGTTTGTGATGGCACCTCCTCCACTCAAGCAAAGAACCGTTTGTCTTTGCTAGCAATATTAGTTATAATAGTTATGATTATACCGCCACTTGTTGGTTTCTTTGTTATGGCTCAGGCACAGAAAATTAGGGATTAGGAGTTTATTACTTGATTATGGTAGGGTTTTAGTCCCATAGAAGGTTTCCCTACTGTATCAAGTCCGCTAAGAGTCCAAGTCTATTAGGAGTCTTTTTTAAGAGTTTCTTACCTTATAATTCATTATAAATCATGGTTGTATAATGTCATGGATGGTTATTACAAAAATTAAACAACGATTTAAATCCAAAGTAATCTATGTCTCAGTTCTATTATTGCTTGTGTCAATCCCTAGCTCTGGGGCACCACAACTACAAGCCTAGCCTCCCATCGAGCACCCCTACGACCTAAGATCAGGGTCGGGGGTTGTGTCATCCCCGAGTTCTACCAATTTGGTATCAGATTTGGCAATCTCCGATGCTTCGATTACAATGAATCATGACGACAAGCTTGGCAATGCTACAGTTGCTAAGGTGCAGAGGCTCATCCGTGACAAGATTGGCGCTCAGATCGATAAGGTGGTCCAGTCCCATTAAACATCTCGACTCATATTTTTCTCCAGCAGGTGTTGTAAGCAAGCTATCAGTTGAGGTGAGCAAGCCGTCGACCGAGGTGACAGTCGCACAGGGGTTGACCATCCTCTGCATGAAGAAACATGTCAGGGAGATGCATACCCAGACGATCAAGATGGTCTCCTGTCTCGTCCTCTACCTCCTTCCAAGCGGGGTGACCCCCTTTGGCATTAGCCGTCGTGGCGGTGGGCAGCAAGGCCAAGGCGGTCACATAGCCCCACGAGGACGACGACACGGTGTGAGAACAAGGCGGTGTGCACTTTCGATATCCCAAAATCAACCTCTCCACGTATGATGGCAAGGAGGGCCCGCTGCTCGGGCTGACTCATTGCAACGAGTACTTTTCTGGTGTGCAACAACAGTTCACTTGATGGTAGTGGCAAGCCTTTTGTCGACGATTAATGCTTCACAGATTAATCCATCGATCTTGTACACGAAGGTGCACGACAACATGAATAGATTGTCGAGCAACATGAGGACCTTGTTGTAGACGCTAGAGACGATGAACATACACATGACATGGTGGTTTTATCCATGTTCGGGCCCCTAGATGGGTAATAGCCCTATGTTCTGCCATGAGTATTATATGGGCACTCCCCACACAGTAAACAAGAAAAGCTATCTTTGAGAGAGACCCCGTGATACAATCTTGTATGGCTACAACAGACATATATCTCGTAATAGCCGATCCTGGATATTGTGCGTCCATCCTTATATCCTCCTAGTGTCTTTTTTGGTGCGTCATGGTGTGGCCCCGAGGGTCCATAGACACTCGCGGATCGAGTAAGTCTGTCCACGTGATGAGGACATCCCTACTACAGTTACACCCACAACCCCTACACCAACTCAAGTTCCAGAAATACAAGGACCAATGAATAGAGATTTTTATTATTCGGGAATAAAGGACCCAGCATGGACAAGCGGGACACACATTGGAGTATGATCCAATATCGAGATGGCAGCAAGCATACAAGGAGTGAAGACTGAGCTTCAAGTGATGATTTCAGGACTTTGAAGCTACCGTGATGACACATGAGGGACACGGACGAAATATACAAGATGACACTTTATAGTTTCGTTCATAGTCATCTATAGGCATTGCGCCACCTTAGTTTTGGGCCAGGCCCATGTATTTCCAGAGTAAACTACTACACATAATTTTTATACTATGATTTTAGGTAGGAGACCAACTTAAGGTTGGATTCAAACCACCCTTCTTGGCCTGGCTGAATCTCTCCTGCTCCGTCCTTAAATACCCCCCTTAGGGTGTCAGATTAGGGTTTTAGTTTTGTTTGATTGAGTTTCAGTGTTTGCTACTCTTTGTCATAGACACGAGAGTCGGCGAGACCTCCTGTACCACGCATCATCAGAACCCTAATCAAGTACTTCAGTTTATATACACAATTCAGATTGCACATCTCAAAGTCTTGCTTGTTCTTTGGCTGCATGCAAGGATTGATCTTTGTGATCAGGTTGACTTTGTATCCAACACCGTCAATAACCATACCAGAGTTTGATTAGCGATTGCTAAGGCTCATCGTCTATTGTTCGGTGTAGTCAGGTCGTCAAAGTCCCCAACAAAATTGGATACAATCTAATCAGGTCCTACAACATCTTCTTGTCGCTGTCTAATTTGTTGCCTTTGCTCTTGGAATTTATATTTTGCTTACTGCAATTCTACTAGTCGTAATCTATATAACTTAGCCTGCACACGTTTTCTCTCAGAAGTCTTTATTTCATTCTTCTACTTTTCTTTACCCTTGCATCACGTTTAAGGTGAGTGAGACAACCGCCAGTCATGTATCAATTCAACTCAACTTAGTCAAACATAACATCAGGCACATTTCTCCCGGAAGACAAGTCCTTTAAATTCTACACACAAGATCACCCAAGCTCCAACCTAAAGTTCTCCCAACTTCTTGGTTCTTCCACATACTGTAAACTCTAAGCATCATGCCCTTGAAGTTAAGTTTACTCTGTACTTTACTAATCCCGTTCTCCTCCAAAACTACGACACTTGAAGCAGTGCAAGCAAACAAGTCTGAGATTGATCGCCAATCCCTCCTCTGCTTCAAGTCTGGCATCAACTCTTATCCCCTTGGCGTCCCAGACTCATGTAGATTTGATGAACTATGTTATGGATTGGATGAACTATGTAATAATTTGATGGTGTGGATTGATAAAAATTTTGTTGTGTTTGTTTTGGACATATAAGTTGTGTTTGATATTATTTGTATGCAATATGTATGTTTATTCGAGATGAAAAATGCACATGACGCTGCCGTGTGGCTGCCTTATTATAAGGCAGCTGTTGGAGGCGACACCTTTTCGTGCCAAAAAAAAGCAGTTTTGGTGCCCAAATTTTTTTACCTCAGTCACTTTTGATGTTCTATTATAGGGTTGCTATTGGAGATGCTCTAATGCCCTGCTCATGTTCTTTGTAGAACTCAAGAAAGGACCTGCTTAAACCTTCGCCACTTTTCTCTTTTCATTCCCCTCGTTGGTCGATGCCAGAGGTCGGAGGAGGTGCACACCTGGAGCAGGTGCTGCCCCGAATCGACTCCTTGGCCTCCTCTAGCTTGTTTTGCAGCTATACAGAGCCCATTCCACCATGGCCTCAAGTAAAACATTCACCGTTTGTTTGCTCCTCTTGTCTTACATCAAGCTACATGGATGGAGCTGTTGTTGCACGTCACATGTTTGTTATAATTCCCTGCCCTTGTTCTCGGTAGAAATCAAGGAAGGTTGTTTAACAACGTTCCGTCATCTTGTTAACATTAGCCCCTTCTGTCATTCCCACGATCTGTTTGTTTCCATCGGCCAAGAGATCGATGGGACATTTACTCCCTCTGGTGTTGTTGCTGCACATCACGTGTTTGTTTTAATGCCCTGCCCTTGTTCTTGGTAAAAATTAAGGATATCTAGTTTCTTAACAACATCTAGTACTTCTTGTTAAATGTTTACATTAGTTTGGTCAAGAGATGGAAGATATAATGCATGTCTGAATCCCACTTTTGTGGACCTCTTTCTATTTAACTGAAAGCGTTCAGTAGAGTTGTGTGGCCGGGTCACTCTTGACCAATCTGCAGTAAACGTGTATCGGGCCCTTAGCTGAACCGAAAACTGGCCTCGGGTTAGCACTAGCAGCACAACCTAGCAAAATAGCAAGTGCTGATGTACCAACTTCATGGACCAGTCTCTGCACGCCTTTTTCTCTCTGCTTTTTTGTCGAGTCACCGTCTCATTTCTCATTCACTTTTTTGTTCTACCACTGAGGAGTGTTGGTCTGTGACGTGTGACCGAGATTACAGACAAGTCAACACCAAGTCAAATAAAGGTCCCGGAATAGAAAACACCCAGTCAACTAGTCAAGTGCCCAAGTCTACTTAGGGAGACACATATAACACAAGGAATTCGTACAAGATGCGCTGCATTAGACATGGCACCTGCAACACAACTCTCCGCTCTCTTTCTCCACATGGCACCCTCATTCTCGTCACCCATCTTCTCATATTGTTCTCGTCCAACACCGTCGCACAATCCATCAGCAACGGGTCCGAGGTCGACCAGCAGGCCCTCCTCTCCTTCAATTCCAGCATCTCCAGTGATCCGCGTGGTGTCCTGTCATCATGGAGCACCTCGATCAGCTTCTACAGCTGGAGTGGTGTCACCTGCGGTATTACTCTTCCAACTCGTGTGGTCTCGCTGAACTTGAACTCTGCACAACTTACTGGGCAGTTATCTCCTTGGATAGCTAATCTTACGTCACTAGAACGGCTAGACCTTTCAGAAAATCTCTTCTCTGGAGGCATTCAGAGGAGTTAGGCACACTTCAACAGCTACAGTTTACGATCCTTTCAACGAACAACCTTGTAGGTATCATTCCTAGATCATTAGGCACTAGTAGATCTCTTAAAAATGTTGATCTCTCATTAAACCAGCTTGTTGGCCGTATTCCAGACTTCCATAAGATGTCAGTCATCCAAATTCTTGATCTTTCATCTAACAGACTTTCTGGAAGCATACCCTTAACACTGGGAAATGTTTCTTCTCTCACAGAGATACGGCTTGACACAAACAGGTTATCGGGTTCAGTTCCAGAGACTTTGAGCCTTATTCAGAACCTTAGTATGCTCAGTTTAAGTAACAACTACCTGTCGGAGCACGTCTCCACCAAACTCTGTAACATGTCATCACTCATTTATCTTGGATTAGACCAAAATAATCTTACTGGATGAATACCATCTTAAATTGGAAACACGTTACAGAACCTTGAAGTGCTGTCAATGTCGGGTAACAAATTCAAGGGATTAATTCCAGCATCGCTAGCAAATGCATCAAACCTCCAATGGATTGATCTTGGACACAACTTACTAAAGGGAGGGATCCCATCTCTAGGATCTTTATCTAACTTAACCTATCTAAATTTAGAAAGTAACTTCCTACAAGTTGAAGGTTGGGAATTCCTTGTCTCTCTGACAAAGTGTGCGCAACTTCAGACATTGGACATGAATGGAAATGCCTTAAATGGAAATATCCCTTTATCAGTTGGAAATCTTTCTGGAAGTTTAGTGCATTTAAATCTTGGAAACAATGAAATTGTCGGCACAATACCAGTTGAGATTATTAACCTTCAAACCCTCCAAATGCTTGCTATGGGCCAAAACTTACTTTCCGGTGTTATTCCCTCTGTTATTGGGAATCTAGGCCTTCTGTTTGTCCTAATCCTATCAGGAAACAAATTTTCTGGCCAGATCCCATATACAATAGGTAATCTTTTTCGGTTGAATCGGCTTTATCTATACAACAATGAGTTGAGTGGGACCATTCTAGCAACTTTAGGAAATTGCGAGCAACTGAATATGCTAGAATTATCTTTTAACAGCCTCGAGGGACCAATACCAAGTGAACTCTTCAATAGCATAGCCCTCGTCGGTTTGGATTTGTCAAACAACGACCTTACAGGATCAATACCGCTACAAATTGGTGCATTGATTGAACTTCTACAACTCGATATTTCCTTCAACTGATTGTCTGGCCAAGTTCCACTTTCACTTGGCCAATGTGTCCAACTATCTTCTCTCGGATTGAGAAGTAACATGCTTAATGGAAGCATACCTCAATCTTTCAGCAACCTGAAGTCCATCGAGCAGATCGATCTTTCCCATAACTCCCTTGTTGGAAGAATTCCAGAGTTCTTTGCAAACATGCGTTATTTGCAGTAGCTTGATCTGTCTATGAACTACTTTGAAGGGCCGATTCCAACTGGTGGCATCTTTCAGAATCATAGTGCGGTAAACTTGGAAGGCAATGAAGAGCTTTGTGCAAGTGCAACCACCACCTTATATCAATTCCCAGTTTGCCCCACAACGTCAGCTGTTGAGAGCAAGAATGCACTCCTATTGGTAAAAGTAATTCCCCCAATTGCTATTGCCTTGCTCTCCTTCATATGCTTTGTGGTCACTGTTCTGAAGAGAAGGCAAGCAGAAACAGCTCCATGCTACAAGGAGACAATGAAGAAGATTTCTTATGGTGACATCGTTAAAGCTACCAACTGGCTCTCTCCGGTTAACAAGATCAGCTCAAGTCGCACTGGTTCGATCTACATTGGAAGGTTTGAGTTTGAGACGGACTTGGTTGCCATCAAGTTATTCCATCTCCAGGAGAATGGTGCGCGTGACAGCTTTGTTACCGAGTGCGAGGTGTTGCGAAACACCCGCCATATCAATCTTGTCAAAGCTGTCACCGTATGCTCAACAGTGGACCTAGAGAACAATGAATTCAAAGCTATAGTTTTTGACTTCATGGCCAATGGAAGCTTGGACATGTGGGTGCACCCGAAGCTACACAACAATAGCCCCAAGAGAGTACTGAGCTTGGGCCAGAGGTTAGGAATTGCGATGGACGTCGCGTTGGCTCTGGATTATATGCACAACCAGCTGACGCCTCCTCTAATCCACTGCGATTTGAAGCCAGGCAACGTTCTTTTGTACTACGACATGACAGCAAGAGTTGGTAATTTTGGATCAGCGAGGTTTCTCTCTTCAGTTCCTGGTAGTCCAGAAGACTTGGTTGGTGTGGAAGGAACAATTGGATACATCGCACCCGGTGAGTTCAACTTTGTTTTATGTTTTTTTATTGGTTTTTTCTCTTGTATTAACAATGCCCTAAATGATTTTACAGAGTACTGTATGGGATACAAAGTTTTACCAGGATGTGATGTTTATGGTTTTGGAATCCTCATTCTAGAAATGCTCACTGGAAGGCGGCCGACGGATGCAATGTTCACCGGTGGCCTGAGCCTGCACAAGCTTGTGAGTTCAGCATTTCCAGGCAGACTGGGAGAGGTTTTAGATCCCCATTTGTCCCACGAGCAGCAGCGTGCGTGTGACAGAGTGCTTATGTGGAGATATATGGTACCTCTGGTCGAAGTTGGCCTCCTGTGTTCCATGGAATCGCCTAAAGATCGACCGACCGGGAATGGGAGAAGTTTGTGCCAGAATTTTGTCTCTCAAAGAGGCATTGTTTAAGTTTTGCTGATTAACCTACAGATCTACAAGTTCTTGAATAAGAGTATACGGTGTGAATATCTTTGCTGTAAAAATTGGTTCTACAGATCACATTTTAGTGTGGGAAAATCATCAGAACTCTAGTTATTGAAATATTGAATTCCTCGAAAGAGTAGATGTTCAGTACTGGAGCTCCCTATGTTGGAAAAACCAGTATTTGTATTTATTTACACAAGATATTTTAGAAACTGGGTACATATGAACCCAATTTTCCATCTGCTTATTCAGAGAAGTATATTGCAGTACATATGTGCATTTGCAAGTTTTGGAAAATACTGTATTAAGAGCATCTCTGACAAATGATGCAAAATAGGGCAAGTGCCCAAAAAAACTGATTTCTGGGGCATTTGGACCAAAAAACACTGCCCAAGCAGATGATGTATCTGTATATGGAGCTGCAAAATATTTGGGGCTGCCCCATATTTTGGCCCAAGCTGCTGCATATTTGCAGCAGCCACGTGGTTGTCGCAAAATACTCCGCAGCCGCGTGTAGCCCAACCACCAAGGGGAAACTTCCCGCCTCGCAGCCTCCGTGTGCCTGCACTACCCCTCACCGGATATATGCCCTCTTCCCTCGTTGATTCGAGCGATCGGCCGCCGCATCGACACCACCCCATCCGGCCACCGCCGCACCGCACTGCGCCGGATCCATGCCACACATTCATCGATCCGACCGCAGCGCCACCACCGCTCATCCCCATTCAACCGTCGCTCTTCGTTGGATCCGTCACCGCTGCATCAACCACCGAGCCGAGGATGCCGCCGCCCCTCGAGTAGCATGGGCTTCCGCGACGTTTGACTCCGGCAGTCCGGCTGGTTCACCGCCAAAATCTCATGTGACGGGCGGCTGACGTGGCTCGGCACCTACGACACGACGGAGCTTCCCTGAGAAATGATTTTAGTTCTTGATGAAAGTTAACTTTTAATAAACAATATAAAAGTGTTAACTTTCTCTTTTTAAAAAAAGTGTTAACTTTCTTTTTGAACTGATAAAGTGAAGATGGAACACCGCATTCCACTATTGCAGTCTAGATTTAGTTTCAGAGGGTACCGGGCACTGTAACATCTGGACGAGGGTGCGACCACAGCCGTTGGATCTTCTCGCTCGTGCTCAGCACCTTGCTTTGGTCCGAGTCTCCGCTGACTCGCCGCCATCGCCCCCTGCCTTCCTTCCCGGCGTCCAGCACCTCCACCAGTCCCCTCGCCGCCTTAACGGCTGCGGGCGACCTCCCGAATCCACGTGGATCGCTGCGCCTCGCCGGCGACGCCACCACCTGCCGTCGCCTACCCACTGTCGCCGCGCCTCCCCTTGGGCTCCTCCTTTTCGGGCCCGCAGCCGCTGCTCGTCGGCAGTTTAGTTAGCGGGGCTGGCGCTCGCTGCGGCGGCTCCCTACGGCGAGCTCCGCCGCTACCTCGGCCCCCCGGCGCGTGGAAGACGAGTGAGTTGTACTCGTATCTGGTAAGTCCTCAGTAGATTCCCAATTTGCCATGCTGAAATGGATGAGATTCGGTTGTCCGTCCGAAATCCCTGTGTTGCCATGTTTCACCATTCAGTTAACCAAGCATGTCAGTGCAGCACTAAATTGCAATGCAGGATTTTTTGTTGTTGAAGAAGAAGGGGTGCATGAGCATGGGCCGTTTGGATTTGTTTATGCGATTTGGGTGGACAATCCCAGATCTCACCACCTCAGCCTTGGTTTGTTCATTCCTAGTTCGATGTTGCTGTCAAGCTTGCCGCTCTTGCTATTGGCAGTCCTATGCACCCACTACAGCTCTACCCAGTCGCAGTCTACAGTCCACACGCGTTTTCATTCAGATGGCCATCAGAAGTTTTTGTTTCAGTCTTCTGCATTCCCTTTCCCTTGCAGGCCTGCACAAATGTTTACATTGAAGCAGCCGGCCGTGTCCAATCAAGCATGGGTACCTTCACGTCCTTGTCTGGCAGACAAATCCTTCAAAAGGCATTTCCACCCAAGATCGTCCAAGCTGCAACCTTAGAACTCCAAGTTCTTTCTGTTGGTTCTTTCACATCCAGTAAACTCTGCACATCATGCCCTCAGTCTTGTCTCTGTTCTTTATTTTGCTCAGCCTTTTCAGCTTCAACACATCGATACTAGCTACAACACAAGCAAACATGTCCGAGATCGATCGCCAGGCCCTACTTTGCTTCAAGTCTGGCATCAGCTTCGACCCCCTTGGCATCCTAAACTCATGGAGCAATGGCTTGCTTGACTTTTGCAGCTGGAAGGGGGTCACTTGCGGCACCAAGTTTCCACCCCGGGTGGTCTCTCTTAACCTCATCTCCGCCCGTCTCGGTGGGCTGTTATCTGGATGCGTCGGCAACTTGACTTTTCTATCCTGGATGAACCTTGCCGATAATCATCTGTCGGGAACCATCCCCGAAGAGTTGGGCAAGCTTCCAAACCTCCATACACTGAATCTTGCCAGCAGCAATCTGGAAGGTAACATCCCTGATTCACTAGGCACTAGCAATTCACTTAGCTATGTCAATCTTGCAAACAACACTCTTACCGGTGTCATCCCTCTCTCATTGGCCAATTGCTCCTCACTCAGCACACTTATACTGTCACGTAATAACCTCTCTGGAGAGATCCCTTCTACTTTGCTTGATAACTTATCTAAGCTTACTAAGGTTGATCTCCAGACGAATTCTTTCACTGGTTCCATCCCACATTTCCATCATAACTTTCAAATTTCTTTGTCTGACAGAGAACTTCCTCTCTGGAAGCATACCTAATTGAATAGGAAATGTTTCTTCCCTCGCTTCTATATTGCTCGGCCAAAATAGGTTATCGGGATTAATTCCGGAAAGTTTGAGTCACATTACAGAACTGCTTGACCTTGACCTAAGTTTCAACAGTTTATCAGGTAATGTTTCGTTTCCTCTTTACAACATGTCTTGACTCAAAAACTTTAGTGTTGGTAGCAATGGCCTTTTTGGATGCATCTCACATTGGTTACTCTCTACCAAACCTCCAGTCCCTGATAATGGGAAGTAACAGACTGGAGGGTCTGGTCCCTGCTTCAGTTAGTATTAGGGAGGAAGTTGCTAGAAGCACACAACTGGTTATTCCTTACATCTTTAGCAAATTGCTCCCAATTGGCAAAGTTGTCCTTGGAAGGGAATGCTTTGGATGGCAACTTACCTATAAATCCAGAAAAATGCAAGCACCAGTGTAAAGTGTAGGACTTGAACTCTGGTGGGCTGAGGATACGACTATCCTCCTAACCATCCAACCACAGGTTGGTTCGTGGCCCATTCCTTCCGGCAGACAAATCATTTATTAAGGCTTCATTTGGATTTGTTACAAGAAAATGTGACGGTAAAGAAAAGAAAAGAAGAAAAGCAAACAACTTGCAAAAATAGACGAACTCGGGCATACAGGTGAGACAAGATAGTTGGTGAGACCAAGGTTTTGGATCCCGAGTGAACCACGAAATACCGATAAAATTTCGGACGAAATTTTAAATCAAATTTTGAATTCGAATAATTTGAGTCGATATAGATAACTGCTTAACTCACAAAAATCACTAACCTGGCCTTACCGCAGTGGCTTTCCCCTCCAGCTTCGTATTACCAATACGTCGCGAGTTCGAGCCTCGGTAGCGCTCCCTCCAGTTTACCTTTTTTTTTTAAATTTGCAGCCTTAAAAAAATAAATGCACGATATAAGAGTCGAACGCGAGAGCTGCTGCTGAGGAAAACGTGCTTTGCCGTCGGGCCATCATGGCAACTATTGTTTCGAAAGAGATGCCATCTATTTAACTAGAAGCTGAGCGTTTGAATTCAAAATTTTCAAAATACTCGAGATTTTTTGCTCGGTATGACCGTTTTTTGAGGGGCAGCGGTAAACGCGGTAACTGCGCGGTAACACGATATTTCGAGCGGTAACCAAATCACTGGGTGAGACTGACCAACCATTCACCAATAATAAAGCAGCAAAAGAAAGGATTTTGAACAAGCTAGTCTGACTTCATATCGTCGTCCTTCTGGCAGCGGCACCGGCAGCTTCCATGAGGTCATCTATCAAGCGATGCAGATCACGGTCGGAGGATCCTCCTTCCGCCACCGCGGCATGAACCTTGGCGGCGAGGTCCATGACTCTGCTCCTCGCCACATCCCCCGGCCCTCCAGGCTGCATGAAGGTCGTCAATGCCCGTGCCACGTCTTGGGCGGGGATTACCTCCTTCTCTTCGTACCTCGTGCTTCGAACGCCGGCGCCGTCCGGCCACAGCCGCTCACCGATCCCTAGGACCTCCGTCAGCAGCCTCTCGGTGATGAACTGCTCAAACACTATTGGCCATGTGAGCACCGGCACACCCGCCGCCACCGTCTCCAGGACGGAGTTCCATCCGCAGTGCGTCACGAAGGCCCCCACCGCCCGGTGCCCCAGGATAGCCCTTTGCGGAGCCCAGGCGGTGGCCACCATGCCCCTGCCTCCAACACGCTCGTGCCACCGCTCCGGGGGAGACCACGTGTTCGCCCTCACCACCCACAGGAACGCCATCCCTGAGGCCTCAAGCCCAAGAGCGAGCTCGTCCAGCTGAGCGTCGGAGACGTGGGCGAGGCTACCGAAGCACACGTACACCACCGACCGGCTTGGCTTCGAGTCAAGCCAATCGGTGTACCGTGAGTCGCCGGCTTCCGGTGATGACGGCAGTCGCAGTGACAGGGGGCCTAGCATGTACGCACGCTTCGCGTAGCCATTGCCCACGTACATCCCGCAGTAATGCTCCTCCAGATCTGGTGATGTGTTGACGGCCACCCCGAAGCAGTCACCTTGCACCTCGTAGAGCCGGTTGTAGGTGGAGTAATCCACCCGCTCTTGGCTCCTCAAGTATTCCGGCAGCTCCACCGTGGGTACTCGTATCTCAGGGGCCGGAAACCGAGGGACGCTCACGCTGGTAGCGCTCACCGCCTCCGGCTCCGGCTCGATGTTGGTGTTGGAATTGGAAACGAGCGCCAGCGTGAGATGGCGCATCGCCAGCGTCGAGAAGGCGCCGACGACATTGAACGTGACACATGGCACGCCGAGCTCGCCGCAGACGCCGGCGTTCCACATGAAGTGCACGTCGGTGACCAGCGCGTCCGGTGACTGCGCCCTGATGAGGGTTTCCTGCACGGGGCGCATCAGCGTGTCGCTGACCGCAGCCACGTCGATGCGCCATGCGTCGGCCTGCGCTGCCGCACCGAGGTTCTCGACGCCCTTGGGGAGGCCGTCCACGGCCGGGAACGGGTACGTCCTCACCTTGACCGGTGTGCCACTGCCGTTCTCGTGCCGCTGGAGCAACGACCGGACGAACAGCACGTTCGCCGGCGTCACCGCGATGGTGGCCTCTACGGCCTGTGGTCTGGCCGTCGCAAGGCTAAGGGCGAGCTCGGTGAAGGGTCCGATGCGGCTGGAGGCGAAGAAGGGGATGAGGAGCACACGCAGCTTCTTGCTGCTGCCAGAGGTTTCCGTAGAGGCCAATTTCTTTGCGAATTACTACTGCTAGCGGAAGGTTCACGTACGATCGACCTGCGTGTGAACGGCATAAGTAGGAGTAGATGTTGGGCTTGCCCTATTGCTCAGTGGAGATTGAAAGAATAAACTACTACTAGTAGCTCAATGCACGCCTACCGCGTGGTGAATTTTTAATGAGTAAACTACTATATATTCCATCTCATGTACTCCATCCGTTCCTAAATATAAGTCTTTGTAGGGTGTAGATCCGTATGTGGTTCATAATGGAATCTCTACAAAGATTTACATTTAGAAACGGAGAGAGTAGTAGCAAATCTTGAGATTTTGAAACAATCATATGTGGTGCTGGAAATCCAATCAGTGACACACCACCCAAGTCCCAACAACCTTTGTACTACAGTACAGTACTCAAAGTACTGTTGATGAAACGAAACTACTTTACACCCGACACTTTCCTGTCCCGATCGTCGCACGATTGTCAATCTAGAAACACCGCTATCTATACGGAGTACCATTGGTCTCAGGAGAGCTATTGACATATTCAACAACGATGTTCTGTGTTAATCTATGTGTTTCGGCCTGAAACTTCAACAAGTCATCATTTACCTATTTGCTTTGCTTGGAGCTGCTTTTCCCATTGTTCTTCTTTTTGTCCTGCGGATAAAGAACCTCGTTTTTTTTTTGAAACAGCGGATAAAGAACCTCGTTACTATCATTGGTCAGCTGAGAAGGACCTTTTTTTCCTTCTCAACATGGTGGTGTAAAACTCAAAGTTCTCACTCTGTAGCAGTGAAGACTTATTCTTCTTCTTGCCATCATGTCTGACACGCCTCCCAATGAAGTCCATGACATCGTCTCCCTCAACTGTCTTGAGCCGTTGGGAAGAGGTTTTTTCCTTTTGGGGTCCACTGATATATGCTTTGCCTTCTGCATGATTGGACGTAAGTTAGCAATATGGTTGGAAAACAACGTGTGGTAGCAATATGGTTGAAAAGCAAAAAATGACGAGACATGTGCATGCTGACCTCAAATTCTGCCGCTATGTTTTTGCTGGGGTTGCTGCACTCATCATCTGGACGATGCATGCATCCACTTTATTAATTATTCACAAAGACCTTACAAAGTAGTACATCAGTAAGTCTGAAGCCACCATCTTGGCAACATCTGTCGCTAATTCTATCCACTTGATGAAATGGTGTCGATAGTCCGAGCCTAATACCAAACAGACCTCGCACCTAAGCCTAACATCTAAAACCGGAGGCCCCAGCCAAGCCATATACCTGGTCTGGGGCACACACCAGTCCGGCGCACTCTCAGAGGCCGCCGCCGTCGTCTTCCACCGATCCATCTTCAGAGCAGATACTGACGCCACGACCTTGCCAGGTCTGCCATCGACGCCACCACGACGCCAGACAGCGCGATCCTCCTGCGCGAGTCCATCTACACACATCGAACGCCGAGGCTCCACTGCGCCACGCCGCCGAGATCCACAGTCGTCGATGCGTAAGATGAAACACCGCTCCACCAAAGATGATGTCCGCTGGTCCCTCGAGCCCGTGCACACCTCCAAGACTGACGCCCCCAAAGGGGAAACGACGCAAGAGCGCCGCCGTCATCCGATCTACCGATCTAGGGTTTCCCCCGGAGGTAGCAGATAGAGGTCTGGAACTTCTCCACGGCGATGTCTTCAAGAAGAGAACGACACAGAAGAGCGCCGCCATCGCCGGCCTTGGCATCTAGCCGAGCGCAAGGTTTTCACCCAGGATCTGTTCGAAGAATCTCCATCAAGTCTTGTGTACGGATCGTCGCCATCTCCACCGGGGACTGGAAGTAGGCTCCAGGCCGACGCCACCTGACCAGCCAGCAGCCGCGCCGCACGAGCAGCAGGGCCGCCCGCAAGCCCCAGCCGCGCCACCGGAGAGCCCTACACCAGATCCCGCCGCCGGCCCAGGAGAGGACGATGCCACATATGCCCAGCAGCCACCGCCGCCAGCCCGTGCCGTCGCGCCGCCGCGCCCCACGGCCGTGCCTCGCCGCCACTAGAGGAAAGCGTCCCGCGCCACCATCCTCGGGCAGGAGGAGAAGAAGGCCCCGCCGCCGCCTAGGCCGAGCGGGCTTTGCCCGGCGACCTGCGGCGGCGGCGGCGGCGAGGAGGGGCGGAGGAGGGAGGAGGGGCGAGGGGCGGCAGATCTGGGCTCCCCCCAGCCGCCCGCGGGGACGGCACGAGGAGAGGAGAGAGGAGCCTGAGACGAAACAAAACAAATATATGAGTGAACAATTAAAAAACTATAATACCATACGAAATAATGAGTTCGCATTACATGTAAGAGTGGGAGGCTCCCCTCCAAGTTTGCGGCTCCCTTGACAAAATTGCTGACACTGGACATTAGATGGTCGAGGCAAAGTTTTGCATAATTTGTAGAGTTAATTGTATGGATGTTCACTACGATTCCCAAAAATTTGGGGTCAATCTAGGGCTTTGTGGTGGGGCAAACAAAGCTTCCCAATAGTGTACAACACAAAAGGTTTCACAAAATGCGGGGTCTCATCACCCATCATCTTTTTACACAAAACTGAAAAAAATATTATTCAAAATTTCGAATACTATAATTCAGAATTTATATCACTGAAACAAAAAAATGGTTCAGAAATTATGGAATACCTTTTACGGTCAACTTGTTATCTTGAGAATCTTTCAACTGTAGCCAGAGATCCTGCACATCTTTGAACGGATGAGGGACATAAACATAATCCCTCACTGTGATGGACGTGCCAATATGTGTTCCACCTCTGCCAGGGTGATTCTAATAGGTACGCCGGATATAATGAACGCGTCGGCCTGTGCATCGTAAGTGCTTGCGATTTCCTGGCCAGTACTCTTCTTACATTCATCGATGGAGTCTTTAGACAATCCCGGAGGGTTGTTTGCTTTGCTACAACTATGACAAAATCTGAGTACCCGAGCATTGAAACGACTTGGCTTCCCTGCATGTGACCATACAAAGTTTATGAACAATTTGGATTTATTTTTCATGACAAGCCAACAAAAAAAAGAGAAATATTGTGAAAAAAGTGCTTTATGGCCTGATATCCTTATTTGCAACACACAAACGTCCTCCGATATGCATTTTCCATGCATCCCTTATATTTCGGATCGTCCTTTCTAACACCAAACCCTTTCTTCTTCACATAGCCTAAGTCGACGAAAAAGGCTTTCGCCCCGCTTCACATAGCCTAAGTAGAATCTGTACGCTTCGTTCTCACTTTTAAATGTCCGCCTGACCATTGAGCCATACTCCATAAATTCATGTATCGAGATGCCTTTACCATCCATGCCGTTATCCTGCCACAAGAAACAACAATACCTATACATATGTACTTGAAAGAAAATACGCTAGAACTAAAACAAATTAATTATAAACTATCAACAATTATCATCCATAACTGAACCAAGAATCCTGAGAAGCTTACAAACCCTATCGGCAGAGTAATTTAACCCATCGTTTTTATGCTTATTGTTCAAAATTGCTTCTGTTCACATAGCATGGGCATACATGTTATACATGTACTTTTATTCCTGTGTGCTATGCATGTAAATCGACATCACAGCCTCCAGGTGTGTATTGGCTGCATTGCTTCGTAAAATATACATATGCATACTTATCCTGACATGCATAGACATCAAAGCAACTTGCTCATGTCTATCCAAAAATCTTCCAAGTTCTTAGAAGTAACACACTTCCCAGACCATCCACAATTCAGGTTATACGTTGTGACATGATTTATTGTTCAGCCTGACAGTATTGCTGCACTTTTGTTCTTTGATACAAGTTTCATAAGTGGATCCTTGCTAAATGATTGACATTATAACTAATGTAAAATTGTTCTTCCTGTTGTCTTTGACTCAATATTCTCGTAAAAAGATCTTATACCATTAATCTAACAGCCAATATCTGATTCCGGTACAGGCTTAACAGGACCGTTAAAACAATTCTGGAGCATATATTGTCCTCAGTCCATCTGATTTTGCTACCCCTGATTTCCGTACTTTTCAAGGTGTAAAGCCTCGGCCTAAGGTACGTGATATATGTCCGTTCCTAATCTCGAAAAGTTTATGCCTTGAATAATATTTTGATTCTATTATTTTTATGTAAGATGAACCATTCTTCATAAAAAATATCTTACACACATATTAGTATGGAACTCTTTAGGGGTATGGGGAATAAATGAACTAAACTGTTTTCTGTGTGCAGGCGCATCCCTACTAAGATTTCAAAAACGTAATTGATTCTGATGAAGACTTAAATCTAGGTGCCATGGACACTGGCGCGTCGAGCACTTGATCACAACTTGTATTGTATTATTGTACTTAGCATGCGAACTGTCGCCATGAACTGGGGAAGTGGTAACTGTTAGGTTGATCTCCTCCCGTTCGAACCCAACGGGTCGAACGGGCCCCTGACTCGCGCCCTGATCGGGGGCGCCCAACCCTCATATGGTTGGTGGGCCCCTGTGACCCGCGCTATATTAACAGAGGTGGGGGGGCCGGGGCACGCGACACGAAGTTCACCGCCGCCACAAATCCCACTGATATTCCCTACCGATCTAGGGTTAGTGCGGTGCTCACGGGAAGCAGCCACCACCTCGTCACCTCTCTGTCATCGCCGTCGTCACCATCCCACCATGGCCAACGGCGGGAGCTCCTCAGGCCAAGGTGAAGGTAGGACTACCGGAAGTCTCTAGCCTACTCCGATCTACAGTTCTATCAATGGTATTAGAGCCATGCTAGGCTAAGATCTTCGGTAGAATAGAAACACAGAGAAAGAAAGATCCTCCCCCAAGAACCCTAACCCTAACAGAGGAAAAGAGGGAAAAGAAATCCCGCCGGAAAAGTTGCGCCGCCGTCAGGCCGCGCCGTTCCTCTCGATTCGGACGCGCATCGGCAAGCCGAGGCGTCTGGAAGAAGAACCACCGGAGCTAGCTCAACGGCTCGTCGGAAAAGAAAGGAAAAAGACAAAAAAAAGGGGGTCAGCACCGCGGCCAAATCCCTCGACGGCGGCGCGCTCACCACTAGGGAGGACGCGCGACCGGCGAGGAGGATGTCCACGGCGCGCAAAAGGAAAAGGAAAGGGGGGAGCCTCGCTGCGCCTCTCTGTCTCTCTCTCTCGCGTGGAAACGGAGAGGGGAGGGGGAAGGGGCTGGCTCGTGGGGTGCAGCCCTGGCTCGCCGCTCCACCCTAGCTCGCCGCGCCGTCGTGGCTCGCGGAGCCGGAACCGAGCGACCGGGCGAGAGAGGAGCGAGCGGGCGAGTGAGGCGCGGTGGGGGCGAAATGGCGCTAGGGTTACGGGAGGGGGTGGCTGCAGCTGGTTTTACCCGCCCGATCTGCGCGGACGACCGTCGGATTTGATCCGACGGCAACCAGCGAGCGGCGCCCCCCCAGCCTGCCGATGCGCCAGAGCAGAGCAGGCCGTTGGGCCAAAAGGGAGTGGCTGCGCCTCAGGCTCCGCGTCGCGCTCGCTGGGCGGGCCGTGGTCCGGCCACGCGGGCCGTTGGTTGGCCGCATGCGCTGCGCGTCGCCTGTGCGTGTTTTAAAAGGAAAATAGAAGCATGTTTTATGACTGTTTTTTTTTTGGGCAACGAAATTTTTGTTTAGAGAATAGATAAAGAAAAGAAATGCCTCTGAAAAGTAAAAAGTTCATGAATTTTTTATTCATGTTTTTCCGCTGCTAATAAATAAAAGTGCTCTTTTAAAAGTAAATAGAACTAAAGTGAAATTAATTTTAAGAGCATGTTAAAGTAATTATGATTTGTTATTGTTATAAAAGATGCATTTATTTCTATTTTTGCCCAACGGTGATATAGTTTTAATTGCATAAACCGTTGTATATTTAATTTTGACCAACGTTGGATTAATGCATGCAATTGTTGTTGTGATCTCACTTAATTGTGGTTTCAGGAGGTTTCCACTTGATGAGTTGCCTAAAAGAAGTTCCCACACTCCGAGGTGATAACTACACCGAATGGAGAAAGAAAGTTGATTTAGCCTTTGTCTGTGCTGAGGTGGACTGGGTTGTGGATACCCCACAGCCGGTCCAACCTCCAGAGCCAGTCAGAGATGCAAAAGACAATGATGCTGCATGGGAGAAAAAGAAAAAGGATCATGCTCCAGTGGAGATGTTATATTCCATCGAAAACCAAAAGTGGGTCAATGCAAAAAAAAAGTGCATGGCAATTATAAAGAATACAATTGAGAACGCCATTGTGGGCTCAATTGTAGAGTGCACTTCCGCAGGGGAGTTTCTTACAAAGATAAAGAGCCAGTTCACTGGTTCTTCAAAGATATATGCCACCCAGTTGTTAAAGCAACTGGTGACAGAAAACTACACATGCGGTGGTCATGGAATAAGAGAGCACATCCTCAGGATGAGCAACATGGCAGCTAAGCTTAAGCCCATGGATGAGGATTTGGAGCTCAAACCTGCGCTCCTGGTGCACCTGGTCATGGCTTCACTGCCAAAAGAGTTCGACACCTTTGTTGTCAACTACAATATGTCACCTGAAAAATGGGACATAGAAAAGACTATAGCCATGTGTGTCCAAGAAGAGGAAAGACTTAAAGCCTCACATGGTGGTTCTCTCAACTATGTGAAGGATCATAAGAAAAAGAATTACAATCAAAATAGCAAAGGTTCCCCTTCAAAGCCACATGGAAAAGCTCCCCATCAGCATCAGCAGAAGTCTCTTCCGTAGACAAAGATACATGTCTCCATTGTAAGCAGACTGGGCACTACAAGAAAGACTGCCCTGTTTGGCTAAAGTCAATAATGGCAAAGAGAGGTAACAACGTTGTTTCCTTTGTAAATGAATCCTTGTATACACAGTTTTCGAAATCTACTTGGTGGATTGACTCAGGAGCAACTGTTCATGTTGCAAATTCTTTACAGGGATTCCATTCGACGCGGACTACGCAAAGAAGCGAAAGATGCATTGAAGTTGCAAATGGAATTCAAGCAGAAGTTGAAGCTGTCGGTGACATCTCCTTGGAGTTAGCTGATGGATTCAAGCTTCTACTTAGAGATGTTTTATATGTTCCTTCATGTCATAGAAACTTGATTAGTGTTTCCTGTTTGGACAAAGATTGTTATGAATGTCATTTTGGACATGGCAAATGTGCCATATGGTTTAATAATACTCATGTGGGTGTTGCATTCCTACACGATGAGCTTTATTTATTATCACTCCGTGAAAAAGTGTATTCTGTGTGCAACGTGAATGAGCATGTTTCCGCATCGAATAAAGAACAAAAGAAAAGAAAGAGAACTCATGACTCATCGAAATTATGGCACTGTCGCTTGGGCCATATTTCCAAGGGGGGAATAGAAAGATTAGTCAAAAGTGAAATTCTTCCTCCGTTAGAGCTCTCAGACTTAGAACAATGCATAGATTGCATTAAAGGAAAGTATGTAAAACAAATCAAAAAGGGTGCAAACCGTAGCACAGGAACACTAGAAATCATTCACACTGACATTTCTGGACCATTTCCTGTGAAAAATGTGGATGGCTATGACTCGTTCATAACATTCACAGATGATTACTCCCGATATGGTTATATTTATCCAATAAAAGAAAGATCTGAAGCGTTGGATAAATTTAAGATATTCAAAGCTGAAGTTGAAAATCAGCATGATAAAAGAATAAAGATAGTAAGATCTGACCGTGGGGGGAGTACTACGGTCGGCACACTCCATATGGCCAAGTCCCTGGACCTTTTGCAAAGTTCTTGCAGGAGACTGGCATAGTAGCCCAGTATTCAATGCCGGGCGAGCCTCAGCAAAATGGAGTAGCTGAAAGGCGTAACCGTACTCTTATGGATATGGTGCGCAGCATGATGAGCTACTCCACCTTGCCATTGGGATTATGGATGGAGGTGCTTAAAACCGCCATTCACATTCTCAATAGAGTACCAAGCAAGTTGATGCCCAAAACACCGTACGAGTTGTGGACAGGAAGAGTGCCCTCCCTACAACACTTAAGGGTGTGGGGGAGCCCAGCTGAGGCCAAAATGTTTAATCCAAACATTGCAAAGTTAGATCCCAAAACAGTGAGTTGCCACTTCATTGGCTATCCAGACAGATCAAAGGGTTTTCGTTTCTACTGTCCAGACAGATATACAAAGTTTGTAGAAACAAGACATGCAGTCTTCTTAGAGGACGAAATGATGAGGGGGAGCATGGTAACTCGGAAAATTGATCTTGAGGAGAAGAGGGTGCATGCACCTAATCCTATGATTCAAGAGCCATTTTTCTCACTACCAGTTGCAACTCCACCCATGACAACTATGGGGGTAGACCCGGAACCTGTCCGTCAGGAGCCGACTGAACCCGTTGTTGAGCATGAAAGGGAGGTGCAGCAGCAAATTTTAGAAGAAGTGCCAGAAGTTGAGGCACAGAATGTGCCAGAAACTGAGGCCCTTAGAAGATCCAATAGAACAAGAAGATCAGCTATTTCTACTGATTATAAAGTTTATAACACAAAAATGGTTCATATGGAAGGTGATCCTACCACATATGAAGAAGCCATTAGAAGCCCTAACTCATCAAAATGGCTAGAGGCAATGGAAGATGAAATGAAATCGATGAGTTCCAAAGATGTTTGGGACTTAGAGGAAATACCTAAAGGAGTCAAAACTGTGGGCTGCAAATGGGTCTACAAAACAAAGTATGACCCAAATGGGAATGTAGAAAAGTATAAAGCCCGACTTGTGGCAAAAGGATTTACACAAAGAGAAGGGATAAACTACAATGAGACTTTTTCCCCAGTCTCATGTAAGGACTCCTTCAGAATCATAATGGCATTAGTTGCACATTTTGATTTAGAGTTACATCAAATGGATGTTAAGACGGCATTTCTGAATGGTGATTTAAAAGAAAAGGTCTACATGAAACAACCCAAGGGTTTTATCATGGAAGGCAAGGAAAATATGGGATGCCGCCTGAAGAAATCTATTTATGGATTAAGGCAAGCCTCTAGACAGTGGTATCTAAAGTTTAATCAGACGATTAAAATTTTTGGATTTAAAGAAAATATTGAGGATAACTGCATTTATGCAAGGTTTAAAAATGGGAAATATATTTTCCTAATCTTGTATGTGGATGATATCCTGCTTGCTAGCAGTGATGTTAGTCTACTACAAGAAACAAAGAAGTTCTTATCCTCAAATTTTGACATAACAGATCTTGGTGAAGCATCATATGTTTTGGGCATAGAAATTTACCGACATAGGAACAATGGAGTCTTAGGACTATCGCAGAAAGCATATTTAGAAAAGGTTCTTCAAAAGTATAATATGCATGCGAGTAAAGCCACACCTGCTCCTATAGTCAAGGGCGATAGTTTTGGGAAATTCCAATGTCTCAAGAACCAGTACGAGATCGATCAAATGAAAGCAGTACCATATGCTTCGGCTGTTGGAAGCTTACAGTATGCACAAGTGTGCACTCGCCCTGACTTAGCTTTTATCACCGGGGTACTCGGTAGATATCAAGAGAATCCAGGCATAGAGCACTGGAAGATGGTAAAGAAAGCATTGCGTTATGCGCAAGGCACGAAGGACTACATTCTAACATACAGGAGATGTGATTCCCTAGAGATAAAAGGGTATTCAGACGCAGATTTTGCGGGGGACAGAGATGACAGAAAATCCATGTCAGGATACGTATTCACTCTCGCTCGGGGAGCTATTTCGTGGAAAAGCTCCAAACAGTCGATAGTTGCATCATCCACGATGTATGCAGAATTCATAACATGCTTCGAGGCCACGGGGCAGGCGATATGGCTAAAGAAATTTATACCCGACTTGAAAGTGGTAGATTGTATTCACAAACCACTAAAGATGTACTGTGACAACCAGCCCGCAGTATTCTATGCTCACAACAACAAGTCGAGTAATGCTGCCAAAACAATAGAGATAAAGTATTATGTTGTGAAAGATAAAATCCAGGATCACACTATAAGTCTCGAGCATATAAGGACAAAGGATATGCTTGCGGATCCGCTTATGAAAGGCTTACCACCCAATGTGTTCAAGGAACACTTAGCCGGCATGGGTTTAAGGGAAAGCCTATGATTCCTGGATCATAAGAGGCCCAAAAGGAACAGAATTTGTTTCTAAACAAAACGTATGTCGTAGCTGTATGATTCTATCGGCGATTAAGCTGTGACGATGAAACATGCTCTATGTACCAATATGTGATGAAACAAATAAACTAGAAAGTATAAGGTTAAAAGTAAAGTTGAGATCAAGGGGGAGAATGTTAGGTTGATCTCCTCCCGTTCGAACCCAACGGGTCGAACGGGCCCCTCACTCGCGCCATGATCAGGGGCGCCCAACCCTCATATGGTTGGTGGGCCCCTGTGACCCGCACTATATTAACAGAGGTGGGGGGCCGGGGCACGCGACACGAAGTTCATCGCCGCCACAAACCCCACCGATATTCCCTACCGATCTAGGGTTAGTGCGGTGCTCACGGGAAGCAGCCACCACCTCGTCACCTCTCTGTCATCGCCGTCGTCACCATCCCACCATGGCCAACGGCGGGAGCTCCTCAGGCCAAGGTGAAGGTAGGACTACCGGAAGTCTCTAGCCTACTCCGATCTACAGTTCTATCAGTAACTAGTTCTTTTGTAATGGGTACTAACATTGCAGACTTAAGTAATATTTTGTCATGTCCGCCAAGATTATCAGTGGGTTGGTTGGTTTTTATCCTGATCTGTATTCACATAACCATGGAAAAAGCATCTGTCATCAAGTAATTCCTAGAAATGTTGAGTGCAGATAACCAGCATGGCAGTTCAAAAAGGATATTCATCTCCCGGTTTGTCTGTTAGCAGATTATCTTGTTATTTTCTAAGGATGGGTTCTGCACTTCAGCACCAAACCTGCTGAGTAGGTACATTTCCACGAGAGGATTATGCTAATTAAACCCAGCCAAAGCTAGACATGTATGTGTGCAGGGTATCTCGTATCTGGAGGCAAAGTCATGGCCTGTCACAGTTGCAGGCTGCGGCTGTAATCGCAAGCAACTATGGCGTTTGGGGAACACCAGCAGGGGAACGTACCTATGTGAGGGATGTCCACAATGACGCGCGGAGGAACCGATCCCGGGCACCGTCCCAAGATCGTGCGATGGAGAGAGGGACGCCAGGCGGCGCAGGGAGGCTGTGCCAATGGAGATCTTGGGGGCGGCCGTCGAATATATTGGGGCGGCAACCGAAGGCCGGGAGACGGATTGGCCGACCCTGTGCGACTGACGCGACGGCCGCCGGGCTGCTAGGGCCGCGAAAGAAGAATGACGAACTGCATGGCCGGCCCTATGCGACTGAGGTGATGACCGCCAAGCTGATAGGGCGGCGATAGAAGAATGATGAACTGCGTGAGAATGAGGGGCAAACCTACGAACTAAGATAGGGACAAATATTTTTTCAGGTGTGATTACTTACGTTATTAATCACTAGCAAACATGCCCTAGCGTTGCAATGGGAGAATAAGTGTCCATGCACTGAAAAATACATATTATATATACTAAAAAAGAAAGACCTAACAAAAATCGTTAAAGGGGTCCACCACGTGTTTCGGGACGCTAAGGTGGTAGGGAGCGATTGCCTGGCGATCGCGTCTCTACGCTAGGGTTAGGGTTCCGGCAGGCGGGGGTGACTTGACTCCGACGGTGTCCTGGGTGGTGACGGCGTTACCCTTTGGCATTGGCCGGTGATACTGTGTCCTCGTCGTCGAGCGGCGCTAATGGCGGGGACGACAGACGGGTAGTCAGATGGGAAATATGCAGCTACTCCGGGGAAAAACGTAACCAACTCATCGGCAACGGCGGCTACGCCGCGGGTGCGGAAGGAGGCTGGATCAGCTAGCGGGGGCTCCTCTAACTCTCCGCTAGAGAGCAAAACACCGGACCCAGCCGCGAGCCTCTCGGCGAGATTGGGAGGTATGGTGTTGATGGACAAGGAAGTTGAGGGCTTTATCTTTGAAGATCCAGATCCTGTTGTCCATAAGCATAGGCAGTGGTCGGCCGTGGGCAAGGTGTGCTCCCCCCGGCCGATGAAGATGTCAGTGTTGGAAAGGACTATGCCTAGGGCCTGGGGATTGCACCGAGAGGCGAAATTCAGTGAGATTGGCCCCAATACTATTATGGTACAATTCGGCGGTGAGGGCGACTAGAAGCATGTTCTAAACAACGGTCCATGGCAGTATGATTTTGCTGTTCTGGTGATGAATGATTATGAGGGGGATAAAAGACCTTCCGAGATGGTATTTGACAAGATCGATATATGGGTCAGAGTCACCGATCTTCCACCGGATAAGAGGACTGAGGCTTTCGGTAGGGCTCTAGGTAATTGGCTTGGGGAGATAGTGAAAGTTGATCTGAAAAATCTAACGAAACCGAATATGTCATCTGCATTCATGTTAGAATCCCCTAAGTAGGTGAACCTGTAACTTTTGGCCTGTTTTTGAGAGATGAATAGTGCATGACTATCGGATAATAATTCCAAATTAATTCCTAAATTAACTAAAACTGTTTAGAGATGCATTAGGTCACCCATGCATTGCATTTTGCCCTGTCATGCTCTGTGATTGCATTTGTATGTTGTGTATTTATTTGTTTCCTCCCCCTCTTCTCTCTGGTAGACCCCAAGACCGACGTTGCCCCTGATTTCGACTACCCCTCAGACGTCCAGCCTCTTCCAGCAGAGCTTTCAGGCAAGCAAGCCCCCATGATCCTTTCAATATCGTCCATTTCTTTCTCTCCCGTGCTTGCATTAGAATTTGCTACTGTTGTCCAAAAGCTCCTATTCTGATGCATAGCCTGTTTTTGTAACTGCTGTTGATACCTTACCTGCTATCCTAAATACTTAGTATAGGTTGGTTAGTGATCCATCAGTGGCCCCGCACCCTTGTTCGTGTTGCCATGCTTTGCTTCCGGATGCTCGATCAGTGTGGTCGACGTGCAGAGACCGACACATCACCGCACACCCCCTTAGTTGTACGACTCTATGGAGCTACTATCGAGTGCCGAGGGTGATACCTCCTACCTCACTCCTGATGACATCTCTATAGCGTAGCTAGTCGGTTGTGGGCTACCGAGGGTGATTGCTCTTTCACCACCTCCGATGATGCCTCTGTCGTGCAGCCCCTCAAGTGTGAACCCATCGAGGGTGATTCCTCCAAGTTCACCTTGACGGTTACATCGAGTGGGAATCCATCGAGGGTGATTCCTCGGATTTCCCCCTTGATGTTACGGACACACTGTTACCTTACACTGTTCCCCGTTTACTGTTACTGCGAGATTGAAGGGACAGGCGGTACCACCCCGGTAGAGGTGGACCTGAGTTCCCGACAGTGTCTGGATAAGTCGGGTTGACCAGGAGGGTACCCGCGAGATAATGACGTGGCACGACCGGGCAGGTAGAGACCGCCCCAGGAGAGGGATGGGCCTGGCCCTTGTCGTAAGTCCGCGAGACGGGGCGACAGGATCACTGATCGTCACCGCGAGCTCCCAACACACTAATGGGTTTGGATATGTGATCTGAGTAGGCCTCTGGCCTTTTCGCACTAACCACCACGCGAGAATAGTTATGGGCACTCGGCGTCGTATGATTCTCCCGAAAGTTCTGTCAGATGTCCAGTTCAGCATTGCGGCACGGCTGCGCCGGCGCCATCCAGGACAGAGGTGGTTCCTGGGTCTGCCCTGCGCGCAACGACCCTGAGCGCTTAGGACGATTGGCCCATGACCCCTTTGTGCTTAGGATGTAGACCGGCGGGGACCTCTCTGCGGAGCCTAGGTAGGACTACGGCGTGTCGAGCAGCCGAGGCCGGGCATGACCAGGAAAAGTGTGTCCGGCCAGAGTTAATCGAGCGTGTTGGGTAAGTTGGTGCACCCCTGCAGGGAAGTTATCTATTCGAATAGCCGTGTCCACGGTAACAGGACGCTCGGAGTTGTATCCCGATCTACTACAACTAGAACTGGATACATGTGACACTAAACTGATATGATGGCTCCGGGATCGCTTCCTCGCGGGGTAGACGAGGAATGATCTATGGGCGTTACTAATATATATTTGTTACTACATGTTATGTTATTCTACTCTCTTCTGTTGCTGCAAGATGCTAGTCTTCGATATGCTAGGCCTTCCCCTCTATTCTGGCATTTCTGCAGTAGATATAGCCCCTTCCCTTTGATACCGATGCATACTTAGCATAGATCTGATGTAAGTCTTGCGAGTACTTTGGATGAGTGCTCACGGTTGCTTTGCTACCATTTTTCCCCCTACCCGATTGCTGCGATCAGATGACGGAGCCCCGGAGTCAGCTGGTCCTGCCGATGACTACTACTACCTTGACGGAGCCTACTACTACGTGGAGACAGACGACTAGGATTAGTTTCGGAGGCTCCTAGGCAGGAGGCATGCGCCTCTTCGATCTAGTTGTCGTTGTTTTGCTCAGCCTTCTTAAGGCAACCTTGTCTAATTATGTCTATACTCAGATACTGATGCTTTCGCTGACTCTTGTGTAATCGAGCTTATGTATTCGAGCCCTTGAGGCCCCTGGCTTGTAATATAAAGCTTTTATTATTATTTTTTGTGTCTAGAGTTGTGTTGTGATATCTTCCCGTGAGTCCCTGGGCTTGATCGTTTACGTGTATGATTAGTGCACGATTGAGTCGGAGGAGTCACAAGTTGGTATCAGAGCCGACTGCCTGTAGGAAGCCCCTTTCCAACTCCTTGGCCGAAGTTGAGTCTAGTCTTTTACAATCTGTTTTACTAACCTTGTTGTGTGGCTTACGGGCCCACATCGCCAATGGTTGGATTTAGGATCTTTTATTCCTATTCCTTACTCTGGGATTCTGATCTCTCTTCTATTCGGGTTAAAGATTTTACTAACTCTAACATTAGGTTCTCGTGATCACATCAACCCGGAGAGCTGGATTATCTGCAATTATTCCTTTCCATGTATATCTTATGCTTCTCACACTATCATTTGACATTATTGAACTCCTTGAGCTTAAGGAGTAAATCGATAAATCACTCCGTAAGGATTTCATTCGTCCAAGTTCCTCTGCTTGGGGAGCACCTTCTCTATTTGTTAAGACGAAGGATGGTACGAATCGTTTGGTCCAAGATTACCGACCAATCAACCAGGCAACCATACAGAATAAGTACCCGCTTCCCCGGATCAATGGTCTGTACGATCAACTTGTTGGTTCCTCCGTATTCTCTAAACTTGATCTGAGGTTGGGTTACCATCAGATCCGAGTTCGTGAAGAGGATATTCCGAAGACCGCTTTCGTTACTCGATATGGCTTATACGAGTACACCGTCATGTCTTTCGGCTTAACCAATGCTCCAGCAACGTTCTCTCGATTGATGAACTATATCTTCATGGAATACCTCGACAAGTTCGTCGTGGTTTATCTGGATGATATCCTTGTGTATTCCAAGAATAAGGAAGAACATGCTGAACATCTTCGTCTTGTTCTGGAAAAGCTTCGAGAACATCAGCTACATGCCAAATATTCCAAGTGTGAATTCTGGTTATCTGAAGTGACCTATCTTGGTCATGTGATTTCCAAAGATGGTATTGCTGTCAACCCAGAACGAGTTCAGGCTATTCTTGACTGGGCTCCCCCAAAGAATGTTAACCAAGTGAGAAGTTTTCTCGGACTCGCCAGCTATTGTCGCCGTTTTGTCGAGAACTTCTCTAAGATTGCCAAGCCTCTGACTAATCTGCTTCACAAAGGCGTTAAGTTTGAGTGGACAGAAAAATGTCAGGAAAGTTTCCAGACACTCAAAAATAAGTTGACATCTGCCCCAGTGCTTGCTCCTCCGGATTCTCGTAAGGAATTCGTCATTTATTGCGACGCATCTCGTCAAGGATTAGGCTGTATCCTAATGCAAGAGCGCAAAGTGATTGCTTATGGCTCTCGATAGTTGCGTCCTCATGAAGAGAACTACCCAGTTCATGATCTCAAACTTGCTGCAGTTATATATGCACTGAAGTTGTGGCGACATTACCTCCTCGGTAATCGTTGCGAGATCTACACTGATCATCAAAGTCTGAAGTATTTGTTTACTCAGCCGGATCTGAATCTCCGCCAGCAACGATGGTTGGAAACAATTACAGACTACGACTGCGGTATTTCATATACCCCTGGTAAGGCTAATGTTATGGCCGATGCTTTGAGTCGCAAGTCTTATTGCAACAACCTCATGGTTCAGCAAGATCAACCTCTTCTTTGTGAAGAATTCCGTAAATTGAACCTTCATATGGTTCCACAGGGTTCTCTCAATACCCTTGTCTTGGAACAACTCTCGAGAAAGCTATCAAGTCTGCGCAAGCAAAAGACACTGAAGTTGATCAGATGAAAAGGGATCTTGTCTTTGAAAAAGCCAGAGATTTCTCGCTTGCTAAAGATGGAACCTTGTACTTCAGAGATCGCCTTGTGGTACCCCGGTTTGAACTTATGACAGATAAAGTTATGAAGGAAGCACATGATACACCTCTGTCTATTCATCCGGGTAGTACCAAGATGTATCACGACATCCGTCAAAGGTACTGGTGGTCTAAAATGAAGCAAGACATTGCTCGCTATGTTGCTGAATGTGACATTTGCCGTCGCGTCAAGGCAGAACATCAAAAACCTGCTGGAATTCTGCAACCGCTCCCTATTCCTCAGTGGAAGTGGGACAAGGTTCAAATGGATCTTATCACTGGCCTGCCCCGGTCACAAGGGTCACGATGCTATTCTTGTCGTCGTTGATCAGTTCTCCAAAGTTGCACACTTTCTGCCAGTCAAGGAAACGATCACTGCTAGTCAGTTAGCAGATTTGTATATCTCCAGAATTGTATCACTCCACGGTATTCTGAAGGAGATTAGTTCAGACCGTGGCAGCCTCTTCACCTCAAAGTTCTGGGAAAGTTTCCAAGAAGTTATGGGAACTCATATAACCTGGAGCATAGCTTATCACCCCCAGTCCCAAGGGCAAGTTGAACGAGTTAACCAAGTGCTTGAAGATATGCTACATGCTTGTGTCATCTCATTTGGCAAGAAGTGGGAAGAATCTCTCCCGTATGCTGAATTCTCTTACAACAACAGCTATCAAGCTAGCTTGAAGATGGCACCCTTCGAGGTACTATATGGACATAAGTGTCGAACCCCTCTGAATTGGTCAGAAACTGGGGAACGACCGCTCATTGGTCCGGATATTATCCAACAAGCTGAAGAGCAAGTCCGTATTGTCCGGGAAAATCTCAAGGCGGCCCAGTCCCGCCAGAAGAGCAACTATGATCGTAAACATTGGGGATCGATCTATCATCCTGGTGAACAAGCTTATCTGCGTGTCACTCCTATGAAGGGCACTCATCGTTTTGGGATCAAGGGCAAGTTAGCTCCTCGCTACATTGGTCCCTTCCGCATTCTCGCCAGACGTGGATGGGTGGCTTATAAATTGGAATTGCCACCGCAGTTTTCTCACATCCATGATGTCTTCCATGTGTCGCAACTTCGTCGTTGCTTCAAGGATCCGCACCGTACAGTGGATCATGAGATGCTCGAATTGCAAGATGATCTCTCTTATAAGGAGCATCCAATCCGCATTCTAGATCAAGCTGAATGTCGGACCTATCAGAAGGCAACCAAGTTCCTTAAAGTGCAGTGGTCGACTCACACTGAAGGTGAAGCCACTTGGGAACGTGAAGATCGTCTACGGGAAGAATACCCCGACCTTTTCCCTTCTACCTCCTGAATTCTAGGGACGAGAATTTCTTTTAGAGGAGGAGAATTGTAACACCCCTGAGTAAATGAGCTACAGTGATCTTCATGTTAATGCTAAGCTACTTTGTTTTGCAAAGAATGATCACAGTAGAATCATATCTCATTTCAAACTCCTTCACTGATTTCAAATTCCATTTGCAAGTGAAAGTTGAAGTTGCACAAAAGTTGCTACAAAATAGTTCATCTTTTTGCAAAAATTCCATAACAATTGTTTGTTAAGGAAAACAACATCACCTCTAAGCTAAGATGGGCTATAGCAATTAAATCAGTGCTATTTCAGCATTTAACAATGCCATTTTAATTGTGAAAAATCCATTTGGATTCAGTTGCCCCTCAAACTTTTTGTGGCAGTGCCAAATATTACTAGGATTTATGTGGCCTAGTCCCACATTTTTCTAAAGCCATTTGGTATCCCAGATAATTTCCTAACTACCTCTGTTTTAAATTTAAAAGGGAAAACAAAAAAAAGTAAAAAGAAAAAGGGCTTACCTGGCCTCTGGCCTAAGGCCCGAGCCGGCCCAGGCCAACTCCCCTCCTCCTACCTGCTCCCGCCGCCATGTCAGCGCGTCCATGGCCGCGCGCACGCTCTCTGGCCGAACGGCGACACACCGACGCCACAGGGCTCCGGGAGGATAAGGGCGACTTCACCCACTTCCCCTGGACGCCCTCCGCCACTCCTCCATCCTTCTCCCTCGCTCGTTCTCTCCTCTCCACCATGCCCGAGCGACACCGACGGCATGGCGTCACCGTAGCCGTGGCCACCATGCCCTCCTCGCGGCCTCACCGTGTCCGTCTGCCTCGCCGTTGACCGCCTCATCCTCTGGTGCAATCCGTTGGAGTCGAGGAGCCCTGCAGCACCGGATCACCATCGTCGTCCTCCTCGGATCACCGCAGCTCCGCCACTCCGATTCGTGCCCTCTGCTGCTACTAACCTGTCGACGGGACCTCTTGTGCCCTCAAGGTGAGCCACCGCACGATAGCCCTCTCCCTCCGGTGCTTTTAGGCCGCCGTAGCTAGCTATCCACATTGCCGCGCCATGGCCGAAGCTCTTCTTCCGCCATTGAGCTCGCTGCGGTCGAGCTCGTCCGCCCCAAGCTCAACCGCCGCCACCATCGCGTTCCTAGAGGTCCGTAGAGGCCGTCAGCGTCGATAGTTTACTCGAACGCGTCGCGAAGCCGTGGTTTCTAAGAGGCCTGAACTCTGGCAGCCGCCGCGAGCTCGTTTCCGGCGAGCATCGACCACCCCAGCTCGTGTGATTGCCGCCATTGGATGCGGCGTGCTCTCCTCGTTTGAACGCGAGTCACAGTGCTCGTTTTGGCCCTCTGTAGCGAAAACCCGATGTCGGCCGGGGCTCACCGCCGCGAAATCGGGTCGCTGGAGCTCCTCCGGCGCCGCCCGCCGATGTGGCATGGCCTGGGGCCCACCTGGGTCACTGCCAGTGGGCCATGTGGCCCCAGTTGACTGCGTTGACCATGGTCAACGTGCTGACTATGCACCGCTGACTCTGACATGTGGCCCCTACCCGCTAAATTAATCAGGTTTTCTAAATTAACCTAATCTTTTAATTAGTTAGTCACTGACAGTGGGGTCCCACAGAACTAATTAACTCAGTTAGTTAAATCAGTTAGCTATTGTGTATGAGAGGAGGGCCCCACCTGTCAGTTTGACCAGTCAGTGGTCAGCCCAGTTAACTGCTGACTGGGTATTGACTGGGCCCCCTGGCCCCACTTGTCATCCACTGTGGCTAGCCCACAGTGGGTTTAAAAGGTCCCAGCACTGTTCATTTTCGAAATTAAAGTAATTCCAAGATTTTCACAAAATGTTTAAAACTTTAGAAATTCGTAGAAATTCAACCGTAAGTCAGATGAAAATGTTTTCTATATAAAAATGATCAGAAAAATCTAACGAATCCGAATATGTCATCTGCATTCATGTTAGAATCCCTTACGTAGGTGAACCTGTAACTTTTGGCCTGTTTCTGAGAGATGAATAGTGCATGACTACCGGATAATAATTCCAAATTAATTCCTAAATTAACTAAAACTGTTTAGAGATGCATTAGGTCACCCATGCATTGCATTTTGCCCTGTCATGCTCTGTGATTGCATTTGTATGTTGTGTATTTATTTGTTTCCTCCCCCTCTTCTCTCCGATAGACCCCGAGACCGACGTTGCCCCTGAGTTCGACTACCCCTCAGACGTACAGCCTCTTCCAGCAGAGCTTTCAGGCAAGCAAACCCCCTTGATTCTTTCAATATCGCCCATTTCTTTCTCTCCCGTGCTTGCATTTGAATTTGCTACTGTTATCCGAAAGCTCATATTCTGATGCATAGCCAGTTTTTGTAACTGCTGTTGATACCTTACCTGCTTTCCTAAATGCTTAGTATAGGTTGGTTAGTGATCCATCAGTGGCCCCGCACCCTTGTCCGTGTTGCCATGCTTTGCTTCCGGATGCTCGATCAGTGTGGTCGACGTGCAGAGACCGACACATCACCGCACACCCCCTTAGTTGTATGACTCTACAGAGCTACTATCGAGTGCCGAGGGTGATACCTCCTACCTCACTCCTGATGATATCTTTGTAGCGTAGCTAGTCGGTTGTGGGTTATCGAGGGTGATTCCTCTTTCACCACCTCCGATGATGCCTCTGTCGTGCAGCCCCTCAAGTGTGAACCCATCGAGGGTGATTCCTCCAAGTTCACCTTGACGGTTACATCGAGTGGGAATCCATCGAGGGTGATTCCTCGGATTTCCCCCTTGATGTTACGGACACACTGTTACCTTACACTGTTCCCCGTTTACTGTTACTGCGAGACTGAAGGGACAGGCGGTACCACCCCGGTAGAGGTGGACCTGAGTTCCCGATAGTGTCTGGATAAGTCGGATTGACCAGGAGGGTACCCGCGAGATAATGACGCGGCACGACCGGGCAGGCAGAGACCGCCCTAGGAGAGGGATGGTGTAACATCCCCAGATCTTAAGCCTGTCGTTAAGCCAATTAACTTGCCATGTTATTGTGATTAATAAGCCTAAATGCAATTAAGAAATAATCCAACTCCAAATCAAAATTCAAATAGCAAGTGAATTTAGAAAAGTTCCAAACTTGCATACAAAATAGTTCATATTTTTGCAAATAATCCATAGATAATTATGGCTCAGGAAAACAATATCACTTGTTTGCTCATTTGGGAGCTAGCTCCAAAAATAGTACCCAAATCAGCCTCTTTTAATCCATTTTCAATTAAACAAAATTCAAATAAAGTCTTCTTGATTCCAAATCTTTTTGTGTCAGTGCTAAATAATGCGCAGTATTTATGTGGCAAGGTTACACATTTTGCAAAAGTCATTTGATATAAGTGTTAAATGCAAAGCAACAAAGAAAATAATAAACAGAAAAGAAAAAGAAAAACATAGAAGAACTACTGTGTAACTGGGCTCTAGTGCAACAGTGCACTGTGGCCCAGCCCGCAACCGGCCTTTCTCGTACCTCGTAACAGAGGAAGAGGCAGGGCATGGCGTGGCAGCCATCCAGCCGCCGCTGGCGCTGTGTCGACCATCTAGCGACACCCCCGAGATGGATAAGACCCTCCCCGATGCGATGGACGAACCCTAATCCTCTCATTCCCCTCCCTCGCGCCTCTCTGTCGATTTATGACTCGTACCCAAACCGTTGCCGTCGCGCCGTCGTCGTCGTCGCAACCACCGGCCTCCCCTCGTCATGCCAAGATGTCCTGGAGCTTCCCCATCGACGTCTCCTTCGCCCTCGTCTGCCGGTTCGAGCTCGGACGCCCTGCTACCTCGCCATCGCGTTGTCTTCTCCGCATGGCCGCCACATCTCGACGACGGGCTCGTCGCGTTCCGGCCACCCCGCGCTCCCTAACCTTGTCCATGAGCTCTGCGGTGAGCTCCTCTTCCGATTCCCCTCGACCCCGGATTTGATCTGTTTCTTTTATGCCGTTGCACGCCATGGCCGGAGCCGAGCTCCCGTGTACGTGCTGCTGTTGCGTTCCTGCTGCTCCTCGCACTGCTGCTGCTCTCTACTGCAGCTGTTGCTCGCGCTGCCGCTGCCGCTCTGCTGCTGCCGCATTGCTGCTCCTCTGCTAGCCGCTGCTCCTTTGCTAGCTGCTGCTTATGTTGCTGGTCCTAGCCGCTGCTGCTCCTGGCTGCTCGCCGCCGCTGCTGTTGCTGCGGCTCCCGGCACTGTCGCTGCCTCCTGCCACTTGCCTCCACCGCTTGCTGCTTCTTGACTGCTGCAGCTGCTGTCGGCCATGGGCAGGGCCATGGCCGAGAGTGTGTGAGTGTGTGTTGTGTGTGTGTGTTGTGCGTGTGTGCTGTGTGTGTGTGTGTGTGTGTTAATTAGGACTAGGTTTAGTTTAGGGTAGATTTAGTATTAGATTAGTCTAATAGAAATGACATGTGGGACCCCCCAAACACTGTTCACTTTGACCAGTCAGATTGACTTGGTCAATTCGGATTAATTAAATATAATAATTCCTGAAATTCCTGAATATTGATAAAACTTTGAAAAATCATATAAAATAAACCATAGCTCGGATGAAAATAATTTATATATGAAAAATGATCAGAAAAATATAACGAATCTGTTTATACCACCCACATACCTACCACATTCCTCTAACATGATGAACATGGAACTTTCCCCTCCGGATCGTCTGTCCGATAATCACCCGGAGCTGGGAAAATATTCGCGGATATTTTCCCTCTCCGCCTAAAATACTTAGTGATGCATTAGAGCACCCCTAGCATAGCATACTGCCTTGTCATGTATCTGTGTTGCATTGTTGCCGTGTATTTATTGTTTCTTCCCCCTCCTTCTCTCCCGATAGACCCCGAGACTGCCGACGACACTGCAAAGTATGACTATGTCGTCGACGACCAGACCCCTTCAGCAGAGCTTCTAGGCAAGCAAAACCCCCTTGATCATCAGATATCGCCCATTCTTTCTCTCTTATGCTTGCATTAATATTGCTTCTGTTGTTGCTCCGATAGCTCCTATTCTGATGCATAGCCTGTTTTCGTCGCCTGCTGTTGATACCTACCTGTTGTCCCATGATGCTTAGTTAGTAATGCTATTGATTCATCTGTGGCCCTTCAACCTTGTCTGTTTGCCATGCTTGATATCGGGCCATGATCAATCTGGGTGATGATCACGGAAATGTTTACATATTGCAATATTTAAACTAGTAAAGTCGGCCTGGCCCCAAGGGTACCCGTGAGAGAATAATATTAAAGACGGGTCGGCTCCAAGAGCACCCGCGCGTCATGTGTTACCAAGTCGGAGCGACAGGAACCCTGTTCGTCTCTGCGAGTTACTAAATACGCCTAACGGATTTGGGTATTTGATCTGAGTAGGCCGCTGGCCTATACGCACTACCACCACGTGGGATAATGGTTTAATGGGGCCCTCTACGTCGTATGTATCAGCCGAAAGCTCTTCAGATGTCGCAGCTCAGAGATGCGGGCTGACCGTTGGGGTGGGCTGGTTACGTCACTGGTGTATTCAGTGTCGTGCCTGGGCCCTGACCAGCCACGTAATGTGCAGGAGTGCAAAGGGCGATGACCCAAGACCCCTTCGCACTTAGGATTTAGATCAGCGTGTTGACCTCTCTGCTGAGCGTAGGTAGGACTGCGTCGTGTCGATCACCCGAGGCCGGGCATTACCCAGAAAGTGTGTCCGGCCAGATGTGATCGAGCGTGTTGGGTAACAGTAGTGCACCCCTGCAGGGAAGTTATCTATTCGAATAGCCGTGTCCACGGTAACAGGACGCTCGGAGTTGTATCCTGATCTGCTACAACTACAAATGGATACTATAACACTGTTAAACTGATACTATTGCTCTCCGGATCACTTTCTCACAGGGTAGACGAGGAAGGATCCCAGGGCTTTACTAAAATTTGATTGATTATATATTATCTTGTTCTACTCTCTTCTGATGCTGCAAGATTGCTTCAAGATGTTAGTCTTCGATAGGCTAGGCTTCTCCCCCTCTATTCTGGCATTCTGCAGTTCAGTCCAAAGATATAGCCCCATTCCTTTGATACCGATGCATACGTAGTATAGTTCTTGTTGGGGAACGTTGCATGGGAAACAAAAATTTTCCTACGCACACACAAGATCTATCCATGGTGATGAGCATCTACGACAGGGAGAGTGAATCTACATACCCTTGTAGATCGCTAAGCGGAAGCGTTAATAAACGCGGTTGATGTAGTCGAACGTCTTCGCGATCCAAATCGCCGAGCGTCCCGCGATCCAATCACGATCCTTCCGATCTAGTGCCGAACGGACGGCACCTCCGCGTTCAACACACGTACGGCTTGATGACGCCTTCACCTCCTCGATCCAGCGAGCGATGGTGAAGTAGTGGTTGAGTTCCAGCAGCACGACGGCGTGGTGATGGTGGTGAGGAACAATCTCTGCAGGGCTTCGCCAAGCACTACGGAGATTATGACGGAGGAACTAGAGGGCTAGGGTTGCCGGCACACGGCTTGGGAAATCCTGATGTATCTCGTGTGCTAGCCCTGCCCCTCTATTTATATGTTGAGCCTTGGGGTCTAAACTTGGAGTAAAAGCCTCCTCTAGGTCGGTTTTGCCCGCACAAGGTCGGTTTGGCCCGCAGGGAAAGAGTCCAACTCGGATCCCTGCCGAACCGTGCACAGCCGCACACAAGCGGTAGTACCGCTTCACACAAGCGGTAGTACCGCTTGGGCGGTAGTACCGCTTCACACAAGCGGTAGTACCGCTCGGGCGGTAGTACCGCTTCACCAAGCGGTAGTACCGCTTACGCGGCAGCAAAACTACTTTTGCACTTTCCAATACCTTGTGGGCTTTATCCCTTTGGCTCATATAAAGTGTTGCTGCACCCGAACACTTCGGTAAACATCCGGAATCCCTTCCGGTGAACTCCGGAACCCTTCCAGAGATCAAAACACTATTATCACATATATCAATCTTTACCTCCGGACTATTCCGGAGATCCTCGTCATGTCCGGGATCTTATCCGAGACTTCCGAACAACTTTCGGTCACCAACATAATAACTCAATTATACTAATCGTCACCAAACGTTAAGTGTGTAGACCCTGCGGGTTCGAGAACTATGTAGACATGACCGAGACACCTCTACGGCCAATAACCAATAGCGGGACCTGGATGCCCATATTGGCTCCTACATATTCTACGAAGATCTTTATCGGTCGAACCTCTATGTCAAGGATTCAGTTAATCCCGTATGCTGTTCCCTTTGTTCTTCGGTATGTTACTTGCCCGAGATTCGATCGTCGGTATCACTATACCTAGTTCAATCTCGTTACCGGCAAGTCTCTTTACTCGTTCCGTAATACAAGATCTCGTGGCTAACACTTTAGTCACATTGCTTGCAAGGCTCATTGTGATGTTGTATTACCGAGTGGGCCCTGAGATACCTCTCCGTCATACGGAGTAACAAATCCCAGTCTTGATCCATGCCAACCCAACAGACACCCTCGGAGATACCTGTAGAGCACCTTTATAGTCACCCAGTTACGTTGCGACGTTTGATACACACAAGGTATTCCTCCGGTGTTAGTGAGTTGCATGATCTCATGGTCAAAGGAACAGATACTTGACATGCAGAAAACAATAGCAATAAACTGACACGATCAAATGCTACGTTTACAGTTTGGGTCTTGTCCATCACATCATTCTCCTAATGATGTGATCCCGTTATCAAATGACATCTCATGTCAATGGCTAGGAAACCTTAACCATCTTTGATCAACGAGCTAGTCAACTAGAGGCTTACTAGGGACACAGTGTTGTCTATGTACCCACACATGTATTCGAGTTTCCAATCAATACAATTATAGCATGGATAATAAACGATTATCATGAACAAGGAAATATAATAATAACCAATTTATTATTGCCTCTAGGGCATATTTCCAACAGTCTCCCACTTGCACTAGAGTCAATAATCTAGTTCACATCACTATGTGATTTACATTGTAATGAATCGAACACCCATGCAGTTCTGGTGTTGTTCATGTTTAGCCCTTGGAAGAGGTTTAGTCATCGGATCTGCAACATTTAGATCCGTGTGTACTTTGCAAATATTTATGTCGTCCTCCTTGATGTAATCGCGGATGGAATTGAAACGTCGTTTTATGTGTCTGGTCCTCTTGTGAAATCTTGGTTCCTTGGCTAGAGCAATGGCACCAGTGTTATCACAAAACAGAGTCATTGGGTTAAGCGCACTAGGCACTACTCCAAGATCTGTCATGAACTCCTTCATCCAGACACCTTCCTTCGCCGCCTCCGAGGCTACGATGTACTCCGCTTCGCATGTAGAATCTGCTACCACGCTTTGCTTGGAACTGCACCAGCTAACCGCACCCCCATTAAGAATAAATACGTATCCGGTTTGCGACTTAGAGTCATCCGGATCAGTGTCAAAGCTTGCATCGACGTAACCCTTTACGACGAGCTCTTGATCACCTCCATAAACGAGAAACATGTCCTTAGTCCTTTTCAGGTACTTCAGGATATTCTTGACCGCCGTCCAGTGTTCCATTCCTGGATCACTTTGAAACCTTCCGACCATACTTATGGCAAGGCTGACATCGGGTCTTGTGCACAGCATTGCATACATGATAGAGCCTATGGCTGAAGCATAGGGGATGACACTCATCTTTTCTCTATCTTCTGCAGTCACTGGGCATTGAGTCTTACTCAACTTCACACCTTGCAATACAGGCAAGAACCCCTTCTTGGACTGATCCATTTTGAACTTCTTCAAAACTTTGTCAAGGTATGTGCTTTGTGAAAGTCCTATTAAGCGTCTCGATCTATCTCTATAGATCTTGATGCCTAATATGAAAGCAGCTTCTCCTAGGTCCTTCATTGAAAAACTCTTGTTCAAATATTCCTTTACGCTTTCCAGCATTTCTATATTGTTTCCAATCAGCAATATGTCATCCACATATAATATTAGAAACGCTATAGAGCTCCCACTCACTTTCTTGTAAATACAAGCTTCTCCGTAAACTTGTATAAACTCGAACGCTTTGATCACTTCATCAAAGCGAAGATTCCAACTCCGAGATGCTTGCACCAGTCCATAAATGGATCGCTGGAGTTTGCAAACTTTGTCAGCATTCTCTGGATCGACAAAACCTTCTGGCTGCATCATATACAACTCTTCCTTAAGGTAACCGTTAAGGAACGCTGTTTTGACATCCATCTGCCAAATTTCATAATCGAAAAAGGCAGCTATTGCTAACATGATTCTGACGGACTTAAGCATCGCTACGGGTGAGAAGGTCTCATCGTAGTCAACTCCTTGAACTTGTGAAAAACCCTTTGCCACAAGTCGAGCTTTATAGACGGTGACATTACCGTCCGCGTCCGTCTTCCTCTTAAAGATCCATTTGTTCTGAATGGCCTTACGCCCTTCAGGTAATACTTCCAAAGTCCATACTTTGTTTTCATACATGGATCCCATCTCGGATTTCATGGCCTCTAACCACTTCTCGGAATCCGGGCCCATCATCGCTTCTCCATAGCTCGTAGGTTCATCGTTGTTTAACAACATGACCTCTAAGACAGGGTTGCCGTACCACTCAGGAGTAGTACGCGTCCTTGTCGACCTACGAGGTTCGATAGCAACTTGATCCAAAGCTTCATGATCATCATCATTAACTTCCTCTTCAGCTAATGTAGGCTCCACAGAAACAACTTTCTGCGCTGCGCTACTCTCAGGTTGAAGTAAAGGTTCAATAACCTCATCAAGTTCTATCTTCCTCCCACTCAATTCTTTCGAGAGAAACTCTTTCTCAAGAAATGTTCCGTTTTTAGCGACAAACACTTTGCCTTCGGATCTGAGGTAGAAGGTATACCCAACTGTCTCTTTTGGGTATCCTATGAAGACGCATTTCTCCGCTTTGGGTTCCAGCTTTTCAGGCTGAAGCTTTTTGACATAAGCATCACATCCCCAAACTTTAAGAAACGACAGCTTTGGCTTCTTGCCAAACCAAAGTTCATATGGCGTCGTCTCAACGGATTTCGATGGTGCCCTATTTAAAGTGAATGCAGCTGTCTCTAATGCATAACCCCAAAACGATAGTGGCAAATCAGCAAGAGACATCATAGATCGCACCATATTTCCAATAAAGTTCGATTACGACGTTCGGACACACCATTACGCTGTGGTGTTCCAGGCGGTGTCAGTTGTGAAACAATTCCACATTGTCTTAAGTGACTGCCAAACTCATAACTCAGATATTCTCCTCCTCGATCAGATCGTAGGAATTTAATCTTCTTGTTACGATGATACTCAACTTCACTCTGAAATTGTTTGAAATGTTTCAGACTTGTGTTTCATTAAGTAAATATACCCATATCTACTTAAGTCATCAGTGAAGGTGAGAAAGTAACGATAACCACCGCGCGCCTCAATACTCATTGGACCGCACACATCAGTATGTATGATTTCCAATAAGTCACTTGCCCGTTCCATTATTCCAGAGAACGGCGTTTTAGTCATCTTGCCCATGAGGCATGGCTCACATGTGTCAAGTGATTCAAAATCAAGTGACTCCAAAAGTCCATCAGCATGGAGCTTCCTCATGCGTTTTACGCCAATATGACCTAAACGGCAGTGCCACAAGAAAGTGGTATTATCATTATCAATTCTACATCTTTTGGCATCAATGTTATGAACATGTGTATTATTACTATCGAGATTCAATAAGAATAAACCCCTCACATTGGGTGCATGACCATAAAAGATATTACTCATATAAATAGAACAACCATTATTCTCTGATTTAAATGAGTAACCGTCTCGCAATAAACAAGATCCAGATATAATGTTCATGCTTAACGCAGGCACCAAATAACACTTATTTAGGTTCATCACTAATCCCGACGGTAATCGAAGAGCGAGCGTGCCGACGGCGATCACATCAACCTTGGAACCATTTCCCACGCGCATCGTCACTTCGTCCTTTGCCAGCCTCCGTCTATTCCGCAGTTCCTGTTTTGAGTTGCAAATATGAGCAACCGCACCGGTATCAAATACCCAGGCACTACAACGAGAGTTGGTAAGGTACACATCAATAACATGTATATCATATATACCTTGTTTGTTGTTGGCCGCCTTCTTGTCAGCCAAATACTTGGGGCAATTCCGCTTCCAGTGTCCAGTTCCCTTGCAATGAAAACACACAGTTTCTGGTTTGGGTCCAGCCTTGGGTTTCTTCACGAGAGGAGCAACTGCTTTGCCACTCTTCTTGGAGTTACCCTTCTTACCCTTGCCATTTTTCTTGAAACTAGTGGTTTTATTGACCATCAACACTTGATGCTCCTTCTGAATTTCAGACTCAGCGGCTTTCAGCATCGCAAACAGCTCGGCGACTGACTTGTTCATCCCGTGCATGTTATAGTTCAACACGAAGCTCTTGTAGCTAGGTGGCAATGATTGAAGAACTCTGTCAGTGATAGCCTCTGGCGGAAGGGGCATCCCTAACTCAGCCAGACGGGTGGAGTACCCAGACATTCTGAGCACGTGATCACTGATAGACCCGTTCTCCTCCATCTTGCAAGCATAGAATTTATCGGAGATCTCATATCTCTCGATCCGGGCATTCTTCTGAAAGATAAACTTCAACTCCTGGAACATCTCATATTCTCCATGACGTTCAAAACGTCTTTGAAGTCCCGATTCTAAGCCATACAACATTGCACATTGAACTATTGAGTAATCATCAGAACGAGCCTGCCAGGCGTTCACAACGTCTAGAGACTCAACTGGAGCGGGTGGATCACCAAGCGGTGCATCAAGGACATAAGCCTTCTGGGAAGCCGTAAGGATAATCCTTAGATTACGGGCCCAGTCCACAAAGTTACTTCCATCATCTTTCAACTTAGCTTTCTCTAGGAACGCATTAAAATTCAGGGGTGCTACTGCGCGAGCCATGATCTACAACATAAATATAGCAAAGACAACTTAGACTATTGTTCTAGATAATGAGTTTAGTTAATCATATTACTTAAAAAACTCCCACTCAAATTGACATCCCTCCGATCATTCGAGTGTAACATGATCCAAATCCACCAACTCAAGTCCGATCATCACGTGAGTTGAGGTGGTTTCAATGGTGAACATCTTCATGTTGATCATATCTACTATATGACTCATGTTCGACCTTTCGGTCTCTTGTGTTCCGAGGCCATGTCTGTACATGCTAGGCTCGTCAAGTTTAACCCGAGTGTTCCGCACGTGTAACATGGCTTACACCCGTTGTATGCGAACGTAGAGTCTATCACACCCGATCGTCACGGCGTGTCTCGAAACGACGAACTTTCGCAACGGTGCACACTTGGGGAGAACACAATTTTATCTTGAAATTTAAGTGAGGGATCACCTTATAATGCTACCGTCGTCCTAAGCAAAATAAGATGCATAAAAGGATTAACATCACATGCAAATCATAAGTGACATGATATGGCCATGAACTTGTGCTTTTGATCTCCATCTCCAAAGCACCGGCATGATCTCCATCGTCACCGGCATGACACCATGATCTCCATCATCTTGATCTCCATCAACGTGTCGCCATAAGGTTGTCGCGCCGACTGTTGCTTCCACGACTATTGCTAACGTTTAGCGATAAAGTAAAGCATTACATAGCGCTTAATGATTGACACGCAGGTCATACAATAATTAAAGACAACTCTATGGCTCCTGCCAGTTGCCATATTCATCGACATGCAAGTCGTGATATTCTATACAACACATGATCATCTCATACATCACATATATCTCATCATGTAATTGGCCATATCACATCACAACATACCCTGCAAAAACAAGTTAGACGTCCTCTAATTGTTGTTGCAAATTTTACGTGGCTGCTATGGGTTTGCAAGAACCGTTCTTACCTACGCAAAACCACAACGTGGTGTAGTGATTGCTTTTTGATCTTCTAAAAGAACCCTCTTCATTGAAATCGATTCAACTAAAGTGAGAGAGACAGACACCCGCTAGCCATCTTTATGCAACGAAGTTACATGTTAGTTGAAGGAACCTGTCTCGCGTAAGTGTACGCGTAATGTCGGTCCGGGCCGCTTCATCTCACAGTACCGCCGAATCAAATATCAACTAGTAACGGCAAGCAATATGTATACACCTACGCCCACAACTCGTTTGTGTTCTACTCGAGATCTCATCTACGCATAGACCTAGCTCTGATACCACTGTTGGGGAACGTTGCATGGGAAACAAAAATTTTCCTACGCACACACAAGATCTATCCATGGTGATGAGCATCTACGACAGGGAGAGTGAATCTACATACCCTTGTAGATCGCTAAGCGGAAGCGTTAATAAACGCGGTTGATGTAGTCGAACGTCTTCGCGATCCAAATCGCCGAGCGTCCCGCGATCCAATCACGATCCTTCCGATCTAGTGCCGAACGGACGGCACCTCCGCGTTCAACACACGTACGGCTTGATGACGCCTTCACCTCCTCGATCCAGCGAGCGATGGTGAAGTAGTGGTTGAGTTCCAGCAGCACGACGGCGTGGTGATGGTGGTGAGGAACAATCTCTGCAGGGCTTCGCCAAGCACTACGGAGATTATGACGGAGGAACTAGAGGGCTAGGGTTGCCGGCACACGGCTTGGGAAATCCTGATGTATCTCGTGTGCTAGCCCTGCCCCTCTATTTATATGTTGAGCCTTGGGGTCTAAACTTGGAGTAAAAGCCTCCTCTAGGTCGGTTTTGCCCGCACAAGGTCGGTTTGGCCCGCAGGGAAAGAGTCCAACTCGGATCCCTGCCGAACCGTGCACAGCCGCACACAAGCGGTAGTACCGCTTCACACAAGCGGTAGTACCGCTTGGGCGGTAGTACCGCTTCACACAAGCGGTAGTACCGCTCGGGCGGTAGTACCGCTTCACCAAGCGGTAGTACCGCTTACGCGGCAGCAAAACTACTTTTGCACTTTCCAATACCTTGTGGGCTTTATCCCTTTGGCTCATATAAAGTGTTGCTGCACCCGAACACTTCGGTAAACATCCGGAATCCCTTCCGGTGAACTCCGGAACCCTTCCAGAGATCAAAACACTATTATCACATATATCAATCTTTACCTCCGGACTATTCCGGAGATCCTCGTCATGTCCGGGATCTTATCCGAGACTTCCGAACAACTTTCGGTCACCAACATAATAACTCAATTATACTAATCGTCACCAAACGTTAAGTGTGTAGACCCTGCGGGTTCGAGAACTATGTAGACATGACCGAGACACCTCTACGGCCAATAACCAATAGCGGGACCTGGATGCCCATATTGGCTCCTACATATTCTACGAAGATCTTTATCGGTCGAACCTCTATGTCAAGGATTCAGTTAATCCCGTATGCTGTTCCCTTTGTTCTTCGGTATGTTACTTGCCCGAGATTCGATCGTCGGTATCACTATACCTAGTTCAATCTCGTTACCGGCAAGTCTCTTTACTCGTTCCGTAATACAAGATCTCGTGGCTAACACTTTAGTCACATTGCTTGCAAGGCTCATTGTGATGTTGTATTACCGAGTGGGCCCTGAGATACCTCTCCGTCATACGGAGTAACAAATCCCAGTCTTGATCCATGCCAACCCAACAGACACCCTCGGAGATACCTGTAGAGCACCTTTATAGTCACCCAGTTACGTTGCGACGTTTGATACACACAAGGTATTCCTCCGGTGTTAGTGAGTTGCATGATCTCATGGTCAAAGGAACAGATACTTGACATGCAGAAAACAATAGCAATAAACTGACACGATCAAATGCTACGTTTACAGTTTGGGTCTTGTCCATCACATCATTCTCCTAATGATGTGATCCCGTTATCAAATGACATCTCATGTCAATGGCTAGGAAACCTTAACCATCTTTGATCAACGAGCTAGTCAACTAGAGGCTTACTAGGGACACAGTGTTGTCTATGTACCCACACATGTATTTGAGTTTCCAATCAATACAATTATAGCATGGATAATAAACGATTATCATGAACAAGGAAATATAATAATAACCAATTTATTATTGCCTCTAGGGCATATTTCCAACAGTTCTGATGTCAGTCTTGCGAGTACTTTGGATGAGTACTCACGGTTGCTTTGCTATTCTTTTCCCCCATACCCGATTACTGCGACCAGATGACGGATCCCAGGAGTCAGCTGCTACCGCCGACGACTGCTACTACACTTCCGGTGGAGCCTACTACTACGTGGAGACCGACGATCAGGAGTAGATTCGGAGGCTCCCAGGCAGGAGGCCTGCACCTTTTTGATCAGTGTCGTTGTTATGCTAGCCTTCTTAAGGCAAACTTGTTTCCCTTTTATGTCGGTACTCAGATATTATGTTGTTTCCGTTGACGCTTGATCACGAGCTTATGTATTTGAGCCCTCGAGGCCCTTGGCTTGTAATATGAAGCTTGTATGTCTTTTAATTATGTTTAGAGTTGTGTTGTGATATCTTCCCGTGAGTCTCTGATCTCGATCGTGTGCATTTGGATGTATGATTAGTGCACGGTCGAGCAGGGGCGTCACAAGTTGGTATCAGAGCCGACTGCCTGTAGGAAGCCCCCTTCCAATTCCTTGGTCGAAGTTGAGTCTAGTCTTTGAAAAATTATTTTACTAACTGTATTGTGTGGCTTACGGGCCCACGACACCAATGGATGGGATTAGGATCTTTTATTCCTCTTCTTTACTCTGGGACTCTGATCTCTCTTCTATTCGGGTTAAAATTTTACTAACTCTAACTTTAGGTTCTCGTAACTACTTTCTCCCGGAGAGCCACATGATGTAGATGTTCCCGCTACTCTTGAAGTACCAGGTGGTTATGAAGACACTCTCCGATGATTTTCCGAGACCCTATGTGCCCACCACCTTTGCAATTCTCTATCACCGATAAGTCCTTATGGATAAGTACCTATGCTTGTCGTTCATATATTCATCCCCAGTTGTTATTGTGTTTCACAAAATTCTTCGAAATACTATTCGATCTTCCGAAATCCTCAGTAGTCTATTGCTCTTGACATTCTTGCCTGCTTGCATTACGGTAAATCCCATATGTCTAAGTAATCTTACTGGCATCCCTTGTCACTATCATTTTGAGTCCCTTGATTCAATATGGCCGCGAATACTCGCTAGCATCAGTTAATCCCTAGAATTCGTCCTTCCGGCTCAGACGTCATTTTGGACATGAGTTGGTTCTCGGCCAATCAAGTTGCAATTGATTGTCCATCTAGTTCTATTCAACTTATTCATCTTTGATCAGAGCATCTGCTTCTGATCTCCCGAATTGGAAATCGTAGTTCCTTTGTAATTTATACCTCAATTTATTCAGATGTTACTATGATCCGATGCCTTTGCATTCTTTCTTCTTCTGGTTGAGTACCGATACTCACATCAGCTCTTTTGTGGACCGCCAGATCCTTTGTTGGGCTGTTATCCGACAGTGCCCTTCATATTCAACAACCTTGTGAGTTCTTTCCCTAATGCATAATGCCTTTGGTAAATTGTATCCTCTGTTTTGTCAACCATGCTCTGTTTCTGAGCTTGCGTTATCTACTCCTGAAGTTTGTGGTATATGATCCTAAGATGCCTCGATGGGATGAACCTATGCCTTCCCTAATCTGTGTGAACTTGAAAGTTATGCGGGTTATAATCTACTGGCGTTTCGTTAGATAAAGTTTTAACACCATAACTTCTTCGAAAGCGAGAAGTGAATGGAAGGTTATGCATTGAAGAAGTGGGAGTCGACCTTGAACATTTATGTTGATGCCCATGGAAACGACGTAGACCGTCACAGAAGCTTCTTGCAAAATATTTATTCATTTGTATAATTCTTCCAGTTTCCTTAACTTGATTCCATGCAGTAATGGTTCTGACCATGCTGACCTCATTTGATAACTCCATTCCCGTGCCTCGTCTATTTTTCAACAAGGTTAAAGCACCTGCCATCCGCAGATCAACGATCAAGTTCAGCTTCTATTCTGTTCTACCTGCGAGTATTACCCTTTGGTATCTCGAGGATATCGTATCATTGCACTACATCTTATGAAGCTTTGATAAGGTGATACCTTTCCCCATCATAGTAATTCCACGGATTCAGGTTTGTTGTCAACCGAGAACACCGATAAGTGAATCAAATTCACCCTATAACACATTGACCTTCTGCTTCCCCATTTCTTCTGCTTGATCATGTTATTGATCAATTATATCTTCCTGAAACCTTTCGATAAATTGTGTCGTGATCATCGTCAACATTTTGACTTCTTCTGAGATGTCAATTGAACTCATGGTGAGAAATACCATTTTTGCCCCTCGATGATCTGTGTTATCATCGACAACATCCTTGACTTCCTGCCAACACAGACTTGGTCATGTTTTGCCTACACCTTGTTTTCCCTGCTATTCCTAAAATTGCTCCTTGTGTATCTCTCACTACAGGAATCAGCTGATTTGCCGTCTGCCTTGGCAGACAGCAAAGGACCAGAAAGCGGACGGCAAAGGTCTTTGCCGTCTGTCGCAGACGGCAAACGCTTCCGGCAGTGGAAGCTACGGTAATGAGCTTATTTACCGTCTGCATTCGTACAGTGGACGGCAAAGACCTTTGCCGTCAGCTTTCCTGGCCAAGCAGACGGCAACAAAAGTGGACGGCAAAGAATAGACGTTAGCCACGTTAGGTGGCTAACGGGAGACTTTGACGTCTGCCGGCGGACGGCAAACGTGCTCTCCCCTTTGTCGTCTGCTTCCTGACGTCAGCAGACCCGTGGCATAACGTCACTCCTCCACGCTCTTTGCCATTTGCTGCTCGCCTTTCTTTGCCGTCTGCCGCTCTCCTTTCTTTGCCATCTGTCGCTCGCCTTTCTTTGCCGTCTGCTTGCGGACGGCAAAGAACCACTCGCCTTTGCCGTCTGCCAGCGGACGGCATAATGACCAAATTGGTCAAACCCAGTACTCCCAGGTTGCACAGGTTGCTGCCACGTGGCACCTTTGCCGTCCGCTAGTTGACGGCAAAGACCTTTGCCGTCCGCTGGCAGACGGAAAAGTGCCTGTATTGCCCCTTTTTATTCTGTTTTTTGTTATATCCAAGCATTTTCACAGCAAATATATGATATATATATATATATATATTTGACAGGGCAAACAGTATGTGCAAGTTTCACAGCAAGTATATGATATCGAACACATAAGAAACTATATCCCTGCCATATGGATATGATCATCCAACAGATATACCAAAACAAAATGTGCAAGTTTCACCATATTACAATAGTTTCATCCATAGGTAGCAAGTTTCACATTGTTCATGGATACAAAATCAAAACAAAAAGTAAACACAAGCACTCCATCAATGCAAGCTTCCGTGAAGTGAATCAAATCTGCAAAATGGGAAATAAGAAAGTTAGAAGAAGAAGACTAGAAGAAGAAGAAGAAGAAGAAGAAGAAAAAGAAGAAGAAGAAGAAGAAGAAGAAGAAGAATAAGAAGAAGAAGAAGAAGAAGAAGAATTTTTCTTCTCTTTCTTTTTCTTCTCTTTCTTTTTCTCCTCTTGTTTTTCTTCTTCTTATTGCTTGTTTGTGTCATTTTAGAGCTAACCTAGGTAATTATGCCATTTTTGACCTAACTAAGCTTATTGTGTCATTTTTGAGGAAAATAAGCTAAGTATATGACATTTATGAGGTTACGAAGGTTATTATGCCATTTTTGAAACGAATAAGCTAATTATGTCATAAATGGACTAAATAAGCTAATTATGTCATTTTGGAGGATAATTAGCTAAGTATGTCTTTCTTGGGGAAAATAAGCTAAGAAGAAGAAGAAGAAGATGCTTCTTCATCTTCTTCTTCTTCTTCTTCTATTCCTTCTTTTTCTCCTCTTCCTTGTTTTTCTTCATCTTATTCCTTATTTGTGTCATTTTAGAGATAACCTAGGTAAGTATGCCATTTTTGTGCTAACCTAGGAAAATAAGGTAAGTATAGGTCATTTTTGTGCTAACTTAGGTAATTATGCCATTTTGGAGCTAAATTAGGTAAGTATATCATTTTAGAGCGGACGGCGGGTAATTATGTCATTTTGGAGGATAATAAGCTAAGTATATGACATTTATGAGGTAACCAAGGTTATTATGCCATTTTTGCAACGAATAAGCTAATTATGTCATAAATGGACTAAATAAGCTAATTATGTCATTTTGGAGGATAATTAGCTATATAAGTATGTCTTTTTGGGGGAAAATAAGCTAAGTATGTGGCATAATAGGGCTAACTAGCATGTCTTTTTTGGGGTCAAACTTTTTTGGGGAAAACACTAGAGAAAACTTACCGTCGTCGTCATCACGGAGGTCAAGCACCGGGGTTGCTCTGGCAGCCGCAATCACTTGGAGAAGGTTGCCCTGGAGAAGGGGTGTGTGATGCGGCTCCGGAGTTATGCTGCACCAAAGATCATTTGCAAAGTCTCGTTAGCATGATGACACTCAAATGTTAAGACTTGTAACTAATGACCATTCAAATGAAACTCACCGTTCCCGCTCTAGTAATGACCGGCATCGGCGGAGGGGTCTGACCGGTCTTCTCGCACATAGACTGCACATTTGGTTTTGACGAGTCAGTCATATAGGTTAGTAATGAAACGAACATATTACGTGCATGATTTGGCTAATATGCATAAGAAACTTACCACGAGGAGCTCGTACATGGCCCGGTGAGACGCATCATTCCGTGTCCTCTCCTCCTCCAACAACCTAGCCGTCTTCTCCTCCGCCAGCCGTTCCCTCTCCGCCGCCAGCCGGTCCCTCTCGTCCAGAAGCGCCTGGGTTGTCTCTCTCTCTTTATGAAGAGCAGCCTGCAACACCACTCCTCGTTAGCATTTTAATCATGGATGGGCACACACACAATGTAATGGAGGAAAGATATCTGAGTCCGTATAACTTACCTCGATGGCGAGATCGACTGGCCGTGGACGAGGCCTTATCTCAGGACAGGAGCTCGTTTGGCGCGCCTTGATCTCCGGGAGAGTGCGAGGACAACGTATAAGTCCATCTCCAATGGCTATCAAGCCATGGGGCCTCCCGCCACCAGATATCATCACCAGCTCTGGATCAAAGGGATGCTGGCTCGGGTTAAAGTCCTCCCCTTTCCTCGCCTTCCCCTCATCTCTGTACCTCACGAGCTTGTGGTGGGAGGAGATGTTGGTGAAGTTCTCTGGATTATCGAGGTCAGCCTCAGAGAATGCCTTGACCTTCTTGTACGAGGCAGTATGGGCCATGGCATAGAGGTCGTAAACCTCTGGCACCTCCGTGTTATTGTGTCCCGCCTAAAAGAGAGGAACAAAGTATTAGTAAAGGGCTCAAGCTAGCATGAAGAATGAATTGCATGAATCATGAAGCAAACCACATACCCAGTTCCGCCCGAACTGAAATAAGTTGGCGCTGCCTTGATGGTGTGGCACACCAACCATTTGGGCACGCCGGTCCTTGGCATTGTCGTGGACGGCTCGCCAGCGGCCTGTGCACCACTCATCCACCAACGCCTCCCAACAATCCATCTTATCCGCACACCATCTCGGGGGCACCTAAGTTAGTAAAGAGAAATCAGCTGAGCGCTACGCCTACGAATCAAATCAAGGAAACTAAGCACAATGCCTTAAGAATAGTTAATTACCTTCATGTACTGATTCTTCTTCAGAAACTTAGCCCGGCACGACGCCTTGTCCTTCTTAATACCACGCGTGGCATAGTAGTCCCGAACAGCCTGCGGTCGAGCCTCGTGCCGTAAGTTTTGTAGTAGGCGCCTGCACTCGCTATCGATAACCTGTGCCGCCGCCTCCTCGTATCCCTCCTCACACCTGTAGAAGGTCTGCAATCAAACGAGACAACACTGATTAGTAAAATAACTAGCTATTGTTAATTTTTAATTGTGCAAAGGAGAAATTACCCAAAAGCTTCTGATCACCATCTCAGCAATCATGTGGCACAAGACACCGTCGATCATGTGGTCCGGCGGGGCCTGGGCAGCCAAGTAGTGCTCCCAGCTCAATCCTAGCTGTGGAAGCTGACCCTCACCGGGTAACGTGACAAAACCTGGGAAGTTTTGCCGGCAAAGCACACCAAGGACAGTGTTGGGCCTGCGGACTCCACTGGCGTGTACCCAACCCCTGCAGTATGACAAGGCCAACGCATTAGATATTTGAAGAAACCTGAAGGCAAAAGGTACCAAAAGAGTAAATGCACTTACTTCTCCCCATCTGGCCTAATCACCGGCCGCAGCTCGCGGGTCACCGGCACGGGCGGGAGCCGTGTACCACCACACTGGTACACGGTGGCCCCCTCAACCACCTCGCCCTCACTATCAGTAAACGTATCATCCCCGCCACCATCAGCATGGCCACTCGGCCCCTCACGCAGATCCGGCCAGGTACCCCATCCGGACGTCTCCTGGGACGTAGCCTGGTCCGGAGTGTCGTCGGCCGAAGCCTCTGGGTCCGGAGTCTCGTGGGCCGAAGGCCCGTCGACCCGAGGCTCGTGGTGCGGAGTCCCCGTAGCCTCCACCTCAAACGGGTCCACCCTAGCAGTCATGTGCTCGGGTGAATCAGCTGGGGGTGGCGGCGAGGAAGGCGTAGCAACCTGCCTACCTCTCCCGCCCCTGCGTCCTGATCTACCTCCTCTCTTCTTCCCTCCCCGACCTCCTCTCCCGGTGGGCAACGACGCCGACGAAGAAGCGCCCGGCGGTGTCCCCATACTGTCTAACAACGCTCTCCGGAGAGGTATGGGTGGAATGGAAATACCCCTCCCGCGGGCCGCCACCGAAGAAGTACCCGCGACGCGCTCTAGACCCGCGCCCACCATCTTTCAACACCTGCCATGACAAAGAGTAAACGAAATTAGTACAACATAAAAAATTGAAGAACTGACATGAATAATAATATGTATATAATTTAAGTTGGGATGCATACAAACTAACAATAGTCTGGATCGTCTATATATGCTCCGGGATCATCATCATCATCACTATCACGCGTGTCGTCATGAATGACGTGCTCATCGGGTTCGGCGGCATCAACATGTGGAAGGCCGTTCTGTAATCGGTCAAGCATTCTCTGCCCACGTTGAATTGAGCCTTCAGAGCCATTACTTGTGCGATGGCATCCAGCTGACAAAGCTCAGTGTGCTCGTGGAGAGGATGTTTTGAAGACTCCAACATTTCATTGAAGGCCTTTGCAGATTCCTCCATCTCCTCGTCTGAATCCCGAGCATCATCAAAGTCTTGCACCATATTGTCGATCCCGGTACCATGCTCGTCGGTGCGATGACCAACCACCTCAGCTCTGGTACGTTGGGCAGACTCACCATGAAATGTCCACACCGTATAATCAGGCGTAAAACCCCACTTCTGCAGGTGTTTACCCATTTCATCCTCTGTCCTCTTTTTAAAGTTGTCGCACCTAAGACAGGGGCACCAGGTTTTTCTCTAGCCATTTGCAACTGCGGCTTTCACAAACCCCTTGGTTTTTGTTAACCACTCAGTGGTCATGTCTTCCTGACTAGTGTGGCCAGTGTACATCCACGCACGATCACTCATCTTGCCTACCTACTGGACACATAAGAAATATATATATATATATAATTCAGCATATATATTCATCAGTTAATCAAGTTTGTCAATTTTATTACGTCCATGCAACCTACACGCTAATAGGTAAAGATAGGTCCTAATCCCACCCGAGTATGTGTAGATTGGGTTTGTTTTCCCATGCTCTGCTCCGGATCCGACGCAAAATTTTGGCAGCACCTCCCCGCTGTTCTCCTGATACACGTCTCGGCAATAAACAGAGAGGATGTGTACCCGGAGAACAACATGGAGGCACTGACGAAATTCTGCATCGGATCCGGAGCAGAGCATGTGGCAAAACGAACCCAATCTACACATACTCGGGCTGTCCATGGATAACGTTGGACAATTCGAAAGAATCACGGTTATAAATATGCAAATGCATGCATATTTATAACTGTAACCCTTTGGAACGGGAGACGCATACTGGTCACGCATACTGATGATTTAATCTACCTATAGCTAGCAAGTTTCATCGGCACGAAGACCGGAACAGAGCAAATGAAGGAGGGAGGAGGAGATGTCATTTGTGCTCACCCACGAACGCAGGGGCGGAGCTCGTCGAACACCAGACCCTCACAGCGACGAAACAACTGCACATTTAAATCCAAAGATGAGTAACATAGCATTATTGTTTTTTCCGTCAACCTAACTAAATATTTACAACAGGATGCCACGGCGAAGTTGTAAAAAAAGATTCGCACAGCTCGTTCCCCGCAACAACCCCTAACCTAAATAGTTATCAATTAGGGTTCTGTCGTCACTGAGGCACCCGCTAACCTAAGCAGTTGTCATTTATTGTTCCGTCGACGCCGAGGCACCCCCTAACCTAAATAGCTGTAATTTAGGGTTTCATCGACGCCGAGGCACCCCTAACCTATATAGCTGTCATTTAGGGTTTCGTCGACGCCAAGGCACCCCCTAACCTAAATAGCCGTCATTTAGGGTTCCATCGACGCCGAGGTACCCCCTAACCGAAATAGCTATCATTCAGGGTTCCGTCGACGTCGAGGCACCCCTAACCTAAATAGCTGTCATTTATAGTTCCGTCGACGCCGAGGCACCCCCTAACCTAAATAGCTGTAATTTAGGGTTTCATCGACGCCGAGGCACCCCTAACCTATATAGCTGTCATTTAGGGTTTCGTCGACGCCAAGGCACCCCCTAACCTAAATAGCCGTCATTTAGGGTTCCATCGACGCCGAGGTACCCCCTAACCGAAATAGCTGTCATTCAGGGTTCCGTCGACGTCGAGGCACCCCTAACCTAAATATCTTTCATTTAGTGTTCCATCGATGCCGAGGCACCCACTAACCTAAATTCAGTTGTATGTCTAATTTTGGCATACGACTTCCGTTTCAACCTAGTTGCTTGTGCATATTTAATACACAACTTGTCCGATCCGATCTTGCTACATGTCTATTCTACATGGAATAGCAATGGCATAGAAGAAATAGTGAGGGTAGCACCCAACTAATCATCTACTTTTGCAGAACACCGCACCACACATGCACGTGGTAATTTTCTCCAAATAGGACACTGCACCCACAGCCAAGTACAGGATTTAGCCACTGACTAGATCAAACACAGCAAGCCTCACTTAGGAACAACTAGAGTAGCAACATAGCATAACCAATTTAGCAAATGCAGGGGGTCATCTAGATAAACATAGCCACCACATGTGCACCAGAACAATACAAGAGCAGCTACACACAGGAGCAGCCACTGACCAAACCCTAAAAAAATTACATAAATCCATCATAGAGAGCTCCAACAGGAGTTGATGCTCATCTACAATATCTAGCAGCAACTAGTAGAGCTCCACATCCAACTAAATCATGGCCATGATCATGCAGTAGAGAGATCAGAGGAGAAGGAGCATGCAGTAGAGAGATCAGAGGAGAAGGAGCTCACATTGGGGTGTTGTGGCCGAAGAAGAGCACCGTCGAGGGGCGGGGCAGAGGGCGGCGGGGCGGCCGGCGGCGGGGTGGGCTGGGCAGGGGGGCGGGCTGGGCAGGGGGCGGGCTGGGCAGGGGCGCGGTGGGGCGGCGGGGCGGGGGAGCGGCGGGGCGGCGGCGCGGGGCGGCGGCGTGGGGCGGCGGCGGCGACGGGCGCGGCGGCGGCGACAGAGAGCGAGAGAGACAGAGGGGGGCACGGGGGGGTGAGTGGGCGAGTGGGGGGTTTCGGGCACGGGGTAGCCGTTAAGGCATATCCCTCTTTGACGTCTGCTAGCAGACGGCATGGAGGCCGGCCATAAGCCCTAAACGGTACCGCGCGGCGGGTGGGGCCCTCTACTCTTTGTCGTCTGCTATGTCTACTCTTTGCCGTCTGCTAGCAGACGGCAAAGAGTAGACAGACGGCAAAGAGTTGACCTAGCCAACGCCACTCTTCGGTGGGGCCCACCCTTCTCTTTGCCGTCTGCCATATTGCTCTTTGCCGTCAGCGAGCAGACGGCAAAGAAAGAACTGACGGCAAAAACTATCATCGCCATGAGTCCTTTCTTTGCCGTCTGCTTCCCCAAAGCTGACGGCAAAGACTGTCTTTGTCGTCAGCTGGCAGACGGCAAATTCTATGATTCCAGTAGTGTCTTATGATCTTCGGACCCAACCCTTACTTGAAACACCATATTATTGCTACCCTGAAGCATGAATGTGGTATTTCGAATATCAACAAGGACATTGGAAGCGCAATGCTAAATGTTTCTTGATCAATTATCCAAACACCGTTGTATGGGTAGACACCATGATTCTCCTTGCCTCTTTTTCTTAAGGGGTGATGCCCTTGCTGACCTGTCCTGTATATCATGCTCCGCTTGTTCTTGAGGAGGATATACACCTAATACCTATGTCTAAATACATTTTCCTTTCCATTGGTCTGTTTTAATCTAATAATCACATTTTTCCTTTCCATTGGCCCGTTTAACCTTTCTTGTGATTTATATGATCTAAGCAGTGATAATTCCCTGCTTATGTAACCACTCCGGTGTACCACTCTGTCAGGAAAACCCTGTTACGATTGTTGATGACATTCCGGTAACCACCGGTGGACGAGAACTTTGCCTATTGGTCCGCCTTGTTTTAACGAGCAGGAAAATGGTTCTCTTCGTCCCTCGCCCTAGGTACCGACGCTGTTGCCAACATAGTGGACAAGCTGTTCTCTGACAAGCCTTGTATCGTGATTGTACAAAATGTCACCAGCCTTCCTATTCTTGATCCACCCTAACTACAGTTCCACAGGATCGACACCTGACTCTCCTGTACACCCCCCTGTTTCCAAAGTTATTCCTTGTGCTTGGCTTCGTATGTATTTCACGAGCCACTTTCCTTACGATATTCTATTCCGGTATCAGCCGCAATACTTATTCCCGTTGCTCTGAACCCCTTTCACACTCTGTTTCAGGCATCGAACGATTGCCTATCCGCTTGAAACTCCTTATTATATCTTCGTACTTTGTTCTTGATGTTTTCTTAAGTTTCAAATCAAGAGATGCCTCTATGCCTCATTCACTGAGATAGCCCCCAGGTACCTAATATGTCTTGAGATCCGTCCTTCCCAAGTTTTCCCCCCTCCTACCCTTTTCGTAAGTATGATGGAGTTCCCGAAGAAAGAATGACGACTTCATCATGATGACCTAAAGCAGAGAAATGAAGACATCAATGCAATGGATCAACTTCTTCGAGAAGGGCAACAAGAACAAGAAGATTCGTTAGAATTCTGAAACCAGACCTTTTCCCCCTTACTCTACCTCTTAATTCTCGGGACGAGAATTTCTTTGAGTGGAGGAGAGTTGTAACATCCCCAGATCTTAAGCCTGTCATTAAGCCAATTAACTTGCCATGTTATTGTGATTAATAAGCCTAAATGCAATTAAGAAATAATCCAACTCCAAATCAAAATTCAAATAGCAAGTGAAATTAGAAAAGTTCCAAACTTGCATACAAAATAGTTCATATTTTTGCAAATAATCCATAGATAATTATGGCTCAGGAAAACAATATCACTTGTTTGCTCATTTGGAAGCTAGCACCAAAAACAGTACCCAAAGCAGCCTCTTTTAATCCATTTTCAATTAAACAAAATTCAAATAAAATCTTCTTGGTTCCAAACTTTTTGTGTCAGTGCTAAATAATGCACAGTATTTATGTGGCAAGGTTACACATTTTGCAAAAGTCATTTGATATAAGAGTTAAATGCAAAACAGCAAAGAAAATAATAAACAGAAAAGTAAAAGAAAAACCTAGAAGAACTACTGTGTAACTGGGCTCTAGTGCAATAGTGCACTGTGGCCCAGCCCGCAACCGGCCTTTCTCCTACCTCGTAACAGAGGAAGAGGCAGGGCATGGCGTGGCAGTCATCCAGCCGCCGCTGGCGCCATGTCGAGCATCGAGCGACCCCCCCCCCCCCCCCCCCGAGATGGATAAGACCCTCCCCGATGTGATGGACGAACCCTAATCCTCTCATTCCCCTCCCTCACGCCTCTCTGTCGATTTAAGACTCTTACCCGAACCGTTGCCGCCGCGCCATCGTCGTCATCGCGACCACCGGCCTCCCCTCGTCGCGCCAAGATGTCCTGGAGCTTCCCCATCGACGTCTCCTTCGCCCTCGTCTACCGGTTCGAGCTCGGACGCCCTGCTGCCTCGCCATCGCGTCGTTTTCTCCGCATGGCCGCCACATCTCGAGGACGGGCTCGTCACGTTCCGGCCACCTCGCGCTCCCTAACCTTGTCCATGAGCTCTGCGGTGAGCTCCTCTTCCGATTCCCCTCGACCCCGGCTTCGATCCGTTTCTTTTATGCCGCTGCACGCCATGGCCGGAGCCGAGCTCCCGTGTACGTGCTGCTGTTGCGTTCCTGCTGCTCCTCGCACTGCTGCTGCTCTCTACTGCAGCTGCTGCCGCGTTGCTGCTCCTCTGCTAGCTGCTGCTGCCGCTGCTTATGCTGCTGGTCCTAGCCGCTGCTGCTCCTGGCTGCTCACCACCGCCGCTGTTGCTGCGGCTCCTGGCACTGCCGCTGCCTCCTGCCACTTGCCGCCACCGCCTGCTGCTTCTTGCCTGCTACAGCTGCTGCAGGCCATGGGCAGGGCCATGGCCGAGAGTGTGTGAGTGTGTGATCTGTGTGTGTGTGTGTGTTGTGCGTGTGTGTTGTGTGTGTGTGTGTGTTAATTAGGACTAGGTTTAGTTTAGGGTAGATTTAGTACTAGATTAGTCTAATAGAAATGACATGTGGGACCCCCCAAACACTGTTCACTTTGACCAGTCAGATTGACTTGGTCAATTCGGATTAATTAAATATAATAATTCCAGAAATTCCTGAATATTGATAAAACTTTGAAAAATCATATAAAATAAACCATAGCTCGGATGTAAATAATTTATATATGAAAACTGATCAGAAAAATATAACGAATCTGTTTATACCACCCACATACCTGCCACACCCGTCTAACATGATGAACATGGAACTTTCCCCTCCGGTTCGTCTGTCCGATAATCACCCGGAGCTGGGAAAATATTCCCGGATATTTTCCCTCTCCGCCTAAAATACTTAGTGATGCATTAGAGCACCCCTAGCATAGCATACTGCGTTGTCATGCATCTGTGTTGCATTGTTGCCGTGTATTTATTGTTTCTTCCCCCTCCTTCTCTCCCGGTAGACCCCGAGACAGCCGACGACACTGCAGAGTACGACTACGTCGTCGACGACCAGACCCCTTCAGCAGAGCTTCCAGGCAAGCAAAACCCCCTTGATCATCAGATATCGCCCATTCTTTCTCTCTTATGCTTGCATTAGTATTGCTTCTGTTGTTGCTCCGATAGCTCCTATTCTGATGCATAGCCTGTTTTCGTCGCCTGCTGTTGATACCTACCTGTTGTCCCATGATGCTTAGTTAGTAATGCTATTGATTCATCTGTGGCCCTTCATCCTTGTCCGTTTGCCATGCTTGATATCGGGTCGTGATCAATCTGGGTGATGATCACGGAAATGTTTACATATTGCAATACTTAAACTGTTAAAGTCGGGCTGGCCCCAAGGGTGCCCGCGAGAGAATAATATTAAAGACGGGTCGGCTCCAAGAGCACCCGCACGTCATGTGTTACCAAGTCGGAGCGACATGAACCCTGTTCGTCTCTATGAGTTACTAAATACGCCTAACGGATTTGGGTATTTTATCTGAGTAGGCCGATGGCCTATACGCACTACCACCACGTGGGATAATGGTTTAATGGGGCACTCTACGTCGTATGTATCAGCCGAAAGCTCTTCAGATGTCGCAACTCAGAGATGCAGGCTGACCGTTGGGGTGGGCTGGTTACGTCACTGGTGTATTCAGTGTCGCGCCTGGGCCCCGACCAGCCACGTAACGTGCAGGAGTGCAAAGGGCGATGGCCCAAGACCCTTCGCACTTAGGATTTAGACCGGCGTGTTGACCTCTCTGCTGAGCCTAGGTAGGACTGCGTCGTGTCGATCACCCGAGGCCGGGCATTACCCAGCAAGTGTGTCCGGCCAGATGTGATCGAGCGTGTTGGGTAACAGTAGTGCACCCCTGCAGGGAAGTTATCTATTCGAATAGCCGTGTCCATGGTAACAGGATGCTCGGAGTTGTATCCTGATCTGCTACAACTACAAATGGATACTATAACACTGTTAAACTGATACTATTGCTCTCGGGATCACTTTCTCACAGGGTAGACGAGGAAGGATCCCAGGGCTTTACTAAAATTTGATTGATTATATATTATCTTGTTCTACTCTCTTCTGATGCTGCAAGATTGCTTCCAGATGTTAGTCTTTGATAGGCTAGGCTTCTCCCCCTCTATTCTGGCATTCTGCAGTTCAGTCCAAAGATATAGCCCCATTCCTTTGATACCGATGCATAAGTAGTATAGTTCTGATGTCAGTCTTGCGAGTACTTTGGATGAGTACTCATGGTTGCTTTGCTATTCTTTTCCCCCATACCCGATTGCTGCGACCAGATGACGGATCCCAGGAGTCAGCTGCTACCGCCGACAACTGCTACTACACTTTCGGTGGAGCCTACTACTACGTGGAGACCGACGACCAGGAGTAGATTCGGAGGCTCCCAGGCAGGAGGCCTGCGCCTTTTCGATCAGTGTCGTTGTTATGCTAGCCTTCTTAATGCAAACTTGTTTCCCTTTTATGTCTGTACTCAGATATTATGTTGTTTCCGCTGACGCTTGATCGCGAGCTTATGTATTTGAGCCCTCGAGGCCCCTGGCTTGTAATATAAAGCTTGTATGTCTTTTAATTATGTTTAGAGTTGTGTTGTGATATCTTCCCGTGAGTCTCTGATCTCGATCGTGTGCATTTGCGTGTATGATTAGTGCACGGTCGAGCAGGGGCGTCACAGATGGGCCTGGCCCTTGTCGTATGTCCGCGAGATGGGGCGACAGGATCACTGATCATCACCGCGAGCTCCCAACACACTAATGGGTTTGGATATGTGTGTAGGGGAACGCGACTGAAAACAAAAAAAATCGTTACAGCGAGCACACCCAGGACCACTATGGAGACTGCATACAGGGTTTTATCTGATCATTACCGACTCGTAGCGCAGCGGAAGAAGAGTCGATGTAGATCGTCGGTGCAGATCCCCGCAGCTAGGATTTACAACCTCCCAACTGTGAGGATGTACTCCCTCGTTGGACAGCCCTTTGGGAGGCGGTCGGACCGTCCCTCGGACGATGTCACGGATAGCCCTTCGGGAGGACCCTCAAAGCTCGAACGGTAACTCGGACAGCCCTTTGGGAGGACCCTTGAACAGCCCCTCGGGCAAAAGATCGAAACTACGACCTCTCTACGGGGTTGCACACATACGGTGTCAGCTATCCGGCAGGGCTTCGCCGTCCAGAACTAGTTCCTGCTTGAACCCAGACAGCCTTTCGGCTCTACGAAACTATTTTGCGGGGAGGGAGAGAGAAGGCCAGATCATGCATGGCTTGTGTATGTGAGAAAGGAGTGAGTGTGGAGAGTGCCTCTCCACCTCTATTTATAGGAAAACCCAAGGGGAAAAATACCCAAAAAACCCATCACATGAATCCTCCATAAGGGCATAAAAGGAAGGCAAGTGGAGCTCCATGGAGGAGCTCCATCTTGGCCGGCCACCCCTAGCCCCCCCCCCCCCAAGGGGGTTCCTTGGTCCCCAATCCCTTCTAGAAGCCTTTAGGGAAAAGCCCTAAAAGGTGGCTTTCCATAAAGTAGCCCAAAAAGCACTTTCACTATTCACGGAAACATTTTTCCGCGACCGTTAAATCCGAAAATATTTCTGTAGGTCTTAGAATAATTCCAGTACCCACTAAAATGATTTTGGACGCGTTCCGAAACAATTCCGGATTAGTGATTTTCATCTGCGAAAAGCAACCAAACCGGTTCCGGCAGCTCCGGAACATTTTCGGTTTTTATCCCGTAAAAATCCTAGATGTTTCCAGAACAATTCTGGCACCCTCCAAGAATTTCCAGGCGTGTGCCGAAACCAATTTGACTTAATGGTATACTCCGAAACAACTTTTCGGTTTTACCGAAACTATTCCGGTGTTCTCTCTCCGGAACTTTTCCGTTGTCTCCGAAACTTTTCCGGTGACTTTCTCTCAGACTCCCTGTCTAGTATTCGGCAGATAGATGACCCTTAAGCGTGTGACCCTATAGGTTCGGTGAAGTATAGACATGACCCGGAACACTTTTCGATCAATGATCAACATCAGAGCCGTGGACACCCATATTGACCCCTATACCCACACAAATAAATATTCGAGTGAACCTCCGGTTGCCGTGTGCTATTCCTGTTGCTTCGCGATATGTTACAAACACCCGAGGTGAGATTTATCGGCATCCCTGTGGATCAACACTTGTCCACTATGCAAGTTACCTCGTTACCGGTTTTGTTCTCTTTTCTCGTTTCCGTGTTCCGGCATCCCTGTGATCAAATCACACTGTGTCTGGCCAGACGATGATGGATACCGTAACACCGAGAGGGCCCGAGAATATCTCTCCATCGTTGGAGGAGCAAATCCCAATCTTGAGCTATACCGTTACTTGCCATACTTTTTCGTGAACCCGTAAGCCGCCGTAATAGCCACCCAGTTACGGATGACGTTTAACAAACCCCAAAGTTCACGAAGCAAGTACGAAGGAACTCGATACTCTCATGGTCTAAGGAATTATGCAAACATTAACTTTCTCTGTGTTATTAACCATTAACTTGTGATGAATGTATCTCATAGCATAACATCAATTCGGGTCGATTCAACACAAGTGTTCTACTAACATTGTGCCCCCAAAATTGCCGGCATAGACATGCCCATGATCAGGAAAATGGGATCATCATGCAATACTTGAGCCAGTCTTAGAGGCATGACTAGGAATACATTTTACCGTTTATTATACCACACATGCACATGAGTTTCCCTCCGAGCCTCGTGGATATTGCAGACTCGAGAATCATTGCAGTTATAGCATGGGACATAAACATTCATTACAAACTTCGGAGATACAAAATAACTGTTATTACTGCCTCTAGGGCATATCTCCTACAATGTGATCTGAGTAGGCCTCTGGCCTTTTCGCACTAACCACCACGTGGGAATAGTTATGGGCACTCGGCGTCGTACGATTCTCCCGAAAATTCTGTCAGACGTCCAGTTCAGCATTGCGGCAAGGCTGGTCCGGCACCATCCAGGACAGAGGTGGTGCCTGGGTCCGCCCTGCGCGCAACGACCTGGAGCGCTTAGGATGATTGGCCCATGACCCCTTTGCGCTTAGGATGTAGACCGGCGGGGACCTCTCTGCGGAACCTAGGTAGGATTACGACGTGTCAATCAGCCGAGGCCGGGCATGACCAGGAAAAGTGTGTCCGGCCAGAGTTAATCGAGCGTGTTGGGTAAGTTGGTGCACCCCTGCAGGGAAGTTATCTATTCGAATAGTCGTGTCCACGGTAACAGGACGCTCGGAGTTGTATCCTGATCTACTACAACTAGAACTGGATACATGTGACACTAAACTGATATGATGGCTCCGGGATCGCTTCCTCGCGGGGTAGACGAGGAATGATCTCTGGGCGTTACTAATATATATTTGTTACTACATGTTATGTTATTCTACTCTCTTCTGTTGCTGCAAGACGCTGCAAGATGCTAGTCTTCGATAGGCTAGGCCTTCCCCTCTATTCTGGCATTTCTGCAGTATAGTTCACAGATACAACCCCTTCTCCTTGATACCGATGCATACTTAGCATAGATCTGATGTAAGTCTTGCGAGTACTTTGGATGAGTACTCACAGTTGCTTTGCTACCTTTTTCCCCCCTACCCGATTGCTGCGATCAGATGACGGAGCCCCGGAGTCAGCTGGTCCCGCCGACGACTACTACTACCCCGACGGAGCCAACTACTACGTGGAGACAAACGACCAGGAGTAGTTTCGGAGGCTCCCAGGCAGGAGGCCTGCGCCTCTTCGATCTAGTTGTCGTTGTTTTGTTCATCCTTCTTAAGGCAACCTTGTCTAATTATGTCTGTACTTAGATGCTGATTCTTTCGCTGACTCTTGTGTAATCGAGCTTATGTATTCGAGCCCTCGAGGCCCCTGGCTTATAATATAAAGCTTGTATTATTTTATTTTGTGTCTAGAGTTGTGTTGTGATATCTTCCCGTGAGTCCCTGGGCTTGATCGTGCGCATTTGCGTGTATGATTAGTGCACAATCAAGCCGGGGGCGTCATAGGTGCCCTGACGACACCTCCACAACATGGGTTTATAGCATTGCGACATCCTCCACAATGTCAGCGAGCGCAGGACGACACCTCCGCAATATGGGTCGCTAGTATTGTGGTATCCTCCACAACATCTGTGAGTGGCACGGCGACACCTCTGCAACATGGGTTTGCAGCGTGGCAGCGTCCTCCACAACGTCTGCAGGTGGCACGACGGGGCCACCGCAACACAGGTTCGTAGCATGGCGGCGTCCTACACAAAGTTAGCGAGCGTCACAGCGGGGTCCCTGCAACATGGGGTTCGCAGCATGGCGGCATCCTCCAACATCAACATGCTGGCAGTAGTGATGATGGGCTTTGTAGCAGCAATGATCGGCCCTTGCAGCGTCTCAAGCCCCCGCTTGTAGCGGGGTTGACCGCGGTATACAACATGGCTCACCGTCAAATCTCACGATCGCAACAATGCATCTCGTGCTCAATGCATCCCATGATTCCCTCGTTCGCGCCTCCCCCTTGCAACACATGCGGTCGCAGCCAGCGGCAATGGCTCGCAACACCGGCAATGTTGCCGTATCACCCGCTCGCAACACCGGCGGCACTCCCACTGCATGGCTCGCAAGTCGCAACAGCTTCTTGTAGCATGCCTCACAACATGGTGGCCTCCCTCGGCACGGCAATGCCCCCGTAGTACTGAATTGCAGCACGCCTCGCAGCATTGCTGGTGCGCGACACGCCTGGCATCACGATTGCGGCCTTGTCGCAACAATGGTGTAGTATTAATGTTAGCTGAAAAAGTAAATCAAATACGTAGTAACAATGATGCAATAACATGGAGTAGCTACTAGCAGTGTACTATAGCGTTGTAAAGTCCTAGCACTTGGTGTGAACGCTGAGCCACAGGACAACACAACTCCCGTGTGAACACTATGCAGCGCAGCGCGCGTCAACAGGAAAACAGGATCAGGCGTCAACAGAGATCAGACGGCGTAGCGCGCGGCAAACGCGCTCGTTAAAATCAGTCGGCTGATTTGAAACGTTTTCCATCTGTCAACTGTCCCAAACGTAACGGTGGCTACACAACGTAACGGTGAACTTGAAGATGCGCCCTCAGTCATTGGATCTTCGTGCTCGGACCTCGTTACCTGACGGTGTGAGGCTCCGAGCCTCCGACGACTCCCCCGCCGTCTGCCGCGCCCGCTTGCCTTCTCCCCGGCCGGCATCGAATGCCTCCAGCAGTCCCCTCGCCCGCCACGCGCCACCTCCAGAGCCCGTGCGGCTCGGTGACAACGCCACCACTAGCCGTCGCTTGCCCGCCGGCGCTGCGCGAGCCTCGCCTAGGGTTTCTCCGTCCGGATCTGCAGTCCGCGGCTCGTTGGATTCGCTCTCGTCCGCTGCCTCCTCCACGTCGTCCGCAGCAGAAATTCGATCGGCAGGCTAACCCTCACTTCGACGGCGTGGAAGACGAGTGGGTGAGCAGTAGTTGCCAGTGAGTTCTGCAGTAGATTCCCAATTTTCCATGCTAAAGTGGATGAAAAGCGGTTATCTACCCTAAAAATTCCAGTTTTCCATGCTCATTCAGATTCAGTTATGAAGCTTGTTAGTGCAACACGTAAGTGCAATGCAGAATCTGTTTGTTCTTTGAAGAAATATCTAATCAATTTGTTTATGTGGTCTTGGGTCGATGCTATCAAATCCCACAACTTCAGTGGTCGTCAGTGGATTGGTTTGTCTTCGTGTCTGCAGGTTACAATCACGGTATGAGCCAGGACTAGTCTTACAGCATCTTTGTGTCGCTCTCAAAATAATTGTCACTTTTGCTCTTGGAATTTATATTTTGCTTACTGCAATTCTACTAGTAGTCACAGTCCATAACTCAGCCTGCACACGTTTTCTCTCTCAAGTCTTTGTTTTATTCTTCTACTTTTCTTTACCCTTGCATCACGTTCAGGGTGAGATGACCTGTATCAAGTCAAGTCAACTTAGTCGAGCTTAACTTTAGGCCCATTCCTTCCTGCAGAAAAAAATCTTTAAATGACCTCCACGCACAAAGATCACCCAAGCTCCATTCTAAAACACTCCAACTCCTTGGTTCTTCCCCATCCTCTCTGAACATCATGTCATCGATGTTTACTTTACTCTGCATTTTACTCGTCCTTTAACACTATAATACTCGAAGCAGCGCCAGCAAATGAGTCCGAGATTGATTGTCAGGCTCTTCTTTGCTTCAAGTCCGGCATCAACTCTTATTCCCTTGGCATCCTAGACTCATGGACCAATGACTCACTTAACTTTTGTAGCTGGAAAGGGGTCATTTGCGGCACAAAGTTTCCACCCCAGGTGGTCTCTCTTAACTTCAGCTATGCTCGTCTCAGTGGACAGTTATCTGGATGCCTAGGCAACTTGACATTTCTATCCAGGATGAACCTTGCTGGTAATGATCTGTCAGGAACCATTCCTGGAGAGTTGGGTAAGCTTCCAAATCTCCACACACTGAATCTTTCTGGCAGCAATCTTGAAGGTAACATCCCTGATTCATTAGGCACTAGCAATTCACTTAGCTATGTCAATCTTGCAAACAACAGTCTTACCGGTGGTATCCCTCTCGCATTGACCGATTGCTCCTCACTCACCACACTTATACTGTCACGTAATAACCTCTCTGGAGAGATCCCTTCTACTTTGTTTGATAATTCATCTAAGCTTACTGTGGTTGATCTCCAGAAAAATTCTTTCACTGGTCCCATCCCACATTTCCATACGGTCATAACTCTCAAATTTCTTTGCCTGACAGAAAACTTCCTCTCTAGAAGCATACCTAATTCAATAGGAAATGTTTCTTCCCTCACTTCTATATTGCTCAGCCAAAATAGGTTATCGGGATTAATTCCGGAAACTTTGAGTCACATTACAAAACTGCTTGAGCTTGATCTAAGTTTAAACAGTTTATCAGGTAATGTCCTGGTTTCTCTTTACAACATGTCATCACTCAAAAACTTTAGTGTGGGCAGCGATGGCCTTGTTGGACAGATACCATCTCACATTAGTTACTCACTACCAAACCTCCAGTCCCTGATAATGGGAAGCAACAGGCTGGAGGGTCTGATCCCTGCTTCACTAGCCAATATGTCAAATCTTCAAGCGCTTGATCTTTCAAACAACTCGCTTCATGGCTCCATTCCATCTCTTGGATCCTTGTTAAACTTGCGCCAGTTAGTATTAGGGAGGAACTTGCTGGAAGCACACAACTGGTTATTCCTTACATCTTTAGCAAATTGCTCCCGGCTGGCAAAGTTGTCCTTGGAAGGGAACGCTTTGGATGGTAGCTTACCTGTAGCAGTTGTTAATCTTTCCACAACGCTAGAAGATTTATCACTTGGGTTAAACAAAATTTCAGGCTCCATACCTGTTGGGATTGGCAATCTTTATAATCTCGCTTCGCTTAGAATGGAAAGCAATTTTCTTTCTGGAAGCATACCCTCTACCATTGGGCGGCTACAAAACCTATTTATCCTAAATCTATCAAAGAACAAATTATCGGGTCAGATCCCTCCCTCACTTGGTGATGTTACTCAACTAGGCAAGCTTTATCTTGATGATAACAATTTGAGTGGAAACATACCTGGTAGTTTAGGTCAGTGCCTTGGACTTCTTGAAGTAAACTTGTCTGCCAACAGCCTGAATGGATCCATACCAGTTGAACTTTTTGCTGGCCCTGGACTTGCCTTGGGTGTGGACTTTTCGCACAACAGGCTCACAGGAGAAATACCATCAGATATTGACTCGGCAAATCTTGCTCTTCTGAACGTTTCCAACAATCTGTTGTTCGGAACGATTCCTGAAGCTCTTGGAAGGTGCGCCACTCTATTATTCCTGCGCATGGAGGGCAACAAGCTTCAAGGGCAAATTCCTGAAAGTTTTGGGAAGTTGTTATCTGTCCAGCAGATTAATCTTGCTCGAAATAATTTATCTGGTCCAGTGCCAGAATTCTTTGATGACCTCACTTTGTTGGAGAAGCTTGATCTATCATACAACAACTTTGAAGGTCCAGTTCCCTCTGGTGGATGCTTTAGTAACTCGAGTATGGTTGTTTTGGATGGCAATAAGATGTTATATGCAAGTGTCTCCATGCTAGCACTGCCAGTTTGTGATGGAACTCAAACAAAGAACCATGTGCCTTTGCGAACAATCGTAATGATAATTACACCGTTAATTGCTGTTTTGTTATTCTTATGTTTGGTTGTCACTATTTGGAAAAGAAGGGCGCGGCTTACATTTTCAAGGGGCAATAAGATTCTCGTTGTGTTATGTTTTGTTGCCAACTAGAAGAAAATAGAAGTGGTTGCCGACCAGAAGCAAAGAGAAGTTCATGCATGTTCTAACCACAAGGAGACGCTGAAAAAGATATCATATGGTGACATTCTGAAAGCTACCAACTGGTTTTCTTCACTCCATACTATCAGCTCAACCTGTACTGGATCAGTTTATGTTGGTAGATTCAAATCCGACAGGAGTCTAGTTGCCATCAAGGTATTCAACCTGAATGAGCCTGGTGGATATGATAGTTACTTTATTGAGTGCGAGGTGCTACGAAGCACCCGCCATCGGAATATAATGCGGCCTATGACCCTATGCTCGACACTTGATTCACAAAACCATGATTTCAAAGCACTGATCTTCAAGTTCATGGTTAATGGTAGCCTTGACAGATGGTTGCACTCTGAGCAACACAATGGAATCCCAGGCAGAGTGCTGAACTTTGGCCAGAGGATATGCATAGCAGCAGATGTGGCTTCTGCTCTTGATTATGTCCACAACCAACTGATGCCTCCTTTGATCCATTGTGATTTGAAGCCACACAATATCCTTTTGGACGATGACATGGCCGCACGGCTCAGTGACTTTGGCTCAGCAAAGTTTCTATTACCAGGCCAGGTTATCCGTAAAAGCCTGGTTGATGTCGGAGGAACAATTGGATACATGGCACCTGGTGAGTTTACTTTTCCAAATCCCCAATTAAATAGTTTATCTTGTACATATGTGTATTGTTTCACCTGCACAGCGCATTTTTTCCCTTCATGTATGATATGCATGGTTTATTGAGTATTTGAGTGCATTTGCAGAGTACGGGCTAGGCTGCAAGATCTCTGTAGGAGCTGACGTGTATAGTTTTGGAGTGCTTCTGCTAGAGTTGCTTACCGGAAAATGACCAACCGATGATATGTTCGTCGATGGGCTTACCCTTCCCATTTTCTCTGAATCCATGTTCCCTGACCTAGTTGCGGAGATGCTAGATCCTCATATGGCGCATGAGGAGCATCAAGGGTGCGTAGAAGCATGGATGCAGAGATATATTGTCCCGTTGGTTGCTCTGGGGCTGTCATGTACTGTGGAATCTCCGAAGGACAGACCTGGAATGAAAGATGTTTGTGCAAAACTTTCTGCTCTCAGAGACGACTTTCTGGAACGCCATCATGACATTGATGAATGTCTGAGCTCTATTAGAGCATGCAGGTTTGTTATCGTTAAGAATTTAATTTTGCATATCGTACCCAATCTACTGAAAGTGCCAAGTGCCCAATGTGATATGCAGTGAGCAACAGTTGGCTACTGAAAGTGTCAACTATCCTTTGTTGCAGGTTTGTTGATTATTTTCATTTTGATCTTAAGGTGTATGTATGGCGAAATTCCTTAGTAGCATAAACTGTACTGTTTATATCAAGGTATTTTTCTGTCAAATCTTACATCCAGTTTAATAGCATAAATCCTTCTTTTTGGGTTAACTATCTAAATAGTCTAGGGTGTGTTTGGTTTAAGCCCCAACTAGCCCACAGCACCGAGCTCTCGCCGCCCCTCCGACGCTCCTCCGCCGCCCCTAGGCCGCTTCTCCTCCTCTCTCCGCCTCGAATCGCCGCTCCTCTGCCGCTGCTCCGCCGCCCCGATTCGCGCTGCAGCCATCCCGATTCATCACCCCCACCGCCCCTCCGACTCTCCTTCGCCGCCCCCACGCACCGCCGCCGCCCCGACGCTGCCCCGACGCCGCCGCCCCGAATCGCGCCGCGCTGCCGCCGCCCCCACTGCCGCCGCCCCGATTCGGCCACCGCCCACTAGTTTTTACATCTTCATTTTACATTATCTATTGGAGTTGCTCTTTTACATCTCCACTATACATCATCTGTTGGAGTTGCCTCTTTTTTGAAGATGTAAAAAGGACTTTTTAGAAATGTAAATTTTTACATCTTCTGTTTTACATCTCCAAATTTGTATCTTCTATTGGAGGTGCTCTAAGATGGACCCGCAAAAAAAAAGATGCTCTAAGATGCATTGAACAGGGAAAAAATGGCACGTGATTGCTGTAGCCTGCACTAGAAAGTTTGTATGCGAAGAGAGCTGCATGCACTTGCTAATCACCGGTGGACCCGCCGGTTAATTACAGAACCGCTTGCTTGCATGTACCGGTCCAACATAGAAGGAGCTGCGTAACGACGCCAAAAAATTGGCGAAGCTTTTCCGCGCTGCAGCCGTCCCAATTCACCACCCCCACCGCCCCTCCGACTCTCCTTCGCCGCCCCCACGCACAGCCGCCGCCCCGCCGCCGCCGCCCCGAATCGCGCCGCGCTGCCGCCGCCCGGATTCGGCCACCGCCCACTAGTTTTTACATCTTCATTTTACATTATCTATTGGAGTTGCTCTTTTACATCTCCAATATACATCATCTGTTGGAGTTGCCTCTTTTTTGAAGATGTAAAAAGCACTTTTTAGAGATGTAAATTTTTACATCTTCTGTTTTACATCTCCAAATTTGCATCTTCTATTGGAGATTACATCTTCATTTTACATTATCTATTGGAGTTGCTCTTTTACATCTCCAATATACATCATCTGTTGGAGTTGCCTCTTTTTTGAAGATGTAAAAAGCACTTTTTAGAGATGTAAATTTTTACATCTTCTGTTTTACATCTCCAAATTTGCATCTTCTATTGGAGATGCTCTAAGATGGACCCGCAAAAAAAAGATGCTCTAAGATGCATTGAACAGGGAAAAAATGGCACGTGATTGCTGTAGCCTGCACTAGAAAGTTTGTATGCGAAGAGAGCTGCGTGCACTTGCTAATCACCGGTGGACCCGCCGATTAATTACAGAACCACTTGCTTGCATGTACCGGTCCGACATAGAAGGAGCTGCGTAACGACCCCAAAATATTGGCGAAGCTTTTCCGCGCCGTGATCTCGCCCGCGCAACCCAGGGAGCTTTTCCACGCCGTGATCTCGCCCGCGCGCTGGCGGAAATAACACAGGCGGGCGCTCAGGGCGAGCCAATTTTTTGGCAGCGATCCAAACGACCATCAAATATTGTGGGCTAGCCAATATTTTGGTAGGGTTGACGTTGGTTGTAATACAAACAGGCCCTAATATATTTGAAACTTTTTGGCAGCATACATGGTCTAGCATAGTACTCATGTTTAAAGTTTCGAAACAAAATGAGTTATGCCGTATTCCGAGCAAAATACAACAAAATTAATATTCCCTTCATTCCACAATGTAGTCCATATTTTGATTTTTCAAAGTCAAACATTTTTATGTTTGACCAAGTTTCTAGAATAACCAAATTATTAACATCTAAAATACTAAATAAATAGAATATAAAATTACACTTCATGATGAATCTAATGATACAAAATTTGTATTATGGTTGTTGATAATTTTTTCTATAAATTTGGTCAAACATGACATGTTTGACTTTTAGAGACCAAAATATGCACTACATTTTGGAATGAAGGGAGTACTATATAAAAACTACTATTCATGGTTTTTGTAGCTGCTTTTTTCGCTCATAATACGACATGACTCATTTTGTTCTGAAACTTTAAACATGAGTACTATGCTAGACTACGGTTTTCGGCAAAAAAATCAATTTTGTTGACATATTTAACTATTTTTTAAAAAAAAATGCTGAATCGAGACCTATGTCCCAAAAATCCACACCAAAAAAATCCTTTATTAAAACAAACTTATAATCATCATATTGACTCTGTTGACATCAAACTTTACATGAATTTTTGCTTAGTTAGAAGAGAAAACATGTTGTTTTTCTGGTAAAGAGGTGATTTGGAGCACTGGAAAAAAAATGATTGTCGTTCATGTTTAGAACTTCATAAATCTCTATGAGCATTCATGAAAAGAAAACGTCATGTTTCCTATGCTTCATAAATGTCTTCTACAATGGCAGACTCTTGAATAGGCGCTTACAGAGGAAAATTTAAATGTTATTGAATTATAAAACACCTAAGCGCTCTACCCCTGAGACTGCCCACAGTGAGAGTAACTTCAGTAGTAACATAGGGTCTATCTCAACAAATTTGTTTATGTGGCAATGATTTAATGAAGAGAGAGATGATTTAAGTAACATAGCTAGTTACTCATAGTATGGGTAACATCACACATACCAAGACAATATGAGTCTACAACCTAATAAATGAAGTGTTGCATGACACCATACATATATTACTTCCCACTATAGAGATAATAACATATGCATGTTACTAGTCCAAATTACTCCCCACTATGGATAGTCTCAATGCATAAACGCTAACAATTGGCTTGCTAATTAATCGCTAATTAAACAGCCTACGTGACTGGTGCGGGAGCAAAAGAGGACCTAGCGTCCGATGCCTTCCTTTGCGTCGACATGGCGTCTGACGTCAGGATTTGATGGAGCAACTGCCCGTTAACAAGAAAATCGGAAGAAAATCTATCCTGGCGTCTCTTCAAGCACTCAGCGTTGGACATGCCCTAATTTATGGGAAAAGAAACATGTTGCATAATCCGTCGTAAACGCTTCTCAACTTCCTTTTTACATTCCCTGTTCTTTTCATTCTTCCAATATTTTATCTCCGTTTATTTATATTTATTTCATGATTTCTAGAATAGAACGTTCCCTTTCCAAAGCGTCTTTCTATTTTCTATTTTTTCACTATTTTTAATGTTTTATACTGTATTTTATAAGGGGTCAAATCTGACTGGTTTCAAAAGTTGAGTATCAACTACGTCTTATTTCAGACTTTAGGGACCAAAACTAGATCCAACCATACTCTCACCTCCCGGCTTCACCGGCAAGCCTGTGGATTCGCCTCCCCTTTACCTGCCGCCTCGTCAGCCGTTGACGGGGAGAGGAATCCCGATGCCTGTGCTTCAGTTAATAGTTTAGGTTAGGGTACTTTAGTCCTTGCAGGCATGGCACTCAGGTGGATGACGGTGCTTCTTCTTCGAGTTTGTCTTCCGGATTTCGATCCTCCTCGAGTTCATCTGGTTGTAATCGACGGAGCTCAAGTGTAGATTTCCGTCGTCTCCTTGGGGCGGTGAGGTTAGGATTTCTCCTCATGTGGTGATATTTGATATTAGGTGTTTCAGATCTATGTAAATGGTTAAATGGCGACAACTACGGCCCAGGACGCTGGTCCATAGGGCACGTGCATGAAGACTTCCCGACCGTCATCGACAAGGTCAAGCCGGCTCCAGTAGGAAAAGCGGCGACAACGGCGCGTCGGCGGCTCGTTCTGGCGGCAGTAGTGGTTGTTCGGGGATATCGGAATCTCGATGTAATTTTTATTATATTTGAGATGCCTTGTATTTCCGGTGAATTTTTTATAACAGATCTGATGTTTTTTTTAAAGTGAGAATTGTAGCAAATATTATAATCTGATATGACCGATGTTTCATCTTTTTCCTTTCTGGCTCTGGTAGTTGCTGAAATGTTTCTTCAGAAAAAAAAAGTTGTCCGAAATGTGACGGTAGCTACACAATGTAACAGTAATCTCGAATATGCTCTCTCAGCCGTTGGATCTTCGTGCTCCGGTACCCGACGGTGTGATGCTCTGAGCCTTCGGTGACTCCCCCGCCGTCCGCCGCGCCCGCTTGCTTTCTCCCCGGCCGGCATCGAACGCCTCCAGCAGTTCTTCACCGCCTCGACGCGCGGCCGACGACCTCCCGAGTCCGTGCGGCTCGGTGACAACGCCACCACTTGCCGCCGGCACGCGAGCCTCGCCTAGGGTTTCTCCTTCCGGATGCGCAGCGCGCGGCTCGACGGATTCGCTCTCGCCCACGGCCTCCCCCGCCTCGGACCTCGGAGAGTCAAACCCCAGCAGCCATTTCCTTGGCAGGCTAGCCCTCGCTTCGGCGGCGTGGAAGACGAGTGAGCCAATACAAGTGCCCTGTATGCGGTAAGTCCTGCAGCTAGATTCCCAATTTCCCGTGCTAATTTGGAAGAAGTGCAGGTACCTACAAATTCTCCATTGTCCATGTTGCGTTACCCCATTCAGATTCAGTTACGAAGCATGTTAGTGCAACACGAAATTGCAATTCTGAATCAGTTTGTTCAGTGAAGAAATGTCTAATCACTTTGAGTGGTTCAAGTTTGTCTATGTGTTCTGGGTCGATGCCACCAAGTCTGACGACTCCAGCATCAGTCAATGGCTTGGTTTGCCTTCGTGTCGCCTCTTGGTTTGTTCATCCTGTCTGTTTGATGTGTGCTCCGCAGGTTACAATCACGGTATGTGCTAGGACTAGTCTTACAACATCCTTGTGTCGCTGTCAAAATAATTCACCTTTCCTCTTCCAGTTTTTATTCTGATTGCTGTGATTCTACTAGTCACAATCCATTACTCAGCCTGCACACGTTTTCTCCACAAATCTTTGTTTCATTCTTCTACTTTTCTTTACCCTTGCAACACGTTCAGCGTGAGACAGCCCACCATTGTTTGTTAAGTCAAGTCAATAGTCTAGCATAACTCCAGGCCCATTACTTTCGGCAGACAAACCCTTTAAATGGCATCTCCATTCTACACACAAGATCTCCCAAGCTCACATAATGTATTCCCAACTCCTTGGTTCTTCCACATCCTGTAAACTCTGGACATCATGCCCTCATTCTTGTCTCTACTCTGTATTTTGCTCCTCCTTTTCTCCTTCAACACTACAACACTCGAAGCAGCGCAAGAAAACAAGTCTGAGATTGATCGGCAAGCCCTCCTTTGCTTCAAGTCCGGCATCAACTCTTATCCCCTTGGCATCCTAAATTCATGGAGTGATGACTCACTTAACTTTTGCAGCTGGAAAGGGGTCATTTGCGGCACAAAGTTTTCACCTCGGGTGGTCTCACTTAACCTCACCTCCGCTCATCTCAGTGGGCAAATATCTGGATGTGTAGGCAACTTGACTTTTCTATCCTCGATGAACCTTGCCGATAATGATCTATCGGGAACCATCCCTGGAGAGTTGGGTAAGCTTCCAAACCTCCATACACTGAATCTTTCCAACATCAATCTTGAAGGTAATATCCCTGATTCGTTAGGCACTAGCAATTCACTTAGCTATGTCAATCTTGGAAACAACACTCTTATCGGCGGTATCCCTCTCTCATTGACCAATTGCTCCTCACTCAACACACTTATACTGTCCCGTAATAACCTCTCTGGAGAGATCCCTTCTACTTTGTTTGATAACTTATCTAAGCTTACTAAGGTTGATCTCCAGAAGAATTCTTTCACTGGTCTCATCCCACGTTTCCATAAGGTCACAGCACTCGAATTTCTTTGCCTGACAGAGAACTTCCTCTCTGGAAGCATACCTCCTTCAATAGGAAATGTTTCTTCCCTCACAGCTATATTGCTCGGCCAAAATAAGCTATCAGGATTAATTCCAAAAACTATAGGTCACACTACAAAACTGCTTGAGCTTGACCTAAGTTTCAACAGTTTATCAGGTAATGTCCCGGTTTCTCTTTATAACATGTCATCACTCAAAAACTTTAGTGTTGGCAGCAATGCCCTTGTTGGACAGTTACCATCTTGCATTGATTACTCACTACCAAACCTCCAGTCCCTAATTATGGGGAGCAACAGACTGGAGGGCCCAATCCCTACTTCACTAGCCAACATGTCAAATCTTCAAATGCTTGATCTTTCAGACAACTCGCTAAATGGCTCTGTTCCATCTCTCGGTTCTTTGGCAAACTTGTGTCGGTTAGTTTTGGGGAGTAACTTGCTAGAAGCACATGACTGGTCATTTCTTACATCTCTAGCAAATTGCCCCATGCTGACAAAGTTGTCCTTGGAAGGGAATGCTCTGAATGGCAGCTTAACTATAGCAGTTGTTAATCTTTCCATGAGCCTACAAGATTTGTCGCTTGGGTCAAACCAAATTTCAGGCTCCATACCTGTTGAAATTAGCAATCTTGTTAATCTCACTTCACTTAGTATGGAAAGCAATTTGCTTTCTGGGAGCATACCTTCTACCATTGGAAAGTTACAAAACCTATATATCCTAAATCTATCAAAGAACAAATTATCAGGTTAGATCCCTCCCTCAGTTGGTGACATTACTCAACTGGGCAAGCTTTATCTTGATGGTAACAACTTGAGTGGAAACATACCTGGTAGTTTAGGTCAGTGCAAGGGACTTCTTGAACTAAATTTGTCTACTAACAGCCTTGATGGGTCAATACCAGTCAAACTTTTTGCTGGCCCTCCACTTTCCTTGGGTGTGGACTTTTCACACAACAAGCTCATAGGAGAAATACCATCAGAAGTTGGTCGTTTGGCAAATCTTGCTCTTCTGAATGTTTCTAACAATCTGTTGTTTGGAACGATTCCTGAAACTCTAGGAAATTGTTTCGCTCTATTATTCTTGCGCATGGAGAGTAACAAGCTTCACGGGCAAATTCCTCAAAGTTTCGAGAAGTTGTGGTCCATCAAGCAGATTAATCTAGCTCGAAATAATTTATCTGGTCCCGTGCCAGAATTCTTTGGCGGCCTCACTTTTTTGGACAAGCTGGATCTATCATACAACAACTTTGAAGGGCCAATTCCGTCTGGTGGATGCTTTAGGGACTCGAGTATGGTAGTTTTGGATGGCAATAAGATGTTGTGTGCAAGAGTCTCCATGCTAGCGCTTCCAATTTGTGATGACACCCAAACAAAGAACCATGTGCCCTTGCTAAGAATAATAATAATAATTACACCGTTAATTGCTGGTGTGTTATTGTTATATTTGGTTGTCACTGTTTGGAAAAGATGGGCGCAGCTTACATTTCTAAGGTGTAATAAGATCCTCGGTGTGTTATGTTTAGTTGTCAACCGGAAGAAAAGAGAAGCAGTTGCCAACCAGAAGATAAGAGAAGTGGTTGCATGTTCTAACCACAAGGAGACTCTGAAGAAGATATCATATGCTGACATTCTGAAAGCTACCAACTGGTTTTCTTCAGTCCATACTATCAGCTCAACCTGTACCGGATCAGTTTATGTTGGTAGGTTCAAGTCCGACAGGAGCCTAGTTGCCATCAAAGTATTCAACCTGAATGAGCCTGGTGGATATGGTAGTTACTTTATGGAGTGTGAGGTGCTACGAAGCACCCGCCACCAGAACATAATGCGTCCTATGACCCTATGCTCGACACTTGATTCAAAAAACCATGAGTTCAAAGCACTGATATTCAAGTTCATGGTTAATGGCAGCCTTGACAGATGGTTGCACTCTGAGCAACACAAGGTAATCCCAGACAGAGTGCTAAGCTTTGGCCAGAGGATATGCATTGCAGCAGATGTGGCTTCTGCTCTTGATTATATCCACAACCAACTGACGCCTCCTTTGCTCCACTGTGATTTGAAGCCACACAATGTCCTTTTGGACGATGACATGACTGCACGGCTCAGTGACTTCGGCTCAGCAAAGTTTCTATTACTAGGTCAGGTTATCCGTAAAAGCCTAGTTGATGTCGGAGGAACAATTGGATACATAGCACCTGGTGAGTTTACTTTTCCAAATCCCCAATAAAATAGTTTATCTTGTACGTATGTGTATTGTTTCACCTGTACAGCGCATTTTTTTCCTTCATGTATGTATGCATGGTTTATTGAGTATTTGAGTGCATTTGCAGAGTATGGGCTGGGCTGCAAGATCTCTGTAGGAGCTGACGTGTATAGTTTTGGAGTGCTTCTGCTAGAGTTGCTTACCGGAAAATGACCAACCGATGATATGTTCGTCGATGGGCTTACCCTTCCCATTTTCTCTGAATCCATGTTCCCTGACCTAGTTGCGGAGATGCTAGATCCTCATATGGCGCATGAGGAGCATCAAGGGTGTGTAGAAGCATGGATGCAGAGATATATTGTCCCGTTGGTTGCTCTGGGGCTGTCATGTACTGTGGAATCTCCGAAGGACAGACCTGGAATGAAAGATGTTTGTGCAAAACTTTCTGCTCTCAGAGACGATTTTCTGGAACGCCATCATGACGATTGACGGATATTTCAGCTCTGTTAGAGCATGCTGATTTGTTATCGTTAAGAATGTAATTTTGCATATCGTACCCAATCTACTGAAAGTGCCAAGCGCCCAATGTGATTTGCAGTGAGCAACAGTTGGCTACTGAAAGTGTCAACTATCCTTTGTTGCGGGTTAGCTGATTATTTTCATTTTGATCTTAAGGTGTATGTATGGCGAAACTCCTTAGTAGCATAAACTGTACTGTTTATATCAAGGTATTTTTCTGTCAAATCTTACATCCAGCTTAATAGCATAAATCCTTCTTTTTGGGTTAACTATTGGCTGGATCTTGTTTTGGTCCCTAAAGTCTGAAATGAGACGTAGTTGACACTCAAGTTTTGAAACCAGTCAGATTTGGCCCCTTATAAAATACAGTATAAAACACTAAAAATAGTGAAAAAATAGAAAAAATGGAAAATGAAAAGACGCTTTGGAAATGGAACGTTTTATTCTAGAAATCATGAAATAAATATAAATAAATGGAGATAAAATATTTGAAGAACGGAAAAGAACAGGAAATGTAAAAAGGAAGTTGAGAATTTTTTTCCATGAATGCTTAGAAGACATTTATGAAGCATCAGGAAACATGACGTTTTGTTTTCATGAATGCTAATACAGATTTATGAAGTTCTAAACATGAACGGCTATCATTTTTTTTTCAGTGCTCCAAATCACCTCTTTACCAAAGAAAGCAACATGTTTTCTCTTCTAACTAGGCAAAAATCCATGTAAAGTTTGATGTCAATAGAGTCAATATGATGATTATTAGTTTGTTATAATGAAGGGTTTTTTTTGTATGGATTTTTGGGACATAGGTCTCGATTTAGAAAAAAAAATTAAAAAATAGTAAAATATGTCAACAAAATTGAATTTTTTGGCGAAAACCGTAGTCTAGCATAGTACTCATGTTTAAAGTTTCGGAACAAAATGAGTCATATCGTATTATGAGCGGAAAAAAGCAGCTACAAAAACCATGAATAGTAGTTTTTATATACTACTCCCTTAATTCCAAAATGTAGTGCATATTTTGGTTTCTAAAAGTCAAACATGTCTGTGTTTGACCAAGTTTAAGGAAAACATTATCAACATTCATAATACAAATTTGTATCATTCGATTCATCATGAAGTGTAATTTTATATTCTGTTTATTCAGTATTTTAGATGTTGATAATTTATTTTAGAAACTTGGTCAAATATAAACATGTTTGACTTCAAAAAATAAAATTATGCACTACATCGTGGAATGAAGGGAACACTGATTTTGTTGGATTTTGCTCGGAATATGGCATAACCCATTTTGTTCTGAAACTTTAAACATGAGTACTATGCTAGACCATGTATGCTACCAAAAACTTTCAAATATATTTGACTATTTAGAAGAAAAAAAATAATTCCTCTTATTTCCTCCCTAACCTAGGCGGCTAGGGCAAACTCTCACCTCCAGGCTTCACCGGCGAGCCTATGAATTTGTCTCCCCTCTACCTGCGGCCGGTGACGGAAAGGGGAATCTCAGTGCCTCCGCTCCGGTTAGTAGTTTAGGTTCGGGTTCTTTAGTCCTTGTAGGTGCGGCGTTCAGGCGGATGGCGGCGCTTCTTCTTCGAGTTTGTCTTCCGAGTTTCGATTCTACTCGAGTTCATCTGGACGTAGTCGACGGAGCTCAGGCGTAGATTCCTGCCGTTTTCTTGGGGCGGTGAGGTTAGGATTACTTCCGGTGAACTTTTATAATAGATCTGATGTTTTTCAAAAAAAAGTGAGAATTGTAGTAAAAATCTCTATCTCTATACTTAAAAAGAACGTAAGGTTCCCATTTCACCTCTCCTTCGTCCAACCTTCCTTACATATGTCCCCCCTCTTCCCTTCTCTTCTTTGATTTTTTCCTCTCATCTCTGATTTTTCTCCGGTCAATTTTCCTAAAAATAGAATCAATTATCACACGTTTTATTAACTTACCATAATACAAACATATTTCTTTGGTAAGTCAATAAATTCTTACCAAATAAGTGCTTACCAATAAGATGGCAGGTAAATCTTGGCGATTACATTCAAAAATTGGTAAGATTTTAGCGCATCAATGTAAATAATAGATGTACAATCATGGGCTAATTTATCAGAATGTTTATACTCCCGTTGCAACGCACGGGCAATTATCTAGTTATAATCTAATACTCCCTCCGTCCCGATAAAAAAGTTGTTCGGAATGTGACGGTAGATACAGTAATCTCGGATATGCTCTCTCAGCCGTTGGATCTTCGTGCTCGGACTCCGGTACCCGACGGTGTGATGCTCTGAGCATCCGGCGACTCCCCCGCCGTCCGCCGCGCCCGCTTGCTTTCTCTCCGGCCGGCATCGAACGCCTCCAACAGTTCCTCGCCGCCTCGACGCGCGGTCGACACCTCCCGAGTCCGTGCGGTTCGGTGGCAACGCCACCACTTGCCGCCGCCGCGCGAGCCTCCCCTAGGGTTTCTCCTTCCGGATGCGCAGCGCGCGGCTCGACGGATTCGCTCTCGCCCACGGCCTCCTCCGCCTCGGACCTCGGAGAGTCAAACCCCAGCAGCCGTTTCCTTGGCAGGCTAGCCCTCGCTTCGGCGGCGTGGAAGACCAGTGAGCCATCAGCCAATACAAGTGCCATGTATGCGGTAAGTCCTGCAGCTAGATTCCCAATTTCCCGTGCTAAATTGGATGAAGTGCAGTTACCTACAAATTCTCCATTGTTCCATGCTACGTTCCCCCATTCAGATTCAGTTACGAAGCATGTTGGTGCATCACGAAATTGCAATTCAGAATCAGTTTGCTCTCTGAAGAAATGTCTAATCACTTTGAGTGGTTCAGGTTTTTTTATGTGTTCTGGGTCGATGCTACGAAGTCTCACCACTTTAGCCTCCTCCGTCAATGGCTTGGTTTGTGTGGCCTCTTGGTTTGTTCATCATGTTTGTTTGATGTGCGCACCGCAGCTTACAATCACGGTATGAGCCAGGACTAGTCATACGGCATCCTTGTGTCGCTGTCAAAATAATTGTCACTTTTCCTCTTCCAATGTATATATATTTTGCTTACTGCAATTCTACTGGTGACGGTCCATAACTCAGCATGCAGACGTTTTTCTTGCAAAAGTCTTTGTTCCATTCTTCTACTTTTTCTTTACCCTTGCATCACGTTTTCTTGCAAAAGTCTGAGTGAGACAACCGCCAGTCCTGTACCAAGTCAAGTCAACTTAGTCAAACATAACTTCTGGCAGACAAATCCTTTAAAAGAGCTAACCTTACACACAAGATTGTCCAGGCTCCAACCGAAGTAGCAAGCACTCCAGGTTCTTGTAGTTCTTGGTTGCTCCACTTCCTGTAAACTCTAGATATCATGTTCTCAATCTTATCTCCACTCTGTATTTTGCTAATCCTTCCCCTCTTCATCACCACACCAATAGCAACAGCACAAGCAAACATATCTGAGATCGACCGCCAGGCCCTCCTTTGCTTAAAGTCCGGCATCAACTCTTATGCCCATGGCACACTAGACTCATAGAGTAATGACTCACTAAACTTTTGCAGATGGCGAGGGGTCAACTGTAGCACAACGTTTCCACCCCGGGTGGTCTCTCTTAACCTCAGCTCTGCACAACTCAGTGGGCAATTATCTGGATGCCTAGGCAACTTGGCTTTTCTATCATGGATGAACCTTGGCGATAATCATCTGTCGGGAACCATCCCTGAAGAGCTGGGTAAGCTTCCAAACCTCCATACACTGAATCTTACCTGCAACAGCCTTCAAGGTAACATCCCTATTTCCTTAGGCGCTAGCAGTTCTCTTAGCTATGTCAATCTTGCAAACAACACGCTTACCGGTGGTATCCCTCTCTCATTGGCCAGTAGCTCCACACTCAATACACTTATACTGTCACGTAATAACCTCTCTAGAGAGATCCCTTCTACTTTGTTTGATAACTCATCTAAGCTTACTATGGTTGATCTCCAGATGAATTCTTTCACTGGTGTCATCCCTGTTGGGGAACGCGACAGAAAACAAAAATTTCCGGTATAGCGAGCACGCCCAGGACCACTATGGAGACTGCATACAAGGTTTGATCTGATCCGTACTGACTCGAAGCGCAGCGGAAGAAGAGTCGGTGGAGATCGTTGGTGCGGATCCCCGCGGCTAGGATTTTACAACCTCCCAACCGCGAGGATGTACTCCCTCGTCGGACAGCCCTTCGGGAGGCGGTCGGACAGTCCCTCGGACGATGTCACGGACAGCCCTTCGGGAGGACCTTCGAAACTCGGACGGTCACTCAGACAGCCCTTCAGGAGGACCTCTCAAACTAAGACCGAAACTACGATCTCTCTACAGAGTTGCACACATACGGTGTCATCTATCCGGCAGGGCTTCGCCGTCCAGAACTAGTTCCTGCCGGAACCCAGACAGCCTTTCGGCTCTACGAAACTATTTCGCTGGGAGGGAGAGAGAAGCCAGACAAGTCAAATGGCATGTGTATGAGAGAAGGATGAGGTTTGTGGCAGCCCACTCACCTCTATTTATAGGAAAGCCAAGGGGTAAAGTTGGCATTCACAAATACCAAAAGTACCCCCACTTTATGTCATTTACATAAAGAATAAAGCAAAATAGGGTGACATGTGGAGCTCCACCCTGCTTGGCCGGCCACCCCTTGGGGGGCCCCCATGAGGGGTTTGCTTAGCCCCAAAGCTCTTCTAGAAGCCTTTTGGAAATATCCCAAAAGGTGACTTTCCATAAATATCCCAAAAAGCACTTTCACTATTCACGACGACATTTTTCAGCGTCCGGTCGAACTGAAAATATTTATGTGGGCTTAGAACATTTCTAGTACCCACTAAAATAATTCTCAATGCGATCCGGAACAATTCCAGATTAGTGATTTTCATCTGCGAAAAGCATCCGAAGCGGTTCCGGCAGCTCCGGAACATTTCCGGTTTTTCTTCCGGAAAATTCCCAGAAGTTTCCAGAATGATTCTGGCACCCTCCAAGAATTATCAGGCATGTGCCGAAACTAATTTGACTTAATGGTATCCCCTGAAACAACTTTTCAGTTTTACCGAAACTGTTCCGGTGTTCTCTCTGCGGAACTTTTCCGCTGTCCGAAACTTTTCCGGTGTCCGAAACTTTTTCGGTGATTTTCTCTCAGACTCCCTGTCTAGTATTCAGCAGATAGATGACCCTTAAGCGTGTGACCCTATAGGTTCGGTGAAGCATAGACATGACCCGGAACCCCTTCCGATCAATGATCAACATCGGAGCCGTGGACACCCATATTGACCCCTATACCCACACGAATGAATATTCGAGTGAACCTCCAGTTGCCGTGAGCTATTCTTGTTGCTTCGCGATATGTCACAAACACCCGAGGTGAGATTTTCTGCATCCCCGTGGATCAACAACTTGTCCACTATGCAAGTTACCTCGTTACCGGTTTTGTTCTCTTTTCTCGTTTTCGTGTTCCGGCATCCCTGTGATCAAATCACACTGTGTCTGGCCAGACGATGATGGATACCGTAACACCGAGAGGGCCCGAGAATATCTCTCCATCGTCGAAGGAGCAAATCCCAATCTTGAGCTATCAAGTTACTTGCCATACTTTTCCGTGAACCCGTAAGCCGCCGTAATAGCCACCCAGTAACGGATGACGTTTAACAAACCCCAAAGTTCACGAAGCAAGCACGAAGGAACTCGATACTCTCATGGTCTAAGGAATTATGCAAACATTAACTATCTCTGTGTTATTAACCATTAACTTGTGACGAATGAATCTCATAGCATAACATCGATTTGGGTCGATTCAACACAAGTGTTCTACCAACATCGTGCCCTCAAAATTGCCGGCATAGCCATGCCCATGATCAGGAAAACAGGATCATCCTGCAATACTTGAGCCAGTCTTAGAGGCAAGACTAGGAATACAATTTACCGTTTATTATACCACACGTGCAAATGAGTTTCCCTCCGGGCCTCGTGGATATTGCAGACTCGAGAATCATTGCAGTTATAGCATGGATCATAAACATTCATTACAAACTCGGAGATACAAAATAACTGTTATTACTGCCTCTAGGGCATATCTCCTACAGTCTCCCACTTGCACTAGAGTCATAATCCAGTTACATGGCTTCCCTAACACCAATGGCTATCCGGTGTTGCTCATGCTTTGCTCGTGGTAGAGGCTTTGTCATCGGGTCTGACACATTCAGATCCGTGTGAACTTTGCGTACTTTCACTAAACCTTCTTCGACATGATGTCGAATGAGTTTATATTTGCGTTGAATATGCATTGTCTTATGGTGTGAACATGGCTCCCTTGCCTGAGCCACGGCGCCACTATTATCACAATAGATCTCCACCGGGTCCAGAGCACTTGGAACCACACCAAGGTCTTCAAGAAATTGCTTGATCCCGATAGCCTGCTTGGAGGCTTCTGAAGCAGCAACATATTCCGCCTCCGTTGTAGAATCTGCCACAGTCTTTTGTTTGGAACTTTTCCAATCAACTGCGCCGCCGTTCAATATGAAAACATAGCCAGATTGAGATTTAAAGTCATCTGGGTCAGTCATGAAGCCTGCATCAGTGTAACAACTTACAATGAGCTCTTCATCACCTTCGTACACAAGGAGTAAATCCTTGGTCCTTCTGTGGTACTTAAGAATACCCTTGACTGCGGCCCAGTGTTCCAATCCTGGATCACCTTGGTACCGGCTGCTAACACTTAGCGCATAGGAAACATCCGGTCTTGTACATAGCATGGCATACATAATAGAACCAACTGCCGAAGCATATGGAATATCATTCATTTGTACTCGCTCATCGAGGGTCCGAGGACACTGATTCTTGCAAAGCACTGTGCCAGGTGACATGGGGAGTAGGCCTTTCTTGGAGTTCTCCATGTTGAACCTTTTCAACACCTTGTCAATGTACGTGCTTTGGCTAAGCGCTATCAGGCGTCTTGATCTATCTCTATAGATTCTGATGCCCAATACATATGCCGCTTCGCCTAAGTCTTTCATTGAAAAACTCTTCTTCAATGAGTCTTTTATTTCGCTAAGAAAATTCACGTCATTTCCAATCAACAATATGTCGTCCACATACAAGATTAGAAATGCTTTTGCGCTCCCACTAAACTTCTTGTAAACACAAGATTCTTCATCGTTCCTGATGAAGCCAAACTCTTTGACCACTTCATCAAAACGAATGTTCCAGCTCCTTGATGCTTGCTTCAGACCATAAATGGCTTTCTGAAGCTTACATACCTTTCCAGCATTCTTAGGATCGACAAAACCTTCTGGTTGTATCATGTATACATCCTTTTCAAGGTTTCCATTTAGGAAAGCCGTTTTGACATCCATCTGCCATATTTCATAATCGAAATAAGCAGCAATTGCTAGTAATATCCGAACAGACCTAAGCATAGCTACGGGCGAGAAAGTCTCATCGTAGTCTACCCCTAGAACTTGCGTGAACCCTTTCGCGACAAGTCTAGCTTTGTGGATAGTAATGTTACCATCCACGTCCGTCTTTCTTTTGAAAATCCATTTACAACCAATGGGTTTTACGCCATCTGGAAGTTCTTCCAAGTTCCAAACTTGGTTTTCGTACATGGATTTCATTTCGGATTTCATGGCCTTGTGCCATTCCCTTGAGCTAGGCCCCGCCATCGCTTCCTTGTAGTGCGCAGGTTCATCGTCTTCAAGAATGAAGATTTCGTTATGAAACCATTCAGGTGGCTGGATAGCCCTACCTGATCTGCGCGGTTCAGTTACAACATTGTCTGAAGTTTTCGCATCACATGCGACAACTTCCGGCTCGGTTGTAGGGATAATTTGCGGAATTACTTCCGGTTCCTTAGCCATATCAACGGTTGCCGAAGATTCACTAATCTCATCAAGCTGTACTGTCCTCCCACTCAATTCTTTAGCGAGAAATTCTTTCTCAAGAAAGACTCCGCTTTTAGCGACAAACACTTTGTGCTCAGAGGGTAGGTAGAAGGAATACCCAACTGTTTCTTTTGGATAACCTACAAAGTTACATTTGTCTGATCTGGGATCGAGTTTGGTAGGTTGTAAACATTTTACATGTACCTCACATCCCCAAATTTTAAGATGCGACAAACTGGGTTTCCTCCCATTCCACATTTCATGTGGTGTCGTCTTAACAGACTTAGACGGTGCTTTGTTTAGTGTGTGAGCGGCAGTTTCTAGTGCGCGACCCCAAAAAGATATCGGCAGATCTGTAAGAGACATCATCGACCTTACCATGTCCAACAGGGTTCGGTTACGTCTTTCCGATACTCCGTTTCTCTATGGAGTTCCGGGAGGCGTAAGCTGTGAAACGATTCCACGGTCACTCAGATGTTGGCCAAACTCATGACTAAGATATTCGCCTCCGCGATCAGACCGCAGAAACTTAATCTTTTTGTTACGATGATTTTCTACCTCATTCTGAAATTCTTTGAACTTTTCAAAGGTTTTTGACTTATGCTTCATTAAGTAGATATAGCCATACCGACTTAAATCATCAGTAAAAGTCACGAAGTAGAAATACCCACCCCGTGCGGCTGTGCTCGTTGGACCACATACATCACTATGTATTATTTCCAATAATTCACCCGCCCGTTCAGGATGACCCGTGAACGGCGTCTTGGTCATTTTCCCCATCAGACAAGCTTCACATGTGTCAAATGATTCAAAATCAAAGGACGGTAAAACTCCATCTCTCTCGAGTCTTTGCATGCGTTTCTTTCCGATGTGGCCAAGCCGACAGTGCCACAAGTAAGTGGTGGTGGTATCAGCCTTCTTAAGGCGTTTAGCATTCACGTTAAAGACACCATTTTCACATTCAAGATTTAGTATGAAAAGGCCCCCAACAATGGGTGCAAATCCATAAAACATATCCTTACAATAAAGTGAACAACCATTGTTCTCAGACTTGTAGGATTACCCATCGTGCACTAAATATGATCCAGAGATAATGTTTCTACACAACAACGGAACAAAATAACAGTTACTTAGTTCCAAAATAAATCCTGAAGGGAGACGTAGAGGCATAATGCCGACGGCTTGAGCGGCGATCCCAGCGCCGTTCCCGACACGCATCACGACTTCATTCTTTGCCAGCTTGCGCACCTTCTGAAGCCCCTGTATCGAGTTGCAAATGTGTGCAACCGATCCGGTATCAAATACCCAAGACTTAGAATTTTCGCTAGCAAGCAAAACGTCAATGACATTAACTTGTATAACAATTATACCTTTTCCGGTTTTCCCGGACTTCTTATCTTCCAGATACTTCTTGCAGTTTCTCTTCCAGTGTCCTGTGCCCTTGCAGTAGAAGCACTCAGTTTCATTCTTGGCTTTGCCCTTAGATTTGCTTTGGAAGCCGGTCTTACCGGCGCCCTTGCCCTTCTTTGGCTTGCCCTTTTTGAAACTGGCAGTTTTATTCACAAGCAACACTTGCTTGCGATTTTTCCGCAGTCCTCCTTCAGCAGTTTTCAGCATGGCAAGCACCTCATTAGGTGTTTTGTCCATCCCATTCATGTTGTAGTTCATGACAAAACCTTCGTAAGAAGGGGGGAGTGAACCGAGCAACATGTCCATAACATGCTCTTCTGGAAGTGGAAATTCCAGGGTTTTAAGCCTCTCAGCGTGGCCAATCATATTGACCACGTGTTCGCCAACTGAACTGCCCTCAACCATCTTGGTCTCCGACATGGTCTTGACGATATCAAAACGTTCAGACCGTGCATTAAACTTGTATAGAGCATCCAGTTCCTTGATCATATCAAAGGAGTCATGGAATTCAAAACGTTTTTGAAGCTCTGAACTCATGCAAGACAGCATGAGGCACTGCACTAAGTTGAAGTCATCATCCTTAGTGGCCCAGACATTTTGTATATCTGCCGCGGCTGTTGCCGCCGGCTTAGGTGGAAGAGGTCCGTCAAGCACGTACACTTTCTTAGCACTCCTGAGGACAATCCTCAGGGTACGGACCCAGTCCGCATAGTTGTTTCCATTCGCAGCTAACTTCTCTTTCTCTAACATCGGGCCTAAGTTGAACGCGCTATTGCGAGCCATTTGATCTACAACGGAAAACACAAGTTCACTTAGACTTTGTTCATAATGATTTTTGCACTAGTGAATAAACAATTTTATTCTAAAGTGCGCTCCCACTCAAATCAATATCTCTCAAAATTGATTATGAGTGATTCAAGATCCAAATATCAATTCAACATCATAGAATCATCATCTCATGACGAGGATTTCAATTGGTAGGCCAACTTGCCGATCATATCTCTATATGACTCTTGTTCATCTTTCGATGCGTGTGTTCCGAGCTCAGGACGATCCTGCCATGAACGTCAAGACAACCAAGTGATCTTGCTGCGCGGTCTGACCTCACCCGCCTTACATTTCTCCAATCGTTCGTACCCATGCATCCATGGCGCACCCCGAAAGGATAGATGCTGTGACGGTGCTACACTTGGGAGAACACTAACTACTTGATATTTTTAGTGAGAGATCACCCTAATAAAAAGCGACTACCGCGCAATCAAGAAGGGTGCATCAAGAGGGATAAACATCTCAGGCAATTCATAATAGCATGATATGGTATAGCCCCTTCTGACGGAGAAGTCAAGTATTTCTTCGTCTTCGGCATTCGCGTCGGTGTTCACCTTTGCGAATATTGCCACCACCTTGTCGATGCACCAGATAATATTGCTATCTCTATAGCTAATAAAATAAGTGCATTACATAAGGTTGACACGCAGGTCATTAAAGTGCAATCATATGGCTCCAGCCATCATGCCGAATCATGACACGCAGGTCATGTTAATTACATCATATAGTCATCTCATACATAATCAAATTAATATGAGACTTGCTATACCACATCACATGCAAACCATCCTGCAAAACCAAGTTAGACGCCTCTAATTGGTTTATGCAAAATTTTATTTTACGTGGCTTCTAAGGTTTTGACTCAAACCGCAGCTACCAACGCTCATCATCAAGTATGATAATTCAAGTTGCTAGATTAACTTTCCAGGGTGTATGAAACACGAGATAATAAAATCTCGAGCCCCATACTAAACTTCGTCATACGCGTGACCCCCGTGCAGATCATATCTGCATTGCCCTTTCGTCTGCGAAACATCCATCTTTCTTTAACTATGGTGGAACCCAAAGAACTGTTAGCACTTCGTTGATCTGTCAATCAGCATACTCAGGAGCAGCATGAAAGGATCGCGGATTGCCAGAACTTTGTGAGATTCCACCATGCCGTCAAGATCAGGACTACGCAAATTCACGGGAAGCAACAGGAACATCGGGTAACAGATTTCATCTGCTACCCGCACAAATAATTTTCAGTAATAGATCTCATCTACTACAAAATTATACTATGCAATACCCATACATCTCATGTACTCTAGATCATAACATGCATCTACGCATAGCCTGGCTCTTGATGCCACTGTTGGGGAACGCGACAGAAAACAAAAGTTTCCAGTATAGCGAGCACGCCCAGGACCACTATGGAGACTGCATACAAGGTTTGATCTGATCCGTACCGACTCGAAGCGCAGCGGAAGAAGAGTCGGTGGAGATCGTTGGTGCAGATCCCCGCAGCTAGGATTTTACAACCTCCCAACCACGAGGATGTACTCCCTCGTCGGACAGCCCTTCGGGAGGCGGTCGGACAGTCCCTCGGACGATGTCACGGACAGCCCTTCGGGAGGACCTTCGAAACTCGGACGGTCACTCAGACAGCCCTTCGGGAGGACCTCTCAAACTAAGACCGAAACTACGATCTCTCTACAGAGTTGCACACATACGGTGTCATCTATCCGGCAGGGCTTCGCCGTCCAGAACTAGTTCCTGCCGGAACCCAGACAGCCTTTCGGCTCTACGAAACTATTTCGCTGGGAGGGAGAGAGAAGCCAGACAAGTCAAATGGCATGTGTATGAGAGAAGGATGAGGTTTGTGGGCAGCCCAGTCACCTCTATTTATAGGAAAGCCAAGGGGTAAAGTTGGCATTCACAAATACCAAAAGTACCCCCACTTTATGTCATTTACATAAAGAATAAAGCAAAATAGGGTGCCATGTGGAGCTCCAAGGAGCTCCACCTTGCTTGGCCGGCCACCCCTTGGGGGGGCCCCCATGAGGGGTTTGCTTAGCCCCAAAGCTCTTCTAGAAGCCTTTTGGAAATATCCCAAAAGGTGACTTTCCATAAATATCCCAAAAAGCACTTTCACTATTCACGGCGACATTTTTCAGCGTCCGGTCGAACTGAAAATATTTATGTGGGCTTAGAACATTTCCAGTACCCACTAAAATAATTCTCAATGCGATCCGGAACAATTCCGGATTAGTGATTTTCATCTGCGAAAAGCATCCGAAGCGGTTCCGGCAGCTCCGGAACATTTCCGGTTTTTCTTCCGGAAAATTCCCAGAAGTTTCCAGAATGATTCTGGCACCCTCCAAGAATTATCAGGCATGTGCCGAAACCAATTTGACTTAATGGTATCCCCTGAAATAACTTTTCAGTTTTACCGAAACTGTTCCGGTGTTCTCTCTGCGGAACTTTTCCGCTGTCCGAAACTTTTCCGGTGTCCGAAACTTTTTCGGTGATTTTCTCTCAGACTCCCTGTCTAGTATTCAGCAGATAGATGACCCTTAAGCATGTGACCCTATAGGTTCGGTGAAGCATAGACATGACCCGGAACCCCTTCCGATCAATGATCAACATCGGAGCCGTGGACACCCATATTGACCCCTATACCCACACGAATGAATATTCGAGTGAACCTCCAGTTGCCGTGAGCTATTCTTGTTGCTTCGCGATATGTCACAAACACCCGAGGTGAGATTTTCTGCATCCCCGTGGATCAACAACTTGTCCACTATGCAAGTTACCTCGTTACCGGTTTTGTTCTCTTTTCTCGTTTTCGTGTTCCGGCATCCCTGTGATCAAATCACACTGTGTCTGGCCAGACGATGATGGATACCGTAACACCGAGAGGGCCCGAGAATATCTCTCCATCGTCGAAGGAGCAAATCCCAATCTTGAGCTATCAAGTTACTTGCCATACTTTTCCGTGAACCCGTAAGCCGCCGTAATAGCCACCCAGTAACGGATGACGTTTAACAAACCCCAAAGTTCACGAAGCAAGCACGAAGGAACTCGATACTCTCATGGTCTAAGGAATTATGCAAACATTAACTATCTCTGTGTTATTAACCATTAACTTGTGACGAATGAATCTCATAGCATAACATCGATTTGGGTCGATTCAACACAAGTGTTCTACCAACATCGTGCCCTCAAAATTGCCGGCATAGCCATGCCCATGATCAGGAAAACAGGATCATCCTGCAATACTTGAGCCAGTCTTAGAGGCAAGACTAGGAATACAATTTACCGTTTATTATACCACACGTGCAAATGAGTTTCCCTCCGGGCCTCGTGGATATTGCAGACTCGAGAATCATTGCAGTTATAGCATGGATCATAAACATTCATTACAAACTCGGAGATACAAAATAACTGTTATTACTGCCTCTAGGGCATATCTCCTACAATCCCACCCTTCCATGAGGCCCCCGCTCTCAAATTTCTTTGCTTGACAGAAAACTTCCTCATTGGAAGCATACCTCCTTCAATAGGAAATGTTTCTTCCCTCACTTCTATATTGCTTGGCCAAAATAAGTTATCAGGATTAATTCCAGAAACTTTCAGTCACACTACGAAACTGCTTGAGCTTGATCTAAGTTTCAACAGTTTATTAGGGAATGTCCCGTTGTCTCTTTACAACATGACATCACTGGAATACATCAGTGTGGGCAGTAATGGTCTTGTTGGACAGATACCATCTCACGTTGGTTACTCATTACCAAACCTCCATTCCCTGATCATGGGAAGCAATAGGCTTAAGGGCCTGATCCGTGCTTCACTAGCCAACATGTCAAATCTACAAACGCTTGATCTTTCAAATAACTTGCTATATGGCTCTGTTCCATCGCTTGGTTCGTCGGCAAACTTGCGTCGATTGGATTTAGGGAGGAACTTGCTAGAAGCATGTGACTGGTCATTTCTTACATCTCTAGCAAATTGCACCCAACTGACAAAGTTGTCCTTGGAAGGGAATGCTCTAAAGGGCAGCTTACCTATGGCAATTGTTAATCTTTCCACAACGCTAGGAGATTTATCGCTTGCATCAAACCAAATTTCAGGCTCCATACCTGTTGAGATTAGCAATCTTGTTAATCTCACTTCACTTAGGATGGAAAGCAATTTTCTTTCTGGAAGCATACCTTCTACCATTGGGAAGCTGCAATACCTATATATCCTAAGTCTATCAAACAACAAATTATCAGGTCTGATCCCTCCCTCGGTTGGTGACATTACTCAACTAGGCAAGCTTTATCTTAGTGATAACAAGTTGACTGGTAACATACCTGGTAGTTTAGGTCAGTGCAAGGGACTTCTTGAACTCAACTTGTCTAGAAACAATCTCAATGGGTCAATATCAGTCGAACTGTTTGCTAACCCTCCATTTTCCTTCGGTCTGGACTTCTCACACAACAATCTCACTGGGGAACTGCCATTGGAACTTGGTACACATGGTGCTGGTGATGGTCCAACATCCCTTCACATGGAAGGAAACAAGTTTCATGGACAAATTCCAGAAAGATGGCAGTTAGCGTCAACCCTGCAGATTAATCTTTCTCACAATGACTTATCCGGTGCCGTGCCTGAATTATTTGGGTACCTTCCTAAGCTGGAGCAACTCGATCTATCCTACAACAACTTGGAAGGGGCTATTCCTACAAGTGGGATCTTTGAGAATTCTGCCGCAGTAGTTTTGGGTGGAAACAAGGGACTTTGTTCGAATTCCTCGAGGCTAGCATTACCAATTTGTCCTGGCATCTCATCTTCCGCAACTAAAACAAAGCACCATCTGTCCTTGCTGGCAACCTTGCTGCTAATTGTACTACCACCACTTACAATTGCTTTCCTAGTCTTGCTATGGTTTCTGCCCACTCTTTGGAAGAGAGCAGTATTCTCATTTTTACAATTGGCTGTTGTGTCCAAGAAGATGTTTCGTTTTTTTGTCCATCACAAGAGAAGAGAAGTGCATACAGTTCCGTTCAACGATGAGAAGAAGCTGAAGAGGGTGTCATATCAGGACATTCTTAAAGCTACCAACTGGTTCTCTTCGCTTCATACTATCAGCTCAACCTGTACTGGGTCAGTTTATGTTGGTAGGTTCAAGTCCGACAGGAGATTGGTTGCCATCAAAGTATTCAACTTGAGTGAACCTAGCGGATGTGATAGTTACTTTATTGAGTGTGAAGTGCTATGAAACACCCGCCATAGAAATATAATGTGTCCTGTGACCGTATGCTCGACACTTGATTCACAAAATCATGAGTTCAAAGCGCTGATATTCAAGTTCATGGTTAATGGCAGCCTTGACAGATGGTTACACTCTGAGCAACACAATGGAATCCCAGGCAGAGTGCTAAACTTTGGCCAGATGATATGCATAGCGGCAGATGTGGCTTCTGCTCTTGATTATGTCCACAACCAACTGACGCCTCCTCTGATCCATTGTGATTTGAAGCCAGAGAATATCCTTTTGGACGATGACATGACCGCCCGGCTCATTGATTTCGGCTCAGCAAAGTTTCTGTCGCCGGATATGTTTATTCCTGAAAGCCTGGATGATGTTGGAGGAACAGTTGGATACATGGCCCCCGGTGAGTTTTGCCTTTTCCATTTCCACTTAATTATACTTTGTCCTGTACGTATGTGCATTATTCTAAAGCATTGCTTCTTCGCAGAGTACGGGATGGGTTACGAGATCTCCGTAGGAGCTGATGCATATAGTTTTGGAGTGCTTCTGCTGGAGTTGCTTACTGGAAAACGACCGACCGATGATATGTTCGTCGATGGACTTACCCTTACCGTTTTCTCTGAATCCATGTTCCCTGAAAGAGTCACGGAGATTCTAGATCCTCGTAAGGGACATGAGGAGCATCAAGGGTGCGCAGAAGTATTGATGCACAGATATATTGTCCCATTGGTTGCTCTTGGGCTGTCGTGCACCGTGGAATCTCCGAAGGACAGACCTGGAATGAAAGATGTTTGTGTAAAACTTTCTGCTATAAGAGACGCTTTTCTGGAACGCCGTGATGACGATTGACGAATATTTCTGCTCTGTTAGAGCACGCTGATTCTTTATTGTTAAGAATGTAGTAACAAGTAAAGTTCATTCTTCATAGTACCCTGTCTATTTGACAAACTGGTAGAGACTTTGAGGTTTAGCACATATATATGATTTGCAGTGGTCAATAATTGGCTACAAAAAGCATCAACTGTTCTTTGTTGTATATTTGTTGAATTATTTTTATTTTGATCTTGAGGTGTGTGTATGGCGAAATTCTTGTACTAGTTAATTTTGTAAAGGGTACACTATATATGAATGTGTTTTTCTCCCATGAAATCTTATGCCCAGCTTAATAAAGCAAAGCATTATTTTTCGGTTTAACTTTTGGTCCATGATAAAATGAGACAAAGTTGACACTCAATTTTCAAAACAAGATAAATTTGGCCCCTTGTCTATACCTGCCTCAAAGAGGTTTTATTGATGAAGTGCTGCTGTATTAGTAGTGAAAAAAAGGAGAAAAAAATAGGAAATATGAAAAAAGGAAAGGTGTTTTTAAAAGGGAAGATTTATTTCAAAAATCATGAAAGATGAAAAAACAAAAAAAAAGTGAGATAAAATATTTTGGAAAAAGCCTCCGGGAAAACAAGAAACTAAAAAGGAAGTTCAGAAATGTTTATGAAGAATCAGGAAACATGATGTTTTTCATGAATGCTCATAAATAAAGGTTTGTGAAGTTCCGAACATAGAATGGTCACCTCTTCTTTTCCATGCTCCAAATCGCCTCATAATCTCTCTTCTAACAAGGCAAAAATTCATGTGACGTATCTTACATTCTTAAGAAGTTGGACCCAATTCTCTCAACATGCAAGACGTCCACCTCAATGTCCCACTAAGCAATGGATTTAAGTCATGCACACGTGCCAACTCAGCTATCGTGCCAAATCAGCATCAATCCACGTCATCAATTATCCACCAGTCATTCCGTTTGCAGTAGTCAACCGACGACACCTTTCTTCATCTTCTTCCGTTTCGCTTCTTTATGGCTTTCATCGAGAGAGTAGGGAAAGTCCATCCAGTTCCCTGCCGCTTCAGTTTTCCTTCTTCCACCGATGAAGGTGTGGACGTCGATCCAGTTCCCTGCCCACGAGTTTCTGTTTAACGTTTGCACCTGTGGCGCGTCGTTGCTCTATTTCCGTAATTAAATGATGGACCGAAGCCCAATGGTCTCGATTCACAAAGAAGCCAGATCGTCTTGGTAAAAAAAACCCAACCGTCTCTCTCTCCATATAAAGGACCAATCTTTCCCTTTGGCAACGACACAGTGCGGCGGCTAGAAAAGAAAGAGGCGATCTTGCCGTGTGGTCTGGTCCTCTGGCACGACCTCCCGTCTTCGGCGCATCTGCGGCTCTCTCTGACTGTCTTTCTGTTCCTGCTGTGAAGTAATGTGGTGTCCTTTAGAGTCGTCGATGTGGCGGCGGTGGTGTTGCTTTCCCTCTCTTTTTGACTGCAGTTTCATTCCCAGTGGGAATCGGTGTGGCACCCTGTAGCGTCGTTCAGATGGCGGCGGTCGTCTTCCATTCTCTCTGTTCCGGCGAAGCTAACTCCAACGTTGGTTGGGAATTGATGGAGGTTGGTTCCTGTTGTATTCAGTCTGATTAGGTGTACAACAATCCCGTGTTGTCTTCCTTTCGGACTAGGAGAGGAACAGGTGGGTGAAGATGCCCACGCCTCTGCTACTGGCCCTTCTACCTTTGGATTTTGCATTTTTGCTTAACCCGCCAGCTAATTTGATATGACTCATATGATTTGATAGTGGTTAAGGTATGCTGATTTGATTTGGTAACTTCAGCAGGGAGCCACAGGTGGGATCGGGTAAGGTATGTTGATTCACCGTCAACGCAGATCAATCCGTCCGTGGTGGATTTGATAGTTGTAGCACATCCGCAGTGCCGAGCAGCAGCGAACTCCAGTGCAGATCGATTGCTGAAACACCGTCGCAGGCAACCAGAAGGTGCCCATTTTTCTTATGCCGTTCTGCGAGACTACTTCCCTTAATTATTTGTTGCGCCTCCTCCACCCAATTATCTCTACTTAGAGCGTTGATGTGATTTACTTTCAAATCTTGGTAACTATTGTGCTGTTCTTATTACGTAAATTTTGGGGAGAAGAATTGATTTCAGTTCCTGATGTTGCTGAGTACTCTTTATTAGTGGTAACTTTTCTTAGCGTATTTTTGGATCAGGTTCTGGTCGTTCATGCCTTTCTGTTGCCCTTCAAATATTTTGTTAGCATTTTCAGCCAAAAACTGCCCCGTGCCGCTCCCGCGAGCGGCCCGGGCGCAGCCTAGCTCTCCGCCGCCGGCAGCCCTCACCTCGCCTCTCCCCTCCCTCGCCGCCGCCAGGGGACGCCGCCGGGCAAAGCCCGTGCGCGCGTGGGCGGCGGCGGGGCCCTTCCCTCCCCTCGAGGCTTCCGGGCGGCGCGGGACGGCCGGGCCTGTGGTGGCGCGCGGCGGCGGGGCAAGTCAGGCGGAGGTGGCTCGCGGCGTCTGCTTGGGGTGGCACCGGTGCTCTCTTCCATCGGGCGGCGCGGGGCAAGCATGGCGCGCGGCGCGGCCATGTGCGGGGCGGCGCGTGGATCTGGCGCGGATCTTGCGCCGCGCGGGGACGCAGCGAGCTGACGCTGGGCGAGCGCGTCGGTCGGCGGTGAGGCCTGGCTGGGAGGTGCGGCGTGCGCGCGCTGGGCGCGGCGTGGACGCCATGGGTCTCCGGGTCGCGTGCAGCTGCGGTCTGGTGCTGCCGCGGTGGTTCTCGGGAAGCTCGGAGGCCCGGAGCGGAGCGGCGAGGTGGCTCGATGCGTGGTGATTGCTCCTGCTGGCACCGGCGAGCGTGTGGGCTTCGGCCAGGGATCCGGGGCCCTCGCGCCCGGATCTGGTGGTGTGCTTGCGGGGCTGGCCTGCTGCGGCGGCCCTGCCGTTGTGGGGCGGTGGCCCGTGCTTCGACCGATCTGGTCCGGCGCGGCGCGGGCATGGCAGTTGTGGGCGTGGCCTAGTGGTGCTCTGGCGGGGAGGTGCGGAACAGGGGCGAGGAGGAAGCCGGGGCGGCGGCCCCGGGCTGGGAGCCATGGCGTTTTGGCCGTGGTGACGTGTGCGCTCGCTTCTCATTCGCAGCTTGAGGTGCTGCTGCTGTGGGTGCTGCGCGGTGAAGCTTGGTGGTCGACGTTGGAGAGTGCAAGGCGCAACAGGAACGGCTCCAACGATCTCCACGCTTTTGGGTGGATCAGATCTGCAGGCCTTCATAGGGATGTGTGTGTTCCGGGCGAAAGCCTTGACCCGACTTTGTCGGTGCCGTCGACGGCGGCGCTTTCGGGCGTCGTTTCCCTCCTTGGAGGCGTCGTTGTGGAACTCATCTTCTTCTACGTGGGGCTCGGGCTCTCCGGGTGAAAACCTAAGCTCCAGATGTTTCCGGAGCGGGCGACGGCGGCGTCTTCGTCGTTTCCCCCTTGGGGGCGTTGCTTGGGAGAGTTAGCTTGTGCTTGGTGCGTCTGTTTTCTCCTACGTTGGGTTGCTGGATGCCGGGGCAGCGGCTCCAGACGGCTGATGTGCGCCGAGGCGGCGGCCTCGGAAAGTGATGCGCGGGGCGGCTCCATGGGGCAGGGCGGCGGCTCGGCCTTCGCTTGGGTGGCAATCTTGGGCCACTTGGGTGGCAGGCTAGTCAGTCCGGTCAACGCGCTCCAGAGGGGGCGGTCTGACTTTACGTCGGGGCGGCGGCCCCGGATGTGGTGCGACGTTCGTGGTCTGCGAGCGGTTGCCCTGAGCAGCGTGGGCTGCGGGCAGCTGGGTTGTGCGGCGTTGCTGCTCGAGGGGAGCGGTGGTATGTCGGGGCGGCGGCCCCGGAAGGCGGTGCCGGTTGATTGCGCTGGGCGCGACGGAGCGGTGGATGTCGGGGCGGCGGCCCCGAGAGAATCACTGTGGCGACCAGACTTCTGTGGCAACGATGATGGTGGGAGCGATGTCAGCGACGCGGCAATGGTTGCGATAGTCGGCTCTTTTCCGGCGTGTCCACGGTATTGCCTCGATTTGTTTGTTGCTGTGGAGTCGAAGCTGCGGCGGCGGGGCCCTGTGGTGTACGATGACTGGCTGCAGGCGGCCCTTTTGGCGATCTTCCGTGGCGCCAGCCGTGCCTGGTTTCGTTCTTCTGAGTTCTCCGTCAGAGTCAGAGCTGCGTTGTATGGCCGCAGGTCGGCATGTCGTCGATAAGGGTGGGCTTTGCCCTGTGTGTTTCAGTCTTTGGGAGTGGGTTTGGCCCTTGTTGTTCCGGTTTTTGCCCGGTTTTCCGTAATTAACTGGGCAATTCTTTTCTGCTTAATTAATAGATGAGGCAATCTTTGCCTCCGTTTCGAAAAAAATAAAATATTTTGTTAGCTAATTTTTGAACCAGGCTCTATTAGTTCATGCTCTTTATTTTCATTTCTTTGCACGCCCCCATGTGTGCTTGGTACTACATGTTGAAGCGAGAAGGAAAAGAAGCGGATGAAGGCGAACATCAGTGAACGGCACCTCACCTCTCTGTTCTCTCCACCATCTTCTTCCCATCTCCCTCCCTCTCTCTCTCTTTCCAGGGGCTGTACCATGGATTGTCACCGTTTTTGGTCCAGTAATGATTGACATTAATTAGGTGGGTATTAGAAATGCTAAATTGTTTGATTTCCATGTTCATCAAGGCACTTAGATGTATCTTGATTTGTCCTTAAAATCCTGCCTCTATGCTGTGTTACTGGCAGAGCGCGTGTGAGTTTTCCTCTATTTCAATTCGTCGCCATCAAATTCGCAGGCATTTCTCCATTGATTGCCCCTACCATTCCTTGCTAATGTGATCAACAGTGTTGCTATTTTGCCTCAGTACATATTATATATTGGCTCCTTTTCCCTACCACAGTAATACGATTAGTACAATTATTTGACTGTTTGCGTGTATAGTTTTGTAACATTTTCCTTTCAACTTCCATGCTATTACAAGTATATGATATATATTCGTATGGACTGTGTACTTATGCTGTCAAATTTATTTATGTATAATCACCAAAGTCTTTATCTTTACCATGTATTTATTCTTTCCTTTTGTCTGATAATGCAGGGAAAAATAGTAATCAAGAATAAAAGGTTGTTATGCTAAGACGATTCTTGCTGACAGTTTCAGGAAGACACACACTTCTTGCTGACATTTGTTGGCATCTACCGGACGTGGAGTATGTGATCACGAGCTCACAGGCTGTGAGCTCGGTATCTCGTACGTCAAGTATTGCGTTGTGATTCGGAGAATTGAATGTAGTGTCAGGTTGAGGGGCCATGTGGGACAGATTAATCCAGATATACAACTATATACACGCCTGCCTTGTCGGTCCCTGGTTGCACGGACGTTTGCACGCCGTGGACGGGACGAGGCAGAGCCGTGGCTCGACATGTCCCCAGCGTCCTGATCCGTGGATCAGATCCGGCGCTGGCCGGTAACGGCGGTAGTGACTAGAGTTAATGCGCTAGAGGGGTTGGTCGTTGGCAGCATCTATCTCCTACCTCCAGACCCAGCTTCCTCCATTGCCGAGAGCGGCGACCCTGCGGAGAAATCTGGTGCGACAAGGCGACGGCCCACTGAGGGAAGCATGGAATTCTTAATGCAGCTGATAAATAGGTATGGATCTGCTTGCTGCTGCTGCTCATTGGACACCATTTTGTTATAGAAAACTTGTTAGAGATCTGATTTGGCCGCCTCCTATATTTGGAAGCAGCAGGACTTTGCTAGAAGAGGTGAACGAGAACAGCCTGACCATGGAGCCTCTTCACTACCCCGTGAGGACGCCGCCGGTGGTAGAGCTGCCGGCCAGGACAATGTCGAGTGCTGATGGCCAGATTTGTGCTGAGGGCTGATCCAGGGGCACGCAGTGCAGACAAACCTCAGGCTTCAGAGCACTCCATCGAGCAAGTTGACCCAAAAACACCTGGCTGGACGCAAAGGTATGAAGATTAGTGGTGGGAACTAGGTTTTTCTGTCATTAAGCACTGTGCAGACCACGCAGGATATAATTGACAGTAAATCATATATACTGTTGTAAAAAATATATACTGCTGTAAAAATCTGAATATGTTGTTGGTACGAATTAACTGAAAAATTATGTGTGGCATCATTAGGAGACATACTGTTATAGATACTAGTGTCAAAACAACAAAGTGTATATCCACTTGGGTAAAGATAACTAAGTCTGCACAATATGTATTTACAAAATTACCAGTGAATATAGTTTCAGGAACTGTAACAATGAACTTAAAATTTCTGGCATACTTTCTCGACAATGCAGGGTCCGAATTGGGGCTGCTGCACTAGGCAGAGCCCCGTGTGCTGATCGGATTTCAGCACTGGAGAAATCTGTCCGGCGATTCGCCGAAGAACCTGGAGACATTGTCATCGTGCCGAAGATAGGAACAAATTTTTATACACTCGGGGAGGCTTATGATTTCTACAATTTATATTCGTGGGAGAAGGGGTTCGGAATCAGATATGGGAAGAGCAGGCTGAACCTTAAACCGGACAAAATGCATGCAAGAGATAGTATGTGGCTGCGTGGTATGAATTTTTTGTGTTCATTTTTTAAAGTTTCAGATTTGGGCATTTAGGGTTTATGCCATGAATAACTGAAATCATGCTGGTCAAGTTATTTTCAGGGGAAACCAATAGTTGAAAATACACTCTCTTGTCGGTGTGAGTGCCCTGCCCTTATAAGATTGCTGCGTTCGAAGGACAATGGGTGGTACATAGCGGAGCATCGTGATGAGCACAACCATTCGTTGTCCCCCACCTATGGACAGAACTGGACATCGCACAAGCATATCGATGTGCACATCAGGGATCTGGTTAAGCAATGGCGGCAGAACAGTTAACCTTGCAAAGGTGTATAGCATAACTGGGAGCTTCTTTGGCAGGATGGAAAATGTACCAGTTCACGAAAAGAGCATTGCGTAATCTGTGTGGCAAAATTAGTCGTGAGCAAGCAGAAGATGACGTCGGGAAAACAATGGTGGTGTTACAGGAACTATGCTCAAAGGATCCACAGTTCACATATCGAGTTCAGGCGGACAAAGAAGGATCAGCACGTGATATCCTCCCGCCGCACCTAACTCAGTACCAACACGGCCATGCTCAGGAGAACCCGTTTAGTTTCAGGCATTTCAATACGTATATGCATGCAATGGAGCTTGTGCGGATGGGAGACACCGAGACAGTAGTGTAGAAGCATATGAGCACATGATAAAACTGTTCAAGCATTGTGAGGCTGAAATGAAGCCATACACAGAAATGAGGGACGGCCTAGGACTGGAGGACAGGTTGGCTGAGAATGGAGATGTTCTGAATCAGGTTCAGTCAGAAGGCGTTGTGTTGCCTGCGACAGTAGGCGGACATGTTGATATGGAGAACGACGACAGCAATTCAGCAAATGAATCGGGAAATATGCTTGCAGGTTTTATTACCTCCATCTAAGCGCAAGTAGATAGGGAGGCCTACCACAAGTAGGGATAAGGCACCATACGAAGGGTTGAGTAAACGGACCAGATTCTGCAGCATTTGTCGGCGACAAGGCCACAAGAGAACAACTTGTCCTGATCGTGGCGATGTACCGAAACAAGCACGGAAGCCGGCAAGATGCAAGAATTGTGGCGTTGAAGGTCACCATCGGGACAATTGTCATAAGGCGGGTGAGCTCAGACTGACGTAAATGTGTGAACTATGAGACCAGGGAATGTCATGAACTTGTGGTCTATTTGTATAATTAGAATTTGTAGCTTGTTTGTTGGACATGTGCTTATAAAATAATTTGCTTTAATTCCATCGGACCTTGCTGTGACAGTTTATAAACTTCAATGGATTATATGGCATAGTTGGTAATGACTCTAGTATTCATAAATTAGACTTGTTCAGTGTGAGTGTATTGATACTACAGGGTTGCAATGTTCAGACGGATTTTCATGCCCAAATTTGACATTCTGCATGGTCTTTTTGATTTGAATTACCACGTGGCAAGTACATGCAGCAGATGCATCTGCGTGGCTTCAGTCAGTGGCATCAGAGGGTGTGTGGGATGGGTGGAGCTTCTTTCTCACATGGTGCATCTGCAGTGACCAAGTCTGAAGATTACAGCCATGGGAGCGACATCTCGATTCAGGTATGCATTGCCAGTCCAGTGATTATCCATTCGCTAACTGTAGTACGCGTAGACTGATGTGGTGAACACTGCAGGCTGCTGCATCTTCGGAGGTGTCAGTCAATCAACGAGCAGATCCTGAACCGGCGAGGAGTGCACATCGATCGGTGCTTTCTTCACTGTCAGATTATGTGAGCACATGGAACTGACCATTACAAAACCATTTTGGCCTGCATGTTTACAGTTTGTGTGGTGTTCAGGATATGAGTGAAGGCGATGGTGACGACACAGAGGTAGCGAACAAGCTGAATGGTGGGAGGGCTATGGGGATCACGATCCAGCGTCTGCTAACTCGACGGCCATCTCTGAAATGGGCTTACCGGTGGACGTTAGTCCAGAATCTACATATTACCGGCCCGCGTCATCCATCTCCATCTGATCCATGATGATGGTAACTGACGGAATTACCACGGCGTCAACTGAGTTGTGGGCCATAGCACATAAAAAAGAATATAGCTGAATTACTATACCTGTGCGAATGCCTGCATGTGCACTTATCACGAGGTGAATTGTAGGCACAGATTCCGGGATCACTGCAGCCCGGGCTCACACAAGCACTTTCGACCTTTCTTAGTATAAAGCATGTTTCTATGTGTACTTGACATGGTGACTAAGAGGGACAACGAGAATCATATTCCTTCAAGGTTTTAGGGTGTGTGCTCATACGAAAAACAAATGGTGCTTTTTCCATCCCTTTTTGTGTTACTAAGGAGGTGTTAAATTAATCATAGTTTGTGTTTTGTGTGGAGCCACGTTTGATCTATGTATAGTATGTCCATTTGTTGGAACCATATTTTTTCCTGCAAATTAATGTTTTATCCATATATTTAATACAAAGCATAACCGGTTGTGATATCTATGGCAGTTTACTTTTTGTGTTGTCATTTGATACAGTATTTTACTACTAAACATGATTTTAAGGCATATCAATATTTGTGCTTCATGCTTCATTTTTTCCCCAAACATAGGTTTCCTCAAGAATATTTTGTTTGAACCTCTATTTGAAGAAATGTTCATTTGTGGTTATTGCCATTCTTATTTTTAGCATGTATTCCCGCAGCAACGCGCGGGGTGTCATCTAGTTTACAAGAAAGTTGATGGCAACAATAATTGTAGAGATTCTTCGCAAGTTTTTTTTTTTGTAGAAGATAAAATAAAGAGTTAATATGATGGCATTTTACTTGTTTTAATGATTAAGGATTTGTGAACCAGCCTGTGGTTGGATGGTTAGGAGGACAGTGATATCTCCAGCCCACCAGGGTTTCAAGTCGTGCTCGCATTTTTCTGGATTTATGTCAGGATTTCTGGCGATGCGCGTTCCGGCTGAGTTTCTCGGAGGTGCATGTAGGGGTAGTGTGCGTTTGTAGGGGTGAGTATATGCGCGTATATACGAGCGCTTGGGTCTGTGTTAAAAAAATGATTTAGGATTTTTCGCTTTTCTTCTTTTATATATAAAAAAAAAGAACAGGAGTAAGTCAGATATCAAGGAGAATGACCACTTTACCCCTCCCTTCCTCCTCCCAAACCCTCCCCTCTCGGTCAGACGGTCACCGGCTCCGGCAGCCTACTCGGCGCTCGGGGTAGAAGCCGCCGCGCGGAGGAGAGCTCCCATTCGTCTCCCCGCCCCGAACCCATGGATCTTAACGACGCGAGCGCCACCCGCCATCGCCCGCCGCCCCGCGTGCCTCCCGCCGCGCGGAAGGCACCATTGCAGAGTGCAGATGCGGTGTGAGGGGCGGCGTCTCGAGCCCCGGCGCGGGCATCGCACCCCCAAGCCCAAGGCTACATCCTCGACATGTTCCCCTACCCCAGGTACTGTATACATCTGTATCTGTCCACACGAATTTGTGCTCGAATTCGTCCAAGTTGATTACGACTCTGCGTAGTGCAGCGGTGGCTACGTGATAGTGTGATTTGTGTTTGACCTGCTAGGATGCTAGGGCGTGACTGAATTTCCTGAGTGCATAAATTCGTTGTGGTGTCGAAAGGTTAAGTTTGAGAAAGGCAACCGCCGTGGCTGCCATGGCCGGTGAAGGAGAAAAGGTGGATTTGAGATGAAGAAGAAGAAGGGGGAGAGGTGATGCTGGCAATGCCTGCCGTATACGGTGTACCTAACGCCTACAATTCAATCAGGTATTATCATGTGGAGAGGAATGCTGGGAACATTTCCCTTTTGGCAGCCATCTCTTTCAGATTTACCAGATGGTTCGTGGGGAAGATGTTCGATGATGGGGATAGCTGGACCTTGACTGCAAAATGTTGTGTATCAAGAATTAAGCTTCCTGCAATTACGACAAAGATGGACGGAGAAATCTTTTGCTTGCCCTGCTTCTTGTCCTTGATGACTGACTTGGCACTTTGCAGGGTCAAGCAAATTGCGCTTGCGGTTACAGTAGGATACTTCCTGAACCGTCCTGGAATCCAGAAAATTGGTTTCAAGAAACTGTAAAGTGCACCGTCTACAAATATTTATTATTTGTTACTTGATGGTGGCAAATAAATGATGGTAAGTGAGTAGCCAACTTGTCCCCTTTTCTACTATTCAGCTCAGTGAGTATTTCCATGATTGGGTGGATTTTGGGGTGCAGAAGCTGTAGGTTGTATAACAAGCAAGGAATTGTATTTGCACTTTGATAGACTGGTATATGCACACGTTTTCTTTACCCACATAAACCTCTCACATGTTCCTTTTGTGCCCAGGCTATTTTTCAATCATCCAGGGGCGTGAGCTAGAAGCAGGCTAACCAAGACGGCACTGAAGTCAAAGTCAAGTAGAAGTTTCAGCTCCCCTACCCTTACTTCCACATATATCTAAGCACGCATACACAAATATTTTAATAAACACACTCCATTAGGACAAGAACAGAGACATGGCTCCTCAAGTTTTTCGCACTGAATCTCTGATTGCTCCGTCCCACCATGCACTCTTTCTTCTCTACACCATCCTCATATTTCTGTCCTCCAACACAATAGTATTCACATCAGCACAAGCTAGCAACAGATCTGAGAGTGACCGGCAAGCCCTTCTCTGCTTCAAATCTGGCATCTCCAAGTGATCTGCCGGTGTTCTTGGATCATGGCGCAATGACTCGCTCAACTTCTGCGGCTGGCGAGGGGTCACCTGCAGCACCACCCTCCCAATCCGTGTCGTGTCCCTCCAACTCAGGTCTACGCTGCTCACAGGAACACTATCCAGTTGCGTGGCAGCCCTTAATTCTCTAGTTCAGTTGAACCTTTGGAACAATAAGTTATCTGGAAGCGTACCTGAAGAGATAGGTGAGCTTCGGAGCCTCCAAACCCTGATGCTTGCTGGCAACAGGCTTTCAGGTAACATCCCTCTGTCATTAGGTACAGCTGCATCTCTTAGATATGTCAACCTTGCAAACAATTCTCTTAGCGGAGCTATCCCTGATTCCTTAGCAAATAGTTCATCACTCAGTGAGATAATCCTCTCACGTAATGACTTATCTGGGTTGATCCCAGCTAATCTGTTTACGTCATCCAAACTTGTTGTTCTTGACCTCCGGTCAAATGCTCTCTCCGGGGTTATCCCACATTTCCAAAAGATGTCAGCTCTGCAGTTTCTCGTTCTTACAGGGAATTCACTTTCTGGTACTATACCAGCATCTTTGGGTAATGTTTCATCATTGCGTGCCTTCCTGCTAGCACAAAACAACTTAGCAGGATCAATTCCTGAAACTTTGAGTCAAATTCCAAACCTAACAATTCTAGATCTAAGTTACAATAGATTCTCGGGGTATGTCCCAGCCACACTGTACAATATGTCATCACTCGCACTCTTTAGCTTAGGCAGCAACAGTCTTATTGGGCAGATTCCTTCTGAAATTGGCAACTCACTTCCAAATCTCCAAACATTGGTAATGGGTGGCAACAAGTTTCGTGGATTAATCCCAGATTCTCTGACCAACATGTCAAAGCTCCAAGTGCTTGATCTTTCAAGCAACCTGCTGACTGGCGTGGTGCCATCTCTAGGATTCTTGTCAGACTTGAGCCAACTGCTTCTAGGAAATAACACACTCGAAGCTGGTGACTGGGCCTTCCTTACCTCTCTGACCAATTGCACTCAGTTGTTAAGATTATCAGTGGATGGGAATATCCTGAATGGAAGCTTACCAAAAGCAGTAGGCAACCTTTCAACAAAGCTGGAGCGGTTAAACTTTGGAAGAAACCGAATTTCTGGAAACATACCAGCTGAGATAGGCAATCTTGCAAACCTTACTCTGCTTGACATGGGCCAGAACATGCTATCAGGACAAATTCCCCCAAGTGTTTGGAACTTGATCAACTTGTTTGTCCTGAAACTATCCATGAATAGGTTGTCAGATAAAATTACACCAACAGTTGGTAATCTTGCTCAACTCAGCCAGCTTTATCTTGATGACAATGAGTTGTATGGAGCCATACCGGCAAATATAGGACAATGCCAAAGGCTGTTTTTGCTGAACTTGTCACTTAACCATCTTGATGGATCCATACCAATTGAACTCCTCTATATTTCTTCCCTTACCTTGGGTTTGGACTTGTCAAACAATAACCTGACAGGGCTGATACCACTAGAAGTTGGTAACTTGATCAATCTTGGGTTACTAAATGTTTCCAACAACCAATTATCTGGTAAAATTCCTTCTACACTTGGTGAGTGTATTACATTGGTATCCCTTGACATGGAAAGGAACATTCTTAGTGGGATTATTCCTCGGTCTCTCAGTGAACTGAAGGGCATACAGCAAATAGATCTATCTGACAACAATTTAACTGGTCAAGTTCCAGAGTTTTTCGAGGCCTTCAGCAGCTTAAGTTATATTGATTTATCAAACAACAAATTTGAAGGGCCAATCCCGATTGGTGGTATATTTGAAAATTCAACCGCAGTATCTCTTAACGGCAACACAGGGTTATGTGAAACAGCTGCTGCCATATTGCTTACTGGTGATATATTTGGACTGCCCGTTTGCCCCACCACCTCTCCCACCACCTCAGCAACAAAAAGGAAAATCAACACACATCTAGTGCTGATAATAACTGCACTGATTACTATTGGTTTGTTCTCAATTATATGTGTTATTGTCACTGCTATGAAGGGACCGAAAACTCAACCATCTGAAAACTTCATGGAGACAATGAAGAGGGTGTCATATCAGGACATTCTTAAAGCTACCAACTGGTTTTCTTCGCTTCATACCATCAGCTCAACCTGTACTGGGTCAGTTTATGTTGGTAGGTTCAAGTTCGACAGGAGATTGGTTGCCATCAAAGTATTCAACTTGAGTGAACCTAGCAGATGTGATAGTTACTTTATTGAGTGTGAAGTGCTACGAAACACCCGCCATCGAAATATAATGTGTCCTGTGACCGTATGCTCGACACTTGATTAATGGCAGCCTTGATAGATGGTTACACTCTGAGCAACACAATGGAATCCCAGGCACTCTCCAATTGAAGACAATCCAGTGGTTTATAGTTGATACAAAGAAAAAGGGAAGAGGGGTAGAAAAAGTTATTAGATAGCGAAGCGAAGTAAGTCCAATGCTATCTAGTAATTTTTCTACCTACTTACCTACTATTGGATTTGAACCAATGACTTTTGATTCCTGTGGGCACAGCTATGATCATGGTAGCTGCGGTGAAGTAGGCACGCGTATCAACGTCTAAGCCCACAGTAAACATATGATGAGCCCAAACTAGAAATCCAAGAACACCTATACTTATCATGGCATAAACCATGCCTAGATACCCGAAGACCGGTTTCTTACCATATTCTAAGGTGAAAAGTACACTGTGATTGCATACTTTTGAAGAACAGTATCTGTCAGATTTGAAGTCAATTTTGAGCTGTTCCTTTCATGCTGATGCATGTTTCTGTCTATACCTTTCCACTAGTACTTTCTCAACCCATTAGTCAAATTACAGGCAGGCAATTTTCATTTTGTACATCTTTAATGCTTGTGCCTGCTTCTTGCAATCAATTTGCCACCTGCCAATTTCTTCTAGTCAAGGTGGCATACACTTGAAATTCTGGTTATCATTATTTGTAAGAATTGGATTACAGCCAGTGGCAAAAATATATATATATATATCAACAAACCTTCTCTTGTTTCAGTTTTCGATCAATTATCTGCCTCAATTTGCCAAGTTTCTTGGGAGGATTTAATCCCTGGGGAACGAGGAAGAAACAAAATGAAAGTTTACCTTGCAAACATTTGACATAGCGACTTGTCATATTATTACTTAGGGGCTGTTTGGAAAAGGTGGTAAAATTTGTGTGGCCATGGGTATTTAGTTCAAGTTTGAGCTAAATAACTAGTGAGCACATAAAGTTTAGACGGGGCCTTGGTGTTTATGAGTCGCATGTGGTTATTTACATTTTCCTTGGATTTTAAAGGCAAGGGAAGGTAAGCGGCCCATGCATGAAATCATTCTAATATTAAAGTAATGACACAATCACGGCTTCCGATTCCAATGACATATAGTTTTAGGTCCGATTCACAATACAGCTTACATAACACATGACATCGAGCACTCGAAAAGAATCCAATGTCGCATGATTGATGTTAACATAACACTACCAAGAGTCTCAAGTTGATAAAACATAACTCGAATGGAAACGGAACCAACTAAATAGTGTCCTCCCAACACCATTGGGACTATAATCGACTTAAAAGAGCACATCGAGTAAGGCCCACTCAATTAGGCCACATCAAGTTCGCGCTGCAAGATCCAGCTTCAGTTTCAGTCCATAACTCCTGCATTCCAACAAGTACTCAACCAGTTAATACTCTACTTCTCAGGTAATGTGTGACTAAGCAGATACAATTAAGTGGTGCAGCTCAAAAGACTAAAATAACTTGCAACACTGAAACGTAATACCCTACAGAAGCTAAAAACTGGTGCGATGGGGGTAGGGAAGTGAATGTGCTCATCACTTAACATCAAACGTTGGGCCTTGCTTAAGTATAGAATTTCTCAAGAAGGTGGTGTTGTGTATGTTTTCATGTCTACTCTTTGTTTTGTTCAGTCTTCATTATGAATGAAAAATGTGATAGAAGGGCTTACGCAGATTGGAAATCAAGAGTCTAAACTCAGACCAAGTATTAATAATACCCTTTAGGATTGTCCGAATAAGTATTATCAATATTCCTTGATTCAACTTTTACCTATAATGTTCTCTTAAAAGTCAATGTTTAAAAATGTGATGAAAGGCTTGTGCAGATTGGAAATCAAGAGTCTAAACTCAGAATAACATTTTTTATGACATCCTGGAGTCTTTTTAGCAAGACCTATACCATAAAAATGAACATGTGCATCATATGATTGTGGTAAATACAGCATCACCTCTCAGATGCAAATGCAATCCTGCAACTATCATTGGCATAGAAAGATAGAGGAAAGAAAGCAGCTGACAAATGCAAGAGTCAGAAAAGGATATCCTCCACGATATTGAAATGGCGGCTGCTAGGAATCAGGCGGATGATTTCTCTAGGAAATCATCCGCCTAATTAGCCGTCCGATCTGGCCCTGGTGGCTGTCCATCGCAGTAACACATCACATTGTCTGTTCTCCTCTGGTCTCCCGTCCACACCGCGCCTCCTATGTAGAGAAACCAGCGACGACGACGCAGAGAACTGATGCACCCACCATGGCACTTGTGCCGGTGACCTCGCAGCACCGGTGCTGCCGGCGAGCGCTGCACGTAGCTCCAAGAGCCACCGGCGACCGTCGCATCGCAGCACCAGGAGCCACCACGTGTTGCTCCATGGCAACACCGAGTGCGGCAAAAAGCTTCAATGTAGCACTGACCATTGTTTTTAAGGCGTCCCGCCTTAGACGCTTAGGCGACGCTTAGGCGATAAGGCGCCCTGGCAGCGCCTTACAAATATGCCTGCCTCAGGCGCTTAGGCGTCGCCTAGGCGCTAGAGCGGGTGGTGCTCGCCTTAGGTCGCCTTACCGCCTTATAAACAATGGCACTGACGACAGCCCAGCGAAGCTCCATTGCAGCCCTGGCGACCCCGGCGGCGCTTCAACGCAGCACCGGTGACGCCCCGTGAAGCTCCATTGCAGCCCCGGCGACCCCGGCGGCGCTCCATTGCAGCCCCGGCAACCCCGGCTGCGCTCCATTGCAGCCTCGGCAACCTCGGCGGCGCTTCAACGCAGCACCGGCGACGCCCCGCGAAGCTCCATTGCAGCCCCGACGACTCCGGCGGCGCTCCATTGCATCCACGGTGAAGCTTCAACGACCCCGGCGATGCTCCATTGCAGCCCCGGCGACCTCGGCGGCGCGTCAACGCAGTACCGGCGACGCTCCGCGAAGCTCCATTGCAACCCCGGCGACCCCGGCGGCGCTCCATTGCATCCACGGCGAAGCTTCAACGACTCCGGTGACGCTCCATTGCAGCCCCGGGTGGCTTCTAGGAATCGGGATGTTGCACCATTGGAGGCTCGCACCGGAATGTTGTACAGGGGCCGGCCGACTGCAGCGGTGGCGCTGCTGCAAAGACCGGCAGGGTTGGAAGCCGGAGCCCGCTCCTGTGAGGGTGAGCCGCGTTGCTTGTATGGTGCTGCGAAGCAGAGATGAGGCCTGCTGCGAGTGTCGGCGGTGTGGTGGCTGCAATGGAAGAGGGGCCGGCGCGAGCCTCCAGTGCCTCTCGCCGGATGTGGCAGAGAAAGAAATTCCGGCGAGATTCATCAGGTCGCGCATGGGAAGATAAGGAAGAAAGGTGTGGTCCCTAAGCGGTTTCCAGAAAAACGAAACGAGATGTGGCATGTGAGGCTGGGACTGGCTAGTTGGCCGACCGCGAGATGCATCAACGTGGGTGGGCCATGGACGCGTGGCGCGCAGACGACCAGGCTGATTTCTTCCAGAAATCAAGAAATCAGCCGGATGAATTGAAGTGTTTCCCTATTGAAATAGCTGCTGAATTAAAGTTGTACGAGGACAGCAGAAATCAATAAGGGCAGTTATAAAAAAAGTACTTAAATATTATCGATAATGGAGTTTCTCTGACGACTAACAGTTTCAGGTATCAATATGTGTAGTTGGAACTTCTACATGCTAAGCGGTTGAGAGTGCTCAGTTAATTTTCCTGCATTTGTGGCAGATGTGAACCCAGAGGTTTCAGCAGGCAGTGACACTGGAATACCTGAAGAGTTTCACAGTAGTCCCTGGATTAGTTCATCTGTGTTCTCTAAGGATGAACCATACTTCGTAAAAGATGGAGATTCATCTAGGTTTGAAAATGAATGCAGGTGTACGACAAAATTTAATACTTAACCTGAATTTGCAACTGGTGGGTACCAAAAAAGATAATTAGGCAGACCTGTGCAAGTTGGATTGCCTGAAACGAGTTTTGCAGTTAGAACTGATGGCAGGCAACCAAAGCCAAGCAAGTGTTCAACTAATTTACCTGCATTTGTCACTGATGAAGTCTCAATGTTATTAGCAGGGCCTGTAGTACCAAGCATGGTCTGTGAGAATGGAGTAATAAAAGCACCTGCAACCAGTTTGGTAATTAGAACTTAAAAGTGGCATCAGGTACTCAGGCAAAAAATACGGCAACATGAAGCAAAAATGAAAACCGAAAACTTAAGATTTTTATAGCCTAGATCTTTTATGGCATAGGATGTCATCAATCAATGAAATACTATTATCAATGGTGTATATAGCCCCTTGCTAGCACATTTGGGCATTTACTTGAGTTGAGCAGTTAGAAACGACAGCAGGTAGCCAGGCATTGATAATGAGCAAAGAACAACACACAGCTTGATAGCTGTGTCGTTGTAATGCTAAATCTGTACCACAAAAATGAGCATGTACATGTAACCGACAAGGTGTATCATACAATTTGTGGTGCATACACTTATCAACTCCCATATGCAAGTGTAATCCTACAACTATTATGGGCATAAAACAAGTAGAAGAAAGAAATCAGCTTACAAATGCAGGAGTCATAAAACTAGAAGGTTCCAAAAAATAGTTTAGGAACCAAGATGCAGAAGGAAATCAGACATGGTTGCTCAAAAAAAGGAAAGCAGATATATCAACATGGCGAGTTATAAAACACCGCAGGTAGAATAATATCATCAGTGATGGAGTTTCTCTGACAAGTGACAACTAAGAATTTTAGCGCATCAATATGTGCAGATGGAGTTTCTACATGGCATGAAAACGGTCGAGGGTGTTCAGTTAATTTACCGGTTTACCCACATTTGTGGCAGATGTGTTCCAGGGGATTTTAATAGGTTGTGAGACAAGACTTGGAAATGATACTTATAGCCCATAAATTAGTTCATCTAGTGTTTCTAGGGATCAATCATGAAACATGAAGATTTAGGTTTGAAAAGGAATTCAGATGTTCAACGAATTTGAAATACTTAACCTGAATTTGCAACTGATGGGTGCCAAAGATAATTAGGCAGACCTGTAAAAGTTGGAGCACCTGAAGCGAGTTTTGCAGTTAGAACTAGTGGCAGGTAGCCAAAGCCAAGCACTCAGTGTTCAATTAATTTACCTGCATTTGTCACTGATGATGTTTCAATGTTTTTAGCAGGACCTGTCGTACCAAGCATGGTCTGTGAGAATGGAGTACTAAAAGCACCTCCTGCAACCAATTCGGTACTTGGAACTTACAAGTGGGAAAAATGACAACGCAAAAGTTAAAGGGAAGATGTTTCTGGTCTAGATCTTTTATGGCATAGCATGCCATGTTAATTAAAAGTTAGAAGTGGTATCAGGTACCCAAGCAAAAAATACGACAGGCAACATGAAGCAAAAATGACGACAGAAAACTTGAACGGAAGATGTTTCTAGCCTAGATCCTTTATGGCATATAACATGGCATCAATCAGTGAAATGCCATTATCAATGATATAGCCCCTTACTAGCAAATTTGGGCAGTAACAAATGGCAGCAGGTAGACAGGCATTGATAATGTGCAAAGAACAAAGCCCAGCTCGATGGCTGCTGTGCTGCAGTGCTGTTATGAATTACCATGTGCACATAACATGTATTACAAAACATAAGCAACCAACAAAGGAATAGTAGAACAGGGTACACAGGGGAAAGGTGTTTCCAATTTATATTTTCAAATGTGACTTGTTAAGATAAGGAGCAGAGGGGCAAACAATGCGCTTTGGACCAAACCACGAGGGAGGGGCAACATAATGTAGCATGCAAAGTACTGCATGGTGTATGGTCTGTAACAAAGAGGAAGTGCCATGAACTACTAGTAAATTAACAAGAAAGATACAAGGCAATTAAAGTGAGACGAGGCATCCCAAAAAACCCATGTGAAAAGTGCGACTGAAGTTCAGATGGACGGAGAGATGGAAAGCTGCTCACAACTATGAATTAATTACCTTCCATTGCACTTGACTGAAGTAGGTGCCCTTGATGGAGCTCCGGAAGTCTACCAGCTTTTATACAATCCTCTAAATGTTATCATGTTCATGTGAGTTTATCAGCGCATAATCAAAGTTAGTTTCAGAAATCACTATCAAATATGTTCTTCACAAACTAGAATGATGGTCAGGGACTAATTTTAATTACCGATAAGATCCACCACCCGCTTCCGCCCCTCAGAGTTCAGACCTGCCATAGAGCAGAACATTAACTACCACACATATGCAGAGGTTATGATAGCAAGGTTGCTTTCATGCTAAGATGTTCATACCGAAAACTGGGCTAGAAGAAGGCAGGCTGCAAAAGGCAACACATATATGTGAGCTTCATGTGGAGATACAGCACTGCAGAACTGAGAACCAGTTCGATAATGAATGATGCTGCACATACATACATACATACCTCCTCTTCCTGTTGAGATAGGACTTGACAATAGCAGATGTTGTTGGCCGCCGGGATCTTTCCCTCCGTTGGTGCCTTGGATGACGGGGACTAACCAATTAAACATGATAATGTATGGGACGATGAGATCATCGACATGCCGTTGATACTATATAACAATTAAACCGGATAACTGTCAAAGCTAAGGAGCAAGGTTGGGTGAATGTATGAATACCCAATGGGAAGCAAGTCATGCGGGCTCTGTGGGCCATTTGGCAGTAGCAAGCTGCGTCTCAACTCTGGGGAGTGAATGAGTGATACGCCAAGTCATCGGCAATCAACGACGCTTTCTCCCTCACCAGTTTCCAGTTCAGGGACGCCCTACAGTAGACAGGATTCATCTGAGGCTCAACAACAACAACAACAATTAGAAGAATGTCTACCACCAGGTATAGGTCGAATCCATAGCGGTGCTTACCTGAACCGCGGCTTGTAGTGTATCTTGTGGAGGATGGAAGAGAGCTTGGTGTTGCCAGTGCACATGGTCGTCAGTCTGCTAACGTCGTGTCTGTACATGGCGGTCGTGACGGGGCCGCCCGTTGAGCAGGCGGCGGCGTTGTCCACGGCCCAGAACGTATCCAGGAAGATATAGAGGGTACGGGCCTCGACGCCCCCGATGGCCGGCGGTAGGAAGCGCCGGATGTACTTCAGGGCTTTGGCCCACTGGCCACATGCCACCAGCTGCTTCAGATGCCGGCGGCTCATATACAAATCCGTCTCGTGGAGTAAAGAAACGGCCGGCCGGCCGGCGGGCGGTCGGGGGGGGGAGGGGGGGGGGGGGAGGGGGTAGGTACCGTTCGTAGGCGGACTGGAAGCCCTGGAGATAGAGGTAGATGATGAGCCGCCGGTTCCGGAGCCGCCTCACGAAGGGACAGTCGGCGAGCTTGCCGCCGGCGGGCTTGAGGGCGTCGATCCGCTCCATCGTGCCGGAATTCGCTAGGGATTGGATTCGATTTGGGGGAACGACGCCTGCTGCCAGAATATATACTAGTGTTAGGTAATTGCCCTGCCATTTTTCTTTTGAGGAATAGTTGCCCTGCCATTTTTATTTTCGGTCCTAAACTTTCCATATCGTGAAGATTTAGTTCCTTAATTATTACTAGCAAAAGGTCCGTGCGTTGCAACGGGACAAAAAAAAAATCATAATCTCCAATGGCTATGACCACATTTTGTTACATCTCATCGCACGATTTTGAACCCTTTTTAAAATTTATTCACAAATTGAAGCAATGTTCACATTTTTGGAAAAATATCATGGTTGACAAAAAATCTGGTAATTCAAAGAATTATTCTGAATTTCAAGAAACATTTTTTTTAAAACATACTATAATATTTTGATCTACCCCTGCAGCTAATTCTTCAAAATTCACGCGAGTATATAGTCACAAAGACTCAGAAGCATTACTGTTTAACTACATATCTTCGATCATTTATGAACATTTTTACAAATTTGTGAACATTTTTGAAAATCATGAACATTTTTTACTATTTGCAAACATTTTCTTAAAATTATGAACATTTTTTTATATTGTAAACATGTTTTAAGCATTTTTCTAATAGGTGAACAATTCTAGAATAGACAAACATTTTTTTCGAAATTGGTGGATTTTTTTAAAACTCACAAACAATTTTTGAAATGCTTGAACATTTTTTGAATCAGCAAACATTTTCTGAATCACTAAACTCTTTTTTAATTCTCGAACTGTTTTTAAATTTTTAGGATATTTTTTAAATTCATGAACACTTTTTGAATTAGCAAACATTTTGTCAAATTTCATTAACAATTTTTGATACACAGACTTTTTTTCAAAATCATGGACTTTTTTTGATTTTACAAACATTTTTCGAACATGCGAACGTTTTTAGAAAAATGCTGAGCTTTTTTTTGAATTCACAAACATTTTATGTTTCTTGAACATTTTATTCAAAATTCTCAATTTTTTTAAATGTCAGAAGTTTTGTGAAGTCTCAAATTATTTAAATTAGAAAAAATCAAAACAGAAAAAAAACGAAATTAAAAAAAGGCCGCCCACACATGGGCCGGCCCAAACGCGCGCTACGTCTTCTCCCGCGCGCAGAGCGCAGTATAGGAGGTCCCTACTGAGTGAGCCGGCCCAGGCGGGGGATTTCCAGCAAAACGTTTTTTGTCACTTGTAGGTGGCATTGGTGAGTAATATTTTGCAATTTTGGGGGCAATTTTAATGATGTACCGCCGGAAGCAATAGCCTCTTTATTATTAGGTATAGATTTGGAGCGTGCTACGCATCGGCCGGTGGATCATTTTAAAAGATCCGCCGCCTCGCGAGCCGCCCGATTCAATGATACGAGATGTTTGTACCGTTCCTCTTCTTCTTCATTTTTTCTGCAACAAGTCTCTTGTTACAAAACCTTGTATTTTTGCAGCAAGACCCTTATTGCGAGGCCTTCTACTTCCACTTCTTCTTTATTTTTTCTTCAACAAATCTCTTGTTGCAAAACCTTGTATTTCTGCAACAAGACCTTTGTTGCGAGACCTTCTACGTTCCTCTTCTTCTTTATTTTTTTCTGCAACAAATCTCTTGTTGCAAAACCTTGTATTTCTGCAACAAGATCTTTGTTGCAAGACCTTTGTTGACCATTTTCTACTGTAATTTTTGCAACAGAACTCGTGTTACAAAAAGCCTTTTGCAACATCGGACATGTTGCAAAGAGCATTGTAGTGGTAGTTGCGTGCTGCTCGCCGGAGAAGCTCGTCGGTGTGCTTGTCGGCGCCAAGCGCCGGTGGCGGCGGTCGGAACAGCACGAGGAGACGACAACTCGACGGAGGAACTCGGTCTCTCTGTTTGCACTCCTTGCACCAGCGTGCAAATCGCCAGAGAAGCTTCGGCGTGCTAGTCGATGGTGGCAGTCGGTGGCGGTAGTTGGAGCAGCACGAGAAGACAGCGACTCGACGGGAGCTCGGGGTAGTCGAAGCAGCGCGGGGAGGCGGCGAACTCGACGGGAGCTCGGGAGGAGCACAAGGAGCGATTTCTCTCAAGGATCCAGATCCTGCGACAGAGCCATTGTTGCGACGAGAGAGATTGCAACAACGGGCTAGTTGCAAAAACTTGTGGTGGTGACCATGAGCCACGTGCCGTGCAGAGAAGGGGGCGGACGCCAGTCGTGCGATCCGCCGAGTGATTTATAATGTTTCCCTTATTATTTTTCGTGTACCTTTCACGCACAACTATCAAAGCCGGGTCGCCGGTTCCTCGGGTTGTTTAGCTCGGTCAAAACCTGATTTAACTGTCACGTGGCAATGGCAAGGATTAGCAGTTTTAGACACGTACTCAAAGGTCCCTGCGCAACACCGGCTTGATGAATGTTACTGCTTATTGGGAATAAATTAGCATATGTCTATCCTTGGGGCAGAGTTTACCCGGGAGGAAATCAAGGCGGCGTTAGACCACATTGGCGACCTCAAAGCACCAGGGCCAGATGGTATGCCCTCGATTGTTTTTAAGCGCCATTGGTACTTCATGGGAGACCAGATTGTTGAGGAGGTTTTGTCTGTGCTTAATGGCGGTGAGATCCCGGAGGGTTGGAACGATACGTTGGTTGTGCTAATTCCGAAAGTGAAAAACCCAAGCAGGATCAAGGATCTTCGGCCTATAAGCTTATGTAACGTTCTATACAAGATTGTTTCGAAGGTCCTCGCCAACCGGCTAAAACTGGTCCTTCCAGAAATTATCTCGGAGAATCAAAGCGCGTTTGTGCCAGGGAGGTTGATAACCGATAATGTACTTATAGCATATGAAGTTTCACACTATCTGATGAACAAGAGGAGTGGTAAAGATGGGTATGCTGCAGTGAAGGCAGATATGAGTAAGGCATATGACCGGGTTGAGTGGACATTTTTGGAGGCAATGATGTGCAAGATGGGATTCAGTAGGCAATGGGTAAATCTGATCATGAAATGCGTGTCAACGGTGAGGTACCAGATAAAAGTTAATGGAACCCGCACCCAACAATTTAGGCCGTCGCGTGGCTTACGCCAAGGAGATCCATTGTCTCCCTACTTATTCGTCATTTGCGCCGAAGGATTGTCAGCTTTGTTGCATGATGCGGAAGGCCAAGGGAGAATAAATGGAGTCAAAATCTATCCCGCGACACCCTGTGTGTCACATCTTTTTTTTGCGGATGACTCAATGCTTCTGCTTAAGGCGAATCAGGAGGAGGCGACAGCTTTGCATGATGTTTTGGCACTGTATGAGGACTGCTCGGGACAGTGCATCAATGTAGAGAAATCGGCTATTATGTTCAGTCCAAATACAAGTGATGATGCAAAAGGTTCAGTCAAGAATGCCTTAGATATCCAAAGTGAAAACTGGAATGAGAGGTACCTTGGTCTACCAGTGCATGTGGGTAGGTCCAGGAGGAAATCCTTTGCATATATAAAAGGAAGTATCTGTGGCAGGGTGTATGGATGGCAGGAGAAGTTGTTGGCAAAAGAAAGTAAAGAGGTGCTGGTAAAGGGTGTAGCTCAGGCTATTCCTACTTATGCAATGTCTTGTTTTGATTTGACTAAGACTTTCTGCGCAGAGATTAATAGCCTCCTTGGCAAATTCTGGTGGAGCCATCAGGATAAGGAAAACACTCTACATTGGATAAGCTGGGAGAAGTTGGCATTACCAAAGGCCAAAGGAGGGCTCGGATTCCGGGACACGCATTGCTTTAACATTGCCATGCTGTCTCGGCAAGGATGGAGGTTGCTACAAGATCATGAAAGCTTGTGTGCAAGGATTTTGAAGGCAAGGTACTTTCCCCACTGCCATGTTTTACACGCTGAAGCGAAGGATGGGATTTCATACTCTTGGCGAAGTATACTACACGGGCTGGAGCTCATCAAGCAGGGCTATATCTGGCGGATAGGTGACGGTTCATCAGTCAAAATCTGGTCTGATCCGTGGATTCCACGTGTTTGGTCCCGCCAAGTAATCACACCCAGGGGTGCAAATCTCCTAACCCATGTTAGTGAGCTAATATGTCCGATCACAGGAGGTTGGGATGAGCGTCTGGTACGGGATACGTTTTGGCCAGATGATGTTCGGCATATCTTGCAAATACCATTGCGGGAGGGGGTGGATGATTTCTGTGCCTGGCACTTTGATGGTAAAGGAGTTCACTCTGTAAGGAGTGCTTACAAGCTACAGGTCCAGCTGACCAAACAGACGCATAATGGGGCACCAGGGAGCAGCTCTGAGGTAGCTGGACAATTTGAGAGGCATGGAGACGACTCCTAGAAACGTATATGGAAGATGGAGTGTCCCAAAAAGCTTCAGATGTTTACGTGGAGGCTGAAACATTAATCACTAGCGTTGTTGACGAACCTAGCTAAGAGAGGGGTGAGTTTAGAGACTGATAAGTGTTTTTTCTGTCGATCTGCAGCAGAGGATGGTGCACATTTATTCATCAAGTGCAAAGCAGTCAAGGAAGTATGGCGAGGCTTGTCCTTGGAGAAAGAGAGAGAAGATCTTGAGGGAATTACGGGTGTGCATGCAATGATGGATTATCTATGGAGGCTGAGTGAAAGGAAAAGAGTGCAGATCACTTTTTGGTGGCATTGGTGGAATAACAGGAATAAATTACAAGAAGGAGAATTGCCGGTTCCCACTGCAGAAGTGACGCGACGCACTATGTGTAACAACCTAGAATATGCAGAATTCTATGCTTCGAGCAAGACGAAAGAAATCAGAACCAAATGGCAGCCGCCGCGAGCTGACGTTCTAAAGTTCAATGTTGATGGCGCGTTCCATCCAGGCGAGTCATTTGGAGGCTGGGGAGTTGCTGTCCGAGACTCCGAGGGCACCGTGGTTGCTGCCCATGCGGGACGTCAGGAACATGTGAGTGATGCCTTTGGTGCAGAAGTTCAGGCTATGGCCGTTGCGGTAACCATTGCTGCTGATATGGGTGCGGTCAGAGTGGAGTTCGAAACTGACTCACAACTTCTGGCTGAAGCCTTGGATCTTCGAAGAGTTGATTCGTCACCCTTCGCCACTGTCATTGAGGACATCAAATTCCAGCTCAAAATGTGGTTTTTGAAGCAAAGTGTTTCTGTTTGCAGAAGGGATGCAAACTCCGTAGCCCATGAATTAGCTCAAATCGGTAGAATGTATCTACCAAATGATTGTATTAGCTGGGACTCTATTGTACCGCCCCAAGTGGCTGCTCGTGTCCTAGGTGATTTGCCTGGGCATCGTTAATTTATAAAGTTATGCTTTACCTCAAAAAAAATTCTAAATGTTTATCCAAATGATAAGTGCCACACGTGTGACACGAAGCACTCCGGTCCAGACGTTTTTTAAACTAAAGTTACCATCCGAAAATAAAAAATAAATAAATAAAAACTGAAACTTGTCATCCGAAAAGAAAGTTGTCATGCTTGCGTCACTAAACTTCTCATAAAAAACATTTGGAATTACTATGTGTTCCTGCCACATGTGCGGCACTTATTAGGGTCCAATGTTTATTGGTGCAGCTGCTAGATGGGGTGGTCACAATCCATGAGGTGTTTCACAGCCCAGGCACAATGACGCAATTATCAGGGCCGCGCTCTACCACTGAGCTAATAACCTGGCACTACTGTTTGCCCTAAGGGCCAACCCACCTTTTCAGAGAAACAGACGCTCTCTCAAACAAGAGAAAGAAACATATCTTTTTCATAGATATTTAGAATGAATATGTTCCCTATGATAATTGGGGTCATGAGTTATGGTCAACAAATAATACGTGGATTCTTAAGACCACCCTTGCAGTAGGATACACTAACCTTATGATTTTTGAGAAGATAGGTGAAGCTATCAATGTCGTAGCGAGCGCATCGTCCAATGGAGGTACTATCCAGGGGTGTGGCGGACGAGATGACATCGGTTTTAATTAGGGGGATGAGGGTAGTGATGAGGCCGCATGAATAATAAGGTCACGGAATAGCCCCACACCATCGCTTGCTTGGTTTGAAATCTGGGGAGTCGCGCCGCTTCGCTCTCTTTCCACAATTCCCAATTCTCGGCGACCCGAGTGAAAGATCATGGATGTCGCCTAGAGGGGGGGGGGGGTTAATAGACGCTTTAAAATAATTATGGTTTAGGCTTGAACAAATACGGAATAAAACTAGCATTTAATTTGTCAAGCGCAAAACCTAAAATAATTAGGCTCACCTATATGCACCAACAACTTATGCTAAGCAAGATAAACAACTAAGTGATAGCAAGATATATAACATGTAACACTATGGCTATCACAAAGTAAAGTGCATAAGTAAAGGGGCTCGGGTAAGAGATAACCGAGGCACGCTTAGACGACTATGTATCCCGAAGTTCACATCCTTGCGGATGCTAATCTCCGTGTGGAGCGGTGTGGAGGCACAATGCTCCCCAAGAAGCCACTAGGGCCACTTTAATCTCCTCATGCCCTCGCACAATGCAAGATGCCGTGATTCCACTAAGGGACCCTTGAGGGCGGTCACCGAACCCGTACAAATGGCAACCTTGGGGGGGGGGGCAGTCACCGAACCCGTACAATTGGCAACCCTTGGGGACGGTCACCGGTACCCGTACAAATTGCTCGGGGCAATCTCCACAACTTAATTGGAGACCCCGACGCTTGCCCGGAGCTTTACACCACAATGATTGAGCTCCACAGCACCAACCGTCTAGGGCACCAAAGCACCCAAGAGGAACAAGCTCTAGGGTGCCCAAACACCCAAGAGTAATAAGCTTCTCAAACTTCACTTCCACGTATCATCGTGGAGAACTCAAACATATGCACCAAATGCAATGGCAAGGGCACACGGAGTGCCCAAGTCCTTCTCTCCCAAATCCCACCACAACAACTAATGCTATGGAGGAAGATGAGAGGAAGAACACAAAAGGAGAGCACAAAGAACTCCAAGATCTAGATCCAAAGGGTTCCCCTCTCATAGAGGAAAAAGTGATTGGTGGAAACGTAGATCTATATCTCCTCTCTCTTTTCCCTCAAGAACTAGCAAGAATCATTGGAGGGATTGAGAGATAGCAAGATCGAAGAAGGTCAACAATGGGGGAAGAACACGAGCTCAAAGGATAAGAACCATTGGGGAAGAAGACCCCCTTTTATAGATCTTCCCGAATCCAACCGTTACTTGCTCAGCCCGCACACAAGCGGTACTACCGCTTGAAGGAGCGGTAGTACTAGCTGACCACTGCGTGTACAAGTGTACATATGCGGTAGTGCCACCAGAGCGGTACTACCGCTTGGGTATGCAGGGTACGTAAGTACCAGCGATGCTAGAGGGTAGTAGGGCGGAAGTACCGCACGAAGCGGTACTCGCTACCTAGTACCGCTCTAGTACCGCTCAAGCAGAAAATGCAACAGCAGCACAAAAATAAGCGGTAGTAGCAGCGGCAGTAGAATGCAGTACTACCGCGCGGGCGGTACTACCGTGATCTACTACCGTGCCACTGTCGCGATGCAACAGCAGGCGAAAAACAAGCGATAGTGTCCGCGGTAGCTCATAGCGGAAGTACCGCATAAGCGGTACTACCGTGGAGCTGGGCGGTACTACCGTTTGGGAGCTGAAAAACTGCCCAAGCTGAGAAGGATGCAAGCGAGACCGAAACTGCCACAACTTCTGCAAATGAACTCAGAATCTAGCAAACTCAAGCTCGTTGGATAATAAGAAGTGGCAGTAGAAAAATGCCAATGATATAGAGGTGTGAAACCTCTATGAATGAAGATCCGGCAAAAACTCCAACATTGAAAACATACTAGATGATGCATATGGAGTCCGTTCTCGATGAACCAGAGCTTGTCATGAAGGTGACCAAAAGCTCAAAGACTCTCAAGGCAAAAAGGCCAAACAAGAACCTAGAAAGACGATGCCAAGGATGCAATGGTTTGAGCTCTCTACGAACGATACGATCAAGCTACTCACTTGAGAGTCCCCCTTGATAGTACGGCTATCGATCCTATAACCCGGTCTCCCAACGAAAACTTATAAAGGTCAAACCTTTGCCTTGCGCATAGTCCACTTGGGCTAGATGGTGACGATCTTGACCTCCTCAAGTTGACCACCTTTCTTGATTTCGCCGGCTCGATGAAGACTAGTAGATTGCTCCCCCATACTCCACTATGGGTGAGCCTCTCTTCGGCACATCTTCCCATATCCATTGTCACCACTATGGACGGCAAGCTTCAAGCATGTGATCTCTTTATGATGCTCCGCTTGAACTTGCACACCGCAAACTTGATGACGATCATCACTTGATGTCATCCTCCATGGGTTATATGATATCTTCCTTTTGATGCGCGCCCATGAAAACATACCTAACCCCACAAACAACTCTCACATAGACCACAGGTTAGTACACAAAGCGTAATGGACAATGCTTACCATACCATGAGATCACTGACCCCGCTTGGTACATCTTCTACGCTTTGTGTGTTGATCAACTTGAATCACTCTTTGTACTTAGTCTTGATCAACCTTGTATCTTTCCAACTCTCTTCATTAAGATGATGTCTTGAAGATAAACATGAATGTTCACACAATCTTCTTCTTATTCAAGACATGCTTGCAATAGGCTCAACTCTCACATGACCAATCTTTGGATAAATCCTTTAGTACCTTGGTCAACACATAATCTCCTTCAAATAACCTTGAAACCAACAAATGGTCTTCAAGCAATGCCTATGGACAAATCCTTCAAATATAACTCAAGGCAACCATTAGTCCATAGGGATTGTCATCAGTTACCAAAACCACACATGGGGGCACCATGTTCTTTCACCGAGCGAGCGGTTTTTAGTGATTTCAATGGCGAGTCACCGCTGCCGGAGGCCGACCACGGGCGCACATCGTCGGCAACCGAACAGGTAACCATACCACCATCGTCTCTCCATTGTTGGGAAACGTAGTAGAAAACAAAAAAATCGATCACCCAAGAACACTATGAAGATGCGATGAACGGTTTGGATCAGATCTTTACCGACTCCGAGTTGCAGCAGAAGAAGACGAGTCGGTGTAGATCATACTTAGAGTCCCTCGAACCGTCGAGGAACGATCCCGCGAACCGCCCATTAATAGTTCCTCGAACGGAAGACCGGAAGCACGGCCTCTCTATGAATTGCAAGCTACAGTATTCACAATCCGGCAGCGCTTAGCCGTCCAGAGCTAATCGTCGCCGGAGAATTAGAGGGAGGAGATTAGAACCACACTGGGCTTCTAATGATGAGGATCTAGACTTGGACATATATTTCATTGAACTTGTATTGTTCAATAATATGCAAAAATGAACATATAGTAGTGCAATTTTTAAACAAAGGTATAATCTACACACATATCGCATAGAACTACATGTATACAACCATGTTATATCGGGTATTCAAATAGCATAACAACAAAAATATAGAGTAATCATCTCTCAACATGTCAAACATGAATTAAATATCATATTAATGGTGTCGTATCTCTCATCTCTCTCTCAACACACACAGGCACACACAACGCTCACACACACACACACATGAACACCTATTTGCGCCGTGCGCGCATACATACAAGAACAATGGAATTGGTTGAACTTGAAAAAAACACATAATAACACACACACACACATAATAGTAGAAATCAACTTTAAAAAGACAAACTAAAACTAAAAAACAAAGAAAAATACAAAACTAAAAAACAAAGGAAAAAATGAAAACATTTTTTTCTAAGGAAGAATGAGTTAAGGGCATTGGTATTATCCTAAAGAAGAAAGAGAATGAAATAATAAACATAAAAAAAATGATGACACAAAAAATTGCACACAATTGGTATAAAAATTGTATTGTTTATAAAAAATAAGTATATAGTAGTGCAATTTTCATGCAACAATATGATTTGCACATGATTGCATAAAACTTGAGTAACTATATGCTGATATTATACTTAGTGTTTCAGTTACAAATTAATTATCTTGACACGCCCAAAATAAAATGCAACTTGAAAATGTTGTCACCCCCTCCCCCACAAGCACATACAGACGGATGCATGATACGTCCATTTTGCATCATGTTTTCCTACTGTTATTTATTATGTTTTGGGTCATTATTTCACTTTATAATGCAATCCTAATGCCTTTTCTCTCTTATTTTGCAAGTTTCACATGAAGAGGGAGATTGCCGGCAGCTGGAATTCTGGACCTGAAAAGGCTACTGCAGAGATACATATTCTCCACAACTCCAAATGACCTGAATTTTTTTGGAGAATTATTTTGGAATATATAAAAAATATTGGCGGAAGAAATACCAGGAGGGGCCCCAGCAGAGAGCCACAAGCTCAGGGGGCGCGCCCTATAAGCTTGTGGGCCCCCCAGCAGGCCTCTGGTGTCCATCTTCTTCTATATGATGCTATTTGCCCTAGAAAAAATCAAAAGAAGATTTTCGGGACGAAGCGCCGCCGTCTCGAGGCGGAACCTGGACAGGAGCACTTTTGCTCTCCGGTAGAGCGATTCTGCCGGGGATACTTCCCTCCCGGAGGGGGAAATCGAAGCCATCGACATCACCAAAAATCCTCTCATCGTGGGAGGGCCAATCTTCATCAACATCTTCACCAGCACCATCTCCTCAAATGATACGTCTCCAACGTATCTATAATTTTTGATTGTTCCATGTTATTATAGTATCAATCTTGGATGTTTTATATACACTTACAAGCAATTATATATCATTTTTTGGAACTAACCTATTAACTTAGTGCCCAGTGCCAGTTGCTGTTTTTTGCCTGTTTTTGGTTTTTCAGAATATCAGTACCAAACTAAGTCCAAATGCCACGAAACTTTTTGGAGATTTTTTTATGGACATAAGAGACCCTGGAAGCTTTGGGAGGGGACGAGAAGATGGAGCAGTGGCCCACGAGGCACCAGGGCGCGCCCTGGTGGCTCGTGGGGCCCACGTGGCTCCGTTTGACCTAACTCCGCGTCTATAAATTCTCTAAAATCGGAAAACCAATAGAGGAGTCCACGAAATACTTTTTCCGCCGCCGCAAGTTCCTGTTCTCGAGAGATCCCATCTGGAGGCCTTTTTCGGCACTCTGCCGGGGGGGGGGGGGATTCGATCACGGAGGGGCTCTACATCAACCTTGCTGCCCTTCCGATGATGCGTGAGTAGTTTACCACAGACCTACGGGTCCATAGTTAGTAGCTAGATGGCTTCTTCTCTCCATTTGATCTTCAATACAATGATCTCCTCGATGTTCTTGGAGTTCTATCCGATGTAATCACTTTTTGCGGTGTGTTTGTTGGGATCCGATGAATTGTGAGTTTATGATCAGATTATCCATGAATAATATTTGAGTTTTCTCTGAACTCTTTTATGCATGATTGTTATAGCTTCGTATTTCTCTCCGATCTATTGATTTGGTTTGGCCAACTAGATTGATTTATCTTGCAATGGGAGAGGTGCTTTGTAATGGGTTCGATCTTGCGGTGCTCAATCCTAGTGACAGTAGGGGACATGACACGTATTGTATCGTTGCTATTAAGGATAAAAAGATGGGGTTTATTCATGCGTGAGTTTACTTTGTCTACATCATGTCATCTTGCTTAAGGCGTTACTCCGTTCTTTATGAACTTAATACTCTAGATGCATGCTGGATAGCGGTCGATGTGTGGACTAATAGTAGTAGATGCAGAATCGTTTCGGTCTACTTGTCTCGGACGTGATGCCTATATACATGATCATTGCCTTGGATATCGTCATGATTATTTGCTTTTCTATCAATTGCCCAACAGTAATTTGTTTACCCACCGTATGCTATTTTCAAGAGAGAAGCCTCTAGTGAAAACTATGGCCCCGGGGTCTACCTTTATCATATATTGAAAATCCTAAAAATACCTTGCTTCAATTTTACTTTATTTATTTTATTTGAATTTTTGTTCGATCTATCTATCTATCACCATACAATTTAATCTTGCAATTAACCGCCAAGGGATTGGCAACCCCTTTGTAACGACCCGGACACACCCGCCGGCGGTCGTTACTCCTGGCGGGATTTAGACTGGCCTCACAAATCAATACTAGTCTTTCCTGCGCACTTTGTCCTCACTCGTGCGCACCCGGGAGCAACTTCCCGGTCGGTCACCCATTCTGAAATTACTCCAAGCTGAGCACGCTTAACTTTGGAGTTCTTTCCGAATGGGCTCCCGGAAAAGAAGGAATTCCTTATTGATATGAGTAGTCTATCATCCCTATTAAGCCAGGCTATCACATACACCCCCACTCAGAGGAACCGACGTCCTCGTTGGGCCACAAGAACGTCCCCTCTTGGCACATACGTCTGTGCATCCAGTCCGGCACATGTGCCATGCCGTGTGCCACGACGGGTCACAAACGTCATGCACAACATGACCGTGCACCTGTCCGCAAACATCCGTGTAACCGTGAGGGTCGGCTCTGATACCAACTTGTAACGCCCCGGACACACCCGCCGGCGGTCGTTACTCCTGGCGGGATTTAGACTGGCCTCACAGATCAATACTAGTCTTTCCTGCGCACTTTGTCCTCACTCGTGCGCACCCGGGAGCAACTTCCCGGTCGGTCACCCATCCTGAAATTACTCCAAGCTGAGCACGTTTAACTTTGGAGTTCTTTCCGATCGGGCTCCCGGAAAAGAAGGAATTCCTTATTGATATGAGTAGTCTATCATCCCTATTAAGCCAGGTTATCACACCCTTGTTTGCGTTGGGTGCGAGGATTTGTTATTTTGTGTGCAGGTGCTACTAACGAGTTGTTGCGTGATTCTCCTACTGGATTGATAACCTTGGTTTCATAACTGAGGGAAATACTTATCTCTACTGTACTGCATCATCCCCTCCTCTTCGGGGAAATCCCAACGCAGCTCACAAGTAGCAGGAAGAATTTCTGGCGCCGTTGCTGGGGAGACATCATCAACATCTATCAAGTACCTACGCATAAACTTTCATCTCCTTGCATTTATTTTATTTGCCTTTACCTCTCGTTTTCATCTCCCCCACTTCTGAAACAATTTTACAGAAATACAAAAATATTTTCCGTTTGCCTTTTTTGTGTTTGCTTCTTTGTTTGCTTGTTATTTGCCTTCATGTGTGCACACTCAAAAAACAGAAAATGAAAGTAAAAAATTAAGATGACTATGGATCCACTTAAAGTCTTCTACCTGGATCATCTTTGATCCATTTGTGCTCGTGCTGAAACCCCAACTAGTTTAGTTGAGGGAAAATCATTAGATGAGCATGCTCATTTTGTGCGTTACCGTTTGTCTCAAAAGGGGAGACTCTTATGGCGTCAAATAAATTGTTTGCTATGCTATGCTTGGAATCTATGTGAAATTTATGATTTTACTTGTTGCTCTAAGAACCCTAAAAAACACCTTCCCTATCTATGTGAGTTTAATGACAATGAAATCTTATCTTCTTATGCCAAGGAGGTTTATAGTTACTATGATATCGAACAAATTGAAGAATTTGTTGCTTTTAAGGGTGCTTATAAAGTTGCTTCTTTGATTGAAAAGTATGATGCTACTCTCTACAAATCTGGAAATTTTGACATACTCAAATACTGCTACGAAAACTATGCTTCTAATGCCTATGTTAATGAATTTATTGGGAGAATGTCTGCTGCTTTGGAAGAGAATAATGATATGCAAGAATCTATAGATAATTATGATCCCGTTGGTTCGCTTGAAATATCCCTTTGTGATGAATTTGATGCTTGCTATGCTTGTGGCCATGATGCCAATATTAATTATGCTTATGAAAATGAACTTGTTATAGTTCCTTATGTTAAAAATGAAATTATTGCTATTGTTCCCATACTTGATAGCTCCTTGAATGAAAAACATGATTGCAATGATGCTATTATAAATTCTACTAATGTCAATTGTGCTAATGATATGCAAAGCTACAAGCTTGGGGATGATAATTTTGTTATGTCTACTACTTATTGCAATGATCATGATTGGGGTGATAATGATTCTTATGATCTTGAAAATTTATTTAAGCCTCATGATGAATATGTTTGCGATAAGATTGAAAGTGGGTTTGGAAGAGTGTCAACTTTAGGTAAAAATAATCCCACATATTTGGAGAGTGTTCAATCTTATGAAATTTTTGATGAAAGTGGGTTTGGAGAGGTCATGACTTTAGTTGATGTTAATCCCACTATCTTGGAAGATTATAAGACTTTTATGCATGTGGATCATGAAGAGAATATTTTATGTGATAGCTATATTGTTGAATTTTCTTATGATCCTACATGTAATTATTATGAGAGAGGAAAAAATGGTTGTAGAAATTTTCATTTTACTAAAATACCTCTCGTTATGTTGAGATTGCTATTGTTTCTTTCTTCTTCCTTGCATATGCTAGTATTTGCTTGCCTTGATAATTTGTTTGCTTATAAAATGCCTATGCATAGGAAGTATGTTAGACTTAAATGTGTTTGTCATATGCTACATGATGCTCTCTTTGTGCTTCAATTACTATCTTTCATGTGAGCAACATAAAAATCTCAAGCCTATCTTAATGGATATAAAGAAAGAGCTTGTTGGGAGACAACCCAATATTTATCTTTAAATTTTTTGTTTCTTTTCTGTTTTTCAATAAGAACACAATTATGCTACTGTTATGATTGTGTTTTTATGTTTTAATTAGTGTTTGTGCCAAGTAAAGCCTTTGGGATGATTTGGATGATAGTTGCTTTGATCCTGTGCAAAAACAAAAACATTTGTGTCCAGTAGCAGAATTATCTAAATTTTCTGGAGCGTGGAAAAATTCTGAATTTTTTACACATGATTGATATACAAATTTCCCACGTTTTCCTAAGTTTTAAGAATTTTTGGAGTTACAGAAGTATAGTCATTATTCAGATTGCTACAGACTGTTCTGTTTTTGACAGATTCTGTTTTTGATGCATTGTTTTGCTTGTTTTGATGGAACTATGGATTGTATCGGGGGGTATAAGCCATGAAGAAGTTAGAATACAGTAGGTATAATGCAAAAATAAAATATGAATGGGTTTGCAACAGTACTTAAAGTAGTGATTTGCTTTATTATACTAACGGATCTCACGAAGGTTTTGTTGAGTTTTGTGTGATTGAAGTTTTCAAGTTTTGGGTGAGATCACGATGGATGAAGGAATAAGGAGTGGCAAGAGCCTAAGCTTGGGGATGCCCGAGGCACCCCATGGTAATACTCAAGGACTCCCAAGCAACTAAGCTTGGGGATGCCCCAGAAGGCATCCCCTCTTTCTTCTACCAACTATCGGTAATTTTACTTGGAGCTATATTTTTATTCGTCACATATCATGAGTTTTGCTTGGAGTGTCGTGTATTATATGAGTCCTTGTTTTGTTTTGTTTTTAGTTTATCACAATCATCTTTGCTGGACACACTTATTTGAGAGAGCCATACGTTTATCATGATTTGTTAGAATGCTCTATGTGCTTCACTTAAATCTTTTGAGCTAGGCAGTTGCTCTAGTGCTTCACTTATATCTTTTTGAGCACGGCGGTGATTAATTTTTGAAGAAATATTTGCACTCTCATGCTTCACTTATATCTTTTTGAGAGTTCATAATAGTAATGGTAATTTGCACAAGATATGAATTTGGTCCCAAAGTGATGAATATTCAAGAGGGATATAATAAAAACTTTCAGATAGATCATTGGATATGATAAGTTTGATTCCTTGCAATAGTTTTGCGATATGGAGATGATAATATGTGAGTCATGTTAGTGAGTAATTGTGATTTAGTAAGAATATTGGTGTTAAGGTTTGTGATTCCCTATGCATGCACATAAAGTCAATAGTTATGCAACAAAATTATATCCTACTTATGGTGCATTATTCAATGTTAGATATGTTCAATGCATGTTTATGACCGTTTTTGCTTTTTGGTTGGTCGCTTCTCAATCTATTTGCTAGCCTTCATTTGTACTAAGCGGGAATGCTGCTTGTGCATCCAACGTATCTATAATTTTTGATTGTTCCATGCTATTATAGTATCAATCTTGGATGTTTTATATACACTTACAAGCAATTATATATCATTTTTTGGGACTAACCTATTAACTTAGTGCCCAGTGCCAGTTGCTATTTTTTGCCTATTTTTGGTTTTTCAGAATATCAATACCAAACGAAGTCCAAATGCCACGAAACTTTTTGGAGATTTTTTTATGGACATAAGAGACCCTGGAAGCTTCGAGAGGGGACGAGAAGATGGAGCAGTGGCCCACGAGGCACCAGGGCGCGCCCAGGGGTGTAGGGCACGCCCTGGTGGCTCGTGGGGCCCACGTGGCTCCGTTTGACCTAACTCCGCCTCTATAAATTCTCTAAAATCGGGAAACCAACAGAGGAGTCCATGAAATACTTTTTTCGCCGCCGCAAGTTCCTGTTCTCGAGAGATCCCATCTGGAGGCCTTTTCCGGCACTCTGCCGGAGGGGGATTCACTCATGAAGGGGCTCTACATCAACCTTGCTGCCCTTCCGATGATGCGTGAGTAGTTTACCATAGACCTACGGGTCCATAGTTAGTAGCTAGATGGCTTCTTCTCTCTATTTGATCTTCAATACAATGATTTCCTCGATGTTCTTGGAGTTCTATCCGATGTAATCACTTTTTGCGATGTGCTTGTTGGGATGCGATGAATTGTGAGTTTATGATCAGATTATCCATGAATAATATTTGAGTTTTCTCTGAAATCTTTTATGCATGATTGTTATAGCTTCGTATTTCTCTCTGATCTATTGATTTGGTTTGGCCAACTAGATTGATTTATCTTGCAATGGGAGAGTTGCTTTGTAATGGGTTCGATCTTGCGGTGCTCAATCCCAGTGGCAGTAGGGGACATGACACGTATTGTATCGTTGCTATTAAGGATTAAAAGATGGGGTTTATTCATGCGTGAGTTTACTTTGTCTACATCATGTCATCTTGCTTAAGGCGTTACTCCGTTCTTTCTGAACTTAATACTCTAGATGCATGTTGGATAGCGATCGATGTGTGGAGTAATAGTAGTAGATGCAGAATCGTTTCGGTCTACTTGTCTCGGACGTGATGCCTACATACATGATCATTGCCTTGGATATCGTCATGATTATTTGCTTTTCTATCAATTGCCCAACAATAATTTGTTTACCCACCGTATACTATTTTCAAGAGAGAAGCCTCTAGTGAAAACTATGGCCCCCGGGTCTACCTTTATCATATATTGAAAATCCTAAAAATAGCTTGCTGCAATTTTACTTCATTTATTTTATTCGTATTTTTGTTCGATCTATCTATCTATCACCATACAATTTAATCTTGCAATTAACCGCCAAGGGATTGTCAACCCCTTGTTCGCGTTGGGTGCGAGGATTTGTTATTTTGTGTGCAGGTGCTGCTAATGAGTTGTTGCGTGATTCTCCTATTGGATTGATAACCTTGGTTTCATAGCTGAGGGAAATACTTATCTCTACTGTACTGCATCATCCCCTCCTCTTCGGGGAAATCTCAACGCAGCTCACAAGTAGCATCAAACCCTAGTTCATCTCTTGTATTCAATCTTTGTCCCAAAGCCTCAGATTGGTACCTGTGGGTTGCTAGTAGTGTTGATTACATCTCGTAGTTGATGCTAGTTGGTTTATTTGATGGAAGATTATATGTTCATATCCTTAAGCATATTCCATACACCTCTAATCTTGAACATGAATATGGTTTGTGAGTAGTTACTTTCGTTCTTGAGGACATGGGAGAAGTCTTGTTATAAGTAATCATGTGAAGTTGGTATTCGTTCGATATTTTGATGATATGTATGTTGTTCTTCCTTTACTGGTGTCTTGTAAACATCGACTACATGACACTTCACCATACTTGAGCCTAAGGGAAGGCATTGGGGAGTAATAAGTAGGTGATGGGTTGCGAGAGTGACAGGAGATTAAACCCTAGTTTATGCGTTATTCCGTAAGGGGCTGATTTGGATCCATATGTTTCATGGTATGGTTAGACTTATCTTAACTCTTCTTTCGTAGTTGCAGATGCTTGAGAGAGGGGGTAATCATAAGAGGGTTGCTTGTTCAAGTAAGAACAGTACCCTAGCACCGGTCCACCCACATATCAAATTATCAAAGTAGCGAACGTGAATCAACTAAATATGATGAACGTGACTAGACGACAATTCCCATGTGTCCTCGAGAGCACTTTGCTTAATATAAGAGAACGCTCCGTGTTGTCTTTTGCTATAAAAAGGATTGGGCCACCTTGCTGCACCTTGGCTACTATTGCTACTTGTTACTTGTTACGAATTATCTTGCTACAAAACTATCTGTTACCGCTACTTTCAGTACTTGCAGAGAATACCTTGCTGAAAACCGCTTATCATTTCCTTCTGCTCCTTGTTGGGTTCGACACTCTTACTTATCGAAAGGACTACGATTGATCCCCTATACTTGTGGGTAATCAAGACTCTTTTCTAGCGCCGTTTCCGAGGAGTGAAGCACCTTTGGTAAGTGGAATTTGGTAAGGAAACATTTTTATTACGTGCTGAAATTTACTGTCACTTGTCACTATGGAAAGTAATCCTTTGAGGGGCTTGTTCGGGGTATCTTCACCTCGACCAGAAGCAATAATATTTGCCCCTCAACCTACTAAACCTACTAAAAATATTTATTATGAGATTCCTTCGGGTATGTTAGAGAAACTGCTAGCTAATCCTTATGCAGGAGATGGAACGGTACATCGTGATATGCACTTGATATATATAGATAAAATTTATGGATTGTTTAAGCTTGCAGGTTTATCCAAGGATGTAGTTAAGAAGAAAGTATTCCCTTTACCTTTGGGGGGAAAGGCATTGACATGGTATAGGATATTGGATGATACTGGAACATGGGATTGGAACCGGTTGAAGCTGGAATTTCACCAGAAATTTTATCGTATGCATTGGTTCATCGTGATCGGAATGACATATATAATTTTTGGCCTCGTGAAGGAGAAAGTATCGCTCAAGCTGGGGGGGCTTAAATATATGATGCACACATGGCCCAATCATGAGCTCTCAAGAGAAATAATTATACAGAACTTTTATGCTCGACTTTCTCATAATGATCAATCCATGCTCGATACTTCTTCTACTGGTTCCTTTATGAAGAGAACTATTGAATTCAAATGGGATCTTCTAGAAAGAATTAAACGCAACTCTGAAGATTGGGAAATCAACAAAGGTAAAGAGTCAGGTATAAAACTTGAGTTTGATTGTGTTAAATCTTTTATGGAAACCGATGCTTTTCATAAATTTAGTACTAAATATGGACTTGACTCTGAGATAGTAGCTACCTTTTGTGAATCCTTTGCTGCTCATGTTGATCTCCCTAAGGAGAAGTGGTTTAAATTTCATCCACCTATTGAAGAAAATTGTGAGGAACCTATTATAGCTAAAGAGGAGACAATTATTTATATGTTATCCAGTTGTGCCTACTACTTATATTGAGAAACCTCCTTTCCCTGTTAGGATTAAGGAACATTCTAAAGCTTCAACTGTGGTCAATAAAAGTAATGCTAAAACACTTAAACCCTCTGAGCAAATTAAAGTTGAACCTAATGTTGCAATGACCAAAGATCTTTTAGTTGATAACATTGAAGGACATGTCATATATTTTTGTGAGGAAGCGACTAGATTTGCTAAACCAGAAATAAAAGATAAAAACAAACATGTTATTGGCATGCCTGTTGTTTCTGTTGGAGATCATTGTTATCATGGTTTATGTGATATTGGTGCTAGTGTAAGTGCTATTCCATTTTTCTCTTTATCAAGAAGTCATGAATGATATTGCACCTGTTGAGATAGAAGATATTGATGTTACTATTAAGCTTGCAAACAGAGATACTATTTCACCACTTGGGATTGTTAGAGATGTTGAAGTCTTGTGTGGTAAGATCAAATACCCTACTGATTTTCTTGTTCTTGGATCACCACAAGATGATTTTTGTCCCATTATATTTGGTAGACCTTTCTTGAATACGGTTAATGCTAAGATTGATTGTAATAGGGAAGTGATCAGTGTTAATTTTGGTGATGTATCTCATGAGTTTAATTTCTCTAAGTTTCGTAGATAACCTCATAATAACGAATTACCTAATAAAGATTAAATTATTGGTCTTGCTTCAATTGTTGTGCCTCCTGCTAATCCTCTAGAACAATATCTGCTAGACCATGAAAATGATATGCATATGAATGAAAGAATGAACTAGATGAAATATTCTTTAGACAAGCACCTATCCTTAAATACAACTTGCCTGTTGAAACTTTTGGGGATCCTCTTCCACCTAAGAGTGACCCTGTGTTTGAACTAAAGAAACTATCTGATACACTGAAATATGCTTATCTTGATGAAAAGAAGATATATCCTGTTATTATCAATGCTAACCTTTCAGAGCATGAAGAAAAGAGATTACTTAAAACTCTGAGGAAGCACCATGCTACTATTGGATATACTCTTGATGATCTTAAGGGCATTAGTTATACTTTATGCCAGCACAAAATTAATATGGAGCCTGATGCTGTCGTTGATCATCAACGTCGTTTGAATCCCAAGATGAAGGATGTGGTAAGAACTGAAATAGTAAAGCTTCTGGAGGCAGGTATAATTTATCGTATAGTTGATAGTAGGTGGGTAAGTCCTGTTCATTGTGTTCCTAAGAAAGGGGGCATTACCGTTGTTCCTAATGATAAAATGAACTTATCCCACAGAGAATTGTAACTGGTTATAGGATGGTAATTGATTTCAGGAAACTAAATAAAGCTACTAGGAAAGATCATTACCCCTTGCCTTTCATTGATCAAATGTTAGAAATATTATCTAAGCATACACACTTTTCCTTCCTAGATGGATATTCTGGTTTTTCTCAAATACCGGTATCGAAAGAAGATCAAGAGAAAACCACTTTTACTTGTCCTTTTGGAACTTATGCTTATAGACGTATGCCTTTTGGTTTATGTAATGCACCTGCTACCTTTCAAAGATGTATGACTGCTATATTCTCTGATTTTTGTGAAAAGATTGTTGAGGTATTCATGGATGATTTCTTCGTTTACGAAACTTCTTTTCATGATTGCTTAAGCAACCTTGATCGAGTTTTGCAGAGATGTGAAGAAACTAACCTTGTCTTGAATTGGGAGAAGTGCCACTTTATGGTAAATGAAGGTATGGTCCTTGGGCATAAAATTTCTGAAAGAGGTATTGAGGTAGATAAAGCTAAAGTTGATGCAATTGAGAAAATGCCATGTCCTAAAGATATCAAAGGTATAAGAAGTTTCATTGGTCATGCTGGTTTCTATAGAAGGTTCATAAAAGACTTCTCCAAAATTTCTAGGCCTCTTACTAATCTCTTACAAAAAGATGTTCCATTTGTTTTTGATGATGATTGTGTAGAAGCCTTTGAAATACTTAAGAAAGCCTTGATTTCTGCACCCATTGTTCAACCACCTGATTGAAACCTTCCCTTCGAAATTATGTGTGATGCTAGTGATTATGCTATTGGTGTTGTTCTAGGTCAAAAAGTTGATAAGAATTGAATGTTATTCATTATGCTAGTAAGACCCTGGATAGTGCTCAAAGAAATCACTACTACAGGATGCTGCTAACGCAACACATCAATCAGAGACCCTTTGACCAAACTGTGTGCGATGCATGAATCACAAACGGTATCGTAATAAAACCGTCAGCAATAAGACGAACTGTGTGCGATAGCGGAGACATCAAGCATGATTCATTTTAGAGTTGCGTGTGCGATACATGGCATACAGTTGATCCATACAAACTGTTTGCGATGAGCCAGAACAACAGAAATGGTCAGCCAGATCAAGGTGTGTGCGATAGACGGCATACAGGTCACTCTGATGAACTGTTTGTGATTAGCCAACACAACAGAAACGGTCAGCCAGATCAAGGTGTGTGATATATGGCATACATGTCACTTGGATGAACTGTTTGTGATTAGCCAACACAACAGAAACGGTCAGCCAGATCAAGGTGTGTGCGATATATGGCATACAATTCAATCGGATGAACTGTTTGTGATTAGCCAACACAACAAAAATGGTTGAACTTAACAAGATGTGTGTGATACGCGGCAAACAGGTCAGTAATCTGAAATGTGTGGGAAGACGGATAACAACACAGACGATTCCTGCAAATAAGCCATGTGTGTTGTGGGCAAACTATTGCTGGTATACAATTGTCAGCGATTGATGAAATCATCATCGACGGGTTCCCTAGTTTAGCCCGTGGGCGATGTGATTTGCTCTGTCCGCACAATATCTATGCTCTGTCTACAGAACAACAACATATATACTTCTAAGGACATGATTGCATAACCAAATTAAACATCCAATTACATAACTGACTACACACATAACATTTGCACACACCAAAGTAAACAATTAGATGAATAATAAACTAGGATAAATGATCATATCTAATCATCATCTACTTCTTCTTGTGACGCTTGTCGCTGCTGCTCTGCTGGTGGCTCGATCCCTCGTCGTCTATAGGAAGAAGGCACTCCCTCATGTCAACGATCCGCCTGTGCATCTCGTAGCATGTGTACATGTTCTTGGCTACAAACTTGAGGTGAGCTTCATCCAGTCTCCGTACCCAGGCACCATGCCAGGCTGTAGAATTTTTCTTGCCACCATCCTTCATGTTTTTGTAGTAGGGGTCGACGATGGCCACGGCGAGTTCAACCATGGAGTCCTTCTTCGTGCTGCCCCAGACCCTGTAGTGGCCACAGATGTTGACAAGCTTCTGGCAGGCCAAGCGTGAAACCTGGAGCGCTTTTACATCGTCAGCGGTGTCCACCATAGCGAACTTGTAGTTGGGGCTGTTGACAAACCAGGCGAAACGCTCACAAGGCCTTGTGGCCAGGCAGTAGTGGTAGACGAGGACGTGATGGCCCATGCACAACTGGGCGACGGCAACCTTCTGATCAACCCCAGGACGACCGGCGGTGTACTGGAGGTCGAAGCCGACCACTTTGTACTTGTCATCCTCACCAAGCAACTGCTCCATCGTGTTGATGGAGTCCTCCACCACGGCCGGGTCGATGGTGTACACAACCAAGAGGTCCTTCCCCCTCACGTGGGTGTCCACACAATGCACGCCGAACTCCATTGGAGCGCCGCTGGATATCCTCTCTCTATGTGTCGTCGTGGGTGTGCTTGTTGTGTTGTGGGGCGCGACTGAAAGGTTGAAGAGACTAAGGTTATAATGGCCGCGGGAATAAATGGGGAGGCCGAACGGCTTGGAGTATCGGCGCGCGTGGATGTCAGTTGTTGCAGCACGTAACTGCATCATGCCGCACGTATTAACTGCATCGTGGCGACGCGCGCGGATGCAACCACATGCATATGGCACCCAAAACGTGATCGTGCGCCGGCCCCAACCGCTGAAAGAGCGCGCGCGGAGGGACGCGAGTATTGCGTGCCGCGGCCGCCTCAATGTCAAGCAGAGCGTGCGAAGGGATGCGGGCAGAGCGCACCGCGGCTGCCTCCACGGCGAGCAACCACCTACATATAGCAGTTCTGGTCAACCGTCTGGCACCCGTGGGAGGCGCGACGGCCCATCCATCGGACACGATGACGATATCTGGACTGTTTGTGATACTGGGCAGACACATACACATCTAAGAACGCGGGCCCATGTACGCCATCCGGGAAACGTTTCGGGCTTCGAAACCAAGACCATCAATAAATTTTGAGCTTGTTTCCCGTAAAATTCCAAATTACCATGCTATAATTAATTGCAAGTCTGTTCACACCCATGAAACCTAAACGTGTTCCCACTTAGCAACTATTTACGAGTAGGCTATATAAACTACCCACTAGAAAATTACTACACATTCCTCTCCTCATCACCAACACAAACAGGTCTTTCTTGTTAGTCGTACCTTGCGTCTGCCATGGACGGTGGGGGGAGTTCTGGCTGGACATATAACCAAGGAGCAAAGACCAAGGCCGCGGAAGCAAAAGAGAGGTCCCGCCGCAACGCGTTAGCCGCAGCAGAGATGTCCGGCGGTGCCGCGGAGGCCTCGAATGATCTCTCGCGGAAAGGCGAGGGCTCTCACAAGCGCATTCGCCGCAGAGGCGAACTGGACGAGCGCGCTGAGCTCGAATGGCAGATGGAGGCGAACGCCTGCTTGGTGAAGCTCCTAGAGGATAGCAATGTCTCGTTGACAAGGCGACCGACCTCATCTTGCAACTTAGGGATCACAATGCGAAGCTCTTCGACGAGCTCGAGAAGCAGAGGGAGCGGAGCGCCCGCTGGGAGAAGCTGCATGAGAAGAGCAGTGCCTCGGTGCAGACGCTGACACCCGTCGTCAATAAATTGCTGGATGACGTGGCGAAGCTCCGCATCGAGCGCGATCGGCTGGTGGTGGAATCCGTGGCTGCTGCCAGGCGAAGTCGTGGGGAAGTGAAGCAGAGCATCTATGCTCTCCAGGAGAAATACGATGCCATGGACGCATTGCGAAAGATGGCAGGGGAGAGGCGAGAGTAGATGAAGGTCATGGAGGCGATGAAGAAGGAGCTGGAGGAACACCGCGCCCAGCAACCCATCAAGAAGTAGAGAGCATCGACCCAGATCATTCTCTACGTCTTCCTTCTTCAGTGTCTTCCTTCTTTTGCCCCTATATCTTTCGAGCGTTGCCGCATGTGGCATTTCAAATTATCCTGGATTATGTACTTAAGATAATTATTATCCATTGCCATTGTAAATTTTTTGTCGTATTATTTCGTTCGTAGGTACTATCATGTATTCGAGTCGAACACAGGCTAATAGACGTGTTCTCAGCGAGGCACGGACAAAACAATGTTGACGTTGAGCGGGGCCATGGGATCACAAGCAAACTACCTCCATCCAGGTGCATTAACCGCATTTTAAACAGCGGCTTGCCTGCCATTAATGGAGAAGTTGGGAGCGAGGTGGGCGGCGGGGGGAGGTCAAAGGGCTCGCTTCCCGGTGAGCCTGCACGCGTCCCGTCAAGCCTGTGCGGCGGACTGCTCGCACGCGTCACGTCGACCTGCGCGGCGGACTTCTCGCACTTGTCCCGTCTAATCAAACAGCTGCTGATACATCGTATCTATAATTTTTTATTGTTCCATGCTATTATATTATCAATCTTGGATGTTTTATATACATTTACAAGCAATTATATATCATTTTTTGGGACTAACCTATTAACTTAGTGCCCAGTGCCAGTTACTGTTTTTTGCCTGTTTTTGGTTTTCCAGAATATTAGTACCAAACGAAGTCCAAATGCCACGAAACTTTTTGGAGATTTTTTTCTGGACATAAGAGACACTAGAAGCTTTGGGAGAGGGCCAGAAGACAGAGGAGGTGGCCACGAGCCGCCAGGGCGCGCCCCAGGGGGGTGGCGCGCCCTGGTGCCTCGTGGGCCCACCTCTGCCCCGTTTGACCTAATTCCACCTCTAAAAATTCTCTAAAATCGGGAAACCAACAGAGGAGTCCACGAAATACTTTTTCCGCCACCGCAAGTTCCTGTTCTCGAGAGATCCCATCTGGAGGCCTTTTCCGGCACTCCGCCGGAGGGGGATTCGATCACGGAGGGGCTCTCCATCAACCTTGCCGCCCTTCCGATGATGCGTGAGTAGTTTACCACAGACCTTCGGGTCATTAGTTAGTAGCTAGATGGCTTCTTCTCTCTTTTTGATCTTCAATACAGTGTTCTCCTCAATGTTCTTGGAGTTCTATCCGATGTAATCACTTTTTGCGGTGTGTTTGTTGGGATCCGATGAATTGTGAGTTTATGATCAGATTATCCATGAATATTATTTGAGTCTTCTCTGAAATCTTTTATGCATGATTATTATAGCTTCATATTTCTCTCCGATCTATTGATTTGGTTTGGCCAACTAGATTGATTTATCTTGCAATGGGAGAGGCGCTTTGTAATGGGTTCGATCTTGCGGTGCTCAATCCCAGTGACAGAAAGGGACATGACACATATGTATCCTTGCTATTAAGGGTAAAAAGATGGGGTTTATTCATGCGTGAGTTTACTTTGTCTACATCATGTCATCTTGCTTAAGGCGTTACTCCGTTCTTTATGAACTTAATACTCTAGATGCATGCTGGATAGCGGTCGATGTGTGGAGTAATAGTAGTAGATGCAAAATCGTTTTGGTCTACTTGTCTCGGACGTGATGCCTATATACATGATCATTGCCTTGGATATCGTCATGATTATTTGCTTTTCTATCAATTGCCCAACAGTAATTTGTTTACCCACCGTATGCTATTTTCAAGAGAGAAGCCTCTAGTGAAAAGTATGGCCCCCGGGTCTACGTTTATCATATATTAAAAATCCTAAAAACACCTTGCTGCACTTTTACTTTATTTATTTTATTTTGTATTTTTGTTTGATCTATCTATCTATCACCATACAATTTAATCTTGCAATTAACCGCCAAGGGATTAACAACCCCTTGTTTGCGTTGGGTGCAAGGATTTGTTGTTTTGTGTGCAGGTACTGCTAACGAGTTGTCGCATGATTCTCGTACTGGATTGATATCCTTGGTTTCATAACTGAGGGAAATACTTATCTCTACTGTACTGCACCATCCCCTCCTCTTCGGGGAAAAACCAACGCAGATCACAAGTAGCAGGAAGAATTTCTGGCGCCGTTGCCGGGGAGACATCATCAACATCTATCAAGTACCTACGCATAAAACTTTCATCTCCTTGCATTTATTTTATTTGCCTTTGCCTCTCGTTTTCATCTCCCCCACTTCTATTTTTTTTACAAAAATACAAAAATATTTTCCGTTTGCCTTTTTCTTGTTTGCTTCTTTGCTTGCTTGTTATCTTGATTGCGTAGCCACGATGTCGGGGTACGACCATCTATGGGGCCATGCAGCCCCTTTGTGGTTCGGCGGGGAGGATCGGCGTGCACAAAGAGCATGAACAATGGAGCGCGAGGGATTTTACCAAGGTTCGGGCCGCTGAGAAGCGTAAAACCCTACTCCTACTTTTGGTGTATTGGTGGTGTGGAAGCACAGTACATGGAGCGCTTCTCCCGGCAAGGTGCGGAGAGAGCAGCTACACGAGAGGTGCCCGTGTTTGAAAAGGAGTCCGAATCCCCTAAACTGTTGCCTTGGCCCTCCTTTTATAGTTCAAGGGGTTACCACAGTGGCAAAACAGTAATTACATAGCGATTAGATAGCGAACAGTGCTATCATACCTAACTCTGGCAGTTTAGGACAAAGGCATTTAATGCGCCGTTAGGTGTCATGCGGAGAGGTAGTCCCGGCAAGGTTTCTGCACCGCTTGCCTAGCCACCTCGTATTATCTTGACACGCCTCCTGGATGGGTGTCATTAGAGGTAGATCTTGTCCCAGCGAGCTGACACATGCCCGACAAGCCTCACCAACCAACCTGCGCGGTCGACACCTCACGCATCAGCGAACACCTGTGCGGCGAGGTGGAGCACTGGAGGGCTGGCATGAGCTTGCCGGCATGGAGCTTGCCGGGTCTTCACCTTGCCGGTTTATGCTTGCCGGTGAGGAATTGTCTTCACCCTTGGTGTTAGTTGAGTGTCGAGCCTTGAGCTTCTCCCTGGTAGTTTCTTCGGCTGGTCTTGGAGTCTTGGTCTTGGCAGTTCCCGGCAAGGCCTTGGCCGGCAAGGAGGCTGCTACTGTCTGTGCATAAGTCAGGGTATAAAATACCCATGTTTTATACACCGACAGGAGCCCCCGGGCCTGGGCCATACGCGCGTCCGAGGCGTCGTTGGGCTAGGCCCAAGTAATGCACAGACACGCGGCGGGAAACCGTCGTTATAACTTCATTTCTTCCGTCTTGACAGGGACCCAGAGCCGCTCGTGCCTCGGTCGAAGCGGGCCAGGCCGGTAGCAACACATGACCCTGCGGTGAGCGTCGAGCAGGGGGTTGGGACGGCCGAAACCATCGTCATCAGCCCCCAGCCTAGCCCCCGGCGTGTGGACGTGGAGCAAATCCCGCCTACCGGCGCCGGTACTGAAGTTCCTCCCCTCGAGCTTGACAAAGAAGCGGGGGAGCCTCGTCAAGATGGAGATCGCCAGGAGGTGGACTCTGCTGTGGTCCCCCCGTCAACCAGCGTTCCGGAGAGTGCCTCTCCGACAAGGGCCTCCACCGATGAGCCTGTCCGCGCGGAGATCATCCCGACAAGCGGGGCTGGAGACGACCGCACGCCGGCGACGCAAGCTGCCGGGGGAGGGGACGCCCCTCCTGAACAGACGCTAACGGGTAATCCTCTTGTCCTTGGGCACTTTCCATGGAACACTTCTTCCTTTTTCTATTTTCTTTTTTCTTTTCTTGAGCTTGACTCATGATTCCGAATTCTATCTTGCCCTTGCCTCTGCCTCAACCCACAGCTCAAGCCTCTCCCGACGAAGGTGAAGTCTTTGGGGAGGTGGCTAACATTGCAAGGGACGCTGCTGAGAAAACCGCCAAGGTCGCCACTAAAGAGGGCCCAGCGCGGGCCGCCGAGGAGGCTGGAACGCTTCCTGATGAGTCCGAGAAACCCACCGGCAGCGTGCCTGACCCCGTCAGGGTGGGCGCGGAGAAGACTCCCGCCAATACTGATGTGCCGTCCTCTGGCAGCCAATTGGTGGTGTCGACCCTGCAAGCCCTGTCAAGCGACTTGGCGCTGGTCGCTCCTCGGTGCGGGTCTGGAGACCCCAGTTCCTCTGGCACCGCGGGACCAAACTTTGATGATGAGATAGCTCGGATCTTGCTCCCCTTAGTCCAAAGGAATGACGAGTCCACCGACGCGGCCGACAACGCCGAAGACCTCGCCTTCATGGAAATCATGGCTGTCGGGTTCAAGGGCGTCCAGGAGCGGTACAGCCGGCGATGGGACAAGGTGTATGAGGAGCGCAAAGCTGCGGATTTGGTCGACTGGAAGCTGAGGGAGAAGACGAACGAGCTGCGCACGTGGTACAATTAGCAGGCCCGCAACCTCAACGCTGCCGCCGAAGCAGCGGCGATCCGCGATGGCAAGCTGACGGAGCGCAAAACGCGGCTCAACGCCAAGGAAGAAGATCTTGCCGCACGGGAAGGAGCCCTTGCCGCCACTCTTCGCGGCAAGGATGACGAAATTGAAGCGCTCCTTAAGCAGCGGACCCAAGAGCTGGAAGACGGGCACAAGAAATCCATCGAAGCCCAGGTTTTGGAGAATGCCGCTAAGCTCAAGGAGGCTGTTGACAGAACTGCTGCTGCTAACTCCGCCAAGGCAGAACTGGAGTCCCAGGTGGCCAAACTGAGGGAGGATCTCGTCGGCAGCGGTAAAGAGGTCGAGGCTCTCAAGGATGAAGCGCTGAAGGCAGCCCGTATTTTAGGAGATTTGCAAGCGCAGCTGTCATCCAAGAACCAATAACTCGACACCGCTGTCAAGGCGATCGAAGATCTGAAATCCCAACTGGCCACTGTGGTAGCAGCTTCGGAATCCGCCAAGGAGAGGGAGAGGGTCTTGACGGAGAAGCTGGAGAAGGAGGAGGCCTCGAAGAAGGAGGCTGAAAACAGCTACGCCCAACTGCATGAGAACCTCTCCCTTTGGACCGGCAGGCTTGTTGACGCCACCGAGCGCATCAGCTCCCAGATGGCGGTGATGGACATGAAGAGCTGGGGCTTCACCGTTAACGACAAGGAGGCCACCAGCGTCCGCCTGACCAAGTTCTTCGAGGGCCTCATCGACGCCTTGAAGACGCATCATGAAGACAGATCTGCTTCGTTCACCGATGAATCCCGGAAATTTGCGTGCGAGGTCGTGTACAGGGTGCTGCTTAAGCTTGCTCATCGCAATCCTGGCCTTGATCACTCCGGGGTCTTCAGGAGGTTGCCGGATAGCGCGGATGTCACTTCTACCGACAGGATTGCCGCCCCTCTTGCCGACAAGGTTCTCCAAATCCCCAGGGTTCAAGGCAATCGCCGAGACTGAGCTTGCCGCCATATCTACCACTGAGCTGCCATGTACAAGATACGTTTAATCTTTTGTTAGCCCTGCGCTATTTCTGTGGTGTAATATAACTTGTGCTGCCTGAATGTATGCGCGCCGTTTCCCTTGTTTCATTTGTCTTTGCATGATCGTGTTCCCTACGCTTGTTCGGAAACTTGCCGGTGTGCACACTTGCCGCGAGCGCTTTTGAGGAACGGGTCCTTAGCAGCCTGCTGGAAGTGCCGCTACCGGCAAGGCAACTTGCCGGGACAGAACGCAGCTCCTAGGCTTGCCGAGCGTACTCGAGGCAAGCTAGAGCGCAAACCGTTCACGACAAGGTTCCTCTCGCGTGCAGGTTTCTCATACAAAGTGCAAAATCGTTCAAGGGAGAACGCGAATGTAACTAAGGAATTTTTTTTAAATCTTCCAACTTAGCTTTTCTCTGTGTCGTTTTTCTTGTTGCATGAAATGATTCTTGTTGCATGAAATGATCACTTGAACGTCATTTGGAACTGGTACCCATCTCCACTCCCCCCGGGAAACTTGCGCGCGAGGGATTCCCTTGTCATTTTTAAGAAAAAGAAAGAAGAGAAAAGAGAGTTTTGGGAACCTTGACGGTTCGTTAGCCATCTCATACAAACTGAAGTGTAAATCACAACATTACATGTATCGACATATAAATGAATATGTATGAGGAGTTGCGAAACACTTAGCTTTATTATGCACAGGATCTGTGCCTGGATTTGTACAAAGGGTTACATGTCTGGCCGACAAGGCTCGTACAAAAGGGGTTGCCGGGAGATGTCCCGGCAACCGCGCCTCACGGGTAGAACTTGCGAAGATGCTCAATATTCCATGAGTTTTGCACCGGGGTGCCATCTTCGGTCTCCAGCCGGACTGCGCCAGGCCTGGTGACTTGTACTACCCGGTAAGGGCCTTCCCACTTCGGCATCAACTTGTTTGACCCTTTGGCGGACTGGGCGCACCGAAGAACAAGGTCACCTTCCTCAAGGCTCTGGGCGCGCACTTTGCGGCTATGGTAGCGGCGCAAGGCTTGTTGGTAGCGTGCAGCTCGCACAGCCGCCCGAAGACGATCTTCCTCAAGGAGCAACGCATCGGCTTGCCGCAGTTGCCCTTGCTCAGCTTCATCATAAGCGAGTACTCGAGGTGACCCGTATTTGAGTTCCGTGGGGAGCACCGCCTCTGCACCATAGATTAGGGAGAAGGGTGTCTGGCCGGTAGCTCAATTTGGTGTCGTCCTGACTGACCAAAGAACCGCCGGCAACTCATCAACCCAGTGCTTTCCGCACTTGCGTAGCTTGTCGAAAGTTCTTGTCCTGAGACCATGCAGCACTTCAGCATTCATCCTCTCCGCTTGGCCGTTGCTTCTCGGGTGAGCGATAGACGCAAAACAGATCTTGCTGCCAAGGTCTTGAATGTACTGCATGAAGGTGCGGCTTGTGAATTGCGTGCCGTTGTCGGTGATGATCCTGTTAGGAACCCCGAAATGGCAAGCTAATCCTTTGAAGAATTTGACGGCTGATTGCGCTGTCACCTTCCTCACCGGCTCCACTTCTGGCCACTTCGTGAACTTGTCGATGGCGACGTACAAGTACTCGAAGCCCCCGACAGCGCAGGGGAAGGGGCCCAAGATATCGAGCCCCCAGACCGAAAAGGGCCAGGAGAGAGGGATCGTTTGGAGAGCTTGAGCTGGTTGATGTACATTCTTCGAATGGAACTGGCACGCTTCACACTTGGTTACTAGCTCAGTCGCATCCTGGAGGGCGGTGGGCCAATAGAAGCCTTGCCGGTAAGTGCTCTTGATCCTATGTGAGAACCACATATGCCTCCATGTATCTCTGCCAACAGCTCTAGTCCGTCTTCCCGGTAGATACACTTCAATTTCACACCGTTCGGTCATTTTCTGTACAGGATGCTATCCACAAACTGATACATACTTGACTGGTGGGCTACTTTCTCAGCTTCCTCTTGCTCATCGGGGAGTTCTCCTGTTTGAAGGAAATGGACTATCTGCTGTGCCCATGCCGGAGCCTGTGGCTCGACGACAAGGACTAAAGGCTTCTCTTCGGCCATGGGAGCGCTTGCTCCCGCGGCAAGAACCTGTGGTTCTGCGCTAAGCCGCTGCTCACCGCCAACCGCGTCGTCGTTCCCAGTAGCATCCTTGCCAGCGGCTCCTGGGAGCTCTGCGGAAAGTACTTGCCGGTACTTAACTTTCTTCTCTTACTGGCCTGCGTTGATGGAGTAACTGTGGGTTGATTCAAATGGAGCACAAAGGTTCCCGGTTCCACGGGAAGCTTTTGCACGGCACACTTCGACAGGCTACCAGCAATGCTGTTTTCCGCACGAGGGACGTGCTCTGTTAGCAGTCCGTCAAAGTGTTCCTCCAATTTCCTCACCTCTTCCACATATGCTCTCATCAATGGGCTCTGGTAATCCTTATTCACTTGCTTCACAACAAGCCACGAGTCACCGTGGATGATCAATTTCTTGATTCCAAGGTCCACTGCGATCCGAAGACCGGCAAGGAGCCCCTCGTACTCAGCAGTGTTGTTCGTAGCTTGCTCCCTGGGAAAGTGCATTTGGACCACGTACTTGAGGTGCTCCCCGGTGGGTGCGACAAGCAGCACTCCGGCACCGGCGCCTTGCAGCGAAAAGGCACCATCGAAGTACATAACCCATTCTCTTGCTGTTTCCTTGCCGGGGAGAGCCGTTTCTTGAATCTCTTCGTCTTGCGTTGGTGTCCATTCAGCAATGAACTCTGCCAGGGCTCTGCTCTGGATTGTTGAAGTGCTTTCAAACTTGAGTGCAAAGCTTGACAATTCCAACGCCCACTCCACTACCCTGCCGGTTGCCTCTGGATTTCTCAAGATGCGTTGCAGTGGGAAGCGAGTGACAACGGTGATCTCGTGTGCTTGGAAGTAGTAACGCAGCTTCCTCGAGGCCATAAGGAGGCTGAAAAGCAACTTCTGCACTCCAGAGTATCTCGATCTAGCCCCCTGCAGAAGGGAACTAACGAAATACACCGGTTGCTACACCATTTTCTTCTTCGGCAGCACTTGCTGACCAGCTTCATTTGCTTGCGCTGTATCTGTCTTGTCGGCGCCAGACCTTGCCGGTGAAGATTCCGGTTTGTCGCCGGACGGGCTTGCTGTGATTGCTTCTTCTTCATTGATTTCCCTCTGTGCCACTAATGCAGCACTGGCCACTTGGTTCGTTGCCGCTATGTATAGCAGTAACGGCTCTTGTGGTCTAGGCGCAACTAGTGTCGGCGCAGAGGAGAGGTATCTTTTCAAGTCTTGCAGCGCGGCCTCCGCTTCTGGAGTCCATTTCATTGGACCTGACTTTTTCAAAATTTTGAAAAATGGCAAGGCGCGCTCGGCAGATCTTGAAATGAACCTATTCAAAGCAGCAACACAACCGGCAAGACGCCGCACATCCTTGACGCTTTTCGGTGCTTGAATCTGCTCAATTGCCTTGATCTTGTCGGGATTTGCCTCAATTCCCCGCTGAGATACAAAGAATCCGAGAAGCTTGCCGGACGGGACGCCAAATACACACTTCTCGGGGTTGAGCTTCAGATTAATCTTGCGCAGGTTTGCAAATGTCTCTTCCAAGTCCTGAATGAGGGTTGATTTGTCCTTGGTTTTGACCACTATATCATCCATGTAGGCTTCTACATTCCTATGCAGCTGGGGCTCAAAACCAATCTGGACTGCCCTTGCAAACGTGGAACCGGCACTCTTTAATCCGAAAGGCATACGCACGAAGCAGTACATGCCACATGGAGTAATGAATGCGGTTTTCTCCTCGTCCTCCTTGGCCATGAATATCAGATGGTATCCTGAATATGCATCAAGGAAGGAGAGCAAATTGTAGCCAGAGGTGGAGTCCACAATTTGATCGATGCGCGGCAATGGGAAAGGATCTTTTGGACAAGCTTTGTTGATATTAGTGTAGTCTATACAATGTCTCCACTTCCCATTTGCCTTGCGCACCACCACCAGATTCGCCAACCACGTGGGATGTAACACTCCTCTGACCAGGCCTGCTGCTTCGAGTTTCTTGATTTCTTCGGCAATGAACTGCTGCCGCTCCAAAGCTTGCTTCCGGACTTTCTGTTTGACGGGCCGAGCGTGCGGAGAAACGGCAAGGTGGTGCTCAATTACCTCCCTGGGAATGCCGGGGATGTCAGACGGTCGCCACGCGAACACATCGACATTCGCCCACAGGAAGGTAACGAGCGCGCTTTCCTATTTGCTGTCAAGGGTGGCGCTGATGGTGAAGGTACCGTCGGCGCCATCCATCTTCACCAGCACCTTCTTGGTTGCCGGTGCAGTGGCCTTGGATCTCTTACCGGCAGAGCATTCCGGCAAGTCTTCAGCGGGTGCGCAGCACTCCGAAGAGGTGCGCTTCCCAGAATCCTTGCTGGAGGTCTTGCTAGAGTTCTTCTTTTCCTTCTTCTTGGCGGGAGCTGGCGCCTTGGCCGCCTCTACTGCAACCGTGTCCCTGTACATCTTGTCGACGCAAATGACTGCATCTATCTTGTCGGAGTTGATGGAAATGACACCCATTGGCCCCGGCATCTTCAATGAGTTATAAGCGTAGTGAGATGCCGCCATGAACTTTGCCAAGGCTGGGCGGCCAAGAATTCCATTATACGGCAGGGGGGTCTTGACAACGTCAAAGACAATCTTTTCCGTCCTGTAATTCAGTTCCCCGCCAAACGTCACCAGCAACGTGATCTTTCCCTTGGGCTGGCTTCTTCCCGGGTTCACTCCCTGAAACGTGCCCGTTTTCTCGAGTTCCTCATCGGGGATCTGTAGCCTCTTGATAACTTTCGGAGAGATCAGGTTCAGGCCGGCCCCACCGTCAACTAACATCTTTGTTACTTGGAGGTTGCGAATCGTTGGCTAGACCAACAACGGCAAGTACCCGACCGCGGTTACGCGATCAGGGTGGTCCTCAGCATCAAAGATGATAGGCGTGTGTGACCATTTGAGTGGTTTTTGAGAGCCCATTGCCGGCTCTGCCGCGTTAACTTCACGAGCCCACTGCTTAAGTTGGCGGTGGGATGAGTGCAAAGATGCGCCTCCGTCAACGCACATGGCGTCAGTCGCCTTCTGGAATTGTTGCTCACTGGTCTCATCGTCATCTTCTTCTTCTCCACTTCCACCATCTCCCTCTTTCTTTTCACGGCCCCTAGCAGGCTTCTCCTTTTGCTGCTTGGCCTTGCCGCGGCGGCCCCCTCGACCACCGCGGCCTTTCTTGCTGGACCCACCAGCACCATCTTGACCCTTTTCTTTGTCGCGCTTCTCGTATTCAGCCTTTTGTTTCTCGACAAGGTGCTCGACCTGCCGGCACTCTTGGAGATCATGGCCCTTGGTGCGGTGGATCTTGCAGTACGGCCCATCGGATTTGCCGGCCCTTTCATTTGCCGCCGCCTCCCGACAAGCGGCGCATGCAGCTGCCTCCTTGCAGGGACTCTCTGTTTTGGCTTTCTTGGCGGGCTCAGAGTTGCCGGAACCTTCGACGGCCATCACAGTCTTGCCCTTGCGCTTCCTGTTGCGCTTTCGTCCCTTCTTCCCCGGGGTGGCAGCATCATCGTCCTCAGAATCCACTTCGGCGCCAGCGTCCTCTCCGGGAAGCCTTCTTCCTTCCTCGGCACGTGCACACTTGTCCGCCAGCGTGTAGAGTTCGTTGACGGTCTTGGGCAACTTGACGTTCATTTTCTCCCGCATCCTGCGATTGCGCACATTCGTGTGAAAGGCGGCAATCACGGCTGCGGGGTGGACGTCTAGAATGTTGCGGTGTACACGGCTGAATCTCTGGATGTATTTGCGCAAGGTTTCACCGTCTCTTTGTGGGATCACCTGTAGATCACTGGGCTGTCCAGGAGTCTTGTGGCCCCCGGTAAAGGCACCAACGAACTCGTTGCAGTGGTCTGACCACGAAGAGATGGAGTTCTCTGGCAAGTTCATCAGCCAAGACCTCACGTTGGGTTTCAGTGCCAATGGAAAGTAGTTGGCGAGGATTTTCTCATCTCTTCCTCCGGCAGCTTGTACGACAATCATATAGATGCCCAGGAACTCTGCCGGGTTTAGCTTGCCGTCGTATTTTTCCGGCACTTCCGGCTTGAAGGCTCGAACGGACGGCCATCGGACATGCCGCAACTCTCGAGTGAAGGCAGGACATCCAACCTCGTAAGGTAGGTATCCGCCAACCCCTGGTGCAGGCTCATCAATGACGGGGCCGTTACGCACGTCGGATTGACGTCGTGCCTCGCGGCGCCGTTCGATGGTGGTGCGGGCGTCTTCAGCTTGCCTGTCTTGCAGCACTTGTCGCTGATCTCGCCGCGCTCGTGGATCCGAAGACGCGATCGACATCTCGTCGGGCCCAAAAGATTGCTGGGCTTGTCGCGGTTGTTGGCGATGTTGCTGTTGAAGCTGTTGCCGCGGCGGAGAATGCACCGTTAGCGTAGTTCCGTCAGCGCGGCCACCAGCTGGGGATGCCGGCGCCGGTCACGGACGCCGCGAGGGTTCCGCTTGCTGTGATTTATTGGCTTCGGCAAATCCGATCAAGCTCTGGATGGTGACTCTCCACTCGTCCATCTTCTCCGCTGCCGGAGGGAAGTTCAGCAACATCTGAGCCCGCGCCATTGCCTCCGCCGCTGTGGCTGGCATGGCCGGGAGCGAAGAGCGCGACGTCGCTCTACTCCTGGCAGAGTCAGTAGGAGCGCCATCGCGGCTCTGCTGCCGTGGCACATGATCAGCAGCGGGTCGCCGTGGTGGAGGCGGTGCCTGAGGGTCTGGGGCTTGGTCCACGGGCGTCTTGCCGTGAGGGCGCCGCTGCCCGGAGTCGTTGGCGCCGCTCGGGGTCGTACCGCGCCCATCGTGTGAGGGGCGCGGCGTTCGTCCTAAAGCAGCGCCCTTGGACGTCACTGCAGCGGGGTCTCGGCTCGCGCCAGCCCGGGCGTTGCCGCCCCGGCGGCTGCGGTCGTCGTCGCGGCGAGGAGGAGGAGGAGGAGGAGGGAGGAGTCCGCCCGCTCCGCCTGCGTCGTCGCGGCTCCGTTCGCCAGAGGACCGAGGAGGTCGACTGGTTCCGTCGTGCTCGTCCCTCGTGCCGGTCGCGGTGGGCGCAATGACCGCGCCGCCTGCGCTGGTCATGCCGACCGCAGTGCCCGCGCCGCCCGCATTGGCTGCGCCGCCCGCGCCGCCTGCGGATGCGTGCGAGGTGGCCGTCATCGTGATGCCCTTCTTCTTGGGCGCCATCGACGACGAGGAGGACGGTGAAGAAGTTGACGATGAAGATGAAGAAGACGCGCGGTCCGCTGATCAAGGTTTGCACAAACGCCTCTCCGTCCCTACCTGGCGCACCAAAGATGTCGGGGTACGACCATCTATGGGGCCATGCAGCCCCTTTGTGGTTCGGCGGGGAGGATCGGCGTGCACAAAGAGCATGAACAATGGAGCGCGAGGGATTTTACCCAGGTTCGGGCTGCTGAGAAGCGTAAAACCCCACTCCTGCTTTTGGTGTATTGGTGGTGTGGAAGCACAGTACAAGGAGCGCTTCTCCCGGCAAGGTGCGGAGAGAGCAGCTACACGAGAGGTGCCCGTGTTTGAAAAGGAGTCCGAATCCCCTAAACTGTTGCCTTGGCCCTCCTTTTATAGTTCAAGGGGTTACCACAGTGGCAAAACAGTAATTACATAGCGATTAGATAGCAAACAGTGCTATCATACCTAACTCTGCCAGTTTAGGACAAAGGCATTTAATGCGCCGTTAGGTGTCATGCGGAGAGGTAGTCCCGGCAAGGTTTCTGCACCGCTTGCCCAGCCACCTCGTATTATCTTGACACGCCTCCTGGACGGGTTTCATTAGAGGCAGATCTTGTCCCAGCGAGCTGACACGTGCCCGACAAGCCTCGCCAACCAACCTGCGCGGTCGACACCTCACGCACTAGCGAACACCTGTGCGGCGAGGTGGAGCGCTGGAGGGCTGGCATGAGCTTGCCAGCATGGAGCTTGCCGGGTCTTCACCTTGCCGGTTTATGCTTGCCGGCGAGGAATTGTCTTCACCCTTGGTGTTAGTTGAGTGTCGAGCCTTTAGCTTCTCCCTGGTAGTTTCTTCGGCTGGTCTTGGAGTCTTGGTCTTGGCAGTTCCCGGCAAGGCCTTGGCCGGCAAGGAGGCTGCTACTGTCTGTGCATAAGTCAGGGTATAAAATACCCATGTTTTATACATCGACACACGATGTCTCAAGAAAATACAAAATTGTGTGATTTCTCTAATACTAATAATAATGACTTTATTAGTACTCCGATTGTTCCTCCCGCCGCTAGTGCGGAGACTTGTGATATTAATGCCGATTTGCTAAATCTTGTTATGAAAGAACAATTTTCTGGTAGTCCTAATGAAGATGCTGCATCCCATCTAAACACTTTCGTAGAATTGTGTGATATGCAAAAGAAAAAAGATGTGGATAATGTTATTGTGAATTTAAAATTATTCCCATTCTCATTGCGGGATCGTGCAAAAATTTGGTTTTCATCTTTACCACGAAATAGTATCGATTCTTGGGATAGGTGTAAAGATGCTTTTATTACCAAGTATTTTCCTCCCGCAAAAATTATTTCCCTTAGAAATCAAATTATGAATTTGAAGCAACTTGATCATGAACATGTTGCCCAATCTTGGGAAAGGATGAAATTAATGATAAGAAATTGCCCTACTCATGGTTTAAATTTGTGGATGATCATACAAATTTTTTATGCGGGATTAAATTTTGTTTCTAGAAATCTTTTAGATTCCGCCGCGGGTGGTACTTTTATGGAAATTACATTGGGAGAAGCTACTAAATTGCTTGATAATATTATGGCAAATTATTCACAATGGCATACTGAAAGAGTTCCTACTAGTAAAAAAGTGAATTCTGTTGAAGAAATTAGTACTTTGAGTGATAAAGTTGATGCGCTTATGAAATTGGTTGCTAGCAAAAATACTCCTATTGATCCTAATGATGTGCCTTTATCTACCTTGATTGAGCAAAATAATGATTCCGTAGATGTGAATTTTGTCTCGCGAAACAATTTTAATAGTAATGCTTATAGAGGTAATTTCAATGCTAGACCGTTTCCTGGAAATTCCTCTAATAATTATGGCAATTCCTATGGTAATCCTTATACTAATAATAATAGAATGCCCTCTGATCTTGAAAGTAATATTAAAGAATTTATTAATGCTCAAAAAGTTTTCAACACTACGATAGAAGAAAAATTGAGTAAACTTGATGATATGTCTAGGAGCATCGATAGAATTATTCACGATGTGAAAAATCTTAAGACAAAAATTTTGCCACCCAAAATTGATATTAATGAATCAATTAAAGCTTTATATTTCTCCATGTATGAGAGTAAGAAAATAACCGCTATGCTAAAAGCTAAACGAGAATTTTTAGAAAAAGCGATTCCTCCCGGTTTTTATCGTAGTAATGATGAGGATATTAAAATGATTGCTGTTTCATCTATTGATTCTTTGTTTAGCAATATAAAACTTGATGAAAAGGGGACTGAAGAAGAGTCAACTTTAGCTAGAAGGCGTTCCCATAATTCGGAGGGTGAAAATCTTAATGAAAAATTTGATAAAAGTGGGTCTGGAGAGGTAAAAACTTTAACTAGTGATGTGCCCACTCTCTTGGATTACAAAGACTTTAATTATGATAGTTGCTCTTTGATTGAATGTATTTCTTTGTTACAATCCATGCTAAATTCACCCAATGCTTATGAACAAAATAAGGCTTTTACTAAACACATCGTAGAAGCGATGATGAAAGTGTTAGAAGAAAAGCTAGAACTAGAAATTTCAATTCCTAGAAAATTATATGATGAGTGGGAACCCACTATTAAAGTTAAAATTAAAAATTATTAGTGCAATGCTTTATGTGATTTGGGTGCTAGCGTTTCCACAATTCCAAAATCTCTATGTGATGTGCTAGGTTTTACCAATATAGATGAATGTTCTCTTAATTTGCATCTTGCGGATTCCACTATTAAAAGCCTTTGGGTAAAATTAATGATGCTCTTATTCTTGCAAATAGGAACTATGTGCCCATTGATTTTATTGTACTTGACATTGATTGCAATCCGTCTTGCCCCATAATACTTGGTAGACCGTTCCTACGAACCATAGGTGCCGTTATTGACATGGGAAGGGAATATAAAATTTCAATTTCCACTAAAGAAAGGGATGGAACACTTCCCTTGGAAAAGAATTAAAACACCCTATGAATCCATTATGAGGGCCACTTATGGAATCAACTTGAAAGATGATAATACTTGAAACTATGCATTATGCCTAGCTAGGGGCATAAAACAATAGCGCTTGTTGGGAGGCAACCCAATGAATAAAATAATTTTTTTATTTTTATTTCTGTTCTTGTGTGTTTACACAATTATGCTACTGTTATGATTGTGTTTTTATGTTTTAATTAGTGTTTGTGCCAAGTAAAGCCTTTGGGATGATTTGGAAGATAGTATAATTCATGCTGTTTGGAAAACAGAAAGTTTTGCGTCCAGTGCTGGATTTTTAATTCTGTACTAGAGCGTCATAAAAATCTGAAATTTTACACAGTATTCGTATATGAAGTTTCCACGTTTTCCTATTTTTTCAGAATTTTTGGAGTTACATAAGTATCGATTTTAAATAGATTTCTACAGACTGTTCCGTTTTTGACAGATTCTGTTTTTGATGCATTGCTTGCTTTATTTGATGAAACTATGGATTGTATCGGGAGCTATAAGCCATGGAGAAGTTAGAATACAGTAGGTATAATGCAAAACTAAAATATGAATGGGTTTGCAATAGTACTTAAAGTAGTGATTTGTTTTGTTATACTAACGGATCTCACGAAGGTTTTGTTGAGTTTTGTGTGATTGAAGTTTTCAAGTTTTGGGTGAGATCACGATGGATGAAGGAATAAGGAGCGGCAAGAGCCTAAGCTTGGGGATGCCCAAGGCACCCCAAGGTAATATTCAAGGAAGACTCAAGCGTCTAAGCTTGGGGATGCCCCGGAAGGCATCCCCTCTTTCTTCTACCAACCATCGGTAATTTTACTTGGAGCTATATTTTTATTCGTCACCTGATATGAGTTTTGGTTGGAGCGTCGTGTATTATATGAGTCTTTGCTTTGTTTGCTTTTTAGTTTGTCACAATCATCTTTGCTGGACACACCTATTTGAGAGAGCCACACGTTTATCATGATTTGTTAGAATACTCTATGTGCTTCACTTAAATCTTTTGAGCTAGGCAGTTGCTCTAGTGCTTCACTTAAATCTTTTTGAGCACGGTGGTGGCTATATTTTAAAGAAATATTTGAACTCTCATGCTTCACTTATATTATTTTGAGAGTTGATAAGATTAAATTTTGAAGAACCACTCTCATGCTTCACTTATATCTTTTTGAGAGTTGACAATAGTAATGGTAATTTGCACAAGATATGAATTTGGTCCCAAAGTGATGAATATTCAAGAGGGATATAATAAAAACTTTCATATAGATAATTGGATATGATAAGTTTGATTCCTTGCAATAGTTTTGCGATATGGAGATGATAATATGTGAGTCATGTTAGTGAGTAATTGTGATTTAGTAAGAATATTGGTGTTAAGGTTTGTGATTCCCTATGCATGCACATAAAGTCAATAGTTATGCAATGAAATTATATCCTATTTATGGTGCATTATTCAGTGTTAGTTATGTTCAATGCATGTTTATGAACGTTTTCGCTTTTTGGTTGGTCGCTTCTCAATCTATTTGCTAGCCTTCATTTGTACTAAGCGGGAATACTGCTTGTGCATCCAACCCCTTAAACCCAAGTTGTGCCAAATGAATCTACCATACCTACCTATATGCAGTATTTCCATGCCGTTCCAAGTAAATTTGCGTGTGCCAACTCTAATTTTCAAAATAATTTTCTGTTTTGTGTGCCCGTACCGCTCATGAAGCGGCAGGGGGTGGCCAATATTTTCCATGCTAGGTGGGTTATTCTCATGATGAGTGTTTATTCACTGTCATTGCACGAGAGAGTGGCAGGTAATAGGGATGCCCAATCTCGAAATGAAAAAGAATGAATTTTTTTAATATGTTGATAATAATAAATTCCTTGGAAAGTGTTGGTATGGAGGGCACCCGTGGATACGGCTAGCCATGGATTGTGAAAGAATGGTGGAAAGGAAATAAACTTTACTTTCTGTTTGGGAACCGCCTATAATGTGTCTAGCATGGAATAGATTGGGAATTCTCGGTCGTTTACGTTGACAGGAAAAGCATGCCTCTCAAAATAATTTTATCTCTCTAAATTAAGCTTTGAGCTTTGGCACATTTGCAAATCTCTGCTTCCCTCTGCGAAGGGCCTATCTATTTACTTTTATGCAATTTTTATTTTGAGTCTCCATCTTCTCTTACAAAGCACCAACTAGAGAGCACTATTGTCATACTTGTGCATTGTGTGTAGCTAATATTGAGTGTGTTTCATGAATGGATCAATGATTGAGCATAATGGGCTAGGGATAACTTTCTTTAGCGTTGATATTTTGAAAGACATGGTTGCTTGTTAGTATGCTTGAGTATTTATGTCTTCATGTCAAACTATAGACTATTGCTTTGAATCATTCAAGTTCAAATGTCCATGCTATAAAAGAATAGAGTATATGATGAATATGATAGGTAGCATTCCAAATCAAAAATTCTGTTTTTATCATTTACCTACTCGAGGACGAGCAGGAATTAAGCTTGGGGGATGCTTGATACGTCTCCAACGTATCTATAATTTTTGATTGTTCCATGCTATTATATTATCAATCTTGGATGTTTTATATACATTTACAAGCAATTATATATCTTTTTTGGGACTAACCTATTAACTTAGTGCCCAGTGCCAGTTGCTGCTTTTTGCCTATTTTTGGTTTTCCAGAATATCAGTACCAAACGAAGTCCAAATGCCACGAAACTTTTTGGAGATTTTTTTTCTAGACATAAGAGACACTAGAAGCTTAGGGAGAGGGCTAGAAGACAGAGGAGGTGGCCACAAGCCAATAGGGCGCGCCCCAGGGGGGTCGCGTGCCCTGGTGCCTCGTGGGCCCACCTCTGCCCCGTTTGACCTAATTCCACCTCTATAAATTCTCTAAAATTGGGAAACCAACAGAGGAGTCCATGAAATACTTTTTTCGCCGCCGCAAGTTCCTGTTCTCGAGAGATCCCATCTGGAGGCCTTTTCCGGCACTCCGCCGGAGGGGGATTCGATCATGGAGGGGCTCTCCATCAACCTTGCTGCCCTTCCGATGATGCGTGAGTAGTTTACCACAAACCTTTGGGTCCATAGTTAGTAGCTAGATGGCTTCTTCTCTCTTTTTGATCTTCAATACAGTGTTCTCCTCGATGTTCTTGGAGTTCTATCCGGTGTAATCACTTTTTGCGGTGTGTTTGTTGGGATCCGATGAATTATGAGTTTATGATCAGATTATCCATGAATATTATTTGAGTCTTCTCTGAACTCTTTTATGCATGATTATTATAGCTTCGTATTTCTCTCCGATATATTGATTTGGTTTGGCCAACTAGATTGATTTATCTTGCAATGGGAGAGGTGCTTTGTAATGGGTTTGATATTGCGGTGCTCAATCCCAGTGACAGAAAGGGACATGACACGTATGTATCATTGCTATTAAGGGTAAAAAGATGGGGTTTATTCATGCGTGAGTTTACTTTGTCTACATCATGTCATCTTGCTTAAGGCGTTACTCCGTTCTTTATGAACTTAATACTCTAGATGCATGCTGGATAGCGGTCGATGTGTGGAGTATTAGTAGGAGATGCAGAATCGTTTCGGTCTAGTCTCGAACGTGATGCCTATATACATGATCATTGCCTTGGATATCGTCATGATTATTTGCTTTTCTATCAATTGCCCAACAGTAATTTGTTTACCCACCGTATGCTATTTTCAAGAGAGAAGCCTCTAGTGAAAACTATGCCCCCCGGGTCTACGCTTATCATATATTAAAAATCCTAAAAACACCTTGCTGCACTTTTACTTTATTTATTTTATTTTGTATTTTTGTTCGATCTATCTATCTATCACCTTACAATTTAATCTTGCAATTAACCGCCAAGGGATTGACAACCCGTTGTTTGCGTTGGGTGTAAGGATTTGTTGTTTTGTGTGCAGGTACTGCTAACGAGTTGTTGCGTGATTCTCCTCCTGGATTGATAACCTTGGTTTCATAACTGAGGGAAATACTTATCTCTACTATACGGCATCATCCCCTCCTCTTCGGGGAAAAACCAACGCAGATCACAAGTAGCAGCTGCCCGCACGGCACCTCCATTCCAATAAATAGTGGGATGCGTGGCGGCACGTAAATGGTTGTACGAACGCCCATGGTTCAAATAATATAATCGTTTGCGGTAATAACGTGACAGCTATTTGTTCCAAAATGCGTAAGTTGGCTATTAATGTGTGCGGCTTGTCTCAAATTGGACAATTTTTTTACCACGGCATATATGTGCCATGTCATGACACGATGCCAAGTTTCATGAATTTCAGGCGAGTTTTTGATTTACGGGGATTTAAAAACCAAGTTTCTCTATGTTTGCGTCCGAGTCACCACGCGGAGATGTTTGCAATTCATGTCCATTTGTTGCATGGGACCTAAACATGCACCCAAGGACACAAAAATGATTTTCCACCCATTTTGGTGCATTGGAGCATGTGCTTGTAGTTTAAATTTGAATTATGCACATGAAATGCCTAGAAAATTCAATTAATGTATAAAATAGTCCAAACGAACCCCGAATAATTCCATATTTCAGCACGACACTCCTATTGGTCTATGTTGCCTCTAGAAAAAAATTCCTAGGCGAGAAGAGGCAGCAAATGTCGTTTCGCCCACAAGGGTGACACGTTCCCTATCGGAACCACGAGGCTTCTTTGTGAGAAGCTCTAGTTTGTAAGAGGCTTGTACTTGCCCCAAATTAGGTAAAAAAATTACCACGACATATATGTGTCATGTCATGACACGATGCCAAGTTTCATGAATTTTAGGCGAGTTTTTGATTTATGGGGATTTAAAAACAAAGTTTCTCAATGTTTGCGGCCGAGCCACGACGCCAAGATGTTTGTAATTCATGTCCATATCTTGCATGGGTCCTAAACATGCACCCGAGGTCGCAAAAATGATTTTTCCACCCATTTTGGTGCATTGGAGCATGTGCTTGTAGTTCAAATTTGAATTATGCACATGAAATGCCTAGAAAACTCAATTAATGTATAAAAAGTCCAAACAAACCCCGAATAATTCCATATTTCAGCACGGCACTCCAACTGGTCTATGTTGCCTCTAGAAAAAATTCCAAGGCGAGAAGAGGCAGCAAATGTCGTTTCGCCCACAACGGTGACACATTCACTATCGGAACCTCAAGGCTTCTTTGTGAGAAGCTCCGGTTTGTAAGAGGCTTGTACCAAAACTTGCCCCAAATTGGGCAAAAAAATTACCATGGCATATATGTGCCATGTCATGACACGATGCCAAGTTTCATGAATTTTAGTCGAGTTTTTGATTTACGGGGATTTAAAAACCAAGTTTCTCAATGTTTGCGGCCGAGTCACCATGCGGAGATGTTTGCAATTCATGTCCATTTGTTGCATGGGACCTAAACATGCACCCAAGGACACAAAAAATGATTTTTCCACCCATTTTGGTGCATTGGAGCATGTGCTTGTAGTTTAAATTTGAATTATGCACATGAAATGCCTAGAAAATTCAATTAATGTATAAAATAGTCCAAACGAACCCCGAATAATTCCATATTTCAGCACGACACTCCTATTGGTCTATGTTGCCTCTAGAAAAAATTCCTGGGCGAGAAGAGGCAGCAAATGTCGTTTCGCCCACAAGGGTGACACGTTCCCTATCGGAACCACGAGGCTTCTTTGTGAGAAGCTCTGGTTTGTAAGAGGCTTGTACTTGCCCCAAATTAGGTAAAAAAATTACCACGACATATATGTGTCATGTCATGACACGATGCCAAGTTTCATGAATTTTAGGCGAGTTTGTGATTTACGGGGATTTAAAAACAAAGTTTCTCAATGTTTGTGGCCGAGCCATGACGCCAAGATGTTTGTAATTCATGTACATTTCTTGCATGGGTCCTAAACATGCACCCGAGGTCGCAAAAATGAATTTTCCACCCATTTTGGTGCATTGGAGCATGTGCTTGTAGTTCAAATTTGAATTATGCACATGAAATGCCTAGAAAACTCAATTAATGTATAAAAAGTCCAAACGAACACCGAATAATTCCATATTTCAGCACGACACTCCAACTGGTCTATGTTGCCTCTAGAAAAAATTCCAAGGCGAGAAGAGGCAGCAAATGTCGTTTCGCCCACAACGGTGACACGTTCCCTATCGGAACCTCAAGGCTTCTTTGTGAGAAGCTTCGGTTTGTAAGAGGCTTGTACCAAAACTTGCCCCAAATTGGGCAAAAAAAATTACCACGGCATATATGTGCCATGTCATGACACGATGGCAAGTTTCATGAATTTCAGGCGAGTTTGTGATTTACGGGGATTTAAAAACCAAGTTTCTCAACGTTTGCGGCCGAGCCATGACGCCAAGATGTTTGTAATTCATGCCCATTTCTTGTATGGGACCTAAACATGCACCCGAGGTGACAAAAATGATTTTCCACCCATTTTGGTGCATTGGAGCATGTGCTTGTAGTTCAAATTTGAATTATGCACATGAAATGCCTAGAAAACTCAATTAATGTATAAAAAGTCCAAACAAACCCCGAATAATTCCATATTTCAGCACGACACTCCTACTGGTCTATGTTGCCTCTAGAAAAAATTCCAAGGCGAGAAGAGGCAGCAAATGTCGTTTCGCCCACAAGGGTGACACATTCCCTATCGGAACCTCAAGGCTTCTTTGTGAGAAGCTCCGGTTTGTAAGAGGCTTGTACAAAACTTGTCCCAAATTGGGCAAAAATTTTACCACGGCATATATGTGCCATGTCATGACACGATGCCAAGTTTCATGAATTTCAGGCGAGTTTGTGATTTACGGGGATTTAAAAACCAAGTTTCTCAATGTTTGCGGCCGAGCCACGACGCCAAGATGTTTGTAATTCATGCCCTTTTCTTGCATGGGACCTAAACATTCACCCGAGGTCTCAAAAATGATTTTCCACCCATTTTGGTGCATTGGAGCATGTGCTTGTAGTTTAAATTTGAATTATGCACATGAAATGCCTAGAAAACTCTATTAATGTATAAAAAGGTCCAAACGACCCCTGAATAATTTCATATATAAGCACGACACTCCTATTGGTCAATGTTGCCTCTAGAAAAAATTCAAGGCGAGAAGTGGCAGCGAATGTCGTTTCACCCACAAGGGTGACACGTTCCCTATCGGAACCTCAAGGCTTCTTTGTGAGAAGCTCCGGTTTGTATGAGGCTTGTACCAAAACTTGCCCCAAATTGGGCAAAAAAATTACCACAACATATATGTGCCATGTCATGACATGATGCCAAGTTTCATGAATTTCAGGCGAGTTTGTGATTTACGGGGATTTAAAAACCAAGTTTTTCAATGTTTGAGGCCGAGCCAGGACGCCGAGACGATATTTGTAATTCATCCCCATTTCTTGCATGGAACCTAAACATGCACCCCAAGGACACATATATGATTTTTCAACCCATTTTGGCGCACTGGAGCATGTATTTGTAGTTTAAATTTGAATTTTGCACATTAAATGCCTAGAAAACTCAATAATAATGTATAAAAAAGGTCAAATGAACCCTGAATAATTTCAAGCAGTTCTGCTCAACCGTCTGGCACCCGTGGGTAAGCACTGTGCGCATGCATCATGCTAGCTCACGCTTCCTTCCTTCCTAAATTTTCCATATTAATGGTGTTATATATCCAAACACGCTACCATTTCCCGCCACTCCCCCAATCGGTTTCCCGCCACTCCCCCCAATCGGTTTCCCGCCACTCCTCCCATCGTTTTCCTGCTGCCAGTGTCAGTGGGCATAGAATGCTAGGTGGCGACACACCGGCCATACCGCAGTATACCATTCCAAGCATGCCAATTCGGGGAAGCACCACCGCCGTCATCAACCTCCTTGACAAGGAGAACGAGTCGGAGCAGGCCGGAGAGCCAGAACGGCCGTGCGCCGCCGAGCAGGAGAGGCAGCGTGCCGCTGAGCAAGAGTGGCAGCGCGCCGTCGAGCGTGAGTGGTATCATCACGCCCCAGTGCTTGAGCGAGCCAAAGTCTACACATGTGTTCGTCGCCGCCCATGGAGCGGAGCAGAGCAAGAGTGGGAAAGCGCTGCCGCGCAAGAGCTGGAGAACGCCGCTGCGCATCAGGTGCGGTGCGTCGGACTATATGAGTGGAGCCGTGTCAGCATCCTATTGACTCAACCACTCGAGAGGCCGTTTCCAGGGCCGGTAAGCATCTTGATTCCCTGGCAGGAATGAGCAGCCGCCGCCAGCACCATAATTGCGTCGGACGGCGTACGCACTGCCAGAATCCGCCACCACGACGCTAACGGACTGGTCGATTGGCTCTTCGACCTCCTGGGTCCCCCAGGTGCCGCCAACGATGAAGCAGAGCAAAATGCTCGTCGCGGCTTGGAATCGACCGTCACCGATGAAATATCCTGGGCGGAGATCGATATTGTGGTACAGCAGTTCCATGAGCATATCAGACGCGTGGACGAAGGCATGTACCAGTTCATGCTCAGCCAAGAGTTCCCGTAGGTTTAGGCCCTGTTTCTATCGGTTTTTGCCCGGTTTTCTGCAATTAACTGGGCAACTATCTTGTTATTATTTAATGAAAAGGCAAAGCTTTTGCTTCTTCCGGCTAGTTTTAAGTAAAAAAATAATGTAAGTTTGAATGGAAGTGGTCCGGTATGTAAAGATTGCACACACTTTCTAAAAGCACAAACGTGTGTGATAGTAAGGGGTAGGTCCCACACAGTGACCATCGGTAAATGCCTTAAACGCGAGGAGGCAACTCTTATCAGCAAGGGGCAGCTTCCCATCCACTAGCCTAGTCGAATAGAATGCACAAGTTAAGCGTGCTGGGGCTGGAGCAGTCTAGGGATGGGTGACCGGGTGGGAAGTTGCTATATCTCAAGCTTCATTTAGGCGTCATGATACGGTCATTACAGACATTTAGCATCTAAATATGTCTGTAGTGACCTGTCATGTCGATTCAATAAACCTTGAGATCCTTGTTTGAAAATTTGGAGAATGATGTTTTTTGTTATTTGTTGTTTTGAAAAATCGAAGAATGATCGAGATCTGTGGGCCCGCACGTTCTATCCTTTGACCCACAACATACGAGAAGGGTTTGACCATGACGGGTTCCTCTTGCTATAGGTCATGGTGGGACCTGTCATGTCGATTAAATAAACCTTGAGATCCTTGTTTTGAAAATTTGGAGAATGATGTTCAATGCATGTTTATGAACGTTTTCGCTTTTTGGTTGGTCCCTTCTCAATCTATTTGCTAGCCTTCATTTGTACTAAGCAGGAATACTGCTTGTGCATCCAACCCATTAAACCCAAGTTGTGCCAAATGAGTCCAGCATACCTACCTATATGCAGTATTTCCATGCCGTTCCAAGTAAATTTGCGTGTGCCAACTCTAATTTTCAAAATAATTTTCTGTTTTGTGTGCCCGTACCGCTCATGAAGCGGCAGGGGGTGGCCAATATTTTCCATGCTAGGTGGGTTATTCTCATGATGAGTGTTTATTCACTTGTCATTGCACGAGAGAGTGGCAGGTAATAGGGATGCCCAATCTCGAAATGAAAAAGAATGAATTTTTTTAATATGTTGATAATAATAAATTCCTTGGAAAGTGTTGGTATGGAGGGCACCCGTGGATACGGCTAGCCATGGATTGTGAAAGAATGGTGGAAAGGAAATAAACTTTACTTTCTGTTTGGGAACCGCCCATAATGTGTCTAGCATGGAATAGATTGGGAATTCTCGGTCGTTTTCATTGACAGGAAAAGCATGCCTCTCAAAATAATTTTATCTCTCTAAATTAAGCTTTGAGCTTTGGCACATTTGCAAATCTCTGCTTCCCTCTACGAAGGGCCTATATATTTACTTTTATGCAATTTTTATTTTGAGTCTCCATCTTCTCTTACAAAGCACCAACTAGAGAGCACTATTGTCATACTTGTGCATTGTGTGTAGCTAATATTGAGTGTGTTTCATGAATGGATCAATGATTGAGCATAATGGGCTAGGGATAACTTTCTTTAGCGTTGATATTTTGAAAGACATGGTTGCTTGTTAGTATGCTTGAGTATTTATGTCTTCATGTCAAACTATAGACTATTGCTTTGAATCAGTCAAGTTCAAATGTCCATGCTATAAAATAAAAGATTATATGATGAATATGATAGGTAGCATTCCAAATCAAAAATTCTGTTTTTATCATTTACCTACTCGAGGACGAGCAGGAATTAAGCTTGGGGATGCTTGATACGTCTCCAACGTATCTATAATTTTTGATTGTTCCATGCTATTATATTATCAATCTTGGATGTTTTATATACATTTACAAGCAATTATATATCTTTTTTGGGACTAACCTATTAACTTAGTGCCCAGTGCCAGTTGCTGCTTTTTGCCTATTTTTGGTTTTCCAGAATATCAGTACCAAACGAAGTCCAAATGCCACGAAACTTTTTGGAGATTTTTTTCTAGACATAAGAGACACTAGAAGCTTAGGGAGAGGGCTAGAAGACAGAGGAGGTGGCCACAAGCCACCAGGGCGCGCCCCAGGGGGGGTGGCGTGCCCTGGTGCCTCGTGGGCCCACCTCTGCCCCGTTTCACCTAATTCCACCTCTATAAATTCTCGAAAATTGGGAAACCAACAGAGGAGTCCATGAAATACTTTTTTCTCTGCCGCAAGTTCCTGTTCTCGAGAGATCCCATCTGGAGGCCTTTTCCGGCACTCCGCCGGAGGGGGATTCGATCACGGTGGGGCTCTCCATCAACCTTGCTACCCTTCCGATGATGCGTGAGTTGTTTACCACAGACCTTCGGGTCCATAGTTAGTAGCTAGATGGCTTCTTCTCTCTTTTTGATCTTCAATACAGTGTTCTCCTCGATGTTCTTGGAGTTCTATCCGGTGTAATCACTTTTTGTGGTGTGTTTGTTGGGATCCGATGAATTATGAGTTTATGATCAGATTATCCATGAATATTATTTGAGTCTTCTCTGAACTCTTTTATGCATGATTATTATAGCTTCCTATTTCTCTCCGATCTATTGATTTGGTTTGGCCAACTAGATTGATTTATCTTGCAATGGGAGAGGTGCTTTGTAATGGGTTTGATCTTGCGGTGCTCAATCCCAGTGACAGAAAGGGACATGACATGTATGTATCATTGCTATTAAGGGTAAAAAGATGGGGTTTATTCATGCGTGAGTTTACTTTGTCTACATCATGTCATCTTGCTTAAGGCGTTACGCCGTTCTTTATGAACTTAATACTCTAGATGCATGCTCGATAGCGGTCGATGTGTGGAGTATTAGTAGTAGATGCAGAATCGTTTCGGTCTAGTCTCGGACGTGATGCCTATATACATGATCATTGCCTTGGATATCGTCATGATTATTTGCTTTTCTATCAATTGCCCAACAGTAATTTGTTTACCCACCGTATGCTATTTTCAAGAGAGAAGCCTCTAGTGAAAACTCTGGCCCCCGGGTCTACGTTTATCATATATTAAAAATCCTAAAAATACCTTGCTGCACTTTTACTTTATTTATTTTATTTTGTATTTTTGTTCGATCTATCTATCTATCACCTTACAATGTAACCTTGCAATTAACCGCCAAGGGATTGACAACCCCTTGTTTGCGTTGGGTGTAAGGATTTGTTGTTTTGTGTGCAGGTACTGCTAACGAGTTGTTGCGTGATTCTCCTCCTGGATTGATAACCTTGGTTTCATAACTGAGGGAAATACTTATCTCTACTGTACGGCTTCATCCCCTCCTCTTCGGGGAAAAACCAACGCAGATCACAAGTAGCAGCTGCCCGCACGGCACCTCCATTCCAATAAATAGTGGGATGCGTGGCGGCACGTAAATGGTTGTACGAACGCCCATGGTTCAAATAATATAATTGTTTGCGGTAATAACGTGACAGCTATTTGTTCCAAAATGCGTAAGTTGGCTATTAATGTGTGCGGCTTGTCTCAAATTGGACAATCTTTTACCACGGCATATGTGTGCCATGTCATGACACGATGCCAAGTTTCATGAATTTCAGGCGAGTTTTTGATTTACGGGGATTTAAAAACCAAGTTTCTCTATGTTTGCAGCCGAGTCACCACGCGGAGATGTTTGCAATTCATGTCCATTTGTTGCATGGGACCTAAACATGCACCCAAGGACACAAAAATGATTTCCCACCCATTTTGGTGCATTGGAGCATGTGCTTGTAGTTTAAATTTGAATTATGCACATGAAATGCCTAGAAAATTCAATTAATGTATAAAATAGTCCAAACGAACCCCGAATAATTCCATATTTCAGCACGACACTCCTATTGGTCTATGTTGCCTCTAGAAAAAATTCCTGGGCGAGAAGAGGCAACGAATGTCGTTTCGCCCACAAGGGTGACACGTTCCCTATCGGAACCATGAGGCTTCTTTGTGAGAAGCTCTAGTTTGTAAGAGGCTTGTACTTGCCCCAAGCTAGGGAGATCTTTGATTTTTATGGTATGAACCATGAAAAACCGGTAATAGATGAGATCCTTTATAATAATGATTACTTTTTGAGGTATTTGTTCCGCAATGACCACATCTTTGATGAGAATATTAAAAAAGAAGTTCCTCCTTTGAATATAATCCAACAAGTTTTCAATAGTGTCAATAGACAATACTCTTGCATTGTAGCTGGTAATCAAGAGGGATTTGCAGATAGACAACTTGCTAATGCTAAAATTTCTATGGATGATGTGTTTCATATTACCTTTGAAAAACCTTCTAATCAAAGTACATCTTTGGATAAGAAGAACAAAGATGATAATACTTGAAACTAAGCATTATGCCTAGCTAGGGGCATAAAACAATAGCGCTTGTTGGGAGGCAACCCAATGAATAAAATATGTTTTTTGCTTTTTATTTCTGTTATTGTGTGTTTACACAATTATGCTACTGTTATGATTGTGTTTTTATGTTTTAATTAGTGTTTGTGCCAAGTAAAGCCTTTGGGATGATTTGGAAGATAGTATAATTGATGCTGTTTGGAAAACAGAAAGTTTTGCATCCAGTGCTGGAATTTTAATTCTGTACTGGAGCGTCAAAAAAATCTGAACTTTTTACACAGTATTGGTATATGAATTTTCCACGTTATCCTAATTTTTCAGAATTTTTGGAGTTAGAGAAGTATGGCTTTTAAATAGATTTCTACAGACTATTCTGTTTTTGAAAGATTCTGTTTTTGATGCATTGCTTGCTTGTTTTGATGAAACTATGGATTGTACCAGGGGGTATAAGCCATGGAGAAGTTAGAATACAGTAGGTATAATGCAAAAATAAAATATGAATGGGTTTGCAACAGTACTTAAAGTAGTGATTTGTTTTGTTATACTAACGGATCTCACGAAGGTTTTGTTGAGTTTTGTGTGATTGAAGTTTTCAAGTTTTGGGTGAGATCACGATGGATGAAGGAATAAGGAGCGGCAAGAGACTAAGCTTGGGGATGCCCAAGGCACCCCAAGGTAATATTCAAGGAAGACTCAAGCGTCTAAGCTTGGGGATGCCCCGGAAGGCATCCCCTCTTTCTTCTACCAACCATCGGTAATTCTACTTGGAGCTATATTTTTATTCGTCCCCTGATATGAGTTTTGTTTGGAGCATCGTGTATTATATGAGTCTTTGCTTTGTTTGCTTTTTAGTTTGTCACAATCAGCTTTACTGGACACACCTATTTGAGAGAGCCACACGTTTATCATGATTTGTTAGAATACTCTATGTGCTTCACTTAAATATTTTGAGCTAGGCAGTTGCTCTAGTGCTTCACTTAAATCTTTTGAGCACGGTGGTGGCTATATTTTGAAGAAATATTTGAACTCTCATGCTTCACTTATATTATTTTTTAAGTTGATAAGATTAAATTTTGAAGAAATATTCGCACTCTCATGTTTCACTTATATCTTTTTGAGAGTTGACAATAGTAATGGTAATTTGCACAAGATATGAATTTGGTCCCAAAGTGATGAATATTCAAGAGGGATATAATAAAAACTGTCATATAGATCATTGGATATGATAAGTTTGATTCCTTGCAATAGTTTTGCGATATGGAGATGATAATATGTGAGTCATGTTAGTGAGTAATTGTAATTTAGTAAGAATATTGGTGTTAAGGTTTGTAATTCCCTATGCATGCACATAAAGCCAATAGTTATGCAACGAAATTATATCCTACTTATGGTGCATTATTCAGTGTTAGTTATGTTCAATGCATGTTTATGACCGTTTTCGCTTTTTGGTTGGTCGCTTCTCAATCTATTTGCTAGCCTTCATTTGTACTAAGCGGGAATACTGCTTGTGCATCCAACCCCTTAAACCCAATTTATGCCAAATGAGTCCACCATACCTACCTATATGCGGTATTTCCGTGCCGTTCCAAGTAAATTTGTGTGTGCCAACTCTAATTTTCAAAAGAATTTTCCGTTTTGTGTGCCCGTACCGCTCATGAAGCGGCAGTGGGTGGCCAATATTTTCCATGCTAGGTGGGTTATTCTCACGATGAGTGTTTATTCACTTGTCATTGCACGAGAGAGTGGCAGGTAATAGGGATGCCCAGTCCCGAAATAAAAAAGAATGAATTTTTTTTATATGTTGATAATAATGAATTCCTTGGAAAGTGTTTGTATGGAGGGCACCTGTGGATATGGCTCGCCATGGATTGTGAAAGAATGGTGGAAAGGAAATAAACTTTACTTTCTGTTTAGGAACCGCCTATAATGTGTCTAGCATGGAAGATATTGGGAATTCTCGGTCGTTTTCGTTGACAGGAAAAGCATGCCTCTCAAAATAATTTTATCTCTCTAATTTAAGCTTTGAGCTCTGGCACATTTGCAAATCTCTGCTTCCCTCTGCGAAGGGCCTATCTATTTACTTTTATGCAATTTTTATTTTGAGTCTCCATCTTCTCTTACAAAGCACTAACTAGAGAGCACTATTGTCATACTTGTGCATTGTGTGTAGCTAATATTGAGTGTGTTTCATGAATGGATCAATGATTGAGCATAATGGGCTAGGGATAGCTTTCTTTAGCGTTGATATTTTGAAAGACATGGTTGCTTGTTAGTATGCTTGAGTATTTATGTTTTCATGTCAAACTATAGACTATTGCTTTGAATCATTCAAGTCCAAATGTCCATGCTATAAAAGCGAAGAGTATATGATGAATCTTGGATGCTTGATACGTCTCCAACATATCTATAATTTTTGATTGTTCCATGCTATTATATTATCAATCTTGGATGTCTTATATACATTTACAAGCAATTATATATCATTTTTTGGGACTAACCTATTAACTTATTGCCCAGTGCCAGTTGCTGTTTTTTGCCTGTTTTTGGTTTTCCAGAATATCAGTACCAAACGAAGTCTAAATGCCACGAAACTTTTTCGAGATTTTTTTCCGGACATAAGAGACACTAGAAGCTTTGGGAGAGGGCCAGAAGACAGAGGAGGTGGCCACGAGCCACCAGGGTGCGCCCTAGGGGGGGTGGCGCGCCCTGGTGCCTTGTGGGCCCACCTCTGCCCCGTTTGACCTAATTCCACCTCTATAAATTCTCTAAAATCGGGAAACCAACATAGGAGTCCATGAAATACTTTTTCTGCCGCCGCAAGTTCTTGTTCTCGAGAGATCCCATCTGGAGGCCTTTTCTGGCACTCCGCCGAAGGGAGATTTGATCACGGAGGGGCTCTCCATCAACCTTGCTGCCCTTCCGATGATGCGTGAGTAGTTTACCACAGACCTTCGGGTCCATAGTTAGTAGCTAGATGGCTTCTTCTCTCTTTTGATCTTCAATACAATGTTCTCCTCGATGTTCTTGGAGTTCTATCCGATGTAATCACTTTTTGCGGTGTGATTGTTGGGATCCGATGAATTGTGAGTTTATGATCAGATTATCCATGAATATTATTTGAGTCTTCTCTGAAATCTTTTATGCATGATTATTATAGCTTCGTATTTCTCTCCGATCTATTGATTTGGTTTGGCCAACTAGATTGATTTATCTTGTAATGGGAGAGGTGCTTTGTAATGGGTTCGATCTTGCGGTGCTCAATCCCAGTGACATAAAGGGACATGACACGTATGTATCGTTGCTATTAAGGGTAAAAAGATGGGGTTTATTCATGCGTGGGTTTACTTTGTCTACATCATGTCATCTTGCTTAAGGTGTTACTCCGTTCTTTATGAACTTAATACTCTAGATGCATGCTGGATAGCGGTCGATGTGTGGAGTAATAGTAGTAGACGCAGAATCGTTTTGGTCTACTTGTCTCGGACGTGATGCCTATATACATGATCATTGCCTTGGTTATCGTCATGATTATTTGCTTTTCTATCAATTGCCCAACAGTAATTTGTTTACCCACCGTATGCTATTTTCAAGAGAGAAGCCTCTAGTGAAAACTATGGCCCACGGGTATACGTTTATCATATATTAAAAATCCTAAAAATACCTTGCTGCACTTTTACTTTATTTATTTTATTTTGTATTTTTGTTCGATCTATCTATCTATCACCATACAATTTAATCTTGCAATTAACCGCCAAGGGATTGACAACCCCTTGTTTGTGTTGGGTGCAAGGATTTGTTATTTTGTGTGCAGGTACTGCTAACGAGTTGTTGCATGATTCTCCTACTGGATTGATAACCTTGGTTTCATAACTATGGGAAATACTTATCTCTACTGTACTGCATCATCCCCTCCTCTTCGGGGAAAACCCAACGCAGATCGCAAGTAGCACGCACACAGTTCCTTCTTAATAAATGTTTGTGAAAGTCACCTTATCACACACGCTAGGCAATTATGAACTGTTTATGATGTCGTGTGCATCATAAACGTTTTCTCATAGAAGAACGCGTGCGATAGGCCTTCATCCGACATGGGTAATATGGATGAATCGTTTGGGACATTTTATACATCTCAAACGAATATGTACAGACAAACGTGTGGGATATATTCAAGCTTTGCATACAGTTTTATAGGGACAACTGTATGCGCTCTTACATCAAATCACATACGGTGTACAATCATGAACTGTTTGTGATGGGGCGAGCATCGTAAACATTGCACCACGGAATACCGAGTGCGATGGTAATGCGAGCAGACACGAGTAGCAAGGACGGAGCATTTGGGAAAGATGCGGGCATCGCATACGCTTAGTTCTGTGAAACGTATGCTTGCGTGCTCCCTATCTCCGACGGTTTCTGGGTTGTGTGGGAAGGACCCACCTATCGCACACACAGGTAAGGCGATGGTTTAAAACTCTGTTGCGGAAAGGGGGTAAAAACCATTTGTATAGCAGGTCACTGTACCAGTGAATTATGCTACTACTGAGAAAGAATTTTTAGCAGTTGTGTTTGCATGTGATAAGTTTAGACCTTATATCGTTGATTCTAAAGTAACTATTCGCACCGATCATGCTATTATTAAATACCTTATGGAAAAGAAGGATGCTAAACCTAGACTTATTAGGTGGGTTCTTTTACTACACGAGTTTGATTTGCATATTGTTGATAGAAAGGGAGCTGAAAACCCTATAGCAGATAATTTGTCTAGGATGGAAAATGTTCTTGATGACCCACTGCCTATTGATGATAGTTTTCCTGATGGGCAATTAGCTGTTATAAATGCTTCTCATAATAATCCTTGGTATGCAGACTATGCTAATTACATCGTTGCTATATATACCACCTAGTTTCACATACCAACAAAAGAAAAAGTTCTTTGATTTAAAACATTACTTTTGGGATGACCCACATTTATATAAAGAAGGACTAGATGGTGTTATTAGACGTTGTGTACCTGAGGATGAACGGGAATCCTACGGAAGTGTCATTCCGGGGCATAGGAGGACACCATGCGGGAGACAGGACTGCACATAAGGTATTACAGTCTGGTTTTTATTGGCCTACTCTCTTCAAGGATGCGCATAAGTTTGTCCTTTCTTGTGATGAATGTCAAAGAATTGGTAATATTGGTAGACGTCAAGAAATGCCTATGAACTATTCACTTGTTATTGAACCATTTGATGTTTGGGGCTTCGATTATATGGGACCTTTTCCTAAATCTAATAGATACACACATATTCTAGTTGCTATTGATTACGTTACTAAGTGGGTAGAAGCTATTCCAACTAGTAGTGCTGATCATAACACATCTATTAAAATGGTTAAAGAAGTTATTTTTCCAAGGTTTGGAGTCCCTAGATATTTAATGACTGATGGTGGTTCACACTTTATTCATGGTGCATTTCGTAAACTCCTAGCTAAATATGATGTCAACCATAGAATTGCATCACCTTATCATCCTGAGTCTAGTACATGGTCAAGTTGAATTGAGCAATAGGGAAATAAAATTAATTTTGCAGAAGACTGTTAATAGATCCAGAAAAAATTGGTCTAAGAAACTTGATGATGCATTATGGGCTTACAGAACTGCTTATAAAAACCCTACGGGTATGTCTCCATATAAAATGGTCTATGGAAAATCATGTCATTTACCTCTTGAGTTGGAACATAAGGCATATTGGGCAACTAAAGAACTCAATTATGATTTCAAACTTGCCGGTGAAAAGAGGTTATTCGATATTGGCTCTTTGGATGAATGGAGAACCCAAGCCTATGAAATTGCTAAGTTGTTTAAAGAAAAAGTTAAAGGATGGCATGACAAAAGAATCCAAAAAACGGGAATTTAAAGTAGGTGATCAAGTTCTATTGTACAACTCTCATTTCAGATTCTTTGTAGGAAAACTTCTCTCTAAACGGGAAGGACCATATATCGTCGAAGAAGTTTACTGTTCCGGAGCTATAAAACTTAACAACGGCGAAGGCACTAATCCGAAGGTGGTTAATGGGCAAAGAATTAAACATTATATCTCAGGTACGCCCATTAATGTTGAAACAAATATTATTCAAACTATGACACCGGCGGAACACATAAGAGAGACCTTCCGGAACGCTCCAGATCCCTGAAAAGGAGTAGGTATGCGATACGGTAAGTAAACCGACTCCAAAAGTTCCATAAAAGTACTTTTTGTTCGTTTTGGAATATATAAAAATTTAGAAAAATAATAAACCATCAGGAAAGTGCACGAGGGAGCGACAAGCTCAAGGGGCGCGCCCTACCCCCCATGGCGCGCCGTGTGAGCTTGTGGCTCCCCCGTGGACCTTCCCGACTCTGTGTTCTTTCCATATTACTTGTCCTGCACGGGAAAAATTCATTATATATACTCTCGGATGTTTTGATCACCGTATCGCAAGTTTCTCTTCTGTTCTTGTTTTGGGTTGTTTTCTGTCAGATTTTCAAGGCCATGCATCATGTCTTCCTCCTCCTCAACAATATGGGAGACGACGCTTGGCTACTACAGATGGAACCTGAGAGAGAGAGGAAGTCGGGGAGGTCACCATGGAGGAAGAGGAGGGGGATTCGATGGAAGTCCACCCTCCAGCGTCAGAGAGAGGTACTCTAGCTGGTATCTCCACTACTCCAAACCCCCATCAAGCCATGAGTACGACGATGAGCCAAGGAAGTCAAGAGGTACAAGAGGGGCCTTCCTCTAGGAGACCCTTATGGAGTTGAAAACTCCCCCGTATGCACATACCTTCCAATTGGGATATTTCCCGTCCAAGTGAGAATGATGCAGGAAAAGGCTCATGGTGGCCGAAGAATAAACATATTATGGTTGAAGTGCAAAAGAATGCCACCATGATTCAGCAGTAGCTTTGGGAAATTCGGAGTTTGAAGGATATCTTGTTGAATATTGTGAAGGAGAAGCCATCTACCTCATCATCACCACCATCACCGAAGAAAGACGCTTGAGTACACGGGTATGGGCACCACCCTTGGCTTGTTCCAAGCTTGGGGGAGGTGCCCCGGTATTGTATCATCATCACTTTTACCATCATTATCTATCTTAGTTTGATCCTTAGTAATTTCATGATTTAGAAGAATAAAGTTTTAGTATGATCTAGTTTCGAGTGCTTGTTTCGTGATCTATCTATGTAATCGAGTGTGAGAGTTATATAATAAAGAGTAGTTTGATTTTGGTTGCTTTACCTTCTTGCTAAGTCTTAGCAATGAAAAGCATAAAAAGATCATATGCTAATCCCATGGGGAGTGATGTCTTCACATAAAAGAAGTATAATTGATAAAATTTGTTGGAAGTTAACAAACATAGCACTGGTCATTGATGCAATTCATGAAAAGGTAATAAAGAAAGAGAGGTCTCACATATAAATATACTATCTTGAACATCTTTTATGATTGTGAACCCCCATCAAATATTCTATGCATGATCAAATAGTTGACGTTGGACAAGGAAGACAACGTAATTTTATGTTTGCTTATATTCACATAGAAGTTATATTGTTATGGATCCTCTAACATGTGGTGCTTGCTCATAATCTTTTGCTAGCCTAAAAATTCACATTAAATAAAGATACTACTTGTGCATCCAAAACCCCTTGAACCCCGTTTCTTGCCATGAAAGTCCACCATATCTACCTATGGATTGAATAAGATCCTTCAAGTAAGTTGCCACCGGTGCATAAGCAATAAAAATTGCTCCTAAATATGTATGATCTTTTATTGTAAGGGAAAATAAGCTTTATACGAACTTGTGATGGTAAAGAAATAAAAGCGACGGACTGCATAATAAAGTTTGCTATCACAAGGTGCAATATAAAGTGACGTTCCTTTACATTAAGGGTTTGCACATCCCAAAATAAAAGGCGCATGACAACCTCTGCTTCCCTCTGCGAAGGGCCTATCTTTTACTTTTCAGTATTTACTTTTATGCAAGAGTCAATAACGTTCATCCCTATTTTGTTCTTATTAATTCTACACCTAGCAAGCATCATGTGTTAGGGATAGATCCAGACATATATATCCAGTTGGATGTAGGTGATCATGAATTATTATTGTTGACATTATCCTCGAGATAAATTAGTTGGGAGGTGAAAACTATAAACCCCCATCTTCCGATGTGATTGACTGAAACTTTTGCTCCATAAATACACCATGAGTGTCAGCAATCATGAAAGACTAAATGATAGTTGAGTATGTGAACTTGCTAAACAAAGCTCTTACATAAACTCTTTCTGAAAACCTGATAATTTGTGGCACCCCGGCTCAGAGGAACCGGAACACCCCGTATTCCAGCCCAGATATCAAGTCTTCTCGAATACGGCACTGCTTGGCATAGAACAAATTGGCTCTTTATTACAAATATAACGGGTACAAAGGTTCTGAAGGCACAAAGGATTACATCGGTACGGTGACACTTCGCCTGCTAAGGTAGTTCTATGCTAGCAGCGGAACATCTCGTAGCGGAATAAATTCTAGCAGCGGAACAACGGCGACGGTGATGAACTCCACTCCGCAGGGACTCCGGCTGGGACGTATCCTAGAGCGCAACCTCGGGATCCTCAACAAACAAGCAATCACGGCATCACCTGCAATCTGGCATGACACGCCAGGTGAGTACTTTGAATGTACTCGCAAGCTCACAGCAACCAAAGCAATCAAGACAAACAACAGCATGGCATTTACAGGTTAACCAGCAAAGATGAACACGATACTACTAGAACAACATGAGCATGGCAACAACATGAGCATGGCAACAACATGAGCATGGCATGTACAGATAATTCATGATATGAACAGGATGATACTAGCACTAGCATGCACGGGGGTCGACATTTAAGGTCTCATGGACCAACTTACTCTGCCCGGAGGTTGTCTCGTAACCACAAACTTACCATCGTGATCATCTCACGATCACCTCAGGATCAACCAAGCTCGGTATCAACTATACCATCGTGATCATCACATGACCACACGGAGCTTGATCTCTACCTGTGATCATCGCATGACCACATAAAGATCAACCAACCTCTTTTCTCATCGAACCGGGGTTGTTTATTATACAGATTATTATTACTGTTGACCCATAGTGTGACCTACTACGAACTGTGTCCATATCCGAGGACGCGGCTATCGATAGATTATACACTCTGCAGAGGTTAGTACACTGTACCCACACCACGGAACTCATGGCCTCGTGCTCCCATTCGGGTGGACCAACGACATTCCGACAAAACCAATCTATTGCATGACACTCTCCCGGCCACTCCGACAAACTCCCCTTTGGGCTATGTCCTGGGTTACCCTGATGTCAACATGTGACATCCTGCCACCTCTGTGGCTGCCACCATCGCGGCCAAACCAAAACTGTACCAAACGGGGACCTGAGCTCAAAACTGGGTACTCAAGGCTTATGGCCGCCTACCTGATCAGGGTAGCGCGCGCACATAACCTTCCCTAGTATGAGGCACTGGCGAGAGGCATGACAATAGACCGCATTAGGGCCTCCCCATCCAGGCAAGTGTGGTTGCACTGGTGAGCTCGATTCGGTGGCACCATGACTCAGCCAACAGATTTGTTCAAGTTCGATTAATGTCAGGTTCAACTTGAATGGTGATGAGCTGAGTCATAATAAAATACATAATGAAATGACAATGCAGATGAGCATGATATCAGTGTAACCATGGATGGGCAACATAACCATTTAATATCATAATATCAACAACGATAATCCATTTAATCTACGGGATGCAAATGAGCATGACATAATGACGATGACGAATATCACAAGTATTTTCATATCAATCCATAATGATTCAAATGAGCATGTCATTATCACTAGCAGCTGAAATGATTACAAGAATAAAACATGATAAGAATATCCTTAGCAATTAATCATATCACTTACTAGACGAAAATGAACAGGGCATAAGCATAGACATGGATTCACAAGCATATTCGAAGCATTCACAAAATAATTAAATGTGGAAACAAATATTAAATATTCAAGTGGAAACCATGGCTACTGCAAATTCCATCATGCAAGTGGCTGTTGTGGCTTGCCTGGGGATGGAGGATACACCGGGGAGAAGTGCGGAGACACTCGCGGAAAAATCGCCGGAAAAGTTTCCCTCTCGAAGGGGGCTGAATAAGGGCAGGGGCAAAATGGTCATTTTTAGAGTGTGACAGCAGCATGAAAATTGTACCAACGGAACGGGCTCGACGAACAGAGAACATGGGATTTTGAATCACCTGAATCGGAGTCTCGGTTGAAAAGTTACGGACGTTCGTTCGTTAGTCAGAAAAACAAATAAAAAATGAGCTTTTCTGTGCTTAACCAACGAACGCCCGCTATTTAGAGGTTTCGGCCGGCTGGGTTAAAACAGAAGGCGCCTTTGGGAAAATACACTTTCCAACGGAAGAAACGTATTCCAGTCCGAAGAAACACAGAATACGCTTTCGTTTACTGAAGACGTACTTTCTCAAAACCGCTTCCACTAAAAAAACGCGGGCCCAGGGCCTCTTTGGATGACAGGTGGGGTCTCTGGTGGTGGGGCCTGCCCGGCCTGGCTCTCTTCTTCCTCCCGCGCGGCGCGCGCCTGGCCGAGACAGAGGCCGGCCCCGACGGTGATAGCCGGAGCTACCGGCCGTCTCCGGCGGCGCCCGGCATACCGTTGAGCTCGTGGGGCTAAGCCGCGTCGAATGGACTGCCACACGGGCGCCAGGGATGACGGGAGAGAGAGAGACTTCGGCCACGGCGGACGGCGACTCCGGGCGGCGGTGGTCATGGCGCTATGGCCGAGGAAAGGAGGGGGGAAGGTAGGGGGCGTCTCCCGGATGGCTATGGTGGACTCCATAACAGGCTAGGTGGAGCGGAGGGGGTCGTCGGGCTCGAATTCGAGCTGAAGCCCGCGGCGGCCATGGCGGCCAGGGAGGGTGAGGAGAGCTCCGAGAGGTCGATTGGGTGGTCGGGGAGGCTTGTAGTAGGGGGTTGAGGAGGTTGATGAGGTCGAACGAGCTCGGGAACGGCTATATATAGCCCGGCGTTGATGCCGTGGCCGGACGACGACGGACGCTCGCGGTTGATGCTCTCTGGCACGTCCGCGTGCACGAGCGCACGCGCGGAGGGGGAGAGGGGTCTAGGGGAGGTGCATACGGTGCAAAGTTATCGTGGGGAGGAAGAGGACAATGGCTAAGCAACGACGGCCACGGGCATCCCGAGACGGCGTGCTCGCCGGAGCGGAAAGAGGGGAGGGGGAGGGGTCCAGAGAGTATACGCGGACGCAGGAGAGTGGTGGCGATGCTGTGGACATAGTGCGGTGGCGGGAGCTCGGCGTTTGGGCGGCGGCAGAGGGTCCCGACGGCCAGAGCACGCTTTCGGCGTGCCAGACCGCGTGGTCACCGCGTGCACAGGCGCACGCGGTGCACTCTGGCCAATAAAACGATGTCTACTGTGTTGTCTCTCCTAAGTGGGTCCTACCTGAGGTGATAGATCGAAGACAGGCACTGTGGGTGGATGGGAGAGGTCGACTGAACTTTGTTGTTGCAAACTTAAGCAGGAAGTAGTGATCAACTTAGAGGGCATAAGAACTAAGCAAGATGTCACAGAGTCTTAGAGTAGGAAGGACTACCATCCTGTGAATTTTGAGGTCATTAGGACAATTATTTAACCTAGTTGCTTTGCAACTGCAAAAAGTAGGCCAGAATCTAGATCAGGAAGTAGCACTCACATAGGGTGTTGGATTGAGCTGACAATTGGTGGAGAATTATCATTTGTGAATCTGGAGATACCATAAATTTTTTTATCCCATTTGGATAAGTAGAAATGGTACTTCCTTCACAATGCTCCTCACTGGACAGAAACTTGGGGGAATTTTTCAGAGAAAATTGCTTGGCAAAATAATGTGATTTTTGGCATGCTCACATTATTTAGGGATATTTAGGTCCTGGATTAATTTCAGAATTTTTGAAGCAATATAAAGTATAGTTGCTTCACAAACTGAAATTGTGACCAGAAACCAAGATTTGAAGGTGTGCTCACATAGATTGTTGGATGAAGATGAAATTTGGTGGAGAGAAATGACTTGACCATATAAATGCTCTACCAAAATTTAAACTCATTTGGATAATCCTAGCTAGTACTTCCTTCACAAAGCTTCTCTCTGGTCAGAAACTTTGGGAATTTGCTGAGGAAGATTTACTAGGCAAATGAAGCTGAATTTTGGCATGTGGAAATTATTTGGATATGAAAGAGTGCCCAAAAATTTTGAGGGCAATCAAGAAAAGATAAATAGCACTTCCTTCACAAAGTGCCATTCTGGACAGAAGGGAAAATGAATATTCCAGAATTATTTTTGAACTAGTCAAGGATGGGTTTTGACATATTGGTGGAATATATGATCCAAATAATTTATGAGAATTTTGTGGGAATTTTGTGGAAGACAGAAATATAGGTTTCTTCACAACCTAGGGCAAACAAGGTTATTCCTTTAATAGAAAAAGGAATATTCCCAATAAATAAATATTGGAGTTGGCCTTAGATGGAAATGACATGGCCTTGGGATAGATTTGAGAATGACAAGCCACTAGGAAGTGGCAGAAGAGAAGATTTTCCCATGTTTCAAGACCACATAGCCACGGAAAAAGAACTCCAAATAAAAATTCGAAGAAATCCAAAAGAAAAAGAAAGGGCCAAAAATCGGGGTGTTACATAATTGCAATTCTTTCAATGACTGAGATCATAGTTTGTTAGTTTTCAACGAAGTTTATGGTTCATACTTTAGCTTGTGAAGGAATTGTTACTTGATCATGCGAAGTTATATGACAATATATTGCTGCTATGATAATGATCATGATGCTTTCATGCATGTATTTTGTTTTTATCGACACCTATCTCTCTAAACATGTGGACATGATTATCAATTTCGGCTTTCGCTTGAGGGCAAGCGAGGTCTAAGCTTGGGGGAGTTGATACGTCCATTTTGCATCATGTTTTCTGCTACTTGTGAGCTGCGTTGGGATTTCCCCGAAGAGGAGGGGATGATGCAGTACAGTAGAGATAAGTATTTCCCTCAGTTATGAAACCAAGGTTATCAATCCAGTAGGAGAATCACGCAACAACTCATTAGCAGCACCTGCACACAAAATAACAAATCCTCGCACCCAACGCGAACAAGGGGTTGTCAATCCCTTGGCGGTTATTTGCAAGATTAAATTGTATGGTGCGAGATAGATAGATAGATCGAACAAAAATACAAAATAAAATAAATAAAGTAAAATTGCAGCAAGGTATTTTTAGGATTTTCAATATATGATAAAGGTAGACCCGGGGGCCATAGTTTTCACTAGAGGCTTCTCTCTTGAAAATAGTGCTACTTGTAGCTTACGTTGGTATTTCCCCGAAGAGGAAGGGATGATGCAGCACAGTAGAGATAAGTATTTCCCTCAGTTATGAAACCAAGGTTATCGAACCAGTAGGAGAATCACGCAACACCTCGTTAGCAGTACCTGCACACAAACAATAAATCCTTGCACCCAACGCAAACGAGAGGTTGTCAATCTCTCGGCGGTAAGTTGCTGTCAGGCCCATTTCTGGAACAAATCACACAAGAGCCTCAAGTCATACCAGCCCCAAGATCAACTGGTAGACTTCCTTGATATAGATAACCAGTATAATAATATTACACAGGGGTTGAGCCAGAGTGCTCAACAATTATTACAAGCTTGCCAATATACTACGGTGGTGGAATAATACAGTGGTGTGGTGGTAGAACAACACTGATACAATAAAATAAAGTCAAGCGTCAGTGTGAGGCTTGGCTATTTTATTGGTGTAGCGGAAATGCAGCGGATGATACATGTGGCAGACTCCAAGATCACAGGTTGACTGACTGGGACACCTCTAAGCGTCGGGCTCGCTAGCGCAATCTCCTTCCACAAGCTCGTCCTCCTCCAGGTCTGGCCAATGAAATAGCTAGGGACAAGCCAGTGAGTACGTTTGAATGTACTCGCAAAAATTATGAACGTAAGATATACCAAATGCATATGATCATGATGGGTCAAATTATATGCAAAAGCTGAACAAAATTAAAACATGGCATGATGAATATTAATACGGTGCTGAATGCATATGCCCCTGATGGATTAAATGATATGCTCATGCTGACTGATATTTAAAACATGGCATGACAAATATTAGCATGTGCAGAAAAATTAAATTGTTAGAGATAAACCAAGAAAAATAAAAGAAATGCCAAACGGGTGTCTAAAAGAGTATCGAGCGAGATAGACCGCCCATTAACTCAAGCGACGCCACGAGAGGTCTTGAAAAGAAATGCCAGTCGGGTGTCTAAAAGTGACACCACGGTAGGTCTTGAAAAGAAATGCCAAACATGTATCCACAAGAGAGTCAGGCGAGACAGGACCGCCCATGAACTCGAGGGACGCCACGAGAGGTCTTGAAAAGAAATGCCAATCGGGTGTCCACAAGAGAGTCAGGCGAGACAGGACCGCCCATGAACTCGAGGGACGCCACGAGAAGTCTTGAAAATAAAACTGGGTGACAAGGGTAGTCTAGCCAGCCCCTGAGACACTCAGGAAAATAAAAATAAGAGAAACGGTTAGTCCATAATGATATGCATAGTAACAATAATATTCACAACCATAATATCATGATAACAAAATATCCATGACAGCGTTAGTGATGATATAATAATATCCTGCAAAATAATTGATGCTCAAATTATTTATTTCCTCCGAAGACCGACACCGGACCAACACTTGACCCTTCCCAGCTAACGTCCTTGACCGCGGACACGGCTATTCGAATAGTTATAACTCTGCAGAGGGTGTACTCTTTACCCACGTGTATGAGATTTCTTTAGTCAGCACCACGGTACTGACTAATTCCCATTACGGTCTTTGGGTTGGAAACACACCTGACCAACACACACCAGATTATCCGTCCGGATGCCAGGAATCACCCAAAGCATCGTTCCAGAAAAACTCTAAGACGGGGAGACCACGTCCTACATGGGATCACTATTCATACGCGCGGATTCCAAGGGGTGCCCCACTCTCGGTCCCAGACCGGAAACACCCATGCCCCCTGACCTGATGACGGGATTTAGTCCATGGCCTTGGAAACCCTCATCATGGCCCTCTAAGTGGTGTGTACCCAGATAGGGGTTAGCAACTTACTAAACCATACCTCCCTCGCGGGAAGACCCGTGGCAGCACAGTATTTAGCTAGGTGTGACGGAACAAGACTCGATCTAGGTCGACTCAGGAGGTGTTGTTATTATAACCAGTATATCTCACAAGCCACGGTGACACCGTCGTGTCACAACAGGACCGTGCTCACCAGCACATCCAAGGCAGGAGCTGTACTCCTTGTGCTCACAGCCTTTTCTCATGTCAGATACTTGAGTGAAGTGCAAGTCATGCACAAGATATAATATGACCATGCATGCATGCACTTGCGATAACTACACATACGGTGCAATTCCTATCGATGCAACCATGCAATGCAAAATGCAATCACCATATCCCAAGTTCAAAATGCTTGCCTTGTCCAAAGTAGTCAGAAGGAGAACACTCAAAATTCCCGGCAAAGTTTCCCTCTTCTTTTTCTGAAAAATTCAAATTCCAATTCCAATAAAAAATTTGGCAACAGTACCAAAACTTGTCTCCAAATATTTTTAAATAAATACTAAAAAACTAGGGAGAAAAATAAGAATTTCAAAAAAAAATCAACTCAATCGGAGTTGTGGTTTGAAAGTTATTCAACTTTCAATTCCAGGGGTTTTTCTGCAAAATATCAGTCCCTGTGCGTTTAAAAAGAAAACGCTTCGGGACAAAGTGCGCCTTCCAGCGCCGAAAGCGTAAAAAGCAAAATACGCCTTCTGTTTAAACTGGGATAATAATAAAACGCTGACGGGTGGGGTCCACCCGTCAGGTTTGAACTTAAACGCGTTCGCGTGCGTTGACAGAGAGGTGCGGCGATCGCCGGCATATCCGAGGACGGCGATGGTGTGGTCGTGCTCGGGGTGGAGTACCGCGTCGGTGGGTGGAGGTAGCGGTCGCCGGAGAGCAATGGAACGCCGGCGAGGTCGACGGCGGCGGACAGTGGTTCGGGCAGAGTTGGGTTTCGTCGGAGAGAGCTCGGGAGGTGAAATTGAGGTGGGGAATCGACGAGTTGGTGCACAAGAGGTCTTCTGGCAAGTTTTTAGCGGCGGAGATGCAGTGGTGGCGATGAACTGGTCGGAGACAGTGGCGGTGGAGCGATGACCGGAGAGGAGGAAGAAGGCCTTCTCGGGGTCAGGTGAGCGGTGTGGAGGTCGATTGGAAAGTGGCGTAGGTGGTACGAGGAGAGAATTGAGCTCGGGGGCCCCTATTTATAGGAGATCGGGGGATGCCATTAGCTTGCGGCTGACGCCGGAGTAAATTCGGCCGGCGAGGTAGGTTTGGACGGCGGGCGCGGTCGGTGCGGAGTTTATGAGGCCGGTGGAGTACTCTAGAAGAGTCGGCGTGGACGGATTCGAGCTCCTCGGCCTCATCCACGGTGAGGCCTCCATGCGGGTGCGGCGGCGATGACGGGCTCCGGCAAGTGACAGCGGGGCCCTGGGCGGTGTGGTCGGCGTGCGAGGGTGCGTAGGGAGACGACGCATGGAGCAGGTGGTTGGAGAGAGCAGTAGGAGGAGTGAAGATGGCGGGCGCCGTTCTGATCCGCCCGGGCTGCCGCGGCCGAGGACGTGGGCGGGTGCACCGGCCAACTCCTGTGTCGTCGGTGGCGAGTGGCTGACCAGGGGGTCCGGGGCGGTTCATTTAAGGCGAGAGGAGGCGTGGATGAGAAGGAAATGGAGTGAAGTGATGAGCACGGCGTCGATCGCCTCTGTCACTGAACCCAGTTCAGTTAACTGAACTTCTGTCAGCAATGAACAGTACACACATGAGGCATATGGTGAAAGGACAGAGGGGTCTAGGCATTTTAGGATTTTTAGGTAATTTTTGTGGTGAAGTGTTGATGCAAATAAGAGGGCTTGGCAAAGTTTCAGAATTTTTGGAGCTATTAAAAATAGGTTTGTATCAGAAATATTGTTTCTGGTCCGAATTTAAATTGAATGGCATTTGAAATTTTTGAACTGTGGAACCCAATATTTTTGGTGAAATGGGTTTTGGGTAGTGTCTAGTTGTTGGGGAAATTTTGGTGGAGGCAGAAGAATCACAGAAGATATAGTTCCTTTGTAATACCAAGAAACTATGAATAATATAAATTCCAACTTTGGAATTTATAAAATATGAGAGAAATATTTTTGTGGAGTGGAGAGGTGTTGGATATAATCCTAGAATGAGATAATGACTTGAGGGATAAATTTGGATGACAGAATAAATTGTGGAAGAATTTATAAGTGCTTGGGAGGAATGATATGATCATGCCTTGGAATAATTTTAATCATTCCAAAAACTTTTCTAAAGAGAAATATTTTTTTGATCTTCCAAAAATAATTGCCCAATAATTAAATCATCCAAATCAGAACCATTTAATTTTTTTTTGGAAAACCCAATTGAAAATTGAATTGATTTTCAGAACAGAAGAAAGAGAAAAAGAAAATAGGGCCAAAATAATTCAAAGCATTTTATTTTAAAGAAAAGATTTTTAAAAATCCAGAGAGAAAATTTGGGGGTGTTACAACACCTTCCCCCCTTAAGAAAAATCTCGTCCCCGAGATTTCAGCTGTCCCTCAAACAGGTACGGATATTCAGCCCTCAGGTGATCCTCTCTTTCCCATGTTGGTTATTCCTCGGTGTGATTATTCCACTGAACTTTGAAAATTTTTATCACATTCTGCCGGGTCCTCGGTTCAGACTCCTCCAAAAAATTTATAGGTCATTCTCTCTATATGTGAGGTCTGGTTGGATATCCAGGTCTTATGTTGGATTTTTTTTTCTGGGTAACCGTCACTTCTCCGCAGCTGTGAAGCGTGAAATACATCGTGAACATCCGATAATTCTGCGGGTAGCTCCAGTTAGTAGGCAACCTTGTCTCTCCTTGCAATTATTCTGAATGGTCCAATAAATCTCGGTGCCAATTTTCCTTTGACCTTAAACCTCTGTAATCAATACATAACCTCAGGGTACCATCCTTTTTCTTAGCAAATAAAACCGACGATCCCCATGGTGATGAGCTGGGTCGAACATAACCTTTTTCCATTAATTCCGTAATTTGTTTCTTTAGCTCAGCCAATTCTGTTGGAGCCATACGATAAGGCTTCTTGTATATGGGTGTTGTTCCAGGTGCTAGCTCAATAACAATTTTAATTTCACGATCCGGTGGCATGCCTGGTAGCTCCTCTGGAAATGCATCAGGGTATTCGCACACCCCAGGAACCTTGCTCAACTCTGTCATATCCACTTGATTTAATTTTCCCTGTGAAGTAGAAATCTTCCTTGTGCCAAATTTTATTGTCTTCCCCTGACAATTAATGAGAGTCACTATGCGGTTGTAACAGTCTATGAAACCTTTATTTGTGGTCAACCAGTCCATTCCCAAAATAACGTCCAGATCGACTGCTCCCAGCACAATGAGATTGGCTAGAAACTTCATTCCTTTAATTTCAATGTTCACATCCTTCCAGTACCATTGAGTGCTTTGCTTCGATCCCGGGGACTAAATAACCATTGAACTTTGCAAAGGCGAAAAAGAAAACTGATTCTCTGAAGCAAATCTTTTGGAAATGCATGAATGGGAAGCTTCGGAATCAAACAAAATTGTAGCATTAATTGTGTTGACAGGGAACGTACCAAACACGATGTCTGGTGCGTTTTGCGCTTCCTCAAAGGTCACGTGATTCATCTGTCCCTTCCTTTGGTTGTTGTTGGGGTTGCTGTGTCGTGGGGCTGCATTAACACTGCGGCCATTGTTGTTGGGCTTTGGAACATTATTGTTCCCTTGTTTTGGGCATTGTTTGGCATAATGCCCTTCTTCTCCACAGGTGAAACAGGTAACGCCAGGATGGAACGTTGTGTCCTTGGTCCTGTTGTTGAAGGTGTTGTGACTCTGCTGCGTTCGTGGTGTTGGAATTGGTGGTCGTGGTGCCACAGGCCTCTGAAATTCATTTCGGGGCCTGTTGTTGCGCACTTGTACTGACTGGGTCATACGGCGTTTGCGAATTTCGTCCATGTTGCGGTGCTCATTCTCCAATATAATCGCCTTGTCTACCAGTGTCTTGAAATCTGGAAAGGTGTGGACCACCAGTTGGCACTTGAGAGATGGAACGAGTCCATCAAGAAATTTCTCCATCTTTTTGTTTTCTGTCATGTACTCGTCATTGGCGTACCGTGATAACTGAGTAAACTGGTCCAGGTACTGAGTCACCGTGGTGCCTCGCTGCCTGAGATCCTCAAATTCCCTTTTCTTCATTTTCATAATACTGTTGGGGATATGTGCTCCCCGGAAATATTCCTTGAACTGTTCCCATGTCATATCTGCTCCATGAGTGTGACCTATATTTTCCCACCAGGATGCTGCTGTACCAGAAAAATAGTGTGGGGGCATATAACACCTTTTCCTGGTCCGTACATTGAGCGATGTTCAATTTCCTTTCCATATCACGCAGCCAATCATCTGCCTCCAGAGGTTTGTCTGTGTGAGAAAAGACCGTTGGATTGGTCCTCTGTAGCTCAGATAATTTTGATCTGGGCTGATGCTGTCCTTGGTGATTCCCCATATTTATTAAGTGCTGCATCATTTCTTGGTGCTACTGCTGGCTTTGTTCATACAAACGGCATACTTGTGAAAATGCTGAATCATTACTCTGCTGACTTGTCTGTCCTTGTGTAAAATTATTTCCCATCGGTGCAAAGTTATCCTCTGGCGGACTGGGCATGGAATGTGTCCAGGGATGATGCATTTTCTTTCTGGGGTATTTGTGTAACACCGAGGAGGAAAGAAAATATATAAAGGAAGGAAATAAATTTTTAAAAGACTGAAAATAATTTCCCTCCCAAAAACCTAAGTGCATGGAAGTAACAGGTTATAAGACACAAGCAGATTTAATTATGCATGCCAGTTTTAATTGTAAGTGCATGAGATGCATGCTAAAAATGTTAGTAATGACCCTATTGCTAGCGTCCGTGCCTAGGGCTTCCTACAGTCAGCCTGGCTCTGATACCAAGGTTTGTCAGGCCCATTTCTGGAACAAATCACAGAAGAGCCTCAAGTCATACCAGCCCCAAGATCAACTGGTAGACTTCCTTGATATAGATAACCAGTACAATAATATTACACAGGGGTTGAGCCAGAGTGCTCAACAATTATTACAAGCTTGCCAATATACTACGGTGGTGGAATAATACAGTGGTGTGGTGGTAGAACAACACTGATACAATAAAATAAAGTCAAGCGTCAGTGTGAGGCTTGGCTATTTTATTGGTGTAGCGGAAATGCAGCGGATGATACATGTGGCAGACTCCAAGATCACAGGTTGACTGACTGGGACACCTCTAAGCGTCGGGCTCGCTAGCGCAATCTCCTTCCACAAGCTCGTCCTCCTCCAGGTCTGGCCAATGAAATAGCCAGGGACAAGCCAGTGAGTACGTTTGAATGTACTCGCAAACATTACGAACGTAAGATATACCAAATGCATATGATCATGATGGGTCAAATTATATGCAAATGCTGAACAAAATTAAAGCATGGCATGATGAATATTAATACGGTGCTGAATGCATATGCCCCTGATGGATTAATTGATATGCTCATGCTGACTGATATTTAAAACATGGCATGACAAATATTAGCATGTGCAGAAAAATTAAATTGTTAGTGATAAACCAGGAAAATTAAAAGAAATGCCAAACGGGTGTCTAAAAGAGTATCGAGCGAGACAGACCTCCCATTAACTCAAACGATGCCACGAGAGGTCTTGAAAAGAAATGCCAGTCGGGTGTCTAAAAGTGACACCACGGTAGGTCATCAAAAGAAATGCCAAACGGGTATCGACAAGAGAGTCAGGCGAGACAGGACCGCCCATGAACTCGAGGGACGCCACGAGAGGTCTTGAAAAGAAATGCCAATCGGGTGTCCACAAGAGAGTCAGGCGAGACAGGACCGCCCATGAACTCGAGGGACGCCACGAGAGGTCTTGAAAATAAAACTGGGTGACCGGGGTAGTCTAGCCAGCCCCTGAGACACTCAGGAAAATAAAAATAAGAGAAACGGTTAGTCCATAATGATATGCATAGTAACACTAATATTCACAACCATAATATCATGATAACAAAATATCCATGACAGCGTTAGTGATGATATAATAATATCCTGTAAAATAATTGATGCTCAAATTATTTATTTCCTCCGAAGACCGACACTGGACCGACACTTGACCCTTCCCAGCTAACGTCCTTGACCGCGGACACGGCTATTCGAATAGTTATAACTCTGCAGAGGGTGTACTCTTTACCCACGTGTATGAGATTTCTTTAGTCAGCACCACGGTACTGACTAATTCCCATTACGGTCTTTGGGTTGGAAACACGCCTGACCAGCACACACCAGATTATCCGTCCGGATGCCAGGAATCACCCAAAGCATCGTTCCAGAAAAACTCTAAGACGGGGAGACCACGTCCCGCATGGGATCACTATTCATACGCGCAGATTCCAAGGGGTGCCCCCCTCTCGGTCCCAGACCGGAAACACCCATGCCCCCTGACCTGATGACGGGATTTAGTCCATGGCCATGGAAACCCTCATCATGGCCCTCTAAGTGGTGTGTACCCGGACAGGGGTTAGCAACTTACTAAACCATACCTCCCTCGCGGGAAGACCCGTGGCAGCACGGTATTTAGCTAGGTGTGACGGAACAAGACTCGATCTAGGTCGACTCAGGAGGTGTTGTTATTATAACCAGTATATCTCACAAGCCACGGTGACACCGTCGTGTCACAACAGGACCGTGCTCACCAGCACATCCAAGGCAGGAGCTGTACTCCTTGTGCTCACAACCTTTTCTCATGTCAGATACTTGAGTGAAGTGCAAGTCATGCACAAGATATAATATGACCATGCATGCATGCACTTGCGATAACTACAGATACGGTGCAATTCCTATCGATGCAACCATGCAATGCAAAATGCAATCACCATATCGCAAGTTCAAAATGCTTGCCTTGTCCAAAGTAGTCAGAAGGAGAACACTCAAAATTCCCGGCAAAGTTTCCATCTTCTTTTTCTGAAAAATTCAAATTCCAATTCCAATTAAAAAAAATTCAATAGTACCAAAACTTGTCTCCAAATATTTTTAAATAAATACTAAAAAAACTAGGGAGAAAATAAGAATTTCAAAAAAAAATCAACTCAATCGGAGTTGTGGTTTAAAAGTTATTCAACTTTCAATTCTAGGGGTTTTTCTGCAAAATACCAGTCCCTGTGCGTTTAAAAAGAAAACGCTTCGGGACAAAGTGCGCCTTCCAGCGCAGAAAGCGTAAAAAGCAAAATACGCCTTCTGTTTAAACTGGGAAAATAATAAAACGCTGACGGGTGGGGTCCACCCGTCAGGTTTGAACTTAAACGCGTTCGCGCGCGTTGACAGAGAGGTGCGGCGATCGCCGGCGTATCCGAGGATGGCGATGGTGTGGTCGTGCTCGGGGTGGAGTACCGCGTCGGTGGGTGGAGGTAGCGGTCGCCGGAGAGCAACGGAACGCCGACGAGGTCGAAGGCGGCGGACGGTGGTTCGGGCAGAGTTGGGTTTCGTCGGAGAGAGCTCGGGAGGTGAAATTGAGGTGGGGAATCAATGAGTTGGTGCACAAGAGGTCTTCTGGCAAGTTTTTAGCGGCGGAGATGCAGTGATGGCGATGAACTGGTCGGGGACAGTGGCGGCGGAGCGATGACCGGAGAGGAGGAAGAAGGCCTTCTCGGGGTCAGGTGAGCGATGTGGAGGTCGATTGGGAAGTGGCGTAGGTGGTACGAGGAGAGAATTGAGCTCGGGGGCCCCTATTTATAGGAGATCGGGGGATGCCAGTAGCTTGCGGCTAACGCCGGAGTAAATTCGGACGGCGAGGTAGGTTTGGACGGCGGGCGCGGTCGGTGCGGAGTTTATGAGGTCGGTGGAGTACTCTGGAAGAGTCGGCGTGGACGGATTCGAGCTACTCGGCCTCATCCACAGTGAGGCCTCCGTGCGGGTGCGGCGGCGATGACGGGCTCCGGCGAGTGACAGCGGGGCCCTGGGCGGTGTGGTCGGCGTGCGAGGGTGCGTAGGGAGACGACGCATGGAGCAGGTGGTTGGAGAGAGCAGTAGGAGGAGTGAAGATGGCGGGCGCCATTCTGATCCGCCCGGGCTGCCGTGGCCGAGGACGTGGGCGGGTGCACCGGCCAACTCCTGTGTCGTCGGTGGCGAGTGGCTGACCAGGGGGTCCGGGGCGGTTCATTTAAGGCGAGAGGAGGCGTGGATGAGAAGGAAATGGAGTGAAGTGATGGGCACGGCGTCGATCGCCTCTGTCACTGAACCCAGTTCAGTTAACTGAACTTCTGTCAGCAATGAACAGTACACACATGAGGCATATGGTGAAAGGATAGAGGGGTCTAGGCATTTTAGGATTTTTAGGTAATTTTTGTGGTGAAGTGTTGATGCAAATAAGAGGGCTTGGCAAAGTTTCAGAATTTTTGGAGCTATTAAAAATAGGTTTGTATCAGAAATATTGTTTCTGGTCCGAATTTGAATTGAATGGCATTTGAAATTTTTGAACTGTGGAACCCAATATTTTTGGTGAAATGGGTTTTGGGTACTGTCTAGTTGTTGGGGAAATTTTGGTGGAGGCAGAAGAATCACAGAAGATATAGTTCCTTTGTAATACCAAGAAACTATGAATAATATAAATTCCAACTTTGGAATTTATAAAATATGAGAGAAATATTTTTGTGGAGTGGAGAGGTGTTGGATATAATCCTAGAATGAGATAATGACTTGAGGGATAAATTTGGATGACAGAATAAATTGTGGAAGAATTTATAAGTGCTTGGGAGGAGTGATATGATCATGCCTTGGAATAATTTTAATCATTCCAAAAACTTTTCTAAAGAGAAATATTTTTTTGATCTTCCAGAAATAATTGCCCAATAATTAAATCATCCAAATCAGAACCATTTAAATTTTTTTTTGGAAAACCCAATTGAAAATTGAATTGATTTTCAGAACATAAGAAAGAGAAAAAGAAAAATAGGGCCAAAATAATTCAAAGCATTTTATTTTAAAGAAAAGATTTTTAAAAATCCAGAGAGAAAATTTTGGGGTGTTACAGTTGCAAGATTAAATTGTATATGATAGATAGATAGATTGAAACAAAAATACAAAATAAAATAATAAAGATAAAATTGCAGCAAGGTTTTTAGGGTTTTAGTAATATGATTTTGATAGACCCGGGGGCCATAGTTTTCACTAGAGGCTTCTCTCATAGAAAATAGCATACGGTGGGTAGACAAATTACTGTTGGGCAATTGATAGAAAAGCAAATAATCATGACGATATCCAAGGCAATGATCATGTATATAGGCATCACGTCCAAGATTAGTAGACCGACTCCTACCTGCATCTACTACTATTACTCCACACATCGACCGCTATCCCGCTTGCATCTAGTGTATTAAGTCCATAAAGGGGGGCGCCCTGGTGGCTCGTGGCCCACCTCTTCATCTTCTGGCCCTCTCCCGAAGCTTCCAGTGTTTATCTTGCCCAATAAAAAATCTCCAAAAAGTTTGGTTGCATTTGGACTTCGTTTGGTATTGATTTTCTGTAAAGTAAAAACATGGCAGAAAACAACAACTGGCACTGGGCACAAAGTTAATAGGTTAGTCCCAAAAAATGATATATAATTGCTGTAAATGATTATAAAAACATCCAAGATTGATAATATAACAGCATGGAACAATAAAAAATTATAGATACGTTGGAGACGTATCAGCATCCCCAAGCTTAATTCCTGCTCGTCCTCGAGTAGGTAAATGATAAAAACAGAATTTTTGATGTGGAATGCTGCCCATCATATTCATCACATATTCTTTTCTTTTGTAGCATGGACATTGGACTAGAATGATTCAAAGCAATAGTCTATAATTTGACATGAAAATATCAATACTCAAGCAATGCTAACAAGCAACCATGTCTTTCAAAATATCAAAGCTAAAGAAAGTTATCCCTAGCCCATTAGGCTCAATCATTGATCCATTCATGAAACACACTCGAAATTAGCTACATGCAATGCACAAGTATGACAATAGTGTTCTCTAGTTGGTGCTTTTGTAAGAGAAGATGGAGACTCAAAAAATAAAAATTGCATAAAAGTAAATATTGCATAAAAGTAAATAGATAGGCCCTTCGTAGAGGGAAGCAGAGATTTGTCAAATGTGCCAGAGCTCAAAGCTTTAAATTAGAGAGAGATAAAAAAAATTTGGGAGGCATGCTTTTCCTGTCAACGAAAACGAATGAGAATTCCCAATATCTTCCATGCTAGATCAACTATAGGCGGTTCCCAAACAGAAAGTAAAATTTATTTCCTTTCCACCATTTCTTTCACAATCCATGGCTAGCCATATCCACGGGTGCCCTCCAAACCATCACTTTCCAAGGAATTTTGTTGTTATTAATTTTTTATTTCAATGCGGGACTGGGCATCCCTAATACCGCCACACTCTCGTGCAATGACAAGTGAATAAACACTCATCGTGAGAATAACCCACCTAGCATGGAAAATATTGGCCACCCCCTTCTGCTTCATGAGTGGTACGAGCACACAAAACAGAAAAATTATTTTGAAATTTAGAGTTGACACACGCAAATTTACTTGGAACGGCATGGAAATACCGCATATAGGTAGGTATGGTGGACTCATTTGGCACAACTTGGGTTTAAGGAGTTTGGATGCACAAGCAGTATTTCCGCTTAGTACAAATGAAGGCTAGCAAATAGATTGAGAAGCAACCAACCAAAAAACAAAAACGGTCATAAACATGCATTGAACATAACTAACACCGAATAATGCACCATAAGTAGGATATAATTTCGTTGCATAACTATTGACTTAACGTGCATGCATAGGGAGTCACAAACCTTAACACTAATATTCTTACTAAACCACAATTACTCACTAACATCATTCACATATTATCATTTCCATACCGCAAAACTATTGCAAGGAATCACACTTATCATAACCAATGATCTATATGAAAGTTTTTATTATATCCCCCTTGGATATTCATCACTTTGGGACCAAATTCATATCTTGTGCAAATTACTGTTACTTTTGTCAACTCTCAAAAAGATATAGGTGAAGCATGAGAGTGCAAATATTTCTACAAAATTTCAATCTTATCAATTCTCAAAATAATATAAGTGAAGCATGAGAATTCATTTCTACATAATTTTATCAACTCTCAAAATAATACAATTGAAGCATGAGAGCAACTTTCTTCAAAAGAGATTTCTCAACTCTCAAAATAATATAAGTGAAGCATGAGAGCATATTTCTACAAAAAAATTCATCAACTCTCAAAATAATTTAAGTGAAGCAAGAGAGTTTATTTCTACAAAATATAGCCACCACCGTGCTCAAAAAGATTTAAGTGAAGCACTAGAGCAACTGCCTAGCTCAAAAAATTTAAGTGAAGCACATAGAGTATTCTAACAAATAATGATGAACGTGTGGCTCTCTCAAATTGGTGTGTCCAGCAAAGATGATTGTGACAAACTAAACAGCAAGCAAAGCAAAGACTCATATAATACACGACGCTCCAAGCAAAACACATATCATGTGACGAATAAAAATATAGCTCCAAGTAAAATTACCCATGGTTGTTAGAAGAAAGAGGGGATGCCTTCTGGGGCATCCCGAAGCTTAGACGCTTGAGTCTTCCTAGAATATTACCTTGGGGTGCCTCGGGCATCCCCAAGCTTAGGCTTTTACTACTCCTTATTCCTTCATCCATCGTACTCTCACCCAAAACTTGAAAACTTCAATCACACAAAACTCAACAAAACCTTCGTGAGATCCGTTAGTATAACAAAATAAATCACTACTTTAAGTACTATTGCAAACCCATTCATATTTTATTTTTGCATTAAACCTACTGTATTCTAACTTCTCCATGGCTTATACCCCCCGATACAATCCATAGTTTCATCAAAACAAGCAAGCAACACATCAAAAAGAGAACAGTCTATAGCAATCTATTTAGAAGCCATACTTCTGTAACTCCAAAAATTCTGAAAAATTAGGACAACGTGGGCAATTCATATACCAATACTGTGTAAAAATTTCAGATTTTTTTCACGCTCCAGTACAAAAACAAAATTTATGTACCGGACGCAAAAGTTTCTGTTTTCCAAACAGCATCAATTATACTATCTTCCAAATCATCCCAAAGGTTCTACTTGGCACAAACACTAATTAAAAACACAATCATACCAGTAGCATGACAGTAAAAACACACCATAACAGAAACTTATAGCAAAAATTTATTTTATTCATTGGGTTGCCTCCCAAGAAGCTCTTTCTTTATAGCCATTAAGATAGGCTTTGAGATTTCAATGATGCTCACATGAAAGATAATAATTGAAACACAAAGAGAGCATCATGTAGCATGTGAAAAACATATTTAAGTCTAACATACTTCATATGCATAGGCATTTTATAAGCAAACAAATTATCAAGGCAAGCAATTTCTAGCATATGCAAAGGAGAAGAATATAACATTGATGATTTCAACATAACGAGAGGTAATTTAGTAACATGAAGATTTCTACAACCATATTTTCCTCTCTCATAATAATTACATGTAGGATCATAATCAAATTCAACAAGATAGCTATCATATAAAATTTTCTCTCCATGATCCACATGCATAAATTTTTTATTATCTTCCAAAATAGTGGGATTATCATCAACGAAAGTTATGACCTCTCCAAACCCACTTTTATCAAAAATTTCATAAGATTGATAATTCTCCAAAGTAGTAGGATCATTATTACCTAAAGTTGACGCTCTTCCAAACCCACTTTTAATAGTGTTTCAAATTTTATTATCAATAACATATTCATCATGAGGCTTAAATAAATTTTTAAGATCATAAAAAGCATTATCACCCCAATCATGATCATTGCAATAAGTAGTGGACATGACAAAATCATCATCCCCAAGCTTGGGGTTTTGCATATCACTAACACAATTGACATTAATAGAGTTTATAGCAACATCATTGCAATCATGCTTTTCATTCAAGGAGCTATCAAGTATGGGTGTTATAGCAATAATTTCATTTTTAACATAAGGAACTATAGCAAGTTCATCTCTATAAGCATCTTCAATATTGGCATCGTGGCTATAAGAATAACAAGCATCATGTTCATCAAGAGGGGATATTTCAATCGAATCATCGGAATCATGATTATCTATAGATTCATGTGTATCATTATTCTCTTCCAAAGCAGCAGACATCCTCTCAATAAATTCACTAACATAGGCATTAGATGCATAATTTTCATAGCAATACTTAAGTATGGCAAAAAAAATAGATTTGTGGAAAGTAATGTCATACTTTTCAATCAAAGAAGCAACTTCATAAGCACCCTTAAAAGCAACAAATTCTTCAATATGCTCGATATCATAGTAACTATAAACACCCTTTTCATAAGAAGATAAGATTTCATTATCATTGAACTCACATAGGTAGGGAAGGTGTTTTTTAGGGTTCTTAGAGCAACAAGTAAAATCATAAATTTCACATAGATTCCGAGCATAACATAGCACACAATTTATTTGACGCCATAGGAGTTTCCCTTTTTCAGACAAACGGTGACACACAAAATGAACATGCTCATCTAATGATTTTCCCTCAACTAAACTAGTTGGGGTTTCAGCACGAGCACGAATGGATAGAAGATGATTCACGTAGTAACCTTTATGTGGATCCATATCAATAGATTTTTAGCAAGCGAAGATGCAAGCAAATAGAAGGCACATGGCAACATAAGCAAAGATAGCAAACAAGCAAAAAGGCAAACGGAAAATATTTTTGTATTTTTGTAAAAACTTTTTAGAAGTGGGGGAGATGAAAACGAGAGGCAAATGACAAATAAAGTAAATGCAAGGAGGTGAGAGTTTATGCAAAGGTACTTGATAGATGTTGATGATGTCTCCCTGGCAACGACGCCAGAAATTCTTCCTGCTACTTATAGCTTGCGTTGGTATTTCCCCGAAGAGGAAGGGATGATGCAGCACAGTAGAGATAAGTATTTCCCTCAGTTATGAAACCAAGGTTATCGAACCAGTAGGAGAATCATGCAACACCTCGTTAGCAGTACCTGCACACAAACAACAAATCCTTGCACCCAACGCAAACAAGAGGTTGTCAATCTCTCGGCGGTAAGTTGCAAGATTAAATTGTATATGATAGATAGATAGATTGAAACAAAAATACAAAATAAAATAATAAAGATAAAATTGCAGCAAGGTTTTTAGGGTTTTAGTAATATGATTTTGATAGACCCGGGGGCCATAGTTTTCACTAGAGGCTTCTCTCATAGAAAATAGCATACTGTGGGTAGACAAATTACTGTTGGGGAATTGATAGAAAAGCAAATAATCATGACGATATCCAAGGCAATGATCATGTATATAGGCATCACGTCCAAGATTAGTAGACCGACTCCTGCCTGCATCTACTACTATTACTCCACACATCGACCGCTATCCCGCTTGCATCTAGTGTATTAAGTCCATAAAGGAACGGAGTAATGCGTTAAGAATGATGACATGATGTAGACAAAGTAAAACCCACGAGTGAATACACACATGAATAAACCCCATCTTTTTACCCTTAGTAGCAAAGATACATACGTGTCATGTCCCTTTCTGTCACTGGGATTGAGCACCGCAAGATCGAACCCACTACAAAGCACCTCTCCCCATGGCAAGATAAATCAACTTAGTTGGCCAAACCAAATCAATAGATCGGAGAAGAAATACGAGGCTATAACAATCATGCATAAAAGAGACCAGCAAAGACTCAAATATATTCATGGATAATCTGATCATAAACTCACAATTCATCGGATCCCAACAAACACACCGCAAAAAGGGATTACATCGGATAGAACTCCAAGAACATCGAGGAGAACATTGTATTGAAGATCAAAGAGAGAGAAGAAGCCATCTAGCTACTAACTATGGACCCGAAGGTCTGTGGTAAACTACTCACGCATCATCGGAGAGGCAGCAAGGTTGATGTAGAGCCCCTCCGTGATCGATTCCCCCTCCGGCAGATTACCGGAGAAGGACCCCAGATGGGATCTCTCTGGAACAGAAACTTGCGGCGGCGGAAAAAGTATATCGTGGACTCCCCTGAGGGTTTCTGTTTTTTCCTGAATTTATACTGCTGGAATTAGGTCAAACGGAGCTGGGGTGGGCCCATGAGGTTGTAACACCCCTATGTAATAAAGCACAGTGATCCTCTGTTAATCATGCCAAGTCATCATCATTTGCAATGCTTGATCACAGTGGTTTAATATCTGATTTCAAATTCTGCCACTGAATTCAAATTCAAATGCAATTGAAATTTGAAGTTGCACAAAAGTTGCTGGAAAAATGTTCATCATTTAGTAAATATTCCAAAACAATTTGTTGTTCAGGAAAACAACATCACCATGTTGCTAAAATGAGCAATAGCATTTAATCCAGTGCAACTCCAGCAATTATAATTGCAAATTCATTTATGAAAAATGCAATTGAATTCCCCTGGCCTCTAAACTTTTGTGGCACTGCCTAAAAATGCCTTGGGTTTAATGGGCCAATTCCCATATTTCTCCTAAGTCAATTGGGTGCCCTAATATTTCCCTAAACCTATCTGTTTTAACAAAAAGGAAAAACAGAAAAAGAAAAAGGGGGAAAACCTTACCTGGCGCTGGCCGAGCCGGCCCAGCCCACCAGGGCCTTCCCTACCTGCTCCCCCCTTCGTGTCGCCTGCGCCATGGCCAGGAGCTCGCCGCTCCGGCCACTGGCTGCCACGGCGACGGGGCAGGTGAGCCCGGATAAGGGCGCCCGAGCCCTCCCCCCTGGTCGCCTCGCCCTTACTCTCCCCTCTCCTTGCCCTCGCTCGTGCTCGCCTCTCTTCTCCCTCAGCCCGAGTGCGCAGCCGTCGCGTCTCCGTCGATCCACGGCCACCGGCGCCGTCCCGTCCTCTCGAGCTGTCCACGGGCTCCGCCGACGACCTCCTCTTCCTCCCCGACCGCTAGGTGGAGCTGGGGAGCCCCGCTGACGCCGTTCCACCCTCGACCGCATCTCCGGCCACCGCGGCAAACACCTGCGACCCCGACCTCCCCTGCTGCTACAAAACTGCCGCGGGCCTCCTTGAGCCGCTCGGTGAGCCACCACCGCTCTCCATTTCCCCTCCCCGAGCTCTTTTCTTAGTCGCGCGCGTCGCTGCCGCCATTTCCGAGCTTTGCTCCGCCGCGGAGCTCGCTGTCGCCGTTGCACTCGGCCATTGGACGAACCAAATGCGCGGGTGTGCTGCTGGGCATCCTAGGCAGCGCCTGGGCACTCCAGTTGGACGCGGACGAGCCCCGTTGCTCGGATCCGCGTAGCACCGATTCAGGCCGCCGCCCGTGCTCGCCATAGCCGCCGTTCCCGACCACCGTAGCTCGCGCCAGTAGGCTAGATCGACGTGGGGTGGAGTCGCCGATCGAACGCCGCAAGAACCGCGCAAAACGGAGCACCACCGACGAAACCCGAGCTCGCCGGAGCTCTCTGCCGCGTCCGGCGCTCGCCGGAGAGAATTCCGGCGCCGGCGCTGAGTTGGCTGCCCACGTGGTGCCTCTGGGTCACTGGCAGCTGGGTCCCGCAGGGCCCAATTGACCAGTTGACCTGGTCAACGCGGGCGCACTGTTCACCTATGCCACTGACGTGTGGGCCCCCCCTCTGTTAACTGACTAATTAAACGATTTTAATTAAAACCTAACTTAATTAGTTAATTAGTCACTGACATAGGACCCCACCTAGCTAATTACTCTGTTAGTTAGTTTAGTTAACCCACTGTCTATGACAGGTGGGTCCCGCAGGTCAGGTTTGACCTGGACCAGCCGGTTTGACTCGCTGACGTCGCAGTGACGTCATGCTGACGTAGTTTAATATTTCCTGTTATTTTCTAATTGATTTTAAATTTCAAAAAACTGTTTAAAACTTTGAAAAATCCTAGAAAATCAACCGTAGCTCGGATCAAAAAACTTTCTACATGAAAGTTGCTCAGAAAAATCCCACGAATCCGATCGTGCCTTCTGTTTTCTTATCGGGACCCTCTACGTAGGTGAACCCACAACTTTTTGCCTGTTTCCGGTAGATGAATAGTGCATGCATACCTGCTAATAATTCCAAATTAAATCCTAAAATAACTAAAATGGTTTAGAGATACATTTAGGCAACCCTGCACTGCATTTTAGCATGTCATGCTCTGAGTTGCATTTGTCTGCCTTTATTTATTGTTTCTTCCCCCCTCTTCTTCTCCGATAGCCCCCGAGACCGATGCAGCTCATGAGACCGACGACACCACTGACGATCGCTCCTTTGCCGCAGAGCTTCCAGGCAAGCAACCCCCCTTGACGCATGTCTATATCACCTATTCTTTCTCCCTCCTGCTTGCATTAGAATTTTCTACTGCTGCTGATTTTATCCAATTCTGATGCATAGCCTGTTTCTTGTAACTGCTATTGATACCTGCCTGATATCCAAAATGCTTAGCATAGGTTGGTGGTAAACCATCTGTGGCCCCTCTTCCTTGCTTTAGTTGCCCCGCTTTAGCACCTGTGCCCCGATCGATGTGATCGAACGGGCTGAGACCAGCACAACAACTCACACCCCCTAAGTTGCTCGACTCTGCAGAGCTACCATCGAGTGCCGAGGGTGATACCTCTTATCTCACTCCTGATGTTGCCTCTGTAGTACAGCTAGTCGGTTGTGGGATACCGAGGGTGATTCCTCTTTCACCACCTCCGATAAAGCTTCTGTCGTGCAACCCCGCAAGTGTGAATACCATCGAGGGTGATTCCTCCGGGTTCACCTTGACGGGTACATCGAGTGGGAATTCAATGAGGGTGATTCCCCGGATTCCTTCTTGATGTTTTGGACACACGGTTACTTGCACTTTACTACTGTTACTGGATAAAGACGGGTCGGCCCCGAGGGGTACCCGCGAGAGATATGTTATCGGGTTGACCATGAGGGTACCCGAGAGGTGAATACGTGGCACGGCCGGGCATTCTTAGCCCTTGCCGTAAGTCCACGAGACGGGGCGACGGGGTCACATGATCGTGAGTCTCTACTCATTTTCGCGCACTCCAAATGCACTAATGGGTTAGGGTATGTAATCCGAGTAGGCCTCTGGCCTTTTCGCGCTAACCAGCACGTGGGAATAATATGGGTACTCGGCATCGTATGTCTCAGCCGAAGCTCTTCAGACGTCAGCAGTTGAGCGGCGCGCGCCAGGTTGGTCTGGTAAAGCCTGCGCTTGTATAAAGGGGGCTAGGACTGCTCACCGGCCGCGTTCGCAATGCGCAGGAGTGCAAAGGGTGATGGGCCCAAGACCCCTGAGTGCTTAGGATGTAGACCGGCGTGCTGGCCTCTCTGGTGAGCCTAGGTAGGGCTACGATGTGTCGATCAGCCGAGGCCGGGCATGGACCAAGCAAAGTGTGCCCGGCCAGAGTTAATCGAGCGTGTTGGGTAAGATGGTGCACCCCTGCAGGGAAGTATATCTATTCGAATAGCCGTGTCCACGGTAACAGGACGCTCGGAGAATATCCCGATCTTCTACAACTAGAAATGGGTTGAATATATTGGCTCCGGGATTGCTTTCTCGCAGGGAGTCGAGGAAGGATCTCTGGGCGATGTTGATACTTGTTGCTACTACTATATTTATGTACTAATCTGCACTCTTCTTATGCTGCAAGACGCTGAAGATGCTAGTCTTCGATAGGCTAGGCTTTTCCCTTCTATTCTGGCAATTCTGCAGATCAGTCCACATATACAGCCTTCCATTGATAATATTGCATAAGTAGAATAGCTCTGATGTATGTCTTGCTGAGTACTTTGGATGAGTACTCACGGTTGCTTTGTCTCCCTTTTTCCTATATACCCGACTGCTGCAACAGACGATGGAGCCCAGAAGCCTGTTGAGCCAGCTGCCCCAGCCGACGACTACCACTACTACTACCCTCCTGGATACTACTACTACGAGGAGCCCTCCGACGACCAGGAGTAGTTAGGAGGCACCTAGGCAGTAGGCCTGTGCCTTTCGATCTGTGTTTCATTTTGCCCCGCCTTCTTAAAGGCCTATCTGTTAACTTTGTGTCTGTACTCAGATACCTGATGCTTCCGCTGATGCTTGTATGACATCGAGCTTATGTATTCGAGCCCTCGAGGCCCCTGGCTTGTAATATAAAGCTTGTATGACTTTTATTTGTGTTTAGAGTTGTGTTGTGATATCTTCAAGTGAGTCCTTAGGCTTGATCGTGTGCATTTGCGTGTATGATTAGTGCACGATTAAGTCGGGGGCGTCACAGAGGTACCAGGGCGCGCCACCCCCCCTCCCGGGGCGTGCCCTGGTGGCTCGTGGCCCACCTCTTCATCTTCTGGCCCTCTCCCGAAGCTTCCAGTGTTTATCTTGCCCAATAAAAAATCTCCAAAAAGTTTGGTTGCATTTGGACTTCGTTTGGTATTGATTTTCTGTAAAGTAAAAACATGGCAGAAAACAACAACTGGCACTGGGCACAAAGTTAATAGGTTAGTCCCAAAAAATGATATATAATTGCTGTAAATGATTATAAAAACATCCAAGATTGATAATATAACAGCATGGAACAATAAAAAATTATAGATACGTTGGAGACGTATCAGCATCCCCAAGCTTAATTCCTGCTCGTCCTCGAGTAGGTAAATGATAAAAACAGAATTTTTGATGTGGAATGCTGCCCATCATATTCATCACATATTCTTTTCTTTTGTAGCATGGACATTGGACTAGAATGATTCAAAGCAATAGTCTATAATTTGACATGAAAATATCAATACTCAAGCAATGCTAACAAGCAACCATGTCTTTCAAAATATCAAAGCTAAAGAAAGTTATCCCTAGCCCATTAGGCTCAATCATTGATCCATTCATGAAACACACTCGAAATTAGCTACATGCAATGCACAAGTATGACAATAGTGTTCTCTAGTTGGTGCTTTTGTAAGAGAAGATGGAGACCCAAAAAATAAAAATTGCATAAAAGTAAATATTGCATAAAAGTAAATAGATAGGCCCTTCGCAGAGGGAAGCAGAGATTTGTCAAATGTGCCAGAGCTCAAAGCTTTAAATTAGAGAGAGATAAAAATATTTTGGGAGGCATGCTTTTCCTGTCAACGAAAACGAATGAGAATTCCCAATATCTTCCATGCTAGATCAACTATAGGCGGTTCCCAAACAGAAAGTAAAATTTATTTCCTTTCCACCATTTCTTTCACAATCCATGGCTAGCCGTATCCACGGGTGCCCTCCAAACCATCACTTTCCAAGGAATTTTGTTGTTATTAATTTTTGATTTCAATGCGGGACTGGGCATCCCTAATACCGCCACACTCTCGTGCAATGACAAGTGAATAAACACTCATCGTGAGAATAACCCACCTAGCATGGAAAATATTGGCCACCCCCTTCTGCTTCATGAGTGGTACGAGCACACAAAACAGAAAAATTATTTTGAAATTTAGAGTTGGCACACGCAAATTTACTTGGAACGGCATGGAAATACCGCATATAGGTAGGTATGGTGGACTCATTTGGCACAACTTGGGTTTAAGGAGTTTGGATGCACAAGCAGTATTTCCGCTTAGTACAAATGAAGGCTAGCAAATAGATTGAGAAGCAACCAACCAAAAAACAAAAACGGTCATAAACATGCATTGAACATAACTAACACCGAATAATGCACCATAAGTAGGATATAATTTCGTTGCATAACTATTGACTTAACGTGCATGCATAGGGAGTCACAAACCTTAACACTAATATTCTTACTAAACCACAATTACTCACTAACATCATTCACATATTATCATTTCCATACCGCAAAACTATTGCAAGGAATCACACTTATCATAACCAATGATCTATATGAAAGTTTTTATTATATCCCCCTTGGATATTCATCACTTTGGGACCAAATTCATATCTTGTGCAAATTACTGTTACTTTTGTCAACTCTCAAAAAGATGTAGGTGAAGCATGAGAGTGCAAATATTTCTACAAAATTTCAATCTTATCAATTCTCAAAATAATATAAGTGAAGCATGAGAATTCATTTCTACATAATTTTATCAACTCTCAAAATAATACAATTGAAGCATGAGAGCAACTTTCTTCAAAAGAGATTTCTCAACTCTCAAAATAATATAAGTGAAGCATGAGAGCATATTTCTACAAAAAAATTCATCAACTCTCAAAATAATTTAAGTGAAGCAAGAGAGTTTATTTCTACAAAATATAGCCACCACCGTGCTCAAAAAGATTTAAGTGAAGCACTAGAGCAACTGCCTAGCTCAAAAAATTTAAGTGAAGCACATAGAGTATTCTAACAAATAATGATGAACGTGTGGCTCTCTCAAATTGGTGTGTCCAGCAAAGATGATTGTGACAAACTAAACAGCAAGCAAAGCAAAGACTCATATAATACACGACGCTCCAAGCAAAACACATATCATGTGACGAATAAAAATATAGCTCCAAGTAAAATTACCGATGGTTGTTAGAAGAAAGAGGGGATGCCTTCTGGGGCATCCCGAAGCTTAGACGCTTGAGTCTTCCTAGAATATTACCTTGGGGTGCCTTGGGCATCCCCAAGCATAGGCTTTTACTACTCCTTATTCCTTCATCTATCGTACTCTCACCCAAAACTTGAAAACTTCAATCACACAAAACTCAACAAAACCTTCGTGAGATCCGTTAGTATAACAAAATAAATCACTACTTTAAGTACTATTGCAAACCCATTCATATTTTATTTTTGCATTAAACCTACTGTATTCTAACTTCTCCATGGCTTATACCCCCCGATACAATCCATAGTTTCATCAAAACAAGCAAGCAACACATCAAAAAGAGAACAGTCTGTAGCAATCTATTTAGAAGCCATACTTCTGTAACTCCAAAAATTCTGAAAAATTAGGACAACGTGGGCAATTCATATACCAATACTGTGTAAAAATTTCAGATTTTTTTCACGCTCCAATACAAAAACAAAATTTATGTACCGGACGCAAAAGTTTCTGTTTTCCAAACAGCATCAATTATACTATTTTCCAAATCATCCCAAAGGTTCTACTTGGCACAAACACTAATTAAAAACACAATCATACCAGTAGCATGACAGTAAAAACACACCATAACAGAAACTTATAGCAAAAATTTATTTTATTCATTGGGTTGCCTCCCAAGAAGCTCTTTCTTTATAGCCATTAAGATAGGCTTTGAGATTTCAATGATGCTCACATGAAAGATAATAATTGAAACACAAAGAGAGCATCATGTAGCATGTGAAAAACATATTTAAGTCTAACATACTTCATATGCATAGGCATTTTATAAGCAAACAAATTATCAAGGCAAGCAATTTCTAGCATATGCAAAGGAGAAGAATATAACATTGATGATTTCAACATAACGAGAGGTAATTTAGTAACATGAAGATTTCTACAACCATATTTTCCTCTCTCATAATAATTACATGTAGGATCATAATCAAATTCAACAAGATAGCTATCATATAAAATTTTCTCTCCATGATCCACATGCATAAATTTTTTATTATCTTCCAAAATAGTGGGATTATCATCAACGAAAGTTATGACCTCTCCAAACCCACTTTTATCAAAAATTTCATAAGATTGATAATTCTCCAAAGTAGTAGGATCATTATTACCTAAAGTTGACGCTCTTCCAAACCCACTTTTAATAGTGTTGCAAATTTTATTATCAATAACATATTCATCATGAGGCTTAAATAAATTTTTAAGATCATAAAAAGCATTATCACCCCAATCATGATCATTGCAATAAGTAGTGGACATGACAAAATCATCATCCCCAAGCTTGGGGTTTTGCATATCACTAACACAATTGACATTAATAGAATTTATAGCAACATCATTGCAATCATGCTTTTCATTCAAGGAGCTATCAAGTATGGGTGTTATAGCAATAATTTCATTTTTAACATAAGGAACTATAGCAAGTTCATCTCTATAAGCATCTTCAATATTGGCATCGTGGCTATAAGAATAACAAGCATCATGTTCATCAAGAGGGGATATTTCAATCGAATCATCGGAATCATGATTATCTATAGATTCATGTGTATCATTATTCTCTTCCAAAGCAGCAGACATCCTCTCAATAAATTCACTAACATAGGCATTAGATGCATAATTTTCATAGCAATACTTAAGTATGGCAAAAAAAATAGATTTGTGGAAAGTAATATCATACTTTTCAATCAAAGAAGCAACTTCATAAGCACCCTTAAAAGCAACAAATTCTTCAATATGCTCGATATCATAGTAACTATAAACACCCTTTTCATAAGAAGATAAGATTTCATTATCATTGAACTCACATAGGTAGGGAAGGTGTTTTTTAGGGTTCTTAGAGCAACAAGTAAAATCATAAATTTCACATAGATTCCGAGCATAACATAGCACACAATTTATTTGACGCCATAGGAGTTTCCCTTTTTCAGACAAACGGTGACACACAAAATGAGCATGCTCATCTAATGATTTTCCCTCAACTAAACTAGTTGGGGTTTCAGCACGAGCACGAATGGATAGAAGATGATTCACGTAGTAACCTTTATGTGGATCCATATCAATAGATTTTTAGCAAGCGAAGATGCAAGCAAATAGAAGGCACATGGCAACATAAGCAAAGATAGCAAACAAGCAAAAAGGCAAACGGAAAATATTTTTGTATTTTTGTAAAAACTTTTTAGAAGTGGGGGAGATGAAAACGAGAGGCAAATGACAAATAAAGTAAATGCAAGGAGGTGAGAGTTTATGCAAAGGTACTTGATAGATGTTGATGATGTCTCCCTGGCAACGACGCCAGAAATTCTTCCTACTACTTATAGCTTGCGTTGGTATTTCCCCGAAGAGGAAGGGATGATGCAGCACAGTAGAGATAAGTATTTCCCTCAGTTATGAAACCAAGGTTATCGAACCAGTAGGAGAATCATGCAACACCTCGTTAGCAGTACCTGCACACAAACAACAAATCCTTGCACCCAACGCAAACAAGAGGTTGTCAATCTCTCGGCGGTAAGTTGCAAGATTAAATTGTATATGATAGATAGATAGATTGAAACAAAAATACAAAATAAAATAATAAAGATAAAATTGCAGCAAGGTTTTTAGGGTTTTAGTAATATGAGTTTGATAGACCCGGGGGCCATAGTTTTCACTAGAGGCTTCTCTCATAGAAAATAGCATACTGTGGGTAGACAAATTACTGTTGGGGAATTGATAGAAAAGCAAATAATCATGACGATATCCAAGGCAATGATCATGTATATAGGCATCACGTCCAAGATTAGTAGACCGACTCCTGCCTGCATCTACTACTATTACTCCACACATCGACCGCTATCCTGCTTGCATCTAGTGTATTAAGTCCATAAAGGAACGGAGTAATGCGTTAAGAATGATGACATGATGTAGACAAAGTAAAACCCACGAGTGAATACACACATGAATAAACCCCATCTTTTTACCCTTAGTAGCAAAGATACATACGTGTCATGTCCCTTTCTGTCACTGGGATTGAGCACCGCAAGATCGAACCCACTACAAAGCACCTCTCCCCATGGCAAGATAAATCAACTTAGTTGGCCAAACCAAATCAATAGATCGGAGAAGAAATACGAGGCTATAACAATCATGCATAAAAGAGACCAGCAAAGACTCAAATATATTCATGGATAATTTGATCATAAACTCACAATTCATCGGATCCCAACAAACACACCGCAAAAAGGGATTACATCGGATAGAACTCCAAGAACATCGAGGAGAACATTGTATTGAAGATCAAAGAGAGAGAAGAAGCCATCTAGCTACTAACTATGGACCCGAAGGTCTGTGGTAAACTACTCACGCATCATCGGAGAGGCAGCAAGGTTGATGTAGAGCCCCTCCGTGATCGATTCCCCCTCCGGCAGATTACCGGAGAAGGACCCCAGATGGGATCTCTCTGGAACAGAAACTTGCGGCGGCGGAAAAAGTATATCGTGGACTCCCCTGAGGGTTTCTGTTTTTTCCTGAATTTATACTGCTGGAATTAGGTCAAACGGAGCTGGGGTGGGCCCATGAGGTTGTAACACCCCTATGTAATAAAGCACATTGATCCTCTGTTAATCATGCCAAGTCATCATCATTTGCAATGCTTGATCACAGTGGTTTAATATCTGATTTCAAATTCTGCCACTGAATTCAAATTCAAATGCAATTGAAATTTGAAGTTGCACAAAAGTTGCTGGAAAAATGTTCATCATTTAGTAAATATTCCAAAACAATTTGTTGTTCAGGAAAACAACATCACCATGTTGCTAAAATGAGCAATAGCATTTAATCCAGTGCAACTCCAGCAATTATAATTGCAAATTCATTTATGAAAAATGCAATTGAATTCCCCTGGCCTCTAAACTTTTGTGGCACTGCCTAAAAATGCCTTGGGTTTAATGGGCAAATTCCCATATTTCTCCTAAGTCAATTGGGTGCCCTAATATTTCCCTAAACCTATCTGTTTTAACAAAAAGGAAAAACAGAAAAAGAAAAAGGGGGAAAACCTTACCTGGCGCTGGCCGAGCCGGCCCAGCCCACCAGGGCCTTCCCTACCTGCTCCCCCCTTCGTGTCGCCTGCGCCATGGCCAGGAGCTCGCCGCTCCGGCCACTGGCTGCCACGGCGACGGGGCAGGTGAGCCCGGATAAGGGCGCCCGAGCCCTCCCCCCTGGTCGCCTCGCCCTTACTCTCCCCTCTCCTTGCCCTCGCTCGTGCTCGCCTCTCTTCTCCCTCAGCCCGAGTGCGCAGCCGTCGCGTCTCCGTCGATCCACGGCCACCGGCGCCGTCCCGTCCTCTCGAGCTGTCCACGGGCTCCGCCGACGACCTCCTCTTCCTCCCCGACCGCTAGGTGGAGCTGGGGAGCCCCGCTGACGCCGTTCCACCCTCGACCGCATCTCCGGCCACCGCGGCGAACACCTGCGACCCCGACCTCCCCTGCTGCTACAAAACTGCCGCGGGCCTCCTTGAGCCGCTCGGTGAGCCACCACCGCTCTCCATTTCCCCTCCCCGAGCTCTTTTCTTAGTCGCGCGCGTCGCCGCCGCCATTTCCGAGCTTTGCTCCGCCGCGGAGCTCGCTGTCGCCGTTGCACTCGGCCATTGGACGAACCAAATGCGCGGGTGTGCTGCTGGGCATCCTAGGCAGCGCGTGGGCACTACAGTTGGACGCGGACGAGCCCCGTTGCTCGGATCCGCGTAGCACCGATTCAGGCCGCCACCCGTGCTCGCCGTAGCCGCCGTTCCCGACCACCGTAGCTCGCGCCAGTAGGCTAGATCGACGTGGGGTGGAGTCGCCGATCGAACGCCGCAAGAACCGCGCAAAACGGAGCACCACCGACGAAACCCGAGCTCGCCGGAGCTCTCTGCCGCGTCCGGCGCTCGCCGGAGAGAATTCCGGCGCCGGCGCTGAGTTGGCTGCCCACGTGGCACCTCTGGGTCACTGGCAGCTGGGTCCCGCAGGGCCCAGTTGACCAGTTGACCTGGTCAACGCGGGCGCACTGTTCACCTATGCCACTGATGTGTGGGACCCCCCTCTGTTAACTGACTAATTAAACGATTTTAATTACAACCTAACTTAATTAGTTAATTAGTCACTGACATAGGGCCCCACCTAGCTAATTACTCTGTTAGTTAGTTTAGTTAACCCACTGTCTATGACAGGTGGGTCCCGCAGGTCAGGTTTGACCTGGACCAGCCGGTTTGACTCGCTGACATCGCAGTGACGTCATGCTGACGTAGTTTAATATTTCCTGTTATTTTCTAATTGATTTTAAATTTCAAAAAACTGTTTAAAACTTTGAAAAATCCTAGAAAATCAACCGTAGCTCGGATCGAAAAACTTTCTACATGAAAGTTGCTCAGAAAAATCCCACGAATCCGATCGTGCCTTCTGTTTTCTTATCGGGACCCTCTACGTAGGTGAACCCACAACTTTTTGCCTGTTTCCGGTAGATGAATAGTGCATGCATACCTGCTAATAATTCCAAATTAAATCCTAAAATAACTAAAATGGTTTAGAGATACATTTAGGCAACCCTGCACTGCATTTTAGCATGTCATGCTCTGAGTTGCATTTGTCTGCCTTTATTTATTGTTTCTTCCCCCCTCTTCTTCTCCGATAGCCCCCGAGACCGATGCAGCTCATGAGACCGACGACACCACTGACGATCCCTCCTTTGCCGCAGAGCTTCCAGGCAAGCAACCCCCCTTGACGCATGTCTATATCACCTATTCTTTCTCCCTCCTGCTTGCATTAGAATTTTCTACTGCTGCTGATTTTATCCTATTCTGATGCATAGCCTGTTTCTTGTAACTGCTATTGATACCTGCCTGATATCCAAAATGCTTAGCATAGGTTGGTGGTAAACCATCTGTGGCCCCTCTTCCTTGCTTTAGTTGCCCCGCTTTAGCACCTGTGCCCCGATCGATGTGATCGAACGGGCTGAGACCAGCACAACAACTCACACCCCCTAAGTTGCTCGACTCTGCAGAGCTACCATCGAGTGCCGAGGGTGATACCTCTTATCTCACTCCTGATGTTGCCTCTGTAGTACAGCTAGTCGGTTGTGGGATACCGAGGGTGATTCCTCTTTCACCACCTCCGATAAAGCTTCTGTCGTGCAACCCCGCAAGTGTGAATACCATCGAGGGTGATTCCTCCGGGTTCACCTTGACGGGTACATCGAGTGGGAATTCAATGAGGGTGATTCCCCGGATTCCTTCTTGATGTTTTGGACTTTACTTGCACTTTACTACTGTTACTGGATAAAGACGGGTCGGCCCCGAGGGGGTACCCGCGAGAGATATGTTATCGGGTTGACCATGAGGGTACCCGAGAGGTGAATACGTGGCACGGCCGGGCATTCTTAGCCCTTGCCGTAAGTCCACGAGACGGGGCGACGGGGTCACATGATCGTGAGTCTCTACTCATTTTCGCGCACTCCAAATGCACTAATGGGTTAGGGTATGTAATCTGAGTAGGCCTCTGGCCTTTTCGCGCTAACCAGCACGTGGGAATAATATGGGTACTCGGCATCGTATGTCTCAGCCGAAGCTCTTCAGACGTCAGCAGTTGAGCGGCGCGCGCCAGGTTGGTCTGGTAAAGCCTGCGCTTGTATAAAGGGGGCTAGGACTGCTCACCGGCCGCGTTCGCAATGCGCAGGAGTGCAAAGGGTGATGGGCCCAAGACCCCTGAGTGCTTAGGATGTAGACCGGTGTGCTGACCTCTCTGATGAGCCTAGGTAGGGCTACGATGTGTCGATCAGCCGAGGCCGGGCATGGACCAAGCAAAGTGTGCCCGGCCAGAGTTAATCGAGCGTGTTGGGTAAGATGGTGCACCCCTGCAGGGAAGTATATCTATTCGAATAGCCGTGTCCACGGTAACAGGACGCTCGGAGAATATCCCGATCTTCTACAACTAGAAATGGGTTGAATATATTGGCTCCGGGATTGCTTTCTCGCAGGGAGTCGAGGAAGGATCTCTGGGCGATGTTGATACTTGTTGCTACTACTATATTTATGTACTAATCTGCACTCTTCTTATGCTGCAAGACGCTGAAGATGCTAGTCTTCGATAGGCTAGGCTTTTCCCTTCTATTCTGGCAATTCTGCAGATCAGTCCAGATATACAGCCTTCCATTGATAATGTTGCATAAGTAGAATAGCTCTGATGTATGTCTTGCTGAGTACTTTGGATGAGTACTCACGGTTGCTTTGTCTCCCTTTTTCCTATATACCCGACTGCTGCAACAGACGATGGAGCCCAGAAGCCTGTTGAGCCAGCTGCCCCAGCCGACGACTACCACTACTACTACCCTCCTGGATACTACTACTACGAGGAGCCCTCCGACGACCAGGAGTAGTTAGGAGGCACCTAGGCAGGAGGCCTGTGCCTTTCGATCTGTGTTTTATTTTGCCCCGCCTTCTTAAAGGCCTATCTGTTAACTTTGTGTCTGTACTCAGATACCTGATGCTTCCGCTGATGCTTGTATGACATCGAGCTTATGTATTCGAACCCTCGAGGCCCCTGGCTTGTAATATAAAGCTTGTATGACTTTTATTTGTGTTTAGAGTTGTGTTGTGATATCTTCAAGTGAGTCCTTAGGCTTGATCGTGTGCATTTGCGTGTATGATTAGTGCACGATTAAGTCGGGGGCGTCACAGAGGTACCAGGGCGCGCCACCCCCCCGGGGCGCGCCCTGGTGGCTCGTGGCCCACCTCTTCATCTTCTGGCCCTCTCCCGAAGCTTCCAGTGTTTATCTTGCCCAATAAAAAATCTCCAAAAAGTTTGGTTGCATTAGGACTTCGTTTGGTATTGATTTTCTGTAAAGTAAAAACATGGCAGAAAACAACAACTGGCACTGGGCACAAAGTTAATAGGTTAGTCCCAAAAAATGATATATAATTGTTGTAAATGATTATAAAAACATCCAAGATTGATAATATAACAGCATGGAACAATAAAAAATTATAGATACGTTGGAGACGTATCAGCATCCCCAAGCTTAATTCCTGCTCGTCCTCGAGTAGGTAAATGATAAAAACAGAATTTTTGATGTGGAATGCTGCCCATCATATTCATCACATATTCTTTTCTTTTGTAGCATGGACATTGGACTAGAATGATTCAAAGCAATAGTCTATAATTTGACATGAAAATATCAATACTCAAGCAATGCTAACAAGCAACCATGTCTTTCAAAATATCAAAGCTAAAGAAAGTTATCCCTAGCCCATTAGGCTCAATCATTGATCCATTCATGAAACACACTCGAAATTAGCTACATGCAATGCACAAGTATGACAATAGTGTTCTCTAGTTGGTGCTTTTGTAAGAGAAGATGGAGACTCAAAAAATAAAAATTGCATAAAAGTAAATATTGCATAAAAGTAAATAGATAGGCCCTTCGCAGAGGGAAGCAGAGATTTGTCAAATGTGCCAGAGCTCAAAGCTTTAAATTAGAGAGAGATAAAAATATTTTGGGAGGCATGCTTTTCCTGTCAACGAAAACGAATGAGAATTCCCAATATCTTCCATGCTAGATCAACTATAGGCGGTTCCCAAACAGAAAGTAAAATTTATTTCCTTTCCACCATTTCTTTCACAATCCATGGCTAGCCATAACCACGGGTGCCCTCCAAACCATCACTTTCCAAGGAATTTTGTTGTTATTAATTTTTGATTTCAATGCGGGACTGGGCATCCCTAATACCGCCACACTCTCGTGCAATGACAAGTGAATAAACACTCATCATGAGAATAACCCACCTAGCATGGAAAATATTGGCCACCCCCTTCTGCTTCATGAGTGGTACGAGCACACAAAACAGAAAAATTATTTTGAAATTTAGAGTTGGCACACGCAAATTTACTTGGAACGGCATGGAAATACCGCATATAGGTAGGTATGGTGGACTCATTTGGCACAACTTGGGTTTAAGGAGTTTGGATGCACAAGCAGTATTTCCGCTTAGTACAAATGAAGGCTAGCAAATAGATTGAGAAGCAACCAACCAAAAAACAAAAACGGTCATAAACATGCATTGAACATAACTAACACCGAATAATGCACCATAAGTAGGATATAATTTCGTTGCATAACTATTGACTTAACGTGCATGCATAGGGAGTCACAAACCTTAACACTAATATTCTTACTAAACCACAATTACTCACTAACATCATTCACATATTATCATTTCCATACCGCAAAACTATTGCAAGGAATCACACTTATCATAACCAATGATCTATATGAAAGTTTTTATTATATCCCCCTTGGATATTCATCACTTTGGGACCAAATTCATATCTTGTGCAAATTACTGTTACTTTTGTCAACTCTCAAAAAGATATAGGTGAAGCATGAGAGTGCAAATATTTCTACAAAATTTCAATCTTATCAATTCTCAAAATAATATAAGTGAAGCATGAGAATTCATTTCTACATAATTTTATCAACTCTCAAAATAATACAATTGAAGCATGAGAGCAACTTTCTTCAAAAGAGATTTCTCAACTCTCAAAATAATATAAGTGAAGCATGAGAGCATATTTCTACAAAAAAATTCATCAACTCTCAAAATAATTTAAGTGAAGCAAGAGAGTTTATTTCTACAAAATATAGCCACCACCGTGCTCAAAAAGATTTAAGTGAAGCACTAGAGCAACTGCCTAGCTCAAAAAATTTAAGTGAAGCACATAGAGTATTCTAACAAATAATGATGAACGTGTGGCTCTCTCAAATTGGTGTGTCCAGCAAAGATGATTGTGACAAACTAAACAGCAAGCAAAGCAAAGACTCATATAATACACGACGCTCCAAGCAAAACACATATCATGTGACGAATAAAAATATAGCTCCAAGTAAAATTACCGATGGTTGTTAGAAGAAAGAGGGGATGCCTTCTGGGGCATCCCGAAGCTTAGACGCTTGAGTCTTCCTAGAATATTACCTTGGGGTGCCTCGGGCATCCCCAAGCTTAGGCTTTTACTACTCCTTATTCCTTCATCCATCGTACTCTCACCCAAAACTTGAAAACTTCAATCACACAAAACTCAACAAAACCTTCGTGAGATCCGTTAGTATAACAAAATAAATCACTACTTTAAGTACTATTGCAAACCCATTCATATTTTATTTTTGCATTAAACCTACTGTATTCTAACTTCTCCATGGCTTATACCCCCCGATACAATCCATAGTTTCATCAAAACAAGCAAGCAACACATCAAAAAGAGAACAGTCTGTAGCAATCTATTTAGAAGCCATACTTCTGTAACTCCAAAAATTCTGAAAAATTAGGACAACGTGGGCAATTCATATACCAATACTGTGTAAAAATTTCAGATTTTTTTCACGCTCCAGTACAAAAACAAAATTTATGTACCGGACGCAAAAGTTTCTGTTTTCCAAACAGCATCAATTATACTATCTTCCAAATCATCCCAAAGGTTCTACTTGGCACAAACACTAATTAAAAACACAATCATACCAGTAGCATGACAGTAAAAACACACCATAACAGAAACTTATAGCAAAAATTTATTTTATTCATTGGGTTGCCTCCCAAGAAGCTCTTTCTTTATAGCCATTAAGATAGGCTTTGAGATTTCAATGATGCTCACATGAAAGATAATAATTGAAACACAAAGAGAGCATCATGTAGCATGTGAAAAACATATTTAAGTCTAACATACTTCATATGCATAGGCATTTTATAAGCAAACAAATTATCAAGGCAAGCAATTTCTAGCATATGCAAAGGAGAAGAATATAACATTGATGATTTCAACATAACGAGAGGTAATTTAGTAACATGAAGATTTCTACAACCATATTTTCCTCTCTCATAATAATTACATGTAGGATCATAATCAAATTCAACAAGATAGCTATCATATAAAATTTCTCTCCATGATCCACATGCATAAATTTTTTATTATCTTCCAAAATAGTGGGATTATCATCAACGAAAGTTATGACCTCTCCAAACCCACTTTTATCAAAAATTTCATAAGATTGATAATTCTCCAAAGTAGTAGGATCATTATTACCTAAAGTTGACGCTCTTCCAAACCCACTTTTAATAGTGTTGCAAATTTTATTATCAATAACATATTCATCATGAGGCTTAAATAAATTTTTAAGATCATAAAAAGCATTATCACCCCAATCATGATCATTGCAATAAGTAGTGGACATGACAAAATCATCATCCCCAAGCTTGGGGTTTTGCATATCACTAACACAATTGACATTAATAGAATTTATAGCAACATCATTGCAATCATGCTTTTCATTCAAGGAGCTATCAAGTATGGGTGTTATAGCAATAATTTCATTTTTAACATAAGGAACTATAGCAAGTTCATCTCTATAAGCATCTTCAATATTGGCATCGTGGCTATAAGAATAACAAGCATCATGTTCATCAAGAGGGGATATTTCAATCGAATCATCGGAATCATGATTATCTATAGATTCATGTGTATCATTATTCTCTTCCAAAGCAGCAGACATCCTCTCAATAAATTCACTAACATAGGCATTAGATGCATAATTTTCATAGCAATACTTAAGTATGGCAAAAAAAATAGATTTGTGGAAAGTAATATCATACTTTTCAATCAAAGAAGCAACTTCATAAGCACCCTTAAAAGCAACAAATTCTTCAATATGCTCGATATCATAGTAACTATAAACACCCTTTTCATAAGAAGATAAGATTTCATTATCATTGAACTCACATAGGTAGGGAAGGTGTTTTTTAGGGTTCTTAGAGCAACAAGTAAAATCATAAATTTCACATAGATTCCGAGCATAACATAGCACACAATTTATTTGACGCCATAGGAGTTTCCCTTTTTCAGACAAACGGTGACACACAAAATGAGCATGCTCATCTAATGATTTTCCCTCAACTAAACTAGTTGGGGTTTCAGCACGAGCACGAATGGATAGAAGATGATTCACGTAGTAACCTTTATGTGGATCCATATCAATAGATTTTTAGCAAGCGAAGATGCAAGCAAATAGAAGGCACATGGCAACATAAGCAAAGATAGCAAACAAGCAAAAAGGCAAACGGAAAATATTTTTGTATTTTTGTAAAAACTTTTTAGAAGTGGGGGAGATGAAAACGAGAGGCAAATGACAAATAAAGTAAATGCAAGGAGGTGAGAGTTTATGCAAAGGTACTTGATAGATGTTGATGATGTCTCCCTGGCAACGACGCCAGAAATTCTTCCTGCTACTTATAGCTTGCGTTGGTATTTCCCCGAAGAGGAAGGGATGATGCAGCACAGTAGAGATAAGTATTTCCCTCAGTTATGAAACCAAGGTTATCGAACCAGTAGGAGAATCATGCAACACCTCGTTAGCAGTACCTGCACACAAACAACAAATCCTTGCACCCAACGCAAACAAGAGGTTGTCAATCTCTCGGCGGTAAGTTGCAAGATTAAATTGTATATGATAGATAGATAGATTGAAACAAAAATACAAAATAAAATAATAAAGATAAAATTGCAGCAAGGTTTTTAGGGTTTTAGTAATATGATTTTGATAGACCCGGGGGCCATAGTTTTCACTAGAGGCTTCTCTCATAGAAAATAGCATACTGTGGGTAGACAATTTACTGTTGGGGAATTGATAGAAAAGCAAATAATCATGACGATATCCAAGGCAATGATCATGTATATAGGCATCACGTCCAAGATTAGTAGACCGACTCCTGCCTGCATCTACTACTATTACTCCACACATCGACCGCTATCCCGCTTGCATCTAGTGTATTAAGTCCATAAAGGAACGGAGTAATGCGTTAAGAATGATGACATGATGTAGACAAAGTAAAACCCACGAGTGAATACACACATGAATAAACCCCATCTTTTTACCCTTAGTAGCAAAGATACATGAGTGTCATGTCCCTTTCTGTCACTGGGATTGAGCACCGCAAGATCGAACCCACTACAAAGCACCTCTCCCCATGGCAAGATAAATCAACTTAGTTGGCCAAACCAAATCAATAGATCGGAGAAGAAATACGAGGCTATAACAATCATGCATAAAAGAGACCAGCAAAGACTCAAATATATTCATGGATAATCTGATCATAAACTCACAATTCATCGGATCCCAACAAACACACCGCAAAAAGGGATTACATCGGATAGAACTCCAAGAACATCGAGGAGAACATTGTATTGAAGATCAAAGAGAGAGAAGAAGCCATCTAGCTACTAACTATGGACCCGAAGGTCTGTGGTAAACTACTCACGCATCATCGGAGAGGCAGCAAGGTTGATGTAGAGCCCCTCCGTGATCGATTCCCCCTCCGGCAGATTACCGGAGAAGGACCCCAGATGGGATCTCTCTGGAACAGAAACTTGCGGCGGCGGAAAAAGTATATCGTGGACTCCCCTGAGGGTTTCTGATTTTTCCTGAATTTATAGTGTTGGAATTAGGTCAAACGGAGCTGGGGTGGGACCACGAGGTACCAGGGCGCGCCCTGGTGCCTCGTGGCCCACCTCTTCATCTTCTGGCCCTCTCTCGAAGCTTCCAGTGTTTATCTTGCCCAATAAAAAATCTCCAAAATTTTTGGTTGCATTTGGACTTCGTTTGGTATTGATTTTCTGTAAAGCAAAAACAGGGCAGAAAACAACAATTGGCACTGGGCACTAAGTTAATAGGTTAGTCCCAAAAAATGATATATAATTGATGTAAATGATTATAAAAACATCCAAGATTGATAATATAACAGCATGGAACAATAAAAAATTATAGATACATTGGAGACGTATCAAATAGCATACGGTGGGTAAACAAATTACTGTTGGGCAATTGATAGAAAAGCAAATAATCATGACGATATCCAAGGCAATGATCATGTATATAGGCATCATGTCCGAGACAAGTAGACCGAAACGATTCTGCATCTACTACTATTACTCCCCACATCGACCGCTATCCAGCATGCATCTAGAGTATTAAGTTCATAAAGAACGGAGTAACGCCTTAAGCAAGATGATATGATGTAGACAAATTAAACTCACGCATGAATAAACCCCATCTTTTAATCCTTAATAGAAATGATACAATACGTGTCATGTCCCCTACTGTCACTGGGATTGAGCACCGCAAGATCGAACCCATTACAAAGCAACTCTCCCATTGCAAGATAAATCAATCTAGTCAGCCAAACCAAATCAATAGATTGGAGAGAAATATGAAGCTATAACAATCATGCATAAAAGAGTTTAGAGAAAACTCAAATAATATTCATGGATAATCTGATCATAAACTCACAATTCGTTGGATCCGAACAAATACACCGCAAAAATTGATTACATCGGATAGAACTCCAAGAACATCGAGGAGATCATTGTATTGAAGATCAAATAGAGAGAAGAAGCCATCTAGCTACTAACTATGGACCCGTAGGTCTGTGGTAAACTACTCACGCATCATCGGAAGGGCAGCAAGGTTGATGTAGAGCCCCTCCGTGATCGAATCCCCCTCCAGCAGAGTGCTGGAAAAAGCCTCCAGATGGGATCTCTCGAGAACAGGAACTTGCGGCGGCGGAAAAAGTATTTCCTGGATTCCCCTGTTGGTTTCCCGATTTTAGAGAATTTATAGAGGCGGAGTTAGGTCAAACGGAGCCGTATGGGCCCCACGAGCCACCAGGGCGCGCCCTGGTGCCTTGTGGGCCACTGCTCCATCTTCTCGTCCCCTCCCGAAGCTTCCAGCGTCTCTTATGTCCAGAAAAAAATCTCCAAAATGTTTCGTGGCATTTGTACTTCGTTTGACACTGATATTCTGAAAAACCAAAAACAGGCAAAAAAACAGCAACTGGCACTGGGCACTAAGTTAATAGGTTAGTCCCAAAAAATGATATATAATTGCTTGTAAGTGTATATAAAACATCCAAGATTGATACTATAATAGCATGGAACAATCAAAAATTATAGATACGTTGGAGACGTATCAAGCATCCCCAAGCTTAATTCCTGCTCGTCCTCGAGTAGGTAAATGATGAAAACAGAATTTTTGATGTGGAATGCTACCTATCATATTCATCATATACTCTTTTGTTTTGTAGCATGGACATTTGGACTTGAATGATTCAAAGCAATAGTCTATAGTTAGACATGAAGACATAAATACTCAAGCATACTAACAAGCAACCATGTCTTCCAAAATATGAATGCTAAAGAAAGTTATCCCTAGCCCATTATGCTCAATCATTGATCCATTCATGTAACACACTCAATATTAGCTACACCCAATGCACAAGTATGACAATAGTGCTCTCTGGTTGGTGCTTTGTAAGAGAAGATGGAGACTCAAAATAAAAATAAAAAGTGCATAAAAGTAAATAGATAGGCCCTTCGCAGAGGGAAGCAGAGATTTGCAGAGGTGCTAGAGCTCAACGCTTAAATTAGTGAGATAAAATTATTTTGAGAGGCATGCTTTTCCTCTCAACAAAAACGACCGAGAATTCCCAATATCTTCCATGCTAGACACATAATAGGCGGTTCCCAAACAGAAAATAAAGTTTATTTCATTTCCACCATTCCTTCACAATCCATTGCTAGCCGTATCCACGGGTGCCTTCCATACCAACACTTTCCAAGGAATTTATTATTATCATCATCATATTATTATTATTTTCATTTCGGTACTGGGCATCCCTATTACCTTGCCACTTTCTCGTGCAATGACAAGTGAATAAACACTCATCGTGAGAATAACACACCTAGCATGGAAAATATTGGCCACCCCCTGCCGCTTCATGAGCAGTATGGGCACACAAAACGGAAAATTACTTTGAAAAATTAGAGTTGGCACATGCAAATTTACTTGGAACGGCATGGAAATACCGTATATAGGTAGGTATGGTGGACTCATTTGGCACAACTTGGGTTTAAGGGGTTGGATGCACAAGCAGTATTCCCGCTTAGTACAAATGAAGGCTAACAAATAGATTGAGAAGCGACCAACCAAAAAGCGAAAACGGTCATAAACATGCATTGAACATAACTAACACTGAATAATGCACCATAAGTAGGATATAATTTCGTTGCATAACTATTGACTTTATGTGCATGCATAGGGAATCACAAACCTTAACACCAATATTCTTACTAAATCACAATTACTCACTAACATGACTCACATATTATCATCTCCATATATCGTGGGTACGACCATCTATGGGGCCATCTAGCCCCTTCGTGGTTCGGCAGGGGAGATCGACATGCACAAAGAGCAGAACCAATGGACGGCGCGAGGGATTTACCTAGGTTTGGGCCGCTGAGAAGCGTAAAACCCTACTCCTGCTTTTTGGTGTATTGGTTGTATGAGAGCACCAGTACAAGGAGCGCTTCTCCCGGCAAGGTGTGAGGAGAGCTGCTACGCAAGACGTGTTGGTGTTTCAAAAAGGGTCCGAATCCCTCTAACTATTGCCTTGGCCCTCCTTTTATAGCTCAAGGGGTTACCACAGTGGCAAAACAGTAATTACATAGTGATCGGATAGCAAACAGTGCTATCATACCTAACTCTGCCAGTTTAGGACAAAGGCATTAGATGCACCGTCAGGTGTCATGTGGAGAGGCAGCCCCGGCAAGGTTCCTGCACCGCTCGCCCAGCTACCTCGTATTATACTGACACGCCTCCTGGATGGGTGTCATTAAAGGTAAATCTTCTCCCCGTGTGCTAACACGTGCCCGACAAACCTCACCAACTAGCCTGCGCGGTCGACACCTCACTGATTAGCGACTAGCTGCCCGGTGAGGTGGAGTGCTATTGAGCTGGCGAAGGCTTGTCGGGCCAGAGCTTGCCGGCGAGGAATGTCTTCATCTTCATTACTAGTTGTGCATTTGTTGGTGTTGTGTCTTGAACTCCTCCCCAGTAGCTTCTGCAACTGGACCTTGAATCCGATTATTGGTGGTTTCCGGCAAGCCCTGGCCGGCGAGGAGGCTGCTACTGTCTGTGCATAAGTCAGGGTATAAAATACCCATGTTTTATGCACCGACAGGATCCCCCGGGCCTGGGCTATACGCGCGTCCGAAGCATCGTTGGGCTAGGCCCAAACAATGCACAGACACGCGGCGGGAAAACTGCCGCTGTAATTTTTGGCCATGATGGTTATCGTGGCGCACGTCCAATCCACGCATTAAATGCGGGTCGTGGGAACTTGGACTGTTGCGGTTACATCACGGTAGTGCGCCTGTAAAAAGTGTGGCTGGGGTAAATAGGGAAGAGCCAGCCCCTCCTCTCTCGTGCCTTCCCCATAAAAAGGCAACAACGAGGAGGCGCCGCCCATTCACCCCTGCTTTCCTCTGCTTCATCTTCTTCCTCTCGCCAGAACCGCTTCCGCCGCCGCCGCTGTTACTGATTCGCATCTCGTCTCGGCCACCTTCTTCCTCCCCAATCCCCAATGGTGCCCAAGAGAGCTGACGCGGCGGGGAAGAAGCCCGCCAAGCCGCTCGATCCCAAGGCAGAGGAGAAGAAGAAGGCGCTGGAAGAACTGGAGAAGCGGCGGAGGGAGAATGTGATCTTCTCGCCGTGCTCCTTGGATGCCAACGAGCTGATCAGGAGGTATGCGTACATGTGGGGAAGGGACACCAAGGACCACAAGGCGCCTGTGGTGCTTCCCGAAGGCGACAAGGACCTCGCAGATTCATATCCATTCTTCTGCGCTTACTTCTACTACGGGTTGGTCCCTCCATTCTCAGATTTCTTCAGCGCCATGATGTTCAGTTTCGGGTTCAGATTGCTGGATTTCACCCCAAATGTGATGACTTGCATGGCGGTTTTTGCCCACTTGTGCGAGAATTTCGTTGGAGTTGCTCCCAATGTGGATCTGTTCCGCCACTTCTTCATTCCCCGGATCGAAGACAAATCACTCTCCGGCAGCGTGACCTGGATCCCCAGGGCAAAGACGAAGGGCCAGTACCTTGCCGGGCAGCTCCACCTCAAATGGGACGAGTGGAGGGCTGAATGGTGCTGGATCCAGGAAAAGGATTTTCCTCAGTTCTGCATACCAAGCTCAGTGAGAGTCGAGCGCGGCAAAAATTTGAGCCATATGGGTGCTACTGACGCAAAACTTCGCCCGGCACTGAACAGGATCGCCCGTCTCAAGGCCGCCAACCTAACCATAGAGATGGTTGGCGCCGATTTCCTCTGGCGATGCATAGTGCCGCTGCAGAAGAGAGAAAGGTTCACCTGGGAATACCAGAACGCCGCCGATATTATGCGACTGTACCCTGGGACCGGCAACAAATTGTCGGTTATGGAGCATGCCGGCCTCTGCGAACAGTTGTTCCGGAAAACTGGCACATTCCACTTGCCGGACAAGATCATCCCGCTGCACATCAACTCTGCCAAGGACTCCATCTTGTCGGTGATGCCGGACTGCGATGCCCATGGAGTAAAAGCGGACTGGGATCTGCCCTCCTTGGAGCACGAGATGGACTGGGCCTCCAACCTGACGGAGAAAGCTTCCCGGAAGGAAACAGACCTTATCTGGGCCACCAGTGAAGAAGAACTGGTGTATATTGCCAGGAAGGCCGCAGAGATCATGAGGATCAACGCAGCGGGCGGTCTTGGTGTCGCGGCAGCTGAAGATGATGATGAGGAGCATTCCGAGGAAGAAGTTGCCGAAGAGCAATGCTACTTGTAGCTTGCGTTGGTTTTATCCCCGGAGAGGAAGGGATGATGCAGCACAGTAGAGATAAGTATTTCCCTCAGTTATGAAACCAAGGTTATCGAACCAGTAGGAGAATCACACAACACCTCGTTAGCAGTACCTGCACACAAACAACAAACCCTTGCACCCAACGCAAACGAGGGGTTGTCAATCCCTCGACGGTAAATTGCAAGATTAAATTGTATGTGATAGATAGATAGATTGAAATAAAAATACAATAAAAAATAAATAAAAGAAAATGGCAGCAATATTTTTAGGGTTTTAGTAATATGATTTTGATAGACCCGGGGGCCATAGCTTTCACTAGAGGCTTCTCTCGAGAAAATAGCATACGGTGGGTAGACAAATTACTGTTGGGCAATTGATAGAAAAGCAAATAATCATGACAATATCCAAGGCAATGATCATATATATAGGCATCACGTCCAACATTAGTAGACCGACTCCTGCCTGCATCTACTACTATTACTCCACACATCGACCGCTATCCAGCATGCATCTAGTGTATTAAGTCCATAGAAGAACGGAGTAATGCCTTAAGAACGATGACATAATGTAGACAAGATAAACTCACATATGAATAAACCCCATCTTTTTACCCTTAGTAGCAATGATACATACGTGTCATCTCCCTTTCTGTCACTGGGATTTAGCACCGCAAGATCGAACCCACTACAAAGCACCTCTTCCCATGGCAAGATAAATCAATCTAGTTGGCCAAACCAAATCAATAGACCGGAGAAGAAATACGAGGCTATAATAATCATGCATAAAAGAGATCAGAGAAGACTCAAATATATTCATGGATAATCTGATCATAAACTCACAATTCATCGGATCCCAACAAACACACCGCAAAAAGTTATTACATCGGATAGAACTCCAAGAACACCGAGGAGAACATTGTATTGAAGATTAAAAAGAGAGAAGAAGCCATCTAGCTACTGCGTATGGACCTGAAGGTCTATGGTAAACTACTCACGCATCATCGGAAGGGCAGCAAGGTTGATGTAGAGCCCCTCCGTGATCGATTCCCCCTCCGGCAGATTACCGGCGAAGGACCCCAGATGGGATCTCTCTGGAACAGAAACTTGCGGTGGTGGAAAAAGTATATCGTGGACTCTCCTGAGGGTTTCTGATTTTCCCTGAATTTATAGTGATGGAATTAGGTCAAACGGAGCAAAGGGGGGCCCACGAGGCACCAGGGCGCGCCTGTCCCCCCCCCCCCCCCAGGCACGCCCTGGTGGCTCGTGGCCACCTCCTGGGTCTTCTGGCCCTCTCCCGAAGCTTCTAGTGTTTATCTTGTCCAAAAAAAATCTCCAAAAAGTTTCGTGGCATTTGGACTTCGTTTGGTATTGATTTTCTGTAAAACAAAAACAGGGCAGAAAACAGCAACTGGCACTGGGCACTGAGTTAATAGGTTAGTCTCCAAAAATGATATATAATTGTTGTAAATGAGTATAAAAACATCCAAGATTGATAATATAAGAGCATGGAACAATCAAAAATTATAGATACGTTGGAGACGTATCAAGCAACAAGAAGAGCCTGCTGGGGATGAGACTACCGAAGTTGAGGCTGCCGGGACTGAGGTTGCCGGGGCTGGGGCTGCCGGGGAGCCCGAGGAAGAAGAAGGCCCTCGAGCCCCGAAGAAGAGGCGCCGTCTTCGGAGGGCGGTCAGTCAAGAGCCGGTGAGTGCCTCTTCGCCAAGAGCTGGCCCCACGGTGAAGAACACGACCACGAGGACCGGCCGCCAAGAAGAAGTACCACGGCAATCGACCCGGCGTCCCCGAACACAGCCTTCATCCCCTCGGCAAGAGGTCGTCGAAGAAGTCGAGCCCACTCATCCGACGGGTTCACCTCCTCCTGCACTTAAGAGGGTGAGAGAGTCGCCTCTGCCGGTGATGTACGATTTCGACGTCCTTGGCGAGTCCGAGGAAGAGGAGGAGTAAGTGATTTAGCTTGTCTCCGCCAAGTCTTGATTCCATCTGTTTGCTGTTCTAACTTGATTTCTTCTATCTTGACAGGGACCCAGAACCACCTGTGCACCGGTCAAAACGGGCCAGGTCTGCAACAGCACAAGACCCCGCGGCGAGTGCCGGGCAGGGGGTTGTGACGGCTGAAACTATTGTTACCAGCCCCCAGCCGAGCCCCCAGCGTGAGGATGTGGCGCAGATCCTGCCCACCGGCACCGGTGCTGAAGTTCCTCCTCCTGAGCCTGATAAAGTGGTGGGGAGGCCCGCCAAGAAGAAGATCGCCAAGAGGTGGACCCTGCTGTGGTCCCCCCGTTAACCAGCGTTCCGGAGAGTGCTTCCTCGACAAGGGACTCCACCGATGAGCCTGCCTGCACGGAGGCCACCCCGACGAGCGGGGCCGCCGACGACCGCGCGCCGGCAGCGCGAGTTGCCGGGGAAGGAGGCGCCCCTCCTCAGCAGACACCAACGGGTAATCCTCTCGTCCTCAAGCATCTTTCACGGAACATTTCTTTTTTGTTTTTTTGAACTTGACTCGTGATTTTGAATCCTATTTCACCCTTGTTTCTGCCTCGATCCATAGCTCCAACCTCCCCTGACGAAGGTGAAGTCCTTGTGGAGGTAGCCAATATCGCAAGGGATGCCGCTGAGGAAGCCGCCAAGATTGCCGCTAAAGAGGGCCCCGTGCAAGTTGCCAAGGAGACCAGAACACTCCCCGAAGAATCCGAGAGGTCCTTCGGCAACACGTATGACCCTGCAAGGATGGATGTGGGTAAGGCGCTCGTTAATACCGACGCGCCGAACCCCGGCAACCAACTAGCGGCGCCAGCCTTGCAGGTCCCGTCGAGCAGCTTGGTGTTGACCACTTCTCAGCATGGGTCTGGAGCCCCCAGTTCCTCTGGCACTGCGGGGCCAAATTTTGATGAAGAACTAGCCCAGATGTTGCTCCCTTTGGCCCAAAGGAGTGACGAAGCCACCAATGCAACTGACAGCGCCGAGGATCTCGCCTTTATGGAAATCATGGCCGTTGGTTTTAAAGGCGTCCAGGAACGGTACAGCCGGAGGTGGGATAAGGTCCAGGAAGAGCGCAAAGCCACGGATCTGGCTGACCAAAAGCTGAGAGAGAAGGCGGACAAGCTGCGTACATGGTACAACCAGCAGGCCTGCAATCTTAATGCTGCCAATGAAAAAGCGGCAATCCGTGATGGCAAGCTGACAGAGCGCGAAACGCTGCTCAATGCCAAAGAGAAAGATCTTGCCGCACGGGAAGGAGAGCTTGCCGCCACCCTCTGCGGCAAGGATGAAGAGATTGAGAAGCTCCTCGAGCAGAGGACGCAAGAGCTGGAGAAGAACCACAAGGATACAATCGCAACCCAAGCTCGAGATAGCGCCGCCAAGCTCAAGGAGGCTTCCGACAAGGTTGCCGCCGCTGCCCTCGCCAAAACAGAATTGGAGTCCCAGGTGGCCAAATTGAAGGAAGACCTTGTCGGCAGTGTTAAGGAAATCGAGGCTCTCAAGGGCGAAGCGCTGAAGGCAGCCCGTACTCTAGGGGACTTGCAAACGCAGCTATCGTCCAAGAACCCAGATCTCGACACCGCCACCAAGACAATTGGAGATTTGAAATCCCAACTGGCTACCGTGGTAACAGTCACAGAATCTGCCAAGGAGAGGGAGAGGGTCTTGACGGAGAAACTAGAGAGGGAAGAGGCCTTGAAGAAGGACGCCGAGAACAATTATGCCCAATTGCACGAGAACCTCTCCCTTTGGACCGGCAGGCTTGTCAATGCCGCTGAGTGCATCTCCTCCCAGATTGCCATCATGGACATGAAGAGCTGGGGCTTCACTGTCAACGAGTCCCAGAAGTTTGCGTGCGAAGTCGTGTACAGGGTGCTGCTCAAAATTGCTCATCGCAATCCCGGCATTGACCTCTCCAGGGTCTTCAGGAAGCTGCCGGAGAACACCGACGTGACTGCCGCTGACAAGATTGCTGCCCCTCTTGTCGACAAGGTTCTCCAAATTCCCAGGATCCAGGGTGATCGTCGGGATTGAGCTTGTCGTTATATCCATCATTGTGCTGTATGCGAAAGATACATTTAATCTTATGTTAGATCTGCACTGTTTCTGTGATGTAAGATAACTTGTGCTGATAGATGAATGTATGCTATTTCCCCTTGTTTTATTTTGCTTTTGTATGATCGCGCTCCCTACGCTGTTAGGAAAACTTGCCGGTGCGCACACTTGCCGCGAGCGCTTCAAGGACAGGTCCTTTAGCAGCCTGCTGGAAGTGCCGCTGCCGGCAAGGTAACTTGTCGGGCCGGAACGCAGCTGCTGAACTTGCCGAGCGGACTCGAGGCAAACTAGAGCGCGGACTGACCGTGACAAGATTCCCCCGCGTGTAGGTTTTTCATACAAACGCAGAATCGTTCAAGGGAAAACGCAAATGTAACAAGGAAATTTTTTCAAAGTTTTTCAACTTAGCTTTTCGTTGCGCCGTTTTCCTCATCATACGAAATGATCACTTGAATGTCATTAAAATGGTACCCTTTCTCCACTCCCCCCGGGAAACTTGCGCGCGAGGGGTTCTCTTGTCCTTTAAAAAAAAGATAGAAGAGAAAAGAGCGGTTTGGGAACCTTGATGGTTCATTAGCCATTCCATACAAACTAAAGTGTAAACACAACATCACATGCATCCATATATAAATAAATATGTATGAAGAGTTGCGAAACACTTAGCTTTATTATGCACAGGTTCTGCGCCTAGCTTTGTACAAAGGGTTACAAGTCTTGCCGACAAAGCTTGTACAAAAGGGATTGTCGGGAGTGCCCGGTAACCGCGCCTTATGGGTAGAACTTGCGAAGATGCTCAACATTCCATGAGTTCTGCACTGGGGTGCCATCTTTGGTCTCCAGACGGACTGCGCCAGGTCTAGTGACTCGTACTACCCGATAAGGGCCTTCCCACTTCGGCGTCAACTTGTTTGATTTCTTGGCGGACTGAACGCACCGAAGAACAAGGTCGCCTTCCTCAAGGCTTCGGGCATGCACTTTGCGGCTATGATAGCGGCGCAAGGCTTGCTGGTAGCGTGCAGCTCGCACAGCTGCCCGAAGACGATCCTCCTCAAGGAGCGTTGCGTCATCTTGCCGCAGCTGCTCTTGCTCAGCTTCATCGTAAGCGAGCACTCAAGGTGACCCGTATATGAGTTCTGTGGGGAGCACCGCTTCTGCACCATAAATTAGGGAGAAGGGTGTTCGGCCAGTAGCTCGATTTGGTGTCGTCCCGAGTGACCAAAGTACCGCCGGCAACTCATCAATCCAGCGCTTTCCATATTTGCGTAGCCTGTCAAAGGTTCTTGTCTTGAGGCCACGCAGCACTTCAGCATTCATCCTTTCCACTTGGCCATTGCTTCTCGGGTGAGCGACAGATGCAAAACAGATTTTGCTGCCAAGGTCTTGGATATACTGCATGAAGGTGCGGCTCGTGAATTGTGTGCCGTTGTTGGTGATGATTCTGTTAGGAACCCCGAAATAGCAAACCAATCCTTTGAAGAACTTGACGGCTGATTGCACTGTCACCTTCCTCACCGGTTCCACTTCAGGCCACTTTGTGAACTTGTCGATGGTGACGTACAAGAACTCAAAGCCCCCGGTAGCACGGGGGAAGGGGCCCAATATATCGAGCCCCCAGACCGAAAAGGGCCAGGAGAGAGGGATTGTTTGGAGAGCTTGAGCTGGCTGATGTATGTTCTTTGAATGGAACTGGCATGCTTCACATTTGGTTAGTAGCTCAGTTGCATCCTGGAGGGTAGTGGGCCAATAGAAGCCTTGCCGGAAAACTTTGCCGGTAAGTGCCCTTGATCCTATGTGAGAGCCACATATGCCCCCATGTATCTCTGCCAACAGCTTCAGTCCGTCTTCCCAGCAAATACACTTCAATTTCACACCGTTTTGTCACTATATGTACAGAATGCTATCCACAAACTGATACATACTTGACTGACGGGCTACTCCATCAGCTTCTTCTTGCTCATCGGGAAGTTCCCTGCTACTTGTAGCTTGCGTTGGTTTTATCCCCGAAGAGGAAGGGATGATGCAGCACAGCAGAGGTAAGTATTTCCCTCAGTTATGAAACCAAGGTTATCAATCCAGTAGGAGAACCACGCAACACCTCGTTAGCAGTACCTGCACACAAACAACAAATCCTTGCACCCAACGCAAACGAGGGGTTGTCAATCCCTTAGCGGTTAATTGCAAGATTAATTGTATGTGATAGATAGATAGATTGAAACAAAAATACAAAATAAAATAAATAAAATAAAATGGCAGCAATATTTTTAGGGTTTTAGTAATATGATTTTGATAGACCCGGGGGCCTTAGTTTTCACTAGGGGCTTCTCTCGAGAAAATAGCAACGGTGGGTAGACAAATTACTGTTGGGCAATTGATAGAAAAACAAATAATCATGACGATATCCAAGGCAATGATTATGTATATAGGCATCACGTCCAACATTAGTAGACCGACTCCTGCCTGCATCTACTACTATTACTCCACACATCGACCGCTATCCAGCATGCATCTAGTGTATTAAGTCCATAGAAGAACGAAGTAACGCCTTAAGAACAATGACATGATGTAGACAAGATAAACTCACATATGAATAAACCCCATCTTTTTACCCTTAGTAGCAATGATACATACGTGTCATCTCCCTTTCTGTCACTGGGATTGAGCACCGCAAGATCGAACCCACTACAAAGCACCTCTTCCCATGGCAAGATAAATCAATCTAGTTGGCCAAACCAAATCAATAGATCGGAGAAGAAATATGAGGCTATAATAATCATGCATAAAAGAGATCAGAGAAGACTCAAATATATTCATGGATAATCTGATCATAAACTCACAATTCATCGGATCCCAACAAACACACCGCAAAAAGAGATTACATCGGATAGAACTCCAAGAACATGGAGGAGAACATTGTATTGAAGATCAAAAAGAGAGAAAAAGCCATCTAGCTACTAACTATGGACCCGAAGGTCTGTGGTAAACTACTCACGCATCATCGGAAGGGCAGCAAGGTTGATGTAGAGCCCCTCCGTGATCGATTCCCCCTCCGGCAGATTACCGGAGAAGGACCCCAGATGGGATCTCTCTGGAACAGAAACTTGCGGCGACGAAAAATGTATATCGTGGACTCTCCTGAGGGTTTCTGAGTTTCCCTGAATTTATAGTGGTGGAATTAGGTCAAACAGAGCAAAGGGGGGCCCATGAGGCACCAGGGCGCGCCTGCCCCCCCCCCCCAGGCGTGCCCTGGTGGCTCGTGGCCACCTCCTGGGTCTTCTGGCCCTCTCCCGAAGCTTCTAGTGTTTATATTGTCCAGAAAAAAATCTCCAAAAAGGTTCGTGGCATTTGGACTTCGTTTGGTATTGATTTCTGTAAAACAAAAACAGGGCAGAAAACAACAACTGGCACTGGGCACTGAGTTAATAGGTTAGTCTCCAAAAATGATATATAATTGCTGTAAATGCTTATAAAAACATCCAAGATTGATAATATAACAGCATGGAACAATCAAAAATTATGGATACGTTGGAGACGTATCATTCCCCTGTTTGAAGGAAATGGATTATCTGCTGCGCCCATGCCGGAGCCTGTGGCTCAACGACAAGGACTAAAGGCGCTTCTTCGGCTGCGGGAGCGCTTGCCTCTGCAGCAAGAACCTGAGGTTCTGTGCTAAGGCGCTGCTCATCGACGACCATGTTGTTGTTCCCGGTAACCTTTTCGCTGGCGGCTCCTGGGAGCTCTGCCGAAAAGTGCTTGCCGGTATTCAACTTCCTCCTTTTACTGGCCTGCGATGATGGAGTAATGCTTGGTTGATTTAAATGGAGCACAAAAGTTCCTGGTTCCACAGGTAGCTTTTGGGCGGCACATTTTGACAGGTGATCAGCAATGCTGTTTTTCGCACGAGGGATGTGCTCTGTTTGCAACCCGTCAAAGTGTTCTTCCAATTTCCTCACTTCTTCCATGTATGCCTCCATCACCGGGCTCTGGTAATCATTGTTTACTTGTTTCACAACAAGCTGCGAGTCACCGCGGATGATTAATTTTTTGATTCCAAGGTCCACTGCGATCCTAAGACCGGCAAGGAGTCCTTCGTACTCGGCAGTGTCGTTTGTAGCTTGCTCCCTGGGAAAGTGCATTTGAACCACATACTTGAGGTGCTCTCCGGTGGGTGCGACAAGCAGCACTCCGGCACCGGCGCCTTGCAGCGAGAAGGCACCATCAAAGTACATGATCCATTCTTTTGCTATTTCTTTGCCAGGAAGAGTCGTTTCTTGAATTTCTTCGTCTTGCGTTGGCGTCCATTCTACAATGAACTCCGCCAAGGCTCTGCTCTGGATGGTTGAAGTACTTTCAAATTTGAGTGCAAAGCTCGACAATCCCAATGCCCACTCCACTATCCTGCCGGTTGCCTCTGGATTTCTCAAGATGCATTGCAATGGAAATCGAGTGACGACGGTGATCTCGTGTGCTTGGAAGTAGTGGCACAGCTTTCTCGAGGCCATAAGAAGGCCGAAAAGCAATTTCTGTACCCCAGAGTATCTTGATCTAGCCCCCTGCAGAAGGGAACTAACAAAATAGACAGGCCGCTGCACCATTTTCTTCTTCGGCATGGTTTGTTGATTATCTTCATTTGCTTGCGGTGCTTCTGGCTTGTCAGCACCAGGCTTTGCCGGAGAAGATTCTGGTTTGTCACTAGATGGGCTTGCCGCGGCTGCTTCCTCGTCATCGATTTCCCTCTGCGCCACTAATGCAGCACTAGCCACTTGATTTGTCGCCGCTATGTATAGCAGCAATGGTTCTTGTGGGCTAGGCGCGACTAGTGTCGGCGCGGAGGAGAGGTATCTCTTCAAGTCCTGCAGCGCGGCCTCTACTTCCGGAGTCCATTTCATTGGACCTGCCTTTTTCAAGATCTTGAAAAACGGTAGGGCGTGCTCGGCGGATCTTGAAATGAACCTACTCAAGGCAGCAACACAGCCGGCAAGACGCCGCACATCTTTGACACTTTTTGGTGCTTGAATCTGCTCAATCGCTTTGATCTTGTCGGGATTTGCTTCAATTCCTCGTTGAGATACAAAGAACCCGAGAAGCTTGCCGGATGGAACGCCAAACACACACTTCTCGGGATTGAGCTTTAGATTGATTTTGCGCAAGTTTGCAAATGTCTCTTCTAAATCTTGAATGAGAGTAGATTTGTCTTTGGTCTTGACCACTATATCATCCATGTATGCTTCCACATTCCTGTGCAGCTGGGGCTCAAAACCAATCTGGACTGCTCTTACGAATGTCGAACCAGCACTCTTTAATCCGAAAGGCATACGTACGAAGCAGTACGTGCCACATGGAGTAATGAATGCGGTTTTCTCCTCATCCTCCTTGGCCATGAATATTTGATGGTACCTAGAATATGCATCAAGGAAGGAGAGTAAATCACAGCCGGAAGTGGAGTCCACAATTTGATCGATGCGCAGCAAGGGGAAAGGATCCTTTGGACAAGCTTTGTTAATATCAGTGTAATCAATACAAAGTCTCCACTTTCCATTTGCCTTGCGCACCACCACTGGATTCGCCAACCAAGTGGGATGTAGTACACCTCTGACCAGGCCTGCTGCTTCAAGTTTCTTGATTTCTTCGGCAATGAATTGTTGCCGCTCCAAAGCTTGCTTCCGGACTTTTTGCTTGACGGGCCGAGCGTGGGGACAGACATCAAGGTGGTGCTCAATTACCTCCCTGGGAACACCGGGGATGTCAGATGGTCGCCTTGCGAACACATCGACATTCGCCTGCAGGAAGGCAACGAGCGCGCTTTCCTATTTGCTGTCAAGGGTGGCGCTGATGGTGAAGGTACCGTCAGCGCCATCCTCCCTCGTTGGCACCTTCTTGGTTGCTGGTGCAGCGGCTTTGGGCTTCTTACCAGCGGAGCACTCTGGCAAGTCTTCAACAGGTGCGTAGCACTCCGAAGAGGTGCGCTTCCTGGAATCCTTGCTAGAGGTCTTGCCGGACTTCTTGTTTTCGTTCTTCTTGGCGGGAGTGGGCGACTTGGTGGCATCTGCTGCAACCGCGTCTCTGTACATCTTATCGACGCAAATGACTGCATCTTTCTTGTCGGAGTTGATGGAAATGACACCCATCGGCCCTGGCATCTTCAACGTGTTGTAAGCATAGTGAGATGCTGCCATGAATTTTGCCAAGGCTGGGCGGCCAAGAATTCCATTATACGGAAAGGGGATCTTGACAACGTCAAACACAATCTTCTCCGTCCTATAATTCAATTCCCCGCCAAACGTTACCGGCAATGTGATCTTTCCCTTGGGCTGGCTTCTTCCTGGGTTTACTCCTTGAAACGTGCCCGTTTTCTCGAGTTCCTCGTCGGGGATCTGCAGCCTCTCGATTACTTCTGGAGAAATCAAGTTTAGGCCGGCCCCACCGTCAACTAACATTTTCGTGACCTGGAGGTTGCGAATTGTTGGCGACACCAACAATGGCAAACACCCGACCGCAGTTGTGCGGTCAGGGTGGTCCTCAACATCGAAAATGATAGGCGTGTGCGACCACTTGAGTGGCTTTTGAGAGCCCATTGCCGGTTCTGCCGCATTGACTTCACGTGCCCACTACTTAAGTTGGCGGTGAGAGGAGTGCAAAGATGCGCCTCCGTCAATGCACATGGCCTCGATTGCCTTCTGGAATTCCTGTTCACTGGACTCTCCGTCGTCCTCTTCTTCCTCGCTTCCATCATCTTCCTCTTTCTTCTCGCGGCCTCTAGCAGGTTTTTCTTTCTGCAGCCTGGCCTTGCCGTGACGGCCTCCTCGACCACCACGGCCCTTTTTGCCGAATCCACCAGCACCATCTTGACCCTTCTCTTTGTCACGTTTTTCGTACTCAGCCTTTTGCTTCTCAACAAGGTGCTCGACTTGTCGGCACTCCTAGAGATCATGGCCCTTGGTGCGGTGAATCTTGCAGTATGGCCCATCAGATTTGCCGGCCTTCTCGTTTGCCGCCGCCTCCTGGCAAGCGGCGCATACAGCGGCCTCCTTGCCAGAGTTCTCGGTCTTGGCTTTCTTGGCGGACTCAGAGTTGCCGGAGCCTTCGACGACCATAACAGTTTTTTCCTTTGCGCATCCTGTTGCGCTTTCGGCCCTTCTTCCTCGGGGTGGCTGCGTCGTCGTCCTCAGAATCCACCTCGGCACCAGCGTCTTCCCCGGGAAGCCTTCTTCCTTCCTCAGCGCGCGTGCACTTATCCGCCAACGTATAGAGTTCGTTGACGGTTTTGGGCAGCTTGACGTTCATCTTCTCCCGCATCCTCCGATTGCGCACATTCGTGTGAAAGGCGGCAATGACGGCTACGGGGTGCACATCTGGAATGTTATGGTGCCACGGCTGAACCTCTGGATATACTTACGCAAGGTTTCTCCATCACTTTGCGGGATCACCTGCAGGTCGCTGGGCTGTCCAGGGGCCTTGTGGCCACCGGTAAAGGCTCCAACAAACTCATTACAGAGATCTGCCCACGAAGAAATGGAGTTCTCCGGCAAGTTCATCAGCCAAGATCTCACATTGGGCTTTAGCACCAACGGAAAGTAGTTGGCGAGGATTTTCTCATCTCTTCCTTCGGCAGCTTGCATGGCAATCGTGTAGATGCCCAGAAATTCTGCCGGGTTCAGCTTGCCGTCGTACTTTTCTGGTACTTCTGGCTTGAAGGCCCAGACGGACGGTCATCGGACTTGCCGCAGCTCTGGGTGAAGGCAGGACACCCAACCTCGTAAGGTAAATATCCACCAACCCCTGGCACAGGCTCATCAACGATGGGGCCGTTGCGCGCGTCGGATTGACGGCGCGCCTCCCGGCGCCGTTCGATGGTGGTGCGGGCGACTTCTACCCGTTTATCTCGCAGCACTTGCCGCTGGTCTCGCCGCGCCCGCGGATCCGAAGAGGCCATCGACATCTCATCGGGCTCAAAAGATTGTTGGGCTTGCCGCGGCTGCTGGCGTTGCTGCTGTTGAGACTGTTGTTGCTGAGGCGATTGCACCGTTAGCGCGGCACCGTCAACGTGGTCACCAGTTGGAGCTACTGGTGCTGTTTGCGGACGCCGTGAGGGCTCCGCTCGCTGCGATTTGCTGGCTTCGGCAAACCCAATCAAGCTTTGGATGGTGGCTCTCCACTCATCCATCTTTTCTGCCGCTGGAGGGAAGTTCAGCAGCATCTGGGCCCGCGCCATTGCTTCTGCCGCTGTGGCTGGCATGGCTGGAAGCGAAGAGCGTGACATCGCTCTACTCCTGGCAGAGCCAGCAGGAGCGCCATCGCAGTCTTGGCGTCGCGGCTCATGATCAGCGGTGGGTTGCTGTGGCGGAGGCGGTGCCTAAGGATCTGGGATTTGATCAATAGGAGTCTTGCCATTTAGCTGCTCGCTCATTAGCTTCCTGTGTGATTGCTTGCTTGAAATCTCTCGGCAGCGAGCGGGGAATTAGGAATACCCGACGTGAAGCAAGCCGTTCGGCCTATGAGTTCTGTGGGCCGATACCGTTGGAAAGCCTTAAGACAGCCGAACTGTGCCAATCTAGTGTTGCAGGATTCTCAAAAACAAAACAAAAAAACAAAAATCTAGTGTTGCACAGAATTTTAAAACAAAGTCTCTCAATTTTTTTTAAAAAGAAAGACAAGTCGAGACCTATAATGAAATTTACTGATTTTTCTAGAAAATGTAATATAGGTAAATCATCAGCTCGAATGAGAGAAAGAGCACCGGGCCTCTGTCTAACACATAATTCGATATGTAGTGCCTGCCCCGAGAAACACAAATGTACGGAGGAAACATTTCAGGAGTCATCACGAACATATGCTCTACACATGTCTGTTTGAAAACATGACCGATGGAACCCAGAACGCACGCCTACCAGAAAAGGAGACTTAACACAAGGCTCGGTGGTAAGCACTGTACCCAGTCCATCCCTGTTGCTTCGCAGCCTCGCACCGGTGTAGCTAGCTATCTTATGAGCGGATGGAGTCTTCTAGCAATACGCCCAGAGTCAAGCATCCGTTCCTGCATTTGCAGCTAGTAAAAGGTCCCTCCTCACTGTACCTGCATCGAAAGTGACAAGTAGCACGATGACGGCGGCGCGCCTTCGGCTCGCTCCAGTACTTGTAGTCGTCGCTAGGTGGTCCACGGACATGGTTGTAATTTTTATTACCTCTGTTGTTCTTTGTACTGCCATGATTGAAGATGAATAGATTGGAAGTTTCTTGCAAAAAAAAGAAAGAAAGTGACAAGTAGCACAAGTATACTGTCAACACCACGGCATCTACTTCCAGCCCACAAGACGAAGCACCGTTCGTGACCCAGGAGGGCAGGCCCAGCAAGCGGGCCCATCGTCCATCGACAAGATACGCTGAGAAAGATTGGGTGCTTAAGTGATTGTTATAAATAGTACAGTACATCGGTGTAATTGGATCGGTGGCGAATTGGTAATGGCTGAGGCCATTGGCTTGTAAACTAATCATTCATCTGTAACAGAATATACCACAGACTCGGGAGTGAATTCGAAATGCCGCCATAGCTTTCCCCTTCCTCCTCCAATCCCTAGCTAGATCCTAACAATTGGTACTCGGAGCTAAAAATTCCCCACCCACCTTCTCGTCTCGCGTTGGAGCCCGTCTATGACACGCGCCTCGCGGCGGCGGCGGCGCGCCGACGGCAAGAGCTCATGGAGAATCTCTCTCCAAAGGGCAGGGCCATCTACGAGACCGTCAACCAGGCGAGCGAGGCGGCTCATCTTCGTCACCAGAAGGAACTCAACGCGCTCATCGTGGCGGCGGTGGGGAGCGCGGTCGAGGCCGTGGTGGCACGCTCGGTCGGGGCGGTGGTCGACAAGGCGATTGAGGCGGCGATGAGCACCGTCGTCAACGATATGCAAGCATACACCGATGGTGTCGAAGCCGACCTTCTGAAGCAGATCCAGGAACTGCGAAGTGCCAAGGGCAGTTCCTCTCGCGCCGGTGATGCGGATGGTTTTGAGCGCTCTCCCATGGCAACGGAGGCAAGCCAGGGAGGCCTTCGCTCATCCACAGCAGCGCGGGGGACCGGGTTAGGAGCTGCGGCACCGTACATTCCTCCGCCAGCGAGAGGTATACCTGAACAAATTCGACCAAGTTCCTCATTCTCGAGTTTGCTGCACCGTGAGAAGTGGAGTGGGTCATCATCTTCGTCAGGGCATGGGAAACCGCCGTCTGTAGATTTCCCTCGGTTTGGCGAAGAGAATCCGAAGCTGTGGCAAACGAGATGTGTAGATTATTTCGAGATGTTTGACATTGACCCGGATCTCTGGATTGTGGGGCGATGCAGTTTGAAGGACCTGCAGCTAGATGGTTGTCATCTGTCCAGCACAAATTTGTGCGATCGTCTTGGGAGGAATTTTGTGCTGCAGTGCTCGCCAGATTTGGGCGTAATCAACACCAATCCCTCGTGCGTAAGTTGTATCGGTTGAAGCAAACGGGGACTGTTGAGGAGTATATTACCCAGTTCTCTGAACTCATGGATCAGCTAACAACGTATGAGCCGGAACCAGATATGTTGCATTACACCACTCGTTTTGTGGATGGGTTGAAATACAACGTTCGCATGATTGTGGTTGTTCAACGTCCTGCGGATTTGGATTCTGCTTACTCCATTGCTGCAGTACAAGAGGAAATAGGTGAGCTCGAAGCTGATTTTGTTCTGTATGGGAAACGTTCTTCTTCTCAGTTTTACCGTTCTGGCAGAGTTCCAGCAGCAAAAACTTTTGAGGAACCAAAATCAACAGAGCGAGCTAAACCACCTTCATATGATGATAAGTTGGCTACATTGAAAGCCTATTGTAGGGCCAAAGGCCTCTGTTTTATTTGTGGAGAACGTTGGGGGCGGAGAACATAAGTGTAACACCACTGTCCAGCTTCATGTGGTCCAAGAGATGCTGGAATTTTGTGCTTTAGATTCACCAGATTCAGATGGCAGTGACATGGACTTGATTCTCTTATCTGCTGATACCCAGACAACAATAGGAGGGTCAGGGGCTATCAAGCTTGACTATCAAATCTCAGGGCATAGTGTGGTGTTGCTTCTGGACTCAGGCAGTTCACATTCCTTCGTCAGTGCTCGTCTTGCACATCATCTGCAAGGAACTCAACAACTGTCCAAGCAACAGACAGTGAGAATTGCTGGTGGAGGCCACCTCAGTTGCACTCATGTGATTCCTCAGTGTGAGTGGAGTTCTGGTGGGCATACTTTCCAGTGTGATTTCAGAGTTTTGCCATTAACACATTATGATGGCATAGTGGGGATGGATTGGCTTTCTTCTCTAGGCACAATGCAAGTGAACTGGCTTGAAAAATGGTTGGCGTTTGAGTATAAGGGAGCTCCAATATTCTTGCAAGGACATCCCCCTGCTTCCTTTAACTGCACCGTGGTCGAGCTTCATTTGGTACAACCGGATAGTGTCAAAGGTACTACTATTCCTCTTCTGGCACGTATACAAGAGCTGTTGGATCAATATGCTAGTGTATTTGCTATTCCTACATCTCTTCCACCACGACGAGCTTGTGATAATCACATTCCTCTGATGGAAGGAGCTCAACCAGTGAATATCAGGCCCTACGGGTATTCTCCAGAACTAAAAACAGAAATTGAGAAACAGATCAAAGAGATGCTCGCGTCTGGAGTAATCTCACCCAGTTCAAGTCCTTTTGCTTCTCATGTTATCATGGTTCGCAAGAAAGATGGTTTGTGGCGCCTATGTGTGGACTATAGGCACCTTAATCTGATCACACTGATAACCAAATATCCTCTGCCTGTGATTGACGAGCTGCTCGATGAGCTGACAGGAGCATCTTTGTTTTCCAAGGTTGATCTACGTGCAGGCTACCATCAAATTAGTCTAGCACCAGGCGAAGAATACAAAACAGCTTTCCATACGCACAATGGGCACTATCAGTTTAATGTTCTTGCTTTTGGCCTCACAGATGCCCCTCCCACGTTTCAGACTATCATGAATTATGACATGGCTCCAGTGTTGCGTAAATGTGTTGTGGTTTTCTTCGATGATATACTGATCTATAGTCAAACATTGGAAGAACATATCCAGCGTTTGAAAGAAGTGTTGCAATTGCTTCAAAAACATCAGTGGCAGGTCAAGAGCTCCAAATGTGAATTTGCACAGTGTCGTATTGCTTATCTGGGATATGTGATAGATGGCAATGGTGTCTCTATTGATCCAGCAAAGGTTTCTACTGTGCAAAATTGGCCTGTGCCTACTAACCTCAAAGAATTGCGAGGTTTCCTTGGACTATCGGGATATTATCGCAAGTTTATCCAGCATTATGACATGATTAGTCAACCCCTCACTCACTTGTTGCACAAAAATGTGCCTTTTGTTTGGTCTCCAGCAGCACAACAAGCTTTTGATCATTTGAAGCAAGCTTTAACTACATCACCGGTCCTAGCCCTGCTGGATTTTTCTAAACAATTCATCATTGAAACTGATGCTAGTGATTTGGGGTGGGAGCAGTACTGTTACAGCAAGGACATCCTTTAGCATTTGTGAGCAGGAGTTTGGGCCCTCGCACGCAGGGGCTTTCTACTTATGAGAAAGAGTACATGGCCATCATTCTTGCAGTGGAGCAGTGGCGTTCGTACTTACAACATGCAGAATTTTTTATTCTCACAGATCACAGCAGTTTAGCTCACTTGAATGACCAACGTTTGCATACTCCCTGGCAGCAAAAAGTGTTCACCAAGCTGTTGGGTCTCCAATTCAAAATTCAGTATAAAAAAGGGACAAAAAATTGTGTTGCAGATGCTCTCTTGCGCAGACCCTCTCCTGATGAGCACTTGCTAGCCATATCCTACCACCAACCAGCTTGGCTTCAAGAGGTGTTGGATTTGTATCAAGATAATGCACCGGCCCAAGAGTTACTCACTAAACTGGTTGTGCAGACTACTGTGGATGATCACTACTCCTTGAGAGATGGTCTTATCCGTTACAAAGGGCGCTTATGGATTCCAGAGGGTGCTGAACTCACACTCAAACTGTTGGATGCATTCCACACCAGTCCTATTGGCGGCCACTCAGGTATACCAGTAACCTTGCGTCGCTTGAAACAATTGTTCTACTGTAAAGGCGTGCGAGCACAGGTACGACAGTATGTACAAGAATGTGTTGTCTGTCAGAGAGCTAAGCCTGACAGAGCTTGTTACCCAGGTTTGCTGGAACCATTGCCGGTTCCCAAACGTTGCTGGAACCATTGATGGGATTTTCTGGAACCATTGCCTCCCTCGCTCTGGTCGTTACAATTGTATCTTGGTTGTGGTGGATAAGCTGTCCCGTTATGCTCATTTCCTTGGACTGCAACATACGTTCACAGTATCAGCTGTCTTTCTGTGTTCATGGACAATATCCACAAGTTGCATGAAATGCCAGAGTCAATTGTGACAGATCGTGACAGAATTTTCACAAGTCGTTTCTGGAGGGAGATGGCAGCTCTTACTGGCACTAAATTGCGCATGAGCTCGTCCCATCATCCTCAAACCGATGGACAATTGGAGCGAGTGAATCAGTGTCTGGAAGCATTTCTGTGTTGTTTCACTCATGCTTGCCCAGTGAAGTGGGCTCAGTGGCTTTCCTTGTCTGAATATTGGTATAACACCAGCCCTCGCTCTGCTCTTGATGGGAAATCACCCTTTGCGGTGCTTTATGGCTAGTCTCCTCGCACATTTGGCATTTCAGCAGACGACACTTGCACTGTACCCGATCTGGAAACCTGGTTACGTGATCGCGACTTGATGTTGCGTCTCTTACAGCAACATTTGGAGCGCATGAATGCCAGAATGAAACACCAGGCTGACAAAAAACGCTCGGACGGAGTATTTGCAGTGGGAGATTCAGTGTTTCTCAAGTTACAACCATATATACAGTCATCTATTGCTCCTCGTGCACATCACAAGCTGATGTTCAAATATTATGGACCATATTAGAACCTTGAGCGAGTTGGTGCATCAGCTTATCGCTTGGTGCTCCCATAAGGCAGTCGTATTCATCCGGTTCTACATGTTTCTCAGCTGAAGCTTGCACTAGGACCAAATTGTCAGGTACGGTCTGAACTTTCGCCTGTTGATTCTCAGTTTGCTATTCCCGTCCATGTTCTGCAGAGGCGTCTGCGTCGTCGTGGCAATGAAGTTGTTTCCCAGGGGCTGATCCAGTGGTCCGATCAGCCTGACACGCTTGCTACGTGGGAAGATCTCGAAGAGCTTAAGCAGCGATTTCCCAAAGCTCCGGCTTGGGGACAAGCTGGTTTTCAAGGAGAGGGGAGTGTCAACACCACGACATCTACTTCCAGCCCACAAGACGAAGCACCGTTCGTGACCCAGGAGGGCAGGCCCAGCAAGCGGGCCCATCGTCCATCGACAAGATACGCTGAGAAGGATTGGGTGCTTAAGTGATTGTTATAAATAGTACAGTACATCGGTGTAATTGGATCGGTGGCGAATTGGTAATGGCTGAGGCCATTGGCTTGTAAACTAATCATTCATCTGTAACAGAATATACCACAGACTCGGGAGTGAATTCGAAATGCCGCCATAGCTTTCCCCTTCCTCCTCCAATCCCTAGCTAGATCCTAACATATACATTAGTGGATGAAAACATAGTTTTCTGTTTTTTTCCTTCCGCTAGAGACACGGTTTTGCTTCCGCGAGAGGCACGTTTTTGCTTTCGCTAGAGGCACGGCCGTGCCTCTCGGAAACGAAAAAAAATGTATTTTTTGTTTTTTTTCTTTCACGAGAGGCACGGTTTTGCTTCCGCAAGAGGCACGACCGTGCCTCTTGGAAACGAAAAAAAATGCGTTTCTGTTTTTTTCCTTCCGCGAGAGGCACAGTTTTGCTTTCGCGAGAGGCACGGTTGTGCTTTCGCGAGAGGCACGGCCGTGCCTCTCGGAAACGGAAAAAAAACGTGTTTTCTGTTTTTTTTTCCCTTCCGCGAGAGACACGGTTTTGCTTCCGCGAGAGGCACGGCCGTGCCTTTTTCGGAAAGGGAAAAAAACATGCTCCCGGTTCGGTTTTTTCGTCCGGTTTTTTTCATGAAAAAAAGTTCGTCAAAACCTACCAACATGGGATCTAGTTTTGAAGATCTCGACGTGAGGAATCCAATGGTGAAAACGGTTCGAGATTTGGACATACGGTTTAAGAGATAAAACGTTTTGAATAAACGGATGTACGAAAAAAGGGAAAACTTCTAGTTGCGACAAGTGGCGCACTGCATGCGCGCCACTTGTCGCAATCTGAGGAGGTGGGAGTGATCTTTGAAAGGAGTACTCCTCAATTAGTGATTTCGCGGAACGGGGGTGCGAGGGAAGGGAACCCCTGTCCAGCGCCTTCTGCGCCGTGCAAATAAACTGGCGCTCACGCGTCGTTGCTATTGGGTCGGCCCATCAACGCGACTCGCTAGCTCGCACACTCCCGCTCTCGCCTTGTTCGCTTCGGGAGGTCTGTAGCGCACCGAAAAAAACCCCTAAAAAATTGTGTGTCGCGGGGGAATCGAACTCTCGCCGTAACAGACCAGCAAGTGGATCGCTACCACTATACCATTCAGGTGCTTGTGATTGAACGCGGCGCGCACGCTTTAAGAACTATTGCAGCCACGCTATTTGAATCGAACTCGCGTTTTCAAAAAAAGTTTATTAAATGAAAACAAGTTCACTAATTTGAGAAAAAAGTTCACCAATTGAACGGTCTGGCCAGTTGATCGGTTACTATTCAAAAAATATGTGTATTCTTTTTTTAAAAATCGTTCACAAAAAAATAAGTTCACGGGTTAAAAAAGGTTGACGAATTTAAAAGAAAAAACTCAAAAAAATGGAAAAGGTTCATTGATCTTAAAAAAAAGTTCATCAATTTTGAAAATAGTTCATTCGATTTGAAAAAAAAGTTCATCGATTTGAAAGTAGTTCATTGATTTTGGAAAAAAGTTCATCGATTTTGAAAAAAGTTCATCGATTTTGGAAAAAAGTTCACCGATTTTGAAAAAAAAGTTCACAAACTTCAAAAAAGTTCATCGAATTTGCGAAATGTTTATCGAATTTGCGAAAAGTTTATCGATTTTGAAAAAATGTTCAACAACTTTAAATAGGGTTCATCGAATTTGAATAAAAAATTCATCGATTTTTAAAAAATTGAAAAAAGTTCATCGATTTTCAAAAAAAAGTCTACCAATTTGAAAAAAGTTCATCAATTTGAAAAAAAGGTCATCGAATTTGAAATAAGTTCACTGAGTTTGGAAAAAAATTCATCGAATTTGAAAAAGTTCATCGAATTTGAAAGAAAGTTCATCGAGTTGAAGAAAAAGTTCATGAATTAGAAAGAAAATCATCGAACCAGGAAGAAGAAAAAGAAAAAAGAAAAAACAGAAACGAAAAACGAAAAAAGGAAAAAGGGAAAAGGAAAAAGGAAAAAAAATGATGAAAGATGAAAGGATGTAAAAGGATAGAAGTTAACAGATTTGGCAAGGTGGCGTAGTTGTTGTTGCAGCTCATCTCGAAGCTTAGGTTGCAGGTTCGATCCTTCGCGGGGGCGTCTATTTTTGCGTCTAAAAATTACAAAGGAAAAACGGGAGATGGGCCGGCCCAGCGAGGAGGGGCTGCAGGCGCCCGTTTGCAAAAACACTACTAACGGGCGCCTGCAGCGCTAAATAGGAAACGCCGCGAGGGAAGTCTGGCCCGGGCTGAACGAGTCTGGAGCTGCGCCATGTTTTCCAATTACGACCGTCACAGCCCACTGAGCTGCTCTCCGCGAGGTAGGTGCCCGGCCCATTAGCAAAATTTTCTCTTTCCCGTTTTGGAGACAAGCGCGGGAGCCCGGAAATCGCACTGGCGAGTTGGGCGCGGACGCGTGAACGTCAAGCTGGGTAGGCTAGAGGGATAGTAGACAGCTATAGGCTATAGCAGCTCCCTTGCATGCAAAAGGGGGAGGGTGACGGGTTACGTATGTGGCGTGGTTTCTCAGCTACCTTTTTTTTTTTGGAGGAAATGGTTTCTCAGCTACCTGGCACAGCGGCAGGGTTGCAGCCTTGCAGCCTGCTTGCGGGTTGGCCTGGGTATAGGGTCTACGGCAAACGCTGCAAGCACGAACGCTCAACGCCCAAAGAATACGGACCGGCCGGGCTCCAGAGTGCGCTCCAGTTGGACGCTGGAGGGGAGGGGGCTGCTTCGTGTATCCGTTCAACGGGGTTCCGTACATGCGTACATGCCCGCTTTCCTGGCTCCAGCAGGCTACCGGCGAGCAGGTTGCAAGGCTGCAGCAACCCTGCCGCTGCGTCAGGTATAGATGAGGTCCCTCGCAAAAAAAAAAAGTATAGCTGAGGAACCACGCAGATGCAAAGGCCGGGGGTCTTTCTCCTTTTCAAAAAAATAAAATAAAATGAGGAACCACGCAGCTCACGTAGATAAGCGATGCGCCCCTTCTGCTTTGCATGCAACAAGTGAGCTATAGGCTTGCCAGTCCCTACTGTTGGATGAATGAGCAACTGCATTCACAGGGGGGCCAAAGGTCAATACATATACATGTGGTAAAGTGCAAGAAACCCCTTATACAATGGGGATAAACCGAAAAGGGACTATACACATCTAACACCCCCCCTCAAACTCATGGTGGATCAACCACACTGAGTTTGGAGAGAAAGAACCCGTGCTGCGCTCGAGTCTGTGCCTTCGTGAAGAAGTCCGCTAACTGTGACTCAGAAGGCACATAATGAAGAGCAAGAACTTGATCTTGCACGGCCGCACGGACAAAGGAGGCATCCACACCGATGTGCTTGGTGAGCTCATGCTTGACCGGGTCACGCGCAATGCTGATAGCACCTGTACTATCTGACAGGAGGGGAGTCGGTGCAACAACAGAAACACCAAAATCCTCGAGTAACCATCGTAACCAGATCACCTCAGCCGTCAACATAGCCATCGCTCGCAACTCAGCCTCCGTACTCGAGCGAGAAACAACTGTCTGTTTCTTCGTCTTCCAGGCAATGAGAGAGCCTCCAAGAAAGACACAGTAAGCAGACAGCGAGCGGCGATCAGTAGGATCACTAGCCCACATAGCATCAGAGTAGGCCTGGAGCTGGAGAGAGCTGGAGCGGGGAAAGAAAAGACGGTGTGAAATCGTGCCACGAAGATAGCGTAGAACACGTAGGAGGTGACCATAGTGGACAGAGGTGGGAGCTGAAACGAACTGACTGAGAATGTGAACAGGATAGGATATATCAGGACGAGTAACAGCGAGATAGACAAGGCTCCCAACGAGGTGGCGATACCGCGTGGGATCAGCCAGAGGATCACCATCAGTAGCACGAAGCTGAACGTTGAGCTCCATAGGAGTCACAACGGTGCGATCATCACTAAGAGCGGCCCGCGAGAGAAGATCCTGAATATAATTTTCTTGAGAGATGAAGAAGCCTTCAGAGGTCTCAGAAATCTCAATCCCAAGAAAGTAGCGAAGAGGACCAAGATCAGACATCAGGAACTGTTCCCAGAGGCGGACCTTAACAAAGGCAATATACTCAGAATCGTCACCAGTGATGATCATGTCATCCACATATAGAAGGAGAAGAGTCCGACCACGAGGAGAGGTGTGGACAAACAATGCTGGATCATGATCACTAGGCAAGAAGCCAGCGGCAGTCACCACAGAGGCGAACCGCGAGAACCATGCGCGAGGGGCTTGTTTAAGGCCATAGAGGGAGCGCCGAAGGCGGCAAACCATGCCATCAGGAACAGAGTACCCCGGAGGGGGCTGCATATAGACTTCCTCACGCAACTCACCGTTGAGAAATGCGTTCTGAACGTCAAGCTGAGACACAGGCCAATGACGAACAGAAGCCACAGCAAGGAGAGTGCGGACAGTGGTCATATGGGCCACAGGAGCAAAGGTCTCGTCATAATCACGCCCCTGTTCCTGCTGAAAGCCACGAGCCACAAGACGAGCTTTGTAACGTTCAAGAGAACCATCGGAGCGAGTTTTAATCTTATAGATCCACTTGCACGTGATGGGACGAACACCAGAAGGAGGAGAAACCAGATCCCACGTGCCATTGCGCTCAAGCGCCGCAAGCTCCTCGGCCATAGCAAGCTGCCATTCAGGCTGAGTCATGGCAGCCCGATAGGTGGTGGGCTCAGCAATGGCAGAAAGACCATACCGGTCAGGAGAATAGCGATCAGGTGGGGGACAAGGCCTAACACGAAGGTTATGGACCGGTGTAGGCGTGAGAGGAGGTGCACTGGAAGTAGAGGGCACATCAGTAGGATCATCCACAGCACGAGGACGACGAGTGTAGTGGAGAGGAAACGGGGAGTGAGGTCGAAAGACTGGGGAGGAGGGTGGGGAGGGAGATGACGAGGGAGAGGAGGAGGGAGGGGATGGTGGTGACGAGGGAGAGGAGGAGGGAGGGGATGGTGGTACCGGGGGTGTAGGCGGACTCACCGGGGGAGAGGGAAGAACAGGAGGCACAGAGGGAGATGTGTCGGGAAGGAGAAGGAAGGAAATGTCTTCCACGGAAAAGCTCGAGGAGGAGGGACGCGGATAGTAAGAACGAGACTCATCAAACGTCACATCACGTGAAATGCGCAGTCGGCGACCAACAGGATCCCAACAGCGATAGCCCTTGTGCTCATCACTGTAGCCAAGGAAAACACACTCAACAGACTGAGCAGTCAACTTGGTTCGTTCTCGCGGAGCAAGAAGAACATAGCACACGCATCCAAACATACGAAGAGCGGAGTAGTCAGGAGAGCGACCAGAGAGACGCTCCATAGGAATACCACCCTTCAAGGCAGCCGAAGGCTGAATGTTGATGAGGTGGGTGGATGCGGAAACGGCCTCAGCCCAAAAATGGGGTGGAAGAGAGGCGGCGATCATCATTGCCCGAGTTGTCTCAAGCAAATGGCGATGTTTGCGTTCAGCAACGCCATTCTGAGCATGGGCACCAGGGCAAGAGAATTGGGCAAGAGTACCCTGCTCCGCAAGAAAACCACGCAACATGTGAGAGATATACTCTCCAGCTGAGTCAGCACGGAAGATACGGACATGCGTGGAAAATTGAGTGCGAACCATGGCAGCAAAACGCTTGTATATGGGGAGAACCTCGCTGCGAGATTTCATACAATAAAGCCAAGTGTAGCGAGAGAAATCATCAATAAACAGAACATAGTAGCGATGACCCCCTTTCGAGTCAAAAGGAGCAGGACCCCATACATCAGAATGAACTAAGTCAAAAGGACGCTGAGATACAGACTCACTGGTAGGATAAGGTAACTGAGTCTGTTTGCCAAGCCTACAACCTTCACAATGCAACGAAACATCACCGAAGACAGACCCTAAGACGCCTTGGTGTACTAATGAGGACAAGCGAGAGCCACAGATGTGACCAAGTCGATGATGCCACTGCTGGAAGGACGCAGAAGAGGAGGCAGCAAGAGCATGAGAGCTGGCGTATGTGGTAGCAGCGGAAGGAACACGAAGCCAGTCAACCTCCCAAAGGCCCTCAGACTCACGGCGCCGAGGGCCACCGCCAACCAGAGCCTGAGTGCGACGATCCTGAACAGAACAAGAGTCGGCATCAAGAATGACACGACAGCCAGAATCAGTAAGTTAGGCAGCGGAAAAGAGATTCATGGTAAGACGAGGAACATGAGAAACACTAGGAACCGAAAAAGACGGAGTGGAAAGGATGCCACGACTAGCAACAGGAAGAGGTGTGCCATCGGCAGTGAGAACATTAAGAGGAAAATCAAGAGGTCGAAGGGAAGATAAAGCTCCAGAATCAGAAGACATATGAAAAGAAGCTCCAGAATCCAGAACCCACGAGGATGTACCTGACTGAGTAGGCTCCGGCGGGGGCGGAGTGGTGGTGGCAGTCACAGCGGCAACAGAACCCGTCGAGGAAGAACCAGAGGAAGCCAACATGCGCTTGAGCCGCACAATATCCTGGTCAGTGAGCGACACAGTCGAGGAAGACGCACGAGTCCCACTAGAAGAAGAGCGCTTCAGATCTTTCCGCTTCTTGTGACAATCAGACTCTGGGTGACCTGGCCTGTTGCAGTAGCCACAGAAGGTGTGCGAGCGCGGCCGGCCCTCTCCGGAAGAAGGAGGGTGACCCGCCCCCCCCTGGAGGTGTGGGCAGGAGCGGTGGAGTGGTGAGGCGAGCAGACGACACAGGAGCTCGGGCAGCAAGAACAGTGGGAACCACAAGCAGACCAGCAGAACAGAGGCGTGTCTCCTCAGCACGAAGCTCTGCAAGCACCTCCGAAATAGGAACACGACCACGAGCAAGCAGGTGAGCACGCCGAGGCTCAAACTCTGGACGAAGGCGAGATAAGAACTCATGGAGGCGATGAAACTCCAAGTCAGATCGCACAGTCTGGCAACAACGGCAAGTGCCACAAACAACTGTCCTGAGAGAGTCAAGCTGGCGCCAGATGGCAGAGCTCTGTGAGTAGAACTCATCAACAGAAGAGTCACCCTGCTGAAGAGCGTGCTCCTGACGCACCACAGATAAGTAGAGAGCATCACCAGACGGCTGATATCGCTGACAAAGATAGGACCACATCGCAGCAACAGGACCGAGACCCATGAACTCAGACGCAAACTGAGGTAAGACACTCGCAGTGAGAACAGCAGCAGCTCGAGCATCATCGTTGCACCACTGAGTGTAAGCAGACAGATCATCCCGGTAAACAGAAAGAGCATCTGAGTAGGCGGATACCTGCTGATCATAAGCATCAACCGCAGCATCGTCAAGGGCCTTGGCTGTATCCCGATCAGCCTGAGAAGCATCAGCAGCAAGAACAGGCGGCACCGGTGGGGTAGGAGCCACAGGAGCAATAGGGCAAGGCGGACAGGGAACCTCGCCAGAGAGAACGCCCCATAGGAGAAGACCGCGCATGTGGATGCGCATGAAACCCACAAACTCAGCATAGTTGGTGCCATCGAAGATCACCGAGCACCGAGGAACAGCCACATAGCCCGAGGAAGACATGACGAGCTCACACTGCAGGGCGGTAGTACCAGCGGTAGTACCGTCAGGGCGGTAGTACCGCTCGTGCCAGCGGTAGTACCGCTATGCTCAGAGCGGTAGTACCGCTCTTCTTAGCGGTAGTACCGCCTGCGCGGTACTGCCGCGGTTCCAGTGCCGTGGGCACTTCCGCTTATCGGAGCCTTCTGGTATGCCTTTCCTTCAAGCGGAAGTAGAGCGGCAGTAAAGGGCGGTAGTACCGCTTCGGGCGGTAGGACCGCTCTTGCCAGCGGTAGTACCGCTTTGCTCAGAGCGGTAGTACCGCTCTGCCTAGCGGAAGTACCGCGCAGAGCCGCTGGATCTGGATCGGGATCGAGGCAGAGGCTGAGCGAGGAGGCGTCCAGGCAGAGGCCGGCCGGAGGAGGAGGCCGGGCGCGGGACGGCGCGGAGGCGAGCCTGGGCGAGGGGGGGAGGGGGGGCGGACAGGGGTTGCCTGAGCCGGCGCGGTCAGGGGCGGCAGCCTGAGACGGAGAGGAGCAGCCGGCGCGGTGCAGAGGAGGCCGGCGAAGCGCGAGGCAGAGGCGGCCGGCGCGGTGCAGAGGAGGCCGGCGACCGGACAGCGCGGGGTAGAGGACGTCGGCCGGAGTTGCTAGCGGCAGCGACGGTGGAGGTGGAGGCACGAAATCGCCATGGGCGGGAGGAGTAGCCTGGCAACTGATACCATGTTGGATGAATGAGCAACTGCATTCACAGGGGGCCAAAGGCCAATACATATACATGTGGTAAAGTGCAAGAAACCCCTTATACAATGGGGATAAACCGAAAAGGGACTATACACATCTAACACCTACATGCTACAAGCCTACAACTACGATAAAGCTACTGAGCAGACGGAGGTTTGTTTCGAGGTTGGTGGCTGAGAGTCGGATCAGTTCGCTGAATATTAAGCTAGCTACATGTTTGTATACCTGTAGCGGTAGCGCAAGCGATCACAAAATTCACGCGTCGTGCTCCTACGGTTTATTCTATTTGCCGCTGCCCGTGGGATTTTTTTTTTTTTTGCAATAAAACATTTGACGCTACATATGTAAAATGCTTGCCTGCACATATTTTTTTTTGTGCAATAGATAACTATTTCAAATGCCTATACAAGAGTGAGAGTGCAGTTGGCCTGTATAAACTCAATCAGACATTTGAGGATTTTTTTAATCAAAAATTTGGTGTATCATTGGATAGTATTCAATCTATATTGACGAGCGATCCTATTATAGAATAGACAGCCGTTGTTGAGTGCTTGAACACCTACGCTGACGGGTTCAACGTTCGCCGGTAATCAAGCCCCCCACCCCCCACCCCACACACATACCCACACCCAGTAGGTGTACAAAGCTAATTAAATATCTTAGTTTTACTCAAATTCCTACTAATTTATTTGATGTTATATGTGAATTAGACCTATGTATATAAGCTTTTGTCAGAATGATGAATATACATTTGTACACCCATGTCCTTAATTATGTAGTTTCACCCATATGCATATACAACACAAAAAAGGGCCCAAAGACTAACCGAGCCCAAGCCTAAGGAGTTGTCATTGTCCACTCCTTTGATGGTGGACTTGGGGGACTCCTCCCAGGTCTTGAAGATGAACATCGTCCCTGCGTCAGATCTGTGCCACCACCCAATAGTGGTGAACATGAACTAACCGAGACATGCGGGATTCCTTCACCTCTCGAGTGAGGCAGTCGTTCTCCCCTTAGAGGACGACTACCTCCTACCATTTTTGGTCTTAGTCAACTTTCAACGTCGTGGCGGATTTCTTGACTACCTAATACTTCACGACAATAGCCAACCATTGTGCTTTCAACGCCTCCAACTTGATTTGGATTTTGGATTTCACCTACTCCGCCTACTTCGCCATTCACATCCAGTGTTCCAAAATGCAAGGTTTTTGTTGCACCAACCAAACAACGAGCATCTAGAAGAATGGGTAAGACACTCGAAGCATAAGTGCATAGCTATCACTCGAGTTTCTTCTCTTTGTTACTTGTGGAAAAGGTTGTAAGGACTTATTGGTGCCAATCCCCTTTTTTATCAACTGAGCAATCAACCTCTTTCCAGGCTAACCCTTGTAGTCATGTCCTCATGCCTGATGAAGTAGTCAACCCCCCCCCCCCCCCCTCTCTCGACTAGTATGCCAGCATCTGCGACAACGAGGAAGACTCGTTGTTGCTGGGAGCAATATCTTTTAATTCGTCAAGGAAGGCTTGTTTCAAGTTGTCGCACCTTGCCACAAAGAAGTTAGTGATAATGACGAGGGAATGGTGGGATAGGGTGTTAGCATGGAGAGAAGTGGAGAATGTGTGGTTGTTGTTCGAGTTGATCGAGATGAGAGAAGAATTAGCGACAGAAAACAGTGTCACCAGCCGAGCCGATGGCGGGGAGGAAGATGTAGTGGTCGAAGAAGTGTGGCGGGCAAGATCGAAGTTTAGTGTTTAAGATAGATTGCACTTTGGATTATTGCAGGATAGCCAAGGTTTAAGCCAAACCAACTCAGGTAGAACATGGACACATTTATGATCATCGCCTAAGCCCCTCACACCCCACGAGCAGATTGAAATATATATTTGATTCATACATAACAAAAGAAGCACTTACCGAACGGAATGGAACTAAAGGGTGAGTAGAATAGCCCAAGATGATGATTGAACAGATGACGGAAGGTATACAAAAACATATAGACACGAACTTGCCTACAAGGGTTTAGAAATGACACCCCAAAAGGACACAACGACGAAGACAAATCTCGAGTGGCGGTGGATGGCGCTGCGACTGCCTTGAAGGCTCGGAGTTGTGATCGTGACACCGTCACGCCACCAGCGACCCCCTCATCATCGACACCGCAACGCTGGAAAACCCCGCCAACTCGGTAGAGGAGACGGGCAACGTCTTGAACATCTAGCTACGCGCCCTTGATGGCATCCTCGAAGCCTTTGGAGGCGGAGTGACATGTCAAAGGCGCGCCATCTTGCATGAATTGCTTTGGTGGCCATATCGGTGACCTTGGCGACGGAGTCCGTGGCACATTTCGCGTGCACCCTGAGCTTGCGCGCCACGCCCGGAGCTGCGAGGGGAGTTGGGCATGTTCTTACCTCTACCATGTCAAATGTATTTGAAAGAATTGACCGAGATAAGAAAAAAAAAACAAATGCGAATACTCTAGTCCTCTTGTGTGAATATGTGATCAAGGAAGATGAAGGGCTAATAAAGGCCGTGAACGATTTTTTTGCCAATTTGCAACAGTGGGTGCGGCTGAGTTTCTGAGTCCATGCCTCCGTGGACCGCGGTGGTATTTCCACTGCAGGTGCAGAAAAGAGCTCAGAGCCGACTTTACCGTGCATTTTGCTTTCTCGATCCTTCTTGTCTTGTAGTATATGCGATTTACAGAAAGTAAAAGCTGAAGCCTGCACACAAGGGGCACAATGCAAGTCACGCCTCCGTAGACCGTAGTAGTCCTGGCCGTCTGGGTCTCCTCCGCCTCGCCACTCGACTACAATGACACAACACATCCGGCGCATCCCAATACCCTCCCCCCTCATTCCCATCCCGAATTAAGCACCCCGTCTCTCTCCCCTGGAGCGCAGCGCGCACCCCTCTTCTCTCTGGTTCCTCAAAAGCGCAGGCGATCATTGGGGGGGAAAAGCAGAGCGCGGGCTGAGCGAGGAATCATCATGGAGGCCGGAGATAATGCTGCTGCAGCTGCAGCCGCTGGAGGGGGAGGAGACCCCGTCGTACCACCAAGGTGAATCCCCTAAACCCTAGGCTAGGGTGTGAAGTGAATGATCAGCCGCGACTAGTTCGGCGGCGGATGCTGTAGCAGGAGCATGTCAGATGGAGCGAGGGCGAGTAGGGAGCAGCTTTTGCGCACTTGGTCGGCGGCGCATGGAGGCGGAGTTGGGGCTGGAGCGAGGTCGAGTAGGGAGCAGCTTTTGCGCGTGGGTACTGCGAGGGCAGGTTTGAGCGCGAGCTGTGAGAGACGTGTAGAATGTTTCCCGCAGCGGCGGAGACGCCGACGGCGGCGGCGATGAGCAGCCGTAGCCTGTTTAGGCCGCGGGCGACGGCTAAACGGGCCCAATCTCAGCGGCCCAAAAAATTTACAACACCTGAGCAGCCCAAGTAGGCGTGCTCCCCGGCGATTTGTTCTTTACGGTTTCGAAAATGTCATGCCTTGGCTCGGTCGTCATGCCTACACCGGGCCTTGCACGACACGGAGGCCTTAGACAGGCCGCTTACCACCCAGAATTGACTCAACACTTATTTTCTTTGGGGAGGATCTGCTTATCTAGAGATACAGTATTACAATCATTATGTGCTGCTGCTTTGCCTGATAGATCTGAATATTAATGGAAGCATCTGTGTTAATAATATGTTACTTTTGTGCAGTAGTTTGGTTGTGCTTGTTGAAATTGCGAAGGTTATATGATTTCGATCCAAGCTGTTGCGCTTTAATTTGCATAAGTCGTTGCATTTACTTCAAGTGTTTTTCTTAAAGTTTATGAATTCAACTTTGCTAATTGTTCCAATCAATTTTTTTGCATTTCAAAAATAATTGTGCATCTGCTGTTTTCTCAAGGATAGGATCCTGTAAGACATGAGCTATAATTCGTAAACACCAGTACATGCTACAGCAGTACAAAACATAGAAAACATAAAGTGTTTTCGTGATTTTGATTGCTGTAGTTTTTATAGTACCATACTAGAGTTGCTTGCTTCATGTGATACTTCAACTTGTATTATTTGCAGATTTGACATCGCCTTTGCCCAGAATTTAATTAACAAGAAGAGATGGGCACAGCTTGAGAATTATATCAGACAAGTTATTGGTAACAACCAGCATCCCTATCTGTACCTTCTGTGCCGCAAAGCAGAATTGCTGGGATTGAAGGAAGGAGGTTCTGATGGTGATACGCTTCTTCAGTATTTCAATTCAAAAGTGAAGCCATTAGAGGGGTTCAAGAATGATTTTACCAATACCCTTTTTCTGAATAACATCATAAAGGATATCTCTGAGTGCATACATGGGAAGAAGTAATTATCTGTGCTTTATCTTTGAATTTTGTACCTATGCTCTATTTCTGAACTTTTGTTGTGCTCCATTTCTGGATTGAATATTCTGTTTAACTCCATGTGCATGTAGGGAGTTGGCAGCTGATCCTGATGGTCTCTTGATTGCAATTACTGACCATCTGAGGTTATACTGCACAAACATATTTGAGTAAGTATATTGCTACTTGCATTGTTATCTCGGTATTGCCATTGTTTTTCCCTTGCATCATTTCCATGGTCTTGCCATTAACTATGCCATTTTCCATCTTTAGGCACCCACGTAAACCGAGAGCTTCACCCAGTCGATATCATCCTTATGTGTTCTCGTTACCAGAACGTAATAAGTTCCGATGTCTAATGGCCAGCATGTTTTCAGCAGCAAGCCAAACCAATTTTTCCAGACCCATGTGGGAAAATGTAAGAATGTCACAGCTGATGTACAAAAAAGAAGCGCCCCTCTCGTGGCACAAACCTTCGTGGAAGAGTCTGGGAATGTATTGAATATCGCTGCAGACAGGATATTGCAGCAAGTGAATACTGCTGGCATGTCCAGTAAGAAGAGGAAGTGCATCATTCCTCATGCTGGGAAACAAATGGCTGCTGCTGAATCAAGCAGGGCAGGGAAGAACAATGGCGGCGGTGTCACTTTGGATGAAAACAAGTCCTTTTCAGAGTTGCTTCGTCAAGGGAGGTCCATAGCCTTTAAGCTCAAGGATATGCATGGCAACCCTGCTGCACTTCTTGAGGCGCGGTTACAATTGTTTGAGCTGTTCGAAGTGATGGCATCAACAGTTATTCCTGAAGATAGGCTACCACAGGCTCTGCACAAGGAGCATTTGTCCCTGGAGTTGCCACAGGCTGAGCAGCAGGTGCTGCCGTACCCTCCGGTCTCAGACAATGTGGAGCCCTGGCATCAGCCCTCCACGAGCCAGCAAAGAGAGGTCCGAAGCCAGCAGAGCCAGTGGACAAACAATACAATGCTTGATACTTCAACCAGGACTTTTCCTGCAGCACCTACTGCATATGGTAATCCTAATGAATCTTCGCAAGCTCCTGCAACAAACGTTTATCAACAAATGCATCATGATGAAGGTATGTATGCTCCTCCCACATTTCCTTCTGCTGCAACAACCGTGCTAGTTTGGTCCTCTAATAGAGAATTTTCCTGCAGCAGCTACTGCATATGGTAATGCTTATGAATCTTCGCTAGCTCCTGCAACCAATGTTCATCAACAGTTGGATCATGATGAAGGTATGTATGCTCCTCCCACATTTCCTTCTCCTGCAACAACCGTGCTAGTTTGGTCCTCTAACAGAGACTTGTCCTGCAGCAGCTACTGCATATGGTAATGCTTATGAATCTTCGCTAGCTCCTGCAACCAATGTTTATCAACAGTTGGATCATGATGAAGGTATGAATGCTCCTCCCACATTTCCTTGTCCTGCAACAACCGTGCTAGTTTGGTCCTCTAACAGACACTTGTCCTGCAACAGATGGGATTCCTTATGAAGGCAATTTTCTTGCAACGGGTCCTGCCACAGCCCCTTCTTCTGCAGCAAACATAGTGTTTGGTCCTGCAACACATTGGCCTCCTTATGAAGTTGTGCAAGCTCCTCAAACAAGCACTTCTTTTGAAACAGATATTCATCAAGAGGGGAATGTTTATGCAGGTATGTATGGTCCTCCCACAGTTTTCTTCTCCTGCAATAACCATGGATCTTGGTGTTGATCCTTACGGAGCTCTGCATGCTCTTCTCACACAGTTTCTTCCTCTATTATATGTGTACTACATACAGGTGTGGATACTTATCTTTCAACATTTCTGCACTCAGACGTGAATCCTGGAGCTGGTCCTTCCTTTGAAGCCAATTTTGCTGATATGTGTATGTATGATGATACGATCTCGTATCTGGATCTGGATGTCCTTGCGGAACCTCACAATGCAGCTCCTAATCCGCAAGCAGCAAGGAGTCCAACCCCTGAGGAGGACGTTCAGCAAGAGAACTAATGCCACCAATACTGTGCCTCGTGAAACTTGTCCGATTCCGAATCCTGATGAGTTACATTGATCATGATGCATCTTTTTGGCATTTTCACGCAAAATAGCTTTACTGGTTTCTTGGTGCATCAGATGGTGATGGACTGATGGAAACACTGTCAGTTACTTGGTTCATCTCTACTTGGATCGGAAACTTGCAACAGAAGTGTGACTTAGGCGCATGATGCATGGTTCCGGTGACCACTCTTTAGTTTTATCTCTCCTTGGATGGAAAACCTGTACCGCAAGTTGACTTGGGTGCAGGATGGATGGTTCCAGTGATCATTTGAGTTGCAAAGCTGTGATTCTTATCAGCTATTTGGTTGCTACTTTACTTCCCTGCATTTGTTCGGTGTTCCATGGTTAAGTTGTGTTTATCATCTCTAGGCTCTAGCCATTCTCTATTGATCATCACCTATTCACCTGTGTGGAATGATAATAGCATGCGCACGCTCTTCTTTGCATTGTTTACTGTAAAAGAAAGATAAGTGTCGGTTATTTTTGCGATTGGTCCTGATCATGTGAGGGGCAGACGTGGTTGTAGATAGAGAAAGAGCATCACTGATGCAGGAGTTCGTAAATGCAAAACCTTCTCGGGTGTTGATGTAGGCTAACCGCCAGAGCCTCCGCTGCGAACCAGCATTGGACGCCGTCGCTTGCTCGGGGTTGGAGCTGAAGATAACGCGAGCCGGAGGCTTGAGCAGGTCTGCTGCCAGCGTGATAGGCAGGCTGATATGATATGGATGGACCGCCGGAGCAAGGATGCACCACCTAAACATCTTTGGCATTTGGCACGTGGCTTGCTGCCTTTAAGTATGTAGTAACCCTGAACATCAGAAGCAAAAAAAAAAAAAAAACGGAGCACAATCAATGTTCATTGGGAAAACGCGTGTCACGTGATCAACGTAGCATCAGACCTTCCAGCATCTACAGAGTCCAGGCAATCAACGTGCCCGTTCCATGTCAAAATTGGGGATGCAAAGCTAAGATCTTACAAATCACAGAAAATTAGAAGACAAGTATTCTTGGCTCCCCTCCAAACAAGTAAGACAGGGATAACTGTATTTTACTTTTGAATCTCATCATCCACACCCACATCAAAACAGACTGTACCTCAGAAAATAATGTTAAAACAGGAGAAGACAACAACATGGTCTATCAAACGTTCATCAGGAGAGCATGTATATCTATCAGATCTCCAAATGAAACACAAAAGAACTGACATGGTCGATGATAACATAGCACTGCAGCATTATTCTGATTTAGGTCTGATTCACGATCCACTTAAAACGTAACACAGGACAGCGAGCACTTGGAAACCCAGTTGCAATGTCGCATGGTGATAACATAACGCTACTAAAAGTAGTTCTAGCTAGGAGACTTGCAAGTCTCAAGTCGATAACATAATACAGCTCGATGCTCCAACACAATCTGGCAGCAAATCGACTCCAACGAGTGCCCGCTCAGTAAGCCATCAAGTTGGCGCTGCAAGATCCAGCTTCCACTTCAGTCACCAACTCCTGCACTCCAACAAGTACTCCATCAAGTTAATAGTGTCCAAATAGCCAGCTGCACTTTTGCCAGACAAAGATGCAGTACCAAGCTTGAAAGGTGCTGATATTATTCGTGAAATGGAGAAGGTAAAACCTATTGGTGAGTGCTCAAGTACTTGGCAAGAAAGAAATCAGGGACCAGAACATTCTTCAGTAAAAGAACTGGTGAAAGTGCAACCTAGATGGATATTCTAGCAGGAAACTAGAGTAAAAAAAAAATGACCATTTATACCAATCATTACCAGTTTAGTCCGTTGTCTTTTCCTATCAGGACCATCTTCCTCAAAAGTCATCAAATCTTCTCCTGGATTCTTTTCTCTTCCAGCAGAACCTTGAGTAGCACTGTTGGTACACCAACCATCTTGTCTCAAACACTTGATAGGGGCTGCCCAAGCATCAATACCATTTAGGATCACCAAATTAAGTATTATCAATATTCCTTGATTCAATATTTTTACACATAATGTTCTCTTAACACTCGACATTTCAAAATGTGTCGGAAGGGCCTTTTAGATCAAAAATCAAGAGGCTAAACTCAACTTCGTTTTTTATGAGATGGTGGAACATTAGCTAGATCTATACTATAAAAATGAGCATGTGCATGATTCGATTTGTGGTACATATGCTTATCAGCTCCCAGATGCAAGTGCAATCGTGCAACTATTATGGGCATACACAAGTAGAAGTAATAAAGCAGCTGATAAATGCAAGAGTAAGAAAACTCCACGGTTTCGGAAAATAGTTTGCCACAGAAACCAAGAGGTGCGAGGACAGAAGAATATGAATATGGTGGTTATAAAACACGGCAGGTAGAATATTATTATCGGTGATGGAGTTTCTCTGACAAGTGACAATTAAGAATTTCAGGTATCAATATGTGCAGATGGAGTTCCTACATGGCATGAAAACAGTTAATTTACCTGCATTTGTGGCAGATGTGATCCAAGGGATTTTAATAGGCTGTGAGACCGCAGCACCTGTGAAGAGTTATAACTTATAAACAATGCTCATAGCCCCTTGATTGGTTCATTTGGTGTTCACTGAACCATTCTAGGGTTGAAAGAATTTTAAAAACTTCACCTGAATTTGCAACTGATGAGCACCAAGGACAATTAGGCTGACCTATGGAAGTTGGAGCATCTGAAACGAATTTTGCAGTTAGAAACGACAACATGCCGCCAAGCACTGTGCTCCAAGTTCTAACTAATTACCTGCATTTGTCACTGATGAGGTCCCAGTGTTTTCAGCAGAACTTATCACAGTACCAAACATGGTCTGCAGAAGTGGAGTCCCAGAAGCACCTGCAACAAGTTCGTTAGAAGTGGCAACAGCTGGGCACTTAAAAATGCAACAAACAACATGAAGCCCAGTAAGTACTGCATCTATGAGAATTATTATGCAACATAACAGAAGACTTAAGGGGAGATGTTTCTAGCCTAAAGTTTCTAAAGCATATCGTTTCATCTATCACATTATCGATGGTATAGTATAAATAGCCCCTCACTAGCACATTTGAACATTTAAAAAAAAAGTTGTTCCAAGTTCCAACTAAACGATAACGTCCCGGTGTTTTTAGCAGGACTCGTCACAGTACCAAACATGGTCTGCAGAAGTGGAGTACCAGAAGCACCTGTAACAAGTTCGTTAGAAGTGGCATGAGGTGGGCACTTAAAAATACAACAAACAACATGAAGCCCAGTACGTAGTGCATGTATGAGAATTAGTATGCAGCATAACGGAAGACTTAGGGGGGATGTTTCTAGCCTAAATCTTCTAAAGCATATCATGTCATCTATCACATTACCAATGGTAGAAATTAGATACTCACTAGCACATTTAAATATTTCTAAAGAAGTACTCCCTCCGTCCCAAAATAAGTGTCTCAAGCTTAGTACAACTTTGTACTAAGGTTAGTATAAAGTTGAGACACTTATTTTGAGACGGAGGGAGTATGATTTCATAGATTAACTCAGTTGAGCAGTTAGAAATGACAGCAGGTTGCCAGGCATTGATAAGTGATAACATAGAACGACATCCAGCTTTGAGGAGGCTGCTCCATTTAAGTGCTATTATTATGAATTAATACATCCATGTGCATACTATGCCCAAGTGATATAACATTATGTAACATTTGAACAAGGAAAAAAAGAAGAAAAAACGGAACTTAGGAGGTGTTTGGCAAACAATGAGCTTAGGAAGAAAAAAGCGAGGGACAAGCTCAACAAAATGTAGCTTGAGACATGGTATATGAGCCACTTCAATGAAATATCCCAAGCATAAACCTAGCCTAGCAATTCAAAAGCAACAACAATAAAATATGTACAGTAAGAGCAGAGACAGTGGTTTGTAACAAAGATAAACTAGAAAATTGCAAGCAAGATACTGCCTCCGTGACACTTATTTTGGGACGGAGGGAGTACAAGGCATCAAAGAAAGATGCGTTAGATAAATGCCACATTCTAACTTTGTACAGTGTAATTAAGGGTAAGAGAACTGTGCATTAATTGGATCACCTTCCTTTGCATTTGATTGAAGTGGGTTCCCTCGATGGAGCTCCGGAAGTTTACCGGCTTTTAAACACCCCTCTAAATGTTATCAAGTGAGTTTATCAGCACACACGAACTCACATAATCAAAGAGATATCGGCAAACAAAACAACAGCAGAAAAATATATATTATCAGATATGTTCTTTAAAAACTGGAATTAGATGGTCAGAGACTAGTTTTTACCAATAAGATCTGACACCCGGCTGACTGCATTGTCGGGCAATCCTGCAATTCAAAACATCGCAAACATTAACTGCCTCACATTTGCAGAGGGTTAGCAGAGGGATGTTGCTTTTATGCCAAGATGTTCATACCATAAAGTGGGCTTGAAGAGGGCAGACTGCACGAATCAAGGAAAATGTGTGAATGCAAGTGAAAACTCAGAGACAGCACTGGGGAACTGAGTTTAATCTGATGATAATTAATCAAGTTGTAAATACCTCCTCTTCCTCTTGAGATAGCACTTGGCAATAGCCTCCGGCTTTGGCCGCGGGAATTGTTGCATCCAGTGGCGCCTTGGACGAAGGGGACTAGCAAATTAAACATGATCATATATGGGGGAGATCAGATTGACATGTGGAGTAGTTGATACTCGAACAGTAAAAGATTGGATGAATGAATAAAGGAACCCACCCGATGGGAAATAAGTCCTGCGGGAGACCTGGGCCGCCGGGCAATAGCAACTTGCGTCTCAACTCAGGAGTCTCAAGAGCCAAGTCATCGGCAATGAACGATGCCTTCTCCCTCACCAGTATCCAGTTCAGGGACGCCCTACAAAGACAGGATTGATCTGAGGCTCAACGATGACAAGTAGAACAGTGTCTCGAAATATTATATTAGGTACGTAATGTACCTGAATTGCGGCGAGTGGAGTGTGTATTGGAGGATGGAGGCGAGCTTGGCGCTGCGACTGCAAATGGACTTCAGGAAGCTGAGGTCGCGGTGCACGGACTGGTTCGCGAAGCCGCCCGCTGAGCACCCGGCGACGTTTGCCAGGGACCAGAGCGCGTGGAGGAAGATGAGGAGGGAACGGGTCTCGACGCCCCGATCAATGGCCGGCGGCAGGAAGCGCGTTATGTACTTGATGGCTTCTCTCCACTGGCCCCAGATCACCAGCTGCCGCAGATGTAGCCTGCTCATCTGCACACCCGACTCATGCACAACGCTGCGTTGCATACGCGGCAGGGGTTGCGTTAAACAGCAAGGAAACGGCGGGCGGGCGGGGGTGCGTACCTGTCGTAGGCGGTGTCGAAGCCCTGGAGCCAGAGGTAGGTGAGGAGCCGCCGGTTGCGGAGCCGCCTCACGGAGGGATAGTCATGGAGCTTGCCGCTGCCGAGGCGTATGATCTCCATCGGCTTGCCGCTGACGAGGTCCAGGATCTCCTTCGGCCCGCCGGTGCCGAGCTCCATGATCTCCTTCCGTCCCATTGCGCCGAATGCAGTACAGAGCCTCGCTAGGGATTTGGGGGAACAAACGCGAGGATTCGATTTGGGGGAGAGACGCCTTGCATATGACGGGACGGCATGCGGGACCCACAACCGTCGTTCCTCAAACGGGGCCTCTCGCCCCCCTCCCAGTGCCCGGTGCCCGCTCCCGGGACAACTTTTCCTCTTGGCAGCTCCCGCTCCCAGCCTCCACTGCCGGGACAAATATTTTTCTATTTTCCTCAAAAAAATATTTTTCTATTGGCCGACGCCGGAAGATGCTGTCCCATGATTTTCATTTTATATACTGGGTAAATGTACGTGCATTTCTAGTTTTTATTGTAGTATAAGCGTGCACGTGCATCATACATGAAGATATTTCCTCATTCATCCAAGTTAAGAGGCAATTATTTAAAAAATTCAACACAAACTTATGATAATATACTGATAGGATATAATAATATAATACTTATATAGATGAAAAGATTTGAAATAGCCACCGCCATGTAGTAGAAGAAAGGTTGCTTTGCGCCTATTGCGGCGTATAGGAAATTTTACATGGCGTGAAACGATGAATGTTCATGTCTAGTACACACAAACATACATGAATCTGGACAATATCAACTCATAAAACGGCGTCATTGATGCCTTTGATCACTCTTTATGTGCATCAAGATGCTTTTGACATGTAAATGTTTAGTTTATTCTGCAGATCAATATGAAAAATACAATACCTGATTACCAACCTTAGGATACAAAAACAAGGGCCCTATCACAAGTGTGCCACAACTCTGCATTTAGGCAATTGTTCTCTTCTAATACTGAAAGAAAAATACATGATATTCAATAAAGCTCTCCCATCTATATTCGCGAGAGACTTGATCGAGTTGTTTACAACGAATCTTGGTCGGCAAAATTCCCATTGGCTGTGATTGTCCATAAACATCATAAACATTCAAATCACTTGCCGTTATTATTGGATACATATTGTTATGACGGTAATCAATTCAGGAAGTCAAGCTCCAGGAAATTTGAAGCACGGTGGCTTAGGGGAGAAACTGTGAATGAAGTTGTTCACACAGCATGGGAAAAAGCAAAGCTAGCAAGGCTTGGTCCGTCTCTGGCTGATAGGACGAAGGCGGTGCATGCTTATCTTCACGAATGGGATTGGGAAACTCTGAAAGGGCCAAAGAAACGGGCGAATAAACTCAAGAAGGAGTTGGAGAAATTAAGACGCATATCAGGTTCTTAGTCACTTGCTAGGCAGAAAGAAATTCTTTCGTTGTTTGAGAATATTATGGAGCAGGAAGAAATATTTTGGCTTCAGAGAGGCAGGGCGGATTGGTTGCTGCACGGGGATAGGAACACAAAGTTTTTTCACAACGCGGCAACTGCTAGAAAGAAGAGAAACTGTATCAAGAAATTACTTCATGATACGGGGGTGTGGCGCCAAGGTACAAAACAATTAAATGAGCACGTTGTTCAATATTTTTCTAATGTTCTTACTGTTGAAGTTGATGCCCCTGATGAGCATGTTCTAGCTTCTGTTAAAAGAAGTGTATCACAAGAGATGAATGATGCCTTGATGACCCCTTACTCGGTTGTGGAAGTGAAAAAAACACTATTCAATGTTGGTGACCTAAAGGCCCTGAGATCGGACGGTTTTGTTTTTTGAACCCACATAATTTCATTGATTAACAACATCGTACATATACAACCCTGCATTGCAATGCCAAAGAAAGTGCAGCTACTACTGCATTATGGCAAGAACCATTGCCTGAACCAAAACATGTGAACCTGGAAGGAGAGTTTTGAGCTTTAATTGCTAATCTAGCTTGGTGATGTGCTCGAAAGTTGTAGCTCCTATTGATATGATAAATTCTTGTAGCATCAAAGGCTGAAGAAGTTGTCATACATGCAAGTTGTGTCCTTATAGTCCAATGACCAGGAGCACGAATGGCCTTGTGATACGTCTCCAACGTATCTATAATTTTTTATTGTTCCATACTATTATAGTATCAATCTTGGATGTTTTATATGCAATTATATGCCATTTTATATCATTTTTTGGGACTAACCTATTAACCCAGTGCCCAATGTCAGTTGCTGTTTTTTGCTTGTTTTTGTCTTTTCAGAAAATCATTATCAAAAAGAGTCCAAACGAGAAAAAAAAACTTTGGATTAATTATTCTGGACCAGAAGAGACCCACGAAGCTTCGGGAGAAGACCAGAGGAGCCACGAGGAGGCAGCAAGCCAGGAGGGCGCGCCCCCCAAGCTTGTGGGCCCCTCGTAGCCCCTCCTGACCTGATTCCAGCGCTATAAATTCCCAAATATTCCCAATATACCAAAAAGACAGAAGAGAAAACCTTTCCGCCGCCGCAAGCCTCTGTTCTTCCCGATCCCATCTGGAGGCCTTTTCCGGTACTCTGCCGGAGGGGGAATCGATCACGGAGGGCTTCTTCATCAACCTTGCTGCCCTTCCGATGATGTGTGAGTAGTTTACCACAGACATACGGGTCCATAGCTAGTAGCTAGATGGCTTCTTCTCTCTCTGATCTTCAATACCATGTTCTCCTCGATGTTCTTGGAGTTCTATCCGATGTAATCTTCTTTTGCGGTGTGTTTGTTGGGATCCGATGAATTGTGAGTTTATGATCAGATTATTCATGAGAAATATTTGAATCTTCTCTGAACTCTTTTATGCATGATTATTATAGCTTTGTATTTCTCTCCGATCTATCAATTTGGTTTGGCCAACTAGATTGGTTTATCTTGCAATGGGAGAGGTGCTTTGTGATGGGTTCAATCTTGTGGTGCTCAATCCCAGTGACAGAAAGGGACATGACACGTATTTGTATTGTTGCCATTAAGGATAAAAAGATGGGGTTTAATCATATTGCTTGAGTTTACTTTGTCTACATCATGTCATCTTGCTTAAGGCGTTACTCTGTTTCATACTTAATACCCTAGATACATGCTGGATAGCGGTCGATGGGTGGAGTAATAGTAGTAGATGCAGGCAGGAGTCGGTCTACTTGTCTCGTACGTGATGCCTATATACATGATCATTGCCATGAATCCGTCATAATTATTTGCTTTTCTATCAATTGCCCAACAGTAATTTGTTTACCCACCGTATGTTATGTGTTCGAGAGAGAAGCCTCCAGTGAAAACTATGGCCCCCGGGTCCACTTTTATCATATATTAAAACCAAAAATACTTTGCTGCAATTTATTTACTTTTATTTTATTTAGTATTTTAGTTTATCTACCTATCACTATCAGAATTAATCCTTGCAAATAACCGCTAAGAGGATTGATAACCCTCTTATTTGCGTTGGGTGCAAGTGTTTGTTTTTGTGTGTGCAGGTGCGCTTAACGGGATTTTGCTTGGTTCTCCTACTGGATTGATAACATTGGTTCTTAACTGAGGGAAATACTTATCTCTACTATACTGCATCATCCTCTCCTCTTCGGGGAAATACCAACGCAGTGTACAAGTAGCAGGAAGAATTTCTGGCGCCGTTGCCGGGGAGACATCATCAAAATTACCAAGTACCTTCGCACAAACTATCATCCACTTGCATTTATTTTATTTGCCTTTTTATTTGCATTTGCCTCTCGTTCTCATCTCCCCCACTTCTAATTTTTTTTACAAAAATATAAAAATATTTTTGTTTGCTTGTTTGTTAGTTTGCTTGCTTTGCTTGAAGTTGCCATCATGTCTGAGTTTGTTATTGAAAAGAGTGAGGATGGTAAAATCCCTAAGATAGAAATTCCCTCAAATTTAGACTCAGAAATTTTTGTAGTAGGGAGTGGAAATATCATAAGGAAAAACATTATTCAAGAGTTCTTTAATTGTACGGGAACTTTGGTTTACAATGATACTCCAATTCTTAAAAGAACCAACAGTTATGGGGAAGCTATCTCCGCGCTCATTCTTAAACTTGAAAGAAGATTTATTCGTATTCATCCCACATTGCAAAGATTGTTTTATGAGTTACCTGTTATAAACAACCCTAAGGCTAAAAAGATAGCTACTCTTATCCTTATGAATGAGTTTGATTACATAGTGCAAGAAGCTAGAGAGATCTCTGATTTCTATAATATGAGCCAAGAAAATCTTGTGATAGATGAAATTTTATATAATGAGGAATATATGTTGAGATATGTTTTCCATGATCATCGTGCTTTTGATGAAAATACTAAAAAGGAAGTTCCTCCTCTACATATCATCCAACAAGTTTTTAATGGTATTAATCAGAAGTATTCTTGGATTGTAAAAAGGAACCAACAAGGGTTTGAAGAAAGTAGCCTTAATGACCTAAAATTTTGGTTGATGATGTGTTCCTCATTGTTTTTGGAAAACCTCCTGAAAATCACACACCTAAGGATGTCAAAACCAAGGATGACAACACTTGAAACTATGCATTATGCCTAGCTAGGGGCATCAAACAATAGCGCTTGTTGGGAGGCAACCCAGTGAATAAAATAATTTTTTGTTTTACCTTATGTTTTTGTGTGTTTACACAATTATAGCTTCTGTTATGATTGTGTTTTTATCTTTTAAATAGTGTTTGTGCCAAGTAATGCCTTTGGGATGATTTGGAAGATAGTATGATTGATGCTGTTTGGAAAACAGAAAGTTTTGTGTCCAGTGTTTGATTTTTGATTCTGTACTGGAGTGTCAGAAAAATCTGAAATGTTTACACAGTATTGATATATGAATTGCCCACGTTGTCCTAATTTTTCAGAATTTTTGGAGTTACAGAAGTATGGCTTTTAAATAGATCTTTACAGACTATTCTGTTTTAGACAGATTCTGTTTTTGTTGCATAGTTTGCTTATTTTGATGAATCTATGGATCGTATCGGGGGGTATGAGTCATGGAGAAGTTGGAGTACAGTAGCATTATGCCAATATCAAATATGAATCAATTTACAACAGTACCTAAAGTTTAAGATTTGTTTGTTATACTATCGGATCTCACGAGGTTTCTGTTGAGTTTTGTGTGCTGAAGTTTTCAAGTTTTGGGTGAGACTACGATGGATAAAGGAATAAGGAGCGGCAAGAGCCTAAGCTTGGGGTGATAATATTCAAGGAAGACTCAAGCGTCTAAGCTTGGGGATGTTCCGGAAGGCATCCCCTCTTTCGTCTACAATCTATCGGTAACTCACTTGGAGCTATATTTTTATTCATCACATGATATGTGTTTTACTTGGAGCGTCTTGTGATATAGTTTGTTTGCTTTTTAGTTTGTCACAATAATCTTTGCTGAACACACCTTTTTGAGAGGGACACACATTATTCGTGATTTGTTAGAATACTCTATGTGCTTCACTTATTGTTGGAAATATGCCCTAGAGGCAATAATAAATTAGTTATTATCATATTTCCCCGTTCATGATAATAGTTTATTATTCATGCTAGAATTGTATTGACCGGAAACTAAATACATGTGTGAATAGATAAACAAATACTGTGTCCCTAGTAAGCCTCTACTAGACTAGCTCGTTGATCAAAAGATGGTCAAGATTTCCTGACCATGGACATGAGTTGTCATTTGATAATGGGATCACATCATTAGGAGAATAATGTGATGGACTTGACCCAACCGTTAGCATAGCAAATGATCGTTCAGTTTATTGCTATTGCTTTCACTATGTCAAATACACGTTCCTCTGACCATGAGATCATGCAACTCCCGGATACCGTAGGAATACTTTGGGTGTATCAAACGTCACAACGTAACTGGGTGATTATAAAGGTGCACTACAGGTATCTCCGAAAGTGTTTGTTGAGTTGGCATGGATCGAGATTGGAATTTGTCACTCCAACTATCGGAGAGGTATCTCTGGGCGCTCTCGGTAATACAGCATCACAGAAGCCTTGCAAGCACCGTGACTAAAGAGTTAGTTACAAGATGACGTATTACGGAACGAGTAAAGAGACTTGCCGGTAACGAGATTGAACTAGGTATTGGATACCGACGATCGAATCTCGGGCAAGTAACATACCGCCAGACAAAGGGAACAACGTATGTTGACATATGAGGTTCACCGATAAAGATCTTCGTGGAATATGTAGGAACCAATATGAGCATCCAGGTTCCGCTGTTGGTTATTGACCGGGGAGTCGTCTCGGTCATGTCTACATCATTCCCGAACCCGTAGGGTCCGCACACTTAAGGTTCGATGACGATTTAGTATTATATGAGTTATGTGATTGGTGGCCGAAGTTTGTTCGGAGTCCCGGATGAGATCACGGACATGACGAGGAGTCTCGAAATGGTCGAGAGGTAAAGATTCATATATTGGAAGGCTATATTCGGACGTCGGAAAGGTTCCGAGTGATTCGGGTATTTTTCGGAGTACCGGGGAGTTACGGGAATTCACCGGGAGAAGTAATGGGCCTTATTGGGCCATACGGGAAAAGGAGAGGCAGGCCACGTGAGGAGGCTCGCGCCCCCCCTTGCCCAAACCGAATTGGACTAGGGGAGGGGGCGCAACCCCCTCTTTCCTTTCCCTCTCCCTTCCCTCTTTCCTACTCCGTATGGGAGGTGGAATCCTACTAGGACTAAGGAGTCCTAGTAGGACTCCCCACACTTGGCGCACCCCTAGGGGGCCGGCCTCCTCCCTCTCATCCTTTATATACGGGGGCAAGGGGGCACCCCAAAGTACACAATTGTCCCATAGCCGTGTGCGGTGCCCCGATCTCCGTTTTCCACCTCGGTCATATTTTCGGAGAGCTTAGGCGAAGCCCTGCCGGAATCACTTCACCGTCATCGTCGCCACGCCGTCGTGCTGACGGAACTCATCTACTACCTCGACGTCTTGCTGGATCAAGAAGGCGAGGAACGTCACCGAGCTGCACGTGTGTAGAACTCGGAGGTGCCGTACGTTCGGTACTTGATCGGTGGAGCTCGAAGGATTGTTCGACTACATCAACCGCGTTGTGAGACGCTTCCGCTAACGGTCTACGAGGGTACGTAGACACACTCTCCCCTCTCGTAGCGATACATCTCCATGGATAGATCTTGCGTGAGCGTAGGAAATTTTTGAAATTCATGCTCCGTTCCCCAACAGTGGCATCCGAGCCAGGTCTATGCGTAGATGTGATTTGCACGAGTAGAACACAAGTGAGTTGTGGGCGTGGGTGTATACATATTGCTTGTCGTTACTAGTTGTTACTTGATTCGGCGGTATTGTGAGATGAAGCGGCCCGGACCGACATTACGCGTACGCTTACGCGAGACAGGTTTCACCGCTACGTGCACTCGTTGCATAAAGGTGACTGGCGGGTGTCTGTCTCTCTCACTTTAGTTGAATCGGTATCAATGAAGAGGGTTCTTTTAGAAGATCAAAAAGCAATCACTACACCACGTTGTGGTTTTGCGTAGGTAAGAACGGTTCTTGCAAACCCGTAGCAGCCACGTAAAACTTGCAACAACAAAGTAGATGACGTCTAACTTGTTTTTGCAGGGTATGCTGGTGATGTGATATGGCCAAGACATGATGTGATATAAGTTGTTGTATGAGATGATCATGTTTTGTAAGTTATCAGGCAACCGGCAGGAGCCTTATGGTTGTCTCTTTATTGTATGCAATGCCAACACTATGTAATTGCTTTACTTTACCGCTATTAGTTAGCAGTAGTAGTAGTAGCAATAGCCGGCGAGACGACCACGACGCTACGATGGAGATCAAGGTGTCACGACGCTACGATGGAGATCAAGGTGTCAACCCGGTGACGATGGAGATCATGACGGTGCTTTGCTGATGGAGATCAAAAGCACAAGACGATGATGGCCATATCATGTCACATATATTGAATTGCATGTGATGTTAATCCTTTTATGCATCTTATTTTGCTTAGGACGACGGTAGCATTATAAGATGATCCCTTCACTAAATTTCAAGATAAGTGTTCTCCCCTAGTATGCACCGTTGCGAAGGTTCGACGCTTCTAAGCACCACGTGATGATCGGGTGTGATGGATTCTTTCGTTCGCATACAACGGGTGTAAGCCAGTTTTACACACGCAGAATACTTGGGTTAAACTTGACGAGCCTAGCATGTACAGACATGGCCTCGGAACACAAGAGACCGAAAGGTCGAACATGAGTCATATAGTAGATATGATCAACATGAAAGATGTTCACCATTGATAACTAATCCACCTCACATGATGATCGGACGTGGTTTAGTTGATGTGGATCATGTTACACTTAGACAACTTGAGGGATGTTAATCTAAGTGGGAGTTCTTAAGTAATTTGATTAATTGAACTTCAATTGTCATGAACATAGTCTTACTTGTCTTAGCAAATTTATGTTGTAGATCCATAGACCGCGCTGTAGTTCCCCTGTTTTTATTATGTTCCTAGAGAAAACGAAGTTGAAAGTTGATGGAAGCAACTATGCGGACTAGGTCCGTGATCTGAGGATTGTCCTCACTGCTGCACAGAAGGCTGATGTCCTTAATGCACCGCTCAGTGAAATACCCCTACGGCTTCGTCTGAGGACGTTATGAACGTCTGGCAGACAAGAAAAGATGACTACTCGATAGTTCAGTGCGCCATACTTTACGGCTTAGAACCGGAGCTCCAAATATGTTTTGAGCAACACGGAGCATATGAGATGTTCCAAGAGCTGAAAATTTGTTTTTCAAGACTCACACCCGGGTCGAGAGGGATGACACCTTCGACAAGTTCTATAGCTACAAGATGGAGGAGAACAGCTCCGTTAGTGAGCATGTACTCAGAATGTCTGAGTACTTCAAACACTTGAATCAAGTGGGAGTTAGACTTCCGAATAAAGTGGTGATTGATAGAGTTCTCTAGTCACTATCACTAAGCTACTGGATCTTCGTGATGAACTATAAACATGCAAGGGATAGAAGATCCTTAAGCTATTCACGATGCTACAATCTGCGGATGTAGAAATAAAAAAAAAGGGAGCATCAAGTGTTGATGGTTAATAAGACCACTAGTTTCAAGAAGGGCAAGGGAAAGAAAAGGGAACTTCAAGAAGAACGGTAAAACAGTTGCCGCTCACGCGAAGAAACCCAAGGATGAACTAAACCCGAGACTTAGTGCTCCCATTGCAAAGGGAAATGTCACAGGGAGCGGAACTCCCCCAAAGTAACTGGCAGATAATAAGACTGGCAATGTCAACAAAGATATTTGATATACATGTTATTGATATGTACCTTACTAGTACTCGTAGGAGCACCTGGGTATTTGATACTTGTTCAGTTGCTTACAACTTGAAACATGGAGCTTCGGAATAAACGAGGGCTAGCTAAGAACGAGGTGACGATGTGCATTGGAAGTGTCTCCAAGGTTGATGTGATCACCATCGCCACGCTCTCTCTACCTTCAGGATTAGTGATGAACCTAAATAATTGTTATTTGGTGCTTGCGTTAAGCATGAACATTATATCTGATAGTGTTTATTGCAAGATGGTTATTCAATTTCAGAGAATAATTGTTATTCTATTTGGATAATATCATTGATGATCATGCACTTAAAATGAAAGGTTTATAGAATCTTGATCGTAGTAATACATATGTTCATAACACGAATGCCAAAAGATAATGATAGTACCACATATTTGTGGCACTGCCGCTTAGGTCATATCAGTGTTAAACACATGAAGAAACTCCATGCAGATGGGTTTTTGGAATCTCTTGATTATGAATCATTTGAGACATGTGAACCGTGCCTTATTGGCAAGATGACTAAAACTCCGTTCTCCGGAACAATGGAGCGAGCAACCAACTTATTGGAAATAATACATACCGATGTATGCGGTCCGATGAGTGTTGAGGCGCGCGGTGGATATCGTTATATTCTCACGTTCACTGATGATTTGAGTAGATATGGTTATGTCTACTTGATGAAGCATAAATCTGAAACATTTGAAAAGTTCAAAGAATTTCAGAGTGAAGTAGAGAACCATCGTAACAAGAAAATAAAGTTCTTACGATCTGATCGTGGAGGAGAATATTTGAGTTACGAGTTTGGCAATCACTTAAGACAATGTGGAATTGTTTCACAGCTCACGTCACATGGAACACCACAGCGTAATGGTGTGTCCGAACGTCGTAATCGTACTCTATTGGATATGGTGCGTTCTATGATGTCTCTTACCGATTTGCCACTATCATTTTGGGGTTATGCATTAGAGATAGCTGCATTCACTTTAAACAAGGGCACCGTCTAAATCCGTTGAGATGACACCGTATGAACTGTGGTTTGCAAGAAACCTAAGATGTCGTTTCTGAAAGTTTGGGGATGCAATGCTTATGTCAAAAGGCTTCAGCCAGATAAGCTCGAACCCAAAGCGGATAAGTGCGTCTTCATAGGATACCCAAAGGAGACCGTTGGGTACACCTTCTACCACAGATCCGAAGGCAAAGTATTCGTTGCTAAGAATGGATCCTTTCTAGAGAAGGAGTTTCTCTCGAAAGAAGTGAGTGGGAGGAAAGTAGAACTTGATGAGATAATTGTACCTCCTCTGGATAGTAGTACGCCACAGAAAGAAATTTCTGTGACACCAACACAGACCAGAGAAGAAGTTGATGATGATGATCATGAGGCTTCGGATCAAGTTGCTACAGAACCTCGTAGGTCAACCAGGACACGCTCCGCACCAGATTGGTACGGTAATCCTGTCTTGGAGGTCATGTTGTTAGAAAACGGTGAACCTACGAACTATGAAGAAGCGATGGCGAGCCCGGATTCCGACAAATGGCTTGAGGCCATGAAATCCGAGATTAGATCCATGTATGAGAACAAAGTGTGGACTTTGGTAGACTTGCCCGATGAAACGACGAGCTATTAAAAATAAATGGATCTTTAAGAAGAAGACGGACGCTGATGGTAATGTCACCGTCTATAAAGCTCGACTTGTTGCTAAAGGTTATCGACAAGTTCAAGGAGTTGACTACGATGAGACTTTCTCACCCGTAGCGATGCTAAAGTCTGTCAGAATTATGTTAGCAATTGCCGCGTTTTATGATTATGAAATCTGGCAAATGGACGTCAAAACGGCATTCCTTAATGGATTCCTTAAGGAAGAATTGTATATGATACAACTGGAAGGTTTTGTCGATCCTAAAGGTGCTAACAAAGTATGCAAGCTCCAGCGATCCATCTATGGACCGGTGCAAGCATCTCGGAGCTGGAATACTCGCTTTGATGAAGTGATCAAAGCGTTTGGGTTTATGCAAGTTTATGGAGAAACTTGTATTTACAACAAAGTGAGTGGGAGCTCTATAACATTTCTAATAAGTATATGTGATTGGAAATGATGTAGAATTTCTGGAAAGCATAAAGAATTAATTGAAAGGAGTTTTTCAATAAAAACCTGTTTTTTGAGTTATCCACGGTTTGGGCATCGAGATCTATAGAGATAGATCAAGACACCTGATAAAAGATTTTCACACACCTTGATTAGATTTTGAAGAAGTTCAAAATGGATCAAGTCAAAAGAAATAAGTTCTTGGCTGGTGTGAAGTGGAGTAAGACTTGAAGATCTAGGTAAAGGTTGTTTACATGTTAGGCATCAAAATCTATAGAGATAGAATGAGACGCCTCATATGACTTTCACAAAACATATACCTTGACAAGATTTTGAAGAAGTTCAAAATGGATCAGTCAAAGAAGGAGTTCTTGACTGTGGTGAAAGGTGTGAAGTTGAGTAAGACTCAAATCTCGACCACGGCAAAATAAATAGAATGGATGAAGGTTATCCCCTATGCCTCGGCCATAGGTTCTATAAAGTATGCCAAGCTGTCTGCCTTGCCATGTGTCTGGCAAAAGAGGTACCAAAGTGATCCAGGAGTAGATCACTGGACATCGGTCAAATTATCCTTAAGATGACTAAGGAAGAATTTCTCGGGAATAGAGATGATAAAGAGTTCGTTGTAAGGGGTTACGTCGATGCAAGCTTTAAACACTGATCCGAAAGACTATGAGTCTTAGACCGGATAAGTATAGTGGGGAAATTTTTTGGAGTAGCTCCAAACAGAGTGTGGTAGCAGCATCTACATAGAGATTTGCCAAGAACACATGGATCTGAATATTGCAGACCCGTTGACTAAAACCTCTCTCACAAGCAAAACATGATCAGCTTTAGAACTGATTAAGTGTTAATTACATGGAGATGTAATCTAGATTATTGACTCTAGTGCAAGTGGGAGACTGTTGGAAATATGCCCTAGAGGCAATAATAAATTAGTTATTATCATATTTCCCCGTTCATGATAATAGTTTATTATTCATGCTAGAATTGTATTGACCGGAAACTAAATACATGTGTGAATAGATAAACAAATACTGTGTCCCTAGTAAGCCTCTACTAGACTAGCTCGTTGATCAAAAGATGGTCAAGATTTCCTGACCATGGACATGAGTTGTCATTTGATAATGGGATCACATCATTAGGAGAATGATGTGATGGACTTGACCCAACCGTTAGCATAGCAAATGATCGTTCAGTTTATTGCTATTGCTTTCACTATGTCAAATACACGTTCCTCTGACCATGAGATCATGCAACTCCCGGATACCGTAGGAATACTTTGGGTGTATCAAACGTCACAACGTAACTGGGTGATTATAAAGGTGCACTACAGGTATCTCCGAAAGTGTTTGTTGAGTTGGCATGGATCGAGATTGGAATTTGTCACTCCGACTATCGGAGAGGTATCTCTGGGCGCTCTCGGTAATACAGCATCACAGAAGCCTTGCAAGCACCGTGACTAAAGAGTTAGTTACAAGATGACGTATTACGGAACGAGTAAAGAGACTTGCCGGTAACGAGATTGAACTAGGTATTGGATACCGACGATCGAATCTCGGGCAAGTAACATACCGCCAGACAAAGGGAACAACGTATGTTGACATATGAGGTTCACCGATAAAGATCTTCGTGGAATATGTAGGAACCAATATGAGCATCCAGGTTCCGCTGTTGGTTATTGACCGAAGAGTCGTCTTGGTCATGTTTACATCATTCCCGAACCCATAGGGTCCGCACACTTAAGGTTCGATGACGATTTAGTATTATATGAGTTATGTGATTGGTGGCCGAAGTTTGTTCGGAGTCCCGGATGAGATCACGGACATGACGAGGAGTCTCGAAATGGTCGAGAGGTAAAGATTCATATATTGGAAGGCTATATTCGGACGTCGGAAAGGTTCCGAGTGATTCGGGTATTTTTCGGAGTACCGGGGAGTTACGGGAATTCACCGGGAGAAGTAATGGGCCTTATTGGGCCATACGGGAAAAGGAGAGGCAGGCCACGTGAGGAGGCTCGCGCCCCCCCTTGCCCAAACCGAATTGGACTAGGGGAGGGGGCGCAACCCCCTCTTTCCTTTCCCTCTCCCTTCCCTCTTTCCTACTCCGTATGGGAGGTGGAATCCTACTAGGACTAAGGAGTCCTAGTAGGACTCCCCACACTTGGCGCACCCCTAGGGGGCCGGCCTCCTCCCTCTCATCCTTTATATACGGGGGCAAGGGGGCACCCCAAAGTACACAATTGTCCCATAGCCGTGTGCGGTGCCCCGATCTCCGTTTTCCACCTCGGTCATATTTTCGGAGAGCTTAGGCGAAGCCCTGCCGGAATCACTTCACCGTCACCGTCGCCACGCCGTCGTGCTGACGGAACTCATCTACTACCTCGACGTCTTGCTGGATCAAGAAGGCGAGGAACGTCACCGAGCTGCACGTGTGTAGAACTCGGAGGTGCCGTACGTTCGGTACTTGATCGGTGGAGCTCGAAGGATTGTTCGACTACATCAACCGCGCTGTGAGACGCTTCCGCTAACGGTCTACGAGGGTACGTAGACACACTCTCCCCTCTCGTAGCGATACATCTCCATGGATAGATCTTGCGTGAGCGTAGGAAATTTTTGAAATTCATGCTCCGTTCCCCAACACTTATATCTTTTGAGCTAGGCGGTTGCTCTAGTGCTTCACTTATATCTTTTAGAGCATGGTGGTGGTTATATTTTAAAGAAATAGTTGCACTCTCATGCTTCACTTATATCTTTTTGAGAGTCTAATGAATAGCAATGATAATATGCACGGGTTATGAATTTGGTCCTAATATGATAGGTATTCAAGAGGGATATAATAAAAACTTTCATGTAGATCACTGAATGTGATAAGTTTGATTCCTTGCAATAGTTTTGCGATATTAAGATGGTAATATGTGGGAGGTGCTAGTAGATAATTGTGGTTTAGTAAGAATATTGGTGTTAAGGTTTGTGATTCCTGAAGCATGCACGCATGATTTGTCGTTATGCTAAGAAGTTGGAGCATGATTTATTCTTGATTGTCTACCTTATGAGTGGCAGTCGGGGACGAGCGATGGTCTTTTCCTACCAATCTATCCCCCTAGGGGCATGCGTAGTAGTACTTTGCTTCTAGGGCTAATAAACTTTCGCAATAAGTATGTGAGTTCTTTATGACTAATGTGAGTCCATGGATTATACGCACTCTCACCTTTCCACAATTTTCTAGCCTCTTCGGTACCGTGTATTGCCCTTTCTCACATCGAGAGTTGGTGCAAAATTCGCCGGTGCATCCAAACCCCGTGATATGATACGCTCTATCACACATAAGCCTCTTTATATCTTCCTCAAAATAGCCACCATACCTACCTATCATGACATTTCCATAGCCATTCCGAGATATATTGCCATGCAACTTCCACCGTTCCGTTTTTATGACACACATCATCATTGTCATATTGCTTTGCATGATCATATAGCTGACATAATATTTGTGGCTCAGCCACCGTTCATCATTTTTTATACATGTTACGCTAGTATCATTGCACATCCTGGTACACCGCCAGAGGCATTCATATAGAGTCATATTGTTGTTCTAGTTTCAAATTGTAATTTTTTGAGTTGTAAGTAAATAGAAGTATGATGATCATCATTATTAGAGCATTGTCCCAGTGAGGAAATAAAAAAAGGCCAAAAATAGCCCACGAAAAAAAATGAGAGAAAAAGAGAGAAGGGGCAGTGTTACTATCTTTTTCCATACTTGTGGTTCAAAGTAGCACCATGTTTTTCATATAGAGGGTCTCCTATTTTGTCACTTTCATATACTAGTGGGAATTTTTCATTATAGAACTTGGCTTGTATATTCCGATGATGGGCTTCTTCAAATGCCCGAGGTCTTCATGAGCAAGCAAGTTGGATGCACACCCACTTAGTTTTCATGTTGAGCTTTCATACACTTATAGCTCTTAGTGCATCCGTTGCGTGGCAATCCCTACTCCTCGCATTGACATCAATTGATGGGCATCTCCATAGCCCGTTGATTAGCCTCATCGATGTGAGACTATCTTCTTATTTTTGACTTCCCCTTTTGAATCTCTACCACCATACTCTATTCCACCCATAGTGCTATATCCATGGCTTGCGCTCATGTATTGCGTGGGGGTTGAAAAAGCTGAAGCGCGTTAAAAGTATGAACCAATTGCTCGGCTTGTGATGTCTACTACGCAACTTTATTCTTGTAGACTTGTGTTGGGCCTCCAAGCGCAGAGTTTTATAGGACAGTAGCAAATTTCCCTCAAGTGGATGACCTAAGGTTTATCAATCTGTGGGAGGCGTAGGATGAAGATGGTCTCTCTCAAACAACCCCGCAATCAAATACAAGAAATATCTTGTGTCCCCAACACACCCAATACAATGGTAAATTGAATAGGTGCACTAGTTCGGCGAAGAGATGGTGATACAAGTGTAGTATGGATAGTAGATATAGGTTTTTGTAATCTGAAATAATAAAAACAACAAGGTAACTAGTAATAAAAGTGAGCACAAACGGTATTGCAATGCTTGAAAATAAGGCCTAGGGTTCATACTTTCACTAGTGCAATCTCTCAACAATGCTAACATAATTGGATCATATAACCATCCCTCAACGTGCGATAAAGAATCACTCCCAAGTTCCTATTAGCGGAGAACATAAGATAGAAATTGTTTGTAGGGTACGAAACCACCTCAAAGTTATCCTTTCCGATTGATCTATTGAGCTATTCCTATAGGTGTCACAAATAGCCTTAGAGTTCGTACAAAAATAACACCATATGATACACATCAACCAACTCTAATGTCACCTAGATACTCCAATGTCACCACAAGTATCCATGAGTTGATTATACGATATGCATCAAACAACATCATAATCATAATATTCAATCCACACAAAGAACTCCAAGGAGCACCCCAAAGTTTCTATCGGAGAAAAGATAATGAAAACATGCATCAACCCCTATGCATAGATTGCCCCAATGTCACCACGGGAATCCGTGAGTTGAGTGCCAAAACATAGATCAAGTGAATCAATATAATACCCCATTGTCACCACGGGTATTCATATGCAAGACATACATAAAGTGTTATCAAATCTGAAATATTCAATCAACCAATAACGAAACCTCAAAGGGAAAAGATTCAATTCATCACAACAAGGATAGAGAGGGAAGAAACACCATATGATCCAACTATATTAACAAAGCTCGTGATACATCAAGATCGTGCCATATCAAGAACACGAGAGAGAGAGAGAGATCAAACACATAGCTACTAGTACATACCCTCAGCCCCGAGGGTGAACTACTCCCTCCTCGTCATGGAGACCGCCGGGATGATGAAGATGGCCTCCGGTGATGATTCCCCCCTCCGGCAGGGTGCCGGAAAAGGGCTCCAGATGGGATCTCCTTGGTACAGAGGCTTGCGACGGCGTAAAATCTCATCTAGGTTAACTTTCGGGGGTTTCTGAATATATATGATTTTTCAGCGTTGGAATCACGCAAAGAGGTGCCACAGGGGGCCCACGAGGCACCAGGGCGCGCCTAGGGGGGGGGGGCAGGCGCGCCCAGGTGGCTCGTGGGGCCCCTGTGGCTCTTCTGCTGCTCCTCCGAAGCTTCCTGGGTCTGTTTCCTTCCAGAAAAAATCGTCAAAAAGTTTCGCTGCATTTGGACTTCGTTTGATATGGATTTTCTGGAAAACCAAAAACAAGCAGAAACAACAACTGGCACTGGGCACTAGGTCAATATGTTAGTCCATGAAAATCATATAAAAGCCATATAAAAGTGCATCAAAATCATACAAAACTATAATAAACATGGCATGGATACTTCATAAATTATAGATACATTGGAGACGTATCAGCATCCCCAAGCTTAATTCATGCTCGTCCTCGAGTAGGTAAATGATAAAAGAAATAATTTATGAAGTGTGAATGCTAGCATAGTGCATAAGTTTGATCAATGATAATTTCAATCACTTTTCCTAGCATCATAACATCAACTCTTTCTCATAAAACTCATCATGATAAAGTAGCAATCAATTCACATGTTATGGTTCAAACAATGCAATCTCTTGAAACTTAACAACCTATGTTCTTAGTCACCAAACAATTGCAATTCAACTTAATTTCAACAAAGTCTAAGTAAGAGCTCCACATACTCAATTATCATATAGTCTTCTATGATTGCTAGTACTCAAAGCATATTTTTAGAACAAATGGCATCCATCGAACACAGAGAAAGATAGGGCTTAGTGTTTCGCCTCCCAACTTATTTATCATAGAGATAACTGTCAACAATAATAATTCATGATCAAATATATTTGACTGGCCTTATGTGCCTGGATCTTTCCCCACCACATGATGCTTACCAACTAGATAATAATTGAGGTTGAAATGAGAATGAATACTTATTGACTCTTGCATAAAAGTAAATACATAAGAGTAAATGCATAAAAGTAAAAGATAGGCCCTTCACAGAGGGAAGCAAAGGTTGTCATGCGCTTTTTATTTTTGGATGCACAAGCAGTATTTCCGCTTAGTACAAATGAAGGCTAGCAAATAGATTGAGAAGCAACCAACCAAAAAGCAAAAATGGTCATAAACATGCATTGAACATTACTAACACCGAATAATGCACCATAAGTAGGATATAATTTCGTTGCATAACTATTGACTTTATGTGCATGCATAGGGAATCACAAACCTTAACACTAATATTCTTACTAAATCACAATTACTCACTAACATGACTCACATATTATCATCTCCATATTGCAAAACTATTGCAAGGAATCAAACTTATCATATCCAATGATCTTTCATGAAAGTTTTTTATTATATCCCTCTTGAATATTCATCACTTTGGGACCAAATTCATATCTTAAGCATTTTGCCATTACTACTGTCAACTCTCAAAATAATATAAGTAAAGCATGAGAGTGTATGTGTTTATTCAAAATATAATCACCACCATGCTCAAAAAGATATAAGTGAAGTACTAGACCAAATGACAAACTACTCCAAAAAAGATATAAGTGAAGATCAAATGAGTAGTTAAGTAAATAGGTAGCTATGTGAGGATTCTCTCTCATTTAAAAATTTCAGATCTTAAGTATTTTATTCAAACATCAAAGAAAACAAAATAAAATGACATTCCAATAATAGCACATCTCATGTCAAGAACCAAAAACTTAGGCTCAACCAAGACTAACCGATAATTGTTGATGAAGAAAGGTGGGATGCCTACCGGGGCATCCCCAAGCTTAGATGCTTGAGACTTCTTGAAATATTAACTTGGGATGCCTTGGGCATCCCCAAGCTTGAGCTCTTGTGTCTATTTAATTCCTCTCATATCACGGTTCCTCTAAATCTTAAAAACTTCATCCACACAAAACTCAGAAAGAACTCGTGAGATAAGTTAGTATAAATCAACTCAAAACCTTAACATTATCTTCTGTAACAAATCACAAAAATTATAATTAAAAAATGCATACTAAATGCCTCTGCATTTTTAATACTCCTATCCTTAAATAGAAACATTAAACAAGCAAACATAAGCAAACAATGCAACTATAACAGCAATCTGCCAAAACAGAATAGTCTGTAAAGGGTGAATAAGAATTCATACTTCCCTAACGCCAAAAATTCGGAAAAATTACCACGTGAAAGAGAAATCATGCATGCTTACTGTGTAAAAATTTCAGATTTTTATCATGTTCTGACTATTCAGGAATATTCTGGACATAACAGAAAACTTTCCGTTTTCAAACAGCAACACATGAACTTGCAAACTGAGCATGGTAAAGGCTATAATTGGCATTTTATTGAACTAAAAGACACAAAACATGATTATTAATAACATAAAGCAAATCTCAAAAAAATAAAATGACGCTCCAAGCAAAACTCATATTATGTGACGAATAAAAAAATATAGCTCCAAGTGAGGTTACCGATAGTTTTGAAGACGAAAGAGGGGATGCCTTCCGGGGCATCCCCAAGCTTAGACGCTTGATTCTTCCTTGAATATTACCTTGGGGGTGCCTTGGGCATCCCCAAGCTTAGGGTCTTGCCGCTCCTTATTCTCCTCATATCGTTATCTCACCCAAAACTTGAAAACTTCAATCACACAAAACTTAACGGGACTTGTGAGATAGGTTAGTATGATAAAAATAAATCATCCACTTAGGTACTGTCAAGACAAGTTTAATAATTGTTCTCACATAATTCCTACTGTATTATATCATTTCCACAATTTATATTACTCAATATAAGCTATGGAAACACTAAAACAAGCAAACTATGCATCGAAAACAGAATATGTCAAAAACAGAACAGCGTGTAGTGAGCGATTTAAAAACCATACTTTTGTACCTCCAAAAATTCTAAAAAATTAGGACAACGTAAAAAATTTGTAACCCAATGCTCTGAAAAATTTCATAATTTTCTCACGCCCCAGTACAGAATAGAAATTCCAGCACTGGACGCAAAAGTTTCTGTTTTTGCACAGAATCAAATCAACAAGCATCCACACTATCCCAAAGGCTTTACTTGGCACATTATTGAAAGAAAACATATGAAACATGATTACTACAGTATCATAATCATGTGAACACAAAAAAAATAGTAGTGGTAAATGTTGGGTTGTCTCCCAACAAGCGCTTTTCTGTAATGCCTTTTTAGCTAGGCATGATGATTTCCATGATGCTCACATAAAAGTAAAGAATTGAAACACAAAGAGAGCGTCATGAAGCATATGACAAGCACATTTAAGTCTAACCCACTTCCTATGCATAGGGATTTTGTGATCAAACAATTTATGGGAGCAAGAATCAACTAGCATAGGAAGGCAAAACAAGCATGACTTCAAAACTTTCAACACATAGAGAGGAAACTTGATATTATTGAGATATGTAGAAGCATACGTTCCTCTCTCATAATAATTTTCAGTAGCATCATGAATGAATTCAACAATATAACTATCACATAAAGCATTCTTTTCATGATCCACAAGCATAGAAATTTTATTACTCTCCACATAAGCAATTTTATTCTCATCAATAGTAGTGGGAGCAAAATCAACAAAATAACTATCATGAGATACTTGGTTGGCATAATCCAATTGAAAATTAAGATCATGATGACAAGTTTCATATTTATCATTATTTGTTATAGCATACATGTCATCACAATAATCATCATAGATAGGAGGCATGCAATCATCATAATAAATTTTCCCATCAAAACTTGGGGGACTAAAAATATCATCTTCATCAAACATAGCATCCCCAAGCTTGTGGCTTTGCATATCATTAGCATCATGGATACTCATAGAATTCATACTAACAACATTTCAATCATGCTCATCATTCAAAGATTTTATGCCAAACATTTTATTGAATTCTTCTTCTATCAATTGAGCACAGTTTTCCGATCCATCATTTTCAAGAAAGACATTATAAAGACGAATAATATTAGGTAACCTCAATTCCATTTTTTTATAGTTTTCTTTTATAAACCAAACTAGTGATAAAACAAGAAACTAAAAGATTCAATTGCAGGATCTAAAGATATACCTTCAAGCACTCACCTCCCCGGCAACGGCGCCAGAAAAGAGCTTGATGTCTACTACACAACTTTATTCTTGTAGACTCGTGTTGGGCCTCCAAGCGCAGAGTTTTGTAGGACAGTAGCAAATTTCCCTCAAGTGGATGACCTAAGGTTTATCAATCCGTGGGAGGCGTAGGATGAAGATGGTCTCTCTCAAACAACCCTGCAATCAAATACAAGAAATCTCTTGTGTCCCCAACACACCCAATATAATGGTAAATTGTATAGGTGCACTAGTTCGGCGAAGAGATGGTGATACAAGTGTAGTATGGATAGTAGATATAGGTTTTTGTAATCTAAAATAATAAAAACAGCAAGGTAACTAGTAATAAAAGTGAGCACAAACGGTATTGCAATGCTTGAAAATAAGGCCTAGGGTTCATACTTTCACTAGTGCAATCTCTCAACAATGCTAACATAATTGGATCATATAACCATCCCTCAACGTGCGATAAAGAATCACTCCCAAGTTCCTATTAGCGAAGAACATAAGATAGAAATTGTTTGTAGGGTACGAAACCACCTCAAAGTTATCCTTTCCGATCGATCTATTGAGCTATTCCTATAAGTGTCACAAATAGCCTTAGAGTTCGTACTAAAATAACAACATATGATACACATCAACCAAATCTAATATCACCTAGATACTCCAATGTCACCACAAGTATCCATTAGTTGATTATACGATATGCATCAAACAACTTCATAATCATAATATTCAATCCACACAAAGAACTCCAAGGATCACCCCAAAGTTTTTATCGGAGAAAAGATAATGAAAACGTGCATCAACCCCTATGCATAGATTGCCCCAATGTCACCACGGGAATCTACGAGTTGAGTGCCAAAACATATATCAAGCGAATCAATATAATACCCCATTGTCACCACGGGTATTCATATGCAAGACATACATCAAGTGTTCTCAAATCTGAAATATTCAATCCAACAATAACGAAACCTCAAAGGGAAAAGATTCGATTCATCACAACAAGGATAGAGAGGGAAGAAACACCATATGATCCAACTATATTAACAAAGCTCGCGATACATCAAGATCGTGCCATATCAAGAACACGAGAGAGAGAGAGAGATCAAACTCATAGCTACTAGTACATACCCTCAGCCCCGAGGTTGAACTACTCCCTCCTCGTCATGGAGACCGCCGGGATGATGAAGATGGCCTCCGGTGATGATTCCCCCCTCCGGCAGGGTGCCGAAAAGGGCTCCAGATGGGATCTCCCTGGTACAGAGGCTTGTGGTGGCGTAAAAACTCATCTAGGTTAACTTTCGGGGGTTTCTGAATATATATGATTTTCCAGCGTTGGAATCACGCAAAGAGGTGCCACAAGGGGCCCACGAGGCACCAGGGCGCGCCTGGGGGGGGGGGGGACCGGCGCGCCCAGGTGGCTTGTGGGGCCCCTGTGGCTCTTCTGCTGCTCCTCCGAAGCTTCCTGGGTCTGTTTCCTTCCAGAAAAAATCATCAAAAAGTTTCGCTGCATTTGGACTTCGTTTGATATGGATTTTCTGGAAAACCAAAAACAAGCAGAAAACAGCAACTGGCACTGGGCACTAGGTCAATATGTTAGTCCATGAAAATCATATAAAAGTGCACCAAAATCATACAAAACTATAATAAACATGGCATGAATACTTCATAAATTATAGATACGTTGGAGACGTATCAGCTTGTCATCGGGGTAGTGCATGATAAATATTTTGTGTTTAGAAGATGGAGCATGACAGGATTATATGATTTTGTAGAGATAACTTTCTTTAGCATTATTATTTTGAAAGACATGATTGTTTATTAGTATGCCCGAGTATTGATGTCTTTATATCAAACTATAGACTATTGCTTTGAATCATTCGGATCTTATTATTCATACCGTAAGAGAGATTACATGATGAAACATGATAGGTAGCATTCCACATCAAAAATTCTGTTTTTATCATTTACCTACTCGAGGACGAGCAGGAATTAAGCTTGGGGATGCTTGATACGTCTCCAACGTATCTATAATTTTTGATTTTTCCATGCTATTATAGTATCAATCTTGGATGTTTTATATGCAATTATATGCCATTTTATATCATTTTTTGAGACTAACCTATTAACCCAGTGCCCAGTGCCAGTTGCTGTTTTTTGCTTGTTTTCGTCTTTTTAGAAAATCATTATCAAAAAGAGTCCAAACGAGAAAAAACTTTGGATTAATTTTTCCTGGACCAAAAGAGACCCATGAAGCTTCGGGAGAAGACCAAAGGATCCACGAGGAGGCGGCAAGCCTGGAGGGCGCGCCCAAGGGGGTAGACGCGCCCCCCAGGCTTGTGGGCCCCTCGTAGCCCCTCGTGACCTAATTCTAGCGCTATAAATTTCCAAATACTCCCAATATACCAAAAAGACAGAAGAGAAAACCTTTCTGCCGCCGCAAGCCTCTGTTCTTCCGCGATCCCATGTGGAGGCCTTTTCCGATACTCTGCCGGAGGGGGAATCGATCACGGAGGGCTTCTTCATCAACCTTGCTGCCCTTCCGATGATGTGTGAGTAGTTTACCACAGACCTACGGGTCCATAGCTAGTAGCTAGATGGCTTCTTCTCTCTCTTTGATCTTCAATACCATGTTCTCCTCGATGTTCTTGGAGTTCTATCCGATGTAATCTTCTTTTGCGGTGTGTTTGTTGGGATCCGATGAATTGTGAGTTTATGATCAGATTATTCATGAGAAATATTTGAGTCTTCTCTGAACTCTTTTATGCATGATTATTATAGCTTTGTATTTCTGTCCGATCTATCGATTTGGTTTGGCTAACTAGATTGGTTTATCTTGCAATGGGAGAGGTGCTTTGTGATGGGTTCAATCTTGCGGTGCTCAATCCTAGTGATAGAAAGGGACATGACACGTATTTGTATTGTTGCCATTAAGGATAAAAAGATGGGGTTTAATCATATTGCTTGAGTTTACTTTGTCTACATCATGTCATCTTGCTTAAGGCGTTACTCTATTTCATACTTAATACCCTAGATGCATGCTGGATAGCGGTCGATGGGTGGAGTAATAGTAGTAGATGCAGGCAGGAGTCGGTCTACTTGTCTCGGATGTGATGCCTATATACATGATCATTGCCATGAATCCGTCATAATTATTTGCTTTTCTATCAATTGCCCAACAGTAATTTGTTTACTCACCGTATGCTATGTGTTCGAGAGAGAAGCCTCTAGTGAAAACTATGGCCCCCGGGTCTACTTTTATCATATATTAAAACCAAAAATACTTTGCTGCAATTTATTTACTTTTATTTTATTTAGTATTTTAATTTATCTATCTGTCACTATCAGAATTAATCCTTGCAAATAACCGCTAAGAGGATTGACAACCCTCTTATTTCCGTTGGGTTCAAGTGTTTGCTTTTGTGTGTGATAGCTACCTTGGTTCTTAACTGAGGGAAATATTTATCTCTACTATACTGCATCATCCTCTCCTCTTTGGGGAAATACCAACGCAGTCTACAAGTAGCACCTTGCTGGGCGCTATAGCTGTTGCCAGAATGATGTTGTCCGAGAAATGTTCCCTGCTGAATCTGAAGTAGCTCCGCAATCTTGTATGCTAACATCATGCTAATTGCTTTAGCCTGGATAGCTGATGTCCTTGGTGGAGAGACAGCCGAGATGCACAACTGTGAACATTGTCGATTGCCTGCAAACTGTTTAAATATGCCTAAACCTGCTATAGTCAGCTGATCTTCAAATCTTGGACTCCACGCTGCATCTGTATAAACAATAGAGCCTGAAAAACATGAGATGTCCTTGGTTGTTTTCCCAGGAGATGGTGTCGATTGTATTGTCAATTGATCTTGTTCTCTACAAGCACAACCTTGTTAGTTCCAAGCAAGCTGACTACTTTGTAGTCCAGAAACTGAGTTGCAACCTCTAGATTAGTTCCTTGCATGATCGCCATTGCCGCTGCAAATACGTGGGAAGGAGACCTCATAGTCCTGCAAAAGCGATTGTCGTTTTGAGATTCCCAAAGACACCATAGGAAGGTATACAGTGAGACAACATTTATTTGCGGATGATTGGAAGTGAGGAGAACTTGGATCATTTGTGAAATCAGTTTTAATAAACCATGGGAAACTATACCAAGCTAATTTTGCAAAAGGGCATAAGAAAAAAAGATGCATTTCATCTTCAATATTTCCACAAGTTGTGCAGTTTTCACTAATAAACTTAGAGTAAGAACTTGCCGTTTTACCTGTAGCAAGTGCATTCCTAAGAAGTCTCCAAGCGAAGGTTTGAACTCTTGGAGCCATATGCTTCTCTTTCCATACCTGGTTGAGCAATGATATAATTTGCGGTGGCACAGTTTTTGGTCTCTGTCTTGAAGGAAGCTGGAGATTAGCAAATCTATGTTTGAATGCATTTTTGGAAGAGAACAAACCTATAGGAGTTAGCTTCCAAACAAGAATGTCTTGGCCAACAGTACAGATAATCAGAGTGTGAAATATTGTATCGGCTATTGCGGGAGAAAATAACATATTAATTAGGTTTACATTCCAATTATTTTGTCGGAAATCCATAGGTCCTTAATTTGAGCAGGGTAATTAAAAGCATGGGGTTGTATGATTAGGTTATCATAGATATTTTCCTAGCCTTCAAACCAAGGGGTGCTCCACAGTGAACTATTTCCATCTACAATTTGATAAGTGGATGCTGAAATGAGACTTCAGTGTGTTAGACTTAGCTTCAAAATCGCAGTCCAGAAAGCAGACTTCATTGTGTTAGACTTAGCTCTCCAAATAGTTGTGTCGTGATGGTACTTAGCCTTTAGTATTTGGGCCAACTGGCTTTCTGGTTCCTTTGCAAGCCGAGAGAATGAGACCCTGATTGATCGCCTGCAAATTCCTGATGCCTAGGCCACCAAGTTTCTTGTCCGTGCAAATATTTGCCCATGCTTTGAGACAAAGGCTTCTTGTTGTTTGGTGATGACCCACAAGTATAGGGGATCGCAACAGTTTTCGAGGGTAGTATTTCACCCAAATTTATTGATTCGACACAAGGGGAGCCAAAGAATATTTATAAGCCTTAGCAGTTGAGTTGTCAATTCAACCATACCTGAGAAGTTATTTCTCTGCAGCAAAATATCAGTAGCACAGTAGTATGATAGTTTTGATAGTAGTGGTAACAGTATCAATAGTAATATTAGCAGTTTTGTTGTAATTGGAACAGTAGCAGTAATAGTAGTAACTTAGCAAAGAAATATGAGCAAAGCGTAGGCATTGGATTAGCGATGGATATTGTATGGATAACATTCATCATGTAACAGTCACAACCTAGAGCGATACACAATAGCTCCAATTCACCAATTCAATGTTGGCATGTATTCCGTATATAGTCCTACGTGCTTATAATAAGAATTTGCATGACATCTTTTGTCCAACCCTTCCGTGGCAGCGAGGTCCATAAGGAAATCTAAGGGTAATTAAGGCCTCCTTTTAATAGAGAACCGGATGAAAGCATTAAGACATGGTGAATACATGAACTCCTCGAATTATAGTCATCCCCGGAGAGTATCCCAATTATTTTCATCTTGGGGTCTACGGTTCATAACAATAACAAGTGCATATAACTAGCAGATAGGATCGAGAACTCATATATATTCATGAAAACATAATAGGTTCAGATCTGAAATCATGGCACTCGGGCCCTAGTGACAAGCATTAAGCATAGCAAAGTCATAGCAACATCAATCTCAGAACATAGTGGATACTAGGGATCAAGCCCTAACAAATTGACTCGATTACATGACAAATCTCATCCATCTCCATCACCGTCCAGCAAGCCTATGAAAGAATTACTCACTCCCGGTGGTGAGCAGCATGGAATTGTTGATGAAGAAGGGTTGATGATGACAACGACGATGAATCCCCCTCTCCGGACCCCCGAACGGACTCCAGATTAGCCCTCCCGATGAAGAACATGAGGTGGCAGCGGCTCCATATCGTAAAACACGATGAAACTTCTCTTATTTTTTTCTCGGGAAGAAGGTACTTATGGAGGTTGTCGGTACTAAAACCGGTAGATCTCGGGTAGGGGGCCCCGAGCTGTTGATCTCGGATCGATGGGTAACAGGGGACGAAGGAGACGATGTTTACCCAGGTTCGGGCCCTCTTGAGGAGGTAAAACCCTACGTCCTGCTTTGATTGTATTGATGATTGAGTATCAAGTACTAGGCTTGATCTACCTCGAGATCGTATGTTGTGGTCTAGCCCTAAGATGAATAATGAATGAATCTGGCCTAACCTAAAACCCCTCAGCTTATATAGGCACTGGGGGTATCTATGGTTACATATGGTCGATGGCTAGTTGGAGAAGCGCATGTCAATATCTGCAATAATCCTTGGGGTACACGCCAAGTCTTCGGGAGAGTCCATCTTCACCACGCCTAGGCTCGAGGCTTCCGGAGTCCTTCCTTATGAGATCGGTGGGCCATGAGCTCGGCCAATGGACGATGGGCCAACTAGGTTGGTACCCCTTACAGGACACCGTCAGTAGCCCCTGAACTTGTCTTCGGAGCCGAGGACAACAATTCTCCTCGGATAGTCAACTTTGGCTTCAACGTCTCCGTCTTCGATAGGCGAGTTCTTTGTCGTCGTTTGGCCCACCATTCGTTGTTGGCCCCTTTTCTTTAATAAGCTGACGCCTTTAATAGTCCGGACATCCTTCTGGTGATCTGGTCCCACCACACGCGGCTTACTCTGGTAAAAATAATTCCATTTGGGTACGTGAGCCACTTTAGGGAACTGGCTACTTTAAGGCCAGGCGTCGAAATGTCGCCTTCACTTTATTTAACAGGCACTCGACCCAAAGTTGTGGCAAAGACACGTATTGCAAATCCTCCCTGCCCGTTCAAACAAGGAACCCTTCCTTCAGCTTTACGCCCCGAGAGCTCCTGCCATGGCGAACAAGGCGGGTTCATCGACGCGTCCCCACAGTCCCCTCCAGGGAGACTGGGGGAGCTGCTCCGTCCCTCGCGCTCGGTTGACCCAGCTCGCCGCCCAAGGATACCTGCCGGATTCTGATCTCGCCGCCACTCACCCCAGCTTGACATCTGTAGATGGGCAAGTGTACGCGGAGAGCCATCCTTATCCGCTTGGGGAGGAAAGAGTATGTTTGTTCCCTTCTTATTGCGAGGCCTAGGGTTCCCTATCCATCCATTCCTCTGGGGTTTACTCGAGTTTAATGGGATCCAACTCCACCATCTCACCCCCAACTCTATCCTTCATATCGCGGGGTTCGTCGCCCTCTGCGAGATGTACCTTGGATGCGAGGCACACTTCGAGCTTTGGAGGAAATAATTCTGCCTGATGCCCTGTTCCCGAGATGGGAAACTTTACGAGGTGGGAGCATCCGAGGTGTGCCGCATTGCGGGGGCCGGGTACCTAGCCGGCACCCCCATGGAGGAAACCGACATATCGGCCACTAAGTGGTTCTATATAGCCGACGTCCCATTGCACAACTTGGCTCGTCTCGGACTCCCCGCCTTTTCTTCAGATCGCCCAAAGAAGAGTTTCAATTGGCGGCCGAGGAGTTCCAAACAGGAGGACAGTCCCACCGTGGCTCGCCTCGCAGCTCAGGTTAAGCATTTGGCGGATAGTGGTCTCACCATTATTGATGTGATGGCGATAGCAATCAGCCGATAAGTCCAACCTCTTCGGTAGCGAATGCACCCATTATGGAGGTATAATGGCACCGATGATGCCACCCGATCAATTCGGGGATGCTTTGACAACCAAGCAGCCTTCGGTTCCGCCCTAGCCGGTATATACAAGGGCGACGCATCAACCTTCGCCAAACAGAAGTTTGTGGACGGCTTTTCCTACTACAAACCCATTGAATTGGTAAGGCCTCTTTGAATTTCCTCGTCCATCCGAGCGTTACTTTTATATCATTGATCGGTCCTTCGGCATGTCTGGACAGCGGTGGAGGAAATGGGTCGAGACGTTGAGCTGCCCAGCGCCCGAGCCGGGGATGTACTCCCATGACGATGATCCCAGTTTTCATGAAGACGAGGAACTGTCAATCAAGTTCTCGGACGGGGTGTTCTACCTTGAGAGCCTTGATGGCTCTGAGGTGGTTATCACTCCCGACAACCCGGGAACCTTGCCGCCCACTGCGGTAAGGTCTCCTCCACATTCCCAAAAGAGATCTACCACCCACCAAGCTCCGCGTGTCCTGACCTCCTCTCCTAAGGGCCGCAGATCCAAGTGCAAGCAGACTAATCCGGCATCGCAATAGGACTAGGTGGCGGGCGCTCGACAACCGAGCCTCGCAAAGACCAGACGCACTACTCCACCCTCGAACAGGTAAGCTTCATCCGTAGTCATTTGCTCAATTGATACTTGCATCTTGATCACTTGAGCCCTGATGCAGGCAACAAACTCACGCACCACCACCCGAAGTGATGAACACCGTGGGCGCTCCAGAGCCAAGGACCACCACCGAGTGCTACTTGTAAACTGCATTGGGATTTCCCTGAAGAGGAGGGGTGATGCAGCACAGTAGAGATAAGTATTTCCCTCAGTGAGAACCAAGGTATCAATCGAGTAGGAGAACCACGCAGAACCTCGTGAACAGCACCTACACACACAAAAGCAAATACTTGCACCCAACACGGGCAAGAGGGTTGTCAATCCCCTTGAACTCGTTATTTGCAAGGATTAATTTTGTTAGTGATAGATAGATAAAGTAAATTGCAAAATAAAATAAAGTAAATAAAATTGGAGCAAGGTATTTTTGGATTTTATGTATGATAAAAGTAGACCCGGGGCCATAGTTTTCACTAGAGGCTTCTCTCTCGAACGAATAGCATACGGTGGGTAGACAAATTACTGTTGGGCAATTGATAGAAAAGTGCATAGTTATGACGGATTCATGCCAATGATCATGTATATAGGCATCACGTCCAAAACAAGTAGACCGCCTCCTGCCTTCATCTACTACTATTACTCCACCCATCGACCGCTATCCAGCATGCATCTAGGGTATTAAGTTAATGAAAACGGAGTAACGACTTAAGCAAGATGACATGATGTAGACAAAGTAAACCCAATTAATATGAATAAACCTATCATTTTATCCTTAATGGCAACAATACAAATACGTGTCTTGTCCCTACTTTGTCACTGGGATATAGAACACCACAAGATTGAACCCATTACAAAGCACCTCTCCCATTGCAAGATAAATCAATCTAGTTGGCCAAACCAAACAGATAGATCGGAGAGAAATACAAAGCTATAACAATCATGCATAAAAGAATTCAGAAAAGACTCAAATATTTCTCATGAATAATCTGATCATAAACCCACAATTCATCGGATCCCAACAAACACACCGCAAAAGAAGATTACATTGAGTACAACTCCAAGGAGATCGAGGAGAACATTGTATTGAAGATCAAAGAGAGAGAAGAATCCATCTAGCTACTAGCTATGGACCCATAGGTCTGTGGTAAACTACTCACACATCATCGGAAGGGCAGCAAGGTTGATGTAGAAGCCCTCCATGATCGATTCCCCCTCCGGTAGGGTGCCGGAAAAGGCCTACAGATGGGATCGCGGAAGAACAGAAGCTTGCGGCGGTGGAAAAGTTATTTTGTGGGGCTCTCTGTTGGTTTCCCAATATTTGAGAATTTATAGAGGTGGAATTAGGTCAAAAGGAGCCACGAGGGGCCCACAAGGCAATAGGGCGCGCCCCCTAGGGCGCGTGGTGTTGCCTTATGACCTCCTCGTTAGGCTTCTGGCCTCCTCCCGAAGCTTCTAGGGTCTCTTTTGTCCAGAAAAAATCGTCAAAAAGTTTCGTAGCGTTTGGACTTTGCTTGGTACTGATTTCCTGAAAAACCAAAAACAGGCAGAAAACAACAACTGGCACTGGGCACTAGGTTAATAGGTTTGTCCCAAAAAATAATATAAAATAGCATATAAAACCCCCAAGATTGATAATATAATAGCATAGAACAATCAAAAATTATAGATACATTGGAGACGTATCACCGAGCCAGAGCCTATTCCGGGGCATGTTCCCGAAGTGCCTCAACCGGAAACTTCGGAGGCCTACTTTGCCACTTCGTTCGAGATTGATAGTGCCATGAATCATAGGCAGAGGAAGACATCTTTAAGGAACCCAGTCTTCTCTACCCAAGAGTTCAACTCGCTCGGCTCGATGGATGCTTACCTCGGTGCAGCCCGATCCACTTTCGAGAAAGCGGTGCAAATTTTATCCAAAGGGAACCTTGCCGTCCACTGCGGTAAGGTCTCCTCCACATTCCCGAAAGAGATCTACCACCCGCCAAGCTCTGCGTGTCTTGACCTCCTCTCCTAAGGGCCGTCGATCCAAGCGCAAGCAGACTGATCCGGCCACGCAAGAGGACTAGGTGGCGGGCACCCGACAACCGAGCCTCGCAAACACCAGACGTGCTACTCCACCCTCGAATAGGTAAGCTTCATCCGTAGTCATTTTCTCAATTGATACTTGCGTCTTGATCACTTGAGCCCTGATGCAGGCAACAAACTCACGCACCACCACCCGAAGTGGTGAACACCGTGGGCGCTCCAGAGCCGAGGACCACCACCGAGCCAAAGCCCATTCCGGGGCATGGTCCCGAAGTGCCTCAATCGGAAACTTCGGAGGCCTACTCTGCCACTCCGTCCGAGATTGATAGTGCCATGAATCATAGGCAGAGGAAGACGTCTTTAAGGAACCCCGTCTTCTCTACCCAAGAATTCAACGCGCTCAGCTTGGTGGATGCTTACCTCGGTGCAGCCCGATCCACTTTCGAGAAAGCGGTGCAAATTTTATCTAAAGGCTTACTGGTAAAAAGGTACTCGGGCCTTCTGGTTACTTTATTAGTATATGAAGTTTTCGCCGCGATGAATCAAACCTCATCCTTTTGAATTAAAACGGAAAATCTTTTCATATTTCCGAAAACTTCAAAGAGGCAGGTATTTGCCATATATGGCAGTTGCCCCTAAGCTACTTGCCTGATGAAAATCCGACGAGTAGATTGCTGTAATACACTTACTGTTTAGATCCAGCGTGAAACCTAGTAGCCCCCGAGCCTTGATGTGGACACGGGTGGCCACATTGAGGGTCAAATGTAAATCGTGGTATATCTGATGCGCAGGCCACTCATGAGGAAAACAAGAGCCTCTCCAAGGTGTTATCATAGACCAAGGAGAAGCTAAACGCCGCACAGGCCGAAGTGGATCACATTAAGAAGTTCACCCGAGAGGCATATGGTATGCCCGCCTTGATAATTAGCTCCACGAAATTTTAAAATTTTCTCTAATAGGAGCTGTATTCTTAGCAGCGGAAACCATTGGCCAACTGGAGGCTGATCTGAAGCAGGCCTGACAGGACTTGCTGTATGCCGAATCGCAAGAGCAGGCCGGCCATCGCGTGTTAACCAAAAAGGTGGATGACAACAACAATCTCAAAGCGGAGAACGTTCGGCAGGCCCACGAGATAGAGAAGCTCAAAGCTCGATTGGCTACCGTCGAGGCGGAAAATCAGAAGACGAGTGCAGCTTTAGGTGGTAAACATATTTGGTGTTAAAATACCAATGTACCATGCTGTCGTTTAATCTTCTAACATTTTATCTATTTAGTGCTCTTGACAGGACGGTCGCAAGAAACCACCCGCTCATCCGAAGATTCCTTGACGGAACTCGCCGAGGTGCATGAAAGATCTCGGAAAGTGACGAAGGCAGTTTTTAAGGCGTTATGGCCCGATGAATCTGTTCCCGAAGCAATGTCCGATCTTGCCGATCACCTGAAAAGAGCTCGATGCCGAATACATGCATGGAAAATGTCAGCTTGCCGGGAGGGAGCGCGGGAGGCGTGGGCTATGATAAAAACCCGCTTCTTCATTGGTGAGGATACAGAGCACCTTGCCGAGGTGGGCCCTATCGGAGCTGACGGGCACGAAGTGCCAATACACCTAGTGTATGAAAATGTAATGCCAGCTGCTCGTCTCTCACAGAAAGACTCTGCCCTTGATTCTTTGATAGATGGGCTAGATGAAATGTGAAAACATTTGTATGTGGTGATTCTATGTATCAAAGTACTTTACATCAATTAGCTCGAATCCGCTGTTCAAGCGTTGTTAACCGGCCATCGGCTTCCGCCTCCTCGTCCAGTGGCCGAGGAGTGTTTCCTACTACCAGCCGAAATATCGGGCTGGGCTCTTCGGATAACAAGGCAATCCGACCATGTGGTTCGAAAAACAACAGTGAAGCAGAGAGGTATGTTATATTACTATTTAAGGTAAGAAATATCTTCTGAGAAAAATAGTTCCTCTAGCAGTTCCTTTTCTCAGGGCGTCATGTTAACCATGTTTGTCCGAAGACAAGTGACCTCGGGGGAAAGCCCCTAGTCGGGGTTTTGAAGAACCGGATAGTTTTACTTCCATCATGGCTGACCAATTATTTTCTTAAGAACGCTAGCTTTTGGCTTTACCCGTCTGAGGTACTAGCCCGGATGACCCGGAAGTAACAATCACAGCGGTGCCCCTTTACCCCTTAGCCGAATAGTCGGGAACGTAAGGGGTAAACACAGGGGCCAGGCAACCCAGCTTGGCCAAATCTTAAGTCAAATCGGTGCATATTATGGCTTGAAAGACGATTATTTATTGGAAGGTAATATTGCACAAGAATAACAAAAGTGTACGGTGCCCCCGTTGGCCATATTGAATAAGGCCACTGTGGCTGTACCGGTCGTACACTCAAGCATGCGTCCGAAGTATATAAATGCACTTCGGCTCAACCGAGCAGTTTATGCCGAGGTTAAAGGTTTAAGAAACGAAGTATAGGAGTGCCGAACAAGTGGTGGTGAAATGCTAAAGAATGGACTAAAGCTAAATGCATAGTAAAGGTAGTGAGGAGTTGCTTCGGCTAACCATAGAAATGCCGAAGCAATGCAGCATTCCAAGGATTTGGCTCCAATCTGTTGTCTTCGGGGTCTGGAATGCGATACGCACCTCTGATGAGTATCTGGTCAATAATGAATGGTCTGTCCCATTTGGGTGAAAGTTTATGCTTCTGCTTTTCGGGGTGTAGCCGCATGACCAGATCTCCGACATTGAATTCCTTCGATCGAACTTCCCTGCTTTGATAGCGCCTTTCCTGCTACTGAGAGAACATGGAACGTGCCCGAGCTACATCACGCTCTTCCTCCAGGGCATCTTGCCGATCGAGCTCGGCCTCCTGTTCCTCATACATGCGTATGCGAGGTGCGTCATGGATAAGAATCACACGGGAGCACAGCCTCTGCACCATAAACCATGAAAAATGGTGTGTAGCCTGTGGGTCGATTTGGTGTGGTGCACAAGCCCCACAGTACAGAATCAAGTTCCTCTACCCATGGCAGTCCGCCTCTTTGAGGGAACGCACCAACCTTGGCTTGATGCCATTCAGAATTAGTCCGTTGGCGTGTTCGACCTGTCCATTGGTCTGGGGGTGGTATACGGAGGCGTAGTCGAGCTTGATGCCCATCTTGGCGCACCACGCCTTTACTTCCTTGGCTGTAAAGTTGGTTCCATTATCCGTTATTATGCTATGGGGGACACCATAACGGTGCACCACTCCGGATATGAATTCAATAACCAGTTCTGCTCTGGCCAAGGTTACCGATTTAGCCTCAATCCACTTAGTGAACTTATCAACCATGACGAGGAGATATTTATTTTTCTTTGTCCCCCCTCGAAGTGTGCCGACCATGTCCAGCCCCTAGACTGCAAAAGGCCAAGTAATCGGAATCGTCCGAAGAGCTGTGGGGGGCATGTGGGTTTGTTTAGCGAACACCTGACAGCCGGCGCAACGCTGTACCAATGCTTTGGCGTCTGCGCTGGCGGTCGGCCAGTAGAACCCTGCTCGGAATGCCTTGCTGACCAGGGCCCGAGCTCCGGCATGATGGCCGCTCATGCCAGAGTGTATCTCTGTAAGGAGCTCTCTCCCCGCCTCTTCGAATATGCATCGTTGGAGGACTCCTGTAGTGCTTTGTGTATAGAGCTCTCCCTCGTGGACCTTATAAGCCTTGGACCTTTGAATGATCCGTCGTGCTTCTAATTGATCCTCGAGGATCTCTTTGCTGAGCAGGTATGCGAGTAGGGGTTCCGTCCATGGCGCGATAACTGCCATTATTTCATGAGCCGATAGCGTCTCTTGGACGACCGAACCCCCTATTGTATCCTCATCTGCCTTTGCCGCCGGGGAGGTGACCCTTCCCGTGTTGGTTGATGCCGATGTGTGACTCCCGTCCTGCCAAACCACGGATGGTTTGAAAAGAAGCTCCAAGAAGGCATTTTTAGGTACCTTGTCATGCTTGGTGCCCATCCTGGCTAGGACGTCGGCAGCTTGATTGTTGTCCCTTGGGATATGATGGAATTCCAGCCCGTCGAAACCAGCTGAGATTTGAAGAATGACATTTTGGTATGTTGTCATCTTAGGGTCCTTGGCGTTGAACTCTCCGTTGACTTGGGAGATGGCGAGGTTAGAATCTCCTCGGACCTCAAGGCGCCGGACCCCCATTGGGACTGCTATCCGAAGTCCGTGTAGAAAGCCACGTATTTGGCTGCGTTATTGGAGTCTGTGTACATGATTTGTAGTACATACCGAATGTTGTCGCCTGTTGGTGACGTGAGGACTACTCTAGCCCCTAGTCCGGCTAACATTTTGGAGCTGTGAAAGTTCATGGTCTAGTGGGAGTATGTGTTGTGCTCTCTAGGGAGCTCGACCTCCATCCATTCTGCCACAAAGTCCACCAATACCTGAGATTTAATGGCTCATCATGGCTTATATATTATTTCGAAGGGAAGGAATTGTATTGCCCACTTTGCAATGCGTCCTGTGCCATCCCTATTGTTAATTATGTCATTAAGGGGTACTTTGGGTGCCACTGTGACCGAGCACTCTTGAAAGTAGTGCCTAAGTTTCTGAGATGGCATAAAGACCGCGTAAGCTATCTTTTGGTAGTGAGGATACCGCGTTTTACACGGGGTAAGTACTTTGGAAACGTAGTAGACGTGCCTTTGAACCTGGAGTTTATGGCCCTCCATATCGCGCTCGACGACGAGGACGACGCTAACTACTTGGTTGGTGGCCGAAATGTATAACAACATCGGCTCACTTACTCTAGGAGCTGCCAATATAGGGTTGGTCGCCAGAAGGGTTTTAATTTCCTCTAAAGCAGCTCCAGCGTCGCTAGTCCATGTGAAAGTCTTGGTCTATTTAAGCAGCCTGTAGAGGGGTAGAGCCTTTTCTCCGAGCCGTGAAATGAATTGGCTCAGTGCGGCGACACAACTCGCTAGTTTTTGGACATGTTTGAGTCCGGTGGGTATTTCCAGCCGAGCTAGTGCTCGGATTTTGGAAGGATTAGCCTATGTTCCTCTAGGGAAACGATAAATCCAAGCAGCTTACCTGTGGGTACCCCGAAAACGCACTTCTCTGGGTTGAGTTTGATATGATATGCTCGGAGGTTCGCAAATGTTTCCCGGCGGTCATCTACTAACTGGTCGATGTTTTTGGTTTTGACAACCACATCGTCCACGTAAGCCTCCACAGTTTTTCTGATTTGCTTCTCTAGGCATGTTTGAATCATGCGTTGGTAAGTTGCACCTGCATTTTTAAGTCCGTAGGGCATTGTGTTGAAGCAGAAAGGCCCGTAAGGAGTAATGAATGTTGTGGCTGATTGGTCTGATTCCTTCATTTTGATTTGGTGATACCCCGAGTAGGCATCCAGAAAACACAAGGAGTCGTGTCCTGCCGTAGCGTCCACGATCTGGTCGATGCGTGGCAAGGGGAAGGGGTCCTTAGGGCAAGCCTTCTTGAGGTCTTTAAAATCGACACACAGGCGCCAGGACTTGTCCTTTTTAGGTACCATGACCAGGTTGGCCAGCCAGTCGGGGTGCTTGATATCTCTGATGAATTCGGCCACAAGTAGTTTGGCAACTTCCTCACCCATAGCTTGACGCTTGGGCTCCGAAAGTAGCCAGAGCGCCTGTTTAGCAGGCTTGGAGCCTTTGATTATATTTAGGCTGCACTCGGCCAGGTTATGCGGGATTCCTGGCATGTCAGAAGGGTGCCAAGCGAAAATATCCCAATTTTCCCTGAGGAGTTCGCAGGGCTTCGTCGACTGCCGATTCCAGCTGTGCTCCTATGGATGCTGTTTTGTTTGGGTCCATTGGGTGCACCTGGAATTTGATGATTTCATCTGCTGGTTTGAATGAGGTGGACTTAGATCTTTTATCCAATATGACGTTGTCCTTGTCCACGGTGGTGCAAAGTGTTGTTAACTCCTCGGTCGCTAAGGCTTCGTATAATGACTCAAGAGCGAGTGACGCCGTTTTGTTTTCGGCTCGGAGTGCCCTGTCAGGGTTACTTGGTACAGTGATTGCTCCGTTGGGGCCTGGCATCCTGAGCTTCATATACCCATAATGTGGGATGGCATGAAATTTTGAGAAGGCATCATGCCCTAGCAAGGCGTGGAAGGTCAATTCCTTGGATCGATAGTTCTCGGGAGTTCCGAAGACCACGGCCAGTGTGATTTTTCAGCTGCATCGCGCCTCCTTTCCAGGGATTATCCCTTTGAAAGTAGTATGGCTTTACTCGATGCGTGTTTTATCGATTTGCATCATATCCAAAATCTCCTCATAGATGAGGTTTAGACTGCTGCCGCCATTCATTAGAACCTTGCGGAGTCTGCACCTGCCCACGATGGGGTCGAGGACCAGGGCGGCTAGACATCGGCTTAGGCCGTACATCGACATGTCCTGTTGTCCGAAGGTGATTGGCATGTCTAACCATGCATCCGTGCTCGCGACCTGGTAGACTTGGCCTAGCTCCCTCAGGGCTCTTTTCCTCTGACCTTTTGTCGTGTAGGTTTCGTAGATCATTAGGACCTCGGCTTAGTCCGAAGACGCCGGGTGTTTATGGCTCTGCGTGTTCGCTAGGAGGGCCTCGCCTCTCTTTGATGGGGAACGTTGCATGAAAATCAAAAAAATTCCTACGAAACACCCAAGATCTAATCTAGGAGATGCATAGCAACGAGAGGGGAGTGTGTCTACATACCCTTGTAGACCAAAAGCGTTAGCGCCGTAACGCGGTTGATGTAGTCGTACTCTTCACGATCCAATCGCGATCCTATCCGATCTAGTGCCGAACGGACGGCACCTCCGAGATTAGCACACGTTCAACTCGATGACGTCCTCTCCTTCTTGATCCAGCAAGAGAGGGGGAGGAGGTAGATGAGATCGGAACTAGCACGATGGCGTGGTGGTGGTGGTGGCAGCGGAATTCCGGCAGGGCTTTGCCAAGCGCATACCGGAAGGTGGTGGAGGAGTATACGGGAAAGCGGGAGGCGCCAGTCGGAAGGGTGCAGCCCCCTGCGCCTCTCCCCACTATATATAGGGGTGAGGGGGAGGGGGCGCCAGCCGTAGCCCCTCCTCCAAGGGAGGGGGCGGCGTCCTAGAGGGGAGCAGTGCCCCCCAAGGCAAGTGGGGCGCCTCCACCCCTAGTGTTTTACCCCTTAGGCGCATGGGCCAAGTGGGGGGGCTGGTGCGCCTAGCCCAACTAGGCCAGGACACCCCCCTACAGCCCACGTGGGTCCCCGGGGCTGGTGGACCCCCCCGGTGGACCCCCGGAACCCTTCGGTGCCTCCGATACACTTGCCGGCATGCCCCCGAACTTTTCCGGTAGCCAAAACAGGACTTCCCATATATAAATCTTTACCTCCGGACCATTTCGGAGCTCCTTGTGACGTTTGGGATCTCATCTAGGACTCCGAACAACCTTCGGACTTTCGCTATTAATATCTCAATACTACCCTAGCGCTATCAAACGTTAAGCGTGCGACCCTACGGGTTCAGGAACATGTAGACATGACCGAGACACTTCTCCGGCCAATAATCAATAGCGGGATCTAGATACCCATATTGATTCCCACATGTCCAACAAAGATCTTTATCGGTTGAACCACGATGTCGAGGATTCAGTTAATCCCGTATGCAATTCCCTTTGTCCCGCGATATGTTACTTGCCCGAGATTCGATCATCGGCATCTCCATACCTAGTTCAATCTCGTTACCGGCAAGTCTCTTTACTCGTTCTGTAATACAAGATCCCGTGGCTAACTCATTAGTGATGTATACTACACAACTTATTCTTGTAGACTCGTGTTGGGCCTCCAAGCGCAAAGTTTTGTAGGACAGTAGCAATTTTCCCTCAAGTGGATGACCTAAGGTTTATCAATCCGTGGGAGGCGTAGAATGAAGATGGTCTCTCTCAAACAACCTTGCAATCAAATACAAGAAATCTCTTGTGTCCCCAACACACCCAATACAATGGTACATTGTATAGGTGCACTAGTTCGGTGAAGAGATGGTGATACAAGTGTAGTATGGATAGTAGATATAGGTTTTTGTAATCAGAAAATATGAAAACAACAATGTAGCAAGTGATAAAACGGAGCACAAACGGTATTGCAATGCTTGAAAACAAGGCCTAGGGTTCATTCTTTCACTAGTGCAATCTCTCAACAATGCTAACATAATTGGATCATATAACAATTCCTCAACGTGCGACAAAGAATCACTCCAAAATTCCTATTAGCGGAGAACATAAGATAGAAATTGTTGTAGGGTAAGAAACCACCTCAAAGTTATCCTTTTCGATCAATCTATTGAGCTATTCCTATAAGTGTCACAAACAACCCTAGAGTTCGTACTAAAATAACACCATATGATATGCATCAACCAACTCTAATGTCACCTAGATACTCCAATGTCACCACAAGTATCCGTGAGTTGATTATCCGATATGCATCAAACAACTTCAGATTCATAATATTCAATCCACACAAAGAACTTCAAAGAGTGCCCCAAGATTTCTACCGGAGAAAGTAGGACGAAAACGTGCATCAACCCCTATGCATAGATTACCCCAATCTCACCTCGGGAATCCGCGAGTTGAGTGCCAAAACATACATCAAGTGAATCAATATAATACCCCATTGTCACCACGGGTATTCATATGCAAGACATACATCAAGTGTTCTCAAATCCATAAAAGTATTCAATCCGATAATAGTGAAACCTCAAAGGTAAAAACTCAATTCATCACAACAAGATGGAGAGGGAGAAACACCATATGATCCAACTATATTAACAAAGCTCGCGGTACATCAACATCGTGCCATATCAAGAACACGAGAGAGAGAGAGGTCAAACACATAGCTACTAGTACATACCCTCAGCCCCGAGGGTGAACTACTCCCTCCTCGTCATGGAGACCGCGGGATGATGAAGATGGCCTCCGGTGATGATTTCCCCCTCTGGCAGGGTGCCGGAAAAGGGCTGTAGATGAGATCATGGAGGTACAGAGGCTTGCGGAGGCGGAGTCCAAGTTCTCGGGTTATTTCTGGTGGTTTTGGTATTTATAAGAATTTTTGGCGTTGGAATCACGCGAAGATGTGCCACAGGGGGCCTACAAGGCACTAGGGCGTGCCTCGGGGGGGGGGGGTGGCGCGCCCAGGTGGCTTGTGGGGCCCCTATGGGTCTTCTGCTGCTCCCCCGAAGCTTCCTGGGTCTGTTTCCCTCCAGAAAAAATCGTCAAAAAGTTTCGCTGCATTTGGACTTCATTTGATAAGGATTTTCTGGAAAACCAAAAACAAGTAGAAAATAGCAACTGGCACTGGGCACTAGGTCAATATGTTAGTCCATAAAAATCATATAAAATCCATATAAAAGTGCACAAAAATCATACAAAACTATAATAAACATGGCATGAATACTTCATAAATTATAGATACGTTGGAGACGTATCAGCATCCCCAAGCTTAATTCCTGCTCGTCCTCGAGTAGGTAAATGATAAAAGAAATAATTTATGAAGTGTGAATGCTAGCATAGTGCATAAGTTTGATCAATGATAATTTCAATCACTTTTCCTAGCCTCATAACAACAACTCTTTCTCATAGAACTCATCATGATAAAGTAGCTATCAATTCACATGTTATGGTTCAAACAATTCTCTTGAAACTTAACAATCTATGTTCTTAGTCACCAAACAATTGCAATTCAACTTAATTTCAACTGTCTAAGTAAGAGCTCCACATACTCAATTATCATATAGTCTTCTATGATTGCTAGTACTCAAAGCATATTAGAACAAATGGCATCCATCGAACACAGAGAAAGATAGGGGCTTAGTGTTTCGCCTCCCAACTTATTTATCATAGAGATAATTGTCAACAATAATAAACCATGATCAAATATATTTGACTGGCCATATGTGCCTAGATCTTTCCCCACCACATGATGCTTGCCAACTAGAGAATAATTAAGGTTGAAATGAGAAGGAATACTATTGACTCTTGCATAAAAGTTAATACATAAAGTAAAAGATAGGCCCTTCACAGAGGGAAGCAGAGGTTGTCATGCGCTTTTGATTTTTGGATGTGCAAGCCCTTAATGCAAAGGAACGTCACGTTAAATTGCCCCTTGTGATAGCAACCTTTATTATGCAGTCCGTCGCTTTTATTTCTTTACCGTCACAAGTTCGTACAACGCTTATTTTCCCTTGCAATAAAAGATCATACATATTTTAGGACCAATTTTTATTGCTTTTTGCACCGATGACAACTTACTTGAAGGATCTTATTCAATCCATAGGTAGATATGGTGGACACTCATGGCAAGAAACTGGATTTACGGGTTTTTGGATGTACAAGTAGTATTGTTGGGGATATAACCCCTGGGTATAACCCGCTTGGAAGTACTTGAAGGGAACTCCCGTAGGGATCGAGGGATACGCGATCGGCTGCATGACCAAGAGTCGCCGCGGCAAGCTCTACATTGACGATTCAGGCTGGGGCCCCGAGGCCGACTCAATCGAGTACGGGTACCGGGTCCCTTTTGGCAGCATCCACGTCTTCATCGGCAAAGCCGGCGGATCTGAGACCGGGCCGGACATCTGCACCGGCATCGTCGAGCCGGCTCGGCACGCGCAACCCGCCTCGGCTCAAGCCGCCCGGAAACTAGTCTTCGTCGGCTTCACCCAGGGGGTGGACCTCGCAGATAACTCTGCGTCCGGCAGCGAAACCCTCGTCTACTTTGATGGCGAGTCCTCGGTAGGTGAAAAACCGAGTCGATCCTCCCGCTTTACGATGGCGGGCTTGGGGGCTACTCCGACAACCAGCCGGCTCAGGACTCTTTCAACACGCCTCTCCGGGCTGCTGTTTATATGGCCGGCTCAACCCCGGCCCTTAACTCCACGTTGGCTGGCGCGGCGACGGGAACCGGCACCTCCGGGGCCGGCTCAGCCCTGCCGCCGGCTCAGGCCTTGACAGAATTGGCAACCGCCCTGGCGACGCTCCTTCCGACACCGGTGACCGCAGAGAACCAGGCGGAACGTAACACGGAGGTAGCTAAGCTCCGCGACCAGATGGCTAAGGTACAGGAAGATATCAACGCTGAAAACACTCGCATGGCGGAGTTGCAGTCTCAAGTCCAAGCCGAGGTAGAGTGCCTGAAAGCCGAAGCCTGGCGCATGGGGCTCCGTCAGAATGCCTCAGAAGCGGTTCATCAGAGGCGCCACATGAGTCGGCTACCGCCCAACTATGAACCCATGCGTCTGTTTAACACGCCGCAGGATGCGCCTGTTCAGGGGGCTGGGGCAGGCACCCCGGAAGCTGCATTTGTACCCCCGAGCGGAGGCAGGCAGCCGTCGCCGGGTCAACCACATCGACTGGCTCAGCAGCGCCCGCAAGAGCCGACCCAGCCGGTTTAGACGCCCCCTCATCGTTTCCTCACACCGGCGGGTCACTTCACCAACCCTTTGGATAACTTAGTGGCAGCAACGACCAACCTGGCCGCGCTCCCAATCACGGGAAACTTGCCGGTTGAGATTGAGGCCCGGAATTCCATTGAGATGTTAAAAACTGCGGTTGCCCAGCAGGCGAACTACTCCTATAGTCGGTAGCGAATTCACTCTACCCCGCTTCCGAGCCGGAGCCGGAGCCGCCATGATGAGTTGCCGGCCGTCTCTAGCAGTGCTCGTCGACATCGTGAGCAACCTCATGACCCGCCGCGTCGTGAGCCCATTCGCGCCCAAGAGATCGTTGACACGGCTCGGGCTCAGCGGGCAGCAGAAGCAGCGAATGCGGCGGCGAATGCGGCGGCTCAAGCACCACTTGTCACAACCCAATTGACTTCCAGTAGCAGGACCATCGGGATACCGTGTTTGGTGCCAGCTTTACGCAATGAGCGCATGCCCAAGGACTTCAAAGGCCCTCGCAAGGTTCCGAATTACACGGCTGATCTTGAGCCGGCTGCTTGGATTGAGAGCTACGAGATAGCCATGGACATGCTGGATGTGAGCGACGCTGTCTGTGCCAAGTACCTGACGATGATGTTGGAAGGGCCGGCTCGTACATGGTTGAAAAACTTGCCCCCTAACTCCATTAACACCTGGGAGGAGCTAAAGGACCGTTTCATCAAGAACTTTCAGGGAACCTGCAAGCGTCCAATGACGATCGTCGATCTTCAGCACTGCGTCCAACGTGAGGGTGAGTCGGCCCATCACTGGACGCGCCGGGTCGCGGACATTATTCACGCCTCTGACAGCATCACGGCGGCTCAGGCAGTGCTGATCCTGGAGAAAAACTGCCACTTTGAGCCCCTCGTGCAGAAACTTGGCCGGCTCAAACGGAAGGTTCAGGATATGGGCGAGCTCATGGACGTCCTCACTAGGTATGCCGAGTCAGACACCACGAAGGATCCTAACCCGGATGATGACCAGACCGGCAAGGGAAAGAAAAATAATGGTGGCAAGGGTAACCAGCAGAACAATTCAGGGAACAATGGAAACCATGGTAATCAAGGTAATGGAGGGAAGCGCAAGTATCAGAAAGGAGGATCAGATTTGGTCGCCAATACCAACACTGGTTACAAATACCCGAAGGGGAATAATCCGGGAAGGCCCTATAGTGGCAACAAGCCCCGTAATTTTGTAGAAGCCCTCAAAGCCCCATGCCCAAAGCACAGCCTCCCTAACAAGCCGTCAACCCACTCTTGGGAGAACTGTCATATAATGCAGGCTTTCGGCGAGCAGTTCTTTCAGAGCCGTCAAGGTGGTGGCGGAGGCGACCCAGGGCAACCCGGAGCCGGCTCGTCTGGCGGTTTTCATAACCCGGGTTTCCATGGCCCGGGCGGCTCAGGAGCAGGTTATCAGGGGTCTGGCAACAACGGTGGCAATCAACATTCAGGGCAAGGAAATCAACAGCAGGGCGGTCATCAGCACGGCAATCAGTCTGGTTTTCAGAGCAATCCCAAGCAGTTGAATAGTGGGCAATACCATGTGTTCACAACTCATACTGACAAACGACATCGCAAACTCCGGAAACGGGCAGTCAATGCTGTTGAGCCGGCGGTCCCGGAATATCTACGTTGGTCGGAACAACCCATTACATGGAGCAGAGAGGATCACCATCCCCGGGTTGAGAATCCGGGTTGTCTGGCCCTGGTGGTGGCGCCTCAAGTGGGCGGTTATTCACTCACAAAGGTGCTCATGGACGGCGAAAGCAGTATAAACATCTTGTACTATGACACTTTCCGACGGATGAATCTGTCTGAAAAACAACTCCAGTCGTCTTCCACCGTGTTTCACGGGATTGTTCCCGGAAAGTCGGCATATCCTATCGGGCGGATCAAGCTAGATGTCGCGTTTGGCACTGATGATAACTACAGGTGTGAGTCATTGACCTTTGAGGTGGTGAAAATCAAGAGCCCTTATCATGCCCTGTTCGGGCGGCCGGCTTACGCTCGCTTTATGGCTCGACCCTGTTATGTCTACCTCAAGCTCAAGATGCCTGGACCAGATGGCACTATCACAGTTAATGGAAATCGACAGATCGCCCTTGAGTGCGAGGAAGGGGATGCAGCCTACGCTGAGACGGCTTGCGCTGCGGAAGAGTTAAAATATTACACTGCACACGTTGACCCGGCCGATATGACGCCCTTGAAGAAACCCACCGCAGAGTCTGACCCGCCACTCAAGTTTAAATCGGCCGAGGATACCAAGCAGGTTGAGTTTGTCCCTGGTGACCCATCCAAAACATTCACTATTGGGACTGGTATGGATCCTAAATAGGAAAGCGCACTCATCGAGTTCATCCGTGAGAATCGGGACATCTTCGCGTGGAAACCTTCTGACATGCGAGGTGTACCGAGAGAACTCGCTGAGCACCACCTTAATGTGGATCCGAAAATGAAGCCGGTTCGACAATTCCTCTGTCGTTTTAATGAGGAGAGACGCAAGGTTATTGGAGAAGAAGTAGCCCGGTTCCTAGCTGCCGGGTTTATCGTTGAAGTTTTTCACCCTCAGTGGTTGGCTAATCCAGTGCTTGTTCTAAAGAAAAATGGCACTTGGCGCATGTGTGTTGACTACACAGATCTCAAAAAGGCTTGCCCCAAAGACCCGTTTGCCCTCCCTCGCATTGATCAAATCATTGATGCCACGGCGGGTTGTGAGAGTTTGTGTTTCCTGGATGCTTATTCCGGCTATCATCAGATAAAAATGGCTGCCGAGGATCAGGAGAAGACGGCTTTCATCACACCCTTTGGGGCCTTCTGCTATGTCTCTATGCCTTTTGGGCTCAAAAGTGCAGGGGCGACTTACCAGCGCTGTGTCCAGAATTGCTTCCACAAACAGATTGGGCGCAACGTTCATGCTTATGTGGATGATATCGTGGTTAAGTCAGTAAAGAAGGAGACGTTGCTGGATGATCTCAAGGAAACTTTCGCTAATCTGCGGACCTACCAGATGAAGCTTAACCCGGATAAGTGTGTTTTTGGTGTTCCTGCAGGCAAATTGCTGGGTTTCCTAGTATCGGAGAGAGGCATTGAGGCCAACCCGGATAAAATCAAAGCCATCACCTCACTTGCGAAGCCAGAGAATATCAATGACGTTCAGCGCATGGCGGGTCGTATTGCAGCCCTAAGCCGGTTCATAAGTCGCCTTGGTGAGAAGGCTATTCCCCTCTACCAGATGCTGAAAAAGACTGACGACTTTGTATGGAGTGATGCAGCTGATGCAGCTTTTGAAGCCCTCAAGAAGCAGGTGGCTGAGCCGCCTGTCCTCGCCGCTCCTATCGCTAAAGAGCCTATACTCCTGTACATTGCTGCCAATAATAAAGCGGTAAGTGTTGCAGTTGTGGTCGAGAGGAAAGAGGCAGGGAAAGAATATCCAGTCCAGAGGCCAGTCTATTATGTCAGCGAAGTTTTGTCCGAGTCTAAGCAAAGGTACCCACATTGGCAGAAACTGGTGTTTGGTGTCTTCATGGCTAGTCGCAAGCTCCGACATTATTTTCTGGAGCACCCCATTACTGTGGTCAGTTCAGCACCCTTGGGAGATATTATCCAGAACAGGGAAGCCACAGGCCGGGTTGCCAAGTGGGCCATTGAGCTTGGCCCACATCATCTTAAATACGTATCCCGCATGGCCATCATGTCTCAAGCACTTGTTGATTTCATCAATGATTGGACCGAACTCCAAGCTCCGGAAGAAAAGCCTGATAACACATATTGGACTATACATTTTGATGGTTCCAGACAGCTCGAAGGCTCGGGGGCTGGAGTGGTCATAACTTCTCCTCGAGGTGATAAATTTTGTTATGTCCTGAGGATCATGTTTACCTGTACTAACAATGCAGCTGAATACGAGTCTCTCCTCCACGGTCTTCGGATGGCCAAAGAGATGAATCTCAGCCGGGTCAGGTGTTTGGGCGACTCAGATCTAGTCGCACAACAAGTTTCCGGAACGTGGGATTCCAAAGACCCTCTTATGGCGGCTTATCGGCAGGCGGTAACCACGGTGGCAGGACACTTTAAAGGATATCAAGTTGATCACATTGATCGGCGGCTCAACGAGGCGGCTGATGCATTGTCGCGACTCGGCTCTCAATGTAAGCCGGTCCCTCCCAATGTTTTCCTTGACGTGCTACATCATCCTTGTGTTAAATTGCCTTCCGAGGAAGATCTCGCTATTCCTGACCCGGAGGCACTGTTGGTGGCGGCTCTTCATGTAATTCTGGATTGGACAGTTCCTTATCTGGATTATCTGACTCGCGGAGAGCTTCCTGCTGATGAACTCATGGCTCATCAGATCGTTCGCCGCTCCAAGTCTATGACAATCGTCAATGGCGAGTTACACAGAAGAAGCATCACAGGGGGTTTTCAGCGTTGTGTCTCCCCTGACGAAGGGCGAGAAATTCTCAATGAGATTCATGCTGGTGATTGTGGTCATCATGCCGGCTCAAGATCCTTGGTGGCCAAAGCTTTTCGACATGGTTTTTACTGGCTTACAGCTCACGCAGATGCTGAGGATATCGTACAAAAGTGTAATGTTTGCCAGAAATTTGCACGCCAGGCTCACATTTCGGCTCAAGAACTCCGGATGATACCTATCACATGGCCTTTTGCAGTCTGGGGGCTCGACATGGTTGGCCCGTTTAAGCCGTCCAAGGACAAGAAAACCCATCTTTTGGTTGTTGTTGATAAATTCACCAAGTGGGTTGAGGCTGAGCCAATCAGCAATTGTGATGCAGCCACAACAGTCAAGTTCTTGAAAAAGTTGATTTTTCGCTTTGGTTATCCACATAGCATCATCACTGATAATGGCACAAATTTATCAAAGGGAGCTATGAAGCAGTTTTGTCAACAAGAGCATATCCGGCTTGATGTTTCCTCAGTTGCACACCCTCAGTCCAATGGCCAAGCGGAACGTGCTAATCAAGAGATTTTACGCGGTATCAAGCCAAGGCTTATGGTCCCCCTCGAGCGCACGCCGGGTTGTTGGGTTGAGGAGCTTCCTTCTGTCCTTTGGAGCATACAGACTACCCCTAACAGATCAACAGGCTATACGCCTTTCTTCATGGTCTACGGTGCAGAAGCTGTCCTACCTAGCGATATTCGCCATGATTCCCCCCGGGTCACCGCTTACGTCGAAGCAGATAACGAGCAGGCTCGTCAAGATTCTCTCGATGCATTGGAGGAGGAACGGGACTTAGCAGCAGCACGATCTGCAATCTATCAGCAAGACCTACGTCGCTATCACAGCCGTCGGGTTCGCAGTCGTACTTTCCAAGAGGGCGACTTAGTACTCCGTCTGATTCAAGAACAGGCGGGTATGCACAAGCTTTCCCCTCCCTGGGAAGGGCCTTTTGTCATCAACAAGAATCTCAACAACGGTTCATATTACCTGCTGGATATACGTGAGCACCATAAATCACGTACGTCGGAGGAGGAGACCAACAGGCCCTGGAATATCGCTCATCTCCGTCCTTATTACACTTAGAGCCACCGGCTCAAGTTACTTGTACATACCTATGTATATATTATGATCAATAAAACATAAGCCGGCACCCTCGAAACTCGGGGTCTCTGCTGTTTCATCTCAAATATTGTGCATGAGTCTTTGTTTTTTGGATCATTGGTCACTTGGGGGCTTCCAACTCACCGAGTTTAGCTATCTCACCCTCTTGACCCGACAATTAAACGCCACATTATCTTGGTTAAACCTGCCTGTCTGCTTGATGCTTCTCCGATCAAGTGACTCGGTGTACTCTTGACAAGTCAATCATTTCTATGACCCTGAACTTGTCTCGGTTAAAACATCGTATGTCACGTGAGAGCCGGCTTACAGAGAGGGAGGATAAACCATGGGCTATCACGCCAGCTTCCATGAAGCAAGTCTCGAGCCTCGAAAGCCGGTCTATATTGTCGTGCCTCGAAAGCCGACTCAACATTAATATCTATTCTTGACTTATGTTCCATTTTTACAGGGATTACAATTGTTTCCCATTGGCCATGAGCTGCCGGATCATGGATGAGCCGGGTTAAACAAAAATCCTAAACGGGTTATTTCAGATTTGTGTTCCCACAAGTCGGACAGCTATTAAGCGCTCCGGGTTATTCTATGACCTATGTTCTGCAGTGAAGGATCAGTTACTGCTGGTTCATACAAGTATGACTCGTCATCCTGATATTCAACAAAGCAGTTTTCCGAAGAAGATTGGGCGGGTTAATATTCAATCATACCAGTGCAGCAGTTTCATCCAAAATACTGCAAAATTTCAAGTACGTGAAGGCACGTCAGATCACTTAAGTGTTTTTTCTGCTATCCTATTACAAAAGCCAAATTTGGGCTTCATAATGGCAAAAGTTCTTTGGAGCTCTACTCCTGGGCACCCGTTTCAGCACCCTCCGGGTTATCAGCTCCCGGGTTAGCTCCCTCTTGCTGTTTCTTGGCGGCTTGAGACTCCGGGTCACCCTGCTCCGGCTCTGTCGATCCTTTTATCTGAAGATTTTCGAAGTCCCATTCGAGGGTGGTCAAGGCTTGGAACTCGGCGTCCTCTCCCAAGATAATTGATGTATCAACATCAGGAGCAAAAATGTGCTTACGGCGTGTTGGCGTCAGGTCGATTGCCTTGAAGATTGGCGGTGTGACCCGTTGGTTATTTTCACCATAGGCCGCCTGGTACCTCTTCAAGTCCACCTCTTCAGCAATTTGACTCGCCACGACGCGCGTTTCTTTCAAACAGCGTGAATAATCAGATGAACTGAATTCTATGCCGTCCTCCTTCAATTCCAGAAACCCGCCAGCCAGCTCAGATAAATCCATATCCGGCACATACGCCTTGGCTCGGCCCAGGGCTAGCATGCTGGCTGATCGGGCGGCTGATTTCTGGAGCTCCTCGATGTACTTCGGCACGGTGGACAGTTGATTCAACACGTCCTTGATATATTTTGGTGGCTCTTTATGTCTCATCACTGACATAATCGTGAACAAACTCCCGGCATAGAGTTGCTCCACAAAGGTGTACATCGCCTTTAGCTTGACCAGCGGCTCTTGTCCAAGATTTACAGTCCGGTTCCCTGCAATTTTTTGCCCAAGTATGACTCAACTACAGATTGCAGTTCGCAGGCGAGTTAACCGTCCAAAATATGACTCGAATAAAAGGTTGGCGGGTACTTACCAAAGATAGCTTGGGTCATTTGATTGAGGTGACGCTTTAACCCGGATAACTCTTCAGAGAGAGGCTTGAGTTTGTTCTCTGCTTCTTCAGCACGTTTCAGTGGCAAGTTTCTCTCTCTCTCATGAGATGCTGTCAATACTCTCAATTTTTCGGCGGTCGTTGATGCTGCTTCTTCTAGAGACGCGGCTGCCGACTCGGCATCAGCTCGAAGTTTTTTCTCCGCCTTAAGTTGCTTTTGCAAGCCGGCTGCTCTTGACTCGGCACCATTCAACAGATCCTGTCATAACCAAGTCACATCAGTACAATAATATATAATCTTGGAAGTCCCAAGCAGTTGCTAGCAATCTACCTGGCACTTGGGGGCTAATGCAAGTTCATTTTTTAAATATCAAGGGAAAGCTCCAACTCATTCCAATACAATGAGTAGGCCCTTGGCGGCTATTACAGTCACTTTTCTTCTACATACTACATAAATTGATGCAGACCCGGCTGTTTCACAGAAACAATCTGGCCCTTGGGGGCTACACATCAGTTTGCTCTATAATTGATGAAGACCCGGCTGTTTCACAGAAACAAGCCGGCCCTTGGGGGCTAGACATCAGTTTGCTCTATTATTGACAAAGATCCGGCTCATCTTATCAAAATGAGTCGGCCCTTGGGGGCTACACATCAGTTTGCTCTATTATTGACACAGATCCGGCTCATCTTATCAAAATGAGTCGGTCCTTGGGGGCTACACGTCACTTTTACCAAGGACACTTGTCAAAGATCCGGCTCATCTTATCAAAATGAGTCGGCCCTTGGGGGCTACACGTCACTTTTACCAAGGACAAATGTTAAAGAACCGGCTTGTTATATACATAATAACCCGGTCCTTGGGGGCTACAGTTCTGTACCAAAGTGTTATCATCCTGGAAGTCTTACACACATTCATGCTGACCTCTGTCTAAGACTTGGCGGCTACACAAGATATATAAGCATGGAAAGGACGAGATTTACCTCATATTTCCTTTTCAACATGTTGACCAAATTGGCTTCCATCTCCCGGCTTGTTGATAGCCGAGTCAGATATAACTCATGAATATCAGCCGCGCTGAGTCCTTCAAGCATTGGGAGTTCAAGTTTGTTATGCCCTTTTTCAGCAGCCACCGGGTCATCTTTTGATACAAGTTTAGTCAAAACAGTCGATGGCTCTGGAGCTTTAAAAGACGCCCCTGTGATGGTGACTTTGTTGGCAGGTTGCGGAGATGATAAAGCTATATCTTCAGTTGCCTTCCGTTGACTAGAAGGGTGAGCAGGACTTGCCGGGTTAAGATCCTCCATCGTGTCAGATGCGCCTACTTGAGTATTCACCTCTTCAGTAGTTGGTGGCTCGTTTTGCTTGGGTGGATCAACATTTGCACCAGCTTGATCCTTTGCCGTTTCATGTTGCCCTACAGGGGTCACCAAATTTGGATCTTCCAGTTCAAGGTTCTATGGGGTCGAGGATGACTCGCCTGTTTTCCTCTTTTTAGCCCTGGCCCTGCGAGGGTACAAGCAGATTCAGATCAATAATACGACACGTATAACCTAGCATGACTCATCGACAAGAACTTACCCTGGTTTGATAATCAAGGGTGGCAATTGAGTGGCAGATGAGTCGCCAGATGGCGACTGGCCCCTAGCTACCGTCTCATGTTCAACTCCCGTCTTGTTCTTTTTCCGAGATGGCGCAGCTTTGGATTTGGCGATTGCTTTCTTCGTCCTCCTGTTCCAGAATGCAGAGTTGACCTGCAGTTTAACGAGATCAATGAGTAAGCTTAATTTATGGATTGATAAGCCGGATGAAACAATTACAAGAATGCTTACTGGAGGAGCTTGGTTGAGGGCATAAAATGGCTTCAGTCCGGTCTTGTTGCATGCTTCTTGAGTTTCCCCGAGTAGCTTCTTCGTCGCCTTATTTATCTCATCAGCTGACATATCAACAAGACTGAACCGTTGAGGGTCGCTTGACTCGCCAGAATAATTACACATTAAGTCGCCTCGGCGGCTTATGGGCAGGATCTGCCAGGTAAGCCAGCACCGGGTCAAGTCAACACCAGTCAGACCGTTCATTAGCAAAGCTCTTAACTTTGGATAGACGTGGGCGACTTGCGCACGTTCTTCTTGTGAAGCCCAGCCAGGAAGTTCAAAGGGTGGGGGAAGGCGTTCAGGTCTATAACCCGGCAGAGGGTTTTCATCAGCTAGAGTTGTGTTCTTGCAGTAGAACCATGTTTTGTTCCAACCTTTAGGGTGACTCGGCAGAGCAGCTGCAGGAAAAGGAGCGTCTCTTCGTCTTTGAATTGAGACCCCGCCAAGTTCCAGGCAGGGGCCGTCAGCGCACTCAGTTTGCCATTTGAGGTAGAAGAACTCTCTGAAGTGAGGAACAGTGGGCTCTATTTGCAAATATACCTCACATAAAACTTGAAATTGGCACAGGTTGGATACAGAGTTTGTACCAATGTCTTGCGGGTGCAGGTTGAAAAAGTGTAGAACATCCCGGAAGAATTTTGACCCGGGTGGAGAGAAACCTCTGAGAAGATGGTCAGTAAAAATCACGACTTCCCCTTCGCAGGGGTGAGGGATGTCTTCTGCTGCTGAAGGGGCTCGATAGCCAATTACTTCTTGAGCCGGCAGGAAGCTTTGCTCTTTATAATCTTTCAGTACAAGATTAGAGACTTGAGAATGCGTCCAGTTGCAGACTGTGGTCTTCGCCATAGCAAGTCGCCTAAATATGAATGAGGAATGCAAAAACATAAATGGCAGGATCACTCATGTTCATGATAAGCTCACATTATATGATCAAAGGTACAGGGGCGAGTCACCACATTCAGTAAGTCGCCCGACTGGGATTTCAGCTATAAGTGGACATGAGTCGCCAAGAGTAAGGGCAGCTTACCAGATGCTAGAATTTCTAGTTTTTGCTAAGTGTTGCACAAACAGGTTTCACACAGATCGGATGATTTTTCAGATCTATAAAATCAGCTTAAAGAAAAATATTTTCAGCGCCGAGTTCAGTCACTGGAAGGCCTAAGTTGATCTATCTATTGTTTCTACCAAAGTTCAAGTTCGTCCAGATACAAAAATGATGCTGCAATTAACGGCGGAGCATTTCTGAATCAAGGAAGTGCAAAACCTAGATCTAGCGATGGCAATGGCGGTATGGCCGAGGCAAGAACAACGATGAACTAGGTCGAGCTACAGTGTAGATCTATGGCGACGGGAATGAGTACCTGGTTGCGGGAGATGATCCCGGGCGGTGTGAACGAGCTCCGACGATGATGCGCACGAAGGAGACGAAGGCTTGGGGACGCCGGCGAGCTTAAGGGCGAGTGGCGGCGGAGCTCCAGGCGCACGTGTGGCGAGAGGAGGAAGAAGAAGACTCGAGGCGGTAAAGTGAAAATGAGGACCCCTCGGGAGCATTTAAAGGAAAGTAGAAGCGAAACGGCAAGTGCGAGAATCAAGGCGACGTAGTGATAAAAGGCGCCTCGTTTATCAGGCCTATCAGATCCACTCAAGATTTTAAATGACGTCACGCGAGATTTGCGGATATCAGTTGAATGGAGTCATAGATTTCAAAGGGAAGATATGACAAGTGTGAAGCGCGTTATAAGCCGGCAACTATAAGCCGGCCGCGACCCAGAAGATCAGTACGGGTTATTCTTATTTTGAAGGTTGACGTGAATAAATTCAAATCAACCTGGGGGCTAATGTTGGGGATATAACCCCTGGGTATAACCCGCCTGGAAGTAACCCGCCCGTTTGGGGCCGGGTCATTACATGGCAACTCAAGAAGAAAGCTTTGGCTAGGTGGGCCGTGATGATCCAGAAGACATGGGCCAGAGAATGAGCCGCCCTTAGTGGGCCGACTTACGGTCGACCGCCTTGAGTACTTTTCCTTGTAAGGCGTCACAAAGAGTTCCCTTGTGTAACAAGATGAGGAGTACGAGTAGGTCACGGGTCATGTTACGACCCGGACTCTGTTGTAAACCCAGGGCCTCGACCTATATATAAAGGCGAGCCCCTGAGGCAGAAGGGCTAAGTTACGAGCTCTCAAGTACTAGGTTAGCCAAAGTCGCACCCTTGTAATCGAGATCATCATCAATACAACCAAAGCAGGACGTAGGCTATTACCTCCATCGAGAGGGGCCGAACCTGGGTAAACCCTTGTCTCTCGATTCCGATCAACCCCGTTCGAGTTACCACCTAGCTGCGATGGCCTCACGACTAAGTCCTTTCACGAGGACATCTGCCGTGACAAAACCACGACAAGTATCTCTACTTAGTACAAAGTTTTGGCTAGCAAAAGATCCTAAGCAAGCACCACATGTTAGAGGATCCATAACAATATAACTTCTATGCAAATATACCCAAACATAACTCATTACGTTGTCTTCCTTGTCCAACTTCAACTAATTTGCTCAAGTTTGAAAATAATTAATGGGTATTCATAATCATAAAAGATGTCCAAGATAATATATTTATATGTGAAAGTTCCCTTCCTTATACTAATCATTCATGAATTGCTTGTATGACCAATATTGTGATTGTCAAGCTTCAATAGATTTCACTTTCTAACCGAAATGTGAAACTACTACTAGACATGATACAAGCATATGAAGCACATATAATTTCAACTTTATGATATTCAATTCATTCAATAATTTACTCTTAGGATATAAGTGAAGCACATGAGTGAATGACAAACTACTCCAAAAGATTTAAGTGAAGAACAATGAGTTGTTAAACAATTAAGTAGCTATGTGAAGACTCTCTCCAAATAAAGATTTCATATGTTGATAATTTTATTCAAACAGCAAACAAAATGAAAATAAAAAGACACTCCAAGAATAGCACATATCATGTGAAGAAGCAAAAACTTAGGCTCAACCAAAACTGACCGATAATTGTTGATGAAGAAAGGTGGGATGCCTACCGGGGCATCCCCAAGCTTAGTTGCTTGAGACTTCTTGGAATGTTATCTTGGGGTGCCTTGGGCATCCCCAAGCTTGAGCTCTTGTGTCTCCTTAATTCCTCTCATATCATGGCTTTTCCTAAATCTTAAAACTTCATCCACACAAAACTCAACAAGAACTCGTGAGATAAGTTAGTATAAATCAACTCAAAACCTTAACATTATCTACCGTATAAAATTACTAAAGTTATAATTAAACATTGCATACTAAATGCCTCTGCATATTTAACACTCATATCCACAAATAGAAACATTAAACAAGCAAACATGTGCAAACAATGCCACTATAACAGCAATCTGCCAAAACAGAACAGTCTGTAAAGGGTGAATAAGAATTCATACTTCCCTAACTCCAAAAATTCTGAAAAATTACCACGTGACAGAGAACTCATGCATTCTTACTGTGTAAAAATTTCAGATTTTTATCATGTTCTGACTATTCAGGAATATTCTAGACATAACAGAAAACTTTCTGTTTTCAAACAGCAACACTTAAACTTGCAAACTGAGCATGGTAAAGGCTATAATTGGCATTTTATTGGACTAAAATATACAAAACATGATTATTGATAACAGCAAGAAAATTTTAACAAAAGAAAATGACGCTCCAAGCAAAACTCATATTATGTGACGAATAAAAATATAGCTCCAAGTGAGGTTACCGATAATGTTGAAGACGAAAGAGGAGAAGCCTTCCAGGGCATTCCCAAGCTTAGACGCTTGAGTCTTCTTTTAATATTACCTTGGGGTGCCTTGGGCATCCCCAAGCTTAGGGTCTTGCTGCTCTTTATTTTCTCATATCGATATCTCACCCAAAACTTGAAAACTTCAATCACTCAAAACTTAACGGAACTTGTGAGATAGGTTAGTATGATAAAAATAAACCATCCACTTAGGTACTGTCAAGACAAGATTCATAATTGTTCTCACATAATGCCTACTGTACTCTACCGGAGAAAGTAGGACGAAAATGTGCATCAACCCCTATGCATATATTACCCCAATGTTACCTCGGGAATCCGCGAATTGAGTGTCAAAACATACATCAAATGAATCAATATAATACCCCATTGTCACCACGGGTATTCAAATGTTCTCAAATCCATAAATGTATTCAATCCGATAATAGAGAAACCTCAATGGTAAAAACTCAATTCATCACAACAAGATGGAGAGGGAGAAACACCATATGGTCCAACTATATTAACAAAGCTCGCGGTACATCAAGATCGTGCCATATCAAGAACACGAGAGAGAGAGAGATCAAACACATAGCTACTAGTACATACCCTCAGCCCCGAGGGTGAACTACTCCCTCCTCGTCATGGAGACCGCCGGGATGATGAAGATGGCCTCCGGTGATGATTTCCCCCTCCGACAGGGTGCCGGAAAAGGGTTGTAGATGAGATCTTGGAGGTACAGAGGCTTGCGGCAGCGGAGTCCAAGTTCTCAGGTTATTTCTGGTGGTTTTGGTATTTATAAGAATTTTTGGCGTTGGAGTCACGCGAAGATGTACCACAGGGGGCCCACGAGGCACCAGGGCGCGCCCCGAGGGGGTGGCGCGCCCAGGTGGCTTGTGGGGCCCTTGTGGGTCTTCTGCTGCTCCGCCGAAGCTTCCTGGGTCTGTTTCCTTCCAGAGAAAATCGTCAAAAAGTTTCGTTGCATTTGGACTTCATTTGATATGGATTTTCTGGAAAAACCAAAAGCAAGCAGAAAACAACAACTGTCACTGGGCACTAGGTCAATATGTTAGTCCATAAAAATCATATAAAATCCATATAAAAGTGCACCAAAATCATACAAAACTATAATAAACATGGCATGAATACTTCATAAATTATAGATACGTTGGAGACGTATCAATTAGCCACATTGCTTGCAAGCTCTTTACGATGTTGTATTACCGAGAGGGCCCAGAGATATCTCTCCATCATACGGAGTGATAAATCCCAGTCTTGATCCGTGCCCACCCAACAAACACCTTCGGAGATACCTGTAGAGCACCTTTATGATCACCCAGTTATGAAGTGAGGTTTGGATACAGACTAAGTATTCCTGCGGTCTCAGGGAGTTGCACGATCTCATGGTCTAAGGAACATATACTTGACATGAAGAAAGCTGTAGCAAATAACTAAACGATCTGATGCTAAGCTTACGGTTGAGTCTGTCCATCACATCATTCTCCTAATGATGTGATCCCGTTATCAAATGACAACTCATGTCTATGGCCAGGAAACCATAACCATCATTGATCAACGAGGTAGTCTAGAAGAGGCTTACTAGGGACACGGTGTAGTTTATGTATTCACACATGTATTTAAGTTTCCGGTCAATACAATTATAGCATGAATAATAAAAATTTATCATGAACAAGGAAATATGATAATAACCAATTTATTATTGCCTCTAGGGCATATTTCCAACAGTCTCCCACTTGCACTAGAGTCAATAATCTAGTTTACATTGTAATGAATCTAACATCCATGGAGTCCTGGTGCTGATCATGATTTGCTCATGGAAGAGGTTTAGTCAATGGGTCTGTCACATTCAGATCCATATGTACTTTGCAAAGTTCTATGTCTCCATCCTTAATGTAATTACGAATGGAGTTGAAGCGGCGCTTGATGTGCTTTGTCTTCTTGTGCAACCTGGGCTCCTTGGCAATGGCAATAGCTCCAGTGTTGTCACAAAAGATAGCCATTGGATCCGATGCACTAGGTATTACTCCTAGATCGGATATGAACTCCTTCATCCAGACTCCTTCATGCGCTGCTTCTGTAGGGGAACGCGACAGAAAGCAAAAAATTTCGGTACAGCGAGCACGCCCAGGACCACTATGGAGATGTCATACAGGGTTTGATCTGATCCGTACCGACTCATAGCGCAGCGGAAGAAGAGTCGGTGTAGATCGTCGGTGGAGATTCCCGCAGCTAGGATTTACAACCTCCCAACCGCGAGGATGTACTCCTTCATCGGACAGCCCTTCGGGAGGCGGTCGGACAGTCCCTCGGACGATGTCACGGACAGCCCTTCGGGAGTACCCTCGAAACTCGAACGGTAACTCAGACAGCCCTTCGGGAGGACACTCGAACAGCCCCTCGGGCAAAAGATCAAAACTACGACCTCTCTACGGGGTTGCACACATACGGTTTCAGCTATCCGGCAGGGCTTCGCCGTCCAGAACTAGTTCCTGCCGGAACCCAGACAACCTTTCGGCTCTACGAAACTATTTTGTGGGAGGAAGAGAGAGAGAGCCAGACGAGCATGGCATGTGTATGAGAGAAAGGATGAGGTTTGGAGAGCACCCCTCCACCTCTATTTATAGGAAATCCAAGGGGTAAAGTTGGCATACAAAAATACCAAAAGTACCCCCACTTTATGTCTCACATAAAAGAATAAAAGGAAAAAGGGGTGGCATGTGGAGCTCCATGGAGGAGCCCCACCTTGGCCGGCCACCTCTAGGCCCCCCCCACATGGGGGTGCCTTGCTCCCCAATCCCTACTAGAAGCCTTTTGGGAAATATCCCTAAAGGTGACTTTCCAAAAAAATATCCATAAAGTGATTTTCACTATTCACGGAACCAATTTTCCACTACCGTTAAATCCGAAAATATTTCTATGGGTCTTAGAATAATTCCAGTACCCACACAAATGATTTTGGACGCGTTTCGAAACAATTTCGGATTAGTGATTTTCATCTGCGAAAAGCAACCAAAACGGTTCCGGCTGCTCCGGAACATTTCCGGTTTTTATCCCAGAAAATTCCCAGAAGTTTCCAGAACACTTCTGGCATCCTCCAAGAATTTCCAGGCGTGTGCCATAACCAATTTGACTTAATGGTATCCCCTGAAACAACTTTTCAATTTTACCGGAACTATTCCGGTGTCCTCTCCGGAACGTTTTCGTTACGTCCGAAACTTTTCCGGTGATTTTCTCTCAGACTCCCTGTCTAGTATTCAGCAGATAGATGACCCTTAAGCATGTGACCCTATAGGTTCGGTGAAGTATAGACATGACCCAGAACACTTTCCGATCAATGATCAACATCGGTGCCGTGGACACCCATATTAACCCCTATACCCACACGAATGAATATTCGAGTGAACCTCCAGTTGCCGTGTGCTATTCCTGTTGCTTCGCGATATGTTACAAACACCCGAGGTGAGATTTATCTGCATCCCCGTGGATCAACAACTTGTCCACCATGCAAGTTACCTCGTTACCGGTTTTGTTCTCTTTTCTCGTTTCCGTGTTCCGGCATCCCAGTGATCAAATCACAATGTGTCTGGCCAGACGATGATGGATACCGTAACACCGAGAGGGCCCGAGAGTATCTCTCCATCGTCGGAGGAGCAAATCCCAATCTTGAGCTATCTTGTTACTTGCCATACTTTTCCGTGAACCCGTAAGCCGCCGTAATAGCCACCCAGTTACGGATGACGTTTAACAAACCCCAAAGTTCACGAAGCAAGTACGAAGGAACTCGATACTCTCATGGTCTAAGGAATTATGCAAACATTAACTATCTCTGTGTTATTAACCATTAACTTGTGACGAATGTATCTCATAGCATAACATCAATTCGGGTCGATTCAACACAAGTGTTCTACTAACATTGTGCCCTCAAAATTGCCGGCATAGACATGCCCATGATCAGGAAAACAGGATCATCATGCAATACTTGAGCCAGTCTTAGAGGCAAGACTAGGAATACATTTTACCGTTTATCATACCACACGTGCACATGAGTTTCCCTCCGAGCCTCGTGGATATTGCAGACTCGAGAATCATTGCAGTTATAGCATGGAACATAAACATTCATTACAAACTCGGAGATACAAAATAACTGTTATTACTGCCTCTAGGGCATATCTCCTACAGACTCCCACTTGCACTAGAGTCATAATCCAGTTACATGGCTTCCCTAACACCAATGGCTATCCGGTGCTGCTCATGCTTTGCTCGTGGTAGAGGCTTCGTCATCGGGTCTGACACGTTCAGATCCGTGTGAACTTTGCGTACTTTCAGTAAACCCGCTTCGACATGATGTTGAATGAGTTTATATTTGCATTCAATATGTCTTGTCTTATGGTGCAAACTTGGCTCCCTTGCCTAAGCCACGGCGCCACTATTATCACAATAGATCTCCACCGGGTCCAGAGCACTTGGAACCACACCAAGGTCTTCAAGAAATTGCTTGATCCATACCGCCTCCTTGGAGGTTTCTGAAGCTGCAACATATTCCGCCTCCGTCGTAGAATCCACCACAGTCTTTTGTTTGGAACTTTTCCAATCAACTACGCCGCCGTTCAATATGAAAATATAGCCTGATTGAGATTTGAAGTCATCTGGGTCAGTCATGAAGCCTGCATCAGTGTAACCACTTACAATGAGCTCTTCATCACCTCCGTACACAAGGAGTAAATCCTTGGTCCTTCTGAGGTACTTAAGAATACCCTTGACTGCGGCCCAGTGTTCCAATCCTGGATCACTTTGGTACCGGCTGCTAACACTTAGCACATAGGAAACGTCCGGTCTTGTACATAGCATGGCATACATAATATAACCAACAGCCGAGGCATATGGAACATCATTCATCTGTACTCGCTCATCGAGAGTCCGAGGACACTGATTCTTGCAAAGCACTGTGCCAGGTGACATGAGGAGTAGGCCTTTCTTGGAGTTCTCCATTTTGAACCTTTTCAACACCTTGTCAATGTACGTGCTTTGGCTAAGCGCTATCAGGCGTTTTGATCTATCTCTATAGATTCTGATGCCCAATACATATGCCGCTTCGCCTAAGTCTTTCATTGAAAAACTCTTCTTCAATGAGTCTTTTATTTCGCTAAGAAAATTCACGTCATTTCCAATCAACAATATGTCATCCACATACAAGATTAGAAATGCTTTTGCGCTCCCACTAAACTTCTTGTAAACACAAGATTCTTCGTCATTCCTGATGAAGCCAAACTGTTTGACCACTTCATCAAAACGAATGTTCCAGCTCCTTGACGCTTGCTTCAGACCATAAATGGCTTTCTGAAGCTTGCATACCTTTCCAGCATCCTTATGAACGACAAAACCTTTTGGCTATATCATGTATACATCCTCTTTGAGGTTTCCACTTAGGAAAGCCGTTTTGACATCCATCTGCCATATTTCATAATCGAAATAAGCAGCAATTGCTAGTAATATCCAAACAGACCTAAGCATAGCTACGGGCGAGAAAGTCTCGTCGTAGTCCACTCCTGGAACTTGCGTGAACCCTTTCTTGACAAGTCTAGCTTTGTGGATAGTAATGTTACCATCCGCGTCCGTCTTTCTTTTGAAAATCCATTTACAACCAATGGGCTTTACGCCTTCTGGAAGTTCTTCCAAGTTCCAAACTTGGTTTGCGTACATGGATTCCATCTCGTATTTCATGGCCTTGTGCCATTCCTTTGAGCTGGGCCCCGCCATCGCTTCCTTGTAGTGCGCAGGTTCATCGTCTTCAAGAATGAAGATTTCGTTATGAAACCACTCAGGTGGCTGGATAGCCCTACCTGATCTGCGTGGTTCAGTTACAACATTGTCTGAAGTTTCCGCATCACATGCGACAACTTCCGGCTCGGTTGTAGGGATAATTAGCGGAATTTCTTCTGGTTCCTTAGCCATATCAACGGTTGCCGAAGATTCACTAATCTCATCAAGTTGTACTGTCCTCCCACTCACTTCTTTAGCGAGAAACTCTTTCTCGAGAAAGACTCTGTGTTTTGCAACAAACACTTTGTTCTCGGAGGCGTGGTTGAATGAATACCCAACTGTCTCCTTGGGATAACCTACAAAGTAACATTTGTCTGATCTGGGATCAAGTTTGCTTGGCTGTAAATGCTTTACGTATGCCTCACAACCCCAAATTTTGAGAAACGACAGATCGGGTTTCTTCCCGTGCCATATCTCATATGGTGTCGTCTCAACAGACTTAGACGGTGCTTTGTTTAGTGTGTGAGCGGCAGTTTCCAGTGCGTGACCCCAAAAAGATATCGGCAGATCTGTAAGAGACATCATCGACCTTACCATGTCTAACAGGGTTCGTTTACGTCTTTCTGACACTCCGTTTCGCTGTGGAGTTCCGGGAGGCGTAAGCTGTGAAACGATTCCACGGTCACTCAGATGTTGGCCAAACTCATGACTAAGGTATTCGCCCCCGCGATCGGACCGCAGAAACTTAATCCTTTTGTTATGATGATTTTCTACCTTATTCTGAAATTCTTTGAACTTTTCAAAGGTTTCCGACTTATGCATCATCAAGTAGATATATCCATACCTACTCAAATCATCCGTAAAAGTCACGAAGTAGAAATACCCAGCCCGTGCGATTGTGCTCATTGGACCACATACATCACTATGTATTATTTCCAACAATTCACTCGCCCGTTCAGGATGACCCGTGAACGGCGTCTTGGTCATTTTCCCCATCAAGCAAGCTTCACATGTGTCAAATGATTCAAAATCAAAAGACGGTAAAACTCCATCTTTATGGAGTCTTTTGTTGGAGGTATGCCCTAGAGGCAATCATGTATGATGATATTTCCGATGTGTTTATGAACCGATGTAGTCCTCGGATGTTATCAATGATACTTGTTGACAAGTACGTGACTTGTCTGTGAGATATTGTGTTGTATGATACGTCCTAAAATGGTCCCTAGTCGTAAGTGACGTGTGGGCACACATCGGACTAGACTAGCATGCAATACGGTGGATGGTTTTGTCTCACTAGCCATGAAGCATGTGATGCTGCCGAACTGCATGGATCTGATCGGATCCGAGATAGGATACGGGTGACCGGATCCGAGCTCAGATGGATATCGGATTGGACAGACCCAACTATGAGACACAGCGATAGGTCATCTATGAGTCTCTAGTACACATACGTTCTGTGTCCTCGGACCTGAGCTGACGCATGTGCTCGGGATGGTGACCGACCTGCTTTGGGCCGACCAAATGCTACTCCGTAACTGGGTAGTTATAAAGGTAGGTTTCGGGCTTGTCCAAACCCATGCTGCGAGACATGGTTAAGCAAGATGGGATTTGCCCCTCCAATGAGGAGAGATATACTCTGGGCCCCTCGTGTGATCCGACTTGTATAAGCATGGCCATGCGACGAGGATTATGAGATAATCCGAGGTGTTGGTCAGATTCACTGAAACGAGAGAGAGGTCGGGTTGTAACAGGGATGCCCACATCGCCTTGAGCCCGACAACATATATCGTGTGGCAAAGGGAATGGAAGTATGGCGTATAGGTTCGCCAACCGGCTTCATAGTCTACTTGGTGGTCGGCACGCCTTGCTAGAGGCCGCTACCTGCCGAGCAGGTCGGAGGTGATCCGAACTGCGACCAAGCCGACTTGAACCTAAGGGGTCACGCGCTTAAGGGAAGGAACCTACGAGGTCGGATCCGAGGACACCGCGGATGTGATCCGAGACCGAGTAGACTTTGGGCTTTAGGATCTGTGTGAGGCCCAAGTGTTGAGCCCACGACGGATGCCTATATATAGTGGAGGTGCAGCACGCTTATGAAGTTTTGATCGCTTTGGTGTCGTCATTAGGGCTTTGCATGTGTTGCATCTAGCCACCTCCACGTGCCGCAGGCTGTGTGATCGGACCTAGCAGTCCGCCTCATAGCGTTCCTCCCGCACGCGCGGATACCATTAGAGGTGGTGCAATTGTGCCACTCCGGCGAACCTGTTCGTGGGACTTGGTGATCGGCTGTACGTGGGAGATCGACGAGGAGGAGACGACTCCGGTGACGCGCTGCCATGACTCTACTTCCACTGCACGGCACTGCGCGTCTAGTGGTAATGATCTGTGATCCATCTCTGTTAGCATGTTCCTGGTTGTTCTGCGGGTAGGAAATTTTAATTTGCAGTCGACGCACCCTACCGTAGAACCCAACATCTTTGCATGCGTTTCTTTCCGATGTCTCCAAGGCGACAGTGCCACATGAAAGTGGTGGTGGTATCAGCCTTCTTAAGGCGTTTAGCATTCACGTTAAAGACATCATTTCCACATTCAAGATTTATTATGAAAAGGCCCCCAACAATGGGTGCAAATCCATAAAACACATCCTTACAATAAAGTGAACAACCATTGTTCTCAGACTTGTACGAATACCCATCGTGTACTAAACATGATCCGGAGATAATGTTTCTACACAATAGTAACAAAATAATAGTTATTTAGTTCTAAGATAAATCCTGAAGGGAGACGTAGAGGCATAATACCGACGGCTTGAGCGGCGATCCCAGCACCGTTCCCGACGCGCATCACGACTTCATTCTTTGCTAGCTTGCGCACCTTCTGAAGTGAGCAACCGATCCGGTATCAAATACCCAAGACTTAGAATTTTCGCTAGCAAGCAAAATGTCAATGACATTAACTTGTATAACAATTATACCTTTTTCGGTTTTCCCGGACTTCTTATCTTCCAGATACTTCTTGCAGTTTCTCTTCCAGTGTCCTGTGCCCTTGTAGTAGAAGCACTCAGTTTCATTCTTGGCTCCGCCCTTAGAGTTGCTTTGGGAACCGGTCTTACCGGCGCCCTTGCCCTTCTTTGGCTTGCCTTTCTTTTTGAAACTGGCGGTTTTATTCACAAGCAACACTTGCTTGCGATTTTTCCGCAGTCCTCCTTCCGCAGTTTTCATCGTGGCGAGCACCTCTTCCGGTGTCTTCTCCATCCCACTCATGTTGTAGTTCATGACAAAACCGTCGTAAGACGGGGGGAGTGAAGAAAGCATCATGTCCATCATATGGCCAGGCGGAATTGGAAATTCCACGATTTTAAGCCTTTCAGCATAGCCAATCATTTTGACTACGTGTTCGCCAACTGAACTGCCCTCAGCCATCTTGCAATCCATCACGGCCTTCATGATATCAAATCGTTCAGACCGTGCGGTTTCCTTGTACAGAGCATCCAATTCCCGGATCATATCACGGGGTTTATGGAATTCAAAACATTTTTGAAGCCCTGCACTCATGCAAGCTAGCATGAGGCACTGCACTAAGTTGTGATCATCATCCTTAGTGGCCCAGACATTTTGTTCATCTTCCGGGGCATCGGCCGCCGGTTTAGCTGGAATAGCATTTTCAAGCACATACATTTTCTTAGCGCTCCTAAGGACAATCCTCAGGTTACGGACCCAGTCCGCACAGTTGTTTCCAGTCGCAGCTAACTTCTCTTTCTCTAACATCGGGCCTAAGTTGAACGCGGTGTTGCGTGCCATTTGATCTACAACGGAAAACACAGGTTTCACTTAGACTTTGTTCATAATGATTTTTTTGCACTAGTGAATCAACAATTTTATTCTAAAGTGCGCTCCCACTCAAATCAATATCTCTCAAAATTGATTCTGAGTGATTCAAGATCCGTGTCTTGATTGTTCACCATTGGTGTAACACCACTGATGACGAAAATCTTAACCGGTAAGCCAACTTGCCAATCACATCTCTATGCGATTCTTGTTCATCTTTCGATGGGTGTGTTCCGAGCTCATGACGGTCATGCCTGAACGTCAAGACAGCCAAGTGATCTTGCTGTGAGGTCTCACCATCACCCGCCTTACACCTCTCTAATCGTTCGTACCCGTGTGACACGGCGCGCCCCGAAAAGATACGTATTGTAGACGGTGCTACACTTGGGAGAACACTAACTACTTGATATTTTTAAGTGAGAGATCACCCTAATAAAAAGTGACTACCGCGCAATCAAAAGGGTGCATCATAAGGGATAAAGATCTCAGGCAATTCATAATAGCATGATATGGTATAGCCCCTTCTGACGGAGAAGTCTTTAATTTCTTCGTCTTCGGCATTTGCGTCGGTGTTCACCTTCGCGAAGATTGCCACCACCTTGTCGATGCACCAGATAATATTGCTATCTCTATAGCTAATAAAATAAGTGCATTACTTAAGGTTGACACAAAGGTCATTAAAGTGACAATCATATGGCTCCAGCCATCATGCCGAATCATGACACGCAGGTCATGTTAATAAATTTACATCATATAGTCATCTCATACATAATCGAATTAATATGAGCATTGCTATACCACATCACATGCACATCCTGCAAAAACAAGTTAGACGCCTCTAATCGGTTTATGCAAAATTTTATTTTTTGTGGCTTCTAAGGTTTTGACTTAAACCATAGCTACCAACGTTTTATCATCAAGTATGATTATTCAAGTCGCTAGATTAACATCGCGGGGTGTATGAAACACGAGATAATAAAATCTTGAGCCCCATACTAAACTTCGTCATACGCATGACCCCCGTGCAGATCATATCCGCATTGCCCTTTCGTCTGCGAATTTCATCTTTCTTTTGACTATGGCAAAACCCAAAGAACTGATAGCACTTCGTTGATCAATCAGGATCGTGGATTGCCAAAACTTTGTGAAGTTCCACCATGCTGTCTCGAGATCAGAAATACGCAAATTCTAGGGAAGCAACAAGAACATCGGGTAACAGACTTCATCTGCTACCCGCATAAATAATTTTCAGCAATAGATCTCATTTAGTCCAAAATTATATTATGCAATACCCATACATCTCCATGTATTCTAGATCGTAACCTGCATCTACGCATAACACGGCTCATGATGCCACTCTAGGGGAACGCGACAGAAAACAAAAAAATTCAGTACAGTGAGCACGCCCAGGACCACTATGGAGATGTCATACAGGGTTTGATATGATCCGTACCGACTCATAGCACAACGGAAGAAGAGTTGGTGTAGATCGTCAGTGCAGATCCCCGCAACTAGGATTTACAACCTCCCAACCGCAAGGATGTACTCCTTCGTCGGACAGCCCTTCGGGAGGCGGTCGGACAGTCCCTCGGACGATGTCACGGACAGCCCTTCGGGAGTACCCTCGAAACTCGAATGGTAACTCAGACAGCCCTTCGGGAGGACACTCGAACAACCCCACGGGCAAAAGATCGAAACTAAGACCTCTCTACGGGGTTGCACACATACGGTGTCAGATATCCGGCAGGGCTTCGCCGTCCAGAACTAGTTCCTGCCGGAACCCAGACAGCCTTTCGGCTCTACGAAACTATTTCGTGGGAGGGAGAGAGAGAGAGAGAGAGCCAGACGAGCATGGCATGTGTATGAGAGCAAGGATGAGGTTTGGAGAGCACCCCTCCACCTCTATTTATAGGAAAGCCAAGGGGTAAAGTTGGCATACAAAAATACCAAAAGTACCCCCACTTTATGTCTCACATAAAAGAATAAAAGGAAAAAGGGGTGGCATGTGGAGCTCCATGGAGGAGCCCCACCTTGGCCGGCCACCTCTAGCCCCCCCCCCCCCCCGATGGGGTGCCTTGCTCCCCAATCCCTTCTAGAAGCCTTTTGGGAAATATCCCAAAAGGTGGCTTTCCAAAAAAATATCCATAAATTGATTTTCACTATTCACGGAACCAATTTTCCACGACCGTTAAATCTGAAAATATTTCTGTGGGTCTTAGAATAATTCCAGTACCCACACAAATGATTTTGCACGCGTTCCGAAACAATTTCGGATTAGTGATTTTCATCTGCGAAAAGCAACCAAAACGGTTCCGGCTGCTCTGGAACATTTACGGTTTTTATCCCGGAAAATTCCCAGAAGTTTCTAGAACACTTCTGGCATCCTCCAAGAATTTCCAGGCATGTGCCAGAACCAATTTGACTTAATGGTATCCCCTGAAACAACTTTTCAGTTTTACCGAAACTATTCCGGTCTCCTCTCTGGAACGTTTCCGTTACGTCCGAAACTTTTCCGGTGATTTTCTCTAAGACTCTCTGTCTAGTATTCAGCAGATAGATGACCCTTAAGCGTGTGACCCTATAGGTTCGGTGAAGTATAGACATGACCCGGAACACTTTCCGATCAATGATCAACATCGGAGCCGTGGACACCCATATTGACCCCTATACCCACACGAATGAATATTCGAGTGAACCTCCAGTTGCCGTGTCCTATTCCTGTTGCTTCGCGATATGTTACAAACACCCGAGGTGAGATTTATCTGCATCCCCGTGGATCAACAACTTGTCCACCATGCAAGTTACCTCGTTACCGGTTTTGTTCTCTTTTCTCGTTTCCGTGTTCCGGCATCCCAGTGATCAAATCACAATGTGTCTGGCCAGACGATGATGGATACCGTAACACCGAGAGGGCCCGAGAGTATCTCTCCATCGTCGGAGGAGCAAATCCCAATCTTGAGCTATCTTGTTAGTTGCCATACTTTTCCGTGAACCCGTAAACCGCTGTAATAGCCACCCAGTTACGGATGACGTTTAACAAACCCCAAAGTTCACGAAGCAAGTACGAAGGAACTCGATACTCTCAGGGTCTAAGGAATTATGCAAACATTAACTATCTCTGTGTTATTAACCATTAACTTGTGACGAATGTATCTCATAGCATAACATCAATTCGGGTCGATTCAACACAAGTGTTCTACTAACATTGTGCCCTCAAAATTGCCGACATAGACATGCCCATGATCAGGAAAGCAGGATCATCATGCAATACTTGAGCCAGTCTTGGAGGCAAGAATAGGAATACATTTTACCGTTTATCATACCACACGTGCACATGAGTTTCCCTCCGAGCCTCGTGGATATTGCAGACTCGAGAATCATTGCAGTTATAGCATGGAACATAAACATTCATTACAAACTCGAAGATACAAAATAACTGTTATTACTGCCTCTAGGGCATATCTCCTACAGCTTCCGAAGTAGCTATATATTCCGCTTCACATGTAGATCTCGCTACGACGCTTTGCTTGGAACTGCACCAACTGACTGCTCCACCATTCAATATAAATACGTATCCGGTTTGAGACTTAGAGTCATCCGGATCTGTGTCAAAGCTAGCATCGATGTAACCCATTAGGACGAGCTCTTCGTCACCTCCATAAACGAGAAACATGTCCTTAGTCCTCTTGTGACACCCCGACTTAATCGTGCACTAATCATACACGCAAATGCACACGATCAAGCCTAAGGACTCATGAGAAGATATCACAACACAACTCTAGACACAAAAAATAATAATACAAGCCTTGTATTACAAGCCTGGGGCCTCGAGGGCTCGAGTACATAAGCTCAAGTCATAGAAGCATTACGGAAGCAAAAGTATCTGAGTACAGACACAAAGTTAAACAAGTTTGCCTCAAGAAGGCTAGCATAACAGCGACACTGATCGAAAAGGCGAAGGCCTCCTGCCTAGGGCCTCCGAACTACTCATGGTCGGCGGGCTCAACGTAGTAGTAGAAGTCTCCGGGGATCTCCTGCTCCTGGACTCCGTCGTCTGATCGCAGCAACCGGGTAGGGGAAAAGAAGTAGTAAAGCAACCGTGAGTACTCATCCAAGGTACTCGCAAGACTGACATCAGAACTATGCGAAGTATGCATTGGTATCAAAGGAACGGGGCTATATCTTTGGACTAAACTGCAGAAATGCCGGAGCAGAGGGGGAGAGGCCTAGCCTATCGAAGACTAGCATCTTGAAGCAATCTTGCAGCATCAGAAAAGAGTAGAGTATAGCACATATAATAGCAATTATATTTAGTAATGCCCTGAGATCCTTTCTCGACTACCCTGCGAGAAAATGATCCCGAGAGCAGTAGTAACAGTTTATCATTGTTTCAGTATCCATTTGTAGTTGTAGCAGATCAGGATACAACTCCGAGCGTCCTGTTACCGTGGACACGACTATTCGAATAGATAAACTTCCCTGCAGGGGTGCACTACTGTTACCCAACACGCTCGATTAACTCTGGCCGGACACACTTTTCCGGGTCATGCCCGGCCTCGGTTGATCGACACAACATAGTCCTACCTAGGCTCAGCAGAGAGGTCCCTGCCGGTCTACATCCTAAGTGCTCAGGGGTCTTGGGCCCATCGCCCTTTGCACTCCGGGTCGTTGTGCGCTGGGTTAGATCCAGGCACCACCTCTGTCATGGATGGCGCCGATCCTGCCATGCCACAATGCTGAACTGGACGTCTGACAAAGCTTTTGGCTGATACATACGGCGTAGAGGGACCCATAACCATTATCCCACGTGGTGGTAGTGCGTATATGGCCAGCGGCCAACTCAGATCAAATACCCAAATCCATTAGGCGTGTTTAGTAACTCGCAAAGACGAACAGGATTCCTGTCGCTCCGACTTGGTAATACACGACTCGCGGGTGCTCTTGGAGCCGACCCGTCTTTAATGTTATTCTCTCGCGGGCACGCTTGGAGCCGGCCCGACTTTACAGTTTAAGTATTGCAATATGTAAACATTTCCGTGATCATCACCCAGAGTGATCACGGCCCGATAACAAGCATGGCAAACGGACAAGGGTGAAGGGCCACAGATGAATCAATAGCATAGCTAACTAAGCATCATGGGACAACATGTAGGTATCAACAGCAGGCGATGAAATCAGGCTATGCATCAGAATAGAAGCTATCGGAGTAACCACAGAAGCAATTCTAATGCAAGCAATAGAGAGAAAGAGAAGGCGATATCTGGATGATCAAGGGGGTTTTGCTTGCCTGGAAGCTCTGCTGAAAGGGGCTGGTCTTCTGCGGTGTAGTCGTACTCGGCAGCAACGTCAGTCTCGGGGTCTACCGGAGAGAAGAGGGGGAAGAAACAATAAATAAAAGGCAGACAAATGCAACATAGATGCATGGCATGGCAACACGCTATTCGAGGGGTGCCCTAATGCAGTACTACACAAGTTAGCCGGAGCGGGAAACATCTGGAGGTGTTTTACCAACTCCGGGCAAATATCGGACAGATGAAACAGAGGGAAAAGTTCCATGTTCATCATGTTAGAGAGGTGTGACAGACATGTGGGTGGCATATTCGGATTCTTCATATTTTTCTGATCGTTTTTCATATATAAATTATTTTCATCCGAGTTACGGTTTATTTTATATGATTTTTCAAAGTTTTATTGAATTTCTGGAATTATTTTAATTATTAAATTAGAATTATCCGAAATAGTGTATTGTGACGTCATAGTGACGTCAGCAGTCAACGGTGGACTTTGACTGGTCAATCTGACTAGTGGGTCCCACCTGTCATAGATAGTAAGGTTAACAAAGTTTAATTTTAAACTAAAATAGTTAATTATCCCCTAGGGCCCACATGTCAGTGACTACTTAAATTAACTAATTATTTTTAATTTGAAAAATTAGGCAGAAATGGCTAGGTGCACCCGGTGCAGTGCACCAGAGGTGCACCAGTGAGGCTGACCGGTGGGTCCAGTCAACTGCTGACTCAGCAGTTGACTGGTCCATGGTTGACCACTCAGCGGGTCCTGTGGGGCCCGCGTGGCAGTGCCTTAAGTTTTTAAACCGTGCTTTATTTATTTTAACCGCCGGTTTAATTAAGCAGTGGGCCCCTCTGTCAGTGTCACCGGGTAGATTAGGCGCGTCATTAGTGGGCTAATGACAGCGCCATGTCAGCGTCGCCGGAGTTAAGCCGGCGAGGCCCTTCCCGACGGCGGATGAGCACCGTGCGCTCGCCACGGTGCCCCATTTCGCGTGCGGTTTGCGGCATTTGGATCCGGGGATCGAGCGCTGTCGAATGGGGGCGGAGCTGGACCAAATGGTCGCCGGAATCGCGGCCGCCGACGACGTCTGCGGCGGCTGCACGTCGGGCCAGCACGGGCGCATGGCTACGGCTCGCCTTCGAGCGCGCTAAGTAGCTTGGCAGGGGTTACGGAGCACCAGGAGCACGATGGGGCGGTCGGACGAGGCAGTAGAGGCTCGGAAGCACGTGCGCGGCGACAATGGCGGACGACGAGCTTCGGCCGAGGCGGAGCTAGCAGGAGAGGCTCAAGCGATGGTGGGGAAGGGAGGAAACGGAGGCGGAGCTCACTTAGAGGGCGCACGGGGTCCCGTCGACAGCTTAGTAGCGGCAGAGGGCTCGGATTCGCCGGAGCAGCGCCGACATCCGAGACGGAGAGGGGAGCTCGATCCGCTCGAAAGGAGGCCGCCTGGCTCGGCCTGGTCGCTGCAGTCGACGTGGACGACGACGAGGGATCCGGTGGACACGCGGAGGAGTTACGGGGAGGTCAGCGATCGTGGCTACGGCAACCCATGGCGATGGTGGCGCTCGGCCGATCATGGAGGAGGGGAGGCAGAGAGGGAGAGAGCGAGCGAGTGGGGAAGAGTGAGGCCAGGGTGGGCTAGGGGAGGCAGAGCGCTGTCCTTCACCACCCAGCAGTGACGGCAGAGCCGCTGTCGATCGGCGAGAGGGGGGGCCGGGGAGCGGGAGCGCTGTGGAGACGACAGAGGAGAGAGGTAAGAGGAGAGTGCGGGTGGGCTGGGCCGGCTCGGTCAGTTGGGTCGGATTGCACAGTAGGCTTTCCTTTTTCTTTTATTACTTTTCTGTTTTCTTTTATTTCTTCTCTGTTCTGCATTTTAATTCAGCCATCAAATGAATTATGAAAAATATGCAGTTGGGCTCAGAAATTAGTATGCAATATTCCTCTCTGCCACAAAAGTTTGGGGGTATTATCATTTCATTTGGATTTTTTTAAATACAAAAGGATTAAAAGTGGCTGTTTTGGGTACTGTTTTATGATGTTAGAGTTATCTAGGTAATTCAATTAATGTTGATTTTATTTTTATAATTGCCTTGGGAATATTTGCAATATTATGAACATTTTAGTTTCTAAATTGGAACAACTTTTATTTTGACTTGCATTTTGAATTTTGTTTAAAGTGGAATTTGAAATGAGATATGATACAAATGATGAGCAAGCACTATTAAACCTGGTGACTTGGCATTATCAAAAGGTGATTATTGTAGCATAATTACATGGGGTGTTACAATTCTCCTCCTCTAAAAGAAATTCTCGTCCCGAGAATTAAGAGGTAGGCTGAAAGAGAGTGGGGTACTCTTCACGAAGACGATCCTCGCGTTCCCATGTGGCCTCATCTTTAGAATGATTCGACCACTGAACTTTAAGGAATTTGATTGCCTTCTGACGGGTTCGACGTTCAGCTTGATCAATAATGCGGGTCGGATACTCTTGATAAGAAAGATCCTCTTGCAATTCAAGCACTTCATGATCCACTGCTCGGATAGGATCCTTGAAGCAGCGACGGAGTTGCGACACATGGAAGACATCATGAACTTGAGAGAGATTCGGCGGCAATTCCAATTGATATGCCACTTCTCCACGTCTGGCGAGGATACGGAATGGGCCAATGTAGCGAGGAGCTAACTTGCCCTTGATTCCAAATCGATGAGTGCCCTTCATCGAAGTGACACGAAGGTATGCTTGTTTGCCAGGTTGATAGACCATTGCCTGGCATTTTCGGTCATAATTGCTCTTCTGACGAGACTGAGCAGTTTTCAAATGTTCACGAACGATACGAACTTGTTCTTCAGCTTGTTGGATAATGTCCGGACCAAAGAGTGATCGTTCCCCAGTTTCTGGCCAATTCAGAGGGGTTCGGCACTTACGTCCATAGAGAACTTCAAAGGGTGCCATCTTCAAACTAGCCTGATAGCTATTGTTGTATGAGAATTCAGCATATGGTAGAGATTCCTCCCATTTCTTACCGAATGAGATGACACAAGCTCGAAGCATATCTTCAAGCACTTGATTGACTCGTTCAACTTGTCCCTGGGACTGGGGGTGAAAAGCGGTGCTGAAGGACAGATGAGTTCCCATAGCTTCTTGGAATCTGTTCCAAAATCTTGAGGTAAAGAGGCTGCCACGATCTGAACTGATCTCCAGCGGAACGCCATGGAGTGACACGATTATGGAAACATACAAGTCTACTAACTGACTAGCAATGATTGTCTCCTTGACTGGCAGAAAGTGAGCAACCTTTGAGAATCGGTCAATGACGACAAAGATAGCATCATGACCCTTCTGTGATCTGGGAAATCTAGTGATGAAGTCCATTTCGACCTTGTCCCATTTCCATTCAGGAATAGCAAGTGGTTGCAAAGTTCCAGCAGGCCTTTGATGTTCTGTTTAATGCGACGGCAAACGTCACACTCAGCAACATAACGAGCAATGTCTCGCTTCATACTAGGCCACCAGTACCTCTGTCGAATGTCTTGGTACATTTTGGTGCTACCAGGGTGAATTGACAAAGGTGTATCATGTGCTTCTTTCATGACATCCGAGCATGAGTCCAGATTGTGTTTTCTAGGAACCACTAGGCGGCCTTTGAAGAACAAGGTACCATCATCATCAACATGGTAGAATGAAGAATTTCCCTTGGAGAGGTATTTCTTAATCTTCTCGACTTCAGAATCATACTTCTGCCTTGTCTTGATGTTGCGCTCGAGATCCGGTTCAACAACCAGGGTATTGAGATAACCCTGAGGAACAATATGAAGGTTCAACTTGCGAAGTTCTTCATAGAGAAGGGGTTGTGCTTGCTGAACCGTGAGGTTGTTGCAATAAGACTTACGACTCAAGGGATCGGCCATCACATTAGCCTTGCCAGGGGTATATGAAATATCCATGTCATAGTCAGCTATTGTCTCGAGCCATCCTTGTTGACGGAGGTTCAAATCTGGTTGGGTATACAGATACTTCAGACTTTGGTGGTCCGTGTATATCTCGCAACGATTACCGAGATGGTAATGTCGCCACAGCTTCAGAGCATAGATAACTGCTGCTAACTCGAGATCATGAGTTGGATACTTATCTTCGTGTGGATGCAACTGACGAGAGCCATAAGCAACCACCTTGCGCTCTTACATTAGGACATAGCCTAATCCTTGACGAGACGCATCACAGTAGATCACGAAGTCTTTGCGGGAATCTAGGGGTGCTAGCACTGGGGCAAAGGTCAACTTGTCCTTAAGTGTCTGAAAACTTTCTTGGCACTTTTCTGTCCACTCAAACTTCTTGCCTTTGTGTAGCAAATCAGTTAGTGGCTTTGCAATCTTGGAGAAGTTCTCGACGAAACGGCGGCAATAGCTAGCAAGACCGAGAAAACTTCTGACTTGCTTAACAGTCTGCGGAGGAGTCCAGTCAAGAATAGCCTGAACTCGTTCTGGGTTAACAGCAATGCCATCTTTGGAAATCACGTGGCCGAGATATGTCACTTCAGATAACCAGAACTCACACTTAGAATACTTGGCATACAGTTGATGTTCACGCAGCTTCTCCAGTACAAGCCGAAGATGTTCGGCATGTTCTTCTTCATTCTTGGAAAATATAAGGATATCATCCAAATAAACCACGACGAATTTGTGGAGGTAATCCATGAAGATGTAGTTCATCAGTCGAGAGAAAGTGGCGGGAGCATTGGTTAAGCCAAAGGACATGACAGTGTACTCGTAAGAACCATAGCGAGTAACAAAGGCTGTCTTCGGAATATCCTCTTTGCGAACTCGGATCTGGTGGTATCCCAATCTCAAATTAAGTTTAGAGAATACTGAGGAACCAGCTAGTTGATCATACAGATCGTTGATTCTGGGAAGCGGATTCTTGTTCTGAATTGTTGCCTGGTTGATAGGTCGGTAATCTTGGACCAGACGATTCGTACCATCCTTCTTCTTAACAAAGAGCGAAGGTGCTCCCCAAGCAGAAGAACTGGGGCGAATGAAACCCTTTTTAAGTGACTTGTCGATTTCCTCCTTAAGCTCAAGGAGTTCATGCGGAGGCATCTTATACGGTCGCTTGGCAATAGGAGTAGTGCCTGGTTTCAAGTCGATGACGAATTCGACTGCTCTAACAGGGGGTATCCCTGGAAGTTCTTCTGGAAAGACGTCTGGAAAATCGTGAACGACTGGAACGTTCTCAATTCCCTCAAGAGGTGAAGCGTTCAAACCATTCAGAGCATATATCTGGCTCTCGGCATTCTGAATTATCTGAGCTGAGTAGTTGATTTTCTGGCCAGAAGGGTGCGTGAGCTGGACTGTCTTGGCGGCACAGTCTATTAATGCTTTATGAGCTATCAACCAGTCCATACCGAGAATGACATCAATGTTGGAAGGTCCGAGCACAATTAGAGAAGCAGGGAAAACTAGACCCCCAATGTCGATTTGGTTGTGGGGGCTTACCATTGTGGTTTGCCACTTGGATCCCGGAGATTGAACCGCTAAAGGAGTGGGCAAATTTTCCATATCTAACCCATGCAACAGCGCAAATTGTTGAGACACAAAGGCATGCGACGCTCCTGAATCAAAGAGAACAGAAGCTGACACTGAATTAACGAAAAGGGTACCCATCACGATTCTTGGGGAATCACGAGCTTCTTCAATCTTGACATGGGTAACTTGACCACAACTCATTGCAGGCGGACTGGCATTACAGCTACTAGAAGGATGCTTTCGACGGCCCTTCCTGAGACCAACAGGAGGACGTGATGTACTCTGAGGCTGATTCTGGTGACAGTTGATAGCAAGATGTCCTGGCTGTCCACACTTGTGGCATGAACCATTATTGGGTAAAGGAGCCGTAACAGTTGGTTGGTCATCTTGAAGCCTGAGTTGTCTCGGTGGCGGAGGCAGTTGAGGTGCAACATAAGACGGCCTTGGTGTTGGAGCAGATCGGTGATAGACATTGTGCGGAATCCAGACTTGGCGTTTCTGAGCAGGCTGACCCGAAGATGAGCCAATGTCTCGAGTGCGCTTGAGCGACTCCTGGTACTTAGTCAGACCAGTTTCAGCTCGGAAATCCTGACTGACAAGCGTCGCAAAATCTATGCAATCATGGACAACAAGTGCGAGCTTAATATCAGGCCGCAGTCCTTCACGGAACTTCTCTTGCTTGCAAGCATCAGTGCAGACGTCATCTGTAGCATAGCGGGATAATTCAAGAAATTTCCTCTGATATTCATCCATCGTCATTTTGCCCTGTGTGAGCTTGCGGAACTCCTTCTTCTTCTGGTCCATCAGACCTTGAGGAATGTACCGCGCACGAAAAGCTGACTGAAATTCCTGCCAAGTGGTTACAGTTTCAGCAGGCAGCATGCGCCTGTGGCTTTCCCACCATTGAGCAGCTGGACCCTTCAGGTGAAATGCCACAAAGGTGACGTAACTGGCAGGGGCAACCTTAGCTGACTCCATTTCAAAAAGGATGTCACGAAGCCAATCATCAGAATCCATAGGATTGGTGGAGTTGTGGTAAACAGACGGGTTGAGGCGCACAAAATCTTTAAGTGATATCGAGCCAGGCTCCTGACGAGCATCGTTGCGTTCTAATCGGTTTACCAGACTCTCATTGAGCTGACGGTTCAGTTGAAACTGTTGCATCATTGCGGCAATATAGGGTGGAGGCGGTGGATCGTCAACCATCCTGCCAAAACAACAGGGGCAGTTTAGCAAGAACATCTGCAGGTGTATGGAGTTATTCATGATGCAACATGAGCAATGAACAAAAAGTGTATCAGATACATATTAGTAGTCATTAAAGACATACAGATACATGCACGGAGTTGGATACCAACGGACAACGTCATTTCGGAAACACCCAGCTAGACAAACATGGCGGCGCGCAGGCACGCGGTGAGGAATACAACAACGAGACATAGCAAAGGTTACACCAATGCCGGAGAAAACTATTGGAGCAAGGAATCTGCAGGGGACAACACAGGGTGCCCTTGATAAAAGGATCCTGTGGTCCGTGAAAATTGTGAAGCAGAACCTGGTCTAGAATTCAAAGAAGGTTGATTGAAATCTCCGGGTGGATGTGATCACGAGAACCTAATGTTAGTGTTTAGTAAAAAAAATTAACCCGAAAGGAAGAGAGATCAGTATCCCAGAGTAAAGACGAGGAATAAAAGATCCTAATACCACCCATTGGCGACGTGGGCCCGTAAGCCACACAGCCATGTTCGTAAAACAGTTTTTGGAGACTAGACTCAACTTCGGCCAAGGAGTTGGAAAGGGGGGGTTCCTACAGGCAGCCGGCTCTGATACCAACTTGTGACGCCCCCGACTTAATCGTGCACCAATCATACACGCAAATGCACACGATCAAGCCTAAGAACTCACGGGAAGATATCACAACACAACTCTAGACACAAAATAAAATAATACAAGCCTTATATTACAAGCCAGGGGCCTCGAGGGCTCGAATACATAAGCTCAAGTCATACAAGCATTAGCAGAAGCAAAAATATCTGAGTACAGACACAAAGTTAAACAAGTTTGCCTTAAGAAGGCTAGCATAACAGCGACACTGATCGAAAAGGCGAAGGTCTCCTGCCTAGGGCCTCCGAACTACTCCTGGTCGGCGGGCTCAACGTAGTAGTAGACGTCTCCGGGGATCTCCTGCTCCTAGACTCCGTCGTCTGATCGCAGCAACCGGGTAGGGGAAAAGAGGTAGCAAAGCAACCGTGAGTACTCATCCAAGGTACTCACAAGACTGACATCAGAACTATGCTAAGTATGCATTGGTATCAAAGGAATGGGGCTATATCTTTGGACTAAACTGCAGAAATGCCGGAGCAGAGGGGGAGAGGCCTAGCCTATCGAAGACTAGCATCTTGAAGCAATCTTGCAGCATCAGAAAAGAGTAGAGTATAGCACATATAATAGCAATTATATTTAGTAAGGCCCTGAGATCCTTTCCCAACTACCATGCGAGAAAATGATCCCAAGAGCAGTAGTAGCAGTTTATCATTGTTTCAGTATCCATTTGTAGTTGTAGCAGATCAGGATACAACTCCGAGCGTCCTGTTACCGTGGACACGGCTATTCGAATAGATAACTTCCCTGCAGGGGTGCACTACTGTTACCCAACACGCTCGATTAACTCTGGCCGGACACACTTTTCCGGGTCATGCCCGGCCTCGGTTGATCGACACAACGTAGTCCTACGTAGGCTCAGCAGAGAGGTCCCCGCCGGTCTACATCCTAAGTGCTCAGGGGTCTTGGGCCCATCGCCCTTTGCACTCCGGGTCGTTGTGCGCACCACCTTTGTCATGGATGGCGCCGATCCTGCCTTGCCACAATGCTGAACTGGACGTCTGACAAAGCTTTCAGCTGATACATACGGCGTAGAGGGTCCCATAACCATTATCCCACGTGGTGGTAGTGCGTATATGGCCAGCGGACAACTCAGATCAAATACCCAAATCCATTAGGCGTGTTTAGTAACTCGCAAAGACGAACAGGATTCCTGTCGCTCCGACTTGGTAATACACGACTCGCGGGTGCTCTTGGAGCCGACCCGTCTTTAATGTTATTCTCTCGCGGGCACGCTTGGAGCCGGCCCGACTTTACAGTTTAAGTATTGCAATATGTAAACATTTCCGTGATCATCACCCAGAGTGATCACGGCCCGATAACAAGCATGGCAAACGGACAAGGGTGAAGGGCCACAGATGAATCAATAGCATAGCTAACTAAGCATCATGGGACAACATGTAGGTATCAACAGCAGGCGATGAAATCAGGCTATGCATCAGAATAGAAGCTATCGGAGTAACCACAGAAGCAATTCTAATGCAAGCAATAGAGAGAAAGAGAAGGCGATATCTGGATGATCAAGGGGGTTTTGCTTGCCTGGAAGCTCTGCTGAAAGGGGCTGGTCTTCTGCGGTGTAGTCGTACTCGGCAGCAACGTCAGTCTCGGGGTCTACCGGAGAGAAGAGGGGGAAGAAACAATAAATAAAAGGCAGACAAATGCAACATAGATGCATGGCATGGCAACACGCTATTCGAGGGGTGCCCTAATGCAGTACTACACAAGTTAGCCGGTGCGGGAAACATCTGGAGGTGTGTTACCAACTCCGGGCAATTATCGGACAGATGAAACAGAGGGAAAAGTTCCATGTTCATCATGTTAGAGAGGTGTGACAGACATGTGGGTGGCATATTCGGATTCTTCATATTTTTTTGATCGTTTTTCATATATAAATTATTTTCATCCGAGTTACGGTTTATTTTATATGATTTTTCAAAGTTTTATTGAATTTCTGGAATTATTTTAATTATTAAATTAGAATTATCCAAAACAGTGTATTGTGACGTCATCATGACGTCATAGTGACGTCAGCAGTCAACGGTGGACTTTGACTGGTCAATCTGACCAGTGGGTCCCACCTGTCATAGACAGTAAGGTTAACAGAGTTTAGTTTTAATCTAAAATAGTTAATTAGCCCCTAGGGCCCACATGTCAGTGACTACTTAAATTAACTAATTAGTTTTAATTCGAAAAATTAGGTAGAAATGGCTAGGTGCACCCGGTGCAGTGCACCAGAGGTGTACCAGTGAGGCCGACCGGTGGGTCCAGTCAACTGCTGACTCAGCAGTTGACTGGGCCACGGTTGACCAGTCAGCGGGTCCGGTGGGGCCCGCATGGCAGTGTCTTAAGTTTTTAAACCGTGCTTTATTTATTTTAACCGCCGGTTTAATTAAGCAGTGGGCCCCTCTGTCAGTGTCACCGGGTAGATTAGGCGCGTCATTAGTGGGCTAATGACGGCGCCACGTCAGCGTCACCGGAGTTAAGCCGGTGAGGCCCTTCCCGACGGCGGACGAGCACCCTGCGCTCGCCACGGTACCCCATTTCGCGTGCGGTTTGGGGCATTTGGATTCGGGGATCGAGCGCTGTCAAATGGTGGCGGAGCTGGACCAAATGGTCGTCGGAATCGCGGCCGGCCACAACGTCTGCGGCGGCTGCACGTCGGGCTAGCACGGGCGCATGTCTACGGCTCGCCTTCGAGCGCGCTAAGTAGCTAGGCAGGGGTTACGGAGCACCAGGAGCACGATGGGGTGGTCGGACGAGGCAGCAGAGGGTCGGAAGCACGTGCGCGGCGACAATGGCGGACGGCGAGCTTCGGCCGAGGTGGAGCTAGCAGGAGAGGCTGAAGCGACGGTGGGGAAGGGAGGAAACGGAGGCGGAGTTCACTTAGAGGGCGCACGGGGTCCCGTCGATAGCTTAGTAGCGGCAGAGGGCTCGGATTCGCTGGAGCAGCGCCGGCATCCGAGACGGAGAGGGGAGCTCGATCCGCTCGAAACGAGGCCGCCTGGCTCGGCCTGGTCGCTGCAGTCGACGTAGTCGACGACGAGGGATCCGGTGGACACGCGGAGGAGTTACGGGGAGGTCAGCGGTCGTGGCTACGGCAACCCATGGCGATGGCGGCGCTCGGCCGATCCTGGAGGAGGGGAGGTGGAGAGGGAGAGAGCGAGCGAGTGGGGAAGAGTGAGGCCAGGGGGGCTAGGGGAGGCAGAGCGCTGTCCTTCACCACCCAGCAGTGACGGCAGAGCCGCTGTCGATCGGCGAGAGGGGGGGGGGAGCGGGAGCGCCGTGGAGATGACAGAGAGGAGTGAGGTAGGAGGAGAGTGCGGGTGGGCTGGGCCGGCTTGGTCAGTTGTGCTGGATTGCACAGTAGGCTTTCCTTTTTCTTTTATTACTTTTCTGTTTTCTTTTATTTCTTCTCTGATCTGCATTTTAATTCAGCCATCAAATGAATTATGAAAAATATGCAGTTGGGCTCAGAAATTAGTATGCAATATTCCTCTCTGCCACAAAAGTTTGGGGGTAATATCATTTCATTTGGATTTTTTTAAATACAAAAGGATTAAAAGTGGCTATTTTTGGTACTGTTTTATGATGTTAGAGTTATCTAGGTAATTCAATTAATGTTGATTTTATTTTTATAATTGCCTTGGGAATATTTGCAATATTATGAACATTTTAGTTTCCAAATTGGAACAACCTTTATTTTGACTTGCATTTTGAATTTTGTTTAAAGTGGAATTGGAAATGAGATATGATGCAAATGATGATCAAGCACTGTTAAACCTGGTGACTTGGCATTATCAAATGGTGATTACTATAGCATAATTACATGGGGTGTTACACCTCTTCAGGTACTTAAGGATATTCTTGACCGCTGTCCAGTGATCTACTCCTGGATCACTTTGGTACCTCCCTGCCAGACTTATGGCAAGGCACACATCAGGTCTGGTACACAGCATGTCATACATTATAGAGCCTATGGCTGAGGCATAGGGGATGACTTTCATCCTTTCTCTTTCTTCTGCCGTGGTCGGGCTTTGAGTCTTACTCAACTTCACACCTTGCAACACAGGCAAGAACCCCTTCTTTGACTGGTCCATTTTGAACTTCTTCAAAATCTTGTCAAGGTATGTGCTATGTGAAAGTCCTATCAAGCGTCTTGATCTATCTCTATAGATCTTGATGCCCAATATGTAAGAAGCTTCACCCAGTTCTTTCATTGAAAAACTCTTGTTCAAATAACCTTTTATGCTTTCCAGAAATTTGTGACCCCCTGGTTTTGGCCACTTTTTCTTTGCAAATATTTTTCTGGTTTTATTGGCTTTTTGAGTGAATTTTCAAACTAGTTCATTGACTTTGGACTTGAGGGTTCTTTGAATTCCTTCTTAAGTGATCCAAAACCTTCAAAAGCTTGCCAATATCTTGTCTCACACCCTCTGACCTAAACCCTAATTTTTATTCTTCCAAAATAATTCATTTTCTCCCTTGGGAAATGCCTATTTTCACTATGGGTTGTGAAGCAACCTATAGCTCCGCTGATCAGAAAATTCCCAAATTAATACCACACCTTCTTGTTATCATCTACTGCCACAACACCCAAAAATATTTCATTGTTCAGTACAAAATTTTGCCCTGAAAATTCCTTTTACTTTCTGGACAGAATTGGCCTTTGTGAAGCAACCTATATCTCCATACCTCAGAAAATTCCCAAATTAATCCCTGAGATACTAGGAGCTATATCTTTACACAATATCCAAAAATATCTAATAGTCCAGTTCAATTTTTTAGCAAACTTATTCTGACAAGCTTCTGATCATTTCAAACCCTTGTGAAGGAAGTACCAGCTAGAAGTGTCCATTGGCTCTGAAATTTTTATGGCATCTTGTCACCACCATATAACCTCTAAATACCAAGTTTCATTCCAAGAGTCCAAACCATTTGAGTGCAACATCTTCAACAGGTTTCTGGACCAGATTGTGGTTTGTACATGAACCATGTTCAAAATTTGTTGAAAATTTCTGAACTCCAACATGTAGTCCTTCCAACCTAGAACACTCCAGACAACTCTTTTGGCTCAGTCCCCAGCTCATCTCTTCTCTGGAACTCTCTCAAGTTTCTGACCAGAAACTGTTCCTGATGCTACCTTTCACCTCAGGCCATCTTTACCCATCCCAGTGACACGGGGAGACTACTGGACCTAGGGTCGGCACACTAGACATGGTTTGGCATGCTAGCTTGCACCACGTGCGCCTGTGCACGCGGTGACCACGCGGCCAGCGCTGCCAAACGCGCGCTCTGAGCGCCGACCGGCTCGGTTCTCGACGGAGCGAGACAACCGCGTCGCCGTACTTTGTCCATTCGTGCCGACATCGTCGCCGCTGTCCACCTGGACCCTCAAGAACCGTCCCCCTCGACGGAGACGCCCTCGCCGGTCGCCACCGAACACCACCACTGTTGCGCCCGTGCGGCCACAGTGGGTGAGCTGGCTGTCGTCTTCTCCTTGCTGAGCCATCGTGTCCATTTACTCGCCTGCTCGCTCCCATCACTTCGCCCCGCACCGCGATGGCCACCTCGCCGTACTTGCTCCGGCAACGTGTCCGCGACGCTGATCGGCTCGAGCACCCCTTGCCGCCTATAAAAGGCCATGCCCGGCCTCTCCCAGCCTCACCACTCCACCTCTCCCCCTCCCAAACGCCTCCAGAGCGCTTCGTCGAGAGCCGGGAGCTCGTCTCCCTCAACTTCGGCCGAACCTCTGCCGCCCGATCCCCCTCCACCACCCGCTAGCTCCACTGCATCCCAGCCCCGTCCGACCTCACATTCGAGCTCAGGGAACTCCCCTGGCCCTCCCCGACCCCTTTCCTGGCCGAGGCGCTGCCGGAATTGCCATTTTCGACGACCACCGAAGCCAGCCGCCGCTAGAGAGGAAGGGGGCGACGCCGTCCGGCCACCTCCTGTCGAGCTGCAGGTACATACGGGACTGTCTCCGTGCGCCTAATCCACTCCCGCCATCTCCCGACCTCGCCGCCGTCTCTATCGCCGGTGACCACCGCCGGTGAGCCGCCTCGCCTCTGTTCTCTCTCTCCCTCCTTTAAATATGACAGGGCGGCCCCACCTGTTAGCGACCCACCCCGCGCACCGAACCGTTTTAAGTGGAGGTGCTCCACCACTTTACGTGTTCGACGTGGCCGGCTGGGTATTTTCTGATTTTCTGTTTAAATTCAATATTTAGTCCAGTTTGACCAGAAACTTTGACCAGCTCTGTAACATCCCCAGATCTTAGCCCTGTCATTAAGCTAATTAAATTGCCATGTCATCATGATCATCTTAATTAAATTGCACTTAGGTAATAATACAAATTTAAATTCCAATTTCAAATGCAAGTCAAATTATTACTTCTTCAATTAATTGAATAAAAATGTTCATAATATTTCAAATAATCCTAAAGCAATTATAAAAATAAAATCAACATTATTAAAATTCCCAAATTAACTCTAGCAACCAAAAACAGTGACAAAACAGCACACTTTAATCCATTTCGTTTAATAAAATTTCAAATGAATTCTTTTAAATCCCAAAACCACTGGGGCAGTGCAGAATATTGCAGGGTATTTATTTTTGGCAAGCTCCACATTTTTCTAAACTAATTTCCTATTAAAAGAAAATCAAACAGAAAAGGAAAAATCAAAACAGAAAAAGAAAAAGAGAAAAGCTAAAACCTACTGCTACACTGGGCCTCAAGTCCCTACAATGCGGCCCAGCCCACTGGCCGCGGCCTTCTCCTACCTCTTGCTGCGCCTGGCAAAGGCCGCCCGAGCGCCATGGCCACCGCGCCCGGCCTCCTCGTGCTGCAGTGCGGCGGGAGGGGATAAGAGCAGTCCCCAGCTGCTCACCCTCTCCCCCGAAACCCTAGACCCATCAGAGCCCCCTCCCTCTCTTCCTCGCTCTCTCTCCCGAAGCTCCACCACGCTTGCGTCGCCGCACCACCGCGGTTGCCATAGCCAATGACCACCCCGAGCCACGGGAAGGCGTCCCGGAGCTCCATTGCCCTCGACTACATCGTCTACACGCATCCATTTGAGCCCGGGCACCCCCATCCGCGCCGCCCGCGTCGATTCCCCTCGACGGCCGCCGCCGTTACCTCGACCTTGATCCGCCGTCGTCCGACCTCCTCCGGCCTCCTCGAGCTCTTCTCTGCAACACTGTGAGCACTGCCTCGCAGTCCCTCTCTCTCTCTGCCGTCTCTTGCCGTCGTAGACGCCGTGGCCGAGCTCGCGTACTCCGGCCGCCGCCTGCCGTTGATGCCTCGCTCGATGCCGAGCTCCCCAGCCCAAACCGATGCCGTAGGGCAACGCGCGGCGTAACGCCCGTTCGAACGGGCCCGGTCGCGAGCGATTTGGCTGCCGGATGGCAGATTCCGACCATCGCCGCCACATTCGGCCTCACCGGCGTGCTGTCGCCGGCGCGCGCGCAATTTAAACTCCGGCGGGTCCCACCTGGCAATTAATTAGCACTAACCTGATGCCTAACACCCGCTGACTAGTGGGCCTGTCTACTGTAGCGATTAGATTAGCCCCTAATTAACCCACTGTTGCCTGAGTCACTGACATAGCGGGCCCACAGTGTTAATTTAGGTAGTTAATTAATCTAACCGAGGGCTTAACCTAACAGTCACTGTCAACTAGGGCCCACTGGACCCAGTTGACCTGTCAAAGTTGACTGGGTTTGACCCAGTCAGTGACACGTAGGCCCCACCTAATTAGTTAACTAATTTATTAATTTAATTAATCTGTTAATTAGATGTGACACTCACATGTGGGTCCACTGCCACTAATTAGGATTAGTTTAAAATAATTAACTCCGATTAACTAAATATTCCACTAATAGGTGGGACCCACTGGTCAGTTTGACCAGTCAAAGTCCACCGTTGACTGCTGACGTCACCCTGACGTCACCTAATACTGTTTCGGATAATTCTAATTTAATAATTAAAATAATTCCAGAAATGTTTAAAACTTTGAAAAATCATAAAAAATAAACCGTAACTCGGATGAAAATAATTTATATATGAAAAATGATCAGAAAAATATGAAGAATCCAAATATGCCACCCACATACCTGTCACACCTCTCTAACATGATGAACGTGGAACTTTCCCCTCCAGTTCATCTGTCCGATAAATGCCCGGAGCTGGTAAAACACCTCCAGATGTTTCCCGCTCCGACTAACTTGCGTAGTACTGCATTAGGGCACCCCTCGAATAGCGTGCTACTGTACCATGCATCTGTGATTGCATTCGTTGCTTGTATTTATTGTTTCTCCCCCCTCTTCTCTCCGGTAGACTCCGAGACCGACGCTTCCCCTGTGATCGACTACGTCACCGACGACCCTGCTTCCTTTTCAGTAGAGCAACCAGGCAAGCAAAACCCCCTTGATCATTCCTATATCGCCTATTCCTTCTCCCTCATGCTTGCATTAGATTTTGCTACTGATGCATAGCCTGTTTTTGTAACCTGCTGTTGTTACTTTACCTGTCACCCTAAACTGCTTAGAATAGGTTGGTTAGAGACCCATCAGTGACCCCTCACCCTTATCCCTGTTGCCCCGCCTTGCTACCAGTGTCACGATCATTGTGATCGATGTATAGAGTCCGTCACATCACCGCACATACCCCTTAGTTGTACAACTCTGCAGGGTTACTATCAAGTGCCGAGGGTGATACCTCGTACTGCATTCCTGATGATACCTCTGTAGTATGGCACATCGGTGGTGATTGCAGAGGGTGATTCCTAGCTCTCCCGTTCCCGATGATGATTCTGTCGTGCAACCCCTTAAGCGGGAACCATCGAGGGTGATTCCTCCTGGTTCTCCTTAACGGATTACATCGACTAGGAATCCATCGAGGGTGATTCCTCGGGTTCCCTTGATGTTTCGGACACACGGTTACCTTTAACTGTTGCCGCCATGTACATGTTACTGCGGGACTGGAGGGACAGGAGGTACCACCCCGGTTGAGGTGGACCTGAGTTCCCGACAGTCTCCGGTGAAGTCGGGTTGACCTAGAGGGTACCCGCGAGATAATTACGAGGCGCGACCGGGCAGGCAGAGACCGCCCTAGAGAGGGATGGGCCTGGCCCTTGTTGCACTTCCTCAAGACGGGACGACAGGAGTACTGATCGTCACCGCGAGCTCCTAATAAGTCACTAACGGATTTGGGTATTGATCTGAGTTGGCCACTGGCCTATACGCACTACCACCACGCGGGATAATGGTTATGGGGCCCTCGGCGCCGTATGTATCAGCCGAAAGCTTTGTCAGACGTCCAGTTCAGCATTGTGGCACGGCAGGATCGGCGCCATCCATGACAGAGGTGGTGCCTGGATCTAACCCTGCACACAACGACCCGGAGTGCACAGGGCGATGGCCCAAGACCCCTGAGCGCTTAGGATGTAGACCGGCGGGGACCTCTCTGCTGAGCCTAGGTAGGGCTACGGTGTGTCGATCAGCCGAGGCCGGGTATGACCCAAGAAAGTGTGTCCGGCCAGAGTTAATCGAGCGTGTTGGGTAACAGTAGTGCACCCCTGCAGGGAAGTGATCTATTCGAATAGCCGTGTCCACGGTAATAGGACGCTCAGTGTTGTATCCCGATCTACTACTACTTGAACTGGATACTTGTTAATTAAATTTAAGCTACGGGATCGCTTTCTCGCAGGGAGCCGAGAAAGGATCCCTAGGCTTTGCTACAACATGCTTGCTACTTTAATCGTGTTACTAATCTGCACTCTTCTAATGCTGCAAGACGCTGAAGATGCTAGTCTTCGATAGGCTAGGCCTTCCCCTCTATTCTGGCATTTTTGCAGTTTAATCCAAAGATATAGCCCCATTCCCTTGATACCGATGCATACTTAGTATAGTTCTGATGTCAGTCTTGCGAGTACTTTGGATGAGTACTCACGGTTGCTTTGCTACCTCTTTTCCCCATACCCGATTGCTGCGATCAGATGACGGATCCTAGGAGCCAGCTGCTACCGCCGATGACTGCTACTACACTTCCGGTGGAGCTTACTACTACGTGGAGGTTGATAACCAGGAGTAGATTCGGAGGTTCCTAGGCAGGAGGCCTTGCCTCTTTCGATCAGAGCCGTTGTTTGTTTTCGCCTTCTTAAGGCAACTTGTTTAACTTTGTGTCTATACTCAGATATTGTGTTTGCTTCCGCTAACGCTTGATCGCGAGCTTTTGTATTCGAGCCCTCGAGGCCCCTGGCTTGTAACATAAAGCTTGTATGCCTTTTAATTGTGTTCAGAGTTGTGTTGTGATATCTTCCCGTGAGTCTCTGATCTCGATCGTGTGCATTTGCGTGTATGATTAGTGCACGGTCGACCAGGGGCGTCACAAGCTCTAACTTTTAAACCACAAGTCCAAATCAATTGATTCTTTTTGCAATGGTTTTGTCCCGAGCCCCTTTATTTTTTGGCAAAAGTTGGTATTTTTCCAGCATGTACAAAATTTTTGTCCAGCAGAAATGCTTTATGTGACATTTTCTTTTGCTATTTAAAAATATTTGTAGAAGGAAATTGCATTGGTGTTGAAGACCAGGAGTTTGTTGACACCACACTTGAGCAAGGCAAGGCACATCATCCATTGCATAAGGCATTACAATAGTATTGGCTCTATGTTGAATTCTTTTTGCATTAATTTAATTAAAGATAAAAATAACCTAGCTCATATTGTTTTGTGTCATGGCAAACACTAGCAAGTATGATAAGATAACTTTGTCTGATACATGTTATGTTACTCCCTATAACTTAAATTTGATGGCTGATCAAGTGCCACCGACCCGGACTTACCCGTGCAGCCACATCTGCCGGAATGGGATGGCCTTGACTTGGTCTAACCTCATGCTCTTTTACCGGCACCATCAATGAGGGAAGGTTATGCGTGCGTGCTACCCTGATCAGGTAGACGACGATAACCTTGTGAGCCCAAGTTGAGTTATCTGCCGGTGTCCCCGTTTGGGATAATTTAGTTTGGCCACGACGGTGGCACGTGTCAGAAGTGACACAGGGGCCACCCAAGACGTGACCCGGAAGGGGAATGATTGTCGGTGGTACGATAGAAGAGTCACAGGTTAGGCAAGTTTCGTTGGACTAATGTCCATGGTGTGGGTAAAGTGTGCAACCTCTGCAGAGTGTAATAATCTATTCAAATAGCCACGTCCACGGTATTGGACACAGTCTGCACTAGGTCACATTGAGTGGTCAACATTAATGATGGAAGAACTTATCTTAAGCTTAGACGAGACCGATGGGTCACGAGTGCTCCGGGGGTCATGGTGCGAACCCGGAGGAGAGTAAGTGATAACCGATAACAGTAAGTTGAGCATTTCAATGCATGATGATTTCCTATGCATTTATTCTTGTCACTGCCATACTGTTGTTTCCTGCACTGTTTTGGTTGTTGTGAGCTTGTGAGTACATTCCAAGTACTCACCTGGCGTATCATGCTAGATGCAGGAGAAGCCGAGGATGGAGGTCCCGATGGTTCGTGCTACGCTAACTAGGTCGTGTCCCAGCAGTGTCCCTATGGGATGGAGTGTCTCACCCAATGTTCCGCTACGCCATAGTATTAGCCACTAGTATTGAGGCCCTTGAGATGTTTCATAAATAATGTAGATACTGTCATAGCGTGAGTAGTGCTCCTGGCCTCACTATCCTATGTACAATCCAAGCTTGTACTTGTACCATATCAATAAAGACCAGTTCTGTTCTGTTCCAAGTTGTTGTGTGTTTCCAGAAGACATGATCTCTGGGTTGGGAACACAGGTAAACCGGTCCTCTGAGCTGGGGTGCCACAAAATTCTATATCATTTCCAATCAACAATATGTCATCCACATATAATATTAGAAATGCTACAGAGCTCCCACTCACTTTCTTGTAAATACAAGCTTCTCCGTAAGTTTGTATAAAATCAAAAGCTTTGATCACCTCATCAAAGCATATATTCCAACTCCGAGATGCTTGCACTAGTCCATAGATGGATCGCTGGAGCTTGCATACTTTGTTAGCATCCTTAGGATCGACAAAACCTTCCGGTTGCATCATATACAACTCTTCCTTAAGAAACCCGTTAAGGAACGCTGTTTTGACGTCCATCTGCCAGATCTTATAATCATAAAATGCGGCAATTGCTAACATGATTCTAATAGACTTAAGCATCGCTATTGGTGAGAAAGTCTCATCATAGTCAACCCCTTGAATTTGTCGAAAACCTTTTGCCACAAGTCGAGCTTTATAGACGGTGACATTACCATCAGCGTCTGTCTTCTTCTTAAAGATCCATTTATTCTTAATGGCCTGTCGGTCATTGGGCAAGTCCACCAAAGTCCATACTTTGTTCTCATACATGGATCCTATCTCGGATTTCATGGCCTCAAGCCATTTGTCAGAATTCGGGCTCATCATTGCTTCTTCATAGTTCGTAGGTTCGCCGTTGTCCAACAACATGACTTCCAGGACGGGATTACCATACCACTCTGGTGCAGACCGTACCCTGTCGACCTACGAAGTTTAGTAGTAACTTTATCCGAAGTTTCATGATCATCATCATTAGCTTCCTCTCCTTCTGGTGTAGACATCACGGGAACTTCTTTCTGTGATGCGCTACTTTCCAATTCGAGAGAAGGTACAATTACCTAATCAAGTTCTACTTCTCTCCCACTCACTTCTTTCGAGAGAAACTCCTTCTCTAGAAAGAACCCATTCTTGGCAACAAAGATTTTGCCCTCGGATCTGTGGTAGAAGGTATAATCAATGGTCCCTTTAGGGTATTCTATGAAGACGCACTTCTCCGCTTTGGGTTCGAGCTTATCAGGCTGGAGCCTCTTGACATAAGCGTCGCATCCCCCAACTTTAAGAAACGACAACTTAGGTTTCTTGCCAAACCATAACTCATACGGTGTCATCTCAACGGATTTAGACGGTGCCCTGCTTAAAGTGAATGCGGCTGTCTCTAATGCATAACCCCAAAACGATAGTGGCAAATCGATAAGAGACATCATAGAATGCACCATATCCAATAGAGTACGATTACGACGTTCGGACACACCATTATGCTGTAGTGTTCTAGGTGGCGTGAGCTATGAAACAATTCCACATTGTCTCAAATGCATACCAAACTCGTAACTCAAATATTCACCTCCACGATCAAATCGTAGAAATTTAATTTTCTTATTATGATGATTCTGCACTTCACTCTGAAACTCCTTGAACTTTTCAAATGTTTCAGACCTGTGTTTCATTAAGTAAATATACCCATATCTACTCAAATCATATGTGAAGGTAAGAAAATAACGATATCCACCGCGTGCTTCAACACTCATTGGACCGCATACATTGGTATGTATTATTTCCAACAAGTCACTTGCCCACTCTATTGTGCCGGAAAACGGGGTTTTAGTCATCTTGCCCATGAGGCATGGTTCACATGTCTCAAATGATTCATAATCAAGAGATTCCAAAAGTCCATCAGCATGGAGTTTCTTCATGCGCTTTACACCAATATGACCTAAGCGACAGTGCCACAAGTATGTGGTACTATCATCATTAACCTTGCATCTTTTGGCATTGATATTATGAGGTCGGGATGCTGACACATCCAGCTTTCTTTCACTACCCCACCCTGTCGCCTACGACAGGGCGAGTCCTTTTTGCGCCTGTTGATCCGGCGAGTGATTGGGCTACTGGTGTGTTATCCCGTTATCTGAACGCCAGTTACCGTCTGGTCACTTCCCTGGCCGAGGAACTGTCTCGTGTCCGAGAGGCACTTGCAGATACTACTGCAGCACAGTCTCCTCCTCCTATGTTTTCGCCTGTGTTTACACCGCCTATTCCACCTTCGCGTATGCCTGAGACTCCTTCTAGCTCGTTCTGACCGCCGGGCACTTCATCTGGTATCCGACGTGAGACCCCAGCTGAGTGGGCTTCGCTGCTAGCCACTCCAGCTGCCCCGATGCTGAGGCGTCCTGCTTCTTCTCCTTCAGACGGAGAACCTTCCCGTCAGCGTCATCGTGTCTCCTTTGTTCCGGAGGACGTGATCCACATCATCATCTCCGACTCAGAGGAGGAGTCAGATGACGACGAGTCTTCAGTCTGCCAATGTCCATGCCACCCGCGCGACTAGAGTGGATGTTGAGCAAGTGCATGCATCATAGCATCTTTGCATATGTCAACTGCCGTATGAGCAGTACTAGCCATAATACCCTCTACTAGTTTGCCATGTATGATGTTGGGTTGCCTTGTATAATTATGTTGCTCATCTCGATTTTCTTGGATTTCGTTTCCTTGGTGTCACATTGATGTATTTCCCTTATGGATGTTGCTCATCAATTCGGTATTTTGCAATGGGAATGGATATAGGATAAAGAGGTGTAGTAATCAAGGCGGCGATGGAACTCCGGTTCGTCGATCCGCCAGACAAGCAGGACAGCCATCAGAAGATTTACCACCTCCACCACCACTACCACCGACCACTGATCAGATTATGAGGATGTTTGAGGAGAAAAGAAATCAGGATCTCATGGAATTTTTGAAGAGTATGCAAGCAGTGGTAGGACAGAATCAGAACAATGGGATGCACTCCAAGCTGTCTGATTTTCAGCGTACCAAGCCACCCAATTTTAGTCAAGCTGTTGATCCAATGGAGGCCGATGACTGGTTGAGGACTATGGAAAAGAAGCTGGAAATAGCTCGCTGTGATGAATCAGACAAGGTCCCTTTTGTTACTCACTACTTGGAAGAGCCGGCAGCCATATGGTGGGATAATGCTAAAACTGTATGGCCTTCTGGAGAAAATATTACCTGGGAAAAATTTAAGGAGGTGTTCCGCAAGTACCACATTCCCACTGGAATAATCAAGGTGAAGCAAAGGGAATTCCTTGCTCTTACTCAAGGAAATATGTCAGTTGGTGAGTACCTGAACAAATTCAACAATCTTGCATGATACTCCATCCATGATGTGTCCACGGAAGAAAGAAAGATAGACCGATTCCTAGGAGGACTTAACCATGCCATCCATTGTCAACTTTGTATGCTGGATTTTCTAGACTTCCAGACTCTGGTAAACAAAGCTTTCATAGCTGAATGGGAGCATAAGTTCGGATATGATGACCGCAAGCGTAAGTTTGAATCCAAGAAGGACACTCGCGAGCAGTTCACGCAGAAGCCACGTATCTGGCAACCGATCCAGCCTGAGTACAAGCCCACCTGGAATAGCGGCAATAATAACAACAAGCCAGGAAATCAGGACAAGATCTATGGCAAGCAGCCAGTACTGGAGGACTGTCGACGCAACAACACTTGTTTCACTTGTGGTCAAGGCGGGCATTATTCCAAGCAATGCCCTACAAGGGCTGGAAAGCCACAATCCGACTTCAAGCCACAAGTCAAAAATATTGGACGCCGCGCCAACCAAAACTTCCATCGCGGCCAAGTCCATCATATCTCCGCTGAGGAAGCCCGCGAAGCACCAGATGTGGTCCTCGGTATGTTTCCTATTAACGACATACCTGAAATAATTTTATTTGATTCCGGGGCTTCCCATTCATTTATTTCGCGGAGGTTTTCCACCATGCACAAATTCCCTCCTTCACTTTTGGACAAAATCATGGTGGTACAATCCCCTGGCTCCATGCTCAGAACAAATGTCATATATAAGCACCTGGAAATCTTGATACATGGAGTTACGTTTCCAGCCACCCTTATCGCCATTGAATCCCCCGGAGTGGACATAATACTGGGGATGGATTGGTTGACTCCACACCAGGTCTGCATCAACTGCGCCACCAGGAGAGTAACATTGGTTAACCCGGCAGGCCAAACAGTTCAGTTCACTCCTAGCAGAAAATTGTTGGGGAACGGAGCATGAATTTCAAAAATTTCCTACGCTCACGCAAGATCTATCCATGGAGATGCATCGCTACGAGAGGGGAGAGTGTGTCTACGTACCCTCGTAGACCGTTAGCGGAAGCGTCTCACAATGCGGTTGATGTAGTCGAAAAATCCTTCGAGCTCCACCGATCGAGTACCGAACGTACGGCACCTCCGAGTTCTACACACGTGCAGCTCGGTGACGATCCTCGCCTTCTTGATCCAGCAAGACGTCGAGGAAGTACATGAGTTCCGTCAGCACGACGGCGTGGCGACGGTGACGGTGAAGTGATTCCGGCAGGGCTTCGCCTAAGCTCTCCAAAAATATGACCGAGGTGGAAAACGGAGATCGGGGAACCGCACACGGCTATGGGACAATTGTTGTACTTTGGGGTGCCCCATTACCCCCGTATATAAAGGATGAGAGGGAGGAGGCCGGCCCCCTAGGGGTGCGCCAAGTGTGGGGAGTCCTACTAGGACTCCTTAGTCCTAGTAGGATTCCACCTCCCATACGGAGTAGGAAAGGGGGAAGGGAGAGGGAAAGGAAAGAGGGGGCTGCGCCCCCTCCCCTAGTCCAATTCGGTTTGGGCAAGGGGGGGGCGTGCGCCTCCTCACGTGGCCTGCCTCTCCTTTTCCCGTATGGCCCAATAAGGCCCATTACTTCTCCCGGTGAATTCCCGTAACTCCCCGGTACTCCGAAAAATACCCGAATCACTCGGAACCTTTCCGACGTCTGAATATAGCCTTCCAATATATGAATCTTTACCTCTCGACCATTTCAAAACTCCTGTTCATGTCCGTGATCTCATCTGGGACTCCGAACAAACTTCGGCCACCAATCACATAATTCATATAATACTAAATCGTCATCGAACCTTAAGTCTGCGGACCCTACGGGTTCGGGAATGATGTAGACATGATCGAGATGACTCTCCGGTCAATAACCAACAGCGGAACCTGGATGCTCATATTGGTTCCTACATATTCCACGAAGATCTTTATCGGTGAACCTCATATGTCAACATACGTTGTTCCCTTTGTCTGGCGGTATGTTACTTGCCCGAGATTCGATCGTCGGTATCCAATACCTAGTTCAATCTCGTTACCGGCAAGTCTCTTTACTCGTTCCGTAATACATCATCTTGCAACTAACTCTTTAGTCACGGTGCTTGCAAGGCTTCTGTGATGCTGTATTACCGAGAGGGCCCAGAGATACCTCTCCGATAGTCGGAGTGACAAATCCCAATCTCGATCCATGCCAACTCAACAAACACTTTCGGAGATACCTATAGGGCACCTTTATAATCACCCAGTAACGTTGTGACGTTTGATACACCCAAAGTATTCCTACGGTATCCGGGAGTTGCATGATCTCATGGTTAGAGGAACGTGTATTTTACATAGTGAAAGCAATAGCAATAAACTGAACGATCATGTGCTATGCTAACGGTTGGGTCATGTCCATCGCATCATTCTCCTAATGATGTGATCCCGTTATCAAATGACAACTCATGTCCATGGTCAGGAAACCTTGACCATCTTTTGATCAACGAGCTGGTCTAGTAGAGGCATACTAGGGACATAGTATTTGTCTATTATCCACACATGTATTTAGTTTCCGGTCAATACAATTCTAGTATGAATAATAAACCATTATCATGAACGGAGAAATATGATAATAATAATAAACACTTTATTAATTGCGTCTAGGGCATATTTCCAACAGTCTCCCACTTGCACTAGAGTCAATTACATTGTAATGAATCTAACACCCATCGCATTCTGGTGCTGATCATGTTTTGCTCGTGGAAGAGGTTTAGTCAACGGGTCTGCCACATTCAGATCCGTGTGTACTTTGCAAATCTCTATGTCTCCATCCTTAATCAAATTCCGAATGGAGTTGAAGCGACGCTTTATATGCTTGGTTCTCTTGTGAAACCTGGGCTCCTTTGCTATAGCAATTGCTCCAGTGTGGTCACATAAGATAGTCATTGGACCCGATGCACTAGGTATGACACCTAGATCGGATATGAACTCCTTCATCCAGACTCCTTCATGTGCTGCTTCGGAAGCAGCTATGTATTCCGCCTCACATGTAGATCCCGCCACGACGCTCTGCTTGGAACTGCACCAACTGACCGCTCCACCATTAAGAATAAATACGTATCCAGATTGTGACTTAGAGTCATCTGGATCTGTGTCAAAGCTAGCATCGACGTAACCCTTTACGATGAGCTCTTTGTCACCTCCATAAACGAGAAACATGTCCTTGGTCCTTTTCAGGTACTTCGGGATATTCTTGACCGCTGTCCAGTGATCTACTCCTGGATCACTTTGGTACCTTCCCACCAAGCTAATAGCGAGGCACTCATCAGGTCTGGTACACAGCATGGCATACATAATAGAGCCTATGGCTGAGGCATAGGGGATGACACTCATCTTCTCTTTGTCTTCTGCCGTGGTCGGGCTTTGAGTCTTACTCAATCTCACACCATGCAATACATGTTGGAAATATGCCCTAGAGGCAATAATAAATTAGTTATTATTATATTTCCTTGTTCATGATAATCGTTTATTATCCATGCTATAATTGTATTGATTGGAAACTCAAATACATGTGTGGGTACATAGACAACACTGTGTCCCTAGTAAGCCTCTAGTTGACTAGCTCGTTGATCAAAGATGGTTAAGGTTTCCTAGCCATTGACATGAGATGTCATTTGATAACGGGATCACATCATTAGGAGAATGATGTAATGGACAAGACCCAAACTAAGAACGTAGCATTTGATCGTGTCAGTTTATTGCTATTGTTTTCTGCATGTCAAGTATCTGTTCCTATGACCATGAGATCATGCAACTCCCTGACATCGGAGGAGTACCTTGTGTGTATCAAACGTCGCAACATAACTGGGTGACTATAAAGGTGCTCTACAGGTATCTCCGAGGGTGTCTGTTGGGTTGGCATGGATCAAGACTGGGATTTGTTACTCTGTGTGACGGAGAGGTATCTCAGGGCCCACTCGGTAATACAACATCACAATGAGCCTTGCAAGCAATGTGACTAAAGTGTTAGCCACGAGATCTTGTATTACGGAACGAGTAAAGAGACTTGCCGGTAACGAGATTGAACTAGGTATAGAGATACCGACGATCGAATCTCGGGCAAGTAACATACCGAAGAACAAAGGGAACAGCATACGGGATTAACTGAATCCTTGACATAGAGGTTCGACCGATAAAAGATCTTCGTAGAATATGTAGGAGCCAATATGGGCATCCAGGTCCCGCTATTGGTTATTGGCCGTAGAGGTGTCTCGGTCATGTCTACATAGTTCTCGAACCCGCAGGGTCTACACACTTAAACGTTTGGTGACGATTAGTATAGTTGAGTTATTATGTTGGTGACCGAAGGTTGTTCGGAGTCCCGGATAAGATCCCGGACATGACGAGGATCTCCGGAATAGTCCGGAGGTAAAGATTGATATATGTGATAATAGTGTTTTGATCTCCGGAAGAGTTCCGGAGTTCACCGGAATGGGTTCCGGATGTTTACCGAAGTGTTCGGGTGCAGCAACACTTTATATGGGCCAAAGGGATAAAGCCCACGAGGTATTGGAAAGTGCAAAAAGTAGTTTTGCTGCCGCATAAGCGGTACTACCGTTTTGTGAAGCGGTACTACCGCCCAAGCGGTACTACCCCTTGTGTGAAGCGGTACTACCGCCCAAGCGGTACTACCGCTTGTGTAAAGCGGTACTACCGCTTGTGCGCGGTACTGCAGGGATCCGAGTTGGACTCTTTCCCTGCGGGCCAAACCGACCTTGTGCGGGCAAAACCGACCAGGAGGAGGCTTTTACTCCAAGTTTAGACCCCAAGGCTCAACATATAAATAGAGGGGCAGGGCTAGCACACGGGACACATCAAGATTTCCTCAAGCCGTGTGCGGCAACCCTAACCCTCTAGTTCCTCCGTCATAATCTCCGTAGCGCTTGGCGAAGCCCTGCAGAGATTGTTCCTCACCACCATCACCACGCCGTCGTGCTGCTGGAACTCAACCACTACTTCACCATCGCTCGCTGGATCGAGGAGGTGAAGGCGTCATCAAGCCGTACGTGTGTTGAACGCGGAGGTGCCGTCCGTTCGGCGCTAGTTCATGATCGGATCGAGGGACGACTTGCGATTTGGATCGCGGAGACGTTCAACTACATCAACCGCGTTTCTTAAACGCTTCCGCTTAGCGATCTACAAGGGTATGTAGATTTACTCTCCCTCTCGTAGATGCTCATGACCATGGATAGATCTTGTGTGTGCGTAGGAAATTTTTTGTTTCCCATGCAACGTTTCCCGACAGTGGCATCATGAGCTAGGTCTATGAGTAGATGAGATCTCGAGTAGAACACAAACGAGTTGTGGGCGTGGGTGTATACATATTGCTTGCCGTTACTAGTTGATATTTGATTCGGCGGTACTGTGAGATGAAGCGGCCCGGACCGACATTACGCGTACACTTACGCGAGATAGGTTCCTTCAACTAACATGTAACTTCGTTGCATAAAGATGGCTAGCGGGTGTGTGTCTCTCTCACTTTAGTTGAATCGATTTCAATGAAGAGGGTTCTTTTAGAAGATCAAAAAGCAATCACTACACCACGTTGTGGTTTTGCGTAGGTAAGAACGGTTCTTGCAAACCCGTAGCAGCCACGTAAAATTTGCAACAACAATTAGAGGACGTCTAACTTGTTTTTGCAGGGTATGTTGTGATGTGATATGGCCAATTACATGATGAGATATATGTGATGTATGAGATGATCATGTGTTGTATAGAATATCACGACTTGCATGTCGATGAGTACGGCAACTGGCAGGAGCCATAGAGTTGTCTTTAATTATTGTATGACCTGCGTGTCAATCATTAAGCGCTATGTAATGCTTTACTTTATCGCTAAACGTTAGCAATAGTCGTGGGAGCAACAGTCGGCACGACAACCTCACGGCGACACGTTGATAGAGATCAAGATGATGGAGATCATGGTGTCATGCCGGTGACGATGGAGATCATGCCGGTGCTTTGGAGATGGAGATCAAAAGCACAAGTTCATGGCCATATCATGTCACTTATGATTTGCATGTGATGTTAATCCTTTTATGCATCTTATTTTGCTTAGGACGACGGTAGCATTATAAGGTGATCCCTCACTTAAATTTCAAGATAAATTGTGTTCTCCCCGAGTGTGCACCGTTGCGAAAGTTCGTCGTTTCGAGACACGCCGTGATGATCGGGTGTGATAGACTCCACGTTCACATACAACGGGTGCAAGCCATGTTGCACACGCGGAACACTCGGGTTAAACTTGACGAGCCTAGCATGTACAGACATGGCCTCGGAACACAAGAGACCGAAAGGTCAAACATGAGTCATATAGTAGATATGATCAACATGAAGATGTTCACCATTGAAACCACCTCGACTCACGTGATGATCGGACTTGAGTTGGTGGATTTGGATCATGTTACACTCGAATGACCGGAGGGATGTCAATTTGAGTGGGAGTTTTTAAGTAATATGATTAATTAAACTCATTATCTTGAACAATAGTCTAAGTTGTCTTTGCTATATTTATGTTGTAGATCATGGCTCGCGCAGTAGCACCCCTGAATTTTAATGCGTTCCTAGAGAAAGCTAAGTTGAAAGATGATGGAAGTAACTTTGTGGACTGGGCCCGTAATCTAAGGATTATCCTTACGGCTTTCCAGAAGGCTTATGTCCTTGATGCACCGCTTGGTGATCCACCCGCTCCAGTTGAGTCTCTAGACGTTGTGAACGCCTGGCAGGCTCGTTCTGATGATTACTCAATAGTTCAATGTGCAATGTTGTATGGCTTAGAACCGGGACTTCAAAGACGTTTTGAACGTCATGGAGCATATGAGATGTTCCAGGAGTTGAAGTTTATCTTTCAGAAGAATGCCCGGATCGAGAGATATGAGATCTCCGATAAGTTCTATACTTGCAAGATGGAGGAGAACGGGTCTATCAGTGATCACGTGCTCAGAATGTCTGGGTACTCCACCCGTCTGGCTGAATTGGGGATGCCCCTTCCGCCAGAGGCTATCACTGACAGAGTTCTTCAATCATTTCCACCTAGCTACAAGAGCTTCGTGTTGAACTATAACATGCACGGGATGAACAAGTCAGTCGCCGAGCTGTTTGCGATGCTGAAAGCCGTTGAGTCTGAAATTCAGAAGGAGCATCAAGTGTTGATGGTCAATAAAACCACTAGTTTCAAGAAAAATGGCAAGGGTAAGAAGGGTAAATCTAAGAAGGGTGGCAAAGCAGTTGCTGCTCCTGTGAAGAAACCCAAGGCTGGACCCAAACCAGAAACTGAGTGCTTTCATTGCAAGGGAACTGGACACTGGAAGCAGAACTGCCCCAAGTATTTGGCTGACAAGAAGGCGGCCAACAACAAACAAGGTATATATGATATACATGTTATTGATATGTTCCTTACCAACCCTCGTTGTAGTGCCTGGGTATTTGATACCGGTGCGGTTGCTCATATTTGCAACTCTAAACAGGAACTGCGGAATAGACGGAGGCTGGCGAAGGACGAAGTGACGATGCGCGTGGGAAATGGTTCCAAGGTTGATGTGATCGCCGTCGGCACGCTCGCTCTTCGATTACCATCGGGATTAGTGATGAACCTAAATAAGTGTTATTTGGTGCCTGCGTTAAGCATGAACATTATATCTGGATCTTGTTTATTGCGAGACGGTTACTCATTTAAATCAGAGAATAATGGTTGTTCTATTTATGTGGGTAATATCTTTTATGGTCATGCACCCAATGTAAGCGGTTTATTCTTATTGAATCTCGATAGTAATGATACACATGTTCATAACATTGATGCCAAAAGATGTAGGATTGATAATGATAATACCACTTTCTTGTGGCACTGCCGTTTAGGTCATATTGGCGTAAAACGCATGAGGAAGCTCCATGCTGATGGACTTTTGGAGTCACTTGATTTTGAATCACTTGACACATGTGAGCCATGCCTCTTAGGCAAGATGACTAAAACGCCGTTCTCTGGAACAATGGAACGGGCAAGTGACTTATTGGAAATCATACATACTGATGTGTGCGGTCCAATGATCATTGAGGCGCGCGGTGGTTATCGTTACTTTCTCACCTTCACTGATGACTTAAGTAGATATGGGTATATTTACTTAATGAAACACAAGTCTGAAATGTTTGAAAAGTTCAAACAATTTCAGAGTGAAGTTGAGAATCATCGTAACAAGAAGATTAAATTCCTACGATCTGATCAAGGAGGAGAATATCTGAGTTATGAGTTTGGCAGTCACTTAAGACAATGTGGAATTGTTTCACAACTGACACCGCCTGGAACACCACAGCGTAATGGTGTGTCCGAACGTCGTAATCGAACTTTATTGGATATGGTGCGATCTATGATGTCTCTTGCCGATTTGCCACTATCGTTTTGGGGTTATGCATTAGAGACAGCTGCATTCACTTTAAATAGGGCACCATCGAAATCCGTTGAGACAACGCCATATGAACTTTGGTTTGGCAAGAAGCCAAAGCTGTCGTTTCTTAAAATTTGGGGATGTGATGCTTATGTCAAAAAGCTTCAGCCTGAAAAGCTGGAACCCAAAGCGGAGAAATGCGTCTTCATAGGATACCCAAAAGAGACAGTTGGGTATACCTTCTATCTCAGATCCGAAGGCAAAGTGTTTGTCGCTAAAAACGGAACATTTCTTGAGAAAGAGTTTCTCTCGAAAGAATTGAGTGGGAGGAAGATAGAACTTGATGAGGTTGTTGAACCTTTACTTCAACCTGAGAGTAGCGCAGTGCAGAAAGTTGTTTCTGTGGAGCCTACATTAGCTGAAGAGGAAGTTAATGATGATGATCATGAAGCTTTGGATCAAGTTGCTATCGAACCTCGTAGGTCGACAAGGACGCGTACTGCTCCCGAGTGGTACGGCAACCCTGTCTTAGAGGTCATGTTGTTAGACAACGATGAACCTACGAGCTATGGAGAAGCGATGATGGGCCCGGATTCCGAGAAGTGGTTAGAGGCCATGAAATCCGAGATGGGATCCATGTATGAAAACAAAGTATGGACTTTGGAAGTATTACCTGAAGGGCGTAAGGCCATTCAGAACAAATGGATCTTTAAGAGGAAGACGGACGCGGACGGTAATGTCACCGTCTATAAAGCTCGACTTGTGGCAAAGGGTTTTTCACATGTTCAAGGAGTTGACTACGATGAGACCTTCTCACCCGTAGCGATGCTTAAGTCCGTCAGAATCATGTTAGCAATAGCTGCCTTTTTCAATTATGAAATTTGGCAAATGGATATCAAAACAGCATTCCTTAACGGTTTCCTTAAGGAAGAGTTGTATATGATGCAACCAGAAGGTTTTATCGATCCAGAGAATGCTGACAAAGTTTGCAAACTTCAGCGATCCATTTATGGACTGATGCAAGCATCTCGGAGTTGGAATCTTCGCTTTGATGAAGTGATCAAAGCGTTCGAGTTTATACAAGTTTACGGAGAAGCTTGTATTTACAAGAAAGTGAGTGGGAGCTCTATAGCGTTTCTAATATTATATGTGGATGACATATTGCTGATTGGAAACAATATAGAAATGTTGGAAAGCGTGAAGGAATATTTGAACAAGAGTTTTTCAATGAAGGACCTAGGAGAAGCTGCTTTCATATTAGGCATCAAGATCTATAGAGATAGATCAAGACGCTTAATAGGACTTTCACAAAGCACATACCTTGATAAGATTTTGAAGAAGTTCAAAATGGATCAGTCCAAGAAGGGGTTCTTGCCTGTTTTGCAAGGTGTGAAGTTGAGTAAGACTCAATGCCCAGTGACTGCAGAAGATAGAGAAAAGATGAGTGTCATCCCCTATGCTTCAGCCATAGGCTCTATTATGTATGCAATGCTGTGCACAAGACCCGATGTCAGCCTTGCCATAAGTATGGTCGGAAGGTTTCAAAGTGATCCAGGAATGGAACACTAGACGGCGGTCAAGAATATCCTGAAGTACCTGAAAAGGACTAAGGACATGTTTCTCGTTTATGGAGGTGATCAAGAGCTCGTCGTAAAGGGTTACGTCGATGCAAGCTTTGACACTGATCCGGATGACTCTAAGTCTCAGACCGGATACGTATTTATTCTTAATGGGGGTGCGGTTAGCTGGTGCAGTTCCAAGCAAAGCGTGGTAGCTGATTCTACATGCGAAGCGGAGTACATCGCAGCCTCGGAGGCGGCGAAGGAAGGTGTCTGGATGAAGGAGTTCATGACAGATCTTGGAGTAGTGCCTAGTGCGCTTAACCCAATGACTCTGTTTTGTGATAACACTGGTGCCATTGCTCTAGCCAAGGAACCAAGATTTCACAAGAGGACCAGACACATAAAGCGACGCTTCAATTCCATCCGCGATTACATCAAGGAGGACGACATAAATATTTGCAAAGTACACACGGATCTGAATGTTGCAGATCCGATGACTAAACCTCTTCCAAGGGCTAAACATGAACAACACCAGAACTGCATGGGTGTTCGATTCATTACAATGTAAATCACATAATGATGTGAACTAGATTATTGACTCTAGTGCAAGTGGGAGACTGTTGGAAATATGCCCTAGAGGCAATAATAAATTAGTTATTATTATATTTCCTTGTTCATGATAATCGTTTATTATCCATGCTATAATTGTATTGATTGGAAACTCAAATACATGTGTGGGTACATAGACAACACTGTGTCCCTAGTAAGCCTCTAGTTGACTAGCTCGTTGATCAAAGATGGTTAAGGTTTCCTAGCCATTGACATGAGATGTCATTTGATAACGGGATCACATCATTAGGAGAATGATGTAATGGACAAGACCCAAACTAAGAACGTAGCATTTGATCGTGTCAGTTTATTGCTATTGTTTTCTATATGTCAAGTATCTGTTCCTATGACCATGAGATCATGCAACTCCCTGACATCGGAGGAGTACCTTGTGTGTATCAAACGTCGCAACGTAACTGGGTGACTATAAAGGTGCTCTACAGGTATCTCCGAGGGTGTCTGTTGGGTTGGCATGGATCAAGACTGGGATTTGTTACTCTGTGTGACGGAGAGGTATCTCAGGGCCCACTCGGTAATACAACATCACAATGAGCCTTGCAAGCAATGTGACTAAAGTGTTAGCCACGAGATCTTGTATTACGGAACGAGTAAAGAGACTTGCCGGTAACGAGATTGAACTAGGTATAGAGATACCGACGATCGAATCTCGGGCAAGTAACGTACCGAAGAACAAAGGGAACAACATACGGGATTAACTGAATCCTTGACATAGAGGTTCGACCGATAAAAGATCTTCGTAGAATATGTAGGAGCCAATATGGGCATCCAGGTCCCGCTATTGGTTATTGGCCGTAGAGGTGTCTCGGTCATGTCTACATAGTTCTCGAACCCGCAGGGTCTACACACTTAAACGTTTGGTGACGATTAGTATAGTTGAGTTATTATGTTGGTGACCGAAGGTTGTTCGGAGTCCCGGATAAGATCCCGGACATGACGAGGATCTCCGGAATAGTCTGGAGGTAAAGATTGATATATGTGATAATAGTGTTTTGATCTCCGGAAGAGTTCCGGAGTTCACCGGAATGGGTTCCGGATGTTTACCAAAGTGTTCGGGTGCAGCAACACTTTATATGGGCCAAAGGGATAAAGCCCACGAGGTATTGGAAAGTGCAAAAAGTAGTTTTGCTGCCGCATAAGCGGTACTACCGTTTTGTGAAGCGGTACTACCGCCCAAGCGGTACTACCGCTTGTGTGAAGCGGTACTACCGCCCAAGCGGTACTACCGCTTGTATAAAGCGGTACTACCGCTTGTGCGCGGTACTGCAGGGATCCGAGTTGGACTCTTTCCCTGCGGGCCAAACCGACCTTGTGCGGGCAAAACCGACCTGGAGGAGGCTTTTACTCCAAGTTTAGACCCCAAGGCTCAACATATAAATAGAGGGGCAGGGCTAGCACACGGGACACATCAAGATTTCCTCAAGCCGTGTGCGGCAACCCTAACCCTCTAGTTCCTCCGTCATAATCTCCGTAGCGCTTGGCGAAGCCCTGCAGAGATTGTTCCTCACCACCATCACCACGCCGTCGTGCTGCTGGAACTCAACCACTACTTCACCATCGCTCGCTGGATCGAGGAGGTGAAGGCGTCATCAAGCCGTACGTGTGTTGAACGCGGAGGTGCCGTCCGTTCGGCGCTAGTTCGTGATCGGATCGAGGGACGACTTGCGATTTGGATCGCGGAGACGTTCGACTACATCAACCGCGTTTCTTAAACGCTTCCGCTTAGCGATCTACAAGGGTATGTAGATTTACTCTCCCTCTCGTAGATGCTCATCACCATGGATAGATCTTGTGTGTGCGTAGGAAATTTTTTGTTTCCCATGCAACGTTTCCCAACAATACAGGCAAGAACCCTTTCTTTGACTGATCCATTTTGAACTTCTTCAAAATCTTGTCAAGGTATGTGCTTTGTGAAAGTCCAATGAGGCGTCTTGATCTATCTCTATAGATCTTGATGCCTAATATGTAAGCAGCTTCTCCGAGATCCTTCATTGAAAAACTTTTGTTCAAATAACCCTTTATGCTTTCCAGAAATTCTATGTCATTTCCCATCAATAATATGTCATCCACATATAATATGAGAAATGCCACAGAGCTCCCACTCACTTTCTTGTAAATACAAGCTTCTCCATAAGTTTGTATAAACCCAAACGCTTTGATCACTTCATCAAAGCGAGTATTCCAGCTCCGAGATGCTTGCACCAGTCCATAGATGGATCGCTGGAGCTTGCATACTTTGTTAGCACCTTTAGGATCGACAAAACCTTCCGGTTGCATCATATACAATTCTTCCTTAAGGAATCCATTAAGGAATGACGTTTTGACGTCCATTTGCCAGATTTCATAATCATAAAACGCGGCAATTGCTAACATAATTTTGACAGACTTTAGCATCGCTATAGGTGAGAAAGTCTCATCGTAGTCAACTCCTTGAACTTGTCGATAACCTTTAGCAACAAGTCGTGCTTTATAGACGGTGACATTACCATCAGCGTCCGTCTTCTTCTTAAAGATCCATTTATTTTCAATAGCTCGCCGTTCATCGGGCAAGTCTACCAAAGTCCATACTTTGTTCTCATACATGGATCCAATCTCGGATTTCATGGCCTCAAGCCATTTGTCGGAATCCGGGCTTGCCATCGCTTCTTCATAGTTCGAAGGTTCATCGTTGTCTAGCAACATGACCTCCAAGACTGGATTTCCGTACCACTCTGGTGCGGAACGTGTCCTGGTTGACCTTCGAAGTTCAGTAACAACTTGATCCGAAGTTTCATGATCATCATCATCAACTTCTTCTCTTGTCTGTGTCGATGTCACAGAAATTTCTTTCTGTGGCGTACTACTATCCAGAGGAGGTACAATTACCTCATCAAGTTCTACTTTCCTCCCACTCACTTCTTTCGAGAGAAACTCCTTCTCTAGAAAGGATCCATTCTTAGCAACGAATACTTTGCCTTCGGATCTGTGGTAGAAGGTGTACCCAACGGTCTCCTTTGGGTATCCTATGAAGACGCACTTATCCGTTTTGGGTTCGAGCTTATCTGGCTGAAGCCTTTTGACATAAGCATCGCATCCCCAAACTTTCAGAAACGACAGCTTAGGTTTCTTACCAAACCACAGTTCATACGGTGTCGTCTCAACGGATTTAGACGGTGCCCTGTTTAAAGTGAATGCAGCTGTCTCTAATGCATAACCCCAAAATGATAGTGACAAATCAGTAAGAGACATCATAGAACGCACCATATCTAGTAGAGTACGATTACGACGTTCGGACACACTATTACGCTGTGGTGTTCCAGGTGGCGTGAGCTGTGAAACAATTCCACATTGTTTTAAGTGATTGCCAAACTCGTAACTCAAATATTCTCCTCCACGATCAGATCGTAAGAACTTTATTTTCTTGTTACGATGGTTCTCTACTTCACTCTGAAATTCTTTGAACTTTTCAAATGTTTCAGATTTATGCTTCATCAAGTAGACATAGCCATATCTACTCAAATCATCTGTGAACGTGAGAACATAACGATATCCACCGCGCGCCTCAACACTCATCGGACCGCATACATCGGTATGTATTATTTCCAACAAGTCTGTTGCTCGCTCCATTGTTTCGGAGAACGGAGTCTTAGTCATCTTGCCCATGAGGCATGGTTCGCACGTCTCAAATGATTCATAATCAAGTGATTCCAAAAGTCCATCTGTATGGAGTTTCTTCATGCGTTTTACACCAATATGACCTAAGCGGCAGTGCCACAAATATGTGGTACTATCATTATCAATTTTGCGTCTTTTGGCATCAATATTATGGATGTGTGTATCACCACGATCGATATTCAACAAGAATAAACCATTCACAAGTGGTGCATGACCATAAAAGATATTATTCATCAAAATAGAACAACTTTTATTCTCTAATTTAAATGAATAACCGTCTCGCAATAAACAAGATCCAGATATAATGTTCATGCTCAACGCAGGCACCAAATAACAATTATTTAGGTTCATCACTAATCCCAAGGGTAGATGTAGAGGTAGCGTGCCGACGGCGATAACTTCAACTCTTGAACCGTTCCCGACGCGCATCGTCACCTCGTCCTTAGCCAATCTTCGTTTATTCCGTAGCTCCTGTTTCGAGTTACAAATATGAGCAACCGAACCAGTATCAAATACCCAGGTGCTACTACGAGTATTGGTAAGGTACACATCAATAACATGTATATCAAATATACCTTTGTTGATGTTGCCAGCCTTCTTATCTGCCAGGTACTTGGGGCAGTTCCGCTTCCAGTGACCAGTCCCCTTGCAGTAGAAACACTCAGTCTCGGGTTTGGGTACAGACTTGGGTTTCTTCGTGGGTGCAGCAACTGATTTGCCGTTCTTCTTGAAGTTCCCCTTCTTTCCCTTGCCCTTCTTGAAACTAGTGCTCTTCTTTACCATCAACACTTGATGCTCCTTCTTGACTTCTACCTCCGCAGCTTTGAGCATAGCGAAGAGCTCGGAAATAGACTTTTCCATTCCTTGCATATTATAGTTCATCACAAAGCCCTTATAGCTTGGTGGCAGTGATTGGAGAATTCTGTCAATAACCGAATCATCTGGAAGATTAACTCCCAACTGAGTCAAGCGGTTATGCAACCCAGACATCTTGAGTATATGCTCACTGACATAACTATTCTCCTTCATCTTACAGCTAAAGAACTTGTCGGAGACATCATATCTCTCGACCCGGCCATGAGCTTGAAATACAAGTTTCAGCTCTTGGAACATCTCATATGCTCCGTGATGCTGAAAACGTCTTTGGAGCCCCGGTTCTAAGCCGTAAAGCATGGCACACTGAACTATCGAGTAGTCATCAACACGTGTCTGCCAGGCGTTCATAACGTCGACAGACGAGGGAGGGGGTGCGACACCTAGCGGTGCATCAAGGACATAAGCCTTCTGTGCAGCAATGAGGATGATCCTCAGATTACGGACCAAGTCCGCATAGTTGCTTCCATCATCTTTCAACTTAGCTTTCTCTAGGAACGCATTAAAATTCAGTGGAACTACAGCGCGGGCCATTGATCTACAACATACAATTGCAAAGATTATTTAGACTATGTTCATGATAATTGAAGTTCAATTAATCAAATTATTTAAGAACTCCCACTTAGATTAACATCCCTCAAGTTGTCTAAGTGTAACATGATCCACATCAACTAAGCCACGTCCGATCATCACGTGAGGTGGATTAGTTATCAATGATGAACATCTTTCATGTTGATCATATCTACTATATGACTCATGTTCGATCTTTCGGTCTCTTGTGTTCCGAGGCCATATCTGTATATGCTAGGCTCGTCAAGTTTAACCCAAGTATTCTGCGTGTGTAAAACTGGCTTACACCCGTTGTATGCGAACGAAAGAATCCATCACACCCGATCATCACGTGGTGCTTAGAAGCGTCGAACCTTCGAAACGGCGCATACTAGGGGAGAACACTTATCTTGAAATTTAGTGAAGGGATCATCTTATAATGCTACCGTCGTCCTAAGCAAAATAAGATGCATAAAAGGATTGACATCACATGCAATTCAATATATGTGTCATGATATGGCCATCATCGTCTTGTGCTTTTGATCTCCATCAGCCAAGCACCGTCATGATCTCCATTGTCACCGGATTGACACCATGATCTCCATCGTAGTGTCGTGACACCTTGATCTCCATCGCAGCGTCGTGGTCGTCTCGCCGGCTATTGCTACTACTACTACTGCTAACTCATAGCGGTAAAGAAAAGCAATTACATAGCGTTGGCATTGCATACAATAAAGAGACAACCATAAGGCTCCTGTCGGTTGCCTGATAACTTACAAAACATGATCATCTCATACAACAACTTATATCACATCATGTCTTGGCCATATCACATCACCAGCCAGTCACCTTTATGCAACGAGTGCACTTAGCGGTGAAACCTGTCTCGCGTAAGCGTACGCGTAATGTCGGTCCGGGCCGCTTCATCTCACAATACCACCGAATCAAGTATCACCTAGTAACGGCAAGCAATATGTATACACCCACGCCCACAACTCACTTGTGTTCTACTCGTGCAAATCACATCTACGCATAGACCTGGCTCGGATGCCACTGTTGGGGAACGGAGCAAGATCTATCCATGGAGATGCATCGCTACGAGAGGGGAGAGTGTGTCTACGTACCCTCGTAGACCGTTAGCGGAAGCGTCTCACAACGCGGTTGATGTAGTCGAACAATCCTTCGAGCTCCACCGATCGAGTACCGAACGTACGGCACCTCCGAGTTCTACACACGTGCAGCTCGGTGACGATCCTCGCCTTCTTGATCCAGTAAGACGTCGAGGAAGTAGATGACTTCCGTCAGCACGACGGCGTGGCGACGGTGACGGTGAAGTGATTCCGGCAGGGCTTCGCCTAAGCTCTCCAAAAATATGACCGAGGTGGAAAACGGAGATCGGGGCACCGCACACGGCTATGGGACAATTGTTGTACTTTGGGGTGCCCCCTTGCCCCCGTATATAAAGGATGAGAGGGAGGAGGCCGGCCCCCTAGGGGTGCGCCAAGTGTGGAGAGTCCTACTAGGACTCCTTAGTCCTAGTAGGATTCCACCTCCCATACGGAGTAGGAAAGGGGGAAGGGAGAGGGAAAGGAAAGAGGGGGCTGCGCCCCCTCCCCTAGTCCAATTCGGTTTGGGCAAGGGGGGGCGTGCGCCTCCTCACGTGGCCTGCCTCTCCTTTTCCCGTATGGCCCAATAAGGCCCATTACTTCTCCCGGTGAATTCCCGTAACTCCCCGGTACTCCGAAAAATACCCGAATCACTCGGAACCTTTCCGACGTCTGAATATAGCCTTCCAATATATGAATCTTTACCTCTCGACCATTTCGAGACTCCTCGTCATGTTCATGATCTCATCCAGGACTCCGAACAAACTTCAGCCACCAATCACATAACTCATATAATACTAAATCGTCATCGAACCTTAAGTGTGCGGACCCTACGGGTTCGGGAATGATGTAGACATGATCGAGACGACTCTCCAGTCAATAACCAACAGCGGAACCTGGATGCTCATATTGGTTCCTACATATTCCACGAAGATCTTTATCGGTGAACCTCATATGTCAACATACGTTGTTCCCTTTGTCTGGCGGTATGTTACTTGCCCGAGATTCGATCGTCGGTATCCAATACCTAGTTCAATCTCGTTACCGGCAAGTCTCTTTACAAGTTCCGTAATACATCATCTTACAACTAACTCTTTAGTCACGGTGCTTGCAAGGCTTCTGTGATGCTGTATTACCGAGAGGGCCCAGAGATACCTCCCCGATAGTCGGAGTGACAAATCCCAATCTCGATCCATGCCAACTCAACAAACACTTTCGGAGATACCTGTAGTGCACCTTTATAATCACCCAGGAACGTTGTGACGTTTGATACACCCAAAGTATTCCTACGGTATCCGGGAGTTGCATGATCTCATGGTCAGAGGAACGTGTATTTGACATAGTGAAAGCAATAGCAATAAACTGAAAGATCATTTGCTATGCTAACGGTTGGGTCATGTCCATCACATCGTTCTCCTAATGATGTGATCCCGTTATCAAATGACAACTCATGTCCATGGTCAGGAAACCTTGACCATCTTTTGATCAACGAGCTAGTCTAGTAGAGGCATACTAGGGACATAGTATTTGTCTATTATCCACACATGTATTTAGTTTCCGGTCAATACAATTCTAGTATGAATAATAAACCATTATCATGAACGGAGAAATATGATAATAATAAACACTTTATTAATTGCCTCTAGGGCATATTTCCTACAAAAATGTCAAAGAAAGGAATGGCATTCAAGACCACCGTTACAGATATGAACTTGATTCCGGTAGTCAGTGAATTTCCGGACGTGTTCCCTGAGGAACTACCAGGAATGCCACCCAACCGGGAACATGAATTTGCTATTGATGTTATTCCCTGAACCGCTCCAATATACAAGAAGTACTACTGTATGCCATCCACAGAGTTGGTAGACCTGAAGAAACAGTTGGATGAATTGCTACAGAAAGGGTATATTCGCCCAAGCATCTCGCCGTGGGGATCACCCGTGCTATTTGTTAAGAAGAAGGATGGCAGTCTACGAATGAGCGTGGACTATCACCTACTGAATGAGGTCACTATTAAAAATAAGTACCCGCTTCCCCGCATTGATGACTTGTTCGACCAGTTGAACGGGGCCCGGATATTTTCCAAGATTGATCTCCGAACGGGGTATCACCAGCTAAAAATCAGGAAAGAGGATATCCCCAGGACAGCCTTCACCACCCGATATGGTCTGTATGAATTTATAGTCATGTCGTTTGGGCTGACTAATGCTCCAGCTTCCTTCATGAGCATGATGAACAAGGTCTTCATGGACTTCCTGGACAAGTTTGTGGTAGTGTTCATCAATGATATCCTTATATACTCCAAGAATGTAGAGGAGCACAAACAACAGCTTCGTGCTGCCCTGGAAAGACTAAGGACCCACCGCTTGTAAGCCAAGTTCAGCAAGTGTGAATTTTGGCTAAAAGAGGTGGGATTCCTGGGGCACGTTCTGTTAGAACAGGGTGTGGCCGTTGACCCCAGCAAGGTGACTGCTGTATTAAATTGGAAGACGCCAGCCACGGTAACTGAAGTCCGTAGTTTCCTGGGAATGGCAGGTTACTACCGTTGTTTTATTGAAGGCTTCTCTAAGATAGCCAAGCCACTGACGGAATTGTTGAAAAAGAATCACAAGTTTGTCTGGACGGAGGAATGTCATAGCAACTTTATGGAGCTTAAGACGAGGCTAACTACGGCCCCCGTCCTAATTCTTCCGGATATCCACAAGAGCTTTGATATATACTATGATCCTTCCAGGCGTGGAATTGGCTGCGTATTAATGCAGGAAGGAAAAGTTGTAGCATATGCATCCAGACAGCTATGACCTCTTGAGGAGAACTACCCCACCCATGATCTGGAATTAGCAGTCGTGGTTCACGCCCTAAAAATTTGGAGGCATTATCTCATTGGGCAGCGATGTGAAATTTACACGGACCATAAGAGTCTCAAGTATATTTTCACACAACCCGATCTCAACCTCAGGCAGAGAAGATGGCTTGAACTGGTCAAGGACTAGGACCTCAGGATCAATTATCATCCAAGAAAAGCCAACGTGGTCGCAGATGCCCTCAGTAGGAAACTAGGCACCGTGAATGCAATAACTGAAGGTATCCATCCGAGGTTACAAGAAGAGTTTGCCAAGCTTAACTTGGTACATTGTGGCCCAATTAACCTGGATACGTTGGAAATCACTCCAACACTTATAGGGGAAATTAAAGAAGCTCAGAAAGCAGACAGGAGCATACGAGGGATCAAGGAGAACATACAACAAGGAAAGGCCAAGTCCGTCCATATTGACGATCAGGGAACATTATGGTTTGATAACCGAATATGCGTACCTGACCAAGAAAATCTGAGACAACAGATACTCTGAGAGGCGCATGAATCCACATATTCCATTCACCCGGGAGGAACAAAAATGTACCAGGACCTAAAGGAAACTTTCTGGTGGCCAGGAATGCGAAGAGACATCGCCTACTACATTGCATGTTGCGATATATGCAATAAGGTTAAAGCTGAGCACCAGAAATCTGCCGGGTTGCTGCAATCTTTACAGGTTCGCCAGTGGAAATGGGATGACATATGCATGGACTTTATCGTTGGGCTACCCAAGTCAACGAGAGGCCATGATGCCATCTGGGTCATCGTGGATATACTTACCAAAGTGGCTCACTTTATTCCAGTAAAGACTACCTACAGGGCTGACCAGCTTGCGCAGCTCTATATGTCCCGGATTGTCAGCCTTCATGGAGTACCCAAGTCCATCACATCAGATAGAGGATCCTTGTTCACTTCAGCATTCTGGCTACGTTTGCATGAAGCTCTGGGAATCGTGTTAAAGCATAGCACGACATATCACCCACAGACGGAAGGGCAGACCGAACGAGTGAACCAGATATTGGAAGATATGCTTCGGTCTTGTGCCCTCACCTATGGACCCAAGTGGGAGGATAGTCTACCCTATGCGGATTTTTCTTACAACAACAGTTATCAAGCAAGTCTCCAAATGTCACCGTTTGAAGCGTTGTATGGGCGTAAATGCCGCACCCCCTTAAACTGGTCACAGACAGGAGACAGCCGTATCTTTGGCACAGATTTGATGCTCGAGGCTGATAAGCAAGTTAAGGAAATTCAAGAGCGTCTTCTAGCAGCCAAATCCTGTCAAAAGAGTTACTATGACCCTAAACACCGGGAAGTAACTTTTGAGCCTGGAGAGTATGCCTACCTCCGAGTAACTCCCATGAAAGGGGTAAAAAGATTCCATACTAGAGGAAAACTTGCGCCCAGATATATTGGCCCCTTTCCAGTGATTGCTAGAAGAGGCAGGGTAGCCTACCAATTGGAGCTACCGCCGGAATTTTCCGAGGTTCACGATGTCTTTCACATATCAAAGCTGAGAAAGTGCATTGCACCTCCAATCAAACTAGCAGATATGAGTGAACTAGAGTTAACCAAGGATTTGACCTATGAGGAAAAGCCTGTCAGAATCTTGGATGAAATGGAAAGAACCACTAGGAGTAAGGTGATCAGGTTTTACAAGGTACTGTGGGATCATCATACCGAAGAAGAGGCTACCAGGGAAAGAGAGGATTTTCTGAGATCAGCATATCCGTATTTGTTCCCTGAGCAACCGAATCTCGAGGACGAGATTCATCCTAAGGGGGGTAGGTTTGTGACACCCTGGTTTTGGCCACTTTTTCTTTGCAAATATTTTTTTGGTTTTATTGGCTTTTTGAGTGAATTTTCAAACTAGTTCATTGACTTTGGACTTGAGGGTTCTTTGAATTCCTTCTTAAGTGATCCAACACCTTCAACACCTTGCCAATATCTTGTCTCACACCCTCTGACCTAAACCCTAATTTTTATTCTTCCAAAATAATTCATTTTCTCCCTTGGGAAATGCCTATTTTCACTATGGGTTGTGAAGCAACCTATAGCTCTGCTAATCAGAAAATTCCCAAATTAATGCCACACCTTCTTCATATCATCTACTCCCACAACACCCAAAAATATTTCATTGTTCAGTACAAATTTTTTCCCAGAAAATTCCTTTTACTTTCTGGACAGAATTGGCCTTTGTGAAGCAACCTATATCTCCATACCTCAGAAAATTCCCAAATTAATCCCTGAGATACTAGGGGCTATATCTTTCCATAATATCCAAAAATATCTCTTAGTCCAGTTCAATTTTTCAGCAAACTTATTCTGACAAGCCTCTGATCATTTCAAACCCTTGTGAAGGAAGTACCAGCTAGAAGTGTCCATTGGCTCTGAAATTTTTATGGCATCTTGTCACCACCAAATAACCTCCAAATACCAAGTTTCATTCCAAGAGTCCAAACCATTTGAGTGCAACATCTTCAACAAGTTTCTAGAGCAGATTGTGGTTTGTACATGAACCATGTTCAAAACTTGTTGAAAATTTCTGAAATCTCTCCAGCATGTAGTCCTTCCAACCTAGAACACCCCAGACAACTCTTTTGGCTCAGTCCCCAGCTCATCTCTTCTCTAGAACTCTCTCAAGTTTCTGACCAGAAACTGTTTCTGATGCTACCATTCACCTCAGGCCATCTTTAGCCATCTCAGTGACATGGGGAGACTACTGGACCTAGGGCCGGCAAACCAGACATGGTTTGGCAGGCTAGCTTGCACCGCGTGCGCCTATGCACGTGGTGACCACGTGGCCAGCGCTGCCAAACGCGTGCTCCGAGTGCCGACCGGCTCGGGTCTCGTCGGAGCGAGACGACCGTGTCGCCGTACTTTGTCCATTCGTGCCGACATCGTCGCCGCTGTCCACCTGGACCCTCTAGAACCCTCCCCCTCGCCGGAGACGCCCTCGCTGGCCGCCACCGAACACCACCACTGTTGCGCCCGTGTGGCCACAGTGGGTGAGCTGGCTGTCGTCTTCTCCTCGCTGAGCCATCGCATCCATTTACTCGCCTGTTCGCTGCCATCACTTGGCCCCGCACTGCGATGGCCACCTCGCCGTACTTGCTCCGGCAACGTGTCCGCGGCGCCGATCGGCTTGGGCACCCCTCGCTGCCTATAAAAGGCCATGCCCGGTCTCTCCCAGCCTCACCACTCCACCTCTCCCCCTCCCAAATGCTTCTAGAGCGCTCCGTCGAGAGCCGGGAGCTTGTCTCCCTCAACTCCGGCTGAACCTCTGCCGCCCGATCCTCCGCCACCGCCCGCTAGCTCCACTGCATCCCAGCCCTGTCTGACCTCACATTCAAGCTCGGTCAACTCCCCTGGCCCTCCCCGACCCCTTTCTTGGCCGAGGTGCTGCCGGAATTGCCGTTTCAGACGAGCACCGAAGCCAGCCGCCGCGGAGAGGAAGGGGGCGATGCTGTCTGGCCACCTCGCCGCCGTCTCTATCACCGGTGACCACCGCCGGTGAGCTGCCTCGCCTCTGTTCTCTCTCTCCCTCCTTTAAATATGATAGGGCGGCCCCACCTGTCAGCGACCCACCCCGCGTGTCGAACCATTTTAAGTGGAGGCGCCCCTCCACTTTACGTGTTCGACGTGGCCGGCTGGGTATTTTCTGATTTTCTGTTTAAATTCAATATTTTATCCAGTTTGACCAGAAACTTTGACCAGCTCTAACTTTTAAACCACAAGTCCAAATCAATTGATTCTTTTTGCAATGGATTTTTCCTGAGCCCCTTTATTTTCTGTCAAAAGTTAGTATTTTTCCAGCATGTACAGAATTTTTGGCCAGCAGAAATGCTTTATGTGACATTTTCTTCTGCAGCAGAAATGCTTTATGTGACATTTTCTTTTGCTATTTGAAAATATTTTCAGAAGGAAATTGCTTTGGTGTTGAAGACCAGGAGTTTGTTGACACCCCACTTGAGCAAGGCAAGCCACATCATCCATTGCATAAGGCATTACAATAGTATTGGCTCTATGTTGAATTCTTTTTGCATTAATTTAATTAAAGATAAAAATAACCTAGCTCATATTGTTTTGTGTCATGGCAAACACTAGCAAGTATGATAAGATAACTTTGTGTGACACATGTTATGTTACTCTCTAAAACTTAAATTTGATGGTTGATCAAGTGCCACCGACCCGAACTTACCCGTGCAGCCACATCTGCCGGAATGGGACGGCCTTGACTTGGTCTAACCTCGTGCTCTTTTACCGGTACCACCAAAGAGGGAAGGTTATGCGTGCATGCTACCCTGATCAGGTAGACAACGATAACCTTGTGAGCCCAAGTTGAGTTATTTTCCAGCGTCCCCGATTGGGATAGTTTAGTTTGGCCACGACGGTGGCAGGTGTCAGAAGTGACACAGGGGCCACCCAGGACGTGATCCGGAAGGGGAATGATTGTCGGTGGTACGATAGAAGAGTCACAGGTTAGGCAAGTTTCGTTGGACAAATGTCCATGGTGTGGGTAAAGTGCACAACCTCTGCAGAGTGTAAGAATCTATTCGAATAGCCGCGTCCACGGTATTGGACATAGTCCGCACTAGGTCACACTGAGTGGTCTACATTAATGATGGAAGAACTTATCTTAAGCTTAGATGAGACCGATGGGTCACGAGTGCTCCGGGCATCATGGTGCGAACCTAGAGGAGTGTAAATGATAACCGATAACAGTAAGTTGAGCATTTCAATGCATGATGATTTCCTGTGCATTTATTCTTGTCACTGCCATACTGTTGTTTGCTGCACTGTTTTGGTTGTTGTGAGCTTGCGAGTACATTCCAAGTACTCACCTGGCGTATCATGCCAGATGTAGGAGAAGCCGAGGATGGAGATCCCGATGGTTCGTGCTACGCTAACTAGGTCGTGTCCCAGCAGTGTCCCTATGGGATGGAGTGTCTCACCCGAAGTTCCGCTACACCGTAGTATTAGCCACTAGTATTGAGGCCCTTGAGATGTTTCATAAATAATGTAGATACTGTCATAGCGCGAGTAGTGCTCCTGGCCTCACTATCCTATGTAACATCCAAGCTTGTACTTGTACCATATCAATAAAGATCAGTTCTGTTCTGGTCCAAGTTGTTGTGTGTTTCCAGAAGACATGATCTCTGGGTTGGGAACACAGGTAAACCGGTCCTCTGAGCCGGGGTGCCACAAAATTTTATATCATTTCCAATCAACAATTTGTCATCCACATATAATATTAGAAATGCTACAGAGCTCCCACTCACTTTCTTGTAAATACAAGCTTCTCCGTAAGTTTGTATAAAACCAAAAGCTTTGATCACCTCATCAAAGCATATATTCCAACTCCGAGATGCTTGCACTAGTCCATAGATGGATCGCTGGAGCTTGCATACTTTGTTAGCATCCTTAGGATCAACAAAACCTTCCGGTTGCATCATATACAACTCTTCCTTAAGAAACCCGTTAAGGAACGTTGTTTTGACGTCCATCTGCCAGATCTCATAATCATAAAATGTGGCAATTGCTAACATGATTCTAACATACTTAAGCATCGCTATGGGTGAGAAAGTCTCATCATAGTCAACCCCTTGAATTTGTCGAAAACCTTTTGCCACAAGTCGAGCTTTATAGACGGTGACATTACCATCAGCGTCTGTCTTCTTCTTAAAGATCCATTTATTCTTAATGGCCTGTCGGTCATTGGGCAAGTCCACCAAAGTCCATACTTTGTTCTCATACATGGATCCTATCTCGGATTTCATGGTCTCAAGCCATTTGTCAGAATCCGGGCTCATCATTGCTTCTTCATAGTTCGTAGGTTCGCCGTTGTCCAACAACATGACTTCCAGGACGGGATTACCCTACCACTCTGGTGCGGAACGTACCCTGGTCGACCTACGAAGTTCAGTAGTAACTTGATCTGAAGTTTCATGATCATCATCATTAGCTTCCTCTCCTTCTGGTGTAGACATCACGGGAACTTCTTTTTGTGATGCGCTACTTTCCAATTCGAGAGAAGGTACAATTACCTCATCAAGTTCTACTTTCCTCCCACTCACTTCTTTCGAGAGAAACTCCTTCTCTAGAAAGGACCCATTCTTGGCAACAAAGATTTTGCCCTCGGATCTCTGGTAGAAGGTATACCTAATGGTCTCTTTAGGGTATCCTATGAAGACACACTTCTCCGCTTTGGGTTCGAGCTTATCAGGCTGGAGCCTCTTGACATAAGCGTCGCATCCCCAAACTTTAAGAAACGACAGCTTAGGTTTCTTGCCAAACCATAACTCATACGGTGTCGTCTCAACGGATTTAGACAGTACCCTGTTTAAAGTGAATGCGGCTGTCTCTAATGCATAACCCCAAAATGATAGTGGCAAATCGATAAGAGACATCATAGAACGCACCATATCCAATAGAGTACGATTACGACGTTCGGACACACCATTACGCTGTGGTGTTCCAGGTGGCGTGAGCTATGAAACAGTTCCACATTGTCCCAAATGCATACCAAACTCGTAACTCAAATATTCACCTCCACGATCAGATCATAGAAATTTAATTTTCTTATTACGATGATTCTCCACTTCACTCTGAAACTCCTTGAACTTTTCAAATGTTTCGGACTTGTGTTTCATTAAGTAAATATACCCATATGTACTCAAATCATCTGTGAAGGTAAGAAAATAACGATATCCACCGCGTGCTTCCACACTCATCGGACCGCATACATCAGTATGTATTATTTCCAACAAGTCACTTGCCCGCTCCATTGTACCAGAAAACGGGGCTTTAGTCATCTTGCCCGTGAGGCATGGTTCACATCTCTCAAATGATTCATAATCAAGAGATTCCAAAAGTCCATCAGCATGGAGTTTCTTCATGCGCTTTACACCAATACGACCTAAGCGGCAGTGCCACAAGTATGTGGTACTATCATCATTAACTTTGCATCTTTTGGCATTGATATTATGAACATGTGTATTACTACGATCGAGATTCAATAGAAATAAACCATTCACCAAGGGTGCATGACCATAAAATATATTATCCATATAAATAGAACAACCATTATTCTTTGACTTAAATGAATAACCGTCTCGCAATAAACAAGATCCAGATATAATGTTCATGCTAAACGCTGGCACCAAATAACAATTATTCAGGTTCATAACTAATCCCGAAGGTAAACGTAGAGGGAGCGTGCCGACGACGATCACATCAACCTTGGAACCATTTCCAATGCGCAGCTCCTGTTTCGAGTTACAAATATTAGCAACCGAACCAGTATCAAATACCCAGGCGCTACTACGAGCACTAGTAAGGTACACATCAATAACATGTATATCAAATATACCTTTGTTGACGTTGCTAGCCTTCTTATCTGTCAAGTACTTGGGGCAGTTCCGCTTCCAGTGACCATTCTCCTTGCAATAGAAGCACTCAGTCTCAGTTTTGGGTCCAGCCTTGGGTTTCTTCATGGAAGCGGCAACTGTCTTGCCATTCTTCTTGAAGTTCCCTTTCTTTCCCTTGCCTTTCTTCTTGAAACTGGTGGTCTTGTTGACTATCAACACTTGATGCTCTTTCTTGATTTCTACTTCCGCGGCCTTTAGCATCGCGAAAAGCTCAGGGATCATTTTCTCCATCCCTTGCATATTATAGTTCATCATGAAGCCTTTGTAGCTCGGTGGCAGTGACTGGAGAACTCTGTCAATCGCTACTTCATCTGGAAGATTAACTCCCAACTGATTCAAGCGATTATAGTACCCAGACATTTTGAGTACGTGCTCACTAACGGAGCTGTTCTCCTCCATCTTACAGACTTGTCGGAGGTGTCATACCTCTCAACCCGGGCTTGAGCCTGAAATACCAATTTCAGCTCCTGGAACATCTCATATGCTCCCTGCTGCTCAAAACGTCTTTGGAGCCCCGGTTCTAAGCCATAAAGCATGGCGCACTGAACTATCGTGTAGTCATCATTCCTTGTCAACCAGACGTTCATAGCGTCCAGATTTGCGGGAGCGGGTGGATCACCTAGCGGTGCATCAAGGACATATACTTTCTGTGAAGCAGTGAGGATAATCCTCATATTACGGACCCAGTCCGTATAGTTGCTACCATCATCTTTCAACTTTTCTTTCTCTAGGAACGCATTAAAATTCAGGGGAGCTACAGCGCGAGCCATTGATCTACAACATTAATTTGCAAAGACAATTAGACTAAGTTCATGATAATTGGTTCTTCAAATCAAATTACTAAAGAACTCCCACTTAAATCAACATCCTTCAAGTTGTCTAAGTGTTACATGATCCACATCAACTGACCCATGTCCGATCATCACGTGAGATGGGGCAGTCATCAATGGTGAACATCTCCATGTAGATCATATCTACTATATGACTCATGTTCGACCTTTCGGTCTCTCGTGCTCTGAGGCCATGTCTATACATGCTAGGCTTGTCAAGTTTAACCCAAGTATTCTGTATGTGTAAAACTGGCTTACACCCGTTGTATGTGAACGTAGTGTCTATCATACCCGATCATCATGTGGTGCTTCGAAACGACGAACTTTCGCAACGGTGCATACTTAGGGAGAACACTTTTATTTTGAAATTAAGTGAAGGGATCATCTTATAATGCTACCGTCGTCCTAAGCAAAATAAGATGCATAAAAAGATAAACATCACATGCAATCAATATGTGACATGATATGGCCATCATCATCTTGTGCTTTTGATCTCCATCTCCAAAGCACCGGCATGATCTCCATCGTCACTGGCATGACACCATGATCTCCATCATCATGATCTCCATCATCGTGTCATCACATGGTTGTCTCGCCAACTATTGCTTCTACAACTATTGCTAACACATAGCGATAAAGTATAGCAATTACATGGCGTTTAATGATTGACACGCAGGTCATACAATAAATTAAAGACAACCCTATGGCTCCTGCCGGTTGCCGTACTCATCGACATGCAAGTCGTGAACCTATTACAAAACATGATCATCTCATACATCAACATATATCACATCACAATTTGGCCATACCACATCACAACATGCCCTGCAAAAACATGTTAGACGTCCTCTACTTTGTTGTTGCAAGTTTTACGTGGCTGCTAGGGCAAACTATAAGAACCGTTCTTATCTACGCAAAACCACAATGGTGATATACAAGTTGCCTTTTAACCTTCTACAAGGACCACCCTCGTCAAATCAGATTCAACTAAAGTGGGAGAGACAGACACCCGCAAAGCCACTTTTATGCAATACAAGTTGCATGTCAGTCAGTGGAACCGGTCTCTTGTGCGTGGACAAGTAAGGTTGGTCCGAGCCGCTTCATCCCACAATACTGCCGAATCCAAATAAGACAAAGGAAGTAAGAAATTTGAACATCAACGCCCACAACTTCTTTGTGTTCTACTCGTCCAAATACATCTACGCATAGACCTAGCTCATGATGCCACTGATGGGGAACGTTGCATGAAAATCAAAAAATTTCCTACGAGACACCCAAGATCTAATCTAGGAGATCCATAGCAACAAGAGGGGAGTGTGTCTACATACCCTTGTAGACCGAAAGCGTTAGCGTCGTAACGCGGTTGATGTAGTCGTACTCTTCACGATCCAATCGCGATCCAATCTGATCTAGTGCCGAACGGACGGCACCTCCAAGATTAGCACACGTTCAGCTCGATGGCGTCCTCTCCTTCTTGATCCAGCAAGAGAGGGGGAGGAGGTAGATGAGATCGGAACCAGCACGACGGCGTGGTGGTGGTGGTGGCAGCGGAATTCCGGTAGGGCTTCGCCAAGCGCGTACCGGAAGGTGGTGGAGGAGTATACGGGAGAGAGGGAGGCGCCAGACGGAAGGGTGCAGCCCCTTGCGCCCCTTCCCACTATATATAAGGGTGAGGGGGAGGGGCGCCGGCCCTAGCCCCTCCTCCAAGGGAGGTGGAGGCGGCCTAGGGGGAGGAGTGCCCCCCAAGGCAAGTGGGGCGCCTCCACCCCTAGGGTTTTACCCCTTAGGCGCATGGGCCAAGTGCATGGAGGGGGAGGGGGGGCTGGTGCGCCTGGCCCAACTAGGCCAGGGTGCGCCCTCCTACAGCCCACGTGGGTCCCCGGGGCTGGTGGACCCCCCGGTGGACCCCCGGAACCCTTCGGTGCCTCCGATACACTTGCCGGCATGCCCCCGAACTTTTCCGGTAGCCAAAACAGGACTTCCCATATATAAATCTTTACCTCCAAACCATTCCGGAGCTCCTCGTGATGTCCAGGATCTCATTCGGGACTCCGAACAACCTTCGGAGTTTTGTTATTAATATCTCAATACTACCCTAGCGCTATCGAACGTTAAGCGTGCGACCCTACGGGTTCGGGAACATGTAGACATGACCGAGACACTTCTCTGGTCAATAATCAATAGCGGGATCTGGATACCCATATTGATTCCCACATGTCCAATGAAGATCTTTATCGGTTGAACCACGATGTCGAGGATTCAGTTAATCCCGTATGCAATTCCCTTTGTCCGGTGATATGTTACTTGCCCGAGATTCGATCGTCGGTATCTCCATACCTAGCTCAATCTCGTTACCGGCAAGTCTCTTTACTCGTTCCGTAATACAAGATCATGTGGCTAACTCACTAGCCACATTGCTTGCAAGCTCTTTACGATGTTGTATTACCGAGAGGGCCCAGAGATATCTCTCCATCATACGGAGTGACAAATCCCAGTCTCGATCCATGCCAACCCAAGAAACACCTTCGGAGATACCTGTAGAGCACCTTTATGATCACCCAGTTATGAAGTGACGTTTGGATACACACTAAGTATTCCTCCGGTGTCAGGGAGTTGCACGATCTCATGGTCTAAGGAACAGATACTTGACATGATGAAAGCTGTAGCAAATAACTAAACGATCTGATGCTAAGCTTACGGTTGGGTCTGTCCATCACATCATTCTCCTAATGATGTGATCCCGTTATCAAATGACAACTCATGTCTATGGTCAGGAAACCATAACCATCTTTGATCAACGAGCTAGTCCAGAAGAGGCTTTCTAGGGACACGGTGTAGTTTATATATTCACACATGTATTTAAGTTTCCGGTCAATACAATTAGAGCATGAATAATAAACATTTATCATGAACAAGGAAATATGATAATAACCAATTTATTATTGCCTCTAGGGAATATTTCCAACACTCTTAGCCACCTGTCGAACCACCCAACAGTCTCGAAGGCTATGATTTGGGCTGGTGTTTCATAGGACTGAGTGGATTGGGCATGGCTTGTCTAGCAGCTCATCGAGGGCCATTTTAGTTCTTGCGACATGCTTCTTTCTTTTCCGTGATGGCTCGACCGGCATGGGGTGACGGAGATTATCCTGTTGGCGCTTTTGCCTGTCACGTTTTGATTTTTTGGTGCAGATCAAGTCCGCTTGCTCCTTTTGAGCTAGCCAAGCATCCTCGATGGCGCAAAATTTTGACACCAAGTTTGATAGCTCAGCAAAGGTCTGTACGTGACATCGGGCGAGGGCGTTTAAGACGCCTTTGTCTTGACAGTTAAACTGGAAGGTTGACAGGATATCTGAATCGCAATAGTCTGGTATTTTGTTCTTGACGAACAGGAATCTAGCCCAGAATTGTCGCACTGTTTTGCCAGACTTTTGTTTTATGTAGATTAGATCCCAAACATCGGGAGGCCCTAAATTACTCGGGCAGTATTCAATGTGGGGGTGGGTGGGATTAAAAATTCGACCCCCGTCGCTTGTGAGCTAGAGGCTCCGACAAGTTCATCCCTAGCTGGGGGAGACGACGACGAGCCAGCCGAATTGGTTTTGAGGTTCAAGTCCTCGACTGTTCCTGACAGGCTGACCTGTCGATCGTCCGATGTATGATACTTCGGGAATTGATCCTCTTCCATGCAGAGGTCTCTGACCGTAGTAGGAGAAAGAGCACGAAGCTCAGGAGCTGAATCTAGCTTATCATGCGTCGACTCTTGATGGAGGAGGTGCGGTCCGCTAACTGGAGACTCAGGCGTATGGATTACGCCATGAAAGTCTTGTTCGTTAACTGAAACCTCCATCGATCTTTGGTTTGATCACACAGCGAGGCTCTCAATGAAAGAATCAGTGTCGGTACTAAAAACCGGCAGATCTCGGGTAGGGGGCCCCGAGCTGTTGATCTCGGATCGATGGGTAATAGGGGACAAAGGAGACGATGTTTACCCAGGTTCAGGCCCTCTCGAGGAGGTAAAACCCTACGTCCTGCTTTGATTGTATTGATGATTGAGTATCGAGTACAAGGCTTATCTACCTCAAGATCGTATGTTGTGGTCTAGCCCTAAGATGAATAATGAATGAATTTGGCCTAAGACCTAAAACCCCTCAGCTTATATAGGCACTGGGGGTATCTGGGGTTACATATGGTCGGTGGCTAGTTGGAGAAGCGCATGTCAATATCTGCAATAATCCTTGGGGTACACACCAAGTCTTCGGGAGAGTCCATCTTCACCACGCCTAGGCTCGAGGCTTCCAGAGTCCTTCCTTATGAGATCGGTGGGCCATGAGCTCGGCCCATGGACGATGGGCCAACTAGGTTGGTACTCCTTGGTCCAGGACACCGTCAGAGGTGGAATTAGGCCAGACGACCGCCTGTAGGCCCCACAAGACATCAGGGCGCGCCCCGGGGGGGGGGGGGGTAGGCGTGCCATGTTGCCTTGTGGGCAACTGGTGGCCCCCTCTGGTGGATATTTGCACCTGTATTTTTTATTTATTGAATAAAAAATCCCCGCCTAGTTTCGTCCAATTCCGAGAACTTTTATTTCTGCACTAGAACAACACCATGGTAGTTCTGCTGAAAACAGCGCCAGTCCGGGTTAGTTTCATTCAAATCATGCAAATTAGAGTCCAAAACAAGAGCAAAAGTGTTTGGAAAAGTAGATACGTTGGAGACGTATCAAGTCCCCCAAGCTTAACTTATTGCTTGTCCTCAAGCAATTCAGTTGATAAACTGAAAGTGACAAAGAAAAACTCTTACAAACCCTTTTGTTTCTGCTGCTGTATATAAGCTTAACTAGCAACCAAGTTTTCAGCAAAGATCATGAACTAACCATGTGAATGATAACACTTAGAACTCACATTTACTCATATCAATGGCGTAATCAACTAGCGAGCAATAATAATGTATCTCAAATGCCAACCATTTGTCAAAACAATCATGATATAATATGATAACATGGTATCTCGCTAGCCCTTTCTGAGACTGCAAAACATAAATGCAGAGCACCTCTGAAGTTCAAGCAGCGACTAAACATTGTAATTTAAGGTAGAGGAGATCCTGTCATGCTAAACTAAGAATGACAATAGCGCTCTCAAAGTTGGTGCTTGAATGAGAAGGTGGTGACTCAACAATAAAAATAAGTAACATGAAATTAAATAGAAAGGCCCTTCGCAGAGGGAAGTAGAGATTTGCAGAGGTGCCAGAGCTCAAAGCTCAAGATGAATACTTTTTGAGTGGTGTGCTTTTCCTGTCAATGCCACGACAAAGGATTTCAACATCTTCCATGCTAAACACATTATTGGCAGTTCCCATGCAGAAAGGAAAATTTTTACTCCCCCACAACCATACAAACACAAGCCATGGCTAGCCGAATCCATGGGTGCCCTCCAATCAATCAACTTTCCAGGGGAAGTTTGTTTTGTTATATTTTTCTTTATTTTTGTTTGACGGGACTAGGCATCCCAAATTCCAGCCTCTCTCGTGCAAGACGAGTGAATAAACTCTCGTCGTGAGAATAACCCGCTTAGCATGGAAGATATTGACCGCCCCGTCGCTCCTTGAGCGGTACGGGCACACAAAACAGATGTTTGTTCGAATGATTAGAGATGGCACATGCAAATTTACTTGGAACGGCAGGGTAACACCGTATATAGGTAGATATGGTGGACTCTTTTGGCACAACTTTGGGTTTCATGAATTTGGATGCACAAGCAGTATTCCCGCTTAGTACAGGCGAAGGCTAGCAAATAGATTGAGAAGCGACCAACTAGAAAGAGACAACAGTCATAATCATACATTGCGAATAATTACCATTGAATATGAGCATGAGTAGGATATAAACACCCTGAATATAAATATCATGAAGATTGCATTGGTTTTGAATCAACTACATGTGTGAACATGTGCCAAGTCAAGCTACTTGAATTTTCCAGAGGAGGATATCATCCTAACACACTACATTATAATCATTCTAATGCATGTTGACACTCAAAATAAATCATTATCCACTCCTAGCTACTTAACCATGGCATGAGCAACTATAATCTCTAATTGTCATCACAAACATGTTTCCTCATAATATGCTGAATCGGGGCTACTGAGTTAAACATATTTACAAAAACAAAAACAAGAAGAGTTCATACCACCTTTTCTTCACCACAGTCACTTCATCAAATCATCATCATTATTGCCTTTGACTTGCACGATCGAATGATGTGAAAATAATAATAGTGCAAGGGTGCCGTAGACTAAGCTGAAATCTACGAACACTTTATTCAAAGGAGAAGACAAGGAAATATTGGCCCCTTTGTTAGATCAACATTAAACCATATAAGAGCCACTCCACAATTCTTACAACGTCTTCTCCTTACAACGACTCAAAGGAAAGAAAAGAAATTCAGAAAAACACACTGAAATCTTTTGGGAGTTTTTTAGTTTTTCTGAAGAAAGCAAAAAAGAACAAAGAAAAATAAAAGGCGAGAAAAAACTATTTACACCGAAGAACTCTCAACAAAGAGCAAAAGAAGAAATGAGAAATATTTTTGGTTTTTCTTTTAATACTACGAACTAACTAAACACGAAAGAAAAACTGAAAAGAAGCGAGAAATATTTTTGATTTTTCAAAGTTTTCAAACACACAGAAGAAACAAATGAAAGCAAAAGAGAATAAACAAAGGAAACAATGAACACCGACAAGTGCAACGAATGTGTAAGCACGGAATGAAATGTCGGCGAGAATACGCACTCCCCCAAACTTAGCATTTTGGCCTAACTTGGTGATCACCACCCGTAGAATCCATTGGGTCCAGGCATGAACTGGCTGGACTGTGGCACTCGAGCGTCCCAAGGTTGGACCTCGTCCTCTGTAACACCCCTATGTAATGAGCTACAGCGATCCTCATGATTATGCTTAATTGGTTTGCAATGCTTGATCATATTGCATTCATATCTCATTTCAAATTCCACCTCTGAAACCAATTCAAATTGCAAGTGAAATTTAAAGTTGCACAAACATGGCTGCAAAATAGTCCATCATTTAGCAAATATTCCATAACAATTATGTGTTAAGGAAAACTACATCACTTATTTCCTTAAATGGGCTATAGCAATTAAAACAGTGCCAAATCAGCATTTTTAAATGCTTTCCCAATTCTGAAAATTTCAAACAAATTCAAATGCCTCCCAAACTTTTTGTGGCAGTGCCAAATAATGCAATATAATTATGTGGCAAGTTTCACATTTTACAAAAATCATCTGCTATCAAGAGAAAATTCAAAACAGAAAAGAATAAAAGAAACAGAAAAAGAAATGAGAAAGGCCACTGTGCACAGTGGCTGGCCCAGCCGGCCCAGCCTGCCACCCCCGTCCTCCTCCTCCCTCCTCCACGCGTCAATGGCGACCGAACCAGGGCGACATCGCCACTGCGCCAGCTCGCCTCCTCGCGTCGCTACAGCGCCGGGGAGGGGATAAGGACGCCACTGCATGCCTCGGGGACACGGCCGAGATATTTTCCCCCCTCCTCTCACTCCGCTCCTTCATCTCCCGCCATGGCCGCCTCGCCCGTCGCCGTCACTAGCTCGCCCACGTAGTCACCGTCGCCGCCTCGCCTCACCTCCGTGCCAAGAAGAACCGTCGTGACCTCCTCTTCCTCTCCGTCGAGCCACGCGAGCCGGAGCGCTCTGCAGCGCCGTCCACGCCATCGTCTTCTTCTTCGGCACCGACAAGCCTCGCCGTCGATTCCGGCCGCCCCGAGCCTCCCCCGAGCCCACTGAGCACATCTGCAGGCTCACTGTGAGCCCCTCTCTCTTTCCCCTCTCTCTCTGCGCTCGCGCACATCCTCTAGCTGCTCGCTGCCGTCGCCGTGAGCTCACCGCCGCTGCCCGCTTCGCCGTCGCGGCCACCGCAAGCGCCGACCGCGTCTGAGCCCTGCGTCGTGCTCCTGGGATCCCCAGGAGGCCAACGCGACCACCCGCGTGCTTAGCCGTGCTCTGTAACGACGAGCTCGACCTCGCCCGATTCCGGCCGCCGCCGTCGCTGGTCGCCGCCGTCGCTGTAGGCCATCTCCGGCTTTGTCTCCGTGTTCGAACAAGCTATCGCGCGTGCCAAATGACGCCCCGTAGATGATTTCCGACGTGCGCCCGAACCCTCCGCCGTGGTTTTGGCCACCGGCGGCTAAACGCCGCCGCCGCCGCTGACGTGGCCGGCCCTGGGGCCCACCCTGGGCCACTGCAGGTGGGTCCCATGCGCCCCGTTGACCATGTTGACTTGGTCAACATGGTGACTGGGCAACCCCCAGTCACTGACAGGTGGACCCCACGCGCTTAATTAAACCGGTTTTTCAAATAACTTAATCTGTTAATTAATGTGACACTGACATGTGGGCCCACTAGCTAATTAAATTAGTTAGTTAAAATTAACCTCTATTAAATAGCTCAGCCACTGACGTGTGGGCCCCCTGGTCAGTTTGACCAGTCAACGGTTGACTGTTGACTGCTGACTCAGCAGTCAACAGGGCCCCACTGTTAGCCTCATAAGCATTCTGTTGGGTACATTTCTGGGTACCCGTAGCATTTTAACCATTTAATTTCGAATTAATAATTAATAAAAAATTTATATATGAAAAATGATCAGAAAATAAGACAAATCCAAATATGCCATCCACATACCTGTCACATGCCTCCAACACTGCAAACATGGAACCTTCCCCTCCGGATCGTTTGTCCGATAATTGCCTAAAGCCGGGAAAATATTCCGAGATATTTTCCCGCTCCGTCTGTAACGTGTAGCACTATGTTAGGTCACCCTAGCACAGCATATTGCCATGTCATGCATTGGGCTGCATTTGTTTGCTTTATATTTATTGTTTCTTCCCCCTCTTCTCTCCGGTAGACTCCGAGACTGACGCTGCTCCCGAGTACGACTACGCCCCTAACGTCCAGCCCCTCTCAGCAGAGCTTCTAGGCAAGCAAAACCCCCTTGATCATTCCTATAATGCCCATTCTTTCTCTCTCGTGCTTGCATTAGATTTTGCTACTGTTATTTGATAACTCCTATTCTGATGCAAAGCCTAATTTTGTAACCTGTTTTTCATACTTTACCTGTTGTCCTATATGCTTTGTTTAGGCTGGTTAGTGATCCATCAGTGGCCCCGCACCCTTGTCCGTGTTGCCATGCTTTGCTTCCGGATGACCCGATCAACGTGATCGATGTGCAGAGACCGACACATCACTGCACCCCCCTTAGTTGTATGACTCTGCAGAGCTACTATCGAGTGCCGAGGGTGATACGTCGTACCTCACTCCTGATGATATCTCTGTAGCGTAGCTAGTCGATTGTGGGTTACCGAGGGTGATTCCTCTTTTACCACCTCCGATGATGACTCTGTCATGCAACCTCTCAAGTGTGAACCCATCGAGGGTGATTCCTCCAAGTTCACCTATACGGATACATCGAGTGGGAGTCCATCGAGGGTGATTCCTCGGACTTCCCCCTTGATGATAAAAACACACTATTACCTTTAACTGTTGCCCCCTCTTAACTGTTACTGCGGGACTGAAGGGACAGGCGGTACCACCCCAGTAGAGGTGGACCTGAGTTCCCGACAGTCTCTTGTGAAGTCGGGTTGACCTGGAGGGTACCCGCGAGATAACTACGCGGCACGGCCGGGCAGGCATACCGCCCTAGAGAGGGATGGGCCTGGCCCTTGCCGTAAGTCCTCAAGACGGGGCGACATGATCACTAATCGTCTCCGCGAGCTCCCAACACACTAACGGATTTGGATATGTGATCTGAGTAGGCCTCTGTCCTTTTTGCACTGACCACCACGCGGGAATAAAAGTGGGCACTCGGCGTCGTATGATTCTTTCGAAAGCTCTCAGACGCCAGCAATGGAGTGGCGTGCGCCGGGTTGGACGGTAACCGCCTGCGCTTGTATTAAGGCGGCGGGTCTGCTCCCGGCCACATTCGCAATGCGCAGGAGTGCAAAGGACGATTGGCCCATTACCCCTTCGTACTTAGGATTTAGACCGGCGTGCTGGCCTCTCTGTTGAGCCTAGGTAGGACTACGGTGTGTCGATCAGCCGAGGCCGGGCATGACCCAAAAAAGTGTGTCCGGCCAGAGTTAATCAAGCATGTTGGGTAAGTTGGTGCACCCCTGCAGGGAAGTTATTTATTCGAATAGCCGTGTCCACGGTAACAGGACGCTCGGAGAGTATCCCGATCTACTACAACTAGAACTAGATACTTGTGGTGCTTAATAATATGTTGGCTCCGGGATCGCTTTCTCGCAGGGAGTCGGGGAAGGATCTCTGGGCGTTGCTACTACTTACTTATTACTTTATAATATGCTAATCTGCACTCTTCTAATGCTGCAAGATGCTAGTCTTCGATAGGCTAGGCTTTCCCCTCTATTCTGGCATTTCTGTAATTTAGTCCATAGATACATCCCCTTCCCTTTGATACCGATGCATACTTAGCATAGATCTGTTGTAAGTCTTGCGATTACTTTTCATGAGTACTCACGGTTGCTTTGCTACCTTTTTCCCCCATACCCGGTTGCTGCGAACAGAGGACGGAGTCCCGGAGACAGCTGATCCCGCCAATGACTACTACTACTACCCCAACGGAGCCTACTACTACGTGGAGACCGCCGACCAGGAGTAGTTCGGAGGCTCCCAGGCAGGAGGCATGCGCCTTTTTGATCTAGATGTCGTTGTTTTGCTCAGCCTTCTTAAGGCAAACTTGTTTAGTTATGTCTGTACTCAGATATTGTTGCTTCCGTTGACTCTTGTATTCAAGCTTATGTATTCGAGCCCTCGAGGCGCCTGGCTTGTAATATAAAGCTTGCATTATTTTAATTTGTGTCTAGAGTTGTGTTGTGATATCTTCCCGTGAGTCTCTGATCTTGATCGTGCACATTGCGTGTATGATTAGTGCACGATTGAGTCAGGGGCGTCACATCCTCTACCGCAGCTAACTTGTTCGTATAAGCAATGATATCATCGGGTAAAATGGTATATCCGTTCCTGGCATTAACATGAAACAAAGAAGGAGCAGGCAACGAAATGATCTCATGAGAATCCTCACTAAATGCCAAGTTGAAACGATAATGGTGAGGGGGTTCAGGGTTATCAATAAAGTGGTGTTCTATCATGGATTGATGGTCTAAGTAAACTCTAGGTAGCAAGCGATTATCAGGGCGAATAGCAACATTAAGGCGTCCCGCGAGGCGAGTAGTATAAATATCGCCATGAATACTACCTCTAGTTCTATTGTTGTGCAAGCGGCATGCGATAATGCCTCCCAAACTATAAGTTCTATCACCAAAAAGTGCACAACGTAAGATGGCCAGGTCGGGGGCACTGAGCATACCATCCTCCTGCCTAGCAGTCAAACATTTCCCTATGAATAAACCAAAGTAATGCACAACAGGAAAATGCAGACTAGTAACTCTCGCCTTAGACACACACCTAGACTCTCCCACAGTTAAAGTAAGGAGGAAATCCTCGAACTCATCAGGTCGAGGTTCACTCAACTCGCCCTCAGAAGGAATCATGCATATTTCACAGAACCTATCAAATGGTAATTCAAAGGGTTGCTCATATAAGTGAAAACGCACCGTAGGGATTGCAAGTCGAAATTTTGCACAAAGGAATTTGTGAAAAGTTGATACTGGTCACACTTATCTCCGACAAAGTTCATCAAGCCGGCGTTTTCCACGAATTGTGCAAACTCATGTTGGAAACCGGCCTTGCTCATGAAGGTGTCGCATGGCCAGTCGCATGGTTGCACCTCCACCCTACGAGGGAAGTTGAGACCGGGTGCTCCACCCGAAACTCCCTTGGGGCTTCGGCTCGAAGAACCCCTCCTAAACAAGTTCATCTTCCTGAAAAATTTCTGAAATTTTTGGGCCACAAAAAGAGGTTAACGAAACTCAACAAAATTTATAGCAACAACTCCTACAAGTGTCGAGAGGCTATATCAAGCATTCAAACTACTTAGAACCAACTGGATTCAACATGCAAGCTCATTTTCTTGGTCACCAACAGCAGCAAAATAAGAAAAATATAAACCACTAAAACAAAAACTAATTGGACTAGTGGAGGAATCACATACCAAGGAGCAACCCCCCCTCCCCAAAAGTTTCGAAAATGGAGCTCCGATCAAAGAGATCGAAAATCTTAGTTTTTGGAGCAAGAACACGAGAACAAGAGCTACCATGATTTTTTTCTGGAGGAAGAAGAAGCAATGGGCAAGTGGACTAAGTGAGTGGGGTCCAATGGGCCCCACAAGACATCATGGCGCGCCCGGGGGTAGGTGTATCTTGTTGTCTTGTGGACAGATGTGCACCCCCCTAGGGTGTGTCCAGTACCAAAAATTCTTAAATATTCAATAAAAACTCGTGTTAAGATTTTACGACATTCTGAGCACTTTTATTTTTGGGTCATTTTTTGTTGCACTGATAATTCAGAAAACAGGATAAACATGGTATTTTACTTTATTAAACTTACAATAACAGAGGGTAAACTATAATTATAGAAGGTTGTGCTTACGGAATTCATCGACCATATGCCCCTGCTACTTGTGAGCTGCGTCGGGATTTTCCCCGAAGAGGAAGGGTGAAGCAGTACAGTAGAGATAAGTATTTCCCTTAGTGAGAACCAAGGTTTATCGAACCAAAAGGAGAACCACGCAAATCCTAGTGAACAACACCTGCACAAACAAAAGCAAACACTTACACCCAACACAGGAAAGAGGGTAGTCAATCCCCTTGAACTCGTTACTTGCAAGGATCAAATCTTGTATAGATAGATATCTAAATTGCAAAACAAAATAAAAGTAAATAAATTGCAGTAAGGTATTATTGGTATTTATAATATGATTAAAGTTGACCCAGGGGCCATAGTTTTCACTAGAGGCTTCTCTCTCGAACACATAGCATACAGTGGGTGAACAAATTACTGTTGGGCAATTGATAGAAAAGCGCATTGTTATGACGTATTCATGGCAATGATCATGTATATAGGCATCACATCCGTGACAAGTAGACCGGCTCCTGCATGCATCTACTACTATTACTCCATGATACGTCTCCAACGTATCTATAATTTATGAAGTATTCATGCCACGTTTACACCAATTTTATATGGTTTTGGTATGATTTGAATAGAACTAACCCGGACTGGCGCTGTTTTCAGCAGAACTACCGTGGTGTTGTTTTTTGTGCAGAAATAAAAGTTCTCGGAATGGGCTGAAACTTTTTGACGATTTATTTTGGAACAAAATAGAACCAGGAAGCTTCGGGGGAGCACCAGAAGACCCACAGGGGCCCCACGTGCCACCTGGGTGCGCCCACCCCCTAGGCACGCCCTGGTGCCTCGTGGGCCCCCTGTGGCACCTCTTGACGTGAGACCGATGCCAAAAATTCCTATAAATAGAGAAACCCCCAGAAATAACCCTAGAACATTGACGCCGCCACCGCACACCTTTGTATCAAAGAAAACCCATCTGGAGCCCTGTCCCGGCACCCTGCCGGAGGGGCGAATCATCACCGGAGGTCATCTTCATCATCCCGGCGGTCTCCATGACGAGGAGGGAGTAGTTCACCCTCGGGGCTGAGGGTATGTACAAGTAGCTATGTGTTTGATCTCTCTCTCTCTCTCTCTCTCTCGTGTTCTTGATATGGCATGATCTTGAGTACCGCGAGCTTTGTTAATATAGTTGGATCATATGGTGTTTCTCCCTCTCTATCTTGTTGTGATGAATTGAGTTTTTACCTTTGAGGTTTCACTATTATCAGATTGAATACTTTTATGGATTTGGGAACACTTGATGTATGTCTTGCATATGAATACCCGTGGTGACAATGGGGTATTATAATGATTCACTTGATGTATGTTTTGGCACTCAACTCGAGGATTCCCGAGGTGACATTGGGGTAATCTATGCATAGGGGTTGATGCACGTTTTCGTCCTACATTCTCCGGTAGAAATCTTGGGGCACTCTTTGAAGTTCTTTGTGTGGATTGAATATTATGAATCTAAAGTTGTTTGATGCATATTGAATAATCAACTCACGGATACTTGTGGTGACAGTGGAGTATCTAGGTGACATTAGAGTTGGTTGATGCGTGTCATATGGTGTTATTTTAGTACGAACTCTAGGGCTGTTTGTGACACTTATAGGAATAGCTCAATAGATTGATCAAAAAGAATAACTTTGAGGTGGTTTCATACCCAACAACAATTTCTATCTTATGTTCTCCGTGAATAGGATCTTTGGAGTGATTCTTTGTCGCACATTGAGGGATTGTTATATGATCCAATTATGTTAGCATTGTTGAGAGATTGCACTTGTGAAAGTATGAACCCTAGGCCTTGTTTTCAAGCATTGCAATACCGTTTGTGCTCCATTTTATCACTTGCTACCTTGCTGTTTTTATATTTTCAGATTACAAAAACCTATTTCTAATATCCATACTACACTTGTATCACCATCTCTTCACCGAACTAGTGCACTTATACAATTTGCCATTGTATTGGGTGTGTTGGGGACACAAGAGATTTCTTGTATTTGATTGCAGGGTTGTTTGAGAGAGACCATCTTCATCCTACGCCTCCCATGGATTGATAAACCTTAGGTCATCCACATGAGGGAAATTTGTTGTTGTCCTACAAAACTCCGCGCTTGGAGGCCCAACACGAGTCTACAAGAATAAAGTTGCGCAGTAGACATCAAGCTCTTTTCTGGCGCCGTTGCCGGGGAGGTGAGTGCTTGAAGGCATATCTTTAGATCTTGCAATTTAATCTTTTAGTTTCTTGTTTTATCACTAGTTTGGTTTAAAAAAGAAAACTACGAAAAAATGGAATTGAGGTTGCCTCACATGCTTCATCTATATGATGTCTTTCTTGAAAATAAGGATTCCGATAATTGTGCTCAATTGTTAGAGGAAGAATTTAATAAAATGTTTAATGTGAGTCCTTTGAATGATGGGCATGATTGCAATGTTGTTAGTATGCTTTCTTTGAATATCCATGATGCTATTGATATGCAAATCCATAAGCTTGGGGATGCTATGTTTGATGAATATGATATTTTTAGCCCCCCAAATATTGATGGGAAAATTTATTATGATGATAGCCTGCCTCCTATTTATGATGATTATATTGATGAAAGTGGGTTTGGAAGAGTGTCAACTCTAGGTACTAATGATCCCACTATTTTGAAGGGTGTTGAATCTTATGGCAATAATTATGAAAGTGGATTTGGAGAGGTCATGACTTTATTTAATGATGATTCCACTATTTTGGAAGAGGTTCCAATTGATTGTGACAATAAAGTTGCTATCTATGATGATTATTGTGATGACATGTATGCTATAAAGAGTAATGATAACTATGAAACTTGTCATCATGATTTTAATTTTCAATTGGATTATGCCAATCAAGTATCTCATGATAGTTATTTTGTTGAGTTTGCTCCCACTATTATGAATGAGAAGAAAATTGCTTATGTGGAGAGTAATAAAATTTCTATGCTTGCGGATCATGAAAAGAATGCTTTATGTGATAGCTATATTGTTGAATTCATTCATGATGCTACTGAAAATTATTATGAGAGAGGAAGATATGCTTATATATATTTCAACAACATTAAGTTTCCTCTCTATGTGTTGAAAGTTTTGAAGTCATGCTTGTTTTGCCTTCCTATGCTAGTTGATTCTTGCTACCATAAATTGTTTGCTCGCAAAATCCCTATGCATAGGAAGTGGGTTAGGCTTAAATTTGCTTGTCATATGTTTCATTATGCTCTCTTTATGTTTTAATTCTTTACTTTTATGTGAGCATCATTGAAATCATCATGCCTAGCTAAAAAGGCATTAAAGAAAAGCGCTTGTTGGGAGACAACCCAATAATTATCCTTACTATTTTTGTGTGTCCACATGATTAAGCTACTGTAGTAATCATGTTTTATATGTTTTCTTTCAATAATGTGTCAAGTAAAGCCTTTGGGATAGTGTGGATACTTGTTGATTTGATTCTGTGTAAAAACAGAAACTTTTGTGTCCAGTGCTGGAATTTCTATTCTGTACTGGTGCGTGATAAAATTCTGAAATTTTTACACAGTATTGGGATACAAATTTTTTACGTAGTACTAATTTTTCAGAATTTTTGGAGGTACAGAAGTATGGTTTTTAAATCTCTCATTACAGACTGTTCTGTTTTTGACAGATTCTGTTTTCAATGCATAGTTTGCTTGTTTTAGTGTTTCCATAGCTTATATTGAGTAATATAAATTTTGGAAATGATAGAATACAGTAGGAATTATGTGAGAACAATTATGAATCTTGTCTTGACAATACCTAAGTGGATGATTTATTTTTATCATATTAACCTATCTCACAAAGTTCCGTTAAGTTTTGTGTGATTGAAGTTTTCAAGTTTTGGGTGAGATATCGATATGAGGAGAGAGTCTTCACATAGCTACTTAATTGTTTGACTACTCATTGTTCTTCACTTATATCTTTTGGAGTAGTTTGTCATTCACTCTTGTGCTTCACTTATATCCTAAGAGTAAATTGTTGTATGAATTGAATATCATAAAGTTGAAATTATATGTGCTTCATATGCTTGTCTCATGCTTAGAAATATTTCACATTTGGTTTAGAAAGTAAAATCTATTGAAGTTTGACAATCACAATATTAGTCATACGATCAATTCATGAAAGATAGTATATGGAAGAGAACTTTTACATACAATATACTATCTTGGACATCTTTTATGATTGTGACTACCCATTAATTATTTTCACTTGAGCAAATTGGTTGAGGTTGGACAAGGAAGACAACGTAATGAGTTATGTTTGGGTATATTTGCATAGAAGTTATATTGTTATGGATCCTCCAACATGTGGTGCTTGTTTAGAATCTTTTGCTAGCCAAAATTTCTGTACTAAGCGGGAATACTGCTTGTGCATCCAAAATCCTTGAGCCAAGTTTCTTCCATGAGTGTCCACCATACCTACCTATATATGGTATTACCTTGCCGTTCCAAGTAAATTTGCATGTGCCATCTCTAAAACCTTCAAATAAACATCTGTTTTGTGTGCCCGTACCGCTCATGAAACGGCAGTGGGTGGTCAGTATCTTCCATGTTAAGTAAGTTATTCTCATGATGAGTGTTTATTCACTTGTCATTGCACGAGAGAGGGCAGTAATTGGGATGCCCAGTCCTATGCTCAAAATCGAATTATATAATGCAAACAAACTCCCCCGGAAAGTTGATTGTATGGAGGGCACCCGAGGATTCGGCTAGCCATGGCCTGTGTTTGAATGGTTGAGGGGGAGTAAATTTTACCTTTCCGCTTGGGAACCGCCTATAATGTGTTTAGCATGGAAGATATTGAGAACTCTCGGTCATGACGTTGACAGGAAAGGCATGCCTCTCAAATTATATTCATCTCTGTTTTAAGCAATGAGCTCTGGCACCTCTGCAAATCCATGCTTCCCTCTGCGAAGGGACTATCCTTTACTTTTTAGTATTTACTTTCATGCAAGAGTCAATAGTATTTCTTATTATTCCAACCTATTCTTTAGTTGGCAAGCATCATATGGTGGGGAAAGATCCAGGCACATATGGCCAGTCAAATATATTCGATCATGAATTATTATTGTTGACAATTATCTCTATGATAAATAAGTTGGGAGGTGAAACACTAAGCCCCCATCTTTCTCTGTGTTCGATGGATGCCATTTTTTCTAAAAATATGCTTTGAGTACTAGCAATTGTAGAAGACTATATGATAATTGAGTATGTGGAGCTCTTACTTAGACTTTGTTAAAATTAAGTTGAATTGCAATTGTTTGGTGACTAAGAACATAGGTTGTTAAGTTTCAAGAGAATGCATTGTTTGAACCATAACATGTGAATTGATTGCTACATTATCATGATGAGTTTTATGAGAAAGATTTACTGTTATGATGCTAGGAAAAGCCATTGAAATTATCATTGATCAAACTTATACACTATGCTAGCATTCACACTTCATAAATTATTTCATTTATCATTTACCTACTCGAGGACGACAGGAATTAAGCTTGGGGATGCTGATATGTCTCCAACATATCTATAATTTATGAAGTATTCATGCCATGTTTACAACAATTTTATATGGTTTTGGTATGATTTGAATAGAACTAACCCGGACTGACGCTGTTTTTAGCAGAACTACCGTGGTGTTGTTTTTTGTGCAGACATAAAAGTTCTCGGAATGGGCTAAAACTTTTTAATGATTTTTTTGGAACAAAAGAGAACCAGGAAGCTTCGGGGGAGCACCAGAAGACCCACAGGGGCCCCACGAGCCACCTGAGCGCGCCCACCCTCCTGGGCGCGCCCTGGTGCCTCGTGGGCCCCCTGTGGCACCTCTTGACGCAAAAATTCCTATAAATAGAGAAACCCATAGAAATAACCCTAGAACTTCGACGCCGCCGCTGCACGCCTCTGTACCGAAGAAAACCCATCTGGAGCCCTGTTCCGGCACCCTGCCAGAGGGGGGAATCATCACCGGAGGCCATCTTCATCATCCCGGCGGTCTCCATGACTAGGAGGGAGTAGTTCACCCTCGGGGCTGAGTGTATGTACTAGTAGCTATGTGTTTGATCTCTCTCTCTCTCGTGTTCTTGATATGGCACGATCTTGATGTACTGCGAGCTTTGTTAATATAGTTGGATCATATGGTGTTTCTCTGTCTCTATCTTGTTGTGATGAATTGAGTTTTTACCTTTGAGGTTTCACTATTATCGGATTGAATACTTTTATGAATTTGGGAACACTTGATGTATGTCTTGCATATGAATACCCGTGGTGACAATGGGGTATTATATTGATTCACTTGATGTATGTTTTGGCACTAAACTCATGGATTCCCGAGGTGACATTGGGGTAATCTATGCATAGGGGTTGATGCACGTTTTCATCCTACTTTCTCCGGTAGAAATCTTGGGGCACTCTTTGAAGTTCTTTGTGTGGATTGAATATTATGAATCTGAAGGTGTTTGATGCATATCGAATAATCAACTCACGGATACTTGTGGTGACATTAGAGTATCTAGGTGACATTAGAGTTGGTTGATGCGTGTCATATGGTGTTATTTTAGTATGAACTCTAGGGCTGTTTGTGACACTTATAGGAATATCTCAATAGATTGATCAGAAAGAATAACTTTGAGGTGGTTTCATACCCTACAACAATTTCTATCTTATGTTCTCCGCGAATAGGAACTTTGGAGTGATTCTTTGTCGCATGTTGAGGGATTGTTATATGATCCAATTATTTTAGCATTGTTGAGAGATTGCACTAGTGAAAGTATGAACCATAGGCCTTGTTTTCAAGCATTGCAATACCGTTTGTGCTCCATTTTATCACTTGCTACCTTGCTGTTTTTATATTTTCAGATTACCAAAACCTATTTCTACTATCCATACTACACTTGTATCACCATCTCTTCGCCGAACTAGTGCACTTATACAATTTTCCATTGTATTGGGTGTGTTGGGGACACAAGAGATTTCTTGTATTTGATTGCAGGGTTGTTTGAGAGAGACCATCTTCATCCTACGCCTCCCACGGATTGATAAACCTTAGGTCATCCACTTGAGGGAAATTTGCTCCTGTCCTACAAAACTCTGCGCTTGGAGGCCCAACACGAGTCTACAAGAATAAAGTTGCGTAGTAGACATCACTCCACCAATCGATCGCTATCCAGCATGCATCTATTGTATTAAGTTCATGACAAAGAGAGTAACGCCTTAAGCAAGATGACAAGATGTAGACAAAGTAAAGTCAAGCAATGTGATTAAACCCCGTCGTTTTACCCTTAATAGCAACAACACAATACGTGCCTCGCTACCCCTTCTGTCATTGGGTGAGGACACCGCAAGATTGAGCCCATTACACAGCACCTCTCCCGCTGAAGATAAATCAATCTAGTTGGCCAAACCAAACGGATAGATCGGAGAGAAATACAAAGCTATACCAATCATGCATAATAAAGTTTAGAAAAGACTCAATTACTTTCAGTGAATAATCTGATCATAAACCCACAATTCATCGAATCCCAACAAACACACCGCAAAAGAAGATTACATCAGATAGAACTCCAAGAAGATCGAGGAGAACATTGTATTGAAGATCAAAGAGAGAGAAGAAGCCATCTAGCTACTAGCTATGGACCCGTAGGTCTATGGTGAACTACTCACACATCATCGGTAGGGCAGCAAGGTTGCCGTAGTAGCCCTCTGTGATCGATTCCCCCTCCGGCAGATTACCGGAAAAGGCCTCCAGATGGGATCGCAGAAGAACAGAAGCTTGCGGCGGCGGAAAATTTATTTCGGGTGGCTCTCTGTTGGTTTGGGAATATTTGGGAATTTATAGAGGTGGAATTAGGTCAAACGGAGTTGCATGGGGCCCACGAGCTCAGGGGGCGGGCCAACCCCCACTACAAAAAAAAGACACATCCCTGACATTATGGCCCGAACGAAAACTTTTTCTGTCATGGTTGTGACACTTCTATGACAATAATTGTGACAAAAACACGTATCATCATAGATGTGGTGGGCTCCTACTTCTATGACAAAAAATTATGACAGAAAATGGGGTTTTCGTCCTAGGCGGGCCGGAGACGCACCCGCATGACATTCTTTGGGCCGTCCATGACGTAAAAAATCATGGTAGAAGTGAGGGCGACAAAATTTTCGGGCAGTTCCCGGTTACGGTGGGTGGTCGGGCCGAGCGATGCAGTGTGGTTTTGCGTGTTTCTCTCTCGTATGCGTGCGTGTGTGCGAGGCGCTCGCTATCTGAACCCGAGCAAGGCGTACGTTCGCTTACTGAACCTGAGCGATCGATCGCCCTCGCACTACGTACTGAACACGAGCGATCGATCCCTCGCACTACGTACTGAACCCGATCGATCCCTTCGCTGCTAACTAAACCCGAGTGATTCGTTCGCTCCTAAAGTGAACCCGACCGATTCCTTCGCTGCTAACTGAACCCGAACGATCGATCGCTGCTGCTACTTACTGAAGCCGATCGATAGAAGCGTTGCATCGAGCCCCCATGCGAGACGTAGCCGGTTAGGTTTGCCTCTCGATGAACAGTGCCCGTTCCTGCCGCACGCGCAATACACATAGACACGAGTCGAGACGTGTCAATCGAGCCCTTTGGTTGGCTGTGGATGAACAATTCTCGTTGGTCCCGCCTGCTCATACGCCCCACATCCAGCCGGTCGGGGTTGGATGAACAGGACCCCGGGCGTGTAGGCGGTTGGCGCTGGATGAACAGAACCCCGAGGAGGCCGTGCTGCGGTACGCCATACCCCAGCCGGTTGGGGGTGGATGAACAGGACCCCATGGAGGCTGGATGAACAGGACCCGTGGAGGCTGGATGAACAGTAGCCGGTGGAGGCTGGAGGAAGTCGACGGTGGATGAACAGTAACCCATGGAGTCCCGTTTTGTGGTACGCCACACCCCTCCCGATGAACAGGACTCCATTTCGACCGTAGGCAGTTGGGTAGAAGTCCGTTTCCTCCGTTTTGCGGTACGCCAGACCCCTCCCGATCAACAGGACCCTGTTTCAACCGTAGGCGGTTGAATAGAAGTCCGTTTCCTCCGTTTTGCGGTACACCAGACCCCCAGCCAATGAACAGGACCCCGTTTCGACCGTAGGCGGTCGAACAGAAGGCCGTTTCCTCCGTTTTGCGGTACGCCAGACCCCGAGTCGATGAACAGGACCCCATTGTGGCTGTTCCGTCCAAGGAGGTTGGCTCCCGATGAGCAGGACATGTTCCGACCCAATCGCTTGGCTCCCGATGAACACGACGCTGTTTCCTCCGTTCCGACCCAGCCGGTTGGCTGCCGATGAACAGAAGGCCATTGCTGCCGTCCGTTACCTCTCTCCATGTGCAGGAGGCCTGGCCGTATGTCTGCGCGAGTACGCATTCGAGACCCCGCTCATATATGTACGTATGTGGCCATATTTTTGCCGTGTGGCTGTACATACGTGTACACGATTTAGACGGGGCTACCTGAACTGCTACGTCGGGGGCTCTACTACGACACGTGCCGCTCCTTACACGGCCACAGTTCATCGTGGCAGAGAGACCGATCAACTAGTATGTATGTACACGCTTGCGACCTGACAGATAATGATCCGTATGCTTTGACCTGGTGGGTCCCAGCTGTCTGGGGGATAAGGAGGCACTTCCTTGCGTGCGAAGATATAACTAGTGGGTCCCAGCTGTCATGGGGAAGAATCATTTTTTCGCGCAATAAGGAGGCACTTCCTTGCGTGCGAAGATGTAGCTAGTGGATCCCAGCTGTCAGGGGGAGGAAACTTTTTTTTCCAGTGTAATAAGGAGGCAGTTTCCTTGCGTGCGACCATGGACCTCGTGGGCCCTAGCTGTCAGCCTCTCCACGTATAGTCCTCTTCCGATGACTCTCGTTTGATGACCATGCCGCGCCGAGTGCACGAAAGCTGTGGACGACAGCGAGGCCCCGGACGGGAACGACCAGGCGATGGGGAAGATGCGGCAGTGGAGTCGCAGACGAAGAGGAGTACGACGTACGAGGGTTGACTGGTTCGGTGCGACCTGGGGCTGCAGTCGTCAGAGAATAACAGGAGCGGTGGAGGGATGTCCTGGCCAGTGGTGGGGTAGCGCTTCGTAGCGAGGTGTGCGAAGCAGCGCCGCTAGCCTCCGGAGGCGGGAGCAGGAGGTCCCGCCGGCGCTGGAGGAAGAAGACGAGAGATTGAAGATGCATGCCGGCCGTTGGATGTACATCCAACGACTACAGATGTCAGAATCATTTGTTGACTAAGTTGACAACGCCTTCCGTAGGCTTCGACCTATTGGCCCACAATGTCAGCCTCCTTATGTGCGAAGATATAGCTGGTGGATCCTAGCTGTCAGGAGGAGGAATAAAAAAAATTCCCGTAATAAGGAGGCACTTCCTTGCGTGCGAAGATGTAGCTGATGGGTCCCAGCTGTCAGGGGGATGAGACATTGTTTTCCGCGTAATAAGGAGGCACTTCCTTGCGTGCGAAGATGTAGCTAGTGGGTCCCAGCTGTCAGGGGGAAGAATTTTTTTTTTCACGTAATAAGGAGGCAGTTGCATGCGTGCGTCCATGGACCTGGTGCGTCCCCACTGTCAGCCTCTCCACGTACAATCCTCTTCCGATGACTCTCGTTTGTTGACCATGTTGACCACACCGCGCCGAGCGCACCAAGGCGGTGGACGACGGCGAGGCCCCGGACGGGAACGACCAGGAGATGGGGAAGACGCGACAGTGGAGTCGCAGACAGAGAGGACTACGAGGGTTAACTGGTTCTGGTGCGGCGTGGGGCTGCAGTCGGCGGAGAATAACATGAGGTGTGGAGGGTTGGAGGGATGGCCTGGCCGGCGGTGGGGTAGCGCTTCGCAGCGAGGCGTGCTAAGCAGCGGGAGCGGGCGTTCCCTGCGGCGCTGGAGGAAGAAGACGACAGATTGAAGATGCATGCCGGCCGTTGGATGTAAATCCAATGTCTATGGATGTCAGTATCATTTGTTGACCAAGTTGACAACACCTTGCGTGGGCTTTGACCTATTGGCCCACATGTGAGCCTGCAAAAATGTGGCACATATTCAAGCCATATTTTTAGAATTTACAGTCCATTTGCTGGGATGGGAACAAATAATGTAGCATCTATGTGGTCCATTTAATTTTTTTCTAAGAAATCACAACCCATTTACACTTTCTTGAAATACATGAATTTGCTGGGCTTGTTGTAAATAAAATGTTGGGTTGGACGGAGCAATGTTACCAAAAAATAAACCGGGGCTGAGCATTTTATTATATATAAAATTAGATAATTAGCGCGTTATTGCTCAAAAAAATGAGCGCGTTATTATTACATTGGTGCTTAAATCTGAGCAAGCTTTTGTACGCAATCACCAGGATTTTCGTTGTAAAAAAAACGAAGATTTTCCTTGCCAACTTTTGTTAAACATTTATTTTTTATAAGTTAATAAGACGTGGGATATTTTTAAATATATATATATATATATATATATATATGTATCTATTAAATATATGATAATAATAATATATACTAACATAAAATAATTTAAATATATATAATATAGTTAGAAGGGAAAACATAAGTTGGACCTGACATTCTTATTCTTATATATAGAAAAAATAGAAAAGAGTTCTGCGTTTTCTTCAAAAAAACATAAGTTGGGCTGTGGATGTTTAAGACAAAATAAAACCTAGGCTGGGAGGCCCATGGGCCAGTAGATACATGCTGGAGCTCAGAACAATAAGTTTAATACACTGTGTCAGCATGTCGTGGGCTGCGCCCTGCGCATGTTAATAAACAAAATTATACCTGCTAGCTCCCCGATGATAGTCTTCGTTGTAAATTTATCTCATTTATTGACTACGTTGACAGACCCGTGGGCCCCAACGTCAGTATACCATTAGGAGAAACGAATATCCATTTCCGAGAGAAAGCTTTTTTTTCCAATGAGGCACTTGCTTGCGTAGGGCCATGGACCTTGTGGGTCCCGACTGTCAGCCTCTCCACGTACAGGATGGGAACGAACCGGAGTCGGGGAAGACGGGGCAGTGTAGTAGTAGTTTGCGCGCCTTCTTTCTGTTGAGTACGCCGCAGTAGCCCAGTAGCTATACCCCCTTACCCGCACCTGGCCCGGGATCGATTACCCCTGTTGCAGTTGCAATATTCCCAATTTTTTTGCCTCTGCTATTACTGACATGTGAGTCTCCCCTTGTCATCCACACACACCACCTCCAACACTAGCCGGAATTTCGTCCCTAGTTTTCTCTGTTTTTCGCACTCTCAACATTGTTTAGGCATTTTGAAAATAGCATATCTTTTTGACTGTGCATCATATGAAGATGTGCTATACATGAATGTTGATCAGCATGATGTTAGCTTGCTGTTAGTTCCATTTTCAACCATGAATAAAATTTGGAACATGCTGTTATCCCTGTTTGAAAAGGGTGTGTTGATATAAATGCTCTGCCTCTGAAACTTGCAGTTTCTTATCTGAAACTGAAACTTGCAGTTTCTTCTCTGAAAATCACATGGTCTGCACTTTTATATGAAAGTACATTTTTGAAAGTACTAAAAATAGATCTCTGGAATTCAGAAAATACTTCATATGCTCAATAGTGCAAAGATCTGAAATTCAAAAGACATTCATATCTGAATGTACCCAAAATACACAACACAAAACACAATTCACAACCTGCAAATACTGATAACCCTAAGCTCCTCCTATGATTATTCGTCAGGGCACTCCCCTCCTATTCCTCGTGGCAGACCGCCGCCCCGTGAGACGAAGTGAACGGCGAGGGAGCCTTGGAGAACGGCGGGGAAGCATCATTGTGCTAACTGCTTTTCTCCTCTTGCGGTTGGGTACGGTCGACGAAGACTCCACCGGCTCGCTCTGACACGGCACCCTCACAAATGGCACCGTGTGGATGCTCGATCCTTGATCCTCTGGATGCTCAATCTTGGATCGATACTCCCACCACCTCCGCCTCACGACCGGATTCGGCAAATCTGTCTGCTGCATGGCCCAGAGGACTAGCTCTATGGACTCCCGCATGACTCCATTCGGGTGGATCGCCGCCTTTTCGATCTTTTTCAAATATTTGGCCATCACCATCATCGTCTCCGCTAATTGCCGCTGGTTGTCAAACCAAGACTGTATTTCCATCATCCTGGCTAGCTTCACAGGGTCGCCGTCTATGATCATCACATATCGGTTGTACTCCACCATCGATCTACTTCTTCACAGCACCTTCACTCGCCGGTGGTGGTTTTGGACTGGAAGAGGAGCGGCGGGCGACGGTTTTGGATTGGACGAGAGTGGCGGCGTCCAGTGAGTGGATCCATCCTAATAAATAATTTACACCTCACTTACGAAGCGACCCCCGCATAAACTTGAGTACTGACCCCACGTTACCTAGTACTACCCTTATCTACCGTTAGATCTAGACTAACAGAAGGTTTACAAAAATGCCTACCACCCTAAAACTTTCTTTTTAGTTTGCATATATAATTTGGTCAAAGTCAAACTTTGTAATGTTGGACTAACTTGATAGGAAAAAATACCAACATTCACAATATGAAATCAATATTATTAGATGCATCACGAAATTAACTTTCATATACCATATAACTTTGGTATTGTAGATGTTGATTGTTTTATATAAATTTGGTCAAAATCAAAAGAAACGGAGGGAGTATTGAAGAGCTTGATAGGGTTGCTGTCGCCTGCATCATCATGCCGTGTTTCACAGCTTTCAAGATTCACAACCAACTCATAAGATTCCCATAATAAGTATAACAAAGATGCCTATGCATCTCATTGATTCACAGATCAGAGCCAATATTAACTTTAAAACTAAAACAAAGTTGTGAGAATGTGTACATGTAAAGAAAAATCGATTGATGCTTCTCTGAGAAAAGAGTAATCCCTGGAGAAGTGCCAATATATCCAGCAAACCATAAACCTTATTCATGTAAGCTATTTGATTCAAGGATTTGCTGCAATACTGAAACCAATCCAGTTTATGGGCACGCATGTCAAACACCGGCAGATTAACATGTTCTGCATAAGCGGGTCGCCAAGAACTTGTGGAACCATCCGAACATCTGTGCCGTTCAAAGCCACATTATTTTAGATGGTGGCACTCACACTCTGCATATGCGGGTTCCGTCCAAACATTTGTGCAGTTCCACTAAAATGTAGCCGAATAACCCTATTTGCATAGATAATGAAAAAGCGTGATTAATATAATAGTGACACTAGTTGATGAAACATACACTAATAAATAGAAGCAACTTCATTAAAGATTGCGATACAATAAGTTTATTAAAAGAAAATACAACAGTAGCACAGTATGACAAAGCACGATGGTGTGGATGAAGGACAGGACTGACCTGTGTGAGAGGACTTAGTGAGATCAAGTTATTCTTCAGGTCATCGTATCTTGCTATGAAGGCAATTCATTGAAAACTATGAACAAATTCAGTGTGGCAGTAGAAGGGGCCTTGAGTCATTCCAATCTCTCTTTTTGTGCAGTTCAACTAAAACTATGGCACCCGCCATGCTGCGAGGGAGAGAGGGGCCCTGCGCTGCCTCGACAGTAGGTGTCATAGGGACTGATAAGTGGACTCAACGGTAGGCCTGATAGGGCACATCGACCCAATTCTCCCGGATACACCTTCTACAAGTGATGAACCAGGAAGGGCCTTGCGTCATTCCAATCACTTTTTTTGTGCAAGTTCAACTAAAATTAAGCATCCCTGCTTGTAGAAATACTTAAACGTGTCATTACTTTAAGAATGGGACTATTTGATGAAACGTATACTAACAAAGAGAAGCACTTTCATTACCTACATTGGAAATGAAATGATAGCGAGGACGGAAGCTCTATTTTAACTATATTATTACTTCATTTTATCAGTGGCACTAACGGTGCCAAAACATTGCCTCAAATTATTAGTGGCATTAGATTAAAGTGCGAAATAATATGTAACATTATTGCTTTCTCATGGCAGTGCCAAAACATTAGGACAAGATCACTAGCTGCATGCAGAGTCAACATTCAGGATCGTTCTGGCAAAGGGTAGTACAAAAAAGGAACATACCTCGTCATGGGAACCATATCTGCAGTCAACGCTGATGACCCACAAGTATAGGGGATCAACCGTAGTCCTTTCGATAAGTAACAGTGTCGAACCCAACGAGGAGCAGAAGGAAATGACAAGCGGTTTACAGTAAGCTATTCTCTGCAAGCACTGAAAGTAGCGGTAACGAGTAGTTTGATAACAAGATAATTCGTAACGAGTAACAAGTAATAAGTATAACAAAAGTGCAGCAAGGTGGCCCAATCCTTTTTATAGCAAAGGACAAGCCGGAACGATCTCTTACAATAAGCAAAACATTCTCGAGGACACATGGGAATTTTATCTAGTCACTTTCATCATGTTTGTTTGATTCGCGTTCGCTACTTTGATAATTTGATATGTGGGTGGACCGGCGCTTGGGTGCTGTTCTTACTTGAACAAGCCTCCCACTTATTCGCAAGCATCCACAACTATGAAAGAAGAATTAAGATAAATCTAACCATAGCATGAAACATATGGATCCAAATCAGCCCCTTACGGAATAGCGCATAAACTAGGGTTTAAGCTTCTGCCACTCTACCAACCCATCATCTAATTACTACTCCACAATGCCTTCCCTTAGGCCCAAAGATGGTGAAGTGTCATGTAGTCGACGTTCACACGACACCACTAAAGGAAGCAACAACATACATATCATCAAAATATCTATCGAATACCAAATTCACATGATTACTTATGACAAGACTTCTCACATGTCCTCAAGAACAAAAGTAACTACTCACAAATCATATTCATGTTCAAGATTAGAGGGGTATTGAATATCATTAAGGATCTGAACATACAATCTTCCACCAAATAAACCAACTAGCATCAACTACAAGATGTAATAAAGACTACTACCAACCCACAGGTACCAATCTGAGGTTTTGAGACAAAGATTGAATACAAGAGATGAACCAGGGTTTGAGATGAGATGGTGCTGGTGAAGATGTTGATGAAGATTGGTCCTCCCATGATGAGAGGATCATTGGTGATGTCGATGGCTTCGATTTCCCCCTCCCGGAGGGAAGTATCCCCGGCGGAATCGCTCTGCCGGAGAGCAAAATAGCTCCTACCCAGGTTCCGCCTCAAGACGGCGGCACTACGTCCCGAAAGTCTTCTTCATAATTTTTTAGGGCAAATGACCTTATATAGCAGAAGGAGGGGGCCAGAGGCCAGCCAGGGGCCCCACAAGGCATCAGGGCGCGCCCAGGCGGGGCGCGCCCTGTTGCCTTGTGGGAAACTGGTGGGTCCCCACCAGTATCTCTTTTCTTCAGTATTTTTTATATATTCAATAAAAAATCTCCATGAAATTTCAAGTCAATTGGAGCTCTGTTGGATAGGTATCTCTGTTGTAGCTATTTCAGGTCCAGAATTCCAGCTGCCGGTATTCTCCCTCTTCATATAAATCTTGCAAATTAAGAGAGAAAAGGCATAAGAATTGCATCATAAAGTGAAATAATGATCAAATACATTATAAGTAACAGTAGGAAATCATGATGCAAATTGGACGTATCAACTCCCCCAAGCTTAGACCTCGCTTGTCCTCAAGCGAAGCCGAAATCGATAATCATGACCACATGCTTAGAGAGAGAGGTGTCGATAAAAATAAAATACGGACATGAAGGCATCATGATCTTTATTATAGCAGCAATATATCATAAAACTTCTCATGAAAAAGTGACAATTCATTCACAAATTAAAGTACGAACCATAAACCATATTGAAAACTAACAAACTATGATCTCAGTCACTGAAGCAATTGCAATTCATCAAATTATCAGAAAGAGTCTATGTAAGAGCTTTGTTTAGCAAGTTCACATACTCAACTATCATTTAGTCTTCTATGATTGCTGACACTCACAGCATACTTATGGAGCAAAACTTTCAGTCAGACACATAGAAAGATAGGGGCTTATAATTTCGCCTCCCAACATATTTACCTCAAGGGTAATGTCAACAATAATAACTCATGATCACCCACATCCAACTGGATATATATGCCTGGATCTATCCCCACCACATGATGCTTGCTAAGAGAGAAAATAAAAACAGAATAGAGGAGAATACTATTGATTCTTGCATGAAAGTAAATACATAAAGTAAAAGATAGGCCCTTCGCAGAGGGAAGCAGAGGTTGTCATGCACTTTTTGTTTTGAGATGTGCAAACTCTTAATGCAAAGGAACATCACTTTATATTGCCCCTTGTGATAGCGACCTTTATTATGCAGTCTGTCGCTTTTATTTCTCCACCATCACAAGATCGTACAAAGCTTATTTTCCCTTACAATAAAAGTTCATACATATTTAGGAGCATATTTTATTGCTTTTACACCTATGACAACTTACTTGAAGGATCTTATTCAATCCATAGGTAGATATAGTGGACTCTCATGACATGAAACTGGGTTTAAGGGTTTTTTGGATGCACAAGTAGTATCTCTACTTAATACAGAATTTTTGGCTAGCAAAAGATAGGGGGAAAGCACCACATGTTAAAGGATCCAAAACAATATAACTTCTATGTGAATATAAGCAAACATAACTCATTACGTTGTCTTCCTTGTCCAACGTCGACTATTTGACATAGAATATTTAATGGGGGCTCACAATCATAAAAGATGTCCAAGATAGTATATTTATATGTGAGACCTCTCTTCCTTTATTACTTTTTCATGAATTGCAACAATGACCAATGCTATGTTTGTTAACCTCTAACAAGTTTTATCAATTATACTTCTTCTATGTGTAGTCATCACTCCCCATGGGATTAGCATATGACCTTACTTTTTATTCTCTTTATTTTATTTCCAAGATTGGATCAACAAAAGCAAAACACTCAAGTCAAACTACTCTTTATTATATAACTTTCACACATGATTAGATAGATAGATAGACCACAAAGCAAGAACTCAAAACTAAATCATACTAAAACTTTTATTCTTCTAAATCATGAAATAACTAAGGATTATACTAAGATAGATAATGATGATAAAACTGACTGTGATATGATACCGGGGCACCTCCCCCAAGCTTGGCACAAGCCAAGGGTGGTGCCCATACCCATGTACTCAAGTCTCCTTCTTCGGTGATGGTGGTGATGAAGTGATAGGCTTGTCCTCCGTCTTCCAAGGCATAGGTTCTCCATCATAAAAGGACGAATGCGTTTTTGGAGCCCTGAAATTTGCAGCTAAACTCATACCTTTGAACTTGGCCCCATACTCAAAATTTTGATTTTGCAGATCATAGATTTGGGCCTGAAGATAATCAATCCGGTCATTGAGCTTGAAGATGACGTTCCCAATATCCTTGCTGTCCACCTTGGGCTCATGGATGAATTCCGTGATCATGGAGTGGTTAGCACTGAGTCCACACTCCACCATCCCCTGGCACTTGAAGATCTCCTGTTCCATCACTTCCAGCCTGGCCTTCTCGCTCCTGGTCTTCTTGGGTCCTTGAACGTCCCGGATGTGGAGCACCCCCTCACACATCTCGATGGCTTGAGGGTGCTTCATCACCTCCGGTAGGTATGGGTTGATGACCTTCTCGTAGAACTTGTCCTTGGACGAGCTTGGAGACGCCTTGGTGATCTAGATCTGTCAGAAAAATAGCCCGAAACAAGAACAGAGGGGAAACTTGCGATGCGGTGGTCAAAACACCCGTGGGTATATATAAAGAATTTTTATCTTACAAAACAAGCATACATGAAGAAAACGGAGTCGGGAGGGCACACGACGGGCCCACAAGGCATCATGGCACGCCCCAGGGGGGTCGCCCCCTGTTGCCTTGTTGGCGACTCGTGGGTCCCCTCGGCTGTGTCTTATTTTTGTAATTTTTCTAATATTCCAAAACGGACAGAAATATTTTTTATGGAATTTTTGGAGTCGGTTTACTTACCGTATCACATAACTACCCCTTTTGAGGGTTCTGGAGCGTTCCTGAAGGACTCTTTGATGTGTTCCTCCGGTGTCATTGTCTGAATAATATTAGTTTCAACATTAAGGGGGGTACCTGAGATATAATGCTTAATTCTTTGTCCATTCACCACTCTCGGGTTGGTGCCTTCGGAGTTATTGATTTTGATAGCTCTGGAGCGGTAAACTTCTTCGATGATATATGGTCCTTCCCATTTAGAGAGAAGTTTTCCTTCAAAAAATCTCAAACGAGAGTTGTACAATAGAACTTGCTCACCCACTTTAAATTCCCGTTTTTGGATTCTTTTATCATGCCATCTTTTGACCTTTTCTTTAAATAACTTGGCATTTTCATAGGCTTGGGTTCTCCATTCATCTAGAGAGCTAATATCAAATAACCTCTTTTCGCCGGCAAGTTTGAAATCATAGTTAAGTTCTTCTATTGCCCAATATGCTTTATGTTCTAACTCAAGAGGTAAATGACATGCTTTTCCATAAACCATTTTATATGGAGACATACCCATAGGATGCTTATAAGCAGTTCTGTAGGCCCACAATGCATCATCGAGTTTCTTAGACCAATTTTTCCTGGAACTATTAACGGACTGTTGCAAAATTAATTTTATTTCTCTATTACTCAATTCAACTTGACCACTAGACTGAGGATGATAAGGAGATGCAATTCTATGATTAACATCATATTTAGCAAGCAATTTACGGAAAGCACCATGAATAAAATGTGAGCCACCATCAGTCATCAAGTATCTAGGGACTCCAAACCTCGGAAATATAACTTCTTTAAGCATTTTAATAGAAGTGTTATGATCAGCACAACTAGTTGGAATAGCTCCTACCCACTTAGTAACGTAATTAACAGCAACTAAAATATGTGTATACCCGTTGGATTTAGGAAAAGGTCCCATATAATCGAAATGCCAAACATCAAATGGTTCAATAACAAGTGAATAATTAATAGGCATTTCCTAACGTCTACCAACATTACTAATTCTTTGACATTCATCACAAGAAAGGACAAACTTACGTGCATCTTTGAAGAGAGTAGGCCAATAAAAACCAGATTGTAATACCTTATGTGCAGTTCTGTCTCCCTCATGGTGTCCTCCGTGTGCCTCAGAGTGACACTTCCGTAGGATTTGTTCCTGTTCATGCTCAGGTACACAACGTCTAATAATACCATCTACTCCTTCTTTATATAAGTGTGGGTCAACCCAAAAGTAATGCCTTAAATCAAAGAAGAACTTCTTCTTTTGTTGGTATGTGAAACTAGGTGGTATATATTTGGCAACAATATAATTAGCATAGTCTGCATACCACGGAGTGATACGCGAAACATTTATTGCAGCCAATTGTTCATCAGGGAAACCATCATTAATAGGAAGTGGGTCATCAAGAACATTTTCCATTCTAGACAAATTATCTGCTACGGGATTCTCAGCTCCCTTTCTATCAACAATATGCAAATCAAATTCTTGTAGCAAAAGAACCCACCTAATAAGTCTAGGTTTAGCATCTTTCTTTTCCATAAGATATTTAATAGCAGCTTGATCAGTGTGAATAGTAACTTTGGAATCCACAATGTAAGATCTGAATTTATCACATGCAAACACAACTGCTAAAAATTCTTTCTCAGTAGTAGCATAATTTCTTTGAGCACTGTCTAGAGTTTTACTAGCATAATGAATAACATCAATTTCTTATCAACTCTTTGTCCTAGAACAACACCAAAAGCATAATCACTAGCATCACACATAATTTCAAAGGGTAGGTTCCAATTAGGTGGTTGAACAATAGGTGCAGAAATTAAGGCTTTCTTAAGTATTTCAAAGGCTTCTACGCAATCATTATCAAAAACAAATGGAACATCTTTTTCCAAAAGATTAGTAAGAGGCCTAGAAATTTTAGAGAAGTCTTTTATAAACCTTCTATAGAAGCCATCATGACCGAGGAAACTTCTTATACCTTTCATATCTTTAGGGCATGACATTTTCTCAATTGCATCAACTTTAGCTTTATCAAATTTTATGCCCAAGGACTATACCTTCATTTACCATAAAGTGGCACTTCTCCCAATTCAAGACAAGATTAGTTTCTTCACATCTCTACAAAACTCGATCAAGGTTGCTTAAGCAATCATCAAAAGAAGTTCCATAAACGAAAAAATCATCCATGAAAACCTCAACAATCTTTTCACAAAAGTCAGAGAATATAGCAGTCATACATCTTTGAAAAGTAGCAGGTGCATTATATAAACCAAAAGGCATACGACGATAAGCATAAGTTCCAAAAGGACAAGTAAATGTGGTTTTCTCTTGATCTTCTGGTGATACAGGTATTTGAGAGAAACCAGAATAACCATCTAGGAAGCAAAAGTGTGTATGCTTAGATAATCTTTCTTACATTTGATCAATAAAAGGCAAGGGGTAATGATCTTTCCTAATAGCTTTGTTTAATTTTTTGAAATCAATTACCATCCTATAACCAGTTACAATTCTTTGTGGGATAAGCTCGTTTTTATCATTAGGAACAACAGTAATACCTCCTTTCTTAGGAACACAATGAACATGACTTACCCATCTACTATCAGCTATGGGATAAATTATACCTACCTCCAGAAGCTTTAATATTTCAGTTCTTACCACATCCTTTATTTTAGGATTCAACCTTCTTTGATGATCAACAACAGGTTTAGCATCGGGTTCCATATGAATTTTATGCTGACATAAAGTGGGACTAATGCCCTTAAGATCATCGAGAGTATATCCAATAGTAGCACGGTGCTTCTTCAGAGTTTTAAGTAATCTCTTTTCTTCATGCTCTGAAAGTTTAGCACTAATAATAACTGGATATATCTTCTTTTCATCAAGATAAGCATATTTAAACGTATCGGGTAATTGCTTTAATTCAAACACAGGATCACTCTTCGGTGGAAGAGGATCTCCCAAAGTTTCAACAGGCAAATTATGTTTAAGGATAGGTGCTTGGTTAAAGAATAATTCATCTATTTCATTTCTTTCATTCATATGCATATCATTCTAATGGTCTGGCAAATATTGTTCTAAAGGATAAGTAGGAGGCACATCAATAGAAGCAAGACCAATAATTTCATCTTTATTGGGTAATTCTTTATCATGAGGTTGTCTACGAAACTTAGAGAAATTAAATTCATGAGATATGTCACCAAACTTAACTCGAACCTTTTCTTTAACACAATCAATTTCAACATTAACAGTATTCAAGAAGGGTCTACCAAATATAATGGGACAAAAATTATCTTGTTGTGAACCAAGTACTAAGAAATCGGTAGGGTATTTGGTTTTACCACACAAGACTTCAACATCTGTAACAATCCCAAGTGGTGTAATAGTATCTCTATTTGCAAGCTTAATAGTAACATCAATATCTTTAATCTCAACAGGTGCAATATCATGCATTACTTCTTGATATAAAGAAAATGGAATAGCACTCACACTAGCATCCATATCACATAAACCATGATAGCAATGATCTCTAATCTTAATAGAAACAACAGGCATGCCAACTATGGGCTTGTTCTTATCTAGCATATCTCGTTCATTTCTAACAGGTTTAGCAATTCTAGTAGCCTCATCACAAAAGTATATAACATGCCCATCAATATCATCAATCAAAGGATCTTTAACCATTGCAATATTAGGTTTAACTTTAATTTGTTCAGAAGGTCTAGGTGTTCTTATATTACTTTTATTAACCATAGTTGAAGCTTTAGCATGTTCCTTAATCCTAACAGGGAAAGGAGGTTTCTCAATACAAGCAGTAGGCACAACTGCATCAACATTGTAAACAGTTGTTTCTTCTTTAACACTAACAGGTTCTTCATTTAATTCAATGGGTGGATGATATTTAAACCATTTCTCCTTAGGGAGATCAACATGAGCAGCAAAAGATTGACAAAAGGTAGCTACTATCTCAGAGTCAAGTCCATATTTAGTACTAAACTTATGAAAAGCATCAGTTTCCATAAAAGATTTAACACAATCAAACTCAAGATTTATACCTGACTCTTTACCTTTGTCGATTTCCCAATCTTCAGAGTTACGTTTAATTCTTTCCAGAAGATCCCATCTGAATTCAATAATTCTCTTCATAAAGGAACCAGCAGAAGAAGTATCGAGCATTGATTGATCATTATGAGAAAGCCGGGCATAAAAGTTTTGAATAATTATTTCTCTTGAGAGCTCATGATTGGGGCATGTGTGCAACATATACTTAAGCCTCCCCCAAGCTTGAGCGATACTTTCTCCTTCATGAGGCCAAACATTATATATATAATTCTGATGACCCACAAGTAAAGGTGATCAATCGTAGTCCTTTAGATAAGTAAGAGTGTCAAACCCAACGAGGAGCAGACAGAAATGACAAGCGGTTTTCAACAAGGTATTCTCTACAAGCACTGAAATTGTAGGTAACAGATAGTTTGGTAGCTACATAACAAGTAACAAGTAGTAACGGTAACTAGGGTGCAGAAAGGTGGCCCAATCCTTTTTATAGCAAAGGACAAGCCGGAACAAACTCGTATAATAAGCAAAGCGTTCTCGAGGACACGTGGGAATTTCATCTAGTCACTTACATCATGTTTGTTTGATTCGCGTTCGCTACTTTGATAATTTGATATGTGGGTGGACCGGTGCTTGGGTGCTGTTCTTACTTGAACAAGCCTCCCACTTATGATTACCCCCTCTTGCAAGCATCCGCAACTACGAAAGAAGAATTAAGATAAATCTAACCATAGCATGAAACATATGGATCCAAATCAGCCCCTTACGGAATAGCGCATAAACTAGGGTTTAAACTTCTGTCACTCTAGCAACCCATCATCTAATTACTACTCCACAATGCCTTCCCTTAGGCCCAAAGATGGTGAAGTGTCATGTAGTCGACATTCACACGACACCACTAAACGAAGCAACAACATACATGTCATCAAAATATCGAACGAATACCAAATTCACATGATTACTTATGACAAGACTTCTCCCATGTCCTCAAGAACAAAAGTAACTGCTCACAAATCATATTCATGTTCAAGATCAAAGGGGTACTGAATATCATTACGGATCTGAACATATAATCTTCCACCAAATAAACCAACTAGCATCAACTACAATATGTAATCAACACTACTAGCAACCCACATGTACCAATCTGAGGTTTTGAGACAAAGATTGAATACAAGAGATGAACTAGGGTTTGAGATGAGATGGTGCTGGTGAAGATGTTGATGAAGATTGGTCCTCCCACGATGAGAGGATCATTGGTGATGTCGATGGCTTCGATTTCCCCCTCCCGGAGGGAAGTATCCCCGGCGGAATCGCTCTGCCGGAGAGCAAAATAGCTCCTGCCCAGGTTCCGCCTCGAGACGGCAGCGCTTTGTCCCGAAAGTCTTCTTCTGATTTTTTCTAGGGAAAATGGCTTCATATAGCAGAAGGAGGGGGGCGGAGGCCTGCCAGGGCCCCCACAATCTCGGGGGGCGCGCCCAGGGGGGTAGGGCGCGCCCCCAGGCTTGTGGCTTCCTGTTGGACCCCTCCTGTTAATTCTTTTGCCAGTATTTTTTTATATATTGCAAAATAATTCTCCGTAAGTTTTCAGGTCATTTGGAGTTGTGCAGAATAGCTATGTTTCACCCCCTTCCGGTCCAGAATTCCAGCTGCCGGCAATCTCCCTCTTCATGTGAATCTTGCAAAATAAGAGAGAAAAGGCATAAGAATTGAACAATAAAGTGAAATAATGATCAAAAACATAATGATTATCAATAGGAAATCATGATGCAAATTGGACGTATCAAATTTCGATCACGATGAACCAAATGCATAGGATAAAATTTCTGGTGGAATTCCAGCTTCAACTAGTTCCAATTCCATGTTCCAGTATCATCACATGGCCTATACCATGTCAATGCCTTTCCCCCCAAAGATAAAGGGAATACCTTCTTCTTAACTCCATCTCGGGATAAACCTGCAAGCCTAAACAATCCACAAATTTCATCCACATATATTAAGTGCATATCAGGATGCACCGTTCAATCTCCTGCATAAGGATTAGCTAGCAGTTTCTCTATCATACCCGAAGCAATTTCATAATAAATATTTTCAGTAGGTTTAGTAGGCTGAGGAGCAAATCTTATTGCTTCCGGTCAAGGTGAAGATACCCCAAACATGCCCCTCAAAGGATTACTTTCCATAGTGACAAGTGACAGTAAATTTCAGCACGTAATATAAATGTTTCCTTACCAGATTCCACTCACCGAAGGCGCTTCACTCCTCGGCAACGGTGCCAGAAAAGAGTCTTGATGACCCACAAGTATAGGGGATCAATTGTAGTCCTTTCGATAAGTAAGAGTGTCGAACCCAACGAGGAGCAGAAGGAAATGACAAGCGGTTTTCAGTAAGGTATTCTCTGCAAGCAAAGAAAGTAGCGGTAACGAGTAGTTTGATAACAAGATAATTCGTAACGAGTAACAAGTGTAACAAAAGTGCAGCAAGGTGGCCCAATTCTTTTTATAGCGAAGGACAAGCCAGAACGATCTCTTATCATAAGCAAAACGTTCTCGAGGACACATGGGAATTTCATCTAGTCATTTTCATCATGTTTGTTTGATTCGCGTTCGCTACTTTGATAATTTGATATGTGGGTGGACTGGTGCTTGGGTGCTATTCTTACTTGAACAAGCCTCCCACTTATGATTACCCCCTCTCGCAAGCATCCGCAACTACGAAAGAAGAATTAAGATAAATTTAACCATAGCATGAAACATCTGGATCCAAATCAGCCCCTTACGGAATAGCGCATAAACTAGGGTTTAAGCTTCTGTCACTCTAGCAACCCATCATCTAATTACTACTCCACAATGCCTTCCCTTAGGGCCAAAGAAGGTGAAGTGTCATGTAGTCGACGTTCACACGACACCACTAAAGGAAGCAACAACATACATGTCATCAAAATATCGAACGAATACCAAATTCACATGATTACTTATGACAAGACTTCTCCAATGTCCTCAAGAACAAAAGTAACTACTCACAAATCATATTCATGTTCAAGATCAGAGGGGTATTGAATATCATTAAGGATCTGAACATATAATCTTCCACCAAATAAACCAACTAGCATCAACTACAAGATGTAATCAACACTACTAGCAACCAACAGGTACCAATCTGAGGTTTTGAGACAAAGATTGAATACAAGAGATGAACTAGGGTTTGAGATGAGATGGTGCTTGTGAAGATGTTGATGAAGATTGGTCCTCCCACGATGAGAGCATCGTTGGTGATGTCGATGGCTTCGATTTCCCCCTCCCGGAGGGAAGTTTCCCCGGCGGAATCGCTCCGCCGGAGAGCAAAATAGCTCCTGCCCAGGTTCCGCCTCGAGACGGCGGCGCTTCATCCCAAAAGTCTTCTTCATAATTTTTTTAAAGCAAATGACCTTATATCGCAGAAGGAGGGGGCCAGAGGCCAGCCAGGGGCCCCACCAGGCATTAGGGCGCGCCCACGGGGGGGGGGGGGCGTGATACGTCCCAAACGTATCTACTTTTCCAACCACTTATGCTCTAGTTTTGAACTCCAATTTGCATGATTTGAATGGAACTAACCCGGACTGAGGCTGTTTTCAGCAGAATTGCCATGGTGTTGTTTTTGTGCAGAAATAAAAGTTCTCGAATGGACCTGAAATTTACGGAGAATTATTTCAGAATACATACAAAAATACTGGCACAAAGATCCACCAGAGGGGGGGCCACCAGGCTCCACAAGCCTGGGGGCGCGCCCACCCCCCAGGGCGCGCCTGGCAGGCTTGTGGGGCCCTGCCAAATCCATTTACCCTAATTCCAGCGCTATAAGTACCTATTCGTGGAGAAAAAAATCAGAGAGAAAGAATTATCGCGTTTTACGATACGGAGCCACCGCCACCTCCTGTTCTTCATCGGAAGGGCTGATCTGGAGTGCGTTCGGGGCTCCGGAGAGGGGGATTCGACGCCGTCGTCATCATCAACCATCCTCCATCACCAATTTCATGATGCTCACCACCGGGCATGAGTAATTTCTTCGTAGGCTTGCTGGACGGTGATGGGTTGGATGAGATTTACCATGTAATCGAGTCAATTTGTTAGGGCTTTGATCCCTAGTATCCACTATGTTCTAAGATTGATGTTTCTATGACTTTGCTATGCTTAATGCTTGTCACTAGGGCCCGAGTACCATGATTTCAGATCTGAACCTTTATGTTTTCATGAATATATTTGAGTTCTTGATCCTATCTTGCAAGTTATATGCACCTATTACGTGTCATGATCCGCATACCCCAAGGTGACAATAATTGGGATTCTTTCCGGTGATTGCCGTAGTTTGAGGAGTTCATGTATTCACTATGTGTTAATGATTTGTTCATGTTCTCTATTAAAAGGAGGCCTTAATATCCCTTAGATTTCCTTATGGACCCCGCTGCCACGGGAGGGTAGGACAAAAGATGTCATGCAAGTTCTTACTATAAGCACGATGACTATATACGGAATACATGCCTACATTACATTGATGAATTGGAGCTATTGTGTATCGCCCTAGGTTGTGACTGTTACATGATGAATGTCATCCAACATAATTATCCATCACCGATCCAATGCCTATGCTTTTCGCATATTGATCTTTGCTAACTTACTTTCGTTGCTGCTGATGTTACAATCACTACAAAACTGCTCTGTTACTGTTAATATTACTATTGCTACTACTGCTACTGCTCTTGAAACTATCATACTACTGTGCTACTAAACACTTTGCTGCAGATATTTAGTTCTCCAGGTGTGGTTGAATTGACAACTTAACTGCTAATACTCGCAAATATTCTTTGGCTCCCCTTGTGTCGAATCAACAAATCTGGGTGAAATACTACCCGCGAAAACTGTTGCGATCCCCTATACTTGTGGGTTATCAAGACCTTTTTCTGGCGCCGTTGCCGGGGAGCATAGCTCTATTTGTTGAGTCACTTGGGATTTATACCTGTTGATCACTATGAAGAATCTGAAAGACGCTAAGACCAAGATCGTCCCCTCTATGACTAGAGGAGGTAAGGAACTGCCATCACACTCTGCACTTGATTCACCTTCTGTTTTGAGTAGGCTTGCGACACCACCACATGCTATTCATTCTGATATGTCGCAAGTTATTGCTGATACTACTTCTGCTATGAATGAAACTATTGATGATGCTAGTACTATGCTTGATAATACTGTGCTACTTGGTGAATTTCTTGATGAACAAATTGCTAAAGCTAAAGAAATTGAAAATGTTGAAACTCTTGAAAATTATGATTCACCTATTATGCCTAGCTCTCCGACTAGAGTTGAAATGCCTGAAACATCTAATGGTTATTTTTTTGATAGGGAGACAGCTAGGGCCATTCTTGCTTGTAATGATAGAGATGAGGTTAGAAAATTGCTTGCTGAATTGAAAGAAAAATCTATGAGGGAGAGAATGAAATATGATCCTAAGTTTGCTACCTCTCCCATATTTGTTACCGATAAGGATTATGAATTCTCTATCGATCCTAAGTTAATTACTTTGGTTGAATCAGATCCTTTTCATGGTTATGAAACTGAAACTGTTGTGGCACACCTTACTAAGTTGAATGATATTGCCACCCTATTTGCTCATGAGGAAAAAATTCGCTACTACTATATTCTTAAGTTGTTTCCTTTCTCATTAAAGGGTGATGCTAAGAAATGGTTTAATACTCTTGCTCCTGGTTGTGTGTGTAGTCCCCGAGATATGATATATTACTTCTCTGAAAAATATTTTCCTGCTCATAAGAAACAAGCTGCCTTACAGGAAATATTCAACTTTGTGCAAATTGAAGAAGAGAATCTCCCTCAAGCTTGGGGGAGGCTTCTCCAACTACTTAATGCTTTGCCTGATCATCCTCTTAAGAAAAATGAAATACTTGATATCTTTTATAATGGACTAACCGATGCTTCTAGGGACTACCTAGATAGTTATGTTGGTTGTGTTTTCAGGGAACGAACTGTTGGGCAGGCAGAAGTACTATTGAATAATATATTGAGAAATGCCGATGATTGGACACTTCCTAAACCATCACCTAAGCCAACTCTGAACAAGAGAGGTATTCTATTCCTCAGTCCAGAAGATATGCAAGAAGCTAAGAAATCTATGAAGGAAAAAGGTATAAAAGTTGAAGATGTTAAGAATTTACCACCTATTGAAGAAATACATTGGCTCGACATCCCGACACAGGTAGTGGAGGTAAATTCTCTCACTAGATTTGATGAAGGTGATATTCCGTATAATAAATCTGCTAGTCAATGCCTGTATGAATTTGATAATTACATCATTAAATAGGAGCACTTTAATATGTATGTTAGCAATCAACTAAAATGGAATGCCATCATGATTGAATGCTTGAGTGATTTGATGTTTAGAACTGCTAATGATGTTAAATGCTTGAGTAAACATGCTTCTATGGTCCAGACTCAGTTAGAACAAATTGCTAAGTCACAAAATGATTTGCTTGATGAGATGAATAATAAAAGGAATGATCATGCTGTTAGAGTTGTTACTAGAGGAGGTAGCATGACTCAGGATCCTCTATATCCTGAAGGTCATCCTAAAAGAATTGAACAAGATTATCAAAGAAATAATATTGATGCACCTAGTCCATCTAAGAAGAAAAAGAAAAATGATAAAACTTTGTCTGCTTCTAGTGAACCTGAGATAGAAAAACCTCCTGAGAATCATAATGATGTTTCTATTTCTGAAGCTGAGACACAATCTGGTAATGAACATCCACCTAGTGATAATGATAATGACAATGATAATGATAATGATGATGTTCATGTTGATGTTCAACCAGATAATTATGTAGAAATAGAACCTGCTGTTGATCTTGATAACCAACATCCTAAGAATAAAAGATATGATAAAAGAGACTTTGTTGCTAGAAAACATGGAAAGGAGATAGAACCATGGGTTCAAAAACCTATGCCTTTCCCTACTAAACCATCTAAAAATAAGGACAATGAAGATTTTGAGCGCTTTGTTGAAATGCTTCGACCTGTCTTTTTGCGCACTCGCTTGATTGATATGTTGAAAATGTCCCCCTATGCTAAATACATGAAAGATATTGTCACTAATAAAAGAAAGATAACTGAAGCTGAAATTTCCACCATGCTTGCAAATTATTCTTTTAAGGGTGGAATATCTAAGAAGTTAGGAGATCCAGGAATACCTACTATACCATGCTCCATTAAAAGAAGTTATGTCAAAACTGCTTTATGTGATTTGGGAGCCGGTGTTAGTGTTGTGCCTTTCACTTTATATAGAAGACTTGATTTGAATAAGCTTACACCTACTGAAATATCTTTGCAAATGGCTGATAAATCAACTGCTATACCTATTGGAATTTGCGAGGATGTCCCCGCTGTTGTTGCAAATGTTACTATCTTGACGAACTTTGTTATACTTGATATGCCCGATGATGACAACATGTCGATTATCCTTGGTAGACCCTTTTTGAATACTATAGGGGCCGTTATTGATTGCAACAAAAGCAAAGTTACTTTTCATGTCAATGGTAATGAGCATACGATTTATTTTCCGAAGAAACAAAGTTCGGTGAATGGTATCAATTGTATTGAAAAGGTTTCGACAATCACTATTGGAGGATTCAAATTTCCACTTCCTACTGTCGAAAAGAAATATGAAATTCTTATTGTTGGGGAGATGCATATCCCCATTGAGGTAACTTAGTGTTATACGAAGATTCTTCGGTTTCATGCCATTCGGAAATAGTTTGTTAATAAGACTTGATCAACCTTATTAATGGATTCTTTTTGAGGTGCATGTGGTCGATGAATTTAGTAAGCACAACTTTCTGTACCCACCTTTTGCTCTCTGTTATTTTTAGTTGAATAAAATAAAATGCCATGATTATCCTGTTTTCTGAATTTTCCGTGCAATAAAAAAATGGCCCAAAAATAAAAGTTCTCAGAATGCCTTGAAAATTTAGTACGATTTTTTCCAGAATATTTAAGAATTTTTGGCACTGAACACACCCCAGGGGGGGGGGTGCACCTGTGAGCCACAAGCCCACAGGGCGCGCCCACCCCCTGGGCGCGCCCAGCAGGCTTGTGGGTCCCACAGGGACCCACTCACTTATGCCAGCCACCCATCTCCTTCTTCTTCCTTCAGAAAAAATCAAACTTGCTCCCAAGCCCGTGTTCTTGCCCATTTTGCTGTGATTTTCGATCTCCTTGCTCGGAACTCCGTTTCCAAAACTATTTTGAGGAATTACTCCTTGGTATGTGACTCCTCCAATGCTCCAATTGGTTTTTGTTCTAGTGCTTTATACTTTGCAAATTTTTGCTGCTGTGGTGACCATGTTTATGAGCTTGCATGTTGAATTTGTATGATCCAAAGTAGTTTTGATGCATGATATAGCCTCTAGATACTTGTGGGAGTAGTTACTACCAATTTTATTGAGTTTCGTTCACTTTTGTTTTGAGTCACTAAAAATTTCAGAAACTTTCAGAAAAAGAAAATGCTCAAGTGGAGGTTGAGGGGTTCTTCGAGCCGGAACCCCAAGGAGGATCCCAAGCCCAAGTATCATCTTCCTCATGCGGCCAAGGTGCGGTCGTGTGAATGGCCATGCAACACGTTCTTGAGGGATGCGGGGATTTTCGACGATTTCCATCATTTGGCGAACAACGCTGACATTATCCCATTCCTCAAAGATAAGTGTGACCAGTATCTTCTGCTCACTAATACTTTCGTGCAAAGCTTTCATTTTCATGCTAGGAGAGATACACCCACAGTGTCATTTAATTTATATGATGTTCCCCAAGAGATGACACTTGAGGATTTTTGCGAGGTATCCAAACTTACCAACGAGGGTAGCCCATTAGAGCCACATCCCAGGGATGTCTCGGAGTTCATCCCTGAGGTTACCGTGGGGGAGTCGAGGGGAGTTTCTGAGGCTAGGGTTGCTAGTTTACATTTCCCTATTTTGCGCTATTATTCATTATTTGCTGGGAGGTGTTTGACTGGTCGGTGGGAGAGTGGCACGCTCAGCTCACCTGACCTTGCTATTCTGTGCCATGCTCTTTACGCTGATAGGACTTTTAGTTTGGGTGCTATGGTTGCCCGGCAGTTGCACACCAACCGTTCGAGGGGCTCTATCTATGGTGGTATTTATGCTTCCCGTCTCGCTAAACATTTTGAGATTCCTATTAGGCACGACGAGAGGGAAGAGAGGCTTTTACCCATTATGCATCTTGATTATGACAGTATGGTTGGGCATGACTTTATTAACAGGGGTCCTAAACTATTTCAGTATAACTTGGTATTCAGTCAGGGTACATGTGAGATTATTACTTTGCCTGCGCCTACTTTGTTTGATATTCACAGGGGCAGATACATCATCATGCCTGAGGACATTTATGCTTATTGGGGCTTGGACCAACCCCAAGCACCTGAGCCAGCACCTGAGCCAGAGCCGTACCAGGAGCCCATCTATCAGTGGGAGCCTCAGGAGGCCGTTTACCAGTGGGACCCTCAGCAGCCTCAGTACTATCCAGGAGGTGCTGATTTTGACCCATGGCCGTAGACCAACTTAGGCCAAAAGCCTAAGCTTGGGGGAGTACGTATTTCTCACCGACATTACATTCATGTTCACACACAAATTCCAGTTGTCGGTTCATCCTTTTTCATTGTATATCCATTATAGTTTTATTTTCACTTTCTTCTTGTTTGAAAAACTTTCGAAAATCCAAAAAAAATAGTTGTAGTTTCTTTCTTGTTTAGTTAATTCGTAGTAGTAAAAGAAAACCAAAAGCTTTTCGTTTCTTCTTTTACTTGTTGGGAGCTTTCCCGTTTAAACAGTTTTTCTCGTCCTTTGTTTTTCCTTCGTTAATTTGCTTTCTTCAGAAAAAACTAAAAACTCCAAAAATATTTCAGTGTGTTTCTCTGAATTTCTTTTCTTTTTGTTGAGTCGTCATAAGGAGAAAGACCACGATGAAAATGTTGAGTGGCCCTCATATGCTTTATTGTTGATCTAACGAAGAGCCACTATTACTTTGTCTTCTCCTTTGAATAAATGTTTGCAGATTCCAGCTTAGTCCACGGCACCCTTGCACCATTATTATTATTATCATATCATTCGGTCGTGCAAGTGAAAGGCAATAATGACGATATTTGATGAAGTGATTGCGGGCAGAAAAGCTGGTATGAACTCTTCTTGTTTTTGTCTTTGTAAATATGTTTAGCTCAGTATTCATGATTCAGCATTATTATGAGTAACCATGTTTGTGATGACAATTAGAGATTATAGTTGCTCATGCCATGCTTAAATAGCTAGGAGTGGATAATGATTTATCTTGAGTGTCAACGTGCATTAAAATGGTTGTGATGTAGTATGTTAGCATGGTATCCTCCTCTGAGTAATTCGAGTGGCTTGACTTGGCACATGTTCATACATGTAGTTGAATCAAAACTAACATAGCCTCCATGATATTTATGTTCAGGGTGTTGATATCCTACTCATGCTCGCATTCAATGTTAATTATTCGTAATACATGTCTATGACCGTTTTCGCTCTCTAGTTGGTCGCTTCTCAATCTATTTGCTAGCCTTCGCCTGTACTAAGCGGGAATACTACTTGTGCATCCAAATCCCTAAACCAAAGTTGTTCTAGATGAGTCCACTATATCTACCTATATGCGGTATTACTCTGCTGTTCCAAGTAAATTTGCATGTGCCACCTCTAAACATTCAAATGAACATCTGTTTTGTGTGACCGTACCGCTCATGGAGCGACAGGGGGTGGTCAGTATCTTCCATGCTAAGCGGGTTATTCTCAGATGAGTGTTTATTCACTTGTCATTGCACGAGAGAGGCTAGTAATCGGGATGCCCCGTCCTATACTCAAATCAAAAATACATAATGCAAACAAACTCCCCCGAAAAGTTGTTGGTATGGAGGGCACCCATGAATTCGGCTAGCCATGGCTTGTGTTGGTATGGTGGAGGGGGAGTAAACTTTACCCTTTCGCTTGGGAACCACCTATAATGTGTTTAGCATGGAAGATATTGAAAACTCTCGGTCGTGACGTTGACAGGAAAAGCATACCTCCCAAAATTATTTTCATCTCAAATTTAAGCTTCGAGCTCTGGCACCGCTGCAAATCCATGCTTCCCTCTACAAAGGGCCTATCCATTTACTTTTATGTTATTTTATTTTTATTGTTGAGTCATCACCCTCTCATTTAAGCACCAGTTGGAGACCACTATTGTCATTTTTATCCATTGAGTATAGTTAATGTTGGGTGTGACCATGACTGGATATCCTCTACCCTGAATTACAATGTTTAGTCATTGCTTGAATCTCAGAGGTGCTCTGCATTTATGTTTTGCGGTCTCAGAAAGGGCTAGCGAGATACCATGTTATCATATTATATCATGATTGTTTTGACAAAGTGTTGGCATTCGAGATATCTTATTATCGCTCACTAGTTGGTTATGTTATTGTCATGAGTAAATGTGAGACCTAAGTGTTATCATCAATATGGTTAGTTCATAATCTTTGCTAAAAACTTGGATGCTAGTTAAGTATATATACAGACAACAAGAACAAAAGAGTTTGTAAAAGTTTTCTTTCTCACTTTCAGTTTGTCAACTGAATTGCTTGAGGACAAGCAATGAGTTAAGCTTGGGGGAGTTGATACGTCCCCCCAAACGTATCTACTTTTCCAAACACTTTTGCTCTAGTTTTGGACTCTAATTCGCATGATTTGAATGGAACTAACCCGGACTGACGCTGTTTTTAGCAGAATTGCCATGGTGTTGTTTTTGTGCAGAAATAAAAGTTCTCGGATGGACCTGAAAATTTACGGAGAATTATTTCAGAATATATAAAAATTACTGGCACAAAGATCCACCAGAGGGGGGGCACCAGGCGCCACAAGCCTGGGGGCGCGCCCACCCCCCCAGGGCACGCCTGGCAGGCTTGTGGGGCCCTGCCAACTCTATTTACCCTAATTCCAGTGCTATAAGTACCTATTCGTGGAGAAAAAAACAGAGAGAAAGAATCATCGTGTTTTACGATACGGAGCCGCCATCACCTCCTATTCTTCATCGAGAGGGCTGATCTGGAGTCCGTTCGGGGCTCCGGAGAGGGGGATTCGACGCCGTCGTCATCATCAACCATCCTCCATCACCAATTTCATGATGCTCACCACCGAGCGTGAGTAATTTCTTCGTAAGCTTGCTGGACGGTGATGGGTTGGATGAGATTTACCATGTAATCAAGTCAATTTGTTAGGGCTTTGATCCCTAGTATCCACTATGTTCTTAGATTGATGTTGCTATGACTTTGCTATGCTTAATGCTTGTCACTAGGGCCCGAGTGCCATGATTTCAGATCTAAACCTTTATGTTTTCATGAATATATTTGAGTTCTTGATCCTATCTTGCAAGTTATTTGCACCTATTACGTGTCATGATCCGCATACCCCAAGGTGACAATAATTGGGATTCTTTCCGGTGACTGCCGTAGTTTGAGGAGTTCATGTATTCACTATGTGTTAATGCTTTGTTCCGGTTCTCTATTAAAAGGAGGCCATAATATCCCTTAGATTTCCTTATGGACCCCGCTGCCACGGAAGGGTAGGACAAAAGATGTCATGCAAGTTCTTACTATAAGCACGTATGACTATATACGGAATACATGCCTACATTACATTGATGAATTGGAGCTATTGTGTATCGCCCTAGGTTGTGACTGTTACCTGATGAATGTCATCCAACATAATTATCCATCACCGATCCAATGCCTATGCTTTTCGCATATTGATTTTTTTCTAAGTTACTTTCGTTGCTGATGTTGTTACAATCACTACAAAACTACTTCTGTTACTGTTACTATTACTATTGCTACTGTTGCTACTGCTCTTGAAACTATCATACTAATGTGCTACTAAACACTTTGCTGCAGATATTTAGCTCTCTAGGTGTGGTTGAATTGACAACTCAACTGCTAATACTCGCAAATATTCTTTGGCTCCCCTTGTGTCGAATCAATAAATCTAGGTAAAATACTACCCGCGAAAACTGTTGCGATCCCCTATACTTGTGGGTTATCAGGCCGCGCCCTGTTGCCTTGTGGGCAACTGGTGGGTCCCCTACAGTATCTCTTTTCTCCAGTATTTTTTATATATTCAATAAAAAATCTCTGTGAAATTTCAAGTCAATTGGAGCTCTGTAGGATAGGTGTCTCTGCTGTAGCTATTTCAGGTCCCGAATTCTAGCTGCCGGTATTCTCCCTCTTCATATAAATCTTGCAAATTAAGAGAGAAAAGGCATAAGAATTGCATCATAAAGTGAAATAATGATCAAATACATTGTAAATAACAGTAGGAAACCATGATGCAAATTGGACGTATCAAACGCCATAGTAGATGGGTTGACACCAGTCACCAACATGGATGATTATATTCATGCGACCTTTTTGTGCAGTTCACCTAAAATGAAGCAATGTTTGCATCATGCAGTTAGCAAGAAGTACTTGGTCCCATGAGCTGGCATCTTCTTCATTAGTTGCACTAAAACTGAGCAACATCAAGGTTGGTCGTCAAGCTCGTGGAATGTGCAACTATAATTTGGATATGCTTTTGTGCAGTTCAACTAAAATCAAGCGTCCATGTTCGTTACACAAATATGTGCAAAGTGCCATTGTGGTGACTGTGATGGCTAATCTTGCAAAGGCTAATTAACTGTTGGAGGAGATTAACCACAGAGTTCAACGAGAAGGTTAGGAACTCCAATCACCCTTTGTGCGGTTCCACTAAAATCAAGAGATGTTGCTCGTGTGACATTTTAGTAGAACTGCACAAGACACTCTTTCCAAAAAAGAAGTGTTTTGTGCAGTTCACCAAAAGGTCGCAATAGCAATGAGGCGAAATGTATATCTCTGTTTGCACAAATAGGTAGAAAGGCGGGTGAATAACAAGTGATGAAACATACGTCAAATGAAAAGAAGCATCGTCCTTATCTTAATGGCAATCATAGAAGGACAGTTGTAATTTCTAAAGCTGTAGCATTGCTTTGTACTACCGGGGGCATTAAGATTAACAATGACAACTGTTAAATTTGACATTACTTTAATGGTGCCATTGCTTGATTTTACGAGCTACATTAGATTAACAGGTGCTAAAGATTTAGTATAAGGGCATGTTACAGTAGGCAGACCAGGACAGTTGCATTTCTAACGAAAAGAAGCAACTTACTTATCTTAACAGGAAATATAGCAGGACATTAAAACATGGCCATTGCTTCATATTACTGGGGGCATTACATTAAAAAATAACATTGGTTAAACATGTCCTTACTTTAATAGTGAGATTGCTGCATTTTACCAGCGGCATTAGATTAACAGCTAAAAATTGCCATAAGGGCATCGGACAGTGGGCGCACCAGCACCATGTGACGGTGTCCTGGACTAGGGGGTACTCATCACGTCATCTCCCGGCCAGGTGGATCGGGCCGAGGACCCCCATGGCGGTTCACTAATGGGCCACTTCGGGCAGACCATGAAATATACAAGGAAGACTCCACAAGACTTGGCGCCCAAGCCGAGGACTCTCTTGAACCCTAGGCCTTCGGTGTATTATATAAACCGAGGCCAGGATAGTCAATAGATCAACTTATATTCATTAGAACAATCTCGTGGTAGATACATGTACTCTGTACTACACTCCATATGAATACAATCAAAAGTAGGACGTAGGGTATTATCTCTTCGAGAGAGCCTGAACCTGGTAAAATTCCGTGTCCATGTTACCATCGCTCCAAGACGCCTAGCTTAGGACCCCTACTACGAGATATGCCGGATTTAGAACCGACATTGGTGCTTTCATTGAGAGCCTGCTGGCAGTCGCCGCGGTGCGATGGGAATTTAGATCGTCTCCGGCGCGATCTATGCGTCGGAACCGAACCTTATTGTCGATGTCGGCATCTTCGTCGCCGGCTCGACTGGTCACCTCGGCTGGACCGAGGACTGCGGACCGTGTCGGATCATCAATATCGGACGGATACTTTCATCATCATCAACTCCGATCTCTATCAAGATCATGGGGGAATCATCCATGGAGCTTGGGGGCTCAAGATCAACATTGCCCACGGGCGACCGTGCAGTTTTTCTGGACAGCGGGTTCGCATTCACCGTCACCGCCTCCTCGAGCGTCGTTTTGGAATCCTTTGGTGGAATTGTGCGGAATTGAGTCTATAATGACCCCGTAAAATTTTGTCGTATTCCGATGGAGGAATCTCCGGTGATCTATGATATACCAAAGCCCTGTCAAATCTAGACGTGAATCTGGACGAGTTTAGGGCGAGGAGTCCAGCTTCCAACTCGGACATCCTTTGGAAGATCCAACCGTTGATCGGCTGCGGAATTCCTATATCTATCGCATCGGACCATCAAGATCATGGGGTATTATCTCTTCGAGATTGCTGCATTTTACCAGCGGCATTAGATTAACAACTAAAAATTGCCATAAGGGCATCGGACAGTGGGAGCTGATGTCTACTACACAACTTATTCTTGTAGACTCGTGTTTTGCCTCCAAGCGTAGAGTTTTGTAGGATAGTAGCAATTTTCCCTCAAGTGGATGACCTAAGGTTTATCAATCCGTGGGAGGCGTAGGTTGAAGATGGTGTCTCTCAAACAACCCTGCAATCAAATATAAGAAATCTCTTGTGTCCCCAACACACCCAATACAATGGTAAATTGTATAGGTGCACTAGTTCGGCGAAGAGATGGTGATACAAGTGTAGTATGGATAGTAGAAATATATTTTTATAATCTGAATAAATAAAAACAGCAAGGTAGCAAACGATAAAAGTGAGCACAAACGGTATTGCAATGCTTAAAAACAAGGCCTAGGGTTCATACTTTCGCTAGTGCAATCTCTCAACAATGCTAATATAATTGGATCATATAATCACCCCTCAACGTGCGATAAAGAATCACTCCCAAGTTCCTATTAGCGGAGAACATAAGATAGAAATTGTTTGTAGGGTACGAAACCACCTCAAAGTTATCCTTTCCGATCGATCTATTGAGCTATTCCTATAAGTGTCACAAATAGCCTTAGAGTTCGTACTAAAATAACACCATATGATACACATCAACCAACTCTAATGTCACCTAGATACTCCAATGTCACCACAAGTATCCGTGAGTTGATCATACGATATGCATCAAACAACTTCATAATCATAATATTCAATGCACACAAAGAACTCCAAGGAGCACCCCAACGTTTCTATCGGAGAAAAGATAATGAAAACGTGCAGCAACCCCTATGCATAGATTGCCCCAATGTCACCACGGGAATCCGTGAGTTGAGTGCCAAAACATATATGAAGTGAATCAATATAATACCCCATTGTCACCACGGGTATTCATATGCAAGACATACATCAAGTGTTCTCAAATCTGAAGTATTCAATCCAACAATAACGAAACCTCATAGGGAAAAGATTCGATTCATCACAACAAGAATAGAGAGGGAAGAAACACCATATGATCCAACTATATTAACAAAGCTCGCGATACATCAAGATCGTGCCATATCAAGAACACGAGAGAGAGAGAGAGATCAAACACGTAGCTACTAGTAAATACCCTCAGCCCCGAGGGTGAACTACTCCCTCCTCATCATGGAGACCGCCGGGATGATGAAGATGGCCTCCGGTGATGATTTCCCCCTCCGGCAGGGTGCAGGAAAAGGGCTGTAGATGAGATCGTGGAGGTACAGAGGCCTGCCGCGGCGTAAAAACTCATCTAGGTTAACTTTCGGGGGTTTCTGAATATCTATGATTTTTCAACGTTGGAATCACGTGAAGAGGGGCCACAGGGGGCCCACGAGGCACCAGGGCGCGCCTGGGGGGCAGGCGCGCCCAAGTGGTTCGTGGGGCCCCTGTGGCTCTTCTGCTGCTCCTCCGAAGCTTCCTGGGTCTGTTTCCTTCTAGAAAAAATCGTCAAAAATTTCGCTGCATTTGGACTTCATTTGATATGGATTTTCTGGAAAACCAAAAACAAGCAGAAAACAACAACTGGCACTGGGCACTAGGTCAATATGTTAGTCCATAAAAATCATATAAAAGCCATATAAAAGTGCACCAAAATCATACAAAACTATAATAAACATGGCATGAATACTTCATAAATTATAGATACGTTCGAGATGTATCAGCATCCCCAAGCTTAATTCCTGCTCGTCCTCGAGTAGGTAAATGATAAAAGAAATAATTTATGAAGTGTGAATACTAGCATAGTGCATAAGTTTGATCAATGATAATTTCAATCACTTTTCATAGCATCATAACAGCAGCTTTTTCTCATAAAACTCATCATGATAAAGTAGCGATCAATTCACATGTTATGGTTCAAACAATGCATTCTCTTGAAACTCAACAACCTATGTTCTTAGTCACCAAACAATTGCAATTCAACTTAATTTCAACAAAGTCTAAGTAAGAGCTCCACATACTCAATTATCATATAGTCTTCTATGATTGCTAGTACTCAAAGCATATTTTTAGAACAAATGGCATTCATCGAACATAGAGAAAGATAGGGGCTTAATGTTTCGCCTCCCAACTTATTTATCATAAAGATAATTGTCAACAATAATAATTCATGATCAAATATATTTGACTGGCCATAGATGCCTGGATGTTTCCCCACCACATGATGCTTGCCAACTAGAGAATAATTGAGGTTAAAATGCGAATGAATACTTATTAACTCTTGCATAAAAGTAAATACATAAAAGTAAATGCATAAAAGTAAAAGATAGGCCCTTCGTAGAGGGAAGCAGAGGTTGTCATGCGCTTTTTATTTTTGAATGCACAAGCCCTTAATGCAAAGGAACATCACGTTATATTGCCCCTTATGATAGCAACCTTTATTATGCAGACTGTCGCTTTTATTTCTTTACCATCACAAGTTTGTACAACACTTATTTTCCCTTACAATAAAAGATCATACATATTTTAGGATCAATTTTTATTGCTTTTTGCACCGATGACAACTTACTTGAAGCATATTATTCAATCCATAGGTAGGTATGGTGGACACTCATGGCAAGAAACTGGGTTTAATAGTTTTTGGATGCACAAGTAGTATCTCTACTTAGTACGAATTTTTTGGCTAGCGAAAGATCCTAAGCAAGCACCACATGTTGGAGGATCCATAACAATATAACTTCTATGCAAATATACCCAAACATAACTCATTACGTTGTCTTCCTTGTCCAACTTCAATTAATTTGCTCAAGTTTGAAAATAATTAATGGGTATTCACAATCATAAAAGATGTCCAAGATAATATATTTATATGTGAAAGTCCTCTTCCTTATACTAATCATTCATGAATTGCTTGTATGACCAATATAGTGATTGTCAAGCTTCAATAGAATTCACTTTCTAACCCAATGTGAAGCTACTACTGGACATGATACAAGCATATGAAGCACACATAATTTCAAATTTATGATATTCAATTTATTCAACAATTTACTCATAGGATATAAGTGAAGAACAAGAGTAAATGACAAACTACTCCAAAAAGATATATGTGAAGACCAAATGAGTAGTTAAGTAAATAGTTAGCTATGTGAGGACTCTCTCTCATTTAAAAATGTCAAATATTAAGTATTTTATTAAAACAGCAAAGAAAACAAAATAAAATGACATTCCAAGAATAGCACATCTGATGCAAAGAAGCAAAAACTTAGGCTCAACCGATACTAACCGATAGGTGTTGATGAAGAAAGGTGGGATGCTTACCGGGGCATCCCCAAGCTTAGTTGCTTGAGACTTCTTGGAATGTTATCTTGGGGTTCCTTGGGCATCCCCAAGCTTGAGCTCTTATGTCTCCTTAATTCCTCTCATATCATGGCTTCTCCTAAATCTTAAAAACTTCATCCACACAAAACTCAACAAGAACTCGTGAGATAAGTTAGTATAAATCAACTCAAAACCTTAACATTCTCTACTGTAAAAAATCACTAAAATTATAATTTAACATTTAATACTAAATGCCTCTGCATATTTAATACTCCTATCCACAAATAGAAACATTAAACAAGCAACATATGCAAACAATGCAACTATAACCGAAATCTGCCAAAACAGAACAGTCTATAAAGGGGGAATAAGAATCCATACTTCCCTAACTCCAAAAATTCTTAAAAATTACCACGTGATATAGAACTCATGCATGCTTTCTGTGTAAAAATTTCAGATTTTTACCATCGCCGACGAAGACCGCGTGAACGTTGCACCTTCACCCCTTCCCCGATGGAGGGGATCCGGCCGGATCTGTGACCAGCGGTGAGCAGAAAGAGTGTGTGGCCACCGCTGTCGTGTTTAGATCTGGAGAGGATGAGTGTGTGAAGAGAGCAACCCTAGCAAGCAAGAGCGGAGGCTATAGTGGAGTAGTTTTCTTTTTTTTCTTTCCATAAAAACAATCCTTTAAAATTGCGTACGAGCCAGGTCGCACTTTGTATTGTTCACTTCTGGTCCCCGGCCCTCCATTAATTGAACAACCACACAGGTCAAATTATCACGGGTGAAAATATAGAACGAACAAGCTCGAACTCTTTTGAATTTGAGATGTAGATGGCACCGTTTGAACACATTGCATCCATGGACTAAGTAGTTTGAATTTGAGGTAATGTGTGGCTTTTGCAGTTCACATCTAAATGGGGGCACACCATACATTTTGTTTGCTTACCACGCTATACTTATAAAACATGCACAATTTGCATTTCAAATAGCTAGCTAGAGCTTGAAATGTATTGTTTCCAACATAAAGGGAAATCAAATTTCTGAAAATTCGTGATCTTAGCATTTGCAAAAATATGTAAGAGCCATAAATTTTTGTTTTGATTTTGAACATAAACTATATGCAACCTTTTTTGAGGGAGACCGGGTCTATTATAAATGTTTGCAAGTACATATCATCTCTGATAAAAAATACATCCAAATTCTGAGACCAGCGAACAACCAACTACAGTCAGAAAGAGCCATCGATGTGTCGTTGTTGCTGCTATCCTACCGGAGCCGGCTTGACCTCATCAATGACTGTCGAGGAGTCTTCATGCATGTGCCCCTAAGGAGCAGCTCCCCGGAGGCGTAGTTTTCTTCATTGATCTGAAGCACCTAATTAATATAACAACAAATTTTCCCATATGACAAGAAATGCTAACCTCACTGCCCCAAGGAGACAACATGAATCTGCGCCGGAGCTCCATCGACTACGTCCCGATGGACAAACTCGACGAGGATCAAAGCTCAAAGAGCAAACTCATAGAAAAGGTGTCAATCGATGTCGCCGATGTCCTAATGCAGCCAGCTTCACCTTCTTCATGGCAATCGAGTAGTCTTCGTGCATGTGCCCCTAATAACCAGTGCCCTGGAGGAACGCAATTGTCGTTGTTTAACCCTCGCATTGATCCAAAGCACATGACACCAAATCTCGCCAGATGACAAGAACCTTAACCTCACCGCCCCAAAGGAGACGACAAGAATCTACGCTGGAGTTCCATCGACTATGTCTAGATGAATGAACTCAAGGAGGATCGGAGCTCGGAAGACAGACTCGGAGAAGAAGCGCCGACATTGTCCGCCTGAGCGTTGCGCGTGCGAGGACTAAAACCCCTAACATAAACTAATAATCAGAGCATAGGCACCGGGATTCCCCTCCCTGCCACCGGTCGATGGAGCGGTGGGAAGAGGGGAGAGGTGAATCCACCGCCTCATCGGTGAAGCATGGAGGGGAGAGGTTAACGTAGCCGCCTAGGGTGAGTGGACTAGATTTGTATTCATACCGAGAATGGATACAAATTTTATTGGTATTGCAATATACTAAGTGCTCCTACTTTTTTTAGATTTATCAACAGAACTACAGCCGTATGTTAGTACGACACAGCCTGCATGATATGTAGACGATAGCCAATCCAGCCGTCTGCTGGACTCTGGTCACATGGATGGACGAACTGATCACCCCTGTCGTGCAGGGATCGTCCAGGCAACGATGTGTGTACAACACTACTCTAGTACTATCGCTGGTATCTCTCTTCTATTACAACTCAGCCGACGCGTGGGGCCTGAGGGACGGGGGAGAGTGTGCCTATGGTCGGCTGCTCAATTGCGGTCCCACATGTGAGTGCAAATGCAAGATGACTCGCGTTCCATTCCGTGAGCAGCGTGCCGGACCGACCGACCGTGTGGGGTGCGACGCGAACTCGACGTGTGTGCTGTATACATGTAGTACCACCATTTTCTTTTTGTTTTGCTCCATGGCGCAATCCATCGATACAAAATTATATTTAAAAGTGGAGGGCGGGGCTTTTCCTGTGCGTTAGGCGGGGCCGTTTCGCCTAGTCGGTTCGACAGAGAGGCGAGGAGGACGAGGGAGTAGCGGATTCAACTTACTGCTGGAAAGGTGGGGCTGTGTGATTTGACGGCTCGTTACTGCTAGAAAGGTGGGGCCTTGTGATTTGACTGCTCATTATAGTTATTATTACTGCGGCGCTACGACCGGGGTGAGTCGCCCCTCCATGGTGTACAGGTGCTAAGCATGCCACATATGCAAAAAAATCTGATGTGACAAGGTAGGAGTAAAGAGAAGAGAGAGGAGTTTGGTGACCCCAGGAAGAACGAATGCGAAGCGCGCAGACCTATGCGGAACATTTAAATGAGAGAAGTTTACACAACGCATGAAGGAGTTTAGTTGTCAAAGAAAGACTTTAGCACCCCATCTAAGCATGTAGTACTATGCATAATTTGGTGCATGAGACTGGCCATAGTGGGAGTAACTTCAAGAGTAACATCGGGTCCAAGTCAGTAAATTTGCCTATGTGGCAATGAGTTAATGAGGAGAGAGGTAAATTGAGTAACTTAGCTAGTTACTCATTCTATGAGTAACATCACACATACCAAGACAAAATGAGTCTATAACCTAATAAATGAAGCTTTGCATGACACTACACATATGTTACTACCCACCATGGAGATAGTAACATAGTCTAGGATAGCATGTATGTAATCGCCGTAATATACTAGCGTTTGTTGCTTGCTTATTTATTTACTTATAGTCATGTTTATTGCTTGTAGTCACTGCAGTTCTTTTTCCTCGGTTTGCTAGTGGCCGCAATAACCATGGGCCAAATACGGGCCGTAGGATCCATGGGCCTCCTACGGGCCTTAGGATTCATGGGCCTTCTACGGGACGTAGGATCCATGGGCCTCCTACATGCCGTATGATCCATGGGCCGTACTGTTTGTGGGCTAAAAACGGACTGCAATATGGGCCGTAAAAGGGCCAATTTGGGAACGGTCGGTTTAAGGGCCCGTAGCATAATGGGCCGTTAACAGGCCGGCAGTCATCATAGGATTAATTCTATCGACAGGTATAATGGGTTGTTAATGGGCCGGAAAACATGACGGGCTGAAAATGGCCCAATGGGTTAACAAACCACAAACGGGCCGATTGTAACCACGGGCTGAATTTGGCCCATTAGCATAATAGGCCAGTAACGGACCGTAAGTAATCGAGGGCCAGAAATAAGCCCAAGAATTTATGGGCCCTTAGAAGGCCGAAAGAGAACACCGGCTAGAAACGGCCCTTCTGAATCATGGGCCCTTAAATGGGCTCAAAGCAGTTTACAGTTCATGATGGGCCAGAATCACCACGGGCCGTCAATGGGCCCAAAGATACAAAAGGCCTCATCTGGGCCGAAAGACGTCACGGGCCATAGATGGGCCAAAAGTGAGAACGGGCTGGAATGATATGGGACGGCCCACATGATGCTACTGGGCCGAATTTTGAAAGGCCATGACGGGCCATGAGTACCTAGGCCGTAAATGGGTTGTATGCGAACATGTCGTTAACAGGCTTTCCATGGGCCAGCCTGCTAAATTTTGACCAAGTCAAACGGGCCGGCCTTTTTAACCTAAATGGGCCACTATTGGGCCATGCCACATGTCGGCGTATCATAGGTGTCTTTTGTCCAATGAATGGATGACATCTGTTGCAACGCCGAGCTAACACGTGGATCCGCCGTTGAATGAGAAATTTACACGTGGAAAATCACCATTGGTCAGGGCTCCTACCGGGTTATCGGATCCAAACCCGCACCCGATAGCTTAACGGCGACCCGTTATGGTGGATGCCACGTGTCGGTCACCCTCGACGAAAACACTTCCATGACACGACATTTATCATCATCGAAGTGGAAACTTCCGTGATGATAATTTCAGTATTGTCACGGAACACTTCTACGACAACACAGGTATGACTATCTTGATTCTGTCATAAAATTGTCACGGATGTACATGCATGACAGAAAACTTGACCTACTGTGACAAAGACGTATCATCACGGAAGTGTTTTTTTGGTAGTGCCCCCTGGGATACGCCCTACGAGCTCATGTCTCCCTCATAGCTCTTCTGGCCTCCTCCCGAACCTTCTAGGGTCCCTTCTGGTCCAGAAAATATCATTTTAAAGATTTTATTCTATTTGGACTTCGTTTGATATTGATTTTCTGAAAAGCCAAAAACAAGCAAAAAAACAGGAACTGGCATTGGGCACTGGGTTAATAGGTTAGTCCCAAAAAATGATATAAAATAGCATAAAAATGCATATAAAGTATCCAAGATTGATAATATAATAACATGAAACAATCAAAAAGTATAGATACGTTGGAGATGTATCAGCATCCCCAAGCTTAATTCCTGCTCGTCCTCGAGTAGGTAAATGATAAAAACATAATTTTTGATGTTAAATGCTACCTAACATGTGTATCATGTAATCTCTCTACGGTATAAATATTGACAAACAATGAGGTAACAACATCAACATAATAATATCCATGAATATAAGAAGCATAATCATTAAACTTTCAAAATATATGATCCTTTGAGAATGTTATCCCTACTCATTTTATCATGTTAGCATGGCATGACTCCGCCTTCACCACATAAATATAAATCATGAGCACCCCGGTGCTAAACCAAGCAATTGGATCGAACTTCTAACGCGCTTCAGCATTTTCAACTTCACGCAATACAAGAGCGTGAGCCATGGATATAGCACTATAGGTGGAATAGAATGCGGTGGTAGAGATCAATAAGGGAAGTCAAAAGGAAGAAAGTCTCGCATCAACTCGGTGGATCAATGGGCTATGGAGATGCCCATCAATCGATATCAATGCGAGGAGTAGGGATTGCCATGCAACGGATGCACTAAGAGCTATAAGTGTATGAAAGATCAACGGAAACTAATTGGGTGTGCATCCAACTTGCTTGTTCATGAAGACCTCGGGCATTTGAGGAAGCCCGTCATCAGAATATACAAGCCAAGTTCTATAATGAAAAATTCCCACTAGTATATGAAAGTGATAAGTTAGGAGACTCTCTATATGAAGAACATGGTGCTACTCTGAAGCACAAGTGTGGAAAAGGATAGTAACATTGCCCCTTCTCTCTTTATCTCTCTTTTTTTTCTCTTTTGTGGGCTCTTTTTGGCCACTCTTTTTTTTCTTTTTCTTTTTCTTTTTTTTCGTCCGGAGTCTCATCCCGACTTGTGGGGGAATCATAGTCTCCATCATCCTTTCCTCACTGGGACAATGCTCTAATAATGATGATCATCACACTTTTATTTACTTACAACTCGATAACTGAAACAATATGACGAATGCCTCTGGCAGTGTACCAGGATGTGCAATGATCTAGCGTAACATGTATGATAATGACGAACGGTGGCTATGCCACAAATATCTTGTCAGCTCTATATGATCATGCAAAGCAATATGATGATGAACACACAAGTCATGTGACGGAATGGTGGAAGTTGCATGGCAATATATCTCGGAATGGCTATGGAAATGCCATAATAGGTAGGTATGGTGGCTGTTTTGAGGAAGATATAAGGAGGCTAATGTGTGATAGAGCGTATCATATCACGGGGTTTGGATGCACCTGTGAAGTTTGCACCAACTCTCGAGGTGAGAAAGGGCAATGCATGGTACCAAAGAGGCTAGCAAATGCGGAAAGGTAGGAGTGCGTATAATCCATGGACTCACATTTGTCATAAAAGACTCGCATACTTATTGTGAAAGTTTATTAGCCCTCGAAGCAAAGCACTACTTGCATGCCCCTAGGGAATTGGTTGGTAGGAGTTAACCATCGTGAGCATCCGATTATAACAGCACTCAAGGATTTCATTTCAGACATAAAAATGCTCAAACCTCCCCACCATGCCATGACCAACACTTAGATGAGAAGTTAATAACAAGCTTTTAATACCGATATTTCTACTAACCAATGATCGTGAACCAATATCCTTTCATATTACGACATCAATATTATTAAACCACACGTTTCTTATTTAGTGATCTACATGAAAGTTTTTATTATATCCCTCTTGAATACCTATCCTTTTTGGACAAGTCTTATAACACGTGCATATTGCCATTACTATTTACTAGCAAAAATGCCCGTGCGTTGCAACGGGAGAAAGAGTATCTCTGCATCCTCCTACTAAGGTCGAAATAAACAAAATTCTTAATTGAAATAGCCTTGTAATCAATTGATACTATAAATCACATTAGCACTAAAACAAAGACATAAATAGTAAATGCACTATGTGTTTAATTTCAGGCAGATTACATTGTTTTGTTGTATAACACTGACTTACCCTAAACATTTCCATGGAAATTATATTTGTTCAAGTTTTTACAAAACCTGAGCACAACTGTATAACTCAGTTAGAGCTCATGGGGTCTCTGTCAAAGTTCACAAGCTGTTCCATGGTCAGCCACATCGTAAGACAAGTGACATTCTTTGCGTGAATCAATAAGCAATGTGTCAACGGGCCTAGAAAACAATTGTGTTCAAGTGCAACTAATAATCAACAGCTAGAAGTTATTCAACATGAGAATCATAGGCATCGAAGATGTTATACAATGTAAAGAGGTATTGTCTCAATTTATATGAAGAAGCACCTGATGTTATACTTAGTCACTGTTGCCATGTCGACTACATCACATTGATCAGTGAACATCCGGAGTATCACCGAAATTTACTCTTTTGAGACTGTCATGGTAGATGGGGCGGGACCTTCAGCACCTGCAACCTGGATAATTACATGTTTCAATGAACACAACAATGGTTTGGCAGCATGCAGTTTAGTGAAATATAATTGTTTAAAGTAACACATAACTTAATCGTTCATTTTTTTTGTTTATTTTATTAGTAGTATTCTCTTCATCCGCCCTTACTCTAGCATTGCGTCAATTCAGAAGTCCCAACCTCACATTTTCAAAACTCCATCGTCCTCATATATTGTGAGAGATAATGGTGTATTAAATTTCTTATTTAGAAATAGTGCATGGTGTACACAAGAAAATTCCACATGTAAGAAAATTTCACATCACCGCTCACTTGTTACAAGCCTTCTTCTTTTCAAGTCTCTATCACTTTTTAGGAAATAAACTACATAAAAACCTTTTATTAAAAGGCATAAATAGTCCAAGGCTAAGTGCATAAAATGTCAGAAGTACATATCAAAAAAGAGTACCAACATGCACCTCCTCTGAAGTACAACTTTACTTTAGTAAATAGCTTCTATCAACTGGCTGCTATTCTGGTTTTCTGGTGTGATCATTGGTGGTTCCTTCTAGGAAATAAATTGGCATATGCCAATAAATTTATACAACAATAGCTCCTGAGCTCACTTATAGTTACCACATGTATAGCATGTAATGTTGTAAATACCAAATCCTAAAAAGAACATATTATGGTGTCGTATTGTAAGAAAGGTCACTCCATCAATAAATATATCTAAGTTGCATCAGAAGAATGATGAAACCGATACTATTTTGGTCAATGGTCATTATAGGACCACTAAACACACAAGATAATCAACTCAGCCGATCAAGTTCTAATCTGAACCATGCAGTCCTACTAAAAAAAGCAGAAAAGGCAACTTACCAGCAAGTCCATGATTGTTTGTTCCCTGAGCATTTCATCGAAGATCGAACACATGGCGTAGACACATGTATAGATAGGAAATTTTAGTGCAGATAATTGGAGAGCAAGAGGGTAGCACCTACATAAACATGACGAAACCAAGGGTGGAATTAGTATCAGCTCGGATAAATTTGTCCAATCCAAATGTAAATGGCAACATACTTTAAGGAAAAACTAAACTATTTGTTATGTTTTTGATTCTAGGATACACCACCACTTTGTCTCTCTATCCCTACAATTTTTTTGTTCACCAACTACTGTATTAGAGCCTGAATAAGCCAAAGCAAAAAAAACATTCAATAAAAATATCAGGAGGAGCCACATATTGGATCAAGTATAGAGGAGAAATTTTACCTGGAGCTTGCGCTGCGTGGCATGGGCAGACTGCAGCACAACCCCTCAGAGACCCGTCTACAGTGTGTACTGGGATGTTTTCACATGGGGAAGATCCGACCAAAGCTTCCATGTACGAATCTGCCCTACTCCCATGCATCACGACAAGCTTCACATATAGCCATATATCATGTACCTAGCTAGCAATGCATACATTGTTCATTGTAAATTTTTGTTCATTCTCAACTGTTTGAAAGTTTCATAAATCGCATTCATCCTTAATTACAGTTTACTTTGCATAAAACTGCATGGAATAACATTCTTTCAAGAACCTCACACTATATACTTTTTTTAAGAACCAATGATCCAGACTAACATCAAGAATAGAAAATGAAACGTATGGTCTGCATGATTAGTCAAGAGTGCCATCTCTATTTCAATTTTTAACGTCCCCTGACATACAATGAACTTTATCCATAGAAAGAAGATAGACTGAATTTACTACTCTACACAAAAAGAAACAATCCGAACAATTTAATCAGTATATCCATAATACTAATATAGAAGATTTTCAGAGCACCATGTCTAGGAATTGATGCTTACAAAAATATCATAAAATCAGTAGTAACCATCGTGATGTTTAAACATGTTGTCAAATTCAGTTAACACACAACAGCAGTCAGTGTAGTGCATCTCGATCTCGATCTAGAGGGTGGGGGTACCTTGTGCGTGGGGGCGTCTTGGTGCTGGGTGGGAGGTAAAGAGGGGTGGATCTCAACCTGATCCACCTACAGAACATAGAGGAAGAACAAGACGGGTCAGAGAGAGAGAGAGAGGGAGGGAGAGAGAGAGAGAGAGCGCAGAGGGGAGAGGAGGTCGAGGTCGTCTCATGTCCCGGCCGTCCATGGAAGCAAGGAACTGGAGGTGGCCTGCTGCTCCTGCCACGGACCAAATCAAACAAGCAAATAAAAAGGGGATTCGAGGGGAGAAAAAGAAATTGAAGAGAAGAGGAGAGGAGAGGGGAAACGGACCTCGATGGCGTCCCGAGCAGGGGGAAGGGAAGCTCCATGGCTGCGGCCTTCCTCTCCCGGCGCACGCGTGACCAAACCCTAGCCACGAGGAGAGCTGCGGGTGGCCGCTGGAGGACGCCCACCACGGATCTGGTCGGTGGGGACGACGTAGCGGAGGGAGGCGCTCGTGGGAGGGTGGTCCGCTCCACCGGCAGCCGCCGGAATCAGCCGGAGAAGGTGGCGGTGGCTAGGGCTCGCGTGAGGTGGGCTGGGTCGTGGCATAGATGAAAGAGAGGCTCTCTCTCTCTCTCTTTTCTTCTCGGGTTGAATTCTTACAAATCTAGGGGTTTTTTTGTAAAAACGAAACGTTTTCTCAGAAAATCACTTAAAATAGGACTGCGGGTTGAATACCAAAACACACAGGGACTTTTCTGTAAAAATGCCGCGATGGGTGAACGGGCAGAAGCGATAGCCGCTTTATTATTAGGTAAAGATTATACCTCAAAAAGATTTAAGTGAAGCATGAGAGTGCAATCATTTCTATAAAATATAACCACCACCGTGCTCTAAAAGATAGAAGTGAAGTACTAGAGCAACTGCCTAGCTCAAAAGATATAAGTGAAGCACATAGAGTATTCTAACAAATCACGATAAATGTGTGTCCCTCTCAAAAGGTGTGTCCAGCAAACTAAGATTGTGGCAAACTGAAAAGCAAACAAAACTATAGCACAAGAAGCTCCAAGTAAAACTCATATCATGTGATGAATAAAAATATAGGTCCAAGTAAGTTACCGATAGATTGTAGACGAAAGAGGGGATGCCATCCTGGGCATCCCCAAGCTTAGACGCTTGGGTCTTCCTTGAATATTACCTTGGGGTGCCTTGGGCATCCCCAAGCTTAGGGTCTTGCCACTGCTTATTCCTTCATCCATCATAATCTCACCCAAAACATGAAAACTTCAACACACAAAACTCAACAAAAACTTCATGAGATCCGTAGTATAATAAATCAATCATCCACTTTAGGTACTGTTATAAACTCATTCATAATTGTTCTTGCATAATACCTACTGTATTCTAAGTCTTCCATGACTTAAACCCCCCGATATAATCTATAGTTTCATCAAAACAAGCACACTGTGCAATAAAAATAGAATCTGTCTAAAACAGAACAGTACACAATGGCAGAATTTTATCCATACTTCTATAACTCAAAAAATTCTCATTATCCCAACACTGTGTAAAAATTTCAGAGTTTTCTGACGTTCCAGTAAAAACCTTAAAATCAAATACTGGGCGCAAAGCTTTCTGTTTTCAAACATCATCAATTATACTATCATTCAAATCATCCCAAAGGCATTATTTGGCAAAAATGCTAATTAAAAGATAAAAACACAATCATAATAGTCGCAAAAATTGTGTGACTCAAGAAAAATAAAAATTGCAATAAAGATAAATATTGGGTTGCCTCCCAACAAGCGCTATTGTTTTACGCCCCTAGCTAGGCATAATGCTTAGTTTCAAGTATTGTCATCCTTCGCATCCAACTCCTCAATTATACATCCACGCTTCCTAGGAGGTTTAGCATATAATTTTTTAATAATCACACTCCTTGGGACAAAGTTGAGGAATTACCTTTCATAAATAGGTTCCTTTAAATTAGGGTGCACACTAATCATTTTAACATCCTCGTTTCCTTTACTAGATGTGGAACCCTTATTCTTAGGAACATACATGAATTTGGAATTATTATTAGGAGGAGTTCTCTCATTAGTTTTAACAGAAGAAAAAGCAAAGCCCAAATTATTAATGATTTCTTCCAACTTATCAATTCTAGAGGGACTTTGTTCTACTCTTTCATTAATTATCGGTTCCTTCTCCTTTAACATCTTTCGTGTAGTTCCTAACATAGAACCAAATTGAGTAACTTGATTATGGACCTTTTTGTCTAGATTCTCAATATGTTCGACGGTGGGCATTTTATTTTCAATAGCATCTAACCTTCACGTAACATGTTCCAAAGTCAATACCGTTTCATTAATAATAATAGGTGGTGTTCCTACCAAATTTCCCATAGCATTGAAACCATCATTAGGGTCACTACTCAAGAAATTCCCTCTGGTAATAGTGTCAAGCACAAATCTATACCAAGTAGTAACTCCTACATAAAAATTGCGAAGAAGAACGTGTGACACCCTGGTTTTGGCAACTTTTTTCTTTGCAACCATTTCTCCGGTTTTATTTGCTTTTGAATGGATTTCAAACTATTTTTTTTACTTTGGACTTGGGGTTCTCTGAAATTTTCCTTCTAAGTGATCCGGCACCCCCATCACCTTGCCAATATCTTGTCTCACACCCACTGACCCAAACCCTACTTCCTAATATTTATAATTATTGCTTTTTCTGAAAAAGCAATATTCACCACTTATGGTAGGTTGTGAAGCAACCTATACTTCCATGACTCAGAAAATTCCCAAATTAATCCCTGAAATACTAGGAGCCATATCTATACACAATATCCAAAAATATCTCTTAGTCTAGTTCAATTTTTCAGCAAGATAATTCTTTTCAGCCTCTGGTCACTTCAAACCTTTGTGAAGGAAGTACCAGCTAGAAGTGTCCATTGGCTCTGAAATTTTTTATAGCATCTTGCCACTACCAAATAACCTCCAAATACCAAATTTCACCTCAAGGAGCCCATCCATGTGAGTGCATCATCCTCAACAAGTTTCTAGACCAGAATATGATTTGCACATGAACCATGCTCAAAACTTTGCAAAAATTCCTGAAACTTCTCCAGCATGTAGTCCTTCCTACCCTGAATCTCCTAGACAACTCTTTTGGCTCAATTCCCAACTCATCTTTCCTCTGGAACTCTCCCAAGTTTCTAACCAGAAACTATTTCTGATGCTACCATTCATCTCAGGCTATCTATAGCCAGCTCAGTGGCACGGGGAGACTACGGGACCTAGGGTCGGCACACCAGACATGGTTTGGCAGGCCAGCTCGCACCGCATGCACCAGTGCACGCGGTGACCACGCGGCCAGCACTGCCAAACACGCGCTCTGGGCGCTGTCAGGCTCGGCTCTCATCGGAGCAAGATGCCCGCGTTGACGTACCTTGTCCACAAGCGTCAAGGACCTCCCCACCATCCACGTAGCTGTTTTAGAAGGCTCCCGTCGCCGGCAGCGCGCTCCGCCGGATACGGCCACCGCGAGCCACGGGCGCACAGTGAGCCACTGCAGCCGACCGCGGCATTGATGGCACGCGACCCCTTAGCCTGCGGCCTCGCCTTCCTCGCCTATCTTCCGTCATGTCAGAGCGCTCCACGACGGCCAACGCAATGCGGTGCTCCGGCCGCTTCCACCACGGCGGCACCCGTGCCCGTACCCCTCCTCCGGCTATAAAAGGGGCCGTGCCTCGCCTCCCAGAGCATCACACCACTCCTCCCCCTCCCTAAATCGAGCCCCAGCTTGCCGGGCCAAGGCCGAGAGGCCCTCTGGCTTCGCATTTCGTCGGAGCTCTGCTGCCGAGCTAGCTTCACGCCCACCCTCTTCCGGTCCACCCCAGCACCAGCCACCACTCTCCCTGAGTCCTTCTTCTTCTCCTGGTCACGCTGCTGTGCTTGGTTGATCGATCCCGTGCTGGAACGAGCGACTTCGACGAATCACCGCCGCCGCCGTCTCTGGAGAAGAAGCTCCTGTCGCCGTCCGGCCACCACTCGCCGCAAATTGGGTACGTGCCAACTCGCCGTGGTCCCCTCGTTCCATTCAACCCATCTTCGGCCGCCACCGAGGCCTCCTCGCCGGAGAACCATCACCGGCAGAGCCGCGGTGCTCTGTTCCTTCTTCCCCTCCCCATTAAACCTGACAGGGGACCCCACCCATCAGCCTCTCCTTCCCTCGCCCGAAGCGGTATAAATGGAGGCGCCCTGGCATTTTACGCATTCGACGTGGCCCTCCCAGGTTTTTCTGATTTTCTGGTTTTATTCAGAATTTGACCAGAAACTTTGACCAGTCACTACTTTTAAACCACAAGTCCAAATGAAGTGATTCTTTTTGCAACAGTTTTGTCTTGAGCCCCTTTATTTTGTGTAACAATTTGGAATTTTTCCAGCATGTCTAGAATTTTTGGCCCACAGAAATGCGTTATGTGACATTTTCTTTTGCCATTTAAAAATATTTTCAGAAGGAAATTGCCTTGGTGTTGAAGACCAGGAGCTTGTTGACACCCCATTTGAGCAAGGCAAGCCACATCATCCATTACATAAGGCATTGCAATAGTATTGGCTCTATGTTAAATTCTTTTGCATTAAATTAATCCAATACAGACATGCCATTAATCCTATTGCTTGTTGTCTTGCAAAAACCTCTGCCGTGTTAGTCCATTTACTTAACCTAAATTTTATTGTTGATCAAGTGCCACCGACCCGGACTTACCCGTGCAGCCACATCTGCCGGTATGGGACGGCCTTGACTTGGTCTAACCTCGTGCTCTTTTACCGGTACCACCAAAGAGGGAAGGTTATGCGTGCGTGCTACCCTGATCAGGTAGACGACGATAATCTTGTGAGCCCAAGTTAAGTTATTTGCCGGCGTCCCCGTTTGGGACAGTTTAGTTGGCCACAACGGTGGCAGGTGTCAGGAGTGACACAGGGGCCACCCAGGGCATGACCCGGAAGTGGGATGATTGTCGGTGGTACGATAGAAGGGTCACCGGTTAGGCGAGTTTCGTTGCACGAATGTCCATGGTGTGGGTAAAGTGCGCAACCTCTGCAGAGTGTAAGAATCTATTCGAATAGCCGCGTCCACGGTAATGGACACAGTCCGCACTAGGTCACACTGTATGGTCAACAGTAATGATGGTAGAACTCATCTTGAGCCTAGATGTGATCTATGAGTCATGAGTGCTCCGGGGGTCATGATACAGACCCGGAGGAGAGTAAGTTGGTTAACCGTAACAGTAAGTTGAGCATTTTTAACGCATGACTGTTTCCTGAGCATTTATCCTAATCACTGCCATACTATTGTCTGCCACACTGTTTTGGTTGCTGTGAGCTTGCGAGTACATTCCAAGTACTCACCTGGCGTATCATGCCAGATGCAGGAGAAGCCAAGGATGGAGATCCCGAAGGTTTGTGCTATGCTAACTTGGTCGTGTCCCTTTGGGATGGAGTGCCTCTCCCGATGTTCCGCTACGCTTTAGTATCTCCCACTAGTATCGAGGCCCTTGAGATGTTCCATAAATAATGTAGATACTATCATAGCATGAGTAGTGCTCCTGGCCTCACTATCTTATGTAACATCCAAGCTTGTACTTGTATCATATCAATAAAAGATCAGTTATGTTCTGTTCCAAGTTGTTGTGTGTTTCTAGAAGACATGATCTCTGGGTTGGGAACATAGGGTAAACCGGTCCTCTGAGCCGGGGTGCCACAACACTTGGTATCACAGCCGTGCTGACTGTAGGACACCCTAGTTAACCTCGCGCTAGAGTTCCGATAAGTTTAGAGATTTGGTGTGTGCTTTGCTTGTTGCATTTGCTTGTTGCATAGCATGCATCTAGATTCTTTTGTTTCGCTAACCGTTGGCCTTATGAGTGTAGATGGCACCTGTTCCGTACCACTACAACCATGAGCCGGCACCGTTCAGTTTTCCAGTACTGCTTCGTAGCGTCTGGCTTCGACTCTACCCCAATGGAGAAGACCCAGTGTATCAGGTGTTCCCAGAGCAGCTTGCAGGTTCGGTGTACGAGTACCACGCTGAGGCCTTCCTTACCACAAGTTCAGCGATCGGCAGCTATTCCCGCTCTTCCAAGGGCGGAACTGCTTCTACTCCCGATCTGGCGATTCAGTTTGCTGCTCTGGAGGCTCTCACTGACTTGCGCTTTCATGAGGTCAAGATGCAGACACACCCAGGTTTCTTTCACTACCCCACCTTGTCACCTACGACAGGGCGAGTCCTTTTTGCGCCTATTGATCCGGCGAGTGATCGGGCGACTGGTGTTTTATCCCGTTACCTGAACGCCAGCTACTGTCTGGTCACTTCCCTGGCTGAGGAGCTGTCTCACGCCAGAGAGGCACTTGCAGGTGCTGCTGCAGCATAGTCTTCTCCTCCTCCTGTGTTTTCGCCTATGTTTACACCGCCTATTCCACCTTCGCGCATGCCTGAGACTCCCTCTAGCTCGTTCGGACTGCCAGGCACTCCGTCTGGTATCCGGCGTGAGTCTCCAGCTGAGTGGGCCTCGCTGCTAGCCACTCCAGCTGCCCCGATGTTGAGGCGTCGTGCTTCCTCTCCTTCAGAGGGAGAGCCTTCCCATCAGCATCGTCGTGTCTCCTTTGTTCCGGAGGACGTGATCCACATCATCAGCTCTGATTCTGAGGCGGAATCAGAAGGCGAGGAGTCTTCAGTCTGCCAGTGTCCGTGTCATCTGCATGACTAGAGTGGGTGTTTGAGTTTTAGCACATGTATGCATCATAGCATCTTTGCATATGTCAACTGCCATATGAGTAGTACTAGCCATGATACCCCCTACTAGTTTGCCATGTATGATGTTGGGTTGCCTTGTATAATTATGTTGCTCCTTTCATTTTTCTCTGATTTTGTTTTCTTGGTGTCACATTGTTGTATTTCCCTTATGGATGTTGCTCATCAATTCAGTATTTTTGCAATGGGAACGGATATAGGATGGAGAGGTGTAGTAATCAAGGAGGTGATGGAACTCCGGTTCGTCGATCCACCAGACAAGCAGGACAACCACCAGAAGATCTGCCACCCCCACCACCACAACCACCGACCACTGATCAGATTATGAGGATGTTTGAGGAGAAAAGAAATCAGGATCTCATGGAATTTTTGAGGAGTATGCAAACAGTGGTAGGACAGAATCAGAACAATGGTACGCACTCCAAGCTGTCGGACTTCCAGCGTACCAAGCCACCTAGTTTCAGTCAAGCTATTGATCCGATGGAGGCTAATGACTGGTTGAGGACTATGGAAAAGAAGCTAGATATAGCCCATTGTGATGAGCTAGACAAGGTTCCTTTTGTTACTCATTATCTGGAAGGGCCGGCAGCCATCTGGTGGGATAATGCAAAAATAATGTGGCCCTCTGAGGAAAACGTTTCTTGGGAGAAATTCAAGGAGGTGTTCCGCAGGTACCACATTCCCACTGGCATAATGAAGGTGAAGCAAAGGGAATTCCTTGCTCTTACTCAAGGAAACATGACAGTAGGCGAGTATCTAAACAAGTTTAATAATTTGGCACGGTATTCTGCCCATGATGTGTCTACTGAAGAAAGGAAGATAGACTGGTTCTTAGGAGGACTTAATCAAGCTCTCCGTTGCCAACTTTGCATGCTGGATTTTCTGGACTTCCAGACTCTGGTAAACAAAGCTTTCATAGCTGAACGGGATCATAAGTCCGGATATGATGACCGCAAGCGTAAGTTTGAACCCAAGAAGGACACCCGCGAGCAGTTCACGCAGAAGCCACATGTCTGGCAACCAATCCTGCCTGAGTACAAGCCCACCTGGAATGGCGGCAATAACAACAATAAGCCAGGCAACGAGGACAAGACCTATGGCAAGCAGTCAGTACTGGAGGACTGTCAATGCAACAACACATGCTTCACTTGTGGACAAGGTGGGCATTATTCCAAGCAATACCCCACAAGGGCCGGAAAGCCACAGTTCGACTTCAAGCCACAAGTCAACAATATTGGTCGCCGCCTCAACCAGGACTTACGTCGCGGCCAAGTCCACCATATCTCCGCTGAGGAAGCCCGCGAAGCACCAAATGTGGTCCTTGGTATGTTCCCTATTAACGACATACCTGCAGTAATTTTGTTTGATTCCGGGGATTCCCATTCTTTTATCTCGCGGAGTTTTGCCACCATACACAATTTTTCCCTTTCTCTTTTGGACAAAATCATGGTGGTACAATCCCCTGGCTCCATGCTGAGAACAAATGTCATATATAAGGACCTAGAAATCCTGATACATGGGGTTAAGTTTCCAGCCACCCTTATCGCCATTGAATCCCCCGAACTGGACATAATACTGGGGATGGATTGGTTGACACCGCACCAGGTCTGCATCAACTGCGCCACCAGGATAGTGATATAAAGTTAACCCGGCAGGTCAAACAGTTCAGTTTATCGCCAGCAGGATGCTACCAAAGAAAGGAATGGCATTCAAGACCACCGCTACAGATATGATCTTGATCCCAGTAGTCAGTGAATTTCCAGATGTGTTCCCTGAGGAACTACCAGGGATGCCACCCGACCGGGAACTGGAGTTTGCTATTGATGTTATTCCCGGAACCGCTCCAATATACAAGAAGTACTACCGCATGCCATCCACAGAGCTGGTGGAATTGGAGAAACAGCTGGATGAATTGCTACAGAAGGGGTACATTCGCCCAAGCATCTCACCATGGGGATCACCCATACTCTTTGTTAAGAAGAAGGATGGCAGTCTACGAATGTGCGTGGACTATCACCCGCTGAATGAGGTCACTATTAAAAATAAGTATCCGCTTCCCCGCATTGACGATTTGTTCGACCAGTTAAACGGGGCCCGGATATTTTCCAAGATTGATCTCCGAACAGGATATCACCAGTTAAAAATCAGGAAGGAAGATATCCCCAAGACAGCCTTCGCCACTCGATATGGTCTGTACGAGTTTACAGTTATGTTGTTCGGGCTGACCAATGCTCCAGCTTACTTCATGAGCATGATGAACAAGGTATTCATGGACTTCCTGGACAAGTTTGTGGTAGTGTTCATTGATGATATCCTTATATACTCCAAAAATGAAGAGGAGCACAAACAACACCTCTGTGCTGTCCTGGAAAGACTAAGGACCAACCGCTTGTATGCCAAGTTCAGCAAGTGTGAATTTTGGCTAAGAGAGGTGGGATTTCTGGGGCACGTTCTGTCAGAACAGGGTGTGGCCACCGACCCCAGCAAGGTGACTGCTGTATTAAACTGGAAGACACCAGCTACGGTAACAGAAGTCTGCGGTTTCCTGGCATTGGCAGGTTACTACCGTCGTTTCATTGAAGGCTTCTCTACGATAGCCAAGCCACTAACAGAACTGCTGAAAAAGAATCACAAGTTTGTCTGGACGGAGGAATGTGATAGCAGCTTTATGGAGCTAAAGACGAGGCTAACCACGGCCCCCGTCCTAATTCTTCCGGATATCCACAAGAGCTTTGACATATACTGTGATGCTTCCAGGTGTGGAATTGGCTGTGTATTAATGCAGGAACGAAAGGTTGTAGCGTATGCATCCAGATAGCTATGACCCCATGAAGAGAATTACCCCACCCATGACCTGGAACTAGCAGCCGTGGTTCATGCCCTAAAGATTTGGAGGCATTATCTCATTGGGTAGCGATGTGAAATATACACAGACCATAAGAGTCTCAAGTATATTTTCACACAACTCAATCTTAACCTCAGGCATAGGAGATGGCTTGAACTAGTCAAGGACTATGACCTCGAGATCAATTATCATCCGGGAAAAGCCAATGTGGTCGCAGATGCCCTCGGTAGGAAACCGGGTACAGTGAATGCAAAAACCGAGGGTATCCATCCAGGGTTACAGGAAGAGTTTGTCAAGCTTAACTTGGTACTTTGTGGTCCAATTAACACAGATACGTTACAAATCACTCCAACACTTATGGGGGAAATCAAAGAAGCTCAGAAAGCGGACAAGAGTGTACAGGAGATCAAGGAAAATAGACAACAAGGAAAGGCCAAGTCATTCCGTGTTGACTATCAGGGAACATTATGGTTTGACAACCGAATATGCGTACCTGATCAAGAAAACCTGAGACAGCAAATATTATGAGAGGCACATGAATCCGCATATTCCATTCACCCGGGAGGAACAAAAATGTACCGGGACCTAAAGGAAACTTTCTGGTGGCCAGGAATGCGAAAAGACATCGCCTACTACGTTGCATGTTGCGATGTATGCAATAAGGTTAAGGCTGAGCACCCTAAGCCAGCTGGATTATTGCAACCCTTACAGGTTCCCCACTGGAAATGGGATGACTTCATTGTTGGGCTACCCAAGTCAACGAGAGGCCATGACGCCATCTGGGTCATCATGGATATACTCACCAAAGTGGCTCATTTTATTCTGGTAAAGACCACTTTCAGGGCTGACCAACTTGCGCAGCTCTATATGTCCCGGATCATCAGCCTTCATGGAGTACCCAAGTCCATCACATCAGATAGAGGATCCTTGTTTACTTCAGCATTCTGGCTACGTTTGCACCAAGCTCTAGGAACCGTGTTAAAGCATAGCACGGCATATCATCCACAGACAGACGGGCAGACCGAATGAGTGAACCAAATATTGGAAGATATGCTTCGGTCTTGTGCCCTCACCTATGGACCTAAGTGGGAGGATAGTCTTCCCTACGTGGACATTTCCTACAACAACAGTTATCAGGCAAGCCTCAAAATGTCACCATTTGAAGCGCTCTATGGGTGTAAATGCCGCACCCCCTTAAATTGGTCACAGATGGGAGACAGCCGTATCTTTGGCACGGATTTGATGCTCGAGGCTGAGAAGCAAGTTAAAGAAATACAAGAGCGTCTTCCAGCAGCTAAATCCCGTCAAAAGAGCTACTATGACCCAAAACACCGGGAAGTAACTTTTGAGCCCGGAGAGTATGCTTACCTCCGAGTAACCCCCATGAAAGGAATCAAAATATATCGGCCCCTTTCCAGTGATTGCTAAAAGAGGCAGAGTAGCCTATCAGTTAGAGCTACCACCAGAATTGCCCGACGTTCATGATGTCTTTCACATATCACAGCTGAGAAAGTGCATTGCACCTCTGATCAAACGGGCGGATATAAGTGAACTAGAATTAACCAGGGATTTGACATATGAGGAAAAGCCTGTCAGAATCTTGGATGAAATGGAAAGAACCACTAGGAGTAAAGTGGTCAAATTCTACAAGGTACTGTGGGATCACCATATCGAGGAAGAAGCTACCTGGGAAAGAGAAGATTTCCTAAAGTCAGCATATCCGTATTTGTTCCCCGAGCAACCGAATCTCGAGGACGAGATTCATCCTAAGGGGGGTATGTTTGTGACACCCTGGTTTTGGCAACTTTTTTCTTTGCAAACATTTCTTCGGTTTTATTTGCTTTTGAATGGATTTAAATGTAGTTTTTTTTTTACTTTGGACTTGGGGGTTCTCCGAAATTTTCCTTCTAAGTGATCCAGCACCCCCATCACCTTGCCAATATCTTGTCTCACACCCACTGACCCAAACCCTACTTCCTAATATTTATAATTATTCCTTTTTCTGAAAAAGGAATATTCACCACTTATGGTAGGTTGTGAAGCAACCTATACTTCCATGACTCAGAAAATTCCCAAATTAATCCCTGAAATACTAGGAGCCATATCCTTCCACAATATCCAAAAATATCTCTTAGCCCAGTTCAATTTTTCAGCAAGATAATTCTTTTCAGCCTCTGGTCACTTTAAACCTTTGTGAAGGAAGTACCAGCTAGAAGTGTCCATTGGCTCTGAATTTTTTTATAGCATCTTGCCACTACCAAATAACCTCCAAATACCAAATTTCACCTCAAGGAGCCAATCCATGTGAGTGCATCAGCCTCAACAAGTTTCTGGACCAGAATATGGTTTGTACATGAACCATGCTCAAAACTTTGCAAAAATTCCTGAAACTTCTCCAGCATGTAGTCCTTCCTACCCTGAATCTCCTAGACAACTCTTTTGGCTCAATCCCCAGCTCATCTTTTCTCTGGAACTCTCCCAAGTTTCTGACCAGAAACTATTTCTGATGCTACCATTCATCTCAGGCTATCTATAGCCAGCTCAGTGGCACGGGGAGACTACGGGACCTAGGGTCGGCACACCAGACATGGTTTGGCAGGCCAGCTCGCACTGCATGCGCCAGTGCACGTGGTGACCACGCGGCCAGCACTGCCAAACACGCGCTCTGGGCACCGTCAGGCTCGGGTCTCATCGGAGCAAGATGCCCGCGTTGCCGTACCTTGTCCCCAAGCGCCGACGACCTTCCCACCGTCCACGTAGCTGCTTTAGAAGGCTCCCGTCGCCGGCAGCGCGCTCCGCCGGATACGGCCACCGCGAGCCACGGGTGCACAATGAGCCACTGTGGCCGACCGCGGCATTGATGGCGCGTGACCCCTTAGCCTGCGGCCTCACCTTCCTCGCCTATCTTCCATCATGTCAGAGCGCTCCTCAGTGAGAACCAAGTTTTTCCCTCAGTGAGAACCAAGGTTTATCGAACCATAAGGAGAACCATGCAAATCCTAGTGAAGAGCACCTGCACACACAAAAGCAAATGCTTGCACCCAATGCAGCCAAGAGGGTTGTCAATCCCCTTGAACTTGTTACTTGCAAGGATCAAATCTTGTATAGATAGATATATAAATTGCAAAACAAAATAAAAGTAAAAAAATTGCAGCAAGGTCTTTTGGTTTTTATAATATGATTAAAGTAGACCCGGGGGCCATAGTTTTCACTAGAGGCTTCTCTCTCGAACACATAGCATACGGTGGGTGAACAAATTACTGTTGGGCAATTGATAGAAAAGCGCATAGTTATGACGTATTCATGGCAATGATCATGTATATAGGCATCACGTCCGTGACAAGTAGACCGACACCTGCCTGCATCTACTACTATTACTCCACCAATCGACCGCTATCCAGCATGCATCTATGGTATTAAGTTCATGACAAACAGAGTACTGCCTTAAGCAAGATGACATGATGTAGGCAAACTAACTCAAGCAATATGATTAAACCCTGTCGTTTTACCCATAATAGCAACAATACAATACGTGCCTTGCTAACCCTTTTGTCACTGGTTGAGGACACCGCAAGATTGAACCCATTACAAAGCACCTCTCCCGCTGAAGATAAGTCAATCTAGTTGGCCAAACCAAACGGATAGATATCGGAGAGAAATACAAAGCTATAACAATCATGCATAATAAAGTTCAGAAAAGACTCTTTTACTTTCAATGAATAATCTGATCATAAACCCACAATTCATCGGATCCGAACAAACACACCGCAAAAGAAGATTACATCGGATAAAACTCCAAGAAGATCGAGGAGAACATTGTATTGAAGATCAAAGAGAGAGAAGAAGCCATCTAGCTACTAGCTATGGACCCGTAGGTCTGTGGTGAACTACTCACACATCATCGGTAGGGAAGCAAGGTTGATGTAGAAGCCCTCCGTGATCGATTCCCCCTCCAGCAGATTACCGGAAAAGGCCTCCAGATGGGATCGCGGAAGAACAGAAGCTTGCGGCAGCGGAAAAGTTATTTCGGGTGGCTCTCTGTTGGTTTGGGAATATTTGGGAATTTATAAAGGTGGAATTAGGTCAAACGGAGTTACGTGGGTCCCACGAGCTCAATGGGCGGGCCTACCTCCCGGGGCGCGCCTGAGCTCGTGGCTCTCTCATAGCTCTTCTGGCCTCCTCTCGAACCTTCTAGGGTCCCTTCTGGTCCATAAAAAAATCATTTTGAAGAATTTATTCCATTTAGACTTCGTTTGATATTGATTTTCTGAAATGCCAAAAACATGCAAAAAAACAGGAACTGGCACTGGGTTAATAGGTTAGTCCCAAAAAATGATATGAAATAGCATAAAATGCATATAAAGTATCCAAGATTGATAATATAATAGCATGAAACAATCAAAAATTATAGATACGTTGGAGACATATCAGCCCCTGAAAATGAATCAATTAATAAGGTTGATCAGGTCTTATTAACAAACTATTTCCGAGTGACATAAAACCGAAGAACTTTTGTATAGCACTAGGTTACCTCAATTGGGATATGCTTTGTCCCAACAATAAGAGTTTGATATTTATTTTCAGGAACCGGGGGAGGAAACTCAAAACTTCCAATAGCGATTGTCAAAAAAAATTCAATGGAATTGAGGCTATTCACTTTGTTCGTCTTCTTCGGAAAATATACCGTATGCTCATTGCCATTAACATGAAAAGTGACCTTGCTTTTGTTGCAATCAATAACAGCCCCTACAGTATTCAAAAAAGGTCTACCAAGGATAACCGACATGTTGTCGTCCTCGGGCATATCAAGAAAAACAAAGTCCGTCAAGATAGTAATGTTAGCAACCACAACAGGAACATCCTCACAAATACTGACAGGTATGGCAGTTGATTTGTCAGCCATTTACAAAGAAATTTCAGTGGGTGTCAACTTACTCAAGTCAAGTCTTTTATATAGAGAGAAAGGCATAACACTAACACCAGCTCCTAAATCACACAAAGCAGTTTTGACATAACTATTTTTAGTGGAGCATGGTATAGTGGGTATTCCTAGATCTCCTAGCTTCTGAGGTATTTTTCCTTTGAATGAATAATTTGCAAGCATAGTAGAAATTTGGTATTTTCCTTTTATTGGTAACAATATCTTTCATGTATTTAGCATACAGAGGCATTTTCATATCATCAGTCAAAGGTACTTGTAGAAACAAAGGTCTAAGCAACTCAAAAAAGCAATTAAAATTATCCTCATCCCTAGATTTGCCTTGCTAGGAAATGGCATAGGTTTTTGAACCCATGGTTCTTTTTCTTTACCGTGTTTCCTAGCAACGAAGTCTCTTTTATCATATCTTTTATTCTTAGGAGGTGGGTCATCAAGCTTAATTTCAGGTTCTATTTCTATATCATTATCAGACTCTTTATTATTATCTGGTGGAGTATCAATATGATCATCACTAACATCATCATTATCATTATCACTAGGTATATGCTCATTACCAGACCATGTCTCAACATCAGAAATAAAAACATCATTAGGATTCTCAGAGGGTTTTTCTATAGTAGGTTCATTAGAAGTATGCAAAGTTTTATCTTTATTCTTTTTCTTCTTCCTAGGTGAACTATGTGCATCATCATTAATTCTGCGAGAATCTTGTTCAATTCTTTTAGGATGACCCTCAGGATACGGAGGATCCTGGGTCATTTTACCACCTCTAGTCATTACTCTAATAGCATGATCATTGATTTTATTGTTCATTTCATTTAGCAACTCATTTTGTGATTTAGAAATTTATTCTAGTTGAGTATGAACCATAGATGAGTGTTTACATAAGCTTTTAACATCATTAGCAATTCTAAACATCATATCACTCAAGCGTTCAATCATAATAGCATTGCGTTTCAATTGATCACTGATACGTCTCTGACGTATCTATAATTTTTTATTGTTTCATGCTATTATATTATCATTCTTAGATACTTCATATGCATTTTTATATCATTTTGGGAACTAACCTTTTAACTCAGTGCCTAGTGCCAGTTGCTGTTTTTTGCTTGTTTTTTGTTTACAGAAAATCCATACCAAACGGAGTCCAAACGGTACGAAACTTTTTAATGATTTTTTCTAGACAAAAGAGACATTAGAACCTTCGGGGGAGGACCAGAAGACTTACGAGGAGACGGCAAGGCAACAGGGTGCGCCCAGGGGGGTAGGCGCACCCTGATGCCTTCTGGGCCCCTCGTGGCTCCGTCCGACCTAATTCCAGCGCTATAAATTCCCAAATATTCCAAAACCCCCAAAGAGCCAGACAAAACAAATTTTCCGCTGCCGCAAGTCTCTGTTCTTCCACGATCCCATCTGGTGACCTTTTTCGGTACTCTGCCGGAGGGGGAATCGATCACGGAGGGCTTCTACATCAACCTTGCTATCCTTCCGATGATGTGTGAGTAGTTCATCACAGACGTACGGGTCCAATAGCTAGATGGCTTTCTCTCTCCCTCTCTTTGATCTTCAATATAAAGTTCTCCATGATCTCCATGGAGTTCTCACTACTGCAGGATGGTCCTAACGCGACACATGTATAGGAGACCAATCGACCAAACTGTGTGCGATGCATGAATCGCAAACGATATCGTAATAAAACCGTCACCAATAAAACGAACTGTGTGCGATGATGGAGACATCAAGCACGATTCAGAAAAGAGTTGCGTGTGTGATGAGTGGCAAACAGTTGGTCCATACAAACTGTTTGCGATGAACCAAGACAACAGAAACGGTCAGCCAGATCAAGGTGTGTGCGATAGACGGCATACAGATCACTCGGATGAACTGTTTGCGATGATCCAAATCAACAGAAATGGTTAGCCAGATCAAGGTGTGTGCGATAGATGGCATACACGTCACTCGGATGAACTGTTTGCGATGAGCCAAAACAACAGAAACGGTTAGCCAGATCAAGGTGTGTGCGATAGGTGGCATACAGGTCACTCGGATGAACTATTTGCGATAAGCCAAAATAAACACAAACGATTCAGCTTAACAAGATGTGTGTGATACCCGGCAAACAGGTTAGTAATCAGAATTGTGTGGGAAGACTTATAATAACACAGACGATTCCTGCTAATAAGTTGTGTGTGTTGTGGGCAAACGCTTGCTGGTATACAATTGTTAGTGATTGATGAAATCATCACCGATGGGTTCTGTAGTTTAGTCCGTCTGCGATGTGGTTTGTTGTGTCTGCACAACATCTATGCTCTGTCTACAGAACAACAACATACATACTTATAAGAACATGATTGCATAACCAAAAAAGAGCACAATGCCATTTCAAACATTGTATCACAAATACCAGAAATATTACAAGGTTCAAATTCCAGCATTACAAGGCCCAAATTCAAAGATTACAAGGTTCAAACTGATATTAGAAATCAAATTCATCTTCTTCAGAATCTGAGCCATGCACTATTTCTGCGAAGGGATCAGTCACCGAGAAGTCATATATCGGCTTGATAGAGTGACTTCCGAATAATCTGTCATTTGAAGTTCCAAACTAAAATTCAGCTTCTGCAAAACCTTTTCCATTCAGCTGTAGACGCCTGCGCTTATCAGCAAACCATTCATTTCTATGCACTAAATATAGGGCAAACCTCATTACATTGAGCACACTTGCTTTCTAAACAAAGAACCTGGCGAATTTAATCTCTGGTTTGGTGCCTCGGTACTTGTTCAAAGTAATTTATGTGAGATGGAGATCAAGGCATTCGATGGGATTGTTATATTGCACCTCATTTTCCACTTTTGGGCATGCTTGTATCTACAAACGAAGACAACATATCAATGCCTAGATGCAGTTTTGAACACTACGGGCCTCTTTGATTTGCAGGATTTCTAAAATATACTAATAGAGTGACATGCCATCTTCAATCATTCATGATTAACATCTCAAAAAATATATGTATTGAAATCCTCCAAATTTCCTTTAGAAATCATAGTACATTTGTCATTGTAATCATGGGTAAAAGTACCAACAAATTGAACTCTGTTGTGGTTAACTATTAAGAGGAAAGGAGCATCACCTCGATGTATAGCTTCTCCATGCATGGAAAGCATCTAAGGAATCTAACAACTTCATCCAGATCGGGGCCGATGGATTGTAGTGCCAAGATCTTCACTGTGGACAGAGACAGGGTTAAGCTTGTGGTAATCATTTTCTGGATGACAACCGAACATAGATCAACAAAAATTAGATAAAATGTGATGTATAATAAGAAGAAGAAGAAGAAGAAGAAGATTGTTGTACCTGAACAGATATGGATCCAGTAACAAGTTCGGAGAATTCAGCACACGAATAGCCCAACACTGTCAATTTTGGTGCGTCAATGACCCTGATTCTTGTTGGACCTTCTTTATCAAGTACAAACAATCTCTCAAGGAAAGGCGCATTCTCATTAACCATATCGTGAAACACTTCGACTGACTGTCTGTTACGGCACCAGCAATGCACATAAATCGTACGGACATTCATCGAGGCGATGTGGAGGCTACTAAACCCATCCATCACCTGAAGACAAAGGTACTCGAGCGTTGTACAGCCGTGGAGCAGGCGCTCCAAATCCACCTTCGAGATGCTGAAGCCCATGAGCTCGAGGTCCTTCAGTTCAGGGAGATGAAGAGAGGGAGCGGCATTAATCTGGGGGAAAAAGCACTACCTAAACTTAGCGCGCGCAACATGGGTGCGAGGCGGAGCGCGGATGGCGGCAGCGAACGCAGATGTCCAGCTACAAAGCTGAGCTCCTCGAGCTGATCTAGGGCAGGGGATAGGAACCACTCATGAAACTTGGGTTCGACCTTGCAGTTGGAATGGAACTTGCCGATCGCAAGGCGTCTGACTGGCCTAGGGTGCATGGCGAGGATGTCAGACAATGCGTCCAAGCGTTTGCGATCCCTGATGCAGAGCTAGTCGTCGTCGATGAGGTCCGGGGGGTGGAGTGCCAGAGGGGGCGCCACCACCGGAAGAGGACGGTGGTCCGCATGCCAGATTTCATGGGGAGGAGAGATATGATGGTTACCAACATCTCGTCGGGGAGGCTGCTGATGAAGTCCAGGCTCGCTGGAGGCCCTTGCGGTTCTGGCTCGACCCGCCCCCGCTTGTTGGCCACCTCGTCCTCCATCGCAGCAGGCGGCGATCCTCGGCGGCGGTGCTTATAGATAAGAACGGAGGAGTAGGATTTGAAACTATTCTACGTACCTTCCCGAGGCGGCCAAAGCTTATGTGACACCATCCGGGAACCGTTTCAGGCTTCGAAATCAAATCCATCAATAAATTTTGAGCTTGTTTCCCGTCACATTCCAAATTACCACGCTATAATTAATTGCAATTTTTTTCACACCGATCAAACCTAAACGTGTGCCCATTAATGGAGAAGTTGGGAGCAAGGCAGGCGGCGGGTGGAGGTCAAAGGGCTTCCTTCTCGGTGAGCCAGCTGCGCGGCGGACTCCTCACACGCGTCCCCCTAAGCCTGCGCGGCGGACTGCTCACACGCGTCCCGTCTAATAAAACCTGCCCGACGGCACCTCCTAACCAATAAAAAAGAGGGACGTGTGGCGGCACGTAAATGGTTAGTAGAACGCACACGATTCAAATAATACAACCGGTTGTAATAATAACTTGGCAGCTGTTCCAAAATGCCTACGTTGGCTGTTAACATGGTAGTTATTTTGAAATTCGTTCTCAATTCTTGCGTGGGAACTAAACATGCACCCAAGGACACATATATGATTTTTCAACCCATTTTGGTGCACTAGAGCATGTGCATGTTGTTCAAATTTGAATTATGCACATTAAATGCCTAGAAAACTCAGTTAATGTATAAAAATGTCCAAACGAACCCTGAATAATTCCAAATTTTAACATGACACTCCTATTAATCCATGTTGCCTCTAGAAAAAAATCAAGGTGATAAGAGGCAGTGGATGTCGTTTCGCCCACAAAGGTGACATGTTCCCTATCGGAACCACGAGGCTTCTTGTGAGAAGCTCCGGTGTGTAAGAGGCTTGTACCAAAGCTTGCCCCAAATTGGACCAAATTTTTACCACAGCATGTTGGTGCAATTTCATGACACCGTGCCAAGTTTCATGAATTTTAGGCGAGTTTTGGATTTACGGGAATTTAAAAACCAAGATTCTCAATGTTTGCGTCTGAGCCAGGACGCCGAGATGTTTGTAATTCATTCCCTTTTCTTGCATGGGACCTAAACATGCACCCAAGAACACTTATATGATTTTTCAACCCATTTTTGTGCACTAGAGCATGTGTCTGTAGTTCAAATTTAAATTATGCGCATTAAATGCCTAGAAAACTCAGTTAATGTATAAAAATGTCCAAACGAACCCTGTATAATTCCAAATTTTAACAGGACACTCCTATTAATCCATGTTGCATCTGGAAAAAAAATTCAAGGCGAGAAGAGGCAACGAATGTCGTTTCATCCACAAAGGTGATGATACGTCCATTTTGCATCATGTTTTCCTATTGATATTTATAATGTTTTTGGTCATTATTTCACTTTATGATGCAATCATAATGCTTTTATCTCTTAATTTGCAAGATTTATATGAAGAGGGAGATTACCGGCAGCTGGAATTCTGGACCTGAAATAGCTATAGCAGAGATACCTATTCTACGGAGCTCCAAATGACCTGAAACTTCACGAAATTTTTTTATTGAATATATAATAGTTTTTGGAGGAAAGAACCACCATATGGGGGCCACCTGATGCTCACAAGGCAACAGGGCGCGCCCTGATGCCTTGTGGGGCCCACAGCAGGCCTCTAGCCCCCTCCTTCCGCTATATGAAGCCATTTACCCTAGAAAAAATACGAGGAGGACTTTCGGGACGAAGCGCCGCCATCTCGAGGTGGAACTTGGGCAGGAGCACTGTCATCGATTCCGCCAGGGATACTTCCCTTCGGGAGGGGGAAATCGAAGTCATCGACATCGCCAACAATCATCTCATCGTGGGAGAACCAATCGTCATCAACATCTTTACCATCACCATCTCATCTCAAACCCTAGTTCATATCTTTTATTCAATCTCTGTATCAAAACCTCAGATTGGTACCTGTGGGCTGCTAATAGTGTCGATTACATCTTGTAGTTGATGCTTGTTGGTTTATTTGGTGGAAGATTATATGTTTAGATCCTTAATGATATTCAATACCCCTTTGATCTTGAACATGAATATGATTTGTGAGTAGTTACGTTTGTTCTTGAGGACATGGGAGAAGTCTTGTCATAAGTAATCATGTGAATTTGGTATTCGTTCGATATTTTGATGATATGTATGTTGTTGCTTCCTTTAGTGGTGTCATGTGAACATCGACTACATGACACTTCACCATACTTGGGCCTAAGGGAAGGTATTGTGGAGTAATAAGTAGATGATTGATGTCTACTACACAACTTATTCTTGTAGACTCGTGTTGGGCCTCCAAGCACAGAGTTTTGTAGGACAGTAGCAATTTTCCCTCAAGTGGATGACCTAAGGTTTATCAATCCGTGGGAGGCGTATGTCGAAGATGGTATCTCTCAAAAAACCCTGCAACCAAATACAAGAAATCTCTTGTGTCCCCAACACACCCAATGCAATGGTAAATTGTATAGGTGCACTAGTTCGGCGAAGAAATGGTGATAAAAGTGTAGTATGGATAGTAGATATAGGTTTTTGTAATCTGAAAATATAAAAAAAACAAGGTAGCAAGTAACAAAAGTGAGCACAAACGGTATTGCAATGCTTAAAAACAAGGCCTAGGGTTCATACTTTTGCTAGTGCAATCTCTCAACAATGCTAATATAATTGGATCATATAACCATCCCTCAACGTGCGATAAAGAATCACTCCAAAGTTCCTATTAGCGGAGAACATAAGATAGAAATTGTTGTAGGGTACGAAACCACCTCAAAGTTATCCTTTTCGATCGATCTATTGAGCCATTCCTATAAGTGTCACAAATAGCTCTAGAGTTCATACTAAAATAACACCATATGACACGCATCAACCAACTCTAATGTCACCTAGATACTCCAATGTCACCACAAGTATCCATGAATTGATTATTCGATATGCATCAAACAACTTCATAATCATAATATTCAATCCACACAAAGAACTTCAAAGAGTACCCCAAAGTTTCTTATCGGAGAAAAGATTATGAAAACATGCAACCAACCCCTATGCCAAGATCACCCCAAAGTCACGGGAATCCGCAAGTTGATCACCAAAACATACATCAAGTAAACCAATAGAATACCCCATTGTCACCACGGGTATCCACATGCAAGACATACATCAAGTGTTCTCAAATCTGAGATATTCAATCCAACAATAACGAAACCTCGAAGGGAAAGATTCGATTCATCACAACAAGGATAGAGAGGGAAGAAACACCATATGATCCAACTATATTAACAAAGCTCGCGATACATCAAGATCGTGCCAAATCAAGAACACGAGAGAGAGAGATAAAACACATAGCTACTGGTACAAACCCTCAGCCCCGAGGGTGAACTACTCCCTCCTCGTCATGGAGACCGCCGGAATGATGAAGATGGCCTCCGGTGATGATTCCCCCCTCTGGCAGGGTGCCGGAAACGGGTTGTAGATTAGATCATGGAGGTACAGAGGCTTGCAGCGACGGAGTCAAAGTTCTAGGGTTATTTCTGGGGGTTTCTCTATTTATAGGATTTTTCAGCGTTGGAATCAGGTTAGACGGAGCCACGTGGGCCCCACGAGGTACCAGGGCGTGCCTGGGGGGGTGGCGCGCCCTGGTGCCTCGTGGGCACTGGGTGGCCCCCCTCCAGTGGGTCTTGGTTCCAGTATATTTTATTTATTCCATAAAAAATCTCCAAAAAGTTTCATCCAATTCCAAGAATTTTTATTTCTGCACAAAAAACAACACCACGGTAGTTCTGCTGAAAACAGCGTCAGTCCGGGTTAGTTCTAATCAAATCATACCAAAACCATATAGAATTGTTATAAACATGGCATGAATACTTCATATATTATAGATATGTTGGAGACGTATCAATGATGGGTTGCTAGAGTGACAGAAGCTTAACCCCTAGTTTATGCGTTATTCCGTAAGGGGCTGATTTGGATCCATATGCTTCATGTTATGGTTAGATTTCTCTTAATTCTTCTTTCATAATTGCGGATGCTTGCGAGAGGGGGTAATCATAAGAGGGTTGCTTGTTCAAGTAAGAATAGCACCCTAGCACCGGTCCACCCACATACCAAATTATCAAAGTAGCGAACGCGAATCAAATAAATATGATGAAAGTGACTAGATGATAATTCCCATGTGTCCTCGAGAACGCTTTGCTTTATATAAGAGACCGTTCCGGCTTGTCCTTTGCTATAAAAAGGATTGGGCCACCTTGCTGCACTTTTGTTACACTTGTTACTTGTTACTTGTTACGAATTACCTTGCTATCAAACTATCTGTTACCGCTACTTTCAGTACTTGCAGATAATACCTTGTTAAAAACCACTTATCATTTCCTTCTGCTCCTCGTTGGGTTCGACACTCTTACTTATCAAAAGGACTATGATTGATCCCCTATACTTGTGGGCCATCAGGTGACATGTTCCCTATCGGAACCATGAGGCTTCTTGTGAGAAGCTCCAGTTTGTAAGAGGCTTGTACCAAAGCTTTCCCCAAATTGGACCAAATTTTTACCACAACAATCATGTTGGTGCCATTTCTTGACACCATGCCAAGTTTCATGAATTTCAGGCGAGTTTTGGATTTACAGGAATTTAAAAACCAAGATTCTTGATGTTTGCGGCCGAGCCAGGACACCGAGATGTTTATAATTCATTCCCATTTCTTTCATGGGACCTAAACATGCACCCAAGGACACATATATGGTTTTTCAACCCATTTTGGTGCACTGGAGCATGTGCCTGTAGTTCAAATTTGAATTATGCACATAAAATGCCTAGAAAACTCAGTTAATGTATAAAAATGTCCAAACGAACCCTGAATAATTCCAAATTTTAACACGACACTCCTATTAATCCATGTTACCTCTGGAAAAAGATTCAAGGCGAGAAGAGGCAACGAATGTCATTTCGTCCATAAAGGTGACACGTTCCCTATCGGAACCACGAGGCTTCTAGTGAGAAGCTCTGGTTTGTAAGAAGCTTATACCAAAACTTGTCCCAAATTGGACAAAAAATTTACCACAGCATGTTCGTGCCATTTCATGAAACCATACCAAGTTTCATGAATTTCAGACGAGTTTTGGATTTATAGGAATTTATAAACCAAGTTTCTCAATGTTTGCGGCCGATCCACGACACCGAGGTGTTTGTAATTCATTCCCATTTCTTGCATGAGACCTAAACATGCACCCAAGGACACATATATGATTTTTCAACCCATTTTGGTGCACTGAAGCATGTGGCTGTAGTTCAAATTTGAATTATGCACATTAAATGCATAGAAAACTCAGTTAATGTATAAAAATGTCCAAACGAGCCCTGAATAATTCCAAATTTTAACACGACACTCCTTTAGTTGCATGTTCACGGCAAATAAATGTTCTAGCAATTCAAACACCGTCCTTTTCCGCCATAACCCCATTTTGTCTTTCAAATAAAAATGAAAAATCAAGTACACCTCAAACAATTTATTAGCAAGAATCGTGTGCGAAGTAGTATAAAATATCTTGGGGCTGGCTTACGCCGAAAGCTTCGTCGGCTACAGTCCATCGCCCGCGCCGCACCGAACAAAATTTTTCGGCAACCACAGAAATATCTACCTCCCCCTCCCCTCCCGCCGACCAAAAGCCACATTTCCACTATTTCCTCCTTCCTTTCCAAGTTCAAACGTTCACTGCTTGCTTGCAGCGCCACCTCCTTGCCGGCGACGCTTCTTCCTACTGCACGGACTCGTCGATCTTGTCAGGTAATCCACACCCCACCCCCATCCTCCTTCTCCTTCTCCATCCCACATGCCCCGACCGCCAGTGCGACACCTTCCACACCCAAATCACCACCATCCTCCAAATAAGCGCCGCCGCCCTAAGCCATGGTGCACGTAGTATAGCCAGGAGCTCAAGGAGCATCTGGCAGGGGAGAAGCAAATCGCGGCCACACACGCAGATGAGGTCGCGATGGCTCCCATGCGTGCCGACCGCCAGATCTTGGAGGAGCACCTCGTCGTCGAAGCCACCGTCGACGCCTCGCGCGCGGCCGCTGCCATGTGGTTGGCTGCTTTAAACGACAGATCATGGTGTTTTCTCGAGGCCACCAACGGCGCCTTCAAGTGATGTTAATATGCAATCCGACTTCTAGTATATATGTTATATATAACGTGCAATTGTGACACCCTGGTTTTTCCCAACTTTTCTCCCCACAACCCATTTGAAATTTTAATTGGAATTTGGTTTGGATTCTAACTTAAATGGCTCTATGGACTTAAAACTTGGGAAAATTCTACTTTCCTTTCCCAAGTAAATCAAAGCTTCCAAAAACTTCTCCCAAGTCATGTCATTTACATTCTTGCCCAACCCTAATTCTTATTCCAATTTAATATTCCTTTTTCTATTAAAGGAATAGCTCTTTTTCTCTAGGTTGTGAAGCAACCTATATTTCTGCCTTCCCCAAAATTCCAAGAAAATTCTTATAAATTCTTTGGACCATGTGAACCTTGGATATGTGAAAATATTCAAGATTCCATTTTCATGATGAGCACACCATCCAATCTTTGTTTCTGGTCAAGATGTCAGTTTGTGAAGCAACTATATTTTATATTGATCCATAAATTCTGAAATTAATCCAGGACTCAGTATCACTATATCTTTTGAGCATGCCAAAATTCACATCATTTTGTCAAGCCATTTTCTCCACAAAATTCCCCCAAGTTTCTGTCCAGTGGGAAGTATTGTGAAGGAAGTACCATTGATACTTACCCAAATGGTATGAAATTTTTATAGCATCTTGCCACCACCAAATAACCCACAAATACCAAGTTTCAACTCAAGGAGCTCATTTATGTGAGTGCATCATCTTCAACAAGTTTTTGGACCAGAGAGGTAGTTATGAAGCAACTACATTCAAAACTTGTCCATTTGGTCTGAAATTTCTCCAGCATATGAACCTTTCTACTACACTTCAGTGTGACAAATTTTCCCTCTCAAAACCCTAGCCATTTTTCCCCAGCATCTCGCTCAAGATTCTGTCCAGAAACTTGTCTAGAAGCTGGCCAGCTGTCCAAGCTATCTCTTGTCAAACCAAGTGCACAGGGAGGCCACTGGATGAGAAGACTACTGCGTGGACATGATCGGGCGAGCCAGAGCACACCGCGTGCGCCATTGCACGCAGTGACCACGCATCTGTCCGAGCAAACCTGCGCTCTGTGCGTCGAACTCTCTGGGGCCTCGCTGGTGCCACGCGCTCGCGTCGCCGTACCGTGTCCTAGGGTGTGGACGCCCTCCCCACCGTCCACCTAGCCCTTCTGGAGCCCTCCCGTCACCGGTAGCGAGCTCGCCGGACACGGCCAACCGCCGCCACGCGCTGCACAGTACGGGTATTGTGGCCGCGCTGGCTGGCAGCTTCCCCGCCGCTCAGCGCCATCGCCATTAAGGCCCTGCCTCTCCCGTCACCTCCCCACGCGGCTCGGTCACCAACGCGACGGCCAGCTCAACGCGGGACGCTGGCCGTTTCCCCGCGGCGGCATCCGGCTCTGGCATCGCCGCCCGGCTAAAAGCCGCTCCCTGGCCTCGTCTCCCCTCACCACTCGCTCTCCCCACCCCTCAATCGCCACCCAGCAGTGCCGGAGCCAGCCGGGAGGCCCTTCTCCTCCATCTCCGGCGAGGAACGCCGCCGCTCTGCCCCTGCCCCACCAGCTTGCTCCAGTGCTCCTCCGCCCCAACCAAGCCCACCCCTAGACTCCTGGTGTTCCACTGGTCCTTCCCAACCTCTCCCCTACTCGAGTGCTCGCCGGAGTCGCCGGTTCAACCAACCCCCGAAGATCGCCGCCGCCTGAGAGGAAGGGGCCGCCGCCGTCCGGCCGTCTCCCGTCGAGCTACTGGTACGGGCGTGCTCACCGTTGGGCACTCGTTCCATCCCTGCCCTTTCCCAGCTCTGTCGTGGTCTCAACGCCGGCGAATGGCCGCCGGTACGCCCGCCATTCTCTGCTCTCTCTCTCCCTCTGTTTAAAACTGACAAGGGACCCCACCCGTTAGTGACTCCACTCGCATCCGAAGCGGTATGTGAGTGCAGGCATAAACTGGGTTTACGCCTTCGACGTGGCCGCTCCTGGTTTTTCTGGTTTTCTGTTTAAATTCAATTAAAACCAAAATTTTGACCAAACTTTGACCATCCATTACTTTTAAACCATAAGTCCAAATGAGTTCATTCTTTATGCATTATTTTTCTACTGAGCTCCTCTATTTGTTGGAAAAAATTTGTATTTTTCTCTGCTGTCTAGAATTTCTGGACAGAGGAAAATGCTCTATGTGTTATTTACAAATGTTCTCAAAAATGTTTTTCAAAGTGATTTCATTAGTTGGTGAAGGCTAGGAGTACTACCACACTCCCTTGGTGCAAGGCAAGCCACAACTCTCATTTGCAGGACTGCATTGCAATGCCATGATTTTAAATAATTATTTATGCTAAAATTTGAATTATTTATAATTGGATTATTCATACAACACCTGGAAGATTTCTTGGATATGTTACTGTCATGTTGATGATTGGACTATTAGTGACTAGTAGTTTACAAGTATGATGATGCTGTTGGATTAGGAGATTACCGTCTGGAGTATCAGTTATGACTGAAGGTTACTCTGGGATAAATTCCTTCATTCGTTGATCAAGTGCCACTAAACCGAGCTTCCCAGTTCAGCCACATCTGCCGATATGGGACGGCCTTGACTTGGTCTAACCTCGCGCTCTTTTATCAGTACCACCAAAGAGGGAAGGTTATACGCGCGAGCTACCCCGATCAGGTAGGCGGTGATAATCTTGTGAGCCCGGCTTGGTTATTGAGCTCAGGTCCCCGGTTGGGATAGTTTAGTTGGCCACGACGGTGGCAGGTGTCAGAAGTGACACAGGGGCCACCCTGGGCATGACCCGGAAGGGGTATGATTGTCGGTGGTATGGTAGAAGTGTCACAAGTTAGGCAAGTTTCGTTGGATGAATGTCGATGGTGTGGGTAAAGTGCACAACCTCTGCAGAGTTTAAGAATCTATTCGAATAGCCGCGTCCCCGGTATTGGACACAGTTCGAACTAAGTCACACTGTCTGATCAACACCAATGATGGAATGACTTGTTAATGATGGAAGAACCCGTCTTGGTAACTGCTTGGCAGAAGGTCGTTGACGACCTTGGAGGTGATCTCGAGAGTGATCGTCATTTGGTATTGAGATGATCCCGAGGTGATCACGAGAGTAATGGTTCGAATGACCAGTCAAGTGTAAGGTGGTCGCTATGACCTTAACAATGGTGACTAATGCAGACCGTTCGGAGTTAAGATGTTATTTATTTTCTTCCACCCTTTTAATAACAATTGATCCTAGAATAATCATGATTGCTATGATGTTGCTTTGCCATGATGCTTTTGTTTGTTGTGAGCTTGCGAGTACATTCAAAGTACTCACCTGGCATGTCATGCCAGTTTGCAGGTGCTACCATGTTTGCATAGCCCGAGGATTCCGAGTTGCGAGCTAGGTTGTGTCCCAGCCAGAGTCCCTGCGTTGTGGAGTCCGTCACCGTCGTCGTTATTCCGCTGCTAGAAGTTGTTCCGCTAGTAGCATAGAGCTACCCTTGCGGGCATAGTATTACCGTGTCAATGTAATCTTTTGTAATGCCCCAAACCCTTGTACTCCAATTATTAGTAATAAAGAGTTGATTTGTTCTATGCCAAGAAGTGCCGTATTCCAGAAGATGTGATCTCTGGGCTGGAATACGGGGTGTTCCGGTTACTCTGAGCCGGGGTGCCACAGCGTTTGGTATCAGAGCAGGTCTGGCTGTAGGACACCCTAGCTAACCCGGACGCTAGAAAGCCGCTAGCTTAGAGGCCGCTTGCGTGTGTGATGCATTTTGTTGTTGCATTTGTTTGCTGCATAGCATGCATATAGATTTGGGTCACTAGCCAGTTGATTTTGTCGATGGCATCCATCTCAATTGACTATGACTCAGCCCCTGCACCACTCAGTTTCGCATCCCTGCTTCGTGATGTTTGGCGTCTTCTCTATCCCAGTGGAGAGATGCCAAGGTACTGCTGGGGAATGTTGCATGAAAATCAAAAAAATTCCTATGAAACACCCAAGATCAAATCTATGAGATGCATAGCAACGAGAGGGGAGTGTGTCTTATGTACCCTCGTAGACCGAAAGCATTAGTGTCGTAACCCTCTTATCTTGTTCCATAATACAAGATCCCGTGACTAACTCATTAGCCACATTGCTTGCAAGCTCTTTACGATGTTGTATTACCGAGTGGGCCCAGAGATATCTCTCCGTCATACGGAGTGACAAATCCCAGTCTCGATCCATGCAACCCAACAGACACCTTCGGAGATACCTGTAGAGCACCTTTATGATCACCCAGTTACGAAGTGACATTTGATAGCACACAAGGTATTCCTCCGGTATCCGGGAGTGACATGATCTCATGGTCTAAGGAACTGATACTTGACATGAAGAAAGCTATAGCAAATAACTAAATGATCTGATGCTAAGCTTACGGTTGGGTCTCATCCATCACATCATTCTCCTAATGATGTTTATGTATCCACACATGTATTTAAGTTTCCGGTCAATACAATTCTAGAATGAATAATAAATATTTATCATGAACAAGGAAATATGATAATAACCAATTTATTATTGCCTTTAGGGCATATTTCCAATAGGTACCAAGTGTTCCAGACCCCGCTTGCAGGATTGGTGCTTGAGTATCAGGCCAATGTCCTACTGACAGTCGCCCTACCTTTGGGGAAGCGCACCTATAGTCTCCATGGTGGTTATGCCTCTACACCGGAGCACGCCATCCAGCTTGCCGCTCTGGCAGGTCTCACTGTTCTTCGTCATCAGGAGAGCGTGATGCAAGAGAACCGCGCCTTCCGCTACTATACCACTATGGCCACCACTCCCAGACGGGTTAGATTTCCTCCTGTTCGCTCGGATGACGACGCAGCTATAGCATACTTGTCCCGTTACATGATCGCAGAGTACGTCCTCATTGCTGAACTGGTCAGAGATGCAACCCGTGCCCGCAGAGCGCTTGGTATGGCTTTAGCTTCGTCAACCTCTCCGCCATCTCCTTTGCTCTCCAGCAACCGGCCACTCGATCATAGTACCTAAGCACCTGCGAGGTTCATGTTGCATAAGTTGTGGTAGTACCGAAAGTTGTAAATTACCCTGAGTAGCAATAAAGTGTGGTTTTCTTGTAAGCTTGGTGCATTTCATTGAGCAGTTTTCATTTGGCTTTTCATTTGCCTCCTCGGTGTCACATTACTTTCCCTATGAAAGTTGCTCATCAACCGCCATCAGACTTAAAGAATCAGTGAGGATTTCAAATACTTGGAAGCTCAGCTGAACATTATGGAATTATCAGTTAACTGCCTTGGGGATATCTGGTTTGAATGCAAATGATATCCTGGATTAGCTATCAGCATCAAGTTTGCCTCAGGGTGTAACCATTGCAACCGTAAGGAACCAGCAGGAAAATAATTTGGATGCAAGACCAATCGGGTTAAAGGTATGGATCATATCCGAAGTTTGGTTCCGCTTGAGTAAAATATGAGACAAGATATACCCGGAAGCAAACAAGAATGTGCCATGTATCCCGTACTCAGCAAGAAGGATAGTCAGACAAATTCTTCTCATACAAGTAATCAACAACAGGAGTTGTGAGAATATATATATAGCAGCATAGTACAGAGAGAACTTCTGGTGTAAGCAACCCAGTCTCCCTCCGCACGTTACCAGAGAAGCTTACGATGCAAGGCTCCTCAAATCCTCCTCAGTACAATATGTGGATAGCTTCTAGCACAAGATATTATGTCTTCTTCGACAAGCTACCGTGGAAAGCTTCCGGCATAAGGCACCCAATCTTCCCCGGTAAGCAACCAGGAGGAGAAGCTTCCGAAGTACGGTACCCAGTCTTCAAACACAAGATACCTAGCCTTCTTCAGCACGCTACTCTCAGATAGCTTCCAACATAAGCTATCCAATTTTCGCCAGTACGGCACTAAAAACAGCTGGCAACATTGGTACAAGCAATTATACAGTGCATTGACAGTGCACTTCAAGAGTCCACAACCGTTTAGCCAGAAACCTGAACTAGTCAGGACCCCAGTGTCTGCCTCGAGAATTAGATGTTTAGCTACACATACTTCTCTATATATTGTGAGCATGCTGCCCAGGTCATACAAGTCACTCGTACGAGGGGCAACTATGTTCAAGCAGGTCTACCGAAGGAAGGAGAGAATCCAACACCTACATAAGTCATGCAAGAGGAAGAAGGCCAATATACACTTCAGTGTGTTGCAAGGACTGACAAGTTATGAAGTAAGATAAATGGGAACAACAAACTTGGCAGTGGATACTGGTATATGATCCTGATGAACCCTTGCCTGCTTTTCTCTGGTGACGGCACCACGCCTGTGTTCTGTGCTACTTCCGGCCGTCCGGGGTGGATGTCGACTTTATATTTCTCTTTTCAACAACTGGCCCGCGTTCTGAGCTGTTTTTCGGCCGTCTCGGGTAGCGGTTGAGTTTCTTTTTGTAGTAGTGACCCTATGCTCTGAGCTATTCTTCGGCCGTCTTAGGGAATTGCTACATTATTCTTATCAACACAGTCTCATGCTCTGAGCTGCTTTTCAGCTGTCTTGAGCCGTGGTTGAGTTATTTCAGTAATGTGCTAGATCTGAGTTGTAAAGACCGTTCTGGTGGCTACTGAATTATTTGCCGATTTTACGCAAAGGTTTGGACGATCATTGCCCTACAGTTAAAGCTTGAGAGATGATAAACTTGCCATTCAAACGTTGCTGCACTGTCAGAGGATAAGGATAAAGTATACATGCCGGAATATTGCACCTGACAGCACCTAGGGATATATATGGCCAAACTCTTTTGGCAAGGGAGTCGGAAACGAGAACAATAATAAAGGAGCAAGATCGGCAATGCGGCAACAACATGGTATGGATACCAAGACGGTTTGACTCCGTATCAATCACCATGACTATACACCCAAGGAATCTACCTTGTTTGTAAGGATCTTATATCAAGCTCAGCAGTTCGACTCCAACAACCATGTTAAAGCATCGCACGACCTATGGATATATCGACAGAATAAGTAATCAGAGTGCTGAACAACAGTTCCAGATCATGTGTCCTCACCTATGGTACCTAGTGAAATGATAGCCTACCGTGAACAAGATCCTTCCGCCAGAACCACCATCAGTCGATTCTTTGGATGCTATTGTGGTAAGGTCATACTCTTTTATTCTGGTCACGACAAACGACAGTCAAATCATTGGTGCGGATATGGTACTTGAGACAGTGGAACCTGCTAAGATGATTCAGAAATCCCTACAATGGTTATGATTCCTAGCATTGTCTTGAACCCGGAAGACATGTATTTGTTTGGGTTTCGTGTCCACCGAGGAATTCATTCACAACTCCAGGGAATACTATCGGTGCTGGATGAAAGAATGACGTGTCAATCAGAAATCACTCCCGGACTTATGGGAAGATGATATATTCCAGTCACGATAACATACCAGATGAGCCAGCAGATATGACAGAATTGGAGTCAACATAATGATGAACATGTGGGGAAAGACCTGTCAGAATGTGGCTACGGTAAAGCAAACCACCCCCAGAGCAAGGCAGCCAGATCATATGAAATTCAGTGGGAACAAAGTATAAAAGAAAAGAAGACCCGAGATGGAAACGGTTTCCTTAGGACAGCGTATGCATACTTGTTCCCTGAGCAACCAAATCTCGAGGATGAGATTTATCCTCAGGGGGGTAGGTTTCTGACACCCTGGTTTTTCCCAACTTTTCTCTCCAGAACCCATTTGAAATTTTAATTGGAATTTGGTTTGGATTCTAACTTGAATGGCTCTATGGACTTAAAACTTGGGAATATTCTACTTTCCTTTCCCAAGTAAATCAAAGCTCCCAAAAACTTCTCCCAAGTCATGTCATTTACATTCTTGCCCAACCCTAGTTCTTATTCCAATTTAATATTCCTTTTTCTATTAAAGGAATAGCTCTTTTGCTCTAGGTTGTAAAGCAACCTATATTTCTGCCTTCCCCAAAATTCCAAGAAAATTCTCATAAATTCTTTGGACCATGTGAACCTTGGATATGTGAAAATATTCAAGATTCCATTTTCATGATGAGAACACCATCCAATCTTTGTTTCTGGTCATGATTTCAGTTTGTGAAGCAACTATATTTTATATTGCTCCATAAATTCTGAAATTAATCCAGGACTCAGATATCACTATATCTTTTGAGCATGCCAAAATTCACATCATTTTGTCAAGCCATTTTCTCCACAAAATTCCCCAAGTTTCTGTCCAGTGGGAAGTAATGTGAAGGAAGTACCATTGATACTTACCCAAATGGTATGAAATTTTTATAGCATCTTGCCACCACCAAATAACCCACAAATACCAAGTTTCAACTCAAGGAGCCCATTTATGTGAGTGCATCATCTTCAACAAGTTTCTGGACCAGAGAGGCAGTTATGAAGCAACTACATTCAAAACTTGTCCATTTGGTCTGAAATTTCTCCAACATATGAACCTTTCTACTACACTTCGGTGTGACAAATTTTCCCTCTCAAAACCCTAGCCATTTTCCCGAGCATCTTGCTCAAGATTCTGTCCAGAAGCTTGTCTAGAAGCTGGCCAGCTGTCCAAACTATCTCTTGTCAAACCAAGTGCACAGGGAGGCCCCTGGATGAGAAGACTACTGCGTGGACATGATCGGGCGAGCCAGAGCACACCGCGTGCGCTAGTGCACGCGGTGACCATGCGTCTGGCCAAGCAAACCCACGCTCTGTGCGCCGAACTCTCTCGGGCCTCGCTGGCGCCGCGCGCCCGCGTCGCCGTACCGTGTCCTGGAGTGTCGACGCCCTCCCCACCGTCCACCTGGCCCTTCTGGAGCCCTCCCGTTGCCGGCAGCGAGCTCGCCGGACACGGCCAACTGCTGCCATGCGCTGCACAGTACGGGTACTATGGCCGTGCTGGCTGGCAGCTTCCCCGCCGCTCCGCGCCATCGCCATTAAGGCCCTGCCTCTCCCGTCACATCCCCACGCGGCTCGGTCGCCAGCACGACGGCCAGCTCAACGCGGGACGCCGGCCGTTTCCCCGTGGCGGCATCCGGCCCGGGCATCGCCGCCCGGCTATAAAAGCCACTCCCTGGCCTCGTCTTCCCTCACCACTCGCTCTCCCCACCCCTCAATCGCCACCCAGCAGCACCGGAGCCAGCCGGGAGGCCCTTCTCCTCCATCTCCGGCGAGGAACTCCGCCGCTCTGCCCCTGCCCCACCAACCAAGCCCACCCCTGGACTCCTGGTGTTCCACTGGTCCTTCCCAACCTCTCCCCTGCTCGAGTGCTCGCCAGAGTTGCCGGTTCAACCAACGCCCGAAGATCGCCGCCGCCTGAAAGGAAGGGGCCGACGCTGTCCGGCCGTCTCCCGTCAAGCTACTGGTACGGGTGTGCTCACCGTTGGGCACTCGTTCCATCCCCGCCCTTTCCCAGCTCCGCCGTGGTCTCAACGCCGGCGAACGGCCGCCGGTACGCCTGCCGTTCTCTATTCTCTCTCTCCCTCTGTTTAAAACTGACAAGGGACCCCACCCGTCAGTGACTCCACTCCCACCCGAAGCGGTATGTGAGTGGAGGCGTAAACTGGGTTTACGCCTTCGACGTGGCCGCTCCTGGTTTTTCTGGTTTTCTGTTTAAATTCAATTAAAACCAGAATTTTGACCAAACTTTGACCATCCATTACTTTTAAACCATAAGTCCAAATGAGTTCATTCTTTTTGCATTATTTTTCTTGTGAGCTCCTCTATTTGCTGGAAAATTTTGGTATTTTTCTCTGCTGTCTAGAATTTCTGGACAGGGGAAAATTCTTTATCTGTTATTTACAAATGTTCTCAAAAATGTTTTTCAGAGTGATTTGATTAGTTGGTGAAGGCTAGGAGTACTACCACACTCCCTTGGTGCAAGGCAAGCCACAACTCTCGTTTGCATGACTGCATTGCAATGCCATGATTTTAAATAAGTATTTATGCTAAAATTTGAATTATTTATAATTGGATTATTCATACAACACCTGGAAGATTTCTTGGATATGTTACTGTCATGTTGATGATTGGACTATTAGTGACTAGTAGTTTACAAGTTTGATGATGCTGTTGGATTAGGAGATTACTGTCTATGATTACTTTATGATCTAGTCTGGCATTCTGACTATGAAATTAGTAGCAGTAGCTTAGTCATGTTGCTCATGGGATTACTAGATGGCTATTATTTTAACTTGGATCACTGTGATACTGGAGTATCAGTTATGACTGAAGGTTACTTGGGGATAAATTCCTTCATTCGTTGATCAAGTGGCACTTAACCGAGCTTCCCAGTGCAGCCACATCTGCCGACATGGGATGGCCTTGACTTGGTCTAACCTCGTGCTCTTTTATCGGTACCACCAAAGAGGGAAGGTTATACGCGTGAGCTACCCTGATCAGGTAGGCGGTGATAATCTTGTGAGCCCGGTATGGTTATTGAGCTCAGGTCCCCGATTGGGACAGTTTAGTTGGCCACGACGGTGGCAGGTGTCGGAAGTGACACAGGGGCCACCCAGGGCATGACCCGGAAGGGGTATGATTGTCAGTGGTATGGTAGAAGGGTCACAGGTTAGGCAAGTTTCGTTGGATGAATGTCCATGGTGTGGGTAAAGTGTGCAACCTCTGTAGAGTGTAAGAATCTATTCGAATAGCCGCGTCCACGGTATTGGACACAGTTCGTACTAAGTCACACTGTCTGATTAACACCAATGATGGAATGCCTTGTTAATGATGGAAGAACCCGTCTTGGTAACCGCTTGGCAGAAGGTCATTGACGACCTTTGAGGTGATCTCAAGAGTGATCGTCATTTGGTATTGAGATGATCCCGAGGTGATCACGAGAGTAATGGTTTGACTGATCAGTCAAGTGTATGGTGGTCGTTGTGACCTTAACAATGGTGACTATTGCAGATCGTTCGGAGTTAACATGTTATTTATTTTCTTCCACCCTTTTAATAACAATTGATCCTAGAATAATCATGATTGCTATGATGTTGCTTTGCCTTGATGCTTTTGTTTGTTGTGAGCTTGCGAGTACATTCAAAGTACTCACCTGGCGTGTCATGCCAGTTTGCACGTGCTGCCATGTTTGCATAGCCCGAGGATTTCGAGTTGCGAGCTAGGACGTGTCCCAGCCAGAGTCCCTACGGAGTGGAGTCCGTCACCGTCGTCGTTATTCCGCTGCTAGAAGTTGTTCCGCTGCTAGCATAGAGCTACCCTTGCGGGCATAGTATTACCATGTCAACTTAATCTTTTGTAATACCCCAAACCCTTGTACTCCAATTATTAGTAATAAAGAGCTGATTTGTTTTATGCCAAGCAGTGCCGTATTCCGAAGACATGATCTCTGGGCTGGAATACGGGGTGTTCCGGTTACTCTGAGCCGGGGTGCCACAGCAATGTGGTGCTGAGTTAACTGTTTGGTTCATTTGTTGTGATGTTCAGTTAATAGTTTGGTTCAATTCTGAAATGTGATGTTCAATTCTTGTGGGTACAATTTTGTATTGTTATGCATGTGAGAAATAAAATCGAATTTGGATGTACTCTATACATGAGAAACATATACAATTGCTATATTTCCTAGTAGTTCTTAACCATGCTTGGTTTGGTTAACTGTCTGGTCTTCTATTATATGTTCTATTCTGCAATGTGGTGCTCAGTTAACTGTTTGGTTCATTTGTTGTGGTGTACAGTTAACTGTTTGGCTCAATTCTGCAATGCGATGTTCAATTGTTGTGGGTACAATTTTGTATTGTTATGCATGTGAGAAATAAATCAAATTTGACTGTACTAAATACATAAGAAACATATACAATTGCTATATTTCCTAGTTCTTAAGCATGCTTGGTTTGGATAACTGGCTTTTCCATGTGGCTCGAATTAATCTGTTGGATCTACAATATGTTTATTTTTCATCAACATATTTTACTGATAGTATGCCAACTCTCACTTAAACTGATCAATAACTACCTTATATGTGTTGTAGGGAAACAATGGGAGGCACTGAGGTTTACCATTGAGGTTTGCACATGCATGGTCCTTTGGCTAATAGCACATTATTGTGCAATTGCAGAACCATTCTAATATTTAGGTTTTTAACTATTTGGTCTTGCACATGAAGGTCCTACTGTTAGAGGTTTAGACCCACTGTTCGATCCATTTTGCATATGGGGAAATGAGATGTCCATGAATATCAGCCAAGTCAAGAAACTCAGAAAGATTGTTAGGATAAAGAAACTAGCGATGAATAACAACAAGATCTTTGTTTGCACAATGAAGAAGACATCGGTCAACTGTAGGATGGTACTAACTCTTTTACCTTGTTTTTTTTCCTTTGTGTCATTTCAAAATTTAGAACGGGTATTTATCTTTGTTTTTAGTCCTTTCCAAAGTAGTTCACCGGTGATTACCTCTCAAACCAGCTGCATGGTCAAGAGGCGAGGAAGGTATTCATTCAAAACCCATGGTACAATATTGAAGTCTTCCTCAAGAGGATGAAGGTTGGGCGGGCAATCGTCCACAGCCACTGGCCTAAAGTTGCAAGGACATTCAACATCATTGAAGGCTCAATATTCGCCTTTAGGTTCAGTAGTTTTCCAGATGAGATTCATCTGTCTATTTATTGTATATGATGCTACTTTCCAAATGTTTTAGATGTTGCATGTGAAACTTGGTGCTGTTCTGTAATGGTGTAGCTAGCTATATGCCTATATGGTGTAACTGGGTGCTGAAGCTATCTGATGTTGTACTCTGATGTCATTCAGTTATGAAATCCTGGTTGCCATAATACAGATATGAAATATATGGTGTGTTACATATGAAATGCCAATTTGATTACTAAATGCATTATCAATAATAGGCCAATTAGCCTGCTTATTGGGTTTTCCTATTGCAGACGGTTTCTCAGACAACACCGTGGGCGATGACCTCAAACAACCCACACGGTTTCTAGAAAGTAGGCGTGTTGGATCAATGAATAATCACACACGACTTCCGCCCGACAAATTTTTGTGTTATGCCACCTTGCACAAACGTTTCCACATAAAAAGTGTGTGTGATGGACAGCCTATGCCATACAGTTTCTTCTAAGCACCGTGCATGATGCTAAGAATATCTCACACAATTTATTCCGTATAATTGTTTGCGATGGCTCACCCTACCGCACATGCGCTCTTTTTGCCCCGCGTGTGTGACCGAAGGACCTATCGCCGATGGTTTATGGGTCATGTGGGATCGACCCCCCGCCCCCCCCCTATCTCACACACAGGCAATGCGACGGTTTAAAACTCTGTCGCAGAAAGGGGGTAAAAACCGTTTGTATAGGACGCGTCTGCAGCAGTGTCTATTCGATGTAATCTTCTTTTGTGGTGTGTTTGTTGGGATCCGATAAATTGTGGGTTTATGATTAGATTATTCATTGAAAGTAATTGAGTCTTTTCTGAACTTTATTATGCATGACTATTATAGCTTTGTATTTCTCTCTGATCTATCCATTTGGTTTGCCAACTAGATTGATTTATCTTCAGTGGGAGAGGTGTTTTGTAATGGGTTCAATCTTGTGGTGTCCTCACCTCATGACAGAAGGGGTAACAAGGCACATATTTGTATTTTTGCCATTAAGGGTAAAACGAGAGGGTTTAATCATATTGCTTGAGTTTATTCTGTCTACATCAAGTCATCTTGCTTAAAGCATTACTCGGTTTGTCATGAACTTAATACCATAGATGCATGCTGGATAGCGGTCGATTGGTGGAGTAATAGTAGTAGATGCAGAATCGTTTTAGTCTACTTGTCACGGACGTGATGCCTATATACATGATCATTGCCATGAATAACATCATAACTATGCGCTTTTCTGTCAATTGCCCAACAGTAATTTGTCTACCCACCATATGCTATGTTTCAAGGGAGAAGCCTCTAGTGAAAACTATGGCCCCCCGGGTCTACTTTTATCATATTACTAAAACCAAAAATACCTTGCTGTTGTTTTACTCTTTTTATTTTACTTTTTAATTTATATATCTATCATTACCAGATTTAATCCTTGCAAGTAACTAATACGTCTCCAACGTATATATAATTTTTGATTGTTCCATGCTATTATAGTAACAATCTTGGATATTTTATATAAATTTACAAGCAATTATATATCATTTTTTGGGACTAACCTATTAACTTAGTGCCCAGTGCCAGTTGTTGTTTTTTGCCTGTTTTTGGTTTTTCAGAATATCAGTACCAAACAAAGTCCAAATGCCACGAAACTTTTTGGAGATTTTTTTTCTGGACATAGGAGACCCTGGAAGCTTCGGGAGGGGACGAGAAGATGGAGCAGTGGCCCACGAGGCACCAGGGCACGCCCAGGGGCGTGGGGCGCGCCCTGGTAGCTCGTGGGGCCCACGAGGCTCCGTTTGACCTAACTCCACCTCTATAAATTCTCTAAAATCGGGAAACCAACAGAGGAGTCCACGAAATACTTTTTCCGCCGCCGCAAGTTCCTGTTCTCGAGAGATCCCATCTGGAGGCCTTTTCCGGCACTCTACCGGAGGGGGATTCAACCATGGAGGGGCTCTACATCAACCTTCCTACCCTTCCGATGATGCGTGAGTAGTTTACCACAGACCTTCGGGTCCATAGTTAGTAGCTAGATGGCTTCTTCTCTCTATTTGATCTTCAATACAATGTTCTCCTCGATGTTCTTGGAGTTCTATCCGATGTAATCACTTTTTGCGGTGTGTTTGTTGGGATCCGATGAATTGTGAGTTTATGATCAGATTATCCATGAATATTATTTGAGTTTTCTCTGAACTCTTTTATGCATGATTGTTATAGCTTTGTATTTCTCTCCGATCTATTGATTTGGTTTGGCCAACTAGATTGATTTATCTTGCAATGGGAGAGGTGCTTTGTAATGGGTTCGATCTTGCGGTGCTCAATCCCACTGACAGTAGGGGACATGACATGTATTGTATCGTTGCTATTAAGGATAAAAATATGGGGTTTATTCATGCGTGAGTTTACTTTGTCTACATCATGTCATCTTGCTTAAGGCATTACTCCATTCTTTATGAACTTAATACTCTAGATGCATGCTGGAAAGCGGTCGATGTGTGGAGTAATAGTAGTAGATGCAGGCAGGAGTCGGTCTATTTGTCTCGGACGTGATGCCTATATACATGATCATTGCCTTGGATATTTTCATGATTATTTGCTTTTCTATCAATTGCCCAACAGTAATTCGTTTACCCACCGTATGCTATTTTCAAGAGAGAAGCCTCTAGTGAAAACTATGGCCCCCGGGTCTACCTTTATCATATATTGAAAATCCTAAAAATACCTTGCTGCAATTTACTTTATTTATTTTATTTTGTATTTTTGTTTGATCTATCTATCTATCACCATACAATTTAATCTTGCAATTAACCGCCAAGGGATTGACAACCCCTTGTTCGCGTTGGGTGCAAAGATTTGTTATTTTGTGTGCAGGTGCTGCTAACGAGTTGTTGCGTGATTCTCCTACTGGATGATAACCTTGGTTTCATAACTGAGGGAAATACTTATCTCTACTGTACTGCATCATCCCCTCCTCTTCGGGGAAATCCCAACGCAGCTCACAAGTAGCAGTAACGACTTCAAGGGGATTGACAACCCTCTTGCACGCGTTGGGTGCAAGTATTTGCTCTTGTGTGTGTAGGTACTGCTTACTAGGAATTTGCGTGGTTCTCCTATTGGTGCGATAACCTTGGTTCTCACTGAGGGAAATACTATCCGCTACTATATTGCTTCACCCTTCCTCTTCGGGGAAAATCCCAACGCAGCTCACAAGTAGCAGAAAGAATTTCTAGCGCCGTTGCCGGGGAGACATCATCAAATACCTACAGGTTCCTTCACACAAACTATCATCTACTTTCTCTACTTTTTATTTGCCTTTTTATTTGCCTCTCTTTTTCATCTCCCTCCACTTCTCTAAAAAAATCAAAAATACTAAAAATATTTTGTGTGCTTTCTTTGCTTGTACCGCCATGTGCCTTCTATTTGCTTGCATCTTCGCTTGCTAAAAATTATCGATATGGATCCTCATCCACTTTCTAATCTTTTCAAACAATCCAATTATGATGAACCAATTGCTAGTGAGTTGAGTGCACTTCATTATCTTTATGAAGTTTTGCTTGAAAATCGTGATGAAGTGTTAAAAGAAGAAATTTATAAAGTGATTCATGATAGCTCCTTGAATGAAAAGCATGATTGCAATGATGTTATTATAAATTCTATTACTGTCAATTGTGCTAATGATATGCAAAGCCTAAAAACAAGGAGTCACATGATGCATTCATGAGGAGGATTAAGGGTGTTCGTTTAGAAGTACCTTTGGGGCGCCGGCTTCATCCTGTGGGGCTGCAGGAGGTCATCCTCCGAGGAGTCGGAGAGGGTGACCTTGGCAGGCGCGGCCCACTGATCGGCTAGGCCAGCCGAGTCCTTGCACAGTTTTCGGCGGGCCTGAGGATGCCCCCCTCCTCGGTGTCTTTGAACGCCGCCCTTTTCCTTTTCGGGGAAGGCGCTCCTTCCCTCAAGTCCTCCTCTTCCTCTTTCTTCTCTTCCTCTTTCTTCTCTTCCTCCTCGTGAGTAGAGGAGGCATGGGTGTCTTCGGACCTGGCCTCCGAAGGATCTCGGATGCGCAGGCCGCCCCTTCCCTTTGGTTGCCTCTACTCCTTGGCCAGGACCACATATCGATCCTCGTCCAAGAGTGCCTCGAGCTGAGGAGACTTTTCCTCCTCAAGCAGCGGCGCCGGGCACTACATCTGCTGCGCCTTGGGGATCCATTTCTGGGGAAGAAAGAGTCGATTTGAGCGTTCTAATAGAGGAATTCATAAAGAAAGGGTAAGAGCACAATAAAGCTAAAGGCTGCGGTTACCTCATGGTTGTCGTGCTCGACGTCGAGGCCGCAGTCCACCCCTTCCGCGGGGAATTTATTATTGGACGACTTGAAGAGCACCGTCCACATTCCGTCCAGGTTGGTGCGGAAGAAATGTCGCACTGTCGGTGCGTCCTCGGGCTTGTCGGCCCACATCGGGCTCGCCCGAAGTTGGAGTGGGAGGATGCGGCGAAGGAGCATAACGTCGACCACATCCACCAGCTTGATCTTCTTCTTGTCTGCTAGAGCCTGGATCCTCTTTTGCAGCAAGAGCACTTCTTCGAAGTTGCCCCAATCCAGGCCTTTCCTCACCCATGAGGCGAGCCTCCTTGGAGGGGACGCCGAGAACGCTGGGACTTAGGTCCGGCCGCTTGCGAGTGGTTCAGTGATGTAGAACCACTCCCGTTGCCACTCCTTGATCGTCTCTATGAAGATGCCTTCGAACCAGGCGAGCTTCTGGATCTTGCTAATCATCGCTCCTCCGCACTCGGCCAGGTCGGCGCCGCTGCTCTTCGGCTTGATCCCGAACGTCTTCAACCATAGGCCGAAGTTTGGTTCGACGCGAAGGAAGGCCTCACAGACGGTGATGAACACCGCGAGGTGCAAAATGGAATTCAGGGCTAGATGGTGGAAATCTAGCCCTTAATAGAAGAGAACCCCACGCACAAAGGGGTGCAGGGGGAACCCCAGACCTCAGACAAGGTGGGGAAGGAAGATGACCCTCTCCCCTGGCTTGGGAGTAGGGATTCACTGATTGGGCTCTGGGGCCCGGCAGGCGGTGTCCGTATGGATGTAGCCCGCGGTCTGGAGCTCCTGAATGATGTTCTCTGCGATGGTGGAGGGCACCCACTGGCCCTTCAGGGTGGCGTCGGCCATTGCTGGAGAAGGAGTTGCGAAGTGCTGGAAAGGATTGGCGAAAGCTTTGGGAACCGGCTTGGGCGCTAGAGCTCTAGAGGCTGTGTGCAACGGCGATGGAATGGGAGTGTGGGGAAGGCAGTCAAACCACCCTTTGCTTTTATAGGGCCGTGAAAGACCAAGCGTCCCTTTTACCCCGCCGGGTTAATCGCCGCGTTCCAACCCTTAACGCAGTTATGTGTACGTGGGGGGAAAACAAATCTTGATGATATCCCCTAAAATACGGGGCACGATCCCTGCTTTGATAGAACGTGCCAATGGGAAAACCGCCTCGGGCCACGATTCGAGTAACAGTAACTGACCTGCTTTTGTATAAGCGGTGACACTTCGTAAAAAGTTGTCAGGTTATAAACACTGTTCACTCTCGAGTACTGGGCCTTCGAGGCTAAGCTATCTCCAAGGCCTCGGATTACGAGGCATGACTCTATGAACATGTGGTTGGAGGGCAGCCCCGTTAGAGGAGGAGCTCAGAAAGATGCTTTGCACAAATAGGCCTAGGGCTCATATGGGCAAACAACAGGAGGAAGGAACTCGCCTGTTAAACCAAAGACACCAAGCTGAAGTCATCTGTCCGAGGAATTGCTGTCCCTGGCTCCGAAGACAAATTCAGGGGCTACTCACGGTGTCCTGGACTAAGGGGTACAAACCTAGTTGGCCCATCATCCATGGGCCGAGCTTATGGCCCACCAATTTAGTAAGGAGGGACTCCGGAAGCCTCGAGCCTACATGGTGAAGACGGACTCTACCGAAGACTTGGCGTGTACCCCATGGATTGCTTCGGCTATTGGCATGCGTTTCTCCAGCTAGCAACTGACCATATGTAACCCTAGATACCCTCAGTACCTATATAAGCTGAGGGGTTTAGGTCGTAGGGCAGATTCATCATTATTCACCTTAGGGTTAGAACACAACATACGATCTCGAGGTAGATCAAGCCTGTACTCGATACATCATCATCAATACAATCAAAGCAGGACGTAGGGTTTTACCTCCTCGAGAGAGCCCGAACCTGGGTAAACACCGTCTATGGGTACGTGAAGCTCAAGATGCCAGGACCCACTAGAACGATTACCTTAACAAGCAACCCTAACATGGCACTCTGAGCAGAAAACAAGACGGCGTCACTCGCACTTGAGTCACTATCCGAAGCCTTAGCGGCCGAGGAGTTAACAGCGCTTCGCGCCACCGTGGACAGAGACGACGTCATCTTGGATAAAAGTGTTGGAGATATGCCCTAGAGGAAATCATGTATGATGATGTTTCCTATGTGTTTATGAATAAAGATAGTCCTTGGACATTATCAATGATGTGTATCAGCAAGTACGTGACTTGTTTGTGGGACTATGCATTGTATGATGACTGTCCTAAAAGGTCCCTAGTCGAAAGGGCTGTGTGGACGCGCAGCCGACTAGACTAGCATATGACATGGTAGATGGCTTGGTCTCACTAGCCATGGAGCATTGGATGCTAGCCGGATAATATGGACTCGGAAGGATCTGGTCGGATTCAACATAGTTGGATCCGAGTCGAGATAAGGTCCGAGTCGAATAGACCCGGCTATGAGACGCAACGATAGGTCATTTGTGAGTCTCTAGTACAACATACGTTCTATGTCCTAAGACCTAAGCTGGCGCTTGTACTCTGGATGGTGACAGACCTGCTTTGGGCCGACCAAACGCTACTCCATAACTGGGTAGTTACAAAGGTAGGTTTCGGGCTTGTCCAGACCCATGCTGCGAGACATGGTCGAGTGGGATTTGCCCCTCTGATCAGGAGAGATATACTCTGGGCCCCTCGCGTGATCTGACCAAGATAAGCATGGCCATGCGACAAGGATTATGAGATAATCCGATTTGTGGTCGGCATCACTGGAACGAGAAAGAGGTCGGGCTAGCTGATACGTCTCCAACGTATCTATAATTTTTGATTGTTCCATGCTATTATAGTATCAATCTCGGATGTTTTATATGCAATTATATATCATTTTTTGGGACTAACCTATTAACCTAGTGCCTAGTGCCACTTGCTGTTTTCTGCTTGTTTTTGGTTTTTCAGGAAATCTGTACCAAACGAAGTCCAAATGCCACGAAATTTTTTGACGATTTTTTTCTGGACAAAAGAGACCCTAGAAGCTTCGGGAGGAGGCCAAAAGCTTCACAAGGAGGTGATAAGGCAATAGGGCGCGGCCCCAGGGGGCGCGCCCTGATGCCTTGTGGGCCCCTCGTGGCTCCATTTGACCTAATTCCACTTCTATAAATTCTCAAATATTGGGAAACCAACAGAGAGCCACCCCGAATAACTTTTACGCCACCGTAAGCCTCTGTTCTTCCGCAATCCCATCTGGAGGCCTTTTCCCGTACTCTGCCGGAGGGGGAATCGATCACGGCGGGCTTCTACATCAACCTTGCCGCCCCTCCGATGATGTGTGAGTAGTTTACCACAGACCTATGGGTCCATAGCTATTAGCTAGATGGCTTCTTCTCTCTCTTTGATCTTCAATACAATGTTCTCCTCGATCTCCTTGAAGTTCTATTCGATGTAATCCTCTTTTGCGGTGTGTTTGTTGGGATCCGATGAATTGTGGGTTTATGATCAGATTAGAAATATTTGAGTCTTTTCTGAACTTATTTATGCATGATTATTATAGCTTTGTATTTCTCTCCGATCTATCCGTTTGGTTTAGCCAACTAGATTGATTTATCTTGCTATGGGAGAGGTGCTTTGTGATGCGTTCAATCTTGCGGTGTTCTATATCCCAGTGACAGAAGGGGACAAGACACGTATTTGTATTATTGCCATTAAGGATAAAACGATGGGGTTTATTCATATTGCTTGAGTTTACTTTGTCTACATCATGTCATCTTGCTTAAGGCGTTACTCTATTTTATACTTAATACTCTAGATGCATGCTGGATAGCGGTCGATGGGTGGAGTAATAGTAGTAGATGCAGGCAGGAGTCGGTCTACTTGTCTCGGACGTGATGCCTATGTGCATGATCATTGCCTTGAATATCGTCATAACTATGCGATTTTCTATCAATTGCCCAACAGTAATTTGTTTGCCCACCGTATGCTATGCGTTCAAGAGAGAAGCCTCTAGTGAAAACTATGGCCCCCAGGTCATTTATCCATCATATATAAAATTAGAAATACCTTGCGGCAATTTTATTTCTTTTATTTTGTTTTGCAATTTACTTATCTGTCTATCACTATCAGAATTAATCCGTGCAAGTAACCGCCAAGGGGATTGACAACCCTGTTGTTCGCGTTGGGTGCAAGTATTTGCTTTTGTGTGTGTAGGTGCTGCTAACGAGGTTCTGTGTGGTTCTCCTACTGGATTGATAACCTTGGTTCTTAACTGAGGGAAATACTTATCTCTACTGTACTGCATCATCCTCTCCTCTTTGAGGAAATCCCAACGCAGCTCACAAGTAGCAGGAATAATTTATGGCGCCGTTGACGGGGAGACATCACCAAAACCTATCAAGTACCTTCGCATAAACTATCATCTACTTGCTCTTATTTTCATTTGCCTTTTTATTTGCATTTGCCTCTCGTTTTCATCTCCCCCACTTCTCATAAAAAAATACAAAAACACAAAAATATTTCTGTTTGTTCGTTTGCTTGCTTGCTATAATTGTGTGACTTAATGAAAATAAAAATATAAACATATGGATCCTCATCCACTTGCTAATTATTTCAAACAATCCAATTATAATGAACCAATTGCTAGTGAGTTGAGTGCACTTGATTATCTTTATGAAGTTTTGCTTGAAAATCGTGAATCTGAAAATTGTGATGAAGTGTTAAAAGAAGAAAATTATAAAGTGATTCATGATAGCTCCTTGAATGAAAAGCATGATTGCAATGATGTTATTATAAATTCTATTAATGTCAATTATGCTAATGATATGCAAAACTAGAAGCTTGGGGATGATAATTTTGTCATATCCACTACTTATTGCAATGATCATGATTGGGGTGATAATGCTTCTTATGATCTTGAAAACTTATTTAAGCCTCATGATGAATATGTTATTGATAATAAAATTTGCAATACTATTAAAAGTGGGTTTGGAAGAGCGTCAACTTTAGGTAATAATGATCCCACTACTTTGGAGAATTATCAGTCTTATGAATTTTTGGATAAAAGTGGGTTTGGAGAGGTCATGACTTTAGTTGATGATTATCCCACCATCTTCGAAGATTATAAAACTTTTAGGCATGTGGATCATGAAGATAGTATTTTATGTGATAGTTATATTGTTGAATTTGAATATGATCCTACATGTAATTATTATGAGAGAGGAAAATATGGTTGCAGAAACATTCATGTCACTAAATTACCTTCCTTTGTGTTGAAATTATTAATGCTTCATTCTTCCTATTTGCATATGCTAGATATTGCTTGTCTTGATAATTTGTTTTCCTATAAAATGCCTATGCATACGAAGAGGGTTAGACTTAAATGTGTTTTTCACGTGTTTTATGATGCTCTCTTTGTGCTTCAATTCTTATCTTTCATGTGAGCATCATTGAAATCTCAAGCCTATCTTAATGACTATAAAGAAAGAGCTTGTTGGGAGGCAACCCAATAGTTATCTTAAATTTTTGCTTTTATATTCTGTTTTGCATTTTTACACAATTTTAGCCTATGTTATGATTATTTTTTTATCTTTTAATTAGTGTTTGTTCCAAGTAATGCCTTTGGGATGATTTAGATGATAGTATAATTGATGCTGTTTGAAAACAGAAAGTTTTGAGTCCAGTGCTGGATTTTTGGTTCTTTACTGGAGTGTGATAAAATTCTGAATTTTTTACACAGTATTGGTATATGAATTCTTTACGTTGTCCTTATTTTTCAGAATTTTTGGAGTTACAGAAGTATAGCGTTTAAATAGATCTTTACAGACTGTTCTGTTTTAGACATATTCTGTTTTTGTTGCATAGTTTGCTTATTTTGATGAATCTATGGATTGTATCGGGGGGTATAAGCCATGGGGAAGTTGGAGTACAGTAGCATTATGCCAATATTAAATATGAATCAATTTACAACAGTACCTAAAGTTTAAGATTTGTTTGTTATACTAACGGATCTCACGAGGTTTCTATTGAGTTTTGTGTGCTGAAGTTTTCAAGTTTTGGGTGAGACCACGATGGATGAAGGAATAAGGAGCGGCAAGACCCTAAGCTTGGGGATGCCAAAGGCACCCCAAGGTAATATTCAAGGAATACCCAAGCATCTATGCTTGGGGATGCCCCTGATGGCATCCCCTCTTTCGTCTACAATCTATCGGTATATCACTTGGATTATTCATCACATGATATGTGTTTTACTTGGAGCGTCTTGTGCCATAGTTTTATTTTCTTTGTTTGCTTTTTAGTTTGCCACAATCATCTTTGCTGAACACACCTTTTTGAGAGGGACACACATTATTTGTGATTTGTTAGAATACTCAATGTGCTTCACTTATATCTTTTGAGCTAGGCAGTTGCTCTAGTGCTTCGCTTATATCTTTTAGAGCACGACGGTGGTTATATTTTAAAGAAATAGTTGCACTCTCATGCTTCACTTATATCTTTTTGAGAGTCTAATAAATAGTAATGGCAATATGCACGGGTTATGAATTTGGTCCTAATATGATAGGTATTCAAGAGGATATAATAAAAACTTTCATGTAGATCGCTGAATATGATAAGTTTGATTCCTTGCAATAGTTTTGCGATATTAAGATGGTAATATGTGGGAGGTACTAGTAGATAATTGTGGTTTAGTACGAATATTGGTGTTAAGGTTTGTGATTCCCGAAGCATGCACGTATGGTCTATCGTTATGCTAAGAAGTTGGAGCATGATTTATTATTGATTGTCTACATTATGAGTGGCGGTCGGGGACGAGCGATGGTCTTTTCCTACCAATCTATCCCCCTAGGGGCATGCGTAGTGGTACTTTGCTTCGAGGGCTAACAAACTTTCGCAATAAGTATGTGAGTTCTTTATGACTAATGTGAGTCCATGGATTATACGCACTCTCACCTTTTCACAATTTGCTAGCCTCTTCGGTACCATGCATTGCCCTTTCTCACCTCGAGAGTCGATGCAAACTTCGCCGGTGCATCCAAACCCCGTGATATGATACGCTCTATCACACATAAGCCTCTTTATATCTTCCTCAAAACAGCCACCATACCTACCTATCATGGCATTTCCATAGCCATTCTGAGATATATTGCCAAGCAACTTCCACCATTCCGTTTATATGACACACATCATCATTGTCATATTGCTTTGCATGATCATATAGTTGACATAGTATTTGTGGCTCAGCCACCGTTCATCATTTTCATACATGTTACGCTAGCATCATTGCACATCCTGGTACACTACCAGAGGCATTCATATAGGGTCATATTTGTTCTAGTATCGAGTTGTAAGTAAATAGAAGTGTGATAATCATCATTAGAGCATCGTCCCAGTAAAAAAAAGAGCCCGGCGAAAAAAAAGAGAGAAAAAGAGAGAAGGGCCAGTGTTACTATCTTTTTCATACTTGTGCTTCAAAGTAGCACAATGTTTTCATATAGAGAGTCTCCTATGTTGTCACTTTCATATATTAGTGGGAATTTTTCATTATAGAACTTGACTTGTATATTCCGATGATGGGCTTCCTCAAATGCCTGAGGTCTTCACGAGCAAGCAAGTTGGATGCACACCCACTTAGTTTTCATGTTGAGCTTTCATACACTTATAGCTCTTAGTGCATCCGTTGCGTGGCAATCCCTACTCCTAGCATTGACATCAATTGATGGGCATCTCCATAGCTCGTTGATTAGCCTCGTCGATGTGAGACTATCTTGTTATTTTTGACTTCCCCTTATCAATCTCTATCAACATCTTCTATTCCACCCATAGTGCTATATCCATGGCTTGCGCTCATGTATAGCGTGGGGGTTGAAAAAGCTGAAGCACGTTAAAAAGTATGAACCAATTGCTCGGCTTGTCATCGGGGTAGTGCATGATAAATACTTTATGTTAAGAAGATGGAGCATGACAAGATTATATGATTTTGTAGGGATAACTTTCTTTAGCATTTTTATTTTGAAAGCCATGATTGTTTGTTGCTATGCCTGAGTATTGATGTCTTTATATCAAATTATAGACTATTACTTTGAATCATTCGGATCTTAATATTCATACCGTAAAACAGATTACATGATGAACATGTTAGGTAGCATTCCACATCAAAAATTATGTTTTTATCATTTACCTACTCGAGGACGAGCAAGAATTAAGCTTGGGGATGCTTGATACGTCTCCAACGTATCTATAATTTTTTATTGTTCCATGCTATTATAGTATCAATCTTGGATGTTTTATATGCAATTATATATCATTTTTTGGGACTAACCTATTAACCTAGTGCCCAGTGCCAGTTGCTGTTTTCTTCTTGTTTTTGGTTTTTCAAGAAATCTGTACCAAACGAAGTCCAAATGCCACGAAACTTTTTGACGATTTTTTTCTGGACAAAAGAGACCCTGGAAGCTTCGGGAGGAGGCCAGAAGCCTCATGAGGAGGTGACAAGGCAACAGGGCGCGGCCCTAGGGGGCGCGCCCTGATGCCTTGTGGGCCCCTTGTGGCTCCGTTTGACCTAATTCCTCTTCTATAAATTCTCAAATATTGGGAAACCAACAGAGAGCCACCCCGAATAACTTTTACGCCACCGCAAGTCTCTGTTCTTCCGCGATCCCATCTGGAGGCCTTTTCCAGTACTCTGCCGGAGGGGGAATTGATCACGGAGGGCTTCTACATCAACCTTGCTGCCCCTCCGATGATGTGTGAGTAGTTTACCACAGACCTACGGGTCCATAGCTAGTAGCTAGATGGCTTCTTCTCTCTCTTTGATCTTCAATACAATGTTCTCCTCGATCTACTTGGAGTTCTATTCGATGTAATCTTCTTTTGCGGTGTGTTTGTTGGGATCCGATGAATTGTCCGTTTATGATCAGATTATTCATGAGAAATATTTGAGTCTTCTCTGAACTCTTTTATGCATGACTGTTATAGCTTTGTATTTCTCTCTAATCTATCGATTTGGTTTGGCCTACTAGATTGATTTATCTTGCAATGGGAGAGGTGCTTTGTGATGGGTTCAATCTTGCGGTGCTCAATCCCAGTGACAGAAAGGGACATGACATGTATTTTTATTGTTGCCATTAAGGATAAAAAGATGGGGTTTAATCATATTGCTTGAGTTTACTTTGTCTACATCATGTCATCTTGCTTAAGGCGTTACTCTGTTTTATACTTAATACTCTAGATGCATGCTGGATAGTGGTCGATGGGTGGAGTAATTGTAGTAGATGCAGGCAGGAGTCGGTCTACTTGTCTTGGACGTGATGCCTATGTACATGATCATTGCCTTGAATATCGTCATAACTATGCGCTTTTCTATCAATTGCCCAATAGTAATTTGTTTACCCACCGTTTGCTATGCGTTCGAGAGAGAAGCCTCTAGTGAAAACTATGGCCCCGGGGTAATTTATCCATCATATATAAAATCAAAAATACCTTGCTGCAATTTTATTTCTTTTATTTTGTTTTGCAATTTACTTATCTATCTATCACTATCAGAATTAATCCTTGCAAGTAACCGCCAAGGGGATTGACAACCCTCTTGTTCGCGTTGGGTGCAAGAATTTGCTTTTGTGTGTGTAGGTGCTGCTAATGAGGTTCTGTGTGGTTCTCCTACTGGATTGATAACCTTGGTTCTTAACTGAGAGAAATACTTATCTCTACTGTACTGCATCATCCTCTCCTCCAACGCAGCTCACTAGTAGCACTAGCACAAGGATGACAGACTCGCCTTCAGCCCGATAAAATATATCGTGTGGCAAAGGGAACAGAAGTGTGACATGTTGTACAGGTTCGCCAACCGGCTTAATTGTCTACTTGGTGGTCGGCACGCCTTTCTAGAGGCCGCTACCAACCGAGCAGGTCGGAGGTGATCCGACCTGCAACCAAGCTGACTTGAACCTAAGGGGTCGCACGCTTAAGGGAAGGAACCTGTGAGGCCGGAACCGACTCCACGAGTCAGATGTGATCCTACTCGGTCTCGGATCCAGGCCAAATAGACATTGGGCTTTAGGATCCGTGCGAGGCCCAAGTGTTGAGCCCGAGACGGATGCCTATATATAGTGGAGGTGCGGCACACTCATTTGGTTGATCGCTTCGGCGCCATCACTAGGGCTTTGCATGTGTTGCAAGTAGCCACCTCCACTCGCCGTCGGTTGTGTGATCGGACCTAGCAGTCCCCCGCACGACGTTCCTCCTGCACGCGGGGATACCGTTAGAGGCAGTGCACTTGCGCCGCTCCGGCAAACCTGTTCGTGGGATCCGATCGGCTACGTGGGAGATCGACGGGGAGGAGACGACTCCGGAGACACGCTGCCTCAACTCTACTTCCGCTGCACGGCACTGCGTGTCTAGTGGTAACGATTTGTAATCCATCTCTGGTAGCATGTTCCTGGTTGTTCTGCGTGTAGGAAAATTTTATTTTTCAGCCGATGCACCTAGCGTAGAACCCAACAAAAAGATCCAAGTCCACCTCGTTCAAGCCAGCTGATGAAATCATTAAATTTCAGGTGCACCCAACAGACCCAAATGAAACGGCGTCTGTAGGAGCACAGCTGGAACCGGAGGTTGACGAAGCCCTACGTAGTTTCCTTAGGGAAAATTGGGATATTTTTGCTTGCCACCCTTCTGACAGGCCAGGAATCCCACGTAACCTAACCGAGCATAGCCTAAACATAATCAAAGGCTTCAAACCTGTTGCATAGGCGCTTCGGCAATTTTTGGAGCCCAAGCATCAAGCTATGGGCGAAGAACTGGCCAAGTTACTAGAGGCCGAATTCATCAGAGATATCAAGCACCCCGACTGGCTGGCCAACCTGGTCATGGTACCGAAACAGGACAAGTCCTGGCGCCTATGTGTCGATTTCAAAGACCTCAACAAGGCTTGCCCGAAAGACCCCTTCCCCTTGCCGCGCATCGACCAGATTGTGGACGCCACTGCAGGACATGACTCCTTATGTTTTCTGGACGCCTACTCAGGATATCATCAAATCAAAATGAAGGAATTAGACCAGTCGACTAAGCATTCATTACTCCTTACGGGCCGTTCTGTTTCAACACAATGCCCTTCGGACTAAAAAATGCAGGTGCAACTTACCAGCGCATGATTCAAACATGCCTAGAAAAGCAAATAGGGAAAACTGTGGAGGCTTACGTAGATGATATGGTTGTTAAAACCAAAAACATCCACCAGTTAGTAGATGACCTCCGGGAAACATTTTCGAACCTCCGAGCATATCATATCAAGCTCAATCCGAAGAAGTGTGTTTTCGGGGTACCTGCGGGCAAATTGCTCAGATTTACCATTTCCCATCGAGGAATAGAGGCTAATCCTGCCAAAATCCGAGCACTATCTTGGCTGGAAATACCTACCGAACTCAAGCACGTCCAAAAGCTGGTAGGTTGTGTAGCTGCACTAAGCCGATTCATTTCACGGCTCGGGGAAAAGGCTCTACCCCTCGACAGGTTGCTTAAACAAACCAAGAATTTCAAGTGGACTAGCGAGGCGGGAGCCGCTTTAGAGGAAATTAAAACCCTCCTTGCTACCAACCCCATACTGGCAGCTCCCAGGGTAAGTGAGCCGATGTTGTTATACATTTCAGCCACCAACCAAGTAGTCATCGCCGTCCTCGTGGTCGAGCGCGATATGGAGGGCCACAAACTTCAGGTTCAAAGACCTGTCTACTATGTTTCCGAAGTACTCACACCATGTAAAACACGGTATCCTCAGTACAAGAAGATAGCTTATGCGGTCTTTATGGCATCTCGGAAACTTCGGCACTACTTTCAAGAGTGCTCAGTCACAGTGGCGTCCGAAGTACCCCTCAATGACATAATCAATAATAGGGATGCCACAGGACGCATCGCCAAGTGGGTGACCGAACTCCTCCCCTTCGAAATAACATATAAGCCACGCCGAGCTATTAAATCTTGGGTATTGGCGGACTTCGTGGAAGAATGGACGGAAGCCGAGCTCCCTAGAGAGCACAACACGTACTCACATTGGACCATGTACTTTCACGGTTCCAAAATGTTGGCCGGGCTAGGGGCTGGAGTAGTCCTCACGTCACCAACAGGCGACAACATTCAGTATGTACTGCAAATTATGTACACCGACTCTAATAACGCAGCCGAATATTAGGCAATGTTGCACGGACTTCGAATAGCAATCTCATTGGGAGTCCGGTGCCTTGAGGTCCAAGGAGATTCTAACCTCGCCATCTCTCAAGTCAACGGCGAGTTCAATGCTGATGACCCACAAGTATAGGGGATCAATCATAGTCCTTTCGATAAGTAAGAGTGTCGAACCCAACAAGGAGCAGAAGGAAATGACAAGTGGTTTTCAGCAAGGTATTCTCTGCAAGTACTGAAAGTAGCGGTAACAGATAGTTTCTGTAGCAAGATAATTCGTAACAAGTAACAAGTAACAAGTATACTAAAGTGCAGCAAGGTGGCCCAATCCTTTTTATAGCAAAGGGCAAGCCAGAACGAACTCGTATAATAAGCAAAGCATTCTCGAGGACACATGGGAATTTCATCTAGTCACTTTCATCATGTTCGTTTGATTCGTGTTCGCTACTTTGATAATTTGATATGTGGGTGGACAGGTGCTTGGGTGCTGTTCTTACTTGAACAAGCCTCCCACTTATGATTACCCCCTCTCGCAAGCATCCGCAACTACGAAAGAAGAATTAAGATAAATCTAACCATAGCATGAAACATATGGATCCAAATCAGCCCCTTACGGAATAGCGCATAAACTAGGGTTTAAGTTTTTGTCACTCTAGCAACCCATCATCTAATTACTACTCCACAATGCCTTCCCTTAGGCCCAAATATGGTGAAGTGTCATGTAGTCAATGTTCACACGACACCACTAAAGGAAGCACAACATACATATCATCAAAATATCGAACAAATACCAAATTCACGTGATTACTTATGACAAGACTTCTCCCATGTCCTCAAGAACAAAAGTAACTACTCACAAATCATATTCATGTTCAAGATCAGAGGGGTATTGAATATCATTAAGGATCTGAACATATAATCTTCCACCAAATAAACCAACTAGCATCAACTACAAGATGTAATCAACACTACTAGCAACCCACAGGTACCAATCTGAGGTTTTGAGGCAAAGATTGAATACAAGAGATGAACTAGGGTTTGAGATGAGATGGTGCTGGTGAAGATGTTGATGAAGATTGGTCCTCCCACGATGAGAGGATCGTTGGTGATGTCGATGGCTTCGATTTCCCCCTCCCGGAGGGAAGTATCCCCGACGGAATCGCTCCGTCGGAGAGCAAAATAGCTCCTGCCCAAGTTCCGCCTCGAGACGGCGGCGCTTCGTCCCGAAAGTCTTCTTCTCATTTTTTCTAGGGAAAATGGCGTCATATAGCAGAAGGAGGGGGCCGGAGGCCTGCCAGGGGCCCCACAAGCTCGGGGGGCGCACCCAGGGGGGTAGGGCGCGCCCCCAGGCTTGTGGCTGCCTGGTGGGTCCCCTCCTGGTAATTCTTTCACCGGTATTTTTTATATATTCCAAAATAATTCTCCATAAATTTTTAGGTCATTTGGAGTTGTGCAGAATAGCTATCTCTGTTTCACCCCTTTTCGGTCCAGAATTCCAGCTGCCGGCAATCTCCCTCTTCGTGTGAATCTTGCAAAATAAGGGAGAAAAGGCATAAGAATTGTACCATGAAATGAAATAATGATTAAAACATATTAATTAACAGTAGGAAATCATGATGCAAATTGGACGTATCAACTCCCCAAAGCTTAGAGCTCGCTTGTCCTCAAGCGAAAGCCGAAATCGATAATCATGACCACATGTTTAGAGAGAGAGGCATCGATAAAAATAAAATACGGACATGGAGCATCATGATCTTTATTATAACAGCAATATATCATCATAAAACTTCTCATGAAAAAGTGACAATTCATCCACAAGTTAAAGTATGAACCATAAACCAAATTGAAAACTAACAAACTATGATCTCAGTCACTGAAGCAATTGCAATTCATCATATTATCAGAAGGAGTCTATGTAAGAGCTTTGTTTAGCAAGTTCACATACTCAACTATCATCTAGTCTTCTATGATTGCTGACACTCACGACATACTTATGGAGCAAAAGTTTCAGTCAGACACATAGAAAGATAGGGACTTATAATTTCGCCTCCCAACGTATTTACCTCAAGGGTAACGTCAACAATACTAACTCATGATTACCTACATCCAACTGGATATATATGCCTGGATCAATCCCCACCACATGATGCTTGCCAAGAGAAAAAATAAAAATGGAATAGAGGAGAATACTATTGACTCTTGCATGAAAGTAAATACATAAAGTAAAAGATAGGCCCTTCGCAGAGGGAAGCAGAGGTTGTCATGCGCTTTTTGTTTTTGGATGTGCAAGCTCTTAATGTAAAGGAACGTCACTTTATATTGCCCCTTGTGGTAGCGACCTTTATTATGCAGTCTGTCACTTTTATTTCTCCACCATCACAAGATCGTACAAAGCTTATTTTCCCTTACAATAAAAGTTCATACATATTTAGGAGCAATTTTTGTTGCTTTGCACCGATGACAACTTACTTGAAAGATCTTATTCAATCCATAGGTAGATATAGTGGACTCTCATGGCATGAAACTGTGTTTAAGGGTTTTTGGATGCACAAGTAGTATCTCTACTTAGTACAGAATTTTGGCTAGCAAAAGATAGGGGCAAGCACCACATGTTAGAGGATCCAAAACAATATAACTTCTATGTGAATATAAGCAAACATAACTCATTATGTTGTCTTCCTTGTCTAACGTCGACTATTTGACATAGAATATTTAATGGGGGCTCTCAATCATAAAAGATGTCCAAGATAGTGTATTTATATGTGAGACCTCTCTTTCTTTATTACTTTTTCATGAATTGCAACAATGACCAATGCTATGTTTGTCAACTTCCAACAAGTTTTATCAATTATACTTCTTTTATGTGAAGTCATCACTCCCCATAGGATTAGCATATGATCTTATTTTTTCTTTATTTATTTCTAAGATTGGATCAACAAAAGCAAAACACTCAACTCAACTACTCTTTATTATATAACTTTCACACACGATTACATAGATAGATAGATCACAAAGCAAGCACTCGAAACTAAATCATACTAAACTTTATTCTTCTCAATCATGAAATAACTAAGGGTCGAACTAAGATAGATAATGATGATAAAAAGTGACGGTGATACGATATCGGGGCACCTCCCCCAAGCTTGGCACAATCCAAGGGTGGTGCCCATACCCATGTACTCAAATCTCCTTCTTCGGTTATGGTGGTGATGAAGTGGTGGGCTTGTCCTTCCACTTGAGCAAGTATTCCAAATTTCCATTGATCCTCCGAAGAGCACGATTCTGATCCTCTAACACAATAACCTCATGAGTAAGCGACATATTCTGAGCACAAATCGCTTCAAAAAAATTTAGTGTATCAATTGCAGATGGGAGAAGATTATTATAAAGAGTTTCCCACGAAACTCCCTTTTCTGGTGCTTCCTTCCTGAGCATGGCTTGATCTTCTTCTTCTTGAATACGGTCTTCCACGACCTTTCCCAGTTCCTCCTCCATAGCAGTATCCTCCTCTCTAGACAACTAGTCATAATATACTTCGCTGAAGGGGCATTTGCCGGGCGAAGGTTGAACAATCCGGTGCTTGGTGCGGAGCTTTCGGGGAGCCATAGTGATCTAGATCAGTCTGAAAAAACAGCCCGAAACAAGAATAGAGGAGAAACTTGTGATGCGGTGGTCAAAACACCCGTGAGTATATATAATGAATTTTTTCGTGCAGAACAAGTAATATGGAAGAAAAACGGAGTCGGGAACCTGGTAGGCGTGCCCTGGGGGGTAGGGCGCGCCCCCCAGGCTTGTCACCTCCTCATGCACTTTTTGGACTGTTTATTATTTTCCTAATTTTTTATATATTCCAAAACGAACAGAAAGTACTTTTATGGAAGTTTTGGAGTCGGTTTACTTACCGTACCATGTACCTACTCCTTTTCAGGATTCTGGAGCGTTCCGAAAGGTTTCTTCTATGTGCTCTTCCAGTGTCATTGTTTGAATAATATTAGTTTCAACATTAATGGGAGTACCTGAGATATAATGTATAATTCGGATTATTGCCTTCAGAGTTGTTTATTTTGATGGCTCCGGAGCGGTAAACTTCTTCGATGATATACGACCCTTCCCATTTAGAGAGAAGTTTTCCTGCAAAAAACCTTAAACGAGAATTGTATAATAGAACATGATCACCTACTTCGAATTCCCGTTTTTGAATTCTTCTATCATGCCATCTTTTAACTTTTTCTTTAAACAACTTGGCATTTTCATAAGCTTGGGTTCTCCATTCATCTACAGAGCTAATATCAAATAACCTCTTTTCACCGGCAAGTTTAAAATCATAGTTAAGTTCTTTAATTGCCCAATATGCTTTGTGTTATAATTCAAGAGGTAAATGACATGCTTTTCCATAGACCATTTTATATGGAGACATACCCATAGGATTTTTATAAGCAGTTCTGTAGGCCCATAATGCATCATCAAGTTTCTTAGACTAATTCTTTCTAGATCTATTAACGGTCTTTTGCAAAATTAATTTTATTGCTCTATTAGTTAATTCAACTTGACCACTAGACTGAGGATGATAAGGAGATGCAATTCTATGATTAACATCATATTTAGCAAGCAATTTACGGAAAGCACCATGAATAAAATGTGAACCACCATTAGTCATTAAATATCTAGGGACTCCAAACCTCGGGAATATAACTTCTTTAAGCATTTTAATAGAAGCGTTATGATCAGCACTACTAGTTGGAATAGCTTCTACCCACTTAGTAACATAATCAATAGCAACTAGAATATGAGTATATCCATTTGATTTAGGAAAAGGTCCCATATAATCAAAACCCCAAACATCAAATGGTTCAATAACAAGTGAATAATTCATAGGCATTTCCTGACGTCTACCAACATTACTAATTCTTTGACATTCATCACAAGAAAGGACCAACTTACGTGGTATATATTTAGCAACAATGTAATTAGCATAGTCTGCATACCATGGTGTGTTACGAGAAGCATTTATCACAGCTAATTGTTCATCAGGGAAATCATCATTAATAGAAAGTGGGTCATCAAGAACATTTTCCATTCTAGACAAATTATCAGCTACGGTATATCCATTGGATTTAGGAAAAGGTCCCATATAATCAAAACCCCAAACATCAAATGGTTCAACAACAAGTGAATAATTCATAGGCATTTCCTGACGTCTACCAACATTACCAATTCTTTGACATTCATCACAAGAAAGGACGAACTTACGTGCATCTTTGAAAAGAGTAGGCCAATAAAAACCAGATTGTAATACCTTGTGTGCAGTTCGGTCTCCCGCATGGTGTCCTCCATATGCCTCGGAGTGACACTTTCATAGGATTTGTTCCTGTTCATGCTCAAGTACACAACGTCTAATAATACCATCTACTCCTTCTTTATATAAATGTGGGTCATCCCAAAAGTAATGTCTTAAATCAAAGAAAAACTTTTTCTTTTATTGGTATGTCAAACTAGGTGGTATATATTTAGCAACAATGTAATTAGCATAGTCTGCATACCATGGTGTGTTGTGAGAAGCATTTATCACAGCTAATTGTTCATCAGGGAAATCATCATTAATAGGAAGTGGGTCATCAAGAACATTTTCCATTCTAGACAAATTATTAGCTACGGGATTCTTAGCTCCCTTTCTATCGACAATATGCAAATCAAATTCTTGAAGCAAAAGAACCCACCTAATAAGTCTAGGTTTAGCATCTTTCTTTTCCATAAGATATTTAATAGCAGCATGATCAGTATGAATAGTAACTTTGGAATCAACTATGTAAGATCTGAATTTATCACATGCAGACACAACTGCTAAAAATTCTTTTTCAGTAGTAGCATAATTTCTTTGAGCACTATCTAGAGTTTTACTAGCATAATGAATAACATTCAATTTCTTATCAACTCTTTGTCCTAGAACAGCACCAACAGCATAATCACTAGCATCACACATAATTTCAAAGGGTAGGTTCCAATCACGTGGTTGAACAATAGGTGCAGAAATTAAGGCTTTCTTAAGTATTTCAAAGGCTTCTACACAATCATCATCAAAAACAAATGGAACATATTTTTGCAAAAGATTAGTAAGGGGCCTAGAAATTTTAGATAAGTCTTTTATAAACCTTCTATAGAAACCAGCATGACCGAGGAAACTTCTTATACCTTTGATATCTTTAGGACATGGCATTTTCTCAATAGCATCAACTTTAGCTTTATCAACTTCAATACCTCTTTCAGAAATTTTGTGCCCAAGGACTATACCTTCATTTACCATAAAGTGGCACTTCTCCCAATTCAAGACAAGATTAGTTTCCTCACATCTCTGCAAAACTCGATCAAGGTTGCTCAAGCAATCATCAAAAGAAGTTCCGTAAATGGAGAAATCATCCATGAAAACCTCAACAATCTTTTCACAAAAGTCAGAGAATATAGCGGTCATACATCTTTGAAAGGTAGCAGGTGCATTACATAAACCAAAAGGCATACGACGATAAGCATAAGTTCCAAAAGGACAAGTAAATGTGGTTTTCTCTTGATCTTCAGGTGATACAGGTATTTGAGAGAAACCAGAATAACCATCTAGGAAGCAAATGTGTGTATGTTTAGATAATCTTTCTAACATTTGATCAATAAAAGGCAAGGGGTAATGATCTTTCCTAGTAGCTTTATTTAATTTCCTGAAATCAATTACCATCCTATAGCCAGTTACAATTCTTTGTGGAATGAGTTCATTTTTATCATTAGGAACAACGGTAATACCTCCTTTCTTAGGAACACAATGAACAGGACTTACCCATCTACTATCAGCTATGGGATAAATTATACCTGCCTCAAGAAGCTTCAATATTTCAGTTCTTACCACATCCTTCATTTTAGGATTCAGCTTTCTTTGATGATTAACAACGGGTTTAGCGTCTGGCTCCATATGAATTTTATGCTGACATAAAGTGGGACTAATGCCCTTAAGATCATCGAGAGTATATCCAATAGCAGCACGGTGCTTCTTCAGAGTTTTAAGTAATCTCTTTTCTTCATGCTCTGAAAGGTTAGCACTAATAATAACAGGATATATCTTCTTTTCATCAAGGTAAGCATATTTAAGCGTATTAGGTAATTGCTTTAATTCAAACACAGGATCACCCTTGGGTGGAGGAGGATCTCCCAAGGTTTCAACAGGCCGATTATGTTTAAGAATAGGTGCTTGTTTAAAGAACAGATCGTCTATTTCATTTCTTTCATTCATATGCATATCATTCTCATGGTCTAGCAAATATTGTTCTAAAGGATCAGTAGGAGGCACAGCAATAGAAGCAAGACCAATAATTTCATCTTTACTAGGTAATTCTTTATCATGATGTTGTCTACTAAACTTAGAGAAATTAAATTCATGAGATATATCACCAAACTTAACTCTAACCTTCTCTTTAACACAATCAATTTTAGCATTAACGGTATTCAAGAAAGGTCTACCAAATATAATGGGACAAAAATTATCTTGTTGTGAACCAAGCACAAGGAAATTAGTAGGGTATTTGATTTTACCACACAAGACTTCAACATCTCTAACAATCCCAAGTGGTGTAATAGTATCTCTGTTTGCAAGCTTAATAGTAACATCAATATCTTCAATCTCAACAGGTGCAATATCATTCATTACTTCTTGATATAAAGAAAACGGAATAGCACTCACACTAGCACCCATATCACATAAGCCATGATAGCAATGATCTCCAATCTTAACAAAACACCAGGCATGCCAACTACAGGCTTGTTCTTATCTAGCTTATCTCGTTCATTTCTAACAGGTTTAGCAATTCTAGCAGCCTCATCACAAAAGTAAATAACACGCCCATCAATATCATCAACCAAAAGATCTTTGAGCATTGCAATATTAGGTTCAACTTTAATTTGTTCAGAAGGTCTAGGTGTTCTTATATTACTTTTATTAACCACGGTTGAAGCTTTAGCATGTTCCTTAATCCTAACAGGGAAATGAGGTTTCTCAATATAAGCAGTAGGCACAACTGGATCAACGTTGTAAACAATTGTTTCTTCTTTAACAATAATGGGTTCTTCATTTAATTCAATAGGTGGATGATATTTAAACCATTTCTCGTTAGGGAGATCAACATGAGAAGCAAAAGATTCACAAAAGGTAGCTACTATCTCAGAGTCAAGTCCATATTTAGTACTAAACTTATGAAAAGCATCAGTTTCCATAAAAGATTTAACACAATCAAACTTAAGATTTATACCTGACTCATTACCTTTGTCGATTTCCCAATCTGCAGAGTTATGTTTAATTCTTTCTAGAAGATCCCATCTGAATTCAATAGTTCTCTTCATAAAGGAACCAGCAGAAGAAGTATCGAGCATGGATTGATTATTATGAGAAAGCCGATCATAAAAGTTTTGAATAATTATTTCTCTTGAGAGCTCATGATTGGGCCATGTATGCAACATATACTTAAGTCTCCCCCAAGCTTGAGCGATACTTTCTCCTTTACAAAGCCAGAAATTATATATATAATTCCGATCACAATGAATCAAATGCATAGGATAAAATTTCTGGTGAAATTCCAACTTCAACCAGTTCCAATCCCATGTTTTAGTATCATCACATAGCCTATACCATGTCAATGCCTTTCCCCCCAAAGATAAAGGGAATACTTTCTTCTTAACTCCATCTCCGGATAGACCTGCATGCTTAAACAATCCACAAATTTCATCCACATATATCAAGTGCATATCAGGATGCACCATTCCATCTCCTGCATAAGGATTAGCTAGCAGTTTCTCTACCATACCCAAAGGAATTTCATAATAAACATTTTTAGTAGGTTTAGTAGGTTGAGGAGCAGATCTTAATGCTTCCGGTCGAGGTGAAGATACCCCGAACAAACCCCTGAAAGGATTACTTTCCATAGTGACAAGTAACAGTAAATTTCAGCACGTAATATAAATGTTTCCTTACCAAATTCAACTCACCAAAGGCGCTTCACTCCCCGGCAACGGCGCCAGAAAAGAGTCTTGATGACCCTCAAGTATAGGGGATCAATCGTAGTCCTTTCGATAAGTAAGAGTGTCAAACCCAACGAGGAGCAGAAGGAAATGACAAGCGGTTTTCAGCAAGGTATTCTCTGCAATTACTGAAAGTAGCGGTAACAGATAGTTTCTGTAGCAAGATAATTCGTAACAAGTAACAAGTAACAATTATACTAAAGTGCAGCAAGGTGGCCCAATCCTTTTTGTAGCAAAGGACAAGCCGGAACGAACTCGTATAATAAGCAAAGCATTCTCGAGGACACATGGGAATTTCATCTAGTCACTTTCATCATGTTCGTTTGATTCGTGTTCGCTACTTTGATAATTTGATATGTGGGTGGACCGGTGCTTGGGTGCTGTTCTTACTTGAACAAGCCTCCCACTTATGATTACCCCCTCTCGCAAGCATCCACAACTATGAAAGAAGAATTAAGATAAATCTAACCATAGCATGAAACATATGGATCCAAATCAGCCCCTTACAGAATAGCGCATAAACTAGGGTTTAAGCTTCTATCACTCTAGCAACCCATCATCTAATTACTACTCCACAATGCGTTCCCTTAGTCCCAAATATGGTGAAGTTTCATGTAGTCGACGTTCACACGACACCACTAAAGGAAGCACAACATACATATCATCAAAATATCGAACGAATACCAAATTCACATGATTACTTATGACAAGACTTCTACCATGTCCTCAAGAACAAAAGTAACTACTCACAAATCATATTCTTGTTCAAGATCAGAGGGGTATTGAATATTATTAAGGATCTGAACATATAATCTTCCACCAAATAAACCAACTAGCATCAATTACAAGATGTAATCAACACTACTAGCAACCCACAGGTACCAATCTGAGGTTTTGAGGCAAAGATTGAATACAAGAGATGAACTAGGGTTTGAGATGAGATGGTGCTGGTGAAGATGTTGATGAAGATTGGTCCTCTCACGATCAGAGGATCGTTGGTGATGTCGATGGCTTCGATTTCCCCCTCCCGGAGGGAAGTGTCCCCGGCGGAATCGCTCCGCTGGAGAGCTACTACTTGTAGACTGCGTTGGTATTTCCCCGAAGAGGAGAGGATGATGCAGTACAGGAGAGATAAGTTTTTCCCTCAGTTAAGAACCAAGGTTATCAATCCAGTAGGAGAACCAAGCAAGACCCAGTGAACAGCACCTACACACACAAAAGCAAACACTTGCACCCAACACGAATAAGAGGGTTGTCAATCCTCTTAGCGGTTATTTGCAAGGATTAAGTCTGATAGAGATAAATTGATAAAGTAAATTACTAAACTAAATAAAAGTAAATAAATTGCAGCAAGGTATTTTTATGTTTTTTATATGATAAAGATAGACCCAGGGGCCATAGTTTTCACTAGAGGCTTCTCTCTTGAGCGCAGAAACATACGGTGGGTGAACAAATTACTGTTGGGAAATTGATAGAAAAGCAAATAATTATGACGGATTCATGGCAATGATCATGTATATAGGCATCACATCCGAGACAAGTAGACCGACTCCTGCCTGCATCTACTACTATTACTCCACTCATCGACCGCTATCCAGCATGCATCTAGAGTATTAAGTTAATAAAAACAGAGTAACACCTTAAGCAAGATGACATGATGTAGAGAAGCAAATTCAAGCAATATGAATAAACCCCATCTTTTTATCCTTAATGGCAACAATACAAATATGTGTCATGTCCCTTTCTGTCACTGGGATTGAGCACCGCAAGATTGAACCCATCACAAAGCACCTCTCCCATTGCAAGATAAACCAATCTAGTTGGCCAAACCAAATCGATAGATCGGAGAGAAATACAAAGCTATATTTAATCATGCATAAAAGAGTTCAGAGAAGACTCAAAATATTTATCATGAATAATCTGATCATAAACTCACAATTCATCGGATCCCAACAAACACACCGCAAAAGAAGATTACATCGGATAGAACTCCAAGAACATCAAGGAGAACATGGTATTGAAGATCAAAGAGAGAGAAGAAGCCATCTATCTACTAGCTATGGACCCATAGGTATGTGGTAAACTACTCACACATCATCGGAAGGGCAGCAAGGTTGATGTAGAAGCCCTCCGTGATCGATTCCCCCTCCGGCAGAGTACCGGAAAAGGCCTCCATATGGGATCGCGGAAGAACAGAGGCTTGCGGTGGCGGAAAGGTTTTCTCTTCTGGCTCCCTGATGGTTTCCGAATATTTGTGAATTTATAGGAGCGGAATTAGGTCAGACGGAGCCACGAGGGCCCCACAAGGCATCAGGGCGCGCCCCCCTAGGGTCACGCCCTGTTGCCTTGTGGACACTTCATGAACCTTCTGACCTCCTCTCCAAGTCTCCAGGGTCTCTTTTGTCCAGAAAAAAATCTCCAAAAAGTTTCGTGGCATTTGGACTTCGTTTAGTATTGATTCTCTGAAAAGCCAAAAATAACCAGAAAACAGCAACTGGCACTGGGCACTAGGTTAATAGGTTAGTCCCAAAAAATGATATATAAGTGCATATAAAAACATCCAAGATTGATACTATAATAGCATGGAACAATCAAAAATTATAGATACGTTGGAGACGTATCAAGCATCCCCAAGCTTAATTCCTGCTCGTCCTCGAGTAGGTAAATGATAAAAACAGAATTTTTGATGTGGAATGCTACCTATCATGTTTCATCATGTAATCTTTCTCTTACGATATGAATAATAAGATCCAAATGATTCAAAGCAATAGTCTATAATTTGATATAAAGACATCAATACTCAGGCATACTAACAAACAATCATGCCTTTCAAAATAACGATGCTAAAGAAAATTATCCCTACAAAATCATATAATCCTGTCATGCTCCATATTCTTCACACAAAGTATTTATCATGCACTACCCCGATGACAAGCCGAGCAATTGGTTCATACTTTTTAATGCGCTTCAGCTTTTTCAACTCCCACTCAATACATGAGCGCAAGCCATGGATATAGCACTATGGGTGGAATAGAGTGTGGTGGTAGAGGTAAATAAGAGAAGTCAAAAATAAGAAGATAGTCTCACATCGACGAGGCTAATCAACGGGCTATGGAGATGCTCGTCAATTGATGTCAAAGCAAGGAGTAGGGATTGCCATGCAACGGATGCACTAAGAGCTATAAGTGTATGAAAGTTCAACATGAAAACTAAGTGGGTGTGCATCCAACTTGCTTGCTCATGAAGACCTCGGGCATTTCAGGAAGCCCGTCATCGGAATATACAAGCCAAGTTCTATAATGAAAAATTCCCACTAGTATATGAAAGTGACAAAATAGGAGACCCTCTATATGAAAAACATGGTGATACTCTGAAGCACAATTGTGGAAAAGGATAGTAACATTGCCCCTTCTCTCTTTTTCTCTCATTTTTTTCATGGCTCTTTTTCGCCTCTTTTTTTATTTTATTTTTCGTCCGGAGTCTCATCCCGACTTGTGGGGGAATCATGGTCTCCATCATCCTTTCCTCACTGGAACAATGCTCTAATAATGATGATCATCACACCTCTATTTACTTACAACTCAATATTACAACTCGATACTAGAACCAAAATATAACTCTATATGAATGCCTCTGGCAGTGTACCAGGATGTGCAATGATGCTAGCGTAACATGTATAAAAATGATGAATGGTGGTTGAGCCACAAATACCATGTCAGCTATATGATCATGCAAAGCAATATGACAATGATGATGTATGTCATGAAAAACGGAACGGTGGAAGTTGCATGGCAATATATCTCAGAATGGCTATGGAAATGCGATGATAGGTAGGTATGGTGGCTGTTTTGAGGAAGATATAAAGAGGCTTATGTGTGATAGAGCGTATCATATCACGGGGTTTGGATGCACCGGCGAAGTTTGCACCAACTCTCGATATGAGAAGGGCAATGCACGGTACCGGAGAGGCTAGCAAATTGCGGAAGGGTGAGAGTGCGTATAATCCATGGACTCACATTAGTCAAAAAGAACTCACATACTTATTGTGAAAGTTTATTAGCCCTCGAAGCAAAGTACTACAACGCATGCCCCTAAAGGGATAGATTGGTAGGACAAGGCCCATCGCTCGTCCCCGACCACCACTCATAAGATAGACAATCAATAATAAATCATGCTCCAACTTCTTAGCATAACGACAGATCATACGTGCATGCTTCGGGAATCACAAACCTTAACACAATTATTCTTACTAAACCACAATCATCTACTAGTACCTCCCTCATATTACCATCTTAATATCGCAAAACTCTTGCAAGGAATCAAATTTATCATATTCAGTCATCTACATAAAAGTTTTCATTATATCCCTCTTGAATACCTATCATATCAAGACCAAATTCATAACCCGTGCATATTACCATTGCTATCATGAGACTCTCAAAAAGATATAAGTGAAGCATGAGAGTGCAAATATTTCTTTAAAATATAACCACCGCTGTGCTCTAAAAGATATAAGTGAAGCATTAGAGCAACTGCCTAGCTCAAAAGATATAAGTGAAGCACATAGAGTATTCTAACAAATCACGAATAATGTGTGTCCCTCTCAAGAAGGTGTGTTCAGCAAAGATGATTGTGACAAACTAAAAAGCAAACAAAAGCAAACAAACTATATCACAAGATGCTCCAAGTAAAACACATATCATGTGATGAATAAAAATATAGCTCCAAGTGAGTTACCGATAGATTGTAGACGAAAGAGGGGATGCCTTCCGGGGCATCCCCAAGCTTAGACACTTGAGTATTCCTTGAATATTACCTTGGGGTGCCTTGGGCATCCCCAAGCTTAGGCTCTTGCCGCTCCTTATTCCTTTATCCATCGTAGTCTCACCCAAAACTTGAAAACTTCAGCACACAAAACTCAAAAGAAACCTCGTGAGATCCATTAGTATAACAAATAAATCTTTAACTCTAAGTACTATGATAAATTGATGCAAATTTAATATTGGAATAATGCTACTGTACTCCAACTTCTCCATGACTCATACCCCCCGATACGATCCATAGATTCATCAAAATAAGCGAACTATGCAACAAAAACAGAATATGTCTAAAATAGAAAAGTCTGTAAAGATCTGAATTATGGTCATACTTTTGTAACTCCAAAAATTCTGAAAAATTAGGAAAACGTGGGCAATTCATATATCAATACTTTTTAAAAAAATTAGAAGGTTATCATGCTCCCGCAAAAAACCAAAATTCCGGCACTGGACGCAAAAGTTTCTGTTTTCCAACAGCATCTATCATACTATCTTCCAAATCATCCCAAAGGCATTACTTGGCACAAACACTAATTAAAACATAAAAATACAATCATAACAGAAGCTATAATTGTGCAAAATACTCAAAAACATAAGGTAAAAGCAAAAAATTATTTTATTCATTGGGTTGCCTCCCAACAAGCGCTTTTGTTTTATGCCCCTAGCTAGGCATAATGCATAGTTTCAAGTGTTGTCATCCTTGGTTTTTGCTAATTTAGATGGATTGGTCTCAAACCCGGGAGGCTCTTTACGCTTCCCATGATTTTCAGAAAATAAAGCAATTTTACTATCTAAAGTGTCTATCTTCTTATTGCAAATAGTGAGGAGATTATTCATACGATTGAGGTTACCACTAACATTTTTAAGGGGTTCATTACACTTTTGTAACTCCACCAAAAAAATTTGTATATCACCTAGCTTTTCCAAAATTTGGATCCCTTCTTGAGTATAATTAGGTCCTTTTTGCAATGGTGGGGTTCCCACTATTCCCTCTATTAATTCATAAGCAGTATTAGGATCACTATCAATAAAATTTCCTTTGGTAGAAAAGTCCAAGAGTTGTCTATTGGGCATAGTTAGCCCTACATAAAAGTTTCACAACAAAATTTTCATATCCCCTTTTATAGTGCAAACATGATAAGATTCAATTATCCTATACCAAGCGTCTTTCAAATTTTCTCCTTGTTTCTGTTTGAAGTAAAGAACTTCAAAATCAGGAGACAAAGGAGGGATGGTAAAACTAGTCATGGTGACGAGGCAACAAGGGAACTAGCAAACAAGCAAAATAAAATATTTTTGTGTTTTGTAAAGTTTTTTAGAAGTGGGGGAGATGAAAACGAGAGGCAAATGCAAATGAAAAGGCAAATAAAATAAATGCAAGTGATTGATAGTTTGTGCGAAGGTACTTGATATATTTTGATGATGTCTCCCCGTCAACGGCGCCAGAAATTCTTCCTGCTACTTGTAGACTGCGTTGGTATTTCCCCGAAGAGGAGAGGATGATGCAATATAGTAGAGATAAGTATTTCCCTCAGTTAAGAACAAAGGTTCTCAATCCAGTAGTTGAACCAAGCAAGATCTAGTGAACAGCACCTACACACACAAAAGCAAACACTTGCACCCAACGCGAATAAGAGGGTTGTCAATCCTCTTAGCGGCTACTTGCAAGGGTTAAGTCTAATAGAGATAAATTGATAAAGTAAATTACTAAACTAAATAAAAGTAAATAAATTGCAGCGAGGTAGACCCGGGGGCCATAGTTTTCACTAGAGGCTTCTCTCTTGAGCGCAGAAACATACGGTGGGTGAACAAATTACTGTTGGGCAATTGATAGAAAAGCAAATAATTATGACGGATTCATGGCAATGATCATGTATATAGGCATCACGTCCGAGACAAGTAGACCGACTCCTGCCTGCATCTACTACTATTTCTCCACTCATCGATCGCTATCCAACATGCATCTAGAGTATTAAGTTAATAAAAACAGAGTAACGCCTTAAGAAAGATGACATGATGTAGAGAAGAAAATTCAAGCAATATGAATAAACCCCATCTTTTTATCCTTAATGGCAACAATACAAATACGTGTCATGTCCCTTTCTGTCACTGGGATTGAGCACCGCAAGATTGAACCCATCACAAAGCACCTCTCCCATTGCAAGATAAACCAATCTAGTTGGCCAAACCAAATAGATAGATTGGAGAGAAATACAAAGCTATATTTAATCATGCATAAAAGAGTTCAGAGAAGACTCAAAATATTTCTCATGAATAATCTGATCATAAACTCACAATTCATCGGATCCCAACAAACACACCACAAAAGAAGATTACATCGGATAGAACTCCAAGAACATCAAGGAGAACATGGTACAGAAGATCAAAGAGAGAAAAGAAGCCATCTAGCTACTAGCTATGGACCCGTAGGTCTGTGCTAAACTATTCACACATCATCGGAAGGGCAGCAAGGTTGATGTAGAAGCCCTCCGTGATCGATTCCCCCTCTGGCGGAGTACCGGAAAAGGCCTCCAGATGGAATCGCGGAAGAACAGAGACTTGCGGCGGCGGAAAGGTTTTCTCTTCTGGCTCCCTGATGGTTTTCAAATATTTGTGAATTCATAGGAGTGGAATTAGGTCAAACGGAGCCACGAGGGCTCCACAAGGCATCAGGGCGCCCCCTCCCCCGGGGCCGCGCCCTGTTGCCTTGTGGAGGCTTCGTGAACCTTCTGACCTCCTCTCCAAGTCTCCAGGGTCTCTTTTGTCCAGAAAAAAATCTCCAAAAAATTTCGTGGCATTTGGACTTCGTTTGGTACTGATTCTCTGAAAAGCCAAAAACAAGCAGAAAACAGCAACTGGCATTGGGCACTAGGTTAATAGGTTAGTCCCAAAAAATGATATATAATTGCACATAAAAACATCCAAGATTGATACTATAATAGCGTGGAACAATAAAAAATTATAGATACGTTGGAGACGTATCGAGAGCAAAATAGCTCCTGCCCAAGTTCCGCCTCGAGACGGCGGCGCTTCGTCCCGAAAGTCTTCTTCTCATTTTTTCTAGGGCAAATGGCTTCATATAGTAGAAGGAGGGGGCCAGAGGCCTGCTAGGGGCCCCACAAGCTCGGGGGGCGCGCCCCCCAGGCTTGTGGCTGCCTGGTGGGTCCCCTTCTGGTAATTCTTTCACCGGTATTTTTATATATTCCAAAATAATTCTCCGTAAATTTTCAGGTCATTTGGAGTTGTGCAGAATAGCTATCTCTGTTTCACCCATTTTCGGTCCAGAATTCCAGCTGCCGGCAATCTCCCTCTTCATGTGAATCTTGCAAAATAAGGGAGAAAAGGCATAAGAATTGTACCATGAAATGAAATAATGATTAAAAACATATTAATTAACGGTAGGAAATCATGATGCAAATTGGATGTATCAGACGCCAAGGACCCTAAGATGATAGCATACCAAAACGCCGTCCTAAAAATCTCAGCTCGTTTCAACGGGCTGGAATTCCACCATATCCCATGGGACAGCAATCAAGCTGCCGACGTCCTTGCCAGAATGGGCGCTAAGCATGACAAGGTACCTGAAAATACCTTCCTGGAGCGGCTTTTCAAACCGTTCGTGGCTTGGCAGGATGGGATTAACACATCGGCATCAACCGACACCGGAAAGGTCACCTCCCCGGCTGCAAAGGAAGACGAGAATATAATCGGGGGCTCAGCCGTCTAGGAGACGCCCTCGGCTTATGAAATAATGGCAGTTATTGCGCCATGGACGGAGCCCCTCCTCGTATACCTCCTCCGCAAAGAGCTTCCCGAGGATCAAGTAGAAGCACGACGGATCATTCGAAGGTCCGAGGCTTACAAGGTCCACGAAAGCGAGTTCTATAAGCAAAGCGCCACGGGAGTCCTCCAACGATGCATATCCGAGGTGGAGGAGGGAAGAAATCTCCTTACGGAGATACACTCCGGCATGAGCGGCCACCACGCCGCAGCTCGGGCCCTGGTCAGCAAGGCATTCCGAGCGGGGTTCTACTGGCCGACCGCCAGCGTAGACGCCAAGGCATTGGTGCAGCGCTGCGCCGGCTGTCAGGTGTTCGCTAAACAAATCCATATGCCCCCACAGCTCTTTGGTCTATTTCGATCACTTGGCCTTTTGCGGTCTGGGGGCTGGACATGGTTGGCCCACTTCGAGGAGGGTCAAAGAAAAACAAATACCTCCTCGTCATGGTAGATAAGTTCATGAAGTGGATTGAGGCGAAACCAGTAACCTCGGCCAGAGCAGAACTATTTATTGAATTCATTTCCGGAGTGGTACACCGTTATGGTGTTCTCCACAGTATAATAATGGATAATGGAACCAATTTCACGACCAAGGAAGTAAAAGCGTGGTGCACCAAGATGGGCATCAAGCTCGACTACGCATCCGTATATCACCCCCAATCCAATGGACATGTTGAACGCGCCAACGGACTAATCCTTAGTGGCATCAAGCTAAGGTTGGTACGTTCTCTCAAAGAGGCGGACTATCAGTGGGTAGAAGAACTAGATTCCGTACTATGGGGCTTGCGCACCACACCCAATCGATCCACAGGCTACACACCATTTTTCATGGTTTACGACGCAGAGGCCGTACTCCCCTGTGATCTTATTCATGACGCACCTCGCGTGCGCATGTATGAGGAACGGGAGGCCGAGCTCGATCGGCAGGATGCCCTAGACGCCCTCGAGGAGGAGCGCAACGTGGCTCGCGCATGTTCTACGTTCTATCAGCAGCAGGCATGGCGCTATCAAAGCAGGGAAGTCCGATCGAAGGAATTCAATGTCGCAGACATGGTCATGCGGCTCCACCTTGAAAAGCATAAGCATAAGTTGTCACCTAAATGGGATGGACCATTTATTATCAACCAAGTACTCATCGGAGGTGCATATCGCATTCGAGACCCCGAAGACAACAGACTCGAGCCAAATCCTTGGAATCTTGCACTGCTCCGCCGCTTCTACGGTTAGCCGGAGCAACTCCTCGTTTTCTTCACTACGCATTTAGCTATAGTTCATTTTTTAGTATCACGCAACTGTCGCTTGTCCGACACCCTCCTATTCAGGTTCTTAAGCCTTTATTTTTGGTATAACTGCTCGGTTAAGCTGAAGTGCATTTAGATACTTTGGATACATGCTTGAATGTACGACCAGTACGGCCATTGCGGCTTTAGTCAATATAGCCAACGAGCGTGCCGAACACCTATGTTATCCCTGTAAATTACCTTCCAATAAATAATCGTTTTAAGCCAAAATATGCATCGATTTGACTTAAGATTTGGCCATGCTGGGTTGCCTGGCCCCTGTGTTTACCCCTTATGTTCCCGATTGTTCGGCTAAGGGGTAAAGGGGGCACCGCTATGATTGTTACTTCCGGGTTATCCGGGTTAGTACCTCAGCCGGGTAAAGCCGAAAGATAGCGTTCTTAAGAAAATAATCGGTCGGCCACGATGGAAGTGAAACTAACTGGCTCTTCAAAACCTCGACCAGGGGCTTTTCCCCAAGGTCACACATCCTTGGATGAACATGGTTAACATGACTCCCTGAGAAAAAGAACTGCTAGAAGAACTATTTTTCTCAGAAGACGATGTTTCTTACGTTAAACAGTAATATAACATAACTCTCTGCTTCACTTTTGTTTTTCGAACCACATGGCCGGATTGCCTTGTTCTCAGAAGAACCTAGCCCGATATTTCGGCCGGTAGTAGGAAACACTCCTCGGCCACTGGACGAGGAGGTGGAAGCCGATGGCCGGGTAACAAAGCTTGAACAGCAGATATGAGCTAAGGGATGTAAAGTACTTCGGTACATAGAATCACTACATACATTTGTTTTTAAACTTCATCAAGCCCATCTATTAAAGAATCTAGGGCACAGTCTTTTGCTGCGAGAACCGAGCAGCTGGCATTACATTGTCATACACCAAGTGTACGGGCACTTCCTTTCCATCCGTCCCTATAGGGCCAACTTCGGCAAGGCGCTTCGTGTCTTCACTAGTGAAGCGGGTCTTAATCATTGTCCATGCCTCCCGCACTCCCTCCCGACAAGCTGATATCTTCCACGCGACCACGCATGTACCGGCGCCGAGCTCGGACATTCCTTCGAGAACAGGTTCATTGGGCCATAACGCCTTAAACACCGCTTTCATCACTTACCGAGATCGTTCATGCACCTCGGTGAGTTCCGTTAAGGAATCTTCGGATGAGGAGCCGGCGGCTTCTTGCGGCCGACCAGTCAAGAGCACTAAAAGGGTAACATGTCAGAAGATTGAACGATAGCATGGTACATCGGCGTTTTAAAGCCAAAATATGCTTACCAGATAAAGCTACACTCATCTTCTGATTTTTCGCCTCGGCGGTAGCCAATTGAGCTTTAAGCTTCTCTATTTTGCGGGCCTGCCATTCGTTCTCAGCCTTGAGCTTGTTTGTTGTCATCCACTCTTTGGGTCAACACACGATGGCCATCCTGTTCTTGCGACTCAGCATACCGCAAGTCCTCCCGGCCCTGCTTTAAGTCCGTCTCCAGTTGACCAAAGGTCTCCGCTGCTAAGAATAAAGCTCCCACTAAAGAAGATCTTAAAGCTTCGGGGAGCTAATATATCAAAGCATGTGTACCATGTGCTTCTCGGGTGAACTTATTAATATGCTCCACTTCGGCTTGTGCGGCGGTTAGCTTCTCCTTGGTCTGTGATAGAACCTCGGAAAGACTCTTGTTTTCCTCGTGAGCGGCCTGCGCGACAAAATGTCAGGATTTACATTCGACCCTTAATGCGACCACCCGTGTCCACATCAAGGCTCGGGGGCTACTGGGTTTCGCGCATGGAGGGGGAGAAAGTTGGTGACAACGACAGCGAAGTTGTTGATGTAGATCGTCGTCACGATGGTTCCCCCGGCAGCGCTCCGGCTCCACCGGGAGAGAGCCCCCCTCCTTCTTCTTGCTTGGCCTTCCCCCTAGATGGGAGAATGATTCCCCCTCTGGTCCTTGTCCCCAAGGCCCCCGAGGGCGGGAGCCCCTCCGAGATTGGATCTCTCTCTCTGTTTCCTTCTCTGTTTCACGGCTTTGTTTTCTGGCCGAACACCGTTTCTTAAAATCCGGAGATCCGTAACTCTGATCGGACTGAAATTTTAACACGATTTTTTTTCGACATTAGCTTCCTTGAGCCCGAAGGACACCTCCAGCCGACCTACGAGGAGGCCACAAGTGCTGATGGTGCGCCCTAGGGGGGCGCCCCCTGAGCTTGTGAAGCCCATGGGCCCCCTGGCATTGATTTTTGCGCCAAAAATTCACATATATTCCAAAAAAAATCTCCGTAAATTTTCATCGTGTTTGGACCTTCCTTGATATGGATTTTCTGCGAAACAAAAAACATGCAATAAACAGGAACTAGCACTGGGCACTAGATTAATATGTTAGTTCAAATATAATACAAATTATTGCCAAAATATGTGAAAATAGTAAGAATATGGCATAAAACAATCAAAAATTATAGATACGTCGCAGACGTATCACCCGCTCTCGTGGCGGGTTTGGCACGAGGTCCTTTCATGGTGGCGGTCCACAACTCCCCCCACAGCCGACGGCTTCCTTCATTGACTGGTGGGCGTACTCGTGTTCCCACGCTCCTGACTCCCACCGCCGAGGCCTCTCCTCCATCATTATCCTCATAGCGTGGCATATGTGGAAGCACCGCACCGCATGCATTTTTGATCATTCTCGCCCCTCCGTCAGCCACGTGGTGCAATTCATCATGAAGACGCGAGATGTTGGGCCAAAGCCGGCGCCACCAGGATAGACAACATCATTCCCGAGAGTTAGCTTATGTAGCCTTAACATGTACTTTGCTTCTTCTCCTTCTATCAATGGAATGATACGCTAATGCAAGCTTTGCGTATTCGTGAAAAAAAAATATGCCTTGTGCTGCAGATGTGACGACTGATGAAGCTTGATCTATGCGTGAATCGCGATGGCTTGAACCTCGCTAATTCTCTGGGTTTTTCATCAAGTGGAGGTCAAGTCTGACTTCTAAATATCATCAATTTCTGTACCGGGCAAACAAGATGGCAGGACTCGGTGACAATATTTTTTTGCGGGGTGGGTGGACATGACTACGTGAATAGGGATGGTCATTTTTATACATTGATTTCGTTCCGCTAACTAAGCGGTGTATGCTAGCTAATTATTGTTATTATAATAAAATTTCGTAATATTGGAGTAGATGTCTAGCTAGCAATCTCATGAACGATGTAATTTTGGTTCGAAACTAGTGAAGCTACCTACGATGGCCTTAAAGAATGATGATGGCCTTAATAAAAAAGAAAATACCCTCGGCAGTAGAGCGTCGGCCAACAAGAAAGGTTGTCCCGGCAGTGGGGCCAGTCTTGAGTGGGACCGGGAGCGGGAGCGGGAGCGGGAAGTTGCCCGGTAGAGGGAGCGGGCACCGGGAGCGAGGGGGAGAGGCCCCGGTGGGGGAAGGAAATGTCTGGGTCTCGCATACCGCCCCTTCATAGGTCCTGTTTTGTTCTCCAAATCGAATCCTCGCGTTTTCCCCCAAATCGGCCAAATCCCTCGCGAGGCTGTGTGCTGCATCCAGCGCAATGGGACGGAAGGAGATCATGGACCCCGGCAGCGGCGGGCCGAAGAAGATCCTGGACCCCGGCAGCGGCAAGCCGATGGAGATCATTGGCCTCGGCAGCGGCAAGCTCGAGGACTATCCCTGCGTGAGGCGGCTCCGTAACCGGCGGCTCCTCACCTACCTCTGGATCCAGGGCTTCGACACCGCCTACGACAGGTACGCCCCGCCCCCGCCCGCCGTCCCACTTTGCTCGTCTCCTTGCCGCTAACGCACCCCTGCCGTGTATGCCATGCAGCGTCGTGCATGAGTCGGATGTGCAGCAGATGAGCAGGCTGCATCTGCGGCAGCTGGTGGTCTGGGGCCAGTGGAGAGAAGCCGTCAAGTACATAAACCGCTTCCTGCCGCCGGCCGACGACCGGGGCGTCGAGACCCGTTCCCTTCTCTTATTCCTCCACACGCTCTGGTCTCTGGCCAACGTCGCCGCGTGCTCAACGGGCGGCTTTGTGAACGACTCCGTACGCCGCGACCTTCACTTCCTGACGAACCTTTGCAGTCGCAACGTCAAGCTCAACTCCATCCTCCAATACACGCTCCACTCACCGCAATTCAGGTATGTTACGTACCTAATATAATATTTCGAGACACTGCTCTACTTGTCATTGTCGAGCCTCAGATGAATCCTGTCTTTGTAGGGCGTCCCTGGACTGGAGAGTGGTGAGGGAGAAGGCATCGTCGATTGCCGATGAATGGGCTCTTGACTTCTTGAGACTCCTGAGTTGAGACGCAAGTTGCAATTGCCCGGCGGCCCAGGTCTCCCGCAGGACTTGCTTCCCATCGGGTTGGTTCCTGTATTCATTCATCCAATCTTTTACTGTTCGAGTATCAACTACATGTCAATCTGATCACCCCCCACATGTTTAATTTGCTAGCCCCCTTCGTCCAAGGCGCCACCGGAGGCAACAATTCCTGCGGCCAAAGCCGGTGGCAATTGCCAAGGGCTATCTCAACAGGAGGAGGAGGTATTTACAACTTGATTAATTATCATCAGATGTAGTTTTCACTTGGCATTCACACATTTTCCTTGATTCTTGCAGCCTGCCATCTTCAAGCCCACTTTATGGTATGAACATCTTGGCATAAAAGCAACATCCCTCTGCTAACCTCCGCATATGTGGGGCAGTTAATGTTTGCTATGTATTGAATTGCAGGATTGCCCGACAATGCAATCAGCCGGGTGGCAGATCTTATTGGTAAAACTAGTCTCTGACCATCTAATTCCAGTTTGTAAACAAAATATGTGATAAGTATTTTCTGCTGTTGCTTTGTTTGTGGACATCTCTTTGGCTATGCGAGTTCCTGTGTGCTGATAAACTTACTTGATAATATTTAGAGGGATGTTTAATAGCCGGTAAAATTCCGGAGCTCCATCAAGAGCAGCAACTTCAATCAAATCCAAATGAAGGTAATTTAATTAATTCAACGTTGTCTTACCCTTAGATTACACTGTGCAAAACTGAGCTAACTCATCTGACTTTGACGCCTTGTATTTTTCTTGTTAATTTTCTTATTCATCATTGTTGCAACTTCTCTGGTTTTATTGCACAGATTTTACCATTGTTGCTTTTGTATTGCTAGGCTAGGTTTATACTTGGAGTATTTCATTGAAGTGGCTCCTACACCATGTAGTCCCACGCTATATTTTGTTCAGCTCATCCCTCGATTTTTTTTGTTCCTAAGCTCATTGTTTGCCAAACACCTCCTAAGTTTAGTATTCCGTTATTCTTCTGTTGGTTGCTCACATGTTATGCACGTTATATATGCACATCGGCATGATAATTCATAACAGCACTCCAATGCAAGCTGGACGTTGTTCTTTGCACGTCATCAATGCCGGGAACCTGCTGTCATTTCTAACTGCTCAACTGTGTTGATATATGAAATCATAATTCTTTAGAAAAGTCCAAATGTGCTAGTGAAACGTCTAACTGCTCAACTAATTCTTGTCGATGCAGTACTTACTGTGTTTCGTGTTTGTTGCATTTTAAGTGCCCACCTGATGCTGCTTCTAACGAACTGGTTGCAGCTGCTTCTGGTACTCCACTTCTGCAGGCCATATCTGGGACGACAAGTCCTGCTAAAAACACTGGGACCTCATCAGTGACAAATGAAGGTAAATTAGTTGGAAGTTGGATCATAGTTATTGTCTACATGTCATTGTTTCTTACTGCAAAATTCGTTTCAGGTGCTCCAACTTGCACAGGTCAGCCTGGTTGTCCTTCGTGCTCATCAGTTGCAAAATCAGGTGAAGTATTTTAAATTCGTTGAACCCTAGAATGGTTCAGTGTTAGAGAACACCAAATGAACTAATCAAGGGATTATAAGCATAATTTCTAACTCTTCACAGGTGCGGTAGTCTCACAGCCTTTTAGAATCCCTTGGATCACATCGGGCACAAATGCTGGTAAGTTAACTGAATCCCCTGGATGACAACCGTTTTCATAACTTGTAGAAACTCCATCTGCACATATTGCTACCTGAAATTCTTAGTTGTCACTTGTCAGAGAAACTCCATCACGATAATAATATTCTACCTTCTGTGTTCTGTAACCACCATGTTGATATTCTGCTGCCCTCGTACCTCTTGGTTCCGTTGCAAATTATTTTCTCAAAACTGTGGAGTTTTTCTGACTCTTGCATTTGTCAGCTACTTTCTTTCTTCTATTTGTTTCTACCCATAATAGTTGCAGGATTGCACTTGCATGTGGGGCATATGTATCACAATATTCTTTTTGGTATAGATCTAGCTAATGTTCCACCATCTCATAAAAAATGGAAGTTGAGTTTAGCCTGTTGATTTCTGATCTAAAAGCCCTTCTGACACATTTTGAAATGTTGATTGTTAAGAGAATATTATGTGTAAAGATTCAATCAAGAAGTGTGGATATACTCTGGTGATCCTAAATGGTATTGATGCTTGGCAGGCCCAATCAAGCATTCTGTTGGAAGAAAAAGGAATCCAGGAGAAGATTTGATGACTGTTGAGGAAGATGATCCTGATAGAAAAAGGCAACTGACTGAACTGGTAATGCTTGGTATAAATGGTAGTCTGTTTTTCAATATACGTAGTTTCTGCCAGGATATCCAATCTTATGTTGCACTTTCATTTTACTGAATAATTTACTGGTCGTTGATGTTTTGCCAAGTACTTAGCACTCACCAGTAGGTTTTACCTTCTCCATTTCACGAATAATACAGCACCTTTCTAGCTTTGCACTGCATCTTTTTTCTGGCAAGAATGCAGCTACCTATTTGGACACTATTAACTTGATGGAGTACTTGTTGGAGCGCAGGAGTTGGTGACTGAAGTGGAAGCTGGATCTTGCAGCGCCAACTTGATGGCTAACTGATCAGGCATTACTTGTGGTGCTCCTTCGAGTCTTTGCTACCGATTGTGTTGGAGCATTGAGCTATGTTATGTTATAAACTTGAGACTTGCAAGTCTCCTAGCTAGAACTACTTTTACTAGTGTTATGTTATTACCGTGGAGAACGACATTACAACTGTGTTTCCAAGTGCTTGGTGTTGTGTCAAGTTGTAAGGGGATGGTGAATCAGAGCTAAATCAGATTTATTATATTTCATCGACCATGTCAGGTTTTGATTTGTTCCTAGTGATGCTTATTGTTGGTTCAGGTCTTCTGAAGAACAATAACAAATTTTTACATTTGTTGCAGAAGTTCTGCTATGGATACTTTTTTTTTTTGAACTGGTTGTTAGGCTGCCTTGCCTCCTTTTTGTGGATAGAGGCCTTTACTTTCTGCACTTGAAATCATTGTTTGTTTTGTCCTTACTTTTTCCATTATAGATTTTTGTCTTTGGATTTTTTTTTTGAGAAAGTACTAGTATTCAGATTACAGCAGTACAAAGGAGCGTACACAAACGAGTACAAATACAAGCATACAGACTGGGCAGCTGTCCACCCAAACGCCCAGAAGCTCCAGAACAGAAAAAGAAACGAGACGAAGCCGCTGGAAGATCCGAGTCACCACCTTCTCCAAGACGCCGCGCCGAGCTCCGTCGCCGGAACAGGAACCCACCGGACGCCGAAATGAAGCCAGACGGAGCACCATCGCCTCCATGGGCTTTAAGAGCTGCAGTAGCCACCTGCTGAAGCAGGATCCGATTGGAAATTGTCCGACACAGCCGGGGCACCACCCCGTGCTCCACTGCCTTCGGGTCTGCTTCCTGCCGGCCACCGCCGAGGAAAAGAAGCAGCGCCCCCAGCCACACCTCCAGCACACCCACAGCCACCAGCCTGCCACAAAACTCGCCGACGCCATCGCCTGCAGCCAAAGCACCGGACGACGCCGCGCCGGCCCGCCCCTGTACACATCCTCCAGGATTCCTCGAAGACGCCGGAGCAACGCGCCAACGAGACGGGGAGGAATCCAGAGGACAAAAGCCAACAGCACAGCCGACTCCACCGCCACATCGGCCGCGCCCAAGCACACCAGCCCCACAAGCTCACCGGCGCGGCCGCTCAGGACGTCACCAAGGAGGAGCAAGAGCTGTAGGGATTTTATTCCAGAACATGGCAGCGCAGCCACCTCCAAAACGCCGCCGCCGGAGGACCTATCCCTACTATATACACGCCCCCGACACAGATCCGGGGTTCCCCCCCTCTCCCACCACCGCAACGGCGGCCGGAGAGGCAGGGAACCGGCGGTCTGGCCGGCGGCTGCACGAGGGAAGCAAGCCTCCTCTTTTTCCCCTCTCACAACACTGTAGCTGAGAGAGAGAGAGCGAGGCCCCCACAGTTCGGACTCCGATTTTGGCGTGAAGCTTGACATTTTTTTAGTGGTACTAATTGAACTGCCAAAACGTCTTACATTAGTGGACAGAGGGTGATTTTTTTTTATGGGTAAAAACTTGTATTACTTAAATATCAAGGTCGGTACAATCTGCACGAGCTAACTCTAAGGAGGTTGAAGGTCCTGAACCAATCCAGGTCATAGTTCTTCCTTCAACCCTCGCAAACTTAGCTAGACTATCACTAACCTTATTTTGAGTGCGGTTAACTCGAGTAATACAAGTTCTACGAAGGCTCATCAAGTGCCTAATCTCTCTTACAATGGAAGAGTATATAGATCTGTCTATCTCATGTGACTGAATCAGCTTCACAGCAACCATGGAGTCCATCTCCACAATAATTAGCAGTTCACTCCACTGGATTGAGAATGAGAGTCCCTCCATACACGCACAGAGTTCCGCTTCGAGTGCTTCTCGACATGAAAACAGTGCCCTACAGGCCGAAAAGATGATAGCACCATTGTCATTCCGTAAGATCATTCCGGCGCCAGCGGCACCATCTTCGCCATAAGACCCGTCAGTGTTCAATTTCACCCACCCAGCAGGGGGCAAGCTCCATCTATCCACCTGACCTATCGTTGTTGTTCTCACAGTATGGTGATACGTGATGATAGATTTCCCTTTGCAAGGATCATCACACAAATCAGTTTTGAGCCCAATGATAGAATCCAGGTAGCTTACCAAAAATCTTTTAGACGCTTCCGCCGGGGGACAGAGGGTGAATTATTACTGAAACTTATGGCACACTAACCAGAAGTTAGTTTTATGGTTCTTATCCTTTTTCTCAACAAGTCATGCGGTTTGTTATTAGAAATCCAAGCTCTAGTCGTCATGTGCTCACGTTAGTTTTATGGTTCTTATCCTTTTTCTCAACAAGTCCTGCGGTTTGTTATTAGAAATCCAAGCTCCCAAGCTCTAGTCGTCATGTGCTCACGTAATTGTTACAAAATGGCGCCAACTTACTTTTTTTCGCAATTCAGCCAACATTGAGCTGTGGTACCAGATGTCGATGCGTTGTGCAGAAAAGACCTGGCTAGGACTAGTGTTTGTCGCCTTGCCACTCATCTTATTCAAAACGAAATCACTGTGCACACGACACCTTGGTGGATGATTTATGAACGAAGCTGTGATCGATGGCACTAACCCATTGAGCCAAAGTGATGGATGGCATCGATCACGTGTCGTGCATAAATCGGCCCCAAGAGATCGTCTGTGTAGCGGTGATTTATTCGAAAGTGTCGTCTCTGCCTCGGACATGACAACTTGATAATTCAAAACTTTTTGTAGTGTATAAACTTGAGCAATGATGCATCAATGCTAGTTGTAATGATTGCTTTTATGCCGGCACACGAAACGGTTTAGGTCAACAGTTGGTCACAATGAAATGCGGACCAACCGATATTTGAACCTTGGTGTGAAGTGGTGGATATCTTTTGTAATATTTTTCAAACTTCTGTTCACATGAATTCTGAGCTTTTTTGTGTCTGGTTTTTGTAGTTATTTTCAGAATTATTTGTGGAATTTTTATCCGTGATCTATGTTTGTGGTTCATGTCTGTGTTTGGAATTTACCTACATATTGGGTTTTTCCCTTTTTCATGAGAATCAGAAGCGTGTTAATTTGGCCACAGTAACTCCACTAGAATTAGTAGACCAAAGTGGTGTGTACCTTACTTGTTCTGTGTTAACGACCTAGGAGTAGATTTATTAGTTTTGGCTTTATATTGATACTTTTGTGCTACCAACTTAAATGAAAAAAAAAGACTACTATCAAATAGAATAAAAACATATGATGGGCTTTCAGATCAACAGGTCCACTAAGGCTAGTTCTTATTTTGTTTACGCTTTGAAGAAATTTAGGTCTTCTATATGCGGCGTGGTTGCACAGACACACTACTGGAATTTTTGATTTTGCCGAGTACCGTAAAAACTCGGCGAAAGCCACTTCACACTCGGCAAAGCCTTTGCCGAGTATTGTTCTCGGCCCGAACCATACCGGCAAAGCTGACTTTGCCGAGTGCTGTCTGTCGGATACTCGGTAAAGGCTTTGCCGAGAGTCAAACGAGGGTACCCGGCAAAATAAACTAACTGAGGAGCAGCCAACAGAAACGGTCTTGTCACGTGGCGGCCACTTTGCCGAGTTCCGAACGACGAGCGCTCGGCAAAGATCCAAGCAATCAGGTGGCTTCACGTGTCCCAAAAATTGATTGAATATTAGGTATTGCCGAGTGTTTGCACTCGGCAAACTTATTTATTAGAATTAAAAAAAAGCCACCGGGCGCCGCCGCTCTCCGGAGGTTGCGTGTGCTACTGCTCAGGAAGAAGACGCGTCTATGCGCGATGAGCCCGGCCGCCACGCTTAGTGGCGTCGTCGGCGACGCACGTAGCACCTGACCTCCACGGTTGGTGGCGCCTGCGACGTACGCTCTGGCGTACGTGCGCTGCTGCCTTCCCGCTACGGGCATGTGCTGCTGCTGCCGCTTGCTGCTGCCTCGCATGGGCTGCTTTGCTGCTACGTGCATGAGGGAGTTTGGTGGCCGGCGTCCCTGCTAGCTGCTGTTGCTGCTACTTTGCTGCTTGAGAGAGATGGCATGCAGGCAAGCCGGAGCACGGACGATGCGCGCATGAACCTTGAGGCGCTCAAGCACTACGCCGGCGTGCTGATGCTGCTCGACTCCTCCGCCGGCGTGCTGATGTTGCTCGACTCCTCCGCCGGCTTGCTTCGAGTCCTTCATGGCTTTGTGGGTGAGTGGATGTGTGTGGTGTGTCAGAGACGAGAGAGAGGGGGGAGATAAGATGTGTGTGGCGTGAATGGGTGTGTTTGTGTTTGTTTGTGTTGGGACATGTGTGGTTGTAATAAGAGTAGTAGATATGAGATGTGTGGTTCCTTGCTTGCCACGTCATCGATCCGTGACTTTGCCTTTCAACCAATCACAGACGAGCACATTTGCCGAGTGTTACACTCCGCAAACTTCTTTTGCACGTTTTTTTTTCTTTTTCATTCTTTCTTTATTTTATTTTCTTGCTATTAATTTTTTTTGATAAGGCCTAAATATATGATGGCATATGAGAGCATATATATGATTTTTCAAACCAATCTCGTCAACTTGTTAATGCACTTGTAGTTAAAAAATTAATTATATGCAATAATTTTAAATGACTAGAAAATGCACTAAATGACTCAAATATACTAAATATACTCCGAAGCATGTCAAATTTGGACAATACACATGTAATGATGTTATTTCAGTGCACAAAAAGTTTCAAGGACATCGGAGCAAGTGCTCCGGCACTTCGCATGCAACGCCTGACCCGTTCTATCTTAAAACCTAGTTTCTTCCTTGGAGATAGTCCGGTTTATAAGCAGTCTACGTGATAAATTTTACGAAACTTTCTCAAATTTTAACCATAGCCTGTAGGTGTCATATGAGGACACCATGCCAAGTTTCATATTTTTCGGACTTTGTTCAGATTTTTCAAATTTAAAAACCACCAAATTCCATGTTTCGAGTCAAGTCTTTGCACCCTCATGTTTGAAGTTTATTTTATTTTCTTAGATAAGGCATAAACATGGGCTCAAGAATATAAATATGATTTTTCAATCCATTTGTGGTGACCATTTCATGTACCCGCGGTTCAAATTTGATATATGTCAAATAAATGACTAGAAATGCATTTAATGTCTTAAATATAGCAAATGCACACTGAAAAATGCCAAATTTTGGCACGGATGATGTAATGGTGTATCTTGAGTGTACAAAAAAAATTCAAGGCCAACAGATGAAGAGGCAGTCACTTCGCATGCAAACTTGTTTCGTTTTGTCTCGTAAGAGCATCTACAACCGGACCCCCCATACCCGACCCAAACGCCCAGACGGGCTGCCCGAACAGTACCCGGACCAAAAAACGACCCAACCGAGCGCCCCATTTCCGTCCCAAACATCGGACTAACCGGCACTCCCCATATCCAGCCCAAATCTGGGGCGGATATGGGGACCCTATCCGCACTCCGGCCGAAACCCTAGCCGCATTCCACTCCACTCCCCTCGCCTCCAGTCCACTCCCTCCACCCACAAGCTCCGGTGCGAGGCAACGGGCGCGGGAGGCGGCGGCAGCCCTCGCGGCGGTGGACGTTGGCGAGGTGGAGTCCATTCTCCGGCGCCCCGTGTGGTGCACGTCCAGCCCGAGCGCCGCAACCGCGTCGTGGTGGACGTCGCCGGCTCCTCCCAAGAAGGATCCATCATCGATCTCAGGTCCACCGGCACCGTGAAGGTTCCGGACTCCGACGAGGAAGAGTAGGGCATGGGAGACGGCGGCGCCTTGAGTCCCGTGAGCCGGTCCGTGTACCATGTCCTCCCATGTTTGAAGTTCCTTTCCTTTTTCTGGATAAGGCATAAACATATACTCAAGAATAAAAATATGATTTTCAACCCATTTGTGGCGACCATTTCATGTACTCGCATTTTAAATTTGATTTATGTTCATTAAATGACTAGAAATGCACTTAATGGCTTTAATATAACAAACAGACACCGAAAGATGTCAAATTTTGACATGAATCATTTACTGATGTATCTCGAGTGTAATTTTTTTAAAGGCCAACGGACGAGTCTCGGCCAACATGCTGCTTCAGACTCTTCTTCTTCTCTACTTACTCTTTTTAGGGATTTTTCTTTACTTACTTGTTCAAAGGGGAAGTAATCCATGCAAAGAAAATAAATAAAAGAAGAAATCAAGGAAAATAGAAGGAGTAAGCAAAGCAAACAAAATAAGATAGAAGAAGAAATAAAAGAAAAGATAATAAAAATAGAAGAAGGGTCCTAATACGGACACGTACTCTTAGCTAGCTAGCTTACCTCCCCGCAATTTTTTCCTTTTTAAAAAAAAGCTAGCTTACCAAACTTTGGTACTAATTCCCAGCCTAACACGGACAAGCTGGTTACACTACACGTAGAAGCAGCTTACCAAAACAAAGAAAATACTAAGATACTTTGCCGAGAGCTAGCTTACCAAACTTGGATGTGCAAACAACTTTGCCGAGAGCTAGATGTCGGAAGCTCGGCAAAGGGTCCACGCCGTTAGTTAGTCGAACACAACACCGTCTATGGCGCCTTGTCTGCCGAGTTTTTGGTCTTTGCCGAGTGTTTTTCAAGTGGCACTCAGCAAAGCGCCTTCTTCGTCGAGTTTTTCCAGTTCGCCGAGTATTTTTTTCATGAAAGTCGGCAAATCGCTTGCTTTGCCGAGTTTGTTGTTTTGCCAAGTGTGGGCACTCGGCAAATGCCTTTTTGCCGAGATCCCGACAAATGAAGCTCGGCAAACACCAAAGAACTCGGTAATGGCGATTTTTCGAGTAGTGACAACTACCGCTTCTGCTACTTGCAATGCAACTTATGGAGTATCTATTTGGTGTGGACTTTCCAGAAGGTTATCCTCCCGATTCCTCGTCTTATCAGTAACAATACTAAACTGGGAAGCCTTTGGTTTTCCCTGTTTTTTGGAAAAAAATTAACTGTCCTGCGAGAAGTTACATAGCTGGCCTTCGAGAACTACGTGGGAAATATCTAGATCGGGATTACGTGGGGTGATTTGCATGAGCGTGTTCGACTAATCTGCAGAGGGTATGGTCCTCACCGCTAAAGGCGACGGTTCGAGAAACTGGCCGACCTCCTTATCTCCAAAAAGGCCTTTTCCATCTCTCTCAGACTCTCCCTCGCTCTCCGCTCGGGGCATGGCGGCGGCAGCGGGGTGTCGCAGCAACACGGCGTCATCTTCTCCCTCCTTCCCCTTCAGTAGTGCCCTGTCCTTTCCCTCACCCACTGCGGGAGCCAGCGGCTTGCCGGCCATCGGATTGAGCGTCACCCCGCTCCTTCTCCACCATCACGCCACCGCTAGCGCCCATGGGAGGGCTGCCGCCATGAGCTCACGCCGGCCCTGCTGTAGGTTGGCGGTGGCCTAGCTCTATCTGCGCGAAATGAAGACGGCACGGGGATAGAACAACGGGCGTGCATGAGGGGACGAGGTGATGCGGACAACAGGATATGGCGGATATGGGATCGGAAGTAAGCCGCCGCCGGATCCGTCGGGATGGTGGCGAATCGGTCCATTCTCCTTCACGTAGACGGTACACCGCCCCAACGCCCTTCTCTCCTTCCTCCCCACGACCTCCTGTCCTTATGTATGAGCCATGACACTGGCCTGGAAGCGGCAGCAATGGGGCTAGGTGGTGGAAGCATCTAGGGATGGCAATGGGTAGGGTATGGGCGGGTACAACCTTTTTCTACCCAAACCCATACCCACAGAAACTTTCTGTACCCACCCATTTCAATACCCATGGGCATAAATTGGCACCCATGCCCATACCCATCAGGTATCCTATACCCAATGGGTATCCAGTGGGTACAATATATAGCATTTAATTTTTTTAAAGGTAGATAAATGGCTTTGAAATTCAAGTGATGATGGGCGAGCAGTATAGCACTAACACAAACTTCTACGGTGGTGGCCTCTTGGAGGCATTAAGGGAGTATGAGCCTGACGCAATGGGAGGTGGTGGTGGGAGTGGGGGGTCGTTGGATCGAGAGTTGGACAGGAATCCAATAGCGAAGAGTCGAGATTTCATCTTTTTGAGGGTCCCATAGGTTGTAAGAGGAGTGGCGAGCATGTGATTACGGGCCTATGAGCTATGACCGGTTTAAGGAATCGAGACTTAGGGTGTGCCAAGGAGTTGGATGTTGACCCCACATGTCATAGGATTTATTTTCTTCTATTAACTTTATCTGGGTATCCATTGGGTTACCCATGGGCGTAATTTCATACCCATACCCTGCCCATGTATTTTGCGGGTATGGATACCCATTACCCATGGGTACAAAACCTCCCCAAGTCATGCCCATGCCCATTGATTTTGGGTAGGGTACCCGCGGGTACCCATATCCATGGGTAAAACTGCCATCCCTAGAAGCATCGGTGCTGGAGGCGGACTGTGCGGGGAAGCGAGCAGCGGCACTGTCAGGTGGTAGCATGGCCACTGTGCCGCCTCTGCTCATCGTTGAGGACGGCGCTTGAGCGAGCTCGAGCATGGGGTTTTGATGGGTCGGCATGCTGACGCCGATGACAAACAGGTGGGCAGGTGGCTCCCCTGAATGATGTCCTCCTCCAAGCCTGCAGCCACTGCTTGAAGCTACGCTAGGCTGCTGCAGCAAGGTGAGCCCCCTACTCTTTATTTATTTCTAGATCCTGCTGCATCACGGTGAGTGTTCCAAAAATTTGTACACCATTAGCTGAACATTAGTATTCATCCAGGAAAATTTAAACAACACCAGTAAACCGAAGCAAAGGAAGATCAACCTGAATTGGATGAACAACTTCCTATTAATTTCCTCTTGGTGGAAGAACTCCTACTTCAGTGATGATAAAAGGCCCACAAGTTTTGATGGTAGCCGAGGAAAGAAATGGGAAGGAGTGCAGTTGAACTGTGTCATTACTGAATCAAAATTGCCATGGAAATTCGGAATAAAGAGTCCATTAAGTACCTCCTATATTTCTGATCTATAAACTTTTCGGTTTTAAGCTTTATTATTGGTCGCTCTTTGATTGCTGCACTTTTTTCTTAAACGATTTGCAGTTATTCTCATAATTTTCTATGTGCTGTTTAAATGCTAGGTCATGGGAAGCATAAGAATTTGGACATCAGTTTACGTACGAAGATCCAGCTTTTTCCAAGAATATCTTCTAAGCTGCCTCACTAAAAGAGATATATTATCATCGCCCGTGGTGCATTTCGTTTGCATTTTCCTGTGATAGATACGGGTACATTTTGTCATGGTTGCCTACAATTCATTTTACTGAATTTATGTGGCAGTTGAGAACTGATGCATTACTGCCCTCAGTCCTTCAGCTTTTCTGTATATTTAGGAACATAATACTACACTTGGTCTTTTTGCAAAAATAATAATTCTTGCAACAGAGATGATGTCTGTGATTTTAGTCAGCTAATGATGCTGCTATATGGTATTCTTTTGTATTGGAGGAACTGTGTACATAATGAACCATATATTACTTATCCAGTGATGTATGCTCATTACTAATCCAGTGTGTTGTTTTCTTGTGATGGAAACTGCTGCATTTGTTGTCCATTTTGCCATCGTGAGCTTCAGATAACTACTTTGTGTGCAAATATGGCAATGGATAACATCCTCTGGATTAACAAGTTCCGTGCTGCTGTCTTACTATCTACATGCTCTGACAGTGCTATTGATGCCTTTTTCTTCTGGAGTACCAAGAAAAATAGCAGGTAACAAAAACCTCTTTTTGTGACTTCTCAAATGTTTATTTTTAGAATGAGTTCATTCATTTAGTATTTCTCTGTGTTATTGAATGGTCTGTGATGCTTACTGTCTAGCTGATTTTTTTTCGTAAACCATTAGTTAAGAAGGTTGGTGATTACATTTAGTTTGTACGCCAGTACAGCCTGTATGTTAAGAAGTAAAAAAAGCAGTAACATACCAATTAGATTCTTTTATATTTGTATTTTCTTTGCCTTTATCTTCCTACAATAGTCGGTTGTTTTTAGCAGTCTGTGCAAGTATTCCCATGGTACATCATGGATGCGCATTGGATCAATGTTTTGCTTATTTGATCGGTTTTTGTTTCAGCTACCCAATTTACGTCTTGATGGTTGTCCAAGATGAGTTTCACTTTGTTCAAATCATCCCTGTAGTACAAGCCATGCAAACGCCATGTAAAATGGTTTTTAATTGAACCGAAGCCATCTATTGGAAGTAACATTTTGTAGGGACCGAACCTGTATGCCACTCCTAATAATATAGAGTGAAGGCAATAACAACATTGTTTGTTGTATAATGGGCAAGTTCCTACTCCTTGGATTTATATGTTTATCGCCTGCACACCTTGGCTAAGATACGTTGTATGTGATGTGATGTTGTTTCTTACAATTAACTGCAAGTCAAGATCATTTAATTATTTGTACAGTATTTTTCATTACTTGGCCATCGTTTATTTCTGATATGCACATCAAATTTTTAGATATTATTAATAGTGGTTGTACCTTTAGGCTTTTGTGAAATAGATATGCATTGTATATGATGCATGTCCTAATCAGCGGATTGTTACTATAGTTTGTAGAGTGTCAAAACCTTACACTCTGCCTTCTTTTAAGTTTTCACATAGAGCTAGGGTGTTCCTCTGTTTATAGTTTAGATAGAAGCCAATACTGAACCACATCCGTTTATTGTCTCAATATGATCTTTTAGCATTGTTTTTCAACTGTGTTCAATCTGGCTTATCAGTAAAACATACTCACTGTTCTGCGTTCTACCTTGATCCGTTGGCTACATTTTTTGGTTGGGTTGGTGCAGGTAACTGGCCAGGCTGCTTCGCTCACTTTCGTTGCCTTCTGTGGGTCCTTGTGTGTGTCGTGGTTGTCATTCTGGGCCTTACTGCTTGGAAGAGAGTCACTGACATTTGCTGCAAGAGAAGAGAGTCGTCTGTGGGGGTATTGGCCAGAAGTAGGTAAAGTAAAAAAAAAACTAGACAATACTTTTGGTACTTCTGTTCACACAACTAAATTCCCCCCCCCCCCCCCCCCCCCCTTCTACTCATTTCTGTTTCACTTACTGCATGTGAAGCGATACAATTTTATTTCCGTTGCTTCCATCTTGCTTTTCCTGAGCTAATTTTGTACAAACAATAGATCATTTATTGTAATGAGTGGACAATGGCCTGATAGAGAGTTTCTATGACCATGGAAATTTACATCTTGACATAAGAAAGTAAAAAGGTGTGTGAGTTTCTAGAAGCAAATTGTAGTAGTTGTTAATGTCCTAGGTCTCTGATGTTCCGACAGACATAATTAGCAGAGAATAATGTTGCTAAAAAATATATCATGCAAGGCAAGATACTTAGATGGTGTGGTTCACAAGAGGACCTGCGTGTGGCCAGTTTATGTGGTGTATTTTTTTTTAATTCTTTATAGTCTACACTGAAGCAGTGAAATTTCAGATATGTCTGCGTCCAAGTATGGTATGTCAACTATATACTTTGCTACAAATTATAGGTTAGATTAGATTTCTTAGACTAATCAACCTGAATGGTGTGTTGTACAGTTAAGCGGACTGAAATACATCAACTAAAAATTCATTATGAGCCATGAACAAAAAATATCCGACATGAGAAAGTTAACCACCACTACAAACAACCCGATGAAACTGTCACTGAGCCCACCTCTTGGTTCTGCTCTCCATTTCGTACCTTTAACGTGATCAACACCAAAAATTTACATGGGCATTACCACGGGCGCGGCATGCGCCGCGCTTTCTGGCCCTAGTATGAACTTAAGCTCTTGTTCTTTCCTGATGCGTAAGTGGAGCTTGACATTTTAATATTTTTATCTGGCTGCAAGACGGAGAAGCTAATCTTAAGCAGAAATTACTTAAGCTAGCAGTTCCATCACGTTCCAAAAATGCAAATCTCTGTGGAAAGTTAACCATCTGCAGAGCAGAAAGGTCTTGTTTTCAGTGTGTTACTTGATTTTTTATGTTCTTGTTAGTGGTAGACTAATCACGTCTGGAGCACCAAAAGCTTTGAAGTAGTTGAGCATAGGCAGCTTCTCCCAGTTTTCATCTCTATTACCTCCGTCCGGGTTTATTGGGCCCTTTATATTTTAGGCTAGACTTTGACCATATATAGACTACTAAAATATAAAGTATATGCTATAAAAAATTATACTGTTGAATTTGTATTTGAAAGAGTTTTCTGATAATATAATTTTTGTGACATATAGTTTACAATTTGTCAGTTAAATTTATAGGTCAAACTTTAGCCCAAAATAAAAGGGGGTCCTAATAAACCTAGACGGAGGGAGTACATTGTTTCATTTGGTGTCCTACAGGGGTGTTTATGCTATTGGTTGTCGACCTATTTTATTCTATATCTTTCTTCGAAATACCTACAGGGGTGTTGAAAAGATTGGATTACTACCAACATCAAACGTTTGCGTCTTGCTTCAGTACAGATAAATAGCAAGTTAAATAGGCATTCTACGGAAGGTCTTACTTGTGTAAGTTTTATGTTTGCTCTTTGTTTTGTTCAGTCCTAACTTCATGTTTTGATAGACAGCTAGCTGCATTTTTGCCCGAAAAATATGCAGTAACACACTTGAAAAGTTGCTGATATTATTCGTGAATGTAAAACGTGCTGATGAGTGGTAAAGTACTTGGCAAAACATCACGGACCAGTACATTGATCGGTAAAAGAACTGGTGAAAGTGCAACCCAGATAAATATTCATGGCAGGAAATAATTTAACTTCTCCAGTCATGCGTCCTATGTAAAGCAAAAAAAGTGACCATTTATACTAAGCCTTATGAATTTAGTCCGTTGCTGCCTCCTATCAGGATCATGTTCCTCAACAGTTAACAAATTTTCTCCTGGATTCTTTCTTCCAACGGAACCCTGACCATCTTCTCTTCTCTTGCCGAAGCAGGCAGGAGCTCTGCACATCAAGTGAAGATAGTAAGAGTTTATGTACAGGTGGACCCTAGGGGATTAAGGCCAGCAAAATCTGGCCAAAAACAGAAGAAAGAAACAGCCCCTGAAAGAGGGGTCAAAGGCCAAACTGCGAAGGCCGATCGCCTCACGCCTGAGAGAGGAGAATACCATCTTCGTTCAGGTGCTTGATTGGGGGCTGCCCAAGCATCGATACCATGGTTTTCGAGTCGCGACTCATCCGAGTCGCTCTGGGGTAGCGACTCGGAAAAAGTCGAGCCTGCAGTTGCGACTAGTAGCGACTCGCGACTCGAGTCGAGACTAAGTTGAGTCGACATTTTTTTGTGACTCATCGACTAGTCGATGACTAGTCGCGCAACTCGAAAACCATGATCGATACCATTTAGGATCACTAGAATAAGTATTATTAACATTCCTTGATTCAACCTTTACACGTAATGTTCTCTTAACAGTCAACATTTAAAATGTGTCGGAAGGGCTTTTATATCAGAAATCAAGAGGCTAAACTCAACCATAAAAATGAGCATGTGCATGTAGCATACGATTTGTGGTAAATACACCTATCAGCTCTCAGATGCAAGTGCAATCCTGCAACTATTATATGGGCATACACAAGTAGAAGAAAGAAAGCAGTTGACAAATGAGGAGTCAGAAAACTCCAGAGTTTTCGAAAATAGTTTGCCATAGGAACCAAGCGGTACAAACATGCACAGATAGACTTTCTACATGGTATGAAAATGTTCACTTAATTTACCTGCATTTGTTGCAGATATGATCCAAGGGATTTTAGTAGGCTGTGAGACTGCAGCACCTGTGAATAATTAGAAATGAAACATTCTAGGGATCAATAGTAACGGTGTAGATTCATCTAGGTTTGAAAACCAATGCAGGTGTTCAACGAAATTAAAATACTTAACCTGAATTTGCAACAGACGGGTTTCAACAGAGATAATTAGGCAGACCTGTGAAAGTTGGAGCACCTGAAACGAGTTTTGCAGTTAGAACAGATGGTATGTAGCCAAAGCCAAGCACTCAGTGTTCAACTATTTACCTGGACTTGTCACCGATGAAGTCTCAATGTTTTTAGTAGGACCTGTTGTATGAAGCGTGGTCTGCGAGGATGGAGTACTAAAAGCACCTGCAACCGATTTGGTAGTTGGAACTTAGAAGTGGCATCAGGTACCCAGGAAGGTGTTTAAAGCCTATATCTTTTATGGCATAGCATTTCATCGATCAGTGAAAAACTATTATCAGTGGTGAAGATAGCCCCGTACTAGCACATTTGGGCATTTCTAAATAAGTACAATTACACAGATTAGTTGAGTTGAGCAGTTAGAAAATGACAGCAGGTAAGGTCATGTCCTCAGAGGTCACCAGCACCGCCGTCATTGTCGTCGTCGTGGCGCCAGTGGAGGAAGCCGCTCCAGCCGTCACGGCATCCGTCCCCGGCCGTGGCGTCACGCTCGCGGTGCAGACGCTCGGCCGCCTCCTCCACCTTGCGCCGCCTCTCCTCAGTTTTGACGCGAAGCTCGTGCTCTAACTCAGCCGGCCCGACGCGGAGGAGCTGGTCGTTTAGCCAGCGCCGGGCGTCTGTCTCCTTGGTGGTCTTGGACACATCGAGGGCCCAAGCCTCCGCGAGCGTGAGGCTCGCGAGGACCCAGGGCGGCAAGGACCTTGTGTCTTGGGCTCTTGGTGAATGCCGCCATGCAACGTGCCAGGTGCAGCTCTGCTTCAGTGAGGTCGAGCCCCCCGACGATTAGGACGCGCCGTGCGACCCGCCACCGCTGAGATAGTACTTGCGTGCGCGGCTGCGGCGGGGACGGAGTCCGCTATTGCTTCACAGGGGTCGAGCGCCATTTGGTACCGGGGCGGCAAGGCGGAGGGGATGGCTGCACGCGGCATCCGATCTGGATACCATGGTTGCGCGGAGGGGACGGCGGCGCCGGACACCGGTGGACCAACAAGTTCTGCAGCGCGATCCAGAGGTGCCGCGGGCTGGGGCTGCTCCTCCTCCTCCAGTCCTCGCCGCGAGCTTGGCCCAGTCGACGCCGTTGTCGTCAACCGGCTCCTTCACGGCTGACGGAGTGGTGGAGGAAGACAGGCCCGGCAACCTAGGGCGGCGGCGCGGATTGGATCCGGGAGCTCCCCACCGGATCCGTCATTCTGGTGTGGCGGAGGCTGGGCCGAGCAGCCACCACGCTCGGTTGTGCCCATCGCGAAGGCATGGTGTGCAGCGGCTTTGGGAGGGGGGGGGGGGGGGGGGGGGGGGGGGGTGAGCATAGGGTTTGGGGGAAGGCCGGCTGACTTTAATAGCCGGAGTAGGCTTCATGGGCGGCGCGCAGGCCAGGCTTGAATGAGGGGAGCCGATGAGCCAGCATGAATGCGGAGGGTTCTGGATGCAGAGAGTGTTTTGGGGTGGAACCCGGGCGTCGGACGCCGACGTGCCGGGCGTCCGGACTCCCCTATCCTCTGATTTGGGGCTGGATTGGGGGATTTCAGACGCCCGGATCGGTCCGGCCCAAAATGCCTAAAATGCACGGCTACATTGAGGCCTAAGGGCTGTCCGGACAAATATAGGGGAGGGTTTGGGCGTCCGTGAACAGCGCCCAGCTTGATGGACGCTGTGTTGTAGTGCTAGATCTGTACCACAAAAATAAGCATGTCTATGTAACCGGCAAGGTGTATTATATGATTTGTGGTGCGTATGCTTATCAGCTCCCAGATGAAAGTGCAATCCTGCAACTATTATGGGCATAAAACAAGTAGAAGAAAGAAAGCAGCTGACAAATGCAAGAGGCAGAAAACTCCGCAGTTTTGGAAAATAGTTTGCCATAGGAACCAAGAGGTACGTCGACAGCGGATATATATCAACATGGTGAGTTATAAAACATGGCAGATAGATGATTATTATTGGTGATGGAGTTTCTCTGACAAGTGACAACTAAGAATTTCAGGATTCATAGGCGCGGATTGACTTTCTATATGGTATGAAAACGGTTGAGGGTGTTCAGTTAATTTACCTGCATTTGTGGAAGATATGATCCAAGGGATTTTAGCAGGCCGTGGGACTGAATCACCTGTGAAATGTTAGAAATGATGCTTATAGCCCCTTGATTAGTTTATTTGGTAAATCTTAAAAGATGTAGATTCATCTAGGTTTGAAAACGAATGCAGGCGTTCAACGAATTTAAAATACTTAATCCGAATTTGCAACTGATGGGTACTAACAGAGATAATTAGGCAGACCTGTGAAAGTTGGAGCACCTGAAAAGAGTTTTGCAGTTATTAGAACTGGTGGCAGGTAGCCAAAGCCAAGCACTCAGTGTTCAACTAATTTACCTGCATTTGTCACGAATGAAGTTTCACTGTTTTTAGTAGGACCTGTCGTACCAAACATGGTCTGTGAGAATGGAGTACTAAAAGCACCTGCAGCCAGTTTGGTAGTTAGAACATAGAAGAGGCATCAGGTACCCAGGCAAAAATGCAACAGGTGACGTTAAGTAAAAATGGCAACGGAAAACTTCAACGGGAAGATGTTTCTAGTGTAGATCTTTTACGCGTAACATGCCATCAATCAATGGCATACTATTGTCAACGGTGCATTTGTGCATTTCTAAAGACGTACATTTTCCTAGATTATTCGAGTTGAGCAGTTAGAAATGACAGCGGGTAGCCAGGCATTGATAATGTGCAAAGAACAACACCCAACTTGATACCTTCTGCATTGTAGTGCTGTTATGAATTACCATGTGCATATAACATGTATAAAAATGTAAGCAGCCAACAGAAGAATAATATAATAGGGAACACAGGGGAAAGTTGTTTCCACCCTACATTCTTAGACGTAACTTATTAAGATGAAAAACAGAGGGTCAAGCAATGCCTTAGGGCAAACCATGAGAGAGAGGGGGGGGGGGGTAATGTAGCATGAGCAGTACTACATGGTGTATGAGCCACATCGATGGAATAACCTAGCCGAGCAATTTGATAAAATCTGTCCAGTAAGAGCAGCTAAGTGGTCTGTAACAAAGATGGAAGTGCAGCAAACTACTAGTAAATCAAGAGAGATATAAGGAATCAAAGTGGAACGGGGCATCCCAAAAACCCATATGAAAAGTGCGACTGAAGTTCAAATGGAAGGAGAGATGGAAAGCTGCTCACAACTGTGAATTAATTACCTGGCATCGCACTTGACTGAAGTAGGTGTCCTTGATCGAGCTCCACAACTGTACCAGCTTTTAAACATTCCTCTAAATATTATCACGTGAGTTTATCAGCACATAATCGAAGTGAGTTTCAGAAACAAAGGAACAGCAGAAAAATGTATATCATCAGATATGTTCTTTACAAACTGGAAACAGATGGTCAGAGACTAGTTTTAATTACCGATAAGATCCACCACCCGGTATTGTCCCTCAGAATTCAAACCTGTCATTACAAACATAGCGAACATTAGCTGCCAGACATATGCAGAGGTTACGAGAGCAAGGTTGCTTTCATGCCAAGATGTTCATACCGATAACTGGGATTGAAGAAGGCAGGCTGCAAAAGGCAAGGAATATGTGTGAATATCATGTGAAAAATAGGGGAGACATGAGTGCAGAATTGAGGACCGCTCCATATCATGATAATTAATGTAGCTGCACGTACGTACATACCTTTTCTTCCTGTTGAGATACCACTTGGCAATAGCAGATGATGCTGGCCGCAGGGCTTGTTTCTTCAAGTGGTGCCTTCGATGACAGGGACTAGCAAATTAAAAGATCATTATAGGATGATCAGATCATTGACATGCAGTCAATAGATAGTACAACGTGGACACCGGATAATTTGGGAAGCTGGTCAGAAAGAAGTATAACAGCAAGGTTGGATGAATGAATGAATACCCGATGGGAAGAAAGTCGCGGGGCAGTAGCAACCTGCGTCTCAACTCTGGAGAATCAAGCGCCGAAGTCATCAGCAATCAGCGATGCCTTCTCCCTTACCAGTTTCCAGTCCAGGGATGCCCTGCAAGACAGGATTCAATATGATGCTCAAGAACAACAACACGTAGAACAATCTCTTGAAAATATTATATCAGGTAGGTAGGAATTGATGGCGGTGCGTACCTGAATTTCGGCGACTGGTGTATCTTGTTGAGGATGGAAGAGAGCTTGGCGTTGCTAGCGCACATGGTCGTCAGGATGCGGACGTCGTGGTTGTACACAGCGGTGATGACGGGGGCGCCCATTGAGCAGGCGGCGGCGTTGTCCACGGCCCAGAACGTGTGGAGGAAGAAAGAGAGGGTGCGGGCCTCGACGCCCCCTATGGCCGGCGACAGGAAGCGCCGGATGTAGTCGAGGGCTTGTCTCCACTGGCCACAGGCCGGCGGCACCAGGTGCTGCAGATGCCGGCCGCTCATGAACAAATCCGTCTCGTGGAGCATCCTGCATTCGCACGGGATTCGTTAGACGGGCACGGAGACGAGGGAACAGCGGGCGGGCGGGCGGGCGGGCGGGCGTACCAATCGTGGGCGGGCTCGAAGCCCTCGAGATAGAGGGAGACGATGAGCCGCCGGTTACGGAGCCGCCTGAGGCAGGGATCGTCGGCGAGCTTGCCCCTGCGGGCCTTCAGGGCGTCGATCCGCTCCATCGTGCCGGATGCTCGCTCGCTAGGGATTTGGTTTCGATTTGGGGGAACGACGCAATGTGCCGACTCGGGGGGAAAACGCCCACTAGTACTGGTAGAATAACCGAGAACTATGCATGTCTCAGTTAATAAGACATCTGTAAAAATCCATATAAGCAAAAAAGAACCTCGTTGTCGCCACGACACCACAGCCAGGTGCGACATGACACAAGGAGCTTCCCACATGGGAGATACAGCAATAGCCGATACAGTAAAGGCACGAGTTCTAGCTTTGCCGCCAGCTTCTTTATCATGTTGCGTGCCATGAGTCCTTAGCACCGACGATGATAACAATTGTCCATAAACATAACCTAGAAAATTCATCATCCAAGGCATTAATTGAGAAGGATAAACAAAGTAAAGACAGTAAAGTCAACGAGAAAATTTGAATAACCAAGGTTGGGATTAATACTAAATGCTACTAAGTTGTTCTGCACCGGTGAACATTTGTATGCATGCAGGTGTCTTCAGACAAATTACCATGCATGTGGCTTTCTTTAAATCGTAAGCATAAAATAGACTTTTAAATCTTCTACAGGTTTAGGTGTCACCACCAAATAAAAGTATTAGCATTAAGGACATTCCATTACCCAAGAGGCAAGAGCACAACGAATGAAGCTATTGGTTTTGTTAACAGCCAGCCTCCTCATTCTTTTTCCTTTCAGAGTTGCGCATCCTTCAATGAATGCTACTCTCTTTGAACAATAAAATATATGATGGCGTTCTACTAAAGTTTGACCAGCATACAAGGGAGCCTAATAACCCGGGCGGAGGAAATATGTGGCAAGAAAGCTATGACCGTATTTGATTTAAGGGAAAAGTATATTTTCGTCCTTCAACTTTTTCGGAAGTCTAGATTTGATCCCTCAACTTCAAAACCGGCAAATCTTAGTCCCTCAACTCTTTAAACCGGACAAGTTTAGTCCCTCGTCTCAGCCAACCCGGTATTGCTGCTGACTCAGCCTGGTTTTGACCGGTCTTCGCTGACATGGCAGAATTTCTCTCTCCTGCTCATCCTATCTCTTCTTCCTCTCATCTCTCTCTAGTAGGCATTTGATCGAGCAACTTGTGCGCGCGACTGCACTTCCGCCACCAGCACAACCTCCACCTCCAACTAGGCAGCACCAGCTAGGAGCACGCCGCCGGTCCTACGCGCCTTGGCTGGTCATCCACAACGGCCACTGGGTCCCGGGGCTCGGCCTCTGAACACGTCAACGATGGCCGCTATCGTAGCCGTGGCGGAGGTTTCTGGGTTCGCCGGCTTCGTCCTCGTCGCGGACGCTCGATGGTGGTGCGGTACTGGATGGAGGTGTGTGGGTATGGTGGAGAGCATGTGGAGGTGGCTGTGGGAATCCTCGACTCGGCGGTGGAAGGAAACTAGCTCGGCCAGGCAGTCCCGGACTCCCGACGAGAACCACTGAAAAAAATAGCGCGCTATAGCGCCGCTAATAGCACGCTATAGCGTGTAGAGAATTGTCTCGGTAAATAAATCAATGTACATTGCCTCGCTAATAGCACGCTATAGCACGTTAAATAGCGTATTTTCAGGACCGGCGCTATTTTTTGTAGCGCGCTATTTTTTTCCTTGACGAGAACCCATGCGTATCTACCTTGCTGGTAGGAGGCTGCAGACGATCCCGGCGTTGTTCAGGAGCACGTCGATCCGGCGGGCCGTGGTCGCGCAGCACGCGTCACACGACGGCGGCGACGCTGGCGTCGCAGGTGACGTCGAGCTTCCGCTCTGCTCAGGGCGAGGATGGAGAGCGCATCGAGCACGGGGGAGGGAGGCATGGCGCCGGCGGCTCCTTGGCTGAGCAACAATGGTACGTGGTGGTCCTAAAAAACAATGGTACATGGACGGCCTATGCGAGCACCTACAGCTACCACCGGAGCGAGCCCGTACGCTTGTGTGCTGGCGAGCGGACAAGTGCGTGCGTGCTGATGGTTCCTGCCAAGGTCGCCGGCGGAGTCGCGCAAGCGAAACGCGTCGGACGGGTGCGCCCATAGTACGCCGCTGTAGTGCGGGGGCGGGGCGACCGCGCGGGTGACGGGTTCTACGCTTTGCGCAGCGTGAAGCTGCCGGAGAGGCACGGCATCAGCGTGGACGGTGGTGGTGGAGTGCGGCCGGAGCTGCCTGTCCAACTACTTTTGCACGGCGTACGCTCGGACAACCGTAGTGGCGAGACCAGTGGTTTGGTGAGCTGATGGACATGCGCTTCATCGATGGCTGGGAGGGATTTGGGGTCACTTAAGTGATGTGGACAGTGACATGGCGGTCAAACACAGGTCACACGTCAAGTTTTGGTCAAAATCATGTCCATGTCAAATGGAAACCACCAAAAGCGGTATGAGGGATTAAACTTATCCGGTTTGAAAAGTTGAGGGACTAAGAATTGTCGGTTTTAAAGTCGAGGGACCATTTGTATACTTTAGAGAAAGTTGAGGGATGGAAAATATACTTTTCCCTTGATTTAAAAACGTAAAATTGAAACTCTCTTTTAACTCAATTCTAATTGCCATCACATTTTTTAGTTACTTCTCTAAGTACAAACTGATATTATTACGCATTCTTTACCTTGTTCCCTACTTTGGAAAAGAGGTTGACGGCAAATTAGAACAAATAACCACAAAACTCGCTCACCCGTCCAGCTACGTCATCACTCGTATCCAAACTTCTTCATAGCCTCCATGTAGTTGCTGGTGATGTCGAGGTTGCCCAATATTGTTGGTTAGAATGCGGGCCTGCAGGTAATCCATGGACAGGTTGTAGTTCTGCTTGGGATCAATCTTTGGTACGTGTCAATCCATCTAACACAAAAAAAGTCCACTCTCAGATAGAAAAGTGATCTAAACTCATTTACCAAATACCTTGCTCTAAACGAACTCACGTGAAAAAATGAATCTAGTAAAAGTGCAAATTAGTAGCAGTAAAAATTGTAAGAAGCCCACGGCTCAAACTATAATATAGCTAAATATTAATTAGTTTAACAATTGTGATACATATGAATTAAACAACCACTTGATCGAAGATTCAATAGTTGGAACACTGCAATTTTCTTTATATGGACATATACTAAAGACAATTTAGGCATTTATAGTTGGAACATCACATCTCGTTACTTCTGATTCCACACCGTTCTCTCTCTCAAATTAATCAGTGATTGCATCATACACAGCGGATTATCTTGATCAACTCCTAACAGGATTCAAGTTAGCATTGAAATCTGCAGGAAGACCGTGGATCAGCAATCTGAGAAAGGAAATAGTCGTAACAAAAATAATCAAGATGCTGTAATCACTTGATATATAAGCACGCCGATTACATAATAGTGTAAAAACCTGATTGGAACAATACGAACAGAACTGGACATTTCTTGTTCAGGTTACTAAAAATCATGCTTTATTTAACAAGATGAGAGCTCAAACTAAGTTCAGGTGGCTTCTGTTCAAGAAAGAGTTCAGTAGTGTGGTGATCATGAATTGTGCAGCAAAAGAAAAAGAAGTGCATGGTGATTTACCAGACAGCGCGGGAGCCGGGAGCAAGCACACAACACATACGTTCAGCAGCGGCAGCAATCACACAGCCAGAAACAGCGGCAGGGGCACACCACGCACACATGCGCAGCAGCAACAGCCACACGCGCACATCAGCAAGCAAGCACGCATGCATGCCAGTGGCTACAAAAATATCCATGGCGGCCAGTCTCCCTCAACCTCCCTGGAAACCAAGCAGGTTCGCCAAGACGGAGTGTGAGGATAGCGAAGACCAGGGGAAATGTGGCCTCCAAACAACAAACAACAAAAAGCTTTGTTTGGCCAATGAGGCGGAAAGGATCGACGAGGCTACTCTACAGGCATATGTTGCATCACTCCAGGCACGATGGTTGTGGCTACAATGCACTGACCGGCAGAGACCGTGGGCAGAATTTGAGCTCACTATTACAACTGAAGCGAGAATAATCTACCAAGCAGCGACGCATGCAACTCTGGGCAATGGTGAAACTGTTTTGTTCTGGGAGGATAGATGGCTGCAAGGCAACCGAATACAGGATCTGGCACCCAACATCTATGAGGTGGTGGCCCCTAGGACAAAGGCTTCACGAACTGTGGCGCAAGCCCTTCACGGCAACACATGGGCGATGGATGTTGGACCAAACCTCAGGCTTGAGAACATTGAGGAATACATGCAGCTCTGGGAGAGAGTGGCCGATGTGGTGCTATACGCAGATAGAGACGACTCCATCCGCTGGGCTTGGGAGGCCAACGGATCCTATTCGATACGATCTGCTTACGCGGCCAGATTCATAGGGCGAGAGGTGGCATCCTATGCGGACTTTGTATGGAAGCAGAAGGCACCGCTTCAATGCCGCTTCTTTGCATGGTTGGCCATGCAGAACCGCTGCTGGACCTCAGATCGTTTGGCTCGTCGAGGACTTCCACATCAGACTACGTGCCCCTTCTGCAACCAACAGCTGGAAACTATCAGCCACTTACTCCTCACCTGTCTTTGCGAGAACCTTGTGGCTATGGATTTGGAGTGCCCTTGGAGAGCCGAATCAAATTCCAGTGGCAGGTGATGAGTTGGTGGAATGGTGCTCCACTAGGACAGCGGTGCATTGCTTGCCGAAAGACTTAAAGGAAATCATCACACTATGCTTATGGGAAATGTAGAAGCACCGCAACGCTGTAGTCTTCGATGGCGAAACGCCATCTCTACAACTGGCATTGCGGAACATTGATCGCGAAGGGCGGACGTGGAGAACGGCAGGGCTGCTCAAGGGTGACCTAGATTCCTTCTTCAGTGGTCTAGCTAGGCGGGTTAGCGGCGAGTAATCTATAGAGTTGTATTCTTGTGGTGGCGGCTAGCGAGAGCCATGTAAAAGTGGTTGTAAACCTTGTGGAGGGTCTCTTCACCCCTTTCTTCTATAAAATATGATATGCACACTCGTGCATATTCTAGAAAAAAAATGTCTCTCTCCATCTCCATCTCCCTTCCATCCGATGTCGTCTTGCCTTCCAGCTGTCGTTCTCGTCTTACTATGGACCGAGACCACCTCGTCTATCCCCGATCAGCATCCTTCCTCTTGTCTTCTCTCTCCAATCCCTGCTGCCGCCTTCCTTCCATGCAGAGATCCGCCGCCGACCTCCAGCCAGAGGAAAGAAGAGAGGCACGTGGATGAAGAAGATGCTGGGACGTTGGATGTCTGCGCTACAAAGGGTCTCCTCTTCCTCCTTTTGATCCCCTCTGGATCGCCCATCTCAGGAGTGTTGGAAATATGCCCTAGAGGCAATTAATAAAGTGTTTATTATTATCATATTTCCCCGTTCATGATAATGGTTTATTATTCATGCTAGAATTGTATTGACTGGAAACTAAATACATGTGTGGATAATAGACAAATACTATGTCCCTAGTATGCCTCTACTAAACTAGCTCGTTGATCAAAAGATGGTCAAGGTTTCCTGACCATGGACATGAGTTGTCATTTGATAACGGGATCACATCATTAGGAGAATGATGTGATGGACTTGACCCAACCGTTAGCATAGCATATGATCGTTCAGTTTATTGCTATTGCTTTCACTATGTCAAATACACGTTCCTCTGACCATGAGATCATGCAACTCCCGGATACCGTAGGAATACTTTGGGTGTATCAAACGTCACAACGTTACTGGGTGATTATAAAGGTGCACTACAGGTATCTCCGAAAGTGTTTGTTGAGTTGGCATGGATCGAGATTGGGATTTGTCACTCCGACTATCGGAGAGGTATCTCTGGGCCCTCTCGGTAATACAGCATCACAGAAGCCTTGCAAGCACCATGACTAAAGAGTTAGTTGCAAGATGATGTATTACGGAACGAGTAAAGAGACTTGCCGGTAACGAGATTGAACTAGGTATTGGATACCGACGATCGAATCTCGGGCAAGTAACATACCGCCGGACAAAGGGAACAACGTATGTTGACATATGAGGTTCACCGATAAAGATCTTCGTGGAATGTGTAGGAACCAATATGAGCATCCAGGTCCCGCTGTTGGTTATTGACCGGAAAGTTGTCTCGGTCATGTCTACATCATTCCCGAACCCGTAGGGTCCGCACACTTAAGGTTCGATGACGATATAGTATTATATGAGTTATGTGATTGGTGACCGAATGTTGTTCGGAGTCCCGGATGAGATCACGGACATGACGAGGAGTCTCAGAATGTCCGAGAGGTAAAGATTCATATATTGGAAGGCTATATTCGGACGTCGGAAAGGTTCCGAGTGATTCGGGTATTTTTCGGAGTACCGGGGAGTTACGGGAATTCACCGGGAGAAGTAATGGGCCTTTTTGGGCCATACGGGAAAAGGAGAGGCAGGCCACGTGAGGAGGCGCCCCCCCCCCCCTTGCCCAAACCGAATTGGACTAGGGGAGGGGGCGCAGCCCCCTCTTTCCTTTCCCTCTCCCTTCCCCCTTTCCTACTCCGTATGGGAGGTGGAATCCTACTAGGACTAAGGAGTCCTAGTAGGACTCCCCACTCTTGGCGCAGCCCCTAGGGCCAGCCTCCTCCCCTCTCCCTCCTTTATATACGGAGGAGGGGCACCCCTTGGAGACACTCAATTGTCCCATAGCCGTGTGCGGTGCCCCGATCTTTGTTTTCCACCTCGGTCATATTTTCGGAGAGCTTAGGCGAAGCCCTGCCGGAATCACTTCACCGTTACCGTCGCCACGCCGTCGTGCTGACGGAACTCATCTACTACCTCAACGTCTTGATGGATCAAGAAGGCGAGGAACGTCACCGAGCTGCACGTGTGTAGAACTCGGAGGTGCCGTACGTTCGGTACTCGATCGGTGGAGCTCGAAGGATTGTTCGACTACATCAACCGCGTTGTGAGATGCTTCCGCTAACGGTCTACGAGGGTACGTAGACACACTCTCCCCTCTCGTAGCGATGCATCTCCATGGATAGATCTTGCGTGAGCGTAGGAATTTTTTTGAAATTCATGCTCCGTTCCCCAACAGTGGCATCCGAGCCAGGTCTATGCGTAGATGTGATTTGCATGAGTAGAACACAAGTGAGTTGTGGGCGTGGGTGTATACATATTGCTTGCCGTTACTAGTTGATACTTGATTCGGCGATATTGTGAGATGAAGCGGCCTGGACCGACATTACGCGTACGCTTACGCGAGACAGGTTTCACCGCACTAGTTGATACTTGATTCAGCGATATTGCATAAAGGTGACTGGCGGGTGTCTGTCTCTCTCACTTTAGTTGAATCGGTTTCAATGAAGAGGGTTCTTTTAGAAGATCAAAAAGCAATCACTACACCACGTTGTGGTTTTGCGTAGGTAAGAACGGTTCTTGCAAACCCGTAGCAGCCACGTAAAACTTGCAACAACAAAGTAGAGGACGTCTAACTTGTTTTTGCAGGGTATGCTGGTGATGTGATATGGTCAAGACATGATGTGATATAAGTTGTTGTATGAGATGATCATGTTTTGTAAAGTTATCAGGCAACCGGCAGGAGCCTTATGGTTGTCTCTTTATTGTATGCAATGCCAACGCTATGTAATTGCTTTACTTTATCGCTATGAGTTAGCAGTAGTAGTAGTAGCAATAGCCGGCGAGACGACCACGACGCTGCGATGGAGATCAAGGTGTCACGACGCTACGATGGAGATCAAGGTGTCAACCCGGTGACAATGGAGATCATGACGGTGCTTTGCTGATGGAGATCAAAGGCACAAGACGTTGATGGCCATATCATGTCACATATATTGAATTGCATGTGATGTTAATCCTTTTATGCATCTTATTTTGCTTAGGACGACGGTAGCATTATAAGATGATCCCTTCACTAAATTTCAAGATAAAGTGTTCTCCCCTAGTATGCACCGTTGCGAAGGTTCGACGCTTCTAAGCACCACGTGATGATCGGGTGTGATGGATTCTTTCGTTCGCATACAACGGGTGTAAGCCAGTTTTACACACGCAGAATACTTGGGTTAAACTTGACGAGCCTAGCATATACAGATATGGCCTCGGAACACAAGAGACTGAAAAGTCGAACATGAGTCATATAGTAGATATGATCAACATGAAAGATGTTCACCATTGATAACTAATCCACCTCACGTGATGATCGGACGTGGATCATGTTACACTTAGACAACTTGAGGGATGTTAATCTAAGTGGGAGTTCTTAAGTAATTTGATTAATTGAAACTTCAATTATCATGAACATAGTCAAAAATGTCTTAGCAAGTTTATGTTGTATATCGATAGACCACGTTGTAGCTCCCTGTATTTTTTATATGTTCCTAGAGAAAGTTAAGTTGAAAGTTGATGGAAGCAACTATGCGGACTGGGTCCGTATTCTGAGGATTGTCCTCACTGCTGCACAGAAGGCTTAGTCTTTGATGCAACGCTCGGTGAGCAACCCCTATGGCTTTGTCTGAGGACGTTATGAACGTCTGGCAGACAAGAAAAGATGACTACTCGATAGTTCAGTGCGCCATACTTTACGGCTTAGAACCGGAGCTCCAAATATGTTTTGAGCAACACGGAGCATATGAGATGTTCCAAGAGCTCAAAATTTGTTTTTCAAAACTCACACCCGGGTCGAGAGGTATGACACCTTCGACAAGTTCTATAGCTACAAGATGGAGGAGAACAGCTCCGTTAGTGAGCATGTACTCAGAATGTCTGAGTACTTCAAACACTTGAATCAAGTGGGAGTTAGACTTCCGAATAAAGTGGTGATTGATAGAGTTCTCTAGTCACTATCACTAAGCTACTGGATCTTCGTGATGAACTATAAACATGCAAGGGATAGAAGATCCTTAAGCTATTCGCGATGCTACAAACTGCGGATGTAGAAATCAAAAAGGGAGCATCAAGTGTTGATGGTTAATAAGACCACTAGTTTCAAGAAGGGCAAGGGAAAGAAAAGGGAACTTCAAGAAGAACGGTAAAACAGTTGCCGCTCACGCGAAGAAACCCAAGGCTGAACCAAACCCGAGACTCAGTGCTCCCAATGCAAAGGGAAATGTCACAGGGAGCGGAACTTCCCCAAAGTAACTGGCAGATAATAAGATTGGCAATGTCAACGAAGATATTTGATATACATGTTATTGATGTGTACCTTACTAGTACTCGTAGGAGCACCTGGGTATTTGATACTTGTTCAGTTGCTTGCAACTTGAAACATGGAGCTTCGGAATAAACGAGGGCTAGCTAAGAACGAGGTGACGATGTGCATTGGAAGTGTCTCCAAGGTTGATGTGATCACCATCGCCACGCCCTCTCTACCTTCAGGATTAGTGATGAACCTAAATAATTGTTATTTGGTGCTTGCGTTAAGCATGAACATTATATCTGATAGTGTTTAATGCAAGACGGTTATTCAAATTCAGAGAATAATTGTTATTCTATTTATTTGGATAATATCATTGATGATCATGTACTTAAAATGAAAGGTTTATTGAATCTTGATCGTAGTAATACACATGTTCATAACACAAATGCCAAAAGATAATGATAGTACCACATATTTGTGGCACTGCCGCTTAGGTCATATCAGTGTTAAACACATGAAGAAACTCCATGTAGATGGGTTTTTGGAATCTCTTGATTATGAATCATTTGAGATATGTGAACCGTGCCTTATTGGCAAGATGACTAAAACTCCGTTCTTCGGAACAATGGAGCGAGCAACCAACTTATTGGAAATAATACATACCGATGTATGCGGTCCGATGAGTGTTGAGGCGCGCGGTGGATATCGTTATGTTCTCACGTTCACTGATGATTTGAGTAGATATGGTTATGTCTACTTGATGAAGCATAAATCTGAAACATTTGAAAAGTTCAAAGAATTTCAGAGTGAAGTAGAGAACCATCGTAACAAGAAAATAAAGTTCTTATGATCTGATCGTGGAGGAGAATATTTGAGTTACGAGTTTGGCAATCACTTAAGACAATGTGGAATTGTTTCACAGCTCACGCCACATGGAACACCACAGCGTAATGGTGTGTCCGAACGTCGTAATCGTACTCTATTGGATATGGTGCGTTCTATGATGTCTCTTACCGATTTGCCACTATCATTTTGGGGTTATGCATTAGAGACAGCTGCATTCACTTTAAACAAGGGCACCGTCTAAATCCATTGAGATGACACCGTATGAACTGTGGTTTGCAAGAAACCTAAGATGTCGTTTCTGAAAGTTTGGGGATGCGATGCTTATGTCAAAAGGCTTCAGCCAGATAAGCTCGAACCCAAAGCGGATAAGTGCGTCTTCATAGGATACCCAAAAGGATACCGTTGGGTACACCTTCTACCACAGATCCGAAGGCAAAGTATTCGTTGCTAAGAATGGATCCTTTCTAGAGAAGGAGTTTCTCTCGAAAGAAGTGAGTGGGAGGAAAGTAGAACTTGATGAGGTAATTGTACCTCCTCTGGATAGTAGTACGCCACAGAAAGAAATTTCTGTGACATCGACACAGACCAGAGAAGAAGTTAATGATGATGATCATGAAACTTCGGATCAAGTTGTTACTGAACTTCGAAGGTCAACCAGGACACGTTCTGCACCAGAGTGGTACGGAAATCCAGTCTTGGAGGTCATGTTGCTAGACAACGATGAACCTTCGAACTATGAAGAAGCGATGGCAAGCCCGGATTCCGACAAATGGCTTGAGGCCATGAAATCCGAGATTGGATCCATGTATGAGAACAAAGTGTGGACTTTGGTAGACTTGCCCGATGAACGGCGAGCTATTGAAAATAAATGGATCTTTAAGAAGAAGACGGACGCTGATGGTAATATCACCGTCTATAAAGCTTGACTTGTTGCTAAAGGTTATCGACAAGTTCAAGGAGTTGACTACGATGAGACTTTCTCACCCGTAGCGATGCTAAAGTCTGTCAGAATTATGTTAGCAATTGCCGCGTTTTATGATTATCTGGCAAATGGACGTCAAAACGGCATTCCTTTACGGATTCCTTAAGGAAGAATTGTATATGATACAGCCGGAAGGTTTTGTCGATCCTAAAGGCGCTAACAAAATATGCAAGCTCCAGCGATCCATCTATGGACTGGTGCAAGCATCTCGGAGCTGGAATACTCGCTTTGATGAAGTGATCAAGGCGTTTGGGTTTATGCAAGTTTATGGAGAAACTTGTATTTACAAGAAAGTGAGTGGGAGATCTATAGCATTTCTAATAGTATATGTGGATGACATATTGTTGATTGGAAATGATGTAGAATTTCTGGAAAGCATGAAGAATTAATTGAAAGGAGTTTTTCAATAAAAACCTGTTTTTGAGTTATCCACGGATTGGGCATCGAGATCTATAGAGATAGATCAAGACACCTGATAAAAGTTCACACATCTTGATAAGATTTTGAAGAAGTTCAAAATGGATCAAGTCAAAAGAAATAAGTTCTTGGCTGGTGTGAAGTGGAGTAAGACTTGAAAATCTAGGTAAAGGTTGTTTTACATGTTAGGCATCAAAATCTATAGAGATAGATTAAGACGCCTCATAGGACTTTCACGAAGCACATACCTTGACAAGATTTTGAAGAAGTTCAAAATGGATCAGTCAAAGAAAGGGTTCTTGCCTGTATTGCAAGGTGTGAGATTGAGTAAGACTCAAAGCCCGACCACGGCAGAAGACAAAGAGAAGATGAGTGTCATCCCCTATGCCTCAACCATAGGCTCTATTTTGTATGCCATGCTGTGTACTAGACCTGATGTATGCCTCGCTATTAGCTTGGTGGGAAGGTACCAAAGTGATCAAGGAGTAGATCACTGGACAGCGGTCAAGAATACCCTGAAGTACCTGAAAAGGACTAAGGAAGAATTTCTCGGGAATAGAGGTGATAAAGAGTTCGTCGTAAAGGGTTACGTCGATGCAAGCTTTAAACACCGATCCGGAAGACTATGAGTCTCAGACCGGATACGTAAAGTGAGACAGTCATTTTTGGAGTAGCTCCAAGCAGAGTGTGGTAGCAGCATCTACATATGACATAGAGATTTGCCAAGAACACACGGATCTGAATATTGCAGACCCGTTGACTAAAACCTCTCTCACAAGCAAAACATGATCAACCCTAGAACTGATTGGATGTTAATTACATGGAGATGTAAACTAGATTATTGACTCTAGTGCAAGTGGGAGACTGTTGGAAATATGCCCTAGAGGCAATTAATAAAGTGTTTATTATTATCATATTTCCCCGTTCATGATAATGGTTTATTATTCATGCTAGAATTGTATTGACTGGAAACTAAATACATGTGTGGATAATAGACAAATACTATGTCCCTAGTATGCCTCTACTAAACTAGCTCGTTGATCAAAAGATGGTCAAGGTTTCCTGACCATGGACATGAGTTGTCATTTGATAACGGGATCACATCATTAGGAGAATGATGTGATGGACTTGACCCAACCGTTAGCATAGCATATGATCGTTCAGTTTATTGCTATTGCTTTCACTATGTCAAATACACGTTCCTCTGACCATGAGATCATGCAACTCCCGGATACCGTAGGAATACTTTGGGTGTATCAAACGTCACAACGTTACTGGGTGATTATAAAGGTGCACTACAGGTATCTCCGAAAGTGTTTGTTGAGTTGGCATGGATCGAGATTGGGATTTGTCACTCCGACTATCGGAGAGGTATCTCTGGGCCCTCTCGGTAATACAGCATCACAGAAGCCTTGCAAGCACCATGACTAAAGAGTTAGTTGCAAGATGATGTATTACGGAACGAGTAAAGAGACTTGCCGGTAACGAGATTGAACTAGGTATTGGATACCGACGATCGAATCTCGGGCAAGTAACATACCGCCGGACAAAGGGAACAACGTATGTTGACATATGAGGTTCACCGATAAAGATCTTCGTGGAATGTGTAGGAACCAATATGAGCATCCAGGTCCCGCTGTTGGTTATTGACCGGAGAGTTGTCTCGGTCATGTCTACATCATTCCCGAACCCGTAGGGTCCGCACACTTAAGGTTCGATGACGATATAGTATTATATGAGTTATGTGATTGGTGACCGAATGTTGTTCGGAGTCCCGGATGAGATCACGGACATGACGAGGAGTCTCGGAATGTCCGAGAGGTAAAGATTCATATATTGGAAGGCTATATTCGGACGTCGGAAAGGTTCCGAGTGATTCGGGTATTTTTCGAAGTACCGGGGAGTTACGGGAATTCACCGGGAGAAGTAATGGGCCTTTTTGGGCCATACGGGAAAAGGAGAGGCAGGCCACGTGAGGAGGCCCCCCCCCCCTTGCCCAAACCGAATTGGACTAGGGGAGGGGGCGCAGCCCCCTCTTTCCTTTCCCTCTCCCTTCCCCCTTTCCTACTCCGTATGGGAGGTGGAATCCTACTAGGACTAAGGAGTCCTAGTAGGACTCCCCACTCTTGGCGCAGCCCCTAGGGCCAGCCTCCTCCCCTCTCCCTCCTTTATATACGGAGGAGGGGCACCCCTTGGAGACACTCAATTGTCCCATAGCCGTGTGCGGTGCCCCGATCTCTGTTTTCCACCTCGGTCATATTTTCGGAGAGCTTAGGCGAAGCCCTGCCGGAATCACTTCACCGTTACCGTCGCCACGCCGTCGTGCTGACGGAACTCATCTACTACCTCAACGTCTTGCTGGATCAAGAAGGCGAGGAACGTCACCGAGCTGCACGTGTGTAGAACTCGGAGGTGACGTACGTTCGGTACTCGATCGGTGGAGCTCGAAGGATTGTTCGACTACATCAACCGCGTTGTGAGACGCTTCCGCTAATGGTCTACGAGGGTACGTAGACACACTCTCCCCTCTCGTAGCGATGCATCTCAATGGATAGATCTTGCGTGAGCGTAGGATTTTTTTTGAAATTCATGCTCCGTTGCGTGGGAAGGCCATGGCCGTCGTGGCGCTGGTTGAGATCGTGGGGAGGGGGCGACATGTGGGAAGTCCACGTCTGTCGTGGCGCTGGAAGAGATCGTGGGGCGGCGGCGGCGCGTGGAGAGAAGGAGCAGCAAGGTGCGGCGGCGTGGTGGGCGATCGTGAGGACGAGGGAGAAGGGCTGGGGTGGGGTTTACAGGATGTGTGGGCATGGGTTGGCCGGTCGGCCTTTTGGTGTTTTTTTTTTGAGTCAAAATCGCTGGGACGTGAGGTGGGGTGGGAAAAATCGTTGGGGGCGTGTGGTGGGAGTCTCTCGATCGATGGATGGGGGGTACGAAAGGACGAGACGACCTACCAACTCCCCAATTAGGAGTAGAGATTAGGAGTAGAGATATATTGTACGAAGGGACTACTGGGTGGGTGCCGGACCCCCAGCCTCCCTTCCCACCCCACCCTACCACCATCCCACCCCGGAATTCCCCCACCCCACCCCACCCTTTTACCACCATCCCAAACGTTTCATGCCACCCAACCACGCCGGGACCACCTAGCCGCGCTTTTCCTGGTTTGAACCGTCCCAACCTTTACCACACCACATACTCACAGACGTGCCCTTACATCATAGGCGCATAAATTCAAAATAAACCTAGCTAGTTCATGCACCACTGTGTATGTCGAGTTTCTGAATTCGATGCTGGAAATGGGAAAGTACAAAATATGCACACACACACAAAAGGGACGCGGATTTTTGGGACATGGTGCCACGCGATGATGAAATCTGGGTTGTCCGTATGTGCTATGAGATTAGCACCTAATATAGCAAATTAATGAATACCAAAATGATACCGTTGGTTAATTACTTAATTTGGCGAATATGCGTACATGTGGGTTGTTTTAATGGTGTTGTCATTTATTGCTATCGTGCCAGTGCACATCCTCATAATTTGGTGTTTTAATGAACTGTAAATACAAGTGATGTCGTGCAGTGTATCCTCAGAACTGATTCTGACCTCTCTTTTTTTTTTTACTGAATTCTTGTTTCTTTGTACGAGGCATGCAACTTTTTTTTTTGTCGATGGATATGTTGTTCGGTGTCTTTATACATCTTGAGAGCTAAATATATTACTACATATACATCTAGTACAGATACCACTTCAATGGAGATTTCATGTTTTATCCTGTCATCTAATAATCTACCACTCCAGGTTTGAATGTGTTCTAACATGGTTTTTTCATGCCATCCATTTAAACAGAATTAATTTGTGAACATTAAACGAATGGGGTCAGACTGAAGGAGTTTTTGCTGGTTGGCTTGTGCGCAGGGCATTTCTCCGGTCGTCAGTTTGCATGGATGGAAACAGCTATTCAATGTCGTTGGAATTGATATGTAATCAACACGCGTCTCGTTTCAATGCATGAGTCTGCCTTGTGGGCCATCTCCTGGCGAAGTCAGAGGTAATAAGCGAGCTATACCATTTGTATACGGTGGATGGAATTCAATATAGTACTAGATGTGTTAAAGTTGCACGAATCACGTGGGAATGGGCGGTTTTGATTCCGACCTCGCGTGGCTGCATGTCCACTCGTGATTAATCGCACACAAAAGGGCATAGTTAACACTAATCTTATAATGCTATTTTGGGACTATTTATTGGAATTATGATGATATTTAGACCAAATCATACCATGTGTATTGTATTTTGATAGTTTCTAACCAATGTGCAGCAATTATATGTGTGTATAAATGAATATGTAAACTGTGGCACAGTAACGCAATTGGGAAGCACACATGACATGAAAACGGCGGTCTAGGCATGATAGTTATGATACATGGGTTGTTCTGCGAGGGCGTTTTCTGCGCGCTGTTAACATGAGGATTCTCGACCCTTCGACAAAATAAAAGGCTTTGGAATTGCGTTCCTGTGGCCAACAATTGTCACAGACTCATCCAATCGAGTCCACGGCGGTGCTTACGCTCACATTGTTATTACATTATAAACTGCATAACAGTCTATCCATGCTTAGAGCATGTGTAGCGGATGGCGGTGGGATTTACTTTGTTGAAAACCTTCGCCTTGAACCCGAAAGTACTGAGTTTGAAGGTAATGATGTCCTCAGTTATTAGTCGGTGCTTTCGGCAGAAACTGTTCCAGCCCTGATCCGGCACGATCTCCCCGCGGAGCTCCGACACCTACACCCTGGTCTTACACTACGGGCCGATGGCGATGGGCATGACACGCGGAAGGCGGTTGCGGCGCCACTTCTTCAGCAGGCTTTGGAAGGCCATTGGCACAGGAAGAGAAATCATGTCCTCTTCATCGACGATCTGCACATAGAAATGGCGTGCCAGCGGTGTGGTTTAACCTCGTGCCCGGTCTTCAGGTTGTGTCCAGGCGATGTTAGTGGCGCGGCTGCCGCCTTATTATTGCTCGCTAGTTGGTTATGTTATTGTCATGAGTAAATGTGAGACCTAAGTGTTATCATTCATATGGTTAGTTCATGATCTTTGCTGAAAACTTGATCACTAGTTAAGTATATATACACCAACGAGAACAAAAGAGTTTGTAAAAGTTTTTCTTTGTCACTTTCAGTTTGTCAACTGAATTGCTTGAGGACAAACAATGAGTTAAGCTTGGGGGAATTAATACTTCCCAAACGTATCTACTTTTCCAAACACTTTTGCTCTTGTTTTGGACTCTAATTTGCATGATTTGAATGGAACCAACTCGGACTGACGTTATTTTCAGCAGAATACCATGGTGTTGTTTTTGTGGAGAAATAAAAGTTCTCGGATTGAGCTAAAAATTTACGGAGAATTTTTCCAGAATATATAAAAAATATTGGCGAAGAGAACTACTGGAGGGGGGCCACCCAGGAGCCACAAGCTCAGGGGGCGCACCCACCCCCCAGGGCGCGCCCTGTGAGCTTGTGGGTCCCACAGGCCTCCGTTTGCCCTAACTCCAACTCCATAAGTACCGTCTCATGGAGAAAAAAATCAGAGAGAAAGAATCATCGTGTTTCACTATACGGAGCCACCGCTGATACGTCTCCAACGTATCTATATTTTTTTATTGTTCCATGCTATTATAGTATCAATCTTGAATGTTTTATATGCTATTATATATCATTTTTGGGGACTAACCTATTAACCCAGTGCCCAGTGCCAGTTGCTGTTTTTTGCCTTTTCAGAAAATCATTTTCAAAAAGAGTCCAAACGGAGAAAAAAAATTGGATTAAATTTTTCTGGACCAGAAGAGACCCATGAAGCTTCGGGAGAAGACCAGAAGAGTCACGAGGGAGCGACAAGCTTGGGAGGCGCGCCCTGGGGGGTAGGGCACGCCCCCCAGGCTTGTGGGCCCCTCGTGGCACCTCTTGACCTAATTCTAGCGCTATAAATTCCCAAATATTCCCAATATACCAGAGAGACAGAAGAGAAAACCTTTCCGCCGCCGCAAGCCTCTGTTCTTCCGTGATCCCATCTGGAGGCCTTTTCCGGTACTCTGTCAGAGGGGGAATCGATCACGGAGGGCTTCTACATTAACCTTGCTGCCCTTCCTATGATGTGTGAGTAGTTTACCACAGACCTACGGGTCCATTGCTAGTAGCTAGATGGCTTCTTCTGTCTCTTTGATCTTCAATACCATGTTCTCCTCGATGTTCTTGGAGTTATATCCGATGTAATCTTCTTTTGCGGTGTGTTTGTTGGGATCCAATGAATTGTGAGTTTATGATCAGATTATTCATGAGAAATATTCGAGTCTTCTCTGAACTCTTTTATGCATGATTGTTATAGCTTTGTATTTCTCTCTGATCTATCGATTTGGTTTGGCCTACTAGATTGATTTATGTTGCATTGGGAGAGGTGCTTTGTGATGGGTTCAATCTTGCGGTGCTCAATCCCAGTGACAGAAAGGGACATGACACGTATTTGTATTGTTGCCATTAAGGATAAAAATATGGGGTTTAATCATATTGTTCGAGTTTACTTTGTCTACATCATGTCATCCTGCTTAAGGCATTACTCTATTTTATACTTAATACCCTAGATGCATGCTGGATAGCGGTTGATGGGTAGAGTAATAGTAGTAGATGCAGGCAGGAGTCGGTCTACTTGTCTCGGACGTGATGCCTATATACATGATCATTGCCATGAATCCGTCATAATTATTTGCTTTTCTATCAATTGCCCAACAGTAATTTGTTTACCCACCGTATGCTATGCGTTCGAGAGAGAAGCCTCTAGTGAAAACTATGCCCCCCGGGTCTACTTTTATCATATATTAAAATCCAAAAATACCTTGCTGCAATTTATTTACTTTTATTTTATTTTGCAATTTACTTTTTATCTATCACTATCAGAATTAATCCTTGCAAATAACCACTAAGAGGATTGACAACCCTCTTATTTGCGTTGGGTGCAAGTGTTTGCTTTTGTGTGTGTAGGTGCTGTTAACAAGGTTCTGTGTGGTTCTCCTACTGGATTGATAACCTTGGTTCTTAACTGAGGGAAATATTTATCTCTACTATACTGCATCATCCTCTCCTCTTCGGGGAAATACCAATGCAGTCTATAAGTAGCAGGAAGAATTTCTGGCGCCGTTGCCGGGGAGACATCACCAAAATCTATCGAGTACCTTCGGAGAAACTATCATCCACTTGCATTTACTTTATTTGCCTTTTTATTTGCATTTGCCTCTCGTTTTCATCTCCCCCGCTTCTAAAACAGTTTTACAAAAACACAAAAAATATATTTTCGTTTGCTTGTTTGCTAGTTTGCTTGCTTTGTCGCGATGTCTCAAGAAAACACAAAATTTTGTGAATTTTCCAATACTAATAATAATGATTTTATTAGTGCTCCTATCGCTCCTCCCACCACTAGTGCGGAGTCGTGTGACATTAATGCTGCTTTGCTTAATCTTGGTATGAAAGAACAATTTTCTGGTAGTCCTAATGAAGATGCTACATCCCATCTTAATACTTTCGTTGAATTATGCGATATGCAAAAGAAAAAAGATGTGGATAATGATATTGTCAAATTGAAATTATTTCCGTTCTCACTACGAGATCGTGCTAAAACTTGGTTTTCAACCTTGCCTAGAAATAGTATTGATTCATGGGATAAGTGTAAGGATGCTTTTATTGCCAAGTATTTTCCTCCCGCTAAGATTATTTCTCTAAGAAATCAAATTATGAATTTTAAGCAACTTGATAATGAACATGTTGCACAATCTTGGGAGAGAATGAAATTAATGATAAGAAATTGCCCAACACATGGTTTAAGCTTATGGATGATCATACAAAAAATTTATGCGGGACTAAACTTTGTTTCTAGAAATTTGCTAGACTCTGCCGCATGTGGTACTTTTATGGAAATTACATTGGGAGAAGTTACAAAACTTCTTGATAATATTATGACAAATTATTCTCAATGGCACACTGAAAGAACTCCAACTGGTAAGAAGGTAAATTCTGTTGAAGAAATTAATGCTTTGAGTGATAAGATGGATGCTCTTATGAAATTGGTTGCTAGTAAAAGTGCTCATATTGATCTTAATGATGTGCCATTGTCTACTTTGATTGAGCAAAATAATGATGCTATTAACGTGAATTTTGTCTCTAGAAATAATTTCAACAACAATGCTTATAGGGGTAATTTCAATCCTAGACCTTTTCCAGGAAATTCCTCTAATAATTATGGTAATTCATATAATAATAATAATAATAATAATAATAATAATAATAATAATAATAATAATAGGATACCCTCTGATCTTGAAATTATTATTAAAGAATTTATTAATTCTCAAAAGATTTTCAATGCTATGGTAGAAGAAAAATTGAATAAAGTTGATGACATGGCTAGGAACATGGATAGAATTGCTCATGATGTGGAAAATCTCAAAATTAAAACTTTGCCACCCAAGCATGATATAAATGAGTCTATTAAAGCTATCTATGTCTCCATTAATAAAAGTAAAGAAAGAACCACTAGGTTGAGAGCTAAGCGAGAATTCCTAGAAAAAGCTATTCCACACGGTTTCTATCGTAGTAATGATGAAGATATTAAAATGATTGGTGTCTCACCTATTGAATCTTTATTTAGCAATATAAAACTTAATGAAAAAGGGACTGGAGATGAGTCAACTTTAGCTAGAAGGCTCCCAATTGTTTGAAGGGTGATGATCTTAATAATAAAAATGACAAAAGTGGGTTTGGAGAGGTCAAAACTTTAAATAGTGATGCACCCACTACTTTGGATTACAAGGACTTTAATTATGATAATTGTTCTTTAATTGAGTGTATTTCTTTGTTGCAATCCATGATTAATTCACCTAATGTCTATGAACAAAATAAAGCTTTTACTAAACATATTGTAGAAGCTATGATAAAAGCTCATGAGGAAAAACTTGAGTTAGAAGTTTAAATTCCTAGAAAATTACATGATGAATGGGAACCTACTATTAAACTCAAAATTAAAGATTATGAATACAATGATTTATGTGATCTAGGTGCTAGTGTCTCTACTATACCAAAATCTTTGTGTGACGTGCTAGGTCTCACCGATATGGATGCTTGTTCCCTTAATCTACATCTTGCGGATTCCACTATTAAAAAACCATTGGGTAGAATAAATGATGTGCTTAGTCTTGCTTGTATAAATTATGTGCCCGTGGATTTTATTATTCTTGATATTGAATGTAATCCGTCTTGTCCTATAATACTCGGTAGGCCTTTCCTACGAACCATAGGTGCTATTATTGATATGAAAGAAGGTAATATAAGATTTCAATTTCCATTAAAGAAAGAATGAAACACTTCCCTAGAAAGAAAATTAAGCCACCATATGAATCTATTATGAGGGCCACCTATGGAATTAATTTGAAGGATGACAACACTTGAAACTATGCACTATGCCTAGCTAGGGGCATAAAACAATAGCGCTTGTTGGGAGGCAACCCAATGAATAAAATAATTTTTTATTTTAATTTCTGTTATTGTGTGTTTACACAATTATAAACTCTGTTATGATTATGTTTTTATGTTTTAATTAGTGTTTGCGCCAAGTAATGCCTTTGGGATGATTCGGAAGATAGTATAATTGATGTTGTTAGAAAACAGAAACTTTTGCGTTCAGTGCTGGAATTTTGATTTTTTGCTGGAGCGTCAGAACCTTCTGAATTTTTTACAAAATATTGATATATGAATTTCCCACGTTGTCCTATTTTTTAAGAATTTTTTGAGTTACAGAAGTATGACGTTAATTCAGATCCTTACAGACTATTCTGTTTTAGACAGATACTGTTTTTGTTGCATAGTTTGCTTATTTTGATGAATCTATGGATCGTATCGGGGGGTATGAGTCAAGGAGAAGTTGGAGTACAGTAGCATTATGCCAATATTAAATATGAATCAATTTACAACAGTACCTTAAGTTTAAGATTTGTTTGTTATACTAACGGATCTCACGAGGTTTCTGTTGAGTTTTGTGTGCTGAAGTTTTCAAGTTTTGGGTGAGACTACGATGGATAAAGGAATAAGGAGCGACAAGAGCCTAAGCTTGGAGATGCCCAAGGCACCCCAAGGTAATATTCAAGGAAGACTCAAGCGTCTAAGCTTGGGGATGCCCCGGATGGCATCCCCTCTTTCGTCTACAATCTATCGGTAACTCACTTGGAGCTATATTTTTATTCATCACATGATATGTGTTTTACTTGGAGCGTCTTGTGCTATAGTTTGTTTGCTTTGTAGTTTGTCACAATCATCTTTGCTGAACACACCTTTTTGAGAGGGACACACATTATTCGTGATTTGTTAGAATACTCTTTGTGCTTCACTTATATCTTTTGAGCTAGGCAGTTGCTCTAGTGCTTCACTTATATCTTGTAGAGCACGGCGGTGGTTGTATTTTAAAGAAATAGTTGCACTCTCATGCTTCACTTATATCTTTTTGAGAGTCTAATGAATAGCAATGGTAATATGCACGGGTTATGAATTTGGTCCTAATATGATAGGTATTCAAGAGGGATATAATAAAAACTTTCATGTAGATCACTGAATATGATAAGTTTGATTCCTTGCAATAGTTTTGCGATATTAAGATGGTAATATGTGGGAGGTGCTAGTAGATTATTGTGGTTTAGAAAGAATATTGGTGTTAAGGTTTTTGATTCCCGAAGCATGCACGTATGATCTGTCATTATGCTAAGAAGTTGGAGCATGATTTATTATTGATTGACTTCCTTTGTGTGGCGGTTGGGGGGGCACGATGGTTAACTCCTACCAACCTCCCCCTAGGGGCATGCATAGTAGTACTTTGCTTCGAGGGCTAATAAACTTTCACAATAAGTATGTGAGCTCTTTATGACTAATGTGAGTCCATGGATTATACGCACTCTCACCTTTCCGCAATTTGCTAGCCTCTTCGGTACCGTGCATTGCCCTTTCTCACATCGAGAGTTGGTGCAAACTTCGCCGGTGCATCCAAACCCCGTGATATGATACGCTCTATCACACATAAGCCTCATTATATCTTCCTCAAAACAGCCACCATACCTACCTATCATGGCATTTCCATAGCCATTCCGAGATATATTGCTATGCAACTTCCACCGTTCCGTTTTTATGACACACATCATCATTGTCATATTGCTTTGCATGATCATATAGCTGACATAGTATTTGTGGCTCAACCACCGTTCATCATTTTCATACATGTTACGCTAGTATCATTGCACATCCTAGTACACCGCCAGAGGCATTCATACAGAGTCATATTTTGTTCTAGTTTCGAGTTGTAATTTTCTTTTGAGTTGTAAGTAAATATAAGTATGATGATCATCATTATTAGAGCATTGTCCCAGTGAGGAAATAAAAAAAAGAGGCCAAAAAGAGCCCACGAAAAAAAGAAAAAAAAGGGAAAAGAAATAAAAAGAAAAAAAGAAGAGAAAAAAAAGAAAATAAAAAGAAAAAAAATGAGAGAAAAAGAGAGAAGGGGCAGTGTTACTATCCTTTTTCATACTGGTGCTTCAAAGTAGCACCATGTTTTTCATATAGAGAGTCTCCTATTTTGTCACTTTCATATACTAGTGGAAATTTTCATTATAGAACTTGGCTTGTATATTCCGATGATGGCCTTCCTCAAATGCCCGAGGTCTTCATGAGCAAGCAAGTTGGATGCACACCCACTTAGTTTTCATGTTGAGCTTTCATACACTTATAGCTCTTAGTGCATCCGTTGCATGGCAATCCCTACTCCTCGCATTGACATCAATTGATGGGCATCTCCATAGCCCGTTGATTAGCCTCGTCAATGTGAGACTATCTTCTTATTTTTGACTTCCCCTTATTAATCTCTACCACCCTATTCTATTCCACCCATAGTGCTATATCCATGGCTTGCGCTCATGTATTGCGTGGGGGTTGAAAAAGCTGAAGCGCGTTAAAAAGTATGAACCAATTGCTTGGCTAAAACCGAGGTTGTTCATGATAAATATTTTGTGTTAAGAAGATGGAGCATGACAAGATTATATGATTTTGTAGGGATAACTTTCTTTAGCATTTTTATTTTGAAAGACATGATTGTTTGTTAGTATGTCTGAGTATTGATGTCTTTATATCAAATTATAGACTATTGCTTTGAATCATTCGGATCTTATTATTCATACCGTAAGAGAGATTACATGATGAAACATGTTAGGTAGCATTCCACATCAAAAATTCTGTTTTTATCATTTACCTACTCGAGGACGAGAAGGAATTAAGCTTGGAGATGCTTGATACGTCTCCAACGTATCTATAATTTTTTATTGTTCCATGCTATTATAGTATCAATCTTGGATGTTTTATATGCAATTATATGCCATTATATATCATTTTTTGGGACTAACCTATTAACCCAGTGCCCAGTGCCAGTTGTTGTTTTTTGCTTGTTTTTGCCTTTTCAGAAAATCATTTTCAAAAAGAGTCCAAACGGAGAAAAAACTTTGGATTAATTTTTTCTGGACCAGAAGAGACCCATGAAGCTTCGGGAGAAGACCAGAAGAGTCACGAGGGAGCGACAAGCTCGAGAGGCGCGCCCTGGGGGTTAGGGCGCACCCCCCAGGCTTGTGGGCCCCTCGTGGCACCTCTTGACCTAATTCTAGCACTATAAATTCCCAAATATTCCCAATATACCAGAGACAGAAGAGAAAACCTTTCCGCCGCCGCAAGCCTCTGTTCTTCCGCGATCCCATCTGGAGGCCTTTTCCGGTACTCTGCCGGAGGGGCAATCGACCACGGAGGGCTTCTACATCAGCCTTGTTGCCCTTCCGATGATGTATGAGTTGTTTACCACAGACCTACGGGTCCATAGCTAGTAGCTAGATGGCTTCTTCTCTCTCTTTGATCTTCAATACCATGTGCTCCAAGATGTTCTTGGAGTTCTATCCGATGTAATCTTCTTTTGCGGTGTGTTTGTTGGGATCCGATGAATTGTGAGTTTATGATCAGATTATTTATGAGAAATATTTGAGTCTTCTCTGAACTCTTTTATGCATGATTGTTATAGCTTTGTATTTCTCTCCAATCTATCAATTTGGTTTGGCCTACTAGATTGATTTATGTTGCAATGGGAGAGGTGCTTTGTGATGGGTTCAATCTTGCGGTGCTCAATCCCAGTGACAGAAAGGGACATGACACATATTTGTATTTTTTCCATTAAGGATAAAAAGATGGGGTTTAATCATATTGCTTGAGTTTACTTTGTCTACATCGTGTCATCTTACTGAAGGCGTTACTCTGTGTTATACTTAATACCCTAGATGCATGCTGGATAGCGGTCGATGGGTGGAGTAATAGTAGTAGATGCAGGCAGGAGTCGGTCTACTTGTCTCAGACGTGATGCCTATATACATGATCATTGCCATGAATCCGTCATAATTATTTGCTTTTCTATCAATTGCCCAACAGTAATTTGTTTACCCACCGTATGCTATGTGTTCGAGAGAGAAGCCTCTAGTGAAAACTATGGCCCTCGGGTCTACTTTTATCATATATTAAAATCCAAAAATACCTTGTTGCAATTTATTTACTTTTATTTTATTTTGCAATTTAATTTTTATCTATCACTATCAGAATTAATCCTTGCAAATAACCGCAAAGAGGATTGACAACCCTCTTATTTGCGTTCGGTGCAAGTGTTTGCTTTTGTGTGTGTAGGTGCTGCTAACGAAATTCTGTGTGGTTCTCCTACTGATAACCTTGGTTCTTAACGAAGGGAAATACTTATATCTACTATATTGCATCATCCTCTCCTCTTCGGGGAAATACCAACGGAGTTTTACAAGTAGCAGCCGCCACCTCCTGTTCTTCATCGGGAGGGCTGAGCTGGAGTCCGTTCAAGGCTCCGGAGAGGGGGATTCGTCTCCGTCGTCGTCATCAACCCTCCTTCATCAACAATTCCATGATGCTCACCACCGGGAGTGAGTAATTCCTTCGTAGGCTAGCTGGACGGTGATGGAGTTGGATGAGATTTGTCATGTAATCCAGTGAATTTGTTAGGGCTTGATCCCTAATATCCACTATGTTCTGAGATTGATTGTGCTATGACTTTGCTATGCTTAATGCTTGTCACTAGGGCCCGAGTGCCATGATTTCAGATCTGAACCCTCTATGTTTTCATGAATATATTTGAGTTCTTGATCCTATCTGCCAGTTATATGCACTTGTTATTGTTTTGATCCGTAGACCCCAAAGTGACAATAGTTGGGATACTCTCCGGGGATGATTGTAATTCAAGGAGTTCATGTATTCACTATGTGTTAATGCTTTGTTCCGGTTCTGTATTAAAAGGAGGCCTTTATATCCCTTAGATTTCCTTATGGACCCCGCTACCACGGGAGGGTTGGACAAAAGATGTCATGCAAGTTCTTATTGCAAGCACGTATGACTATATACAGAATACATGCTTACATTACATTAATGAATTGGAGCTATTATGTACCGCTCTAGGTTGTGACTGTTATATGATGAATGCCATCCAACACAAATATCCATCGCTGATCCAATTGATACGTCCATTTTGCATCATGTTTTCCTATTGTTATTTATTATGTTTTGGATCATTATTTCACTTTATGATACAATTCTTATGACTTTTCTCTCTTATTTTGCAAGTTTCACATGAAGAGGGAGATTTCCGGCAGCTGGAATTCTGGACCGGAAAGGGGTAAAACAGAGATAGCTATTCTGCACACCTCCAAATGACCTGAAAATTTACGGAGAATTATTTTGGAATATATAAAAAATATTGGCTGAAGAAATACCAGAGGGGGACCCACCAGGAAGCGACAAGCCTGGGGGGCGCGCCCTACCCCCCTAGGCGCGCCCCCCGAGCTTGTAGCGCCCCTGGCAGGCCTCCAGGGCCCATCTTCCACTATATGAAGCCATTTGCCCTAGAAAAAATTAAGAGAAGACTTTCAGGACGAAGCGCCGCCATCTCGAGGCGGAACCTGGGCAGGAGCACTTTTGCTCTCCGGTGGAGCGATTCCGCCGGGGAAACTTCCCTCCGGGACGGGGAAATCGAAGCCATCGACATCACCAACGATCCTCTCATCATGGGAGGACCAATCTTCATCAACATCTTCACCAGCACCATCTCATCTCAAACCCTAGTTCATCTCTTGTATTCAATCTTTGTCTCAAAACCTCAGATTGGTACCTGTGGGTTGCTAGTAGTGTTGGTTACATCTTGTAGTTGATGCTAGTTGGTTTATTTGGTAGAAGATTATATGTTCAGATCCTTAATGATATTCAATACCCCTCCGATCTTGAACATGAATATGATTTGTGAGTAGTTACTTTTGTTCTTGAGGACATGGGAGAAGTCTTGTCATAAGTAATCATGTGAATTTGGTATTCGTTCGATATTTTGATGATATGTATGTGATACGTCCATTTTGCATCATGTTTTCCTACTATTATTTATTATGTTTTTGATCATTATTTCACTTTATGATACAATTCTTATGCCTTTTCTCTCTTATTTTGCAAGTTTCACATGAAGAGGGAGATTGACGGCAGCTGGAATTCTGGACCGGAAAGGGGTGAAACAGAGATAGCTATTCTACACAGCTCCAAATGAGCTGAAAATTTATGGAGAATTATTTTGGAATATATAAAAAATATTGGCGAAAGAATTACCAGGAGGGGCCCCACCAGGAAGCCACAAGCCTAGGGTCGCGCCCTACCCCCCTGGGCGCGCCACCCGAGCTTGTGGGCCCCTGGCAGGCCTCCGGCCCCCTCCTTCTGCTATATGAAGCTATTTGCCCTAGAAAAAATTAGAAGAAGACTTTCGGGATGAACCGCCGCCGTCTCGAGGCAGAACCTGGGCAGGAGCACTTTTGCTCTCCGGCGGAGCGATTCCGCCGGGGAAACTTCCCTCTGGGAGGGGGAAATCGAAGCCATCGACATCACCAACGATCCTCTCATCGTGGGAGGACCAATCTTCATCAACATCTTCACCCGCACCATCTCATCTCAAACCCTAACTCATCTCTTGTATTCAATCTTTGTCTCAAAACCTCAGATTGGTACCTGTGGGTTGCTAGTAGTGTTGATTACATCTTGTAGTTGATGCTAGTTGGTTTATTTGGTGGAAGATTATATGTTCAGATCCTTAATGATATTCAATACCCCTCTGATCTTGAACATGAATATGATATGTGAGTAGTTACTTTTGTTCTTGAGGACATGGGAGAAGTCTTGTCATAAGTAATCATGTGAATTTGGTATTCGTTCGATATTTTGATGATATGTATGTTGTTGCTTCCTTTAGTGGTGTCGTGTGAACGTCGACTACATGACACTTCACCATCTTTGGGTCTAAGGGAAGGCATTGTGGAGTAGTAATTGGATGATGGGTTGCTAGAGTGACAGAAGCTTAAACCCTAGTTTATGCGCTATTCCGTAAGGGGCTGATTTGGATCCATATGTTTCATGCTATGGTTAGATTTATCTTATTTCTTCTTTCGTAGTTGTGGATGCTTGCGAGAGGGGGTAATCATAAGTGGAAGGCTTGTTCAAGTAAGAACAACACCCAAGCACCGGTCCACCCACATATCAAGTTATCAAAATAGCGAACGTGAATCAAACAAACATGATGAAAGTGACTAGATGAAATTCCCATGTGTCCTTGAGAACGCTTTGCTTATTATACGAGTTCGTTCCGGCTTGTCCTTTGCTATAAAAAGGATTGGGCCACCTTGCTGCACCTTTGTTACCGTTATTACTTGTTACTTGTTACGAATTACATTACTATCAAACTATCTGTTACCGATAATTTCAGTGCTTGCAGAGAATACCTTGCTGAAAACCACTTGTCATTTCCTTTTGCTCCTCATTGGGTTCGACACTCTTACTTATCGGAAGGACTACAATTGATCCCCTATACTTGTGGGTCATCAGTATGTTGTTGCTTCCTTTTGTGGTGTCGTGTGAACGTCGACTACATGACACTTCATCATCTTTGGGCCTAAGGGAAGGCATTGTGGAGTAGTAATTAGATGATGGGTTACTAGAGTGAGAGAAGCTTAAACCCTAGTTTATGCGCTATTCCGTAAGGGGCTGATTTGGATCCATATGTTTCATGCTATGGTTAGATTTATCTTAATTCTTCTTTCATAGTTGCAGATGCTTGCGAGAGGGGGTAATCATAAGTGGGAGGCTTGTTCAAGTAAGAACAGCACCCAAGCACCGGTCCACCCACATATTAGATTATCAAAGTAGCGAACGCGAATCAAACAAACATGATGAAAGTGACTAGATGAAATTCCCATGTGTCCTCGAGAACGCTTTGCTTATTATACGAGTTCGTTCCGGCTTGTCCTTTGCTATAAAAAGGATTGGGCCACCTTGCTGCACCTTTGTTACCGTTACTACTTGTTACTTGTTACGAATTACCTTGCTATCAAACTATCTGTTACCGATAATTTCAGTGCTTGCAGAGAATAACTTACTGAAAATCGCTTATCATTTCCTTCTGCTCCTCGTTGGGTTCAACACTCTTACTTATCGAAAGGACTACAATTGATCCCCTATACTTGTGGGTCATCAAGACTCTTTTCTGGCGCTGTTGCCTGATACATCTCCAACGTATCTATAATTTATGAAGTATTCATGCCATGTTTATTATAGTTTTGTATGATTTTGGTGCACTTTTATACGGCTTTTATATGATTTTTATGGACTAACATATTGACCTAGTGCCCAGTGCCAGTTGCTGTTTTCTGCTTGTTTTTGGTTTTCCAAAAAATCCATATCAAATAAAGTCCAAATGCAGCGAAACTTTTTGACGATTTTTTCTGGAAGGAAATAGACCCAGGAAGCTTCGGGGGAGCAGCAGAAGAACTACAGGGGCCCCACAAGCCACCAGGGCGCACCACCCCCCCAGGCACGCCCTGGTGCCTCGTGGGCCCCCTGTGGCACCTCTTTGCGTGATTCTAACGCTGAAAAATCATATATATTCAGAAACCCCCGAAAGTTAACCTAGCTGAGTTTTTATGCTGCTGCAAGCCTCTGTACCTCCACGATCTCATCTACAGCCCTTTTCCGGCACCCTGCCGGAGGGGGGGAGGCATCACCGGAGGCCATCTTCATCATCCTGGCGGTCTCCATGACGAGGAGGGAGTAGTTCACCCTCAGGGCTGAGGGTATGTACTAGTAGCTATGTGTTTGATCTCTCTCTCTCTCTCTCTCTCTCTCTCTCTCTCTCTCTCTCTCGTGTTCTTGATTTGGCACGATCTTGATGTACCGCGAGCTTTGTTAATATAGTTGGATCATATGGTGTTTCTCCCTCTCTATCTTGTTGTGATGAATTGAGTTTTTACCTTTGAGGTTTCACTATTATCGGATTGAATATTTCAGATTTGAGAACACTTGATGTATGTCTTGCATATGAATACCCGTGGTGACAATGGGGTATTATATTGATTCACTTGATATATGTTTTGGCACTCAACTCGCGGATTCCCGAGGTGACTTTGGTGTAATCTATGCATAGGGGTTGATGCACGTTTTCATTATCTTTTCTTTGATAGAAACTTTGGGGCACTCTTTGAAGTTCTTTGTGTGGATTGAATATTATGATTATGAAGTTGTGTGATGCATATCGTATAATCAACTCATAGATACTTGTGGTGACATTGGAGTATCTAAGTGACATTAGAGTTGGTTGATGTGTATCATATGGTATTATTTTAGTACGAACTCTAGGGCTGTTCGTGACACTTATAGGGATGGCTCAATAGATTGATCGGAAAAGATAACTTTGAGGTGGTTTCGTACCCTACAACAATTTCTATCTTATGTTCTCCGCGAATAGGAACTTTGGAGTGATTCTTTGTCGCACGTTGAGGGATTGTTATATGATCCAATTATGTTAGCATTGTTGAGAGATTGCACTAGTGAAAGTATGAACCCTAGGCCTTGTTTCTAAGCATTACAATACCATTTGTGCTCCGTTTTATCACTTGCTACCTTGCTGTTTTTATATTTTCAGATTACAAAAACCTATATCTACTATCCATACTACACTTGTATCATCATCTCTTCGCCGAACTAGTGCACCTATACAATTTACCATTGTATTGGGTGTGTTGGGGACACAAGAGATTTCTTGTATTTGATTGTAGGGTTGTTTGAGAGAGACCATATTCATCCTATGCCTCCCACGGATTGATAAACCTTAGGTCATCCACCTGAGGGAAAATTGCTGCTCTCCTACAAAACTCTGCGCTTGGAGGCCCAACACGAGTCTAAAAGAATAAAGTTGCGTAGTAGACATCAAGCTCTTTTCTGGCGCCGTTGCTGGGGAGGTGAGTGCTTGAAGGTATATCTTTAGATCTTGCAATTGAATCTTTTAGTTTCTTGTTTTATCACTAGTTTGGTTTATAAAAGAAAACTACAAAAAAATGGAATTGAGGTTGCCTCGTATTATTCATCTTTATAATGTCTTTCTTGAAAATGATGGAGCGGAAAATTTTGCTCAATTGATAGAAGAAGAATTCAATAAAATGTTTGGCATAAAATCTTTGAATGATGAGCATGATTGCAATGTTGTTAGTATGAATTCTATGAATATCCAAAATACTAAAGATGATTGCACTAGTCATGACAAAAATGTTTCTTATAAGCATGTCAATTTTTGTGGAGTGCATAAAGTTTGTGAAGACATGCCTTATAGGGATGATAGATTTTGTAAGAAGCATAAATATGATAGAACCAATTTTTTGCTCAAAGTGATAGATAAATTTGCTATGAAATTATGCTCTCTTTATCCCATTACTTGTGAACTTTGCAATAAGGCTGGTCATCTTAATTTTCGATGCATACTTTTTCACTATCAAATCATGGCCAAATATTGCAATAACTTGACCACCCTTGAACTTTATAATGAGCTTATTCTATTTTTGGGGTGTGAAAAATTGACACATAAAAATAGTTGGTTTGAAGTATTCATTCTCATAGATGACATTGAAACTAATCTAAAGGAAATCTATACGTTTTGTGTGGTAAATTGCAATGAGAATGCTTATATAGCCAACTATAAAAAATGGGAAAACAAATAGAATATAAAAGAAATACTAATGGAAGGGTAAAGATTCCCCCTTTCCCTCCTATTTTCTCTCATGATGAAACAGGTAACGAGGAGGAGCTTCCTATCCAACCAATCTCTTTAATAAGAAGCACGGAAGAATTAAATAAACCCACACATAATGTGGTAAAGAAAAATAAAAGAAGGAAAAGTAGAGGTAAAAAGGTATCTCTCCCAAATAATGTTGCTCCTATTATTGTTGTGCCTCATGAGAATGAATCAAAAATACTTGTGGAAGATGATACACTTGATGATGATATTGCTTCTTTGTCTTATGGCATAATGTCCGAAGGTGCTATTGATGATGATTTTATTATACCTATTACTTGTTGTGATAATTATGATTGGGAAGATAATGATACTTCTTATAATCTTGAGAATCTTTTTGGCACCAACTTAGAAAATTATGATGATAATTATTATACTATGGTGCTATTCATACTATTAATGATGAAAGTGATTATGCTTATGATATGCAAAGCCACAAGCTTGGGGATGCTATGTTTGATGAGAAGAAATTTGCTTATGTGGAGAGTAATAAAAATTATATGCTTGTGGATCATGAAAAGAAAGCTTTACGTGATAGCTATATTGATGAATCCATTCATGATGCTACTGAAAATTATTATGAGAGAGGAACATATGATTCATGATGCTCTCTTTATGTTCCAATCCTTTATTTTTATGTGAGCATCATTAAAATCATCATGCCTAGCTAAAAGGCATTAAAGAAAAGCGCTTGTTGGGAGACAACCTAATATTTGTACCTACTGTTTTTGTGTGTCCACAAGATTAAGCTACTGTATTAATCATGTTTTATATGTTTTCTTTCAATAATGTGCCAAGTAAAGCCTTTGGGATAGTGTGGATACTTGTTGATTCGATTCTGTGCAAAAACAGAAACCTTTGCGTCCAGTGCTAGAATTTCTATTCTGTACTGGAGCGTGAGAAAATTCTGAAATTTTTACAGAGCATTGGGCTAGAAATTGTTTACGTTGTCCTAATTTTTTAGATTTTTTGGCAGATTCTGTTTTCGATGCATAGTTTGCTTGTTTTAGTGTTTCCATAGCTTATACTGAGTAATTAAATTGTGGAAATGATAGAATACAGTAGGCATTATGTGAGAACAATTATGAATCTTGTCTTGATAGTACCTAAGTGGATGATTTATTTTTATCATACTAACCTATCTCACGAAGTTCTGTTAAGTTTTGTGTGATTGAAGTTTTCAAGTTTTGGGTGAGACATCGATATGAGGAGAATAAGGAGCGGCAAGACCCTAAGCTTGAGGATGCCCAAAGCACCCCAAGGTAAATTTCAAGGAAGACCCAAGCAACTAAGCTTGGGGATGCCCCGGAAGGCATCCCCTCTTTCGTCTTCAACATTATCGGTAACCTCACTTGGAGCTATATTTTTATTCATCACATAATATGAGTTTTGCTTGGAGCACCATTTTATTTTGTTGAGATTTGCTTGCTGCTATCAATAATCATGTTTTGTATCTTTTAGTTCAATAAAATGCCAATTATAGCCTTTACCATGCCCAGTTTGCAAGTTTATGTGTTGCTGTTTGAAAACAGAAAGTTTTCTGTTATGTTCAGAATATTCCTGAATAGTCAGAACATGATAAAAATCTGAAATTTTTACACAGTAAGAATGCATGAGTTCTCTGTCACGTGGTAATTTTTCAGAATTTTTGGAGTTAGGGAAGTATGAATGCTTATTCACCATTTACAGACTGTTCTGTTTTGGCAGATTTCGATTATAGTTGCATTGTTTGCATATGTTGCTTGTTTAATATTTCTATTTGTGGATAGGAGTGTTAAATATGCAGAGGCATTTAGTATGCAATGTTTAATTATAATTTTAGTAATTTGTTGCAGTAGAGAATGTTAAGGTTTTGAGTTGATTTATACTAACTTATCTCACGAGTTCTTGTTGAGTTTTGTGTGGATGAAGTTTTTAAGATTTAGGAGAAGCCATGATATGAGAGGAATTAAGGAGACACAAGAGCTCAAGCTTGGGGATGCCCAAGTGTCGGTACCAAAACCGGCAGACCTCGGGTAGGGGGGTCCGAACTGTGGATCTTGGGATCAATGAGTAACAGGGAACGTAGAGACAATGATTTACCCAGGTTCGGGCCCTCTCGAAGAGGTAAAACCCTACGTCCTGCTGGATTGTATTGACGTGACTGTATGATGGTTACAGAGTTGATATACCTCGAGATCGGATGGGCTAAACCCTAGGTGGTTATGATGATCCTCCCTATGGACTAAACCCCCTGGTTTATATAGACACCAGAGGGACCTAGGGTTACATATGGTCGGTTGCCATCAAGGGATAAACATGCCGATAATTATTTCTTGGAGGAGACGCCAAGTCTTCGGAGGTTTCCTTCTGGTGCACGGGGTCGCCCGCAATTCAGCCTTCCTTTGATGAGTAAGAGCGGCCCACTAGCCCCCGAACTAGTCTTCGAAGCCGAGGTAGTTGCCGAACACCATCGGCTTTGTGGAACAGTTCCTTTCCTTACTATGGTACTTGTGTCGCCTAGCCGCATGCTCCCCGAACTATGCTCCGGTCGCCGAGGTGTACCGATAACTTAGCCCCGAAGGCTAGTCGCATTGATGTGAACAGTGCCCCCATCTGACAACTTTTACCGAAGAGTCACAGCCCACCATGACCGCGAGTTGGTTTATGAAAACTCGATTCGCGGTTCGAGGTGGTTCCTTCATTGGCACGTCCCATCGACATGGAGATCGTGCCCTATTTTCAAGGGATATGATCAATAATTTGCTCCATCCCATGCGCGCATAATGGCACGATTACACGGGGAAATGGCGAAGCCTGCGGCGCAGTAAAGGGACCTCAGGTTTTACAGCCCATAAAAGGGGAGCGGCCTCCATTTCCTTCGCACGCTCTCACCTCTTCCTTCGCCGTTGCCCTCCCAATCTCTTGAGCTCCAGCGCCCAGATCTGCTCTCCCTTCCAAGAACTTCTCAAGCCACCCGCTCAATCCAGCAATGGCCGGTTCCGGGTCCAAGGGCAAGTGGGAAGCCTCCATCGTCACCGAGAACACCATCTTGGAGTTGAAGAGCGATGGCTATCTCCCAGCCAACGTCACTCACCGCGCTCCAGAGGCGGGCCAGGTCATCCCCACGCCACGGCAGGGTGAGAGGGTGGTGTTCCTGCCCCCACTTTATTCGAGGTTTGGGTTTTCCCCTCCATCCCTTCGTCAGGGGCCTCATGTTTTTCTACGGGCTCGATTTCCATGATCTTGCCCCAAACTCCTTCCTGCACATCTCGGCCTTCATCATCATCTGCGAGGCCTTTCTTCAGGTCCGACCACACTTCGACCTGTGGCTGAAGATCTTCAACGTCAAGCCAAAGATTGTTGACGTCCAGCAGGCAGACTGCGGGGGAGCGATGATCAGCAAGCGTCCCCGGGTGGAGTGTCCAGAAGGGACCTTCATTGAGACCGTCAAGATCTGGCAGAAGGAGTGGTTCAACATCACGGAGCCAAGGAGCGCGGATTGGGGGGCAATTCCTGCCTTCCGATCCGGACCCCCCACGAGGCTGGTCTCGTGGACCAAGAAAGGCCTCGACTGGGGGTCAAACAAGGAGGTGGCGCTGCTACAGATCCGGATAGCAAAGATGATAGAGCAGGGAGTCGAGCTACCCAACGTGATCCAGATTATGCTGTGCCGCCGTATACTCCCCTTCCAGGACCGGGCTTCCCCCATGTGGGCTTACAAGCCCGAGGACCCCGCCACCGTGCTTAGCTTCTACCACACTTCCCACGCTCAGCTGTGGAAGGTGCTGTTCAAGCCGCAGAAGGACTGGCCGGCCAAGGAGGAAGACATCGGCCTTGACGCCGCAAACCCCCCTCGAGAGGTAGGTTAAGTGTTACTCTTGTATTCAGATTATTCCCCTTTTGATAAGGTACTGAATCTTCTAATCTCTCATCCGCAGAGCTGGCTGAAGAAGACCGGGCGGATCAACAGCCCGGTCCCGCTGCCAGAGGGCCCCAGGACGCCCTTGCTGACGGCCATGCTGGCTGTGGAGCCGTACGAGGCGCCGGAGAGGAAGGAGAAGAAGAAGGAGAAGAAGAGGGAGGCCAGAGAGGGCCTTCGCTCCCGAGGACCCCCGGACACTAGATCCGGGGACACCCATGCTCCCTCCGCACAAGAGGAGGAGAAGGAGCAGGGAGAGGACGGGGAGGAAAGTGATTCCTCCCAAACAAGGAAGAGGGCGGCGTACGAGGGCACCGAGGAGGAGCAGCCTCATCCCGTCCCCAAAAGACCATGCAGGGCCAAGGTGGCCTTGTCCGACAATAGCTCGGCCTTTGCCGAGGACTCTGAGGCCTCCGAAGAGGTTCCTCGGAGGACCCCTAGGGTCAAACCGCTGGCCCAAAGGTACGTATCTTTAAGATTCGCCTGTGCACCTTCAGCCGAGCTAAGTCTGCTATTAACCGTGCTTCTGCTTTTAATATTGCAGCCCGCTGTGCGACCTCCCCACCGATCAAGTCTCGGAGGGGGATTCTCCACCGGCCGCGCTGGCGGAGAGCGGGACCGAGTCGCGCGCCTCGCCTCCTCCAATCGTTGAGGAGGCCGAGGAGGTTCTGTCGAGGAGGACCCCTTCCTTGCCGCACACAGGGGGAGGGGGCGACACTATTATAGCCGAGGCGCATACCTCGGCCGCCGAAGACCAGGAGGGGAGGAGCCCTCTGGTGAATGAAGAGGAGGAGCCCGGACGATCCGAGCTCTCTCCGAGAATGGCTCCGGAGCCGTCAAGGTACCCGGAGTCAAGCATTCCGGACTCCTCGAGAGGAGGAGCCGAGGTGCCCCCGCCACCCTCGCCCGCCCCGGAGCGGGCTTCGACTGGGTGGCCGGACGAGATGGAGGACGCTTTAACCAGCTCCTCCATCACTGAATAGCACCGTGTCCTTATGGGCGCGGTGTTACAAACTCTTTGGTCCATGGACAATGGACTGAAGGAGGCCTTTAGTGGCCTTCTCACAGGCTTCAAGGTAGGCCAAGTAATGTTTTTGTCCCTTAGAAAATTTCTTTTATGTGAGTGCGTAACCTCATACACAATAGCCCCCGAGACTCTGGCTGGCTTGGGTAAAGCTAGTCAGAGGATCGAAAATCTATAACTCGGATCCTAATGTGCGTAGAGTGCTGTGCATGCGTCATCTTCGGTGACAGCCGCCAGCGCCGAGGAGTTGGCCGAGCTAAATCGGAAGCTCGAGAGCTCCGAGGACGACCTCAGCCTGCTGAACAAATGGTTCGACGAAGCGCAAGGCAAGTTCGAACTATAATGTTGACTACAGCAGCTTTGTGTTGTTGAGTAAGGTTTGAAGTAAGTAGCTTAATCGGGGTCGATGGATATGACTGCAGCTGCTACCGCGGAGGTTGAGAACCTCAAGGCCGAGCTGAAGAAGGCTCAGCTAGAAGCGGCGGAGCGGAGGGCAGCGGCCGAACAGGCAGCTGCCGAACTGGCTACGGTGAGAACCGCTAGCCAGAAGCACGAGGGCAGAGTGGCTGAGGTGCAGCAACAGCTCAAGGATGCCATCACAAAATGTGAGGCCCTTGATGTAACATCCCCATGTAATAGCTACAGTAATCACCTCTTGATAATGCCATGTCATCATGATTAACTATGCTTGATCATCATTTGCATCATATCTCATTTCAAATTCCAAATTAAATTGAAATTCAAAATTAAAGTGAAAACAAAAGTTGTTCCAAATTGGAAACTAAAATGTTCATTAAATAGCAAATAATTCATAACTAAATATGTTCAGGAAAACAACATCACTCAAATTGCCTAAGTAACTCCATCAACCTAAAACAGTAGCTAACAACAACATTTTAATACCATTTTATTTAATAGATTTGCAAATGAAATTATATTTTAGCCAAACCAATTTCTGGTGATAGAGAATAATGCACTGCAATATTTGGGCCAAGTCACACATTTTATAAAAGTCATTTAGTAGCCTAACAATTTGTAAAACAGAGTAAAGAAAAGAAACAGAAAAAAAAAGGAAAACGGTTAGGACTTACTATGCGACTGGGCTCTAGTGGAACAGTAGCAGGCCCAGCCCATCTAGCCGGGTCGTCGTCCTCCTCGCGCGCTGTCGCTCCCGCGCGTCGACACGGCGGCGCCCGCCTCGGTGTCGTTCATCCGCCGGCTTCCCGGCTAGGTTAAGTGCTCCCCCGAGCCCCTCTCGTCCTCCCCCGAAACCCTAGCGCCCCTATTCCCCTCTCCCTCGCTCGACTCTCTCCTCCCCTCTCTGTCCAGACGACGTCGCCGCCGTCTTCGCTCGATCCCGCGCCCAGCGTCACCGTTCGGCCTCGCCGAGAGGTCGTGAAGCTCCGTCGCCCTCCGCTGCGTCGCCTGGGCCAAGCCACTGGAGACGACGGGCTCGGCATTGGGCGGATCGAGCCACCCGCTTCTTCTCGGGTTCCGGCGAACTCCGGCCATCCCAGACCCCTCTGCAGCTACTAATCCTCCCGCCGGCTTTCCGTAGCGTCCCGGTGAGCAGCCGCCGTCTTCTCCCCCTCTTCCCCGTGCGGATCCATAGCCGTAGTCGTCTCTGTCGCCGCCGTCCGAACCGTGCGCCGCCGCGTAGCTCCTCGCCGTCGTTGTAGGCCGTGTCGTGGCCGGGCAAGCACGGCAACGTGCTCAGGGCACCTCTCTGGTGCCGCCCGTGCCCCCAGCTCGCCCACCCATGCCCTGCATCGCCGGATCCTTCCGCGCCCGACTCCGGCCGTCCGCCGACGTGCTCGCCGCCATCGCTTAAGCCCGTTTCCGGCCGAGCCAGCACCACCACGAGACGCGGCTCTCTGCGCCCGTTCGAACGCCGCCTCGCGCGCGCCAAATGATGGCCGGATGGCGAATCCCGACGAAACTCGAGCCGCGCCGCCGCAGAAATGGCCGCCGGCGACTAGCCGCTGGCGAGCTAACGTGGCCGCGCGCTTAGCCGCTAACCTGCGCCCGTGTGTGTATGACAGGCGGGCCCCACACCCTAATTAACCCGGCTTAGACTAATCACCATTTTAAAATTTAGCTAACAATCGCTGACACCGGGACCCACCACCTAATTAATGGTTAACTAATTAAACTAAACCGGATTATCCCCACTTTCTATGACAGGTGGGGCCGGCCACTGTTTCAGTGGATAAGCCTGGCTGACTCAGCCAGTAGGCCCCACACGTCAGCCACTGCTGACTGGGTGGTTGAGTTAGTCAACCTGGCCCACTGGTCAGCCTCTGTGTGCACTTCTCTGTACACAGAGCTGGGTACCCATAGCAATTTAGGCATGCCATGCATAGTGATTGCATTCTTGTCGTGAATTTATTGTTTCTTCCCCCTCCTTCTCTCCCGCTAGACGCCGAGACCGACGCCGACGCAGCAGAGTTCGACTACACCCCCGACGAGCAGCCTACTGGCGATCAGGCTCCCTCAGCAGAGCTTCCAGGCAAGCAAACCCCCTTGACGCATGCCTAAATCACCTATTCTTTCTCCCTCCTGCTTGCATTAGAAATTGCTACTGCTTTGTTTTATCCTATTCTGATGCATAGCCTGTCCTTGTAACTATTATTGATACCTGCCTGTTGTCCTAAACTGCTTAGTATAGGATGGATGGAAAACCATCTGTGGCCCTCTACCTTGTTGTAGTTGCTCCGCTTTCGTATCTGTGCCCCGATCGATGTGATCGAATGGGTTGAGACCAGCACAACACCTCACACCCCCTAAGTTGCTCGACTCTGCAGAGCTACCACCGAGTGCCGAGGGTGATACCTCTTATCTCACTTGCGATGATGCCTCTGTAGAATAGTTATTCGGTTGTGTGATACCGAGGGTGATTCCTCTTTCATCACTTCCAATAAAGCTTCCGTCGTGCAACTCCTCGAGTGGGAATCCATCGAGGGTTATTCCTCGGATTCCTCCTCGATACATTGGACACACAGATACTTTGACCTTTGTTACAGGCAGGTCGACCCCGAGGGGTACCCGCAGGGAATTATGAAGTCGGGTTTGCCAGGAGGGCACCCGCGAGTGATACTGTGGCGGAATGACAGGGCAGGCGGAGACCACCCTGTTCGTGATCCGTGTGTTACCAAGTCGGAGCGACAGGTAGTCTGATCGTCTCTGCGAGTTACTAAATATGCCTAACGGATTTGGGTATTTGATCTGAGTGGGTCGTTGGCCCTATACGCACTACCACCACGTGGGATAATGGTTTATGGGACCCTCTGCGTCGTTGTTTCTCCCGAAAGCTCTTCAGATGTCACAGTTCAGAGATGCGGGCTGATTGCTGGGGTGGGCTGGATACGTCACTGGTGAATTCAGTGTCGCGCCTGGGCCCCGGCCAGTCTCGCAACGTGCAGGAGTGCAAAGGGTGATGGGCCCAAGATCTCTTCGCACTTAGGATGTAGACCGGCATGTTGACCACTCTGCTGAGCCTAGGTAGGACTGCGTTCGTGTCGATTACCCGAGGCCGGGCATTACCCAGCAAGTGTGTCCGGCTAGATGTAATCGAGCGTGCTGGGTAACAGTAGTGCACCCCTGCAGGGAAGTTATCTATTCGAATAGCCGTGTCCACGGTAACAGGACGCTCAGTGTTGTATCCCGATCTACTACTACTTGAACTGGATACCTGTTAAATAATTATAAGCTCCGGGATCGCTTTCTCGCAGGGAGTCGAGGAAGGATCTCTGGGCTTGCTTCAACATGCTTGTTAATTTAAATATGCTAATCTGCTCTCTTCTAATGCTGCAAAATTGCTTCAAGATGCTAGTCTTCGATAGGCTAGGCCTTTCTCTCTATTCTGGCTTTGCTGGTATATAGCCCACAGATACAGCCTCTCCTCTTGATACCAATGCATAACTAGCATAGTTCTGATGTCAGTCTTGCGAGTACTTTGGATGAGTACTCACAGTTGCTCTGCTATTCTTTTTCCCCATACCCATTTGATGATACATCAGACGTTGGAGCCCAGGAGCCAGACGCCACCACAGGAGCCTACTACCAGGAGAGCCCCGGAGGCACGTACTACTGGATTGAGCCAGTCGACCAGGAGTAGTTAGGAGGCTCTGAGGCAGGAGGCCTACGCCTTTTCGATCTGTGTTGTTGTTTTGCCCCGCCTGTTAGGGCATGTCTGTTTTACTTTTATATCTGTACTCAGATATCTAATGCTTTCGCTAACGCTTGTATGCGCAAGCTGATGTATTCGAGCCCTCGAGGCCCCTGGCTTGTAATATAAAGCTTGTATTATTTTATTTGTGTTTAGAGTTGTGTTGTGATATCTTCCCGTGAGTCTCTGATTTCGATTGTGTGCATTTGCGTGTAACATTAGTGCACGGTCGAGCAGGGGCGTCACAAGTTGGTATCAGAGTCGACTGCCTGTAGGAAGCCCCCTACCGATTCCTTGGTCGAAGTTGAGTCTAGACGTTGAAAAACTATTTTACTAACATGGATGTGTGGCTTACGGGCCCACGTCGCCAACTGGGTGGTATTAGGATCTTTTATTCCTCTTCTATACTCTGGGACTCTAAATTCTCTTCCTTTCGGGTTAAATGAATTTTACTAACGCCGACACTAGGATCTCGTAATCTCGTCCACCCGGAGAGCTGGATTATCTGTACTTGTTCCTCCACATTGATCTGATTAGTCTGATAATCACATTCTCTTTTCCATTGGTTTGTTTAGCCTTTCCAAGTTATATGATGCTTCTCACTGTCATTTGACACTTTTGTTAAACAACTATGCCATCCTTGGAAATCACATATCGATGTTATCATCGACAACATCCTTGACTTCCTGCCACTGCATCGCTGTTAACCCAGAACGAGTTCAGGCTATTCTTGACTGGACTCCTCCGAAGAATATCAAGCAAGTCAGGAGTTTTCTCGACCTCGCTAGTTATTGCCGCCGATTCGTCGAGAACTTCTCGAAGATTGCCAAGCCATTGACTGATCTGCTCCACAAAGGTGTTAAATTTGAATGGACAGAAAAATGTCAGGAAAGCTTTCAGACCCTCAAAGATAAGTTAACATCTGCCCCAGTGTTAGCACCCCCGAATTCCCAAAAGGATTTTGTGATTTACTGTGATGCATCTCGTCAAGGATTAGGCTGTGTCCTAATGCAAGAGCGCAAAGTAATTGCCTATGGCTCTCGTCAATTGCGTCCTCATGAGGAAAACTATCCAGTACATGATCTCGAACTTTCTGCAGTTATTTATGCTCTGAAGCTGTGGCGACATTACCTTCTTGGTAATCGTTGCGAGATATACATGGATCATCAGAGTTTGAAGTATCTGTATACTCAGCCAGACCTGAATCTTCGTCAGCAAAGATTGCTCGAGACAATAGCCGATTATGACATGAATATTTCTTATACCCCTGGCAAGGCTAATGTAATGGCCGATGCCTTGAGCCGCAAAGCTTATTGCAACAACCTCATGGTTCAGGAAGCGCAACCTATGCTTTATGAAGAACTTCGCGAGTTGAACCTTCACATTGTTCCACAAGGTCATCTCAATACCCTGGTTGTTGAATATAGTCTCGACGATGACATTAAGCATATACAGAAGGCTGACTCTGAGGTCGAAAAAATTAAGCGAGATATCAAAAGGGGAAAGCCCTTATTCTTCACCATTGCTACTGATGGCGCCTTGTACTTCAAGAACCGCTTAGTGGTTCCTAGAATGGGACATCTGAGTATGACCCCGCGCGTCATGAAAGAAGCTCATGATACGCCTCTTTCAATCCACCCTGGTAGTACCAAGATGTACCAAGACATCCGACAGAGATATTGGTGGCCTAATATGAAGCGAGATATTGCTCAGTATGTCGCTGAGTGTGACGTTTGCTGTCGCATCAAAGCAGAACATCAAAGGCTTGCTGGAACTCTGCAACCCCTTGAAATTCCTGAATGGAAATGGGACAAGGTCGAAATGGACTTCGTTACTGGTTTTCCCAGATCGCAGAAGGGTCATGATGCTATCTTTGTCGTCATTGACCGATTCTCAAAGGTTGCTCACTTTCTGCCAGTCAAGGAGACAATCACTTCTAGTCAGTTAGCAGACTTGTATGTTTCCAGAATTGTGTCACTCCACGGTATTCCGTTGGAGATCAGTTCAGATCATGGCAGCCTCTTTACCTCAAGGTTCTGGAACAGTTTCCAGGAGGCTATGGGAACTCACCTGTCCTTCAGCACCGCATTTCACCCCCAGTCTCAGGGTCAAGTGGAACGAGTAAATGAAGTGCTTGAAGATATGCTTCGAGCTTGTGTCATCTCATTCGGTAAGAAATGGGAGGAATCTCTCCCGTATGCCGAATTCTCATACAACAATAGCTACCAGGCTAGTCTGAAGATGTCACCCTTTGAAGTTCTTTATGGACGTAAATGCCGAACCCCTCTGAATTGGTCAGAAACTGGGGAACGATCACTCGTTGGTCCGGACATTATTCAACAAGCTGAAGAGCAAGTCCGCATTATCCGAGAAAATTTGAAGACTGCTCAGTCTCGTCAAAAGAGCAACTATGACCGTAAACACAAGGTAATGGTCTATCAACCTGGTGAACAGGCATACCTTCGTGTTACTCCGTTCAAGGGCACTCATCGTTTCGGGATCAAGGGCAAGTTAGCTCCTCGCTACATTGGCCCGTTCCGTATTCTCGCCCGTCGAGGAGAAGTGGCATATCAATTGGAATTGCCGCCGAACCTTTCCCAAGTGCATGATGTCTTTCATGTGTCGCAACTCCGACGCTGCTTCAAGGATCCTATCCGAGCTGTGGATCATGAAGTGCTTGAATTGCGAGAAGATCTGTCTTATCCAGAGTATCCGATCCGCATTCTCGATCAAGTTGAACGTCGAACCCGTCAGAAGTCGATCAAGTTCCTTAAAGTTCAGTGGTCAAATCATTCTGAGGATGAAGCCACTTGGGAACGCGAGGATCATCTTTGCGAAGAATACCCCGCTTTCTTTCAGCCTACCTCTTAATTCTCGGAACGAGAATTTCTTTTAGAGGAGGAGAATTGTAACATCCCCATGTAATAGCTACAGTAATCACCTCTTGATAATGCCATGTCATCATGATTAACTATGCTTGATCATCATTTGCATCATATCTCATTTCAAATTCAAAATTAAAGTGAAAACAAAAGTTGTTCCAAATTGGAAACTAAAATGTTCATTAAATAGCAAATAATTCATAACTAAATATGTTCAGGAAAACAACATCACTAAAATTGCCTAAGTAACTCCATCAACCTAAAACAGTAGCTAACAACAACATTTTAATACCATTTTATTTAATAGATTTGCAAATGAAATTATATTTTAGCCAAACCAATTTCTGGTGATAGAGAATAATGCACTGCAATATTTGGGCCAAGTCACACATTTTATAAAAGTCATTTAGTAGCCTAACAATTTGTAAAACAGAGTAAAGAAAAGAAACAGAAAAAAAAGGAAAACGGTTAGGACTTACTATGCGACTGGGCTCTAGTGGAATAGTAGCAGGCCCAGCCCATCTAGCCGGGTCGTCGTCCTCCTCGCGCGCTGTCGCTCCCGCGCGTCGACACGGCGGCGCCCGCCTCGGTGTCGTTCATCCGCCGGCTTCCCGGCTAGGTTAAGTGCTCCCCCGAGCCCCTCTCGTCCTCCCCCGAAACCCTAGCGCCCTTATTCCCCTCTCCCTCGCTCGACTCTCTCCTCCCCTCTCTGTCCAGACGACGTCGCCGCCGTCTTCGCTCGATCCCGCGCCCACCGTCATCGTTCGGCCTCGCCGAGAGGTGGTGAAGCTCTGCCGCCCTCCACTGCGTCGCCTGGGCCAAGCCACTGGAGACGACGGGCTCGGCATTGGGCGGATCGAGCCGCCCGCTTCTTCTCGGGTTCCGGCGAACTCCGGCCATCCCCGACCCCTCTGCAGCTACTAATCCCCCCGTCGGCTTTCCGTAGCCTCCCGGTGAGCAGCCGCCGTCTTCTCCCCCTCTTCCCCGTGCGGATCCGTAGCCGTAGTCGTCTCTGTCGCCGCCGTCCGAACCGTGCGCTGCCGCGTAGCTCCTCGCCGTCGTTGTAGGCCGTGTCGTGGCCGGGCAAGCACGGCAACGTGCTCAGGGCACCTCTCTGGTGCCGCCCGTGCCACCAGCTCGCCCACCTGTGCCTTGCATCGCCGGATCCTTCCGCGCCCGACTCCGGCCGTCCGCCGACGTGCTCGCCGCCGTCGCTTAAGCCCGTTTCCGGCCGAGCCAGCACCACCACGAGACGCGGCTCTCTGCGCCCGTTCGAACGCCGCCTCACGCGCGCCAAATGATGGCCGGACGGCGAATCCCGACGAAACCCGAGACGCGCCGCCGCGGAAATGGCCGCCGGCGACTAACCGTCGGCGAGCTGACGTGGCCGCGCGCTCAGCCGCTAACCCGCGCCCGTGTGTGTATGACAGGCAGGCCCCGCACCCTAATTAACCCGGCTTAGACTAATCACCATTTTAAAATTTAGCTAACAGTCGCTGACACCGGGACCCACCACCTAATTAATGGTTAACTAATTAAACTAAACCGGATTATCCCCATTGTCTATGACAGGTGGGGCCGGCCACTGTTTCAGTGGATAAGCCTGGCTGAGTCAGCTGCTGACTCAGCCAGTAGGCCCCACACGTCAGCCACTGCTGACTGGGTGGTTGACTTAGTCAACCTGGCCCACTGGTTAGCCTCTGTGTGCACTTCTGTGTACACAGAGCTGGGTACCCGTAGCAATTTGCATTTAATATTTTTCGAAATAAAAATAATCCAGAAATTCCAGAATATTAATAAAACTTTGAAAAATAATATAAATTCAATCGTAACTCCGATGAAAATAATTTATATATGTAAAACGATCAGAAAAATATGAAGAATCCGAATATGCGATCAGAAAGCCTGTCCAACACTCCTAGCTAGCTAAACATGGAACATTTTACCTGATTTCGATAAATGAATAGTGCATAACTTTAATAAAATAAATCCAAACAAATTCCTAAATTAACTAAAACATTTAGTTAGGTAGTAAAACACCTCTGCATGTCATTAAGGCATGTCATGCATAGTGATTGCATTCTTGTCGTAAATTTATTGTTTCTTCCCCCTCCTTCTCTCCCGCTAGATGCCGAGACCGACGCCGACGCAGCAGAGTTCGACTACACCCCCGACGAGCAGCCTACTGGCGATCAGCCTCCCTCAGCAGAGCTTCCAGGCAAGCAAACCCCCTTGATGCATGCCTAAATCACCTATTCTTTCTCCCTCCTGCTTGCATTAGAAATTGCTACTGCTTTGTTTTATCCTATTCTGATGCATAGCCTGTCCTTGTAACTGTTATTGATACCTGCCTGTTGTCCTAAACTGCTTAGTATAGGATGGATGGAAAACCATCTGTGGCCCTCTCCCTTGCTGTAGTTGCTCCGCTTTCGTATCTGTGCCCCGATCGATGTGATCGAACGGGTTGAGACCAGCACAACACCTCACACCCCCTAAGTTGCTCGACTCTGCAGAGCTACCACCGAGTGCCGAGGGTGATACCTCTTATCTCACTTGCGATGATGCCTCTGTAGAATAGTTATTCGGTTGTGTGATACCGAGGGTGATTCCTCTTTCATCACTTCCGATAAAGTTTTCGTCGTGCAACTCCTCGAGTGGGAATCCATCGAGGGTGATTCCTCGGATTCCTCCTCGATAAATTGGACACATAGATACTTTGACCTTTGTTACAGGCGGGTCGACCCCGAGGGGTACCCGCAGGGAATTATGAAGTCGGGTTTGCCAGGAGGGCACCCGCGAGTGATACTGTGGCGGAACGACAGGGCAGGCGGAGACCACCCTGTTCGTGATCCGTGTGTTACCAAGTCGGAGCGACAGGTAGTCTGATCGTCTCTGCGAGTTACTAAATATGCCTAACGGATTTGGGTATTTGATCTGAGTGGGTCGTTGGCCCTATACGCACTACCACCACGTGGGATAATGGTTTATGGGACCCTCTGCGTCGTTGTTTCTCCCGAAAGATCTTCAGATGTCACAGTTCAGAGATGCGGGCTAATTGCTGGGGTGGGCTGGATATGTCACTGGTGAATTCAGTGTCGCGCCTGGGCCCCGGCCAGTCTCGCAACGTGCAGGAGTGCAAAGGGTGATGGGCCCAAGATCTCTTCGCACTTAGGATGTAGACCGGCATGTTGACCTCTCTGCTGAGCCTAGGTAGGACTGCGTTCGTGTCGATTACCCGAGGCCGGGCATTACCCAGCAAGTGTGTCCGGCCAGATGTAATCGAGCATGCTGGGTAACAGTAGTGCACCCCTGCAGGGAAGTTATCTATTCAAATAGCCGTGTCCACGGTAACAGGACGCTCAGTGTTGTATCCCGATCTACTACTACTTGAACTGGATACCTGTTAAATAATTATAAGCTCCGGGATCGCTTTCTCGCAGGGAGTCGAGGAAGGATCTCTGGGCTTGCTTCAACATGCTTGTTAATTTAAATATACTAATCTGCTCTCTTCTAATGCTGCAAAATTGCTTCAAGATGCTAGTCTTCGATAGGCTAGGCCTTTCTCTCTATTCTGGCTTTGCTGCTATATAGCCCACAGATACAACCTCTCCTCTTGATACCAATGCATAACTAGAATAGTTCTGATGTCAGTCTTGCAAGTACTTTGGATGAGTACTCACGGTTGCTCTGCTATTCTTTTTCCCCATACCCATTTGATGATACATCAGACGTTGGAGCCCAGGAGCCAGACGCCACCACAGGAGCCTACTACCAGGAGAGCCCCGGAGGCACGTACTACTGGATTGAGCCAACCGACCAGGAGTAGTTAGGAGGCTCCCAGGCAGGAGGCCTGCGCCTTTTCGATTTGTGTTGTTGTTTTGCCCCGCCTGTTAGGGCATGTCTGTTTTACTTTTATATCTGTACTCAGATATCTAATGCTTTCGCTGACGCTTGTATGCGCAAGCTGATGTATTCGAGCCCTCGAGGCCCCTGGCTTGTAATATAAATCTTGTATTATTTTATTTGTGTTTAGAGTTGTGTTGTGATATCTTCCCGTGAGTCTCTGATCTCGATCGTGTGCATTTGCGTGTATGATTAGTGCACGGTCGAGCAGGGGCGTCACACTTGGGTAGAAGACTAAAGAGCAGGCTGCCGAGCTAACCTCATTGGGGTCGGTGGCCAAGGAAGCGCGGACGGAGGCACGCGGCTACCAAGAAGAACTCCGCCAAGTGAAACTCATTGCGGATGGTAAGCCGTATTTGTTGCAAAGTGTCTTTGGTGGTAACAGGTTCGCTTTGCTCATGCGACTGTGGCGTTCCCCAGGCGCCTTTGCGGACCTCTCTAGGAGTGCGGCTGATGCGGCTAGGTTCTTCGCCGCCCAGGAGGGTCGGGCCGAGCAGAGGCTGTTTTGGGCGCGATTTCAAGCGCCCGAACACCCTCCCCTCCTCAACAACCATATGAAGCAGCTGATGGAGCTGCATCGGATGGTGGAGCCCGCGATGAAGGACATCTACGTCAAGCTGTGGCCTTCAGAGCCGCTGCCGAGCAGCTATTTTGGGTTGGTGCAAAGGTTGTATGACGCCACACCTCGGATTGATGCCTGGAAGCGCTCCGCGTGCATTGAGGGAGCTCGGATGACCTTCGGCAAGACCATGGTGCACTAGCCGAAGATCAAGCCAACCGAGATGGCCATCGGACCTCCACCCCCTGGGAAGGAGCACAGGCGCCCCGAGCAGTATTTTCCCATCGTGATGGATGGTGCTCGGGCAATAGAGGCCCAGTGCTCGAAAGATGTAATTTATGAGTAATTTTATTTTCCTTGTATCCTAGGAGTTGAAACTTTTGTGCTGTGGAAATGCAACTGGTTGGCTGTAAATATAATGCCTCATGTGTTATATTTTGACTCCTGTGCGGCCGTTTTAAAACTGAAAGTTACCAGTCGTCGGCTTCAACCCCATTGCAGATACTGCATGGGGTGTTTCTCCCGAACACTTTGACCCTTAGTCGACGTCTTGGTGCCCGGAGGCGGTATGTGTAAGGAAAAACGAGGCAATCAGACTATGCGGCTTTATTGCTTTCACTTTGCCATAGGAGCTTAACTACGGGGGCTGGTGACTAGCCCCCAGTATATGTGATATCCGGACGTACCGCGGTTGGCACCATTATAATGTGGTTCCTGTAACGGAGAACCCTTCGTTTGACATGGGCTAACCTCCAACGATTTTTAGTTTAACACTAGTCATCGGATCGCTGACCAGTTCTCGCTTATTATGACGTTCAGTTTTCGGCTTTCTCCACTGAGGTACTTAACCAGACTAGCTAGAAGTACGATCGTAGTGGTTCTCCCTTTACCCTCCTAGCCGAACAATGCAGAACGTAAGAGGGCAAACACAGGAGCCGGGCAACCCAACTATTGACCAAAGACATAATTCGGAACTGATTCATATAATGCAATATCCATGACGCCGAGCACATATAAAAATTGGTGCTGGAATGATGCTTGGGGCTAGACTGAGGTTCAAGCCCCCGGTCTATGAGCCGATCGCATTTAAAAAGGAAATGTATCATAATAGTTTACTTCGGCCGAATAGCAGAAAGGAGGGCACAACATAATTAACCGCAGTATGACCGGAAAAAATGGTCGTTATGTCCTTTAAATTCGTGACGTCTCTCCGTACAATCCGAACTGCCGAAGTAACTTTTACCGATACTTTAAGAAAAAAATACATTAGAGGAAAGGTTTACACATGGCCTTTATGAGTGGTTTGACGTCCCTACTACGCCCTGCTGCACGTCTGCGCCTTTGCTCTTTATGAAGCTTCCGGATGAGTGTGGTCGTCGACTGTATGCTCGGCGGAAGTAGTAATGTTCGGTAGACGAGCCCTTGGGAAAGGGTTTTCGAGAAGTCACCGCACTGTACCAGCTTAACGCTGATCAGGCCCTAGGTGGTGCCTGTAATTGATGTTGATCCAAGAACATCTTTTGGCCATGGCTCGGTCGAACCGAGCTCTCGGCCTTTGTGTCATGTGCCCCCACAGCTACCCATGGGATCTTCAGCGCTAAGTTGTGCAGTTGAGGCACGTATTTCGTGGCTGGGTGGGCAGTGATGTGGGGCGCGTATCCCTATTTAGGGTGAGCACGGTAGTGCTCCGGGGCTGAGGCCGTAGCTCGGGCGCGTTTGCGTGCATCCAGTGCCTTGGCGGTAGACTGGGCCTGCGACGCTTCTTCGGCGGCCTGGACTTCGGCGGCTAAAGCCGCGGTGTGCTCCTCTGTTCGGAGCGAGCGCTCGGTGTTACCATTGACAGTAATAAGACCCTTCGGTCCTGGCATCTTGAGCTTTAGGTATGCATAATGCGGGACGGCATTAAAGCGGGCGAACGCTGTCCGGCCGAGGAGTGCATGATAACCGCTGCGGAAGGGAACAATGTCGAAGATTAAGTCTTCGCTGCAGAAGTTGTCGGGCAGCGTGCCTCGACGCCTGGGATTACACCTTTAAAGGTGGTGTTGCTAGGTTTGATCCTTGACGGGTCGATCCCCATTTTCCTCACTGTATCTGAATAAATCAGGTTGAGGCTGCTGCCTCCGTCCATAAGGACTCTGGTGAGGTGAAATCCATCCACGATGGGGTCGAGTACCAGAGCCGCCGTTCCTCCATGATGGATACTGGTCAGGTGGTCTCGACAGTCGAAAGTGATCGGGCAAGCCGACCATGGGTTGAACTTTGGGGCCACCAGCTCTAAGGCGTAGACATCCCGGAGAGCACGTTTCTGCTCCCTCTTCGGTATATGCATGACGTAAATCATGTTCACGGTCTTTACCTTGGGAGGGAACTGTTTTTGGCCTCCATTGTTCGGCCCGCGAGGTTCGTCGTCGTCCTCGCTGCGGGAACCCTTGCCCTGTTCTTCGGCTGTGATCTTGCCGGCCTGTTTGATTACCCAATAGTTACGGTTGGTGTGATTGGTGGGCTTATCCGAGGTGCCATGAATCTGGCAGGGCCTATCCAAGATTATATCCAGTGCAGACGGCACGTCCCTATTCCCTTTAGAAGGTTTTTTCCGCGGCCCCGATTTTGAGCCGCCGAACCCGGCGTTTACCGCCGTGTCATCGGCTTCACTGCCGTTGTTTGCGTGCCGGCGCTTATTATTCTTGTTGCGCCGGGGCTTCCCGTTCCCGTCCCGGGCCTCTGAAGTGTCGGGGTCTTCAGGGTGGTTGCTTCTATGAGCTAATCAACTATCCTCACCCGCGCAAAAGCGGGTCATTAGGGAGGTGAGGGCCGACATTGTTCTTGGCTTATCTTGGCCGAGCTGGCGCGCGAGCCATTCGTCCTGAATACTATGCTTGAATGCGGCGATTGCTTCAGCATTCGGATAGTCGACGATCTGGTTCTTCTTTGTCAAAAACCGGTTCTAGAGTTGCCGAGCTGACTCCCCAGGCTGCTGAACGACGTGGCTCAGGTCGTCGGCGTCCGGCGGCCGGACATAGGTGCCTTGAAAGTTGGCTCGGAATGCGTCCTCGAGCTCCTCCCAGCTCCCGATGGAGTTTTCGGGTAGGCTGTTTAACCAATGCCTTGCTAGTCCTTTGAGTTTCAACGGCAGGTATTTAATGGCGTGGAGGTCATCCCCTCGGGCCATATGAATGTGGAGAAGAAAATCTTCGATCCACACGGATGGGTCAGTTGTCCCGTCGTATTGTTCTATATTCACAGGTTTAAACCCTTCGGGGAACTGATGCTGCATCACCTCGTCTGTGAAACACATTGGGTGTGCGGCGCCCCTGACCCGGGCTACGTCGTTGTAACGCCCCGGACACACCCGCCGGCGGTCGTTACTCCTGGCGAGATCTAGACTGGCCTCACAGATCAATACTAGTCTTTCCTGCGCACTTTGTCCTCACTCGTGCGCACCCAGGAGCAACTTCCCGGTCGGTCACCCATCCTGAAATTACTCCAAGCTGAGCACGCTTAACTTTGGAGTTCTTTCCGAATGGGCTCCCGGAAAAGAAGGAATTCCTTATTGATATGAGTAGTCTATCATCCCTACTAAGCCAAGCTATTACATACACCCCCACTCAGAGGAACCAACGTCCTCGTCGAGCACGGGAACGTTCCCTCTTAGCACATACGTCTGTGCGAGCAGTCCAGCACATGTGCCATGCCGTGTGCCACGACGGGTCACAAACGTCATGCACAACATGACCGCGCACCTGACCCGCAAACATCCGTGTAACCGCGAGGGTCGGCTCTGATACCAACTTGTAACGCCCCGGACACACCCGCCGGCGGTCGTTACTCCTGGCGAGATCTAGACTGGCCTCACAGATCAATACTAGTCTTTCCTGCGCACTTTGTCCTCACTCGTGCGCACCCAGGAGCAACTTCCCGGTCGGTCACCCATCCTGAAATTACTCCAAGCTGAGCACGCTTAACTTTGGAGTTCTTTCCGAATGGGCCCAGAAAAGAAGGAATTCCTTATTGATATGAGTAGTCTATCATCCCTACTAAGCCAGGCTATTACAGTCGTGTCGGAGATCGGTTGTCATCCGGGCATGGTGCTGCTCCTGAGCTCTATCGTTCCTATTGCGCCAAGCTTGGTATCCGTCCCGTCCAGCGGGTGCATAACCTCTGGATCCATAGATGGATCTTGACTGTGTCCCTCTGGCATTCAGGTCGTGCCGCAGATCGCGTGGGTCATCCGGTTGAACCGGGTCTTTGCCCGCCCGGCGAGGGGGCGGGGGTAGGTGTTCGGTTTCAGCTGTCCTATCCCGTCCTCGAGGGGGCGCGGGTGGGTGTTCGGTTTCCCCAGCCGTCCTATCCTGTCCTTGAGGGGGGTGGTCGGGCTAGCTTGTGTAAGTTCGTCTGGGAGGCATGGGCTCAAGGGCCTCGTCCTCGAATGATGGTAGCAAACGCCGTCGTGGATAGCTTTTGTATTGATCCTGGCGCTGATTGTCGAAGCCCTCTTTGGCTGCTAAGACCATTGTCCACCTATCGTTGAGTGTGTATTGTTCGGCCTTTAGCTGCTGCTGCTTCTTCTTCAAGCTTCGGGCGGTGGCTATGAGTTGCTGCTTGAATCTCTCCTGGTCCAGGGGGTCCTCTGGGACGACAAAATCCTCGGGTCCGAGGCTATCCTCTTCTTCGGACGGAGGGAGGTAATTACTGTCCTCGGAATCCTCGAGGTCCTCAGGGTCGCCCTGGTCCTTGTGCCCTTCAGGGGCGTTGTGGTGCTGTTCGGGGCCAGATCCGACTGTGGCTACTAAGTGGGTGGTGGGTGGGACGCAAAATTCCCCACGGTCGGCCTCAAGTCCGATCTGCTCATGGGCCGAGGACGGGCCATCCGCGATACTTATCTTCTGGATTCGATCTAGCATCTCGCTTAAAAGCGAGAGGTCTACCGAATCCATCTTTTGGCATACTCCAGAGACGAATTCCGGCGTGCCTGCGCTGGGAGTGTGTTCGGTCAAGGGCGGCCCCTGGCTCTTCGGCGCCAGGATCAGATCCGAACTCGAGGCCAGATCCAAACTGAGGACCGGCCCAGAGGCAGGGCCGAGGAGAGAGTCCGAGGTTAAGGCCCCGGGATTATTGGGCTCCTCAGGTAAAGCTGAGAACCTAGCAAAGACCAGATCGCCCCGAGAGTCGGCGATGTACTCCAGGCTGCCGAACATGATCTCTTGCTCAGGGGCGAAGCTGTCGACCTGGTCTAGGTGACCGGCCGGGTCGGCGTGCAGCACGATGCTACCGAACGCGAAAAGCTGGCCGGGGATGAAGACGCCCCCGCTACGGATGCTATCGCTGATGACGAGGCGAGCCATTGATCCTTGGTGACCCAACGGCGGAACTCTCAATGAAAGCACCAATGTCGGTACCAAAACCGGCAGACCTCGGGTAGGGGGGTCCGAACTGTGGATTTTGGGATCAATGAGTAACAGCGAACATAGAGACAACGATTTACCCAGGTTCGGGCCCTCTCGAAGAGGTAAAACCCTACGTCCTGCTAGATTGTATTGATGTGACTGTATGACGGTTACAGAGTTGATCTACCTCGAGATCGGATGGGCTAAACCCTAGGTGGTTATGATGATCCTCCCTATGGACTAAACCCCCTGGTTTATATAGACACCAGAGGGACCTAGGGTTACATATGGTCGGTTGCCATCAGGGGATAAACATGCCGATAATTATTTCTTGGAGGAGACGCCAAGTCTTTGGAGGTTTCCTTCTGGTGCACGGGGTCGCCCGCAATCCGGCCTTCCTTTGACGAGTAAGAGCGGCCCACTAGTCTGGCCTATGAGAGATAGGCCGGCAGCCCGAGTACCCCCTAGTCTGGGACACCCTCACCAAGGCACCCCAAGATAATATTCCGAGAAGTCTCAAGCAACTAAGCTTGGGGATGCCCCGGTGGGCATCCCACCTTTCTTCATCAACAACTATCGGTTAGCCTAAGTTTTTACTTGTTCACATGATATGTCCTATTCTTGGAGTGTCCTTTTATTTTCATTTTGTTTGTTATTTGAATAAAATACTTAAGATCTGAATTTTTTTTATGAGAGAGAGTCCTCACATAGCTACTTAATTGTTTGACTAGTCATTGATCTTCACTTATATCTTTTTGGAGTAGTTTGCCATTTACTCTTGTTCTTCACTTATATCCTATGAGTAAATTATTGAGTGAATTGAATATCATAAAGTTGAAATTATATGTGCTTCATATGCTTGTATCATGTCTAGTAGTAGTTTCACATTTGGGTTAGAAAGTGAAATCTATTGAAGCTTGACAATCACAATATTGGTCATACAAGCAATTCATGAATGATTAGTATAAGGAAGAGAACTTTCACATATAAATATATTATCTTGGACATCTTTTATGATTGTGAATACCCATTAATTATTTTCAAACTTGAGCAAATTAGTTGAAGTTGGACAAGGAAGACAACGTAATGAGTTATGTTTGGGTATATTTGCATAGAAGGTATATTGTTATGGATCCTCCGACATGTGGTGCTTGCTTAGGATCCTTTGCTAGCCAAAAATTCGTACTAAGTAGAGATACTACTTGTGCATCCAAAAACCATTAAACCCAGTTTCTTGCCATGAGTGTCCACCATATCTACCTATGGATTGAATAAGATCCTTCAAGTAAGTTGTCATCGGGGCAAAAAGCAATAAAAATTGCTCCTAAAATATGTATGATCTTTTATTGCAAGGGAAAATAAGCGTTGTACGAACTTGTGATGGTAAAGAAATAAAAGTGACGGACTGCATAATAAAGGTTGATATCACAAGGGGAAATATAACGTGACGTTCCTTTGCATTAAGGGCTTGTGCATCCAAAAATAAAAAGCTCATGACAACCTCTGCTTCCCTCTGCAAAGGGCCTATCTTTTACTTTATGTATTTACTTTTATGCAAGAGTCAATAGTATTACTTCTCATTTCAACCTTAATTATTCTCTAGTTGGCAAGCATCATGTGGTGGCGAAAGATCCAGGCACATATGGCCGGTCACATTTATTTGATCATGAATTATTATTGTTGACAATTATCTCTATGATAAATAAGTTGGGAGGCGAAACATTAAGCCCCTATCTTTCTCTTTGTTCAATGGATGCTATTTGTTCTAAAAATATGCTTTGAGTACTAGCAATCATAGAAGACTATATGATAATTGAGTATGTGGAGCTCTTACTTAGACTTTGTTGAAATTAAGTTGAATTGCAATTATTTGGTGACTAAGAACATAGGTTGTTAAGTTTCAAGACAATGCATTGTTTGAACCATAACATGTGAATTGATTGATACTTTATCATGATGAGTTTTATGAGAAGGAGTTGCTGTTATGATGCTAGGAAAAGTGATTGAAATTATCATTGATCAAACTTATGCACTATGCTAGCATTCAAACTTCATAAATTATTTCTTTTATCATTTACCTACTTGAGGACGAGTAGGAATTAAGCTTGGGGATGCTGATATGTCTCCAACGTATCTATAATTTATGAAGTATTCATGCCATGTTTATTACAGTTTTGTATGATTTTGATGCACTTTTATACGGCTTTTATATGATTTTTATGGACTAACATATTGACCTAGTGCCCAGTGCCAGTTGCTGTTTTCTGCTTGCTTTTGGTTTTCCAGAAAATCCATATCAAATGAAGTCCAAATGTAGCGAAACTTTTTGACGATTTTTTCTGGAAGGAAACAGACCCAGGAAGCTTCGGGGGAGCAGCAGAAGAGCCACAGGGCCCCACAAGCCACCAGGGCACGCCACCCCCCCAGGCATGCCATGGTGCCTCGTGGGCCCCCTATGGCACCTCTTTGCGTGATTCCAACGCTGAAAAATCATATATATTCAGAAACCCCCAAAAGTTAACCTAGATGAGTTTTTACGCCGCCGCAAGCCTCTGTACCTCCATGATCTCATCTACAGCCCTTTTTCGGCACCCTGCCGGAGGGGGGGAGGCATCACCGGAGGCCATCTTCATCATCCCGGCGGTCTCCATGATGAGGAGGGAGTAGTTCACCCTCGGGGCTGAGGGTATGTACTAGTAGCTATGTGTTTGATCTCTCTCTCTCGCGCGTTCTTGATTTGGCACGATCTTGATGTACCGCGAGCTTTGTTAATATAGTTGGATCATATGGTGTTTCTCCCTCTCTATCTTGTTGTGATGAATTGAGTTTTTACCTTTGAGGTTTCACTATTATCGGATTGAATATTTCAGATTTGAGAACACTTGATGTATGTCTTGCATATGAATACCCGTGGTGACAATGGGGTATTATATTCATTCACTTGATATATGTTTTGGCACTCAACTCACGGATTCCCAAGGTGACTTTGGGGTAATCTATGCATAGGGGTTGATGCATGTTTTCATTATCTTTTCTCCGATAGAAACTTTGGGGCACTCTTTGAAGTTCTTTGTGTGGATTGAATATTATGATTATGAAGTTATTTGATGCATATCGTATAATCAACTCACGGATACTTGTGGTGACATTGGAGTATCTAGGTGACATTAGAGTTGGTTGATGCGTATCATATGGTGTTATTTTAGTACGAACTCTAGGGCTGTTCGTGACACTTATAGGGATGGCTCAATAGATTGATCGGAAAAGATAACTTTGAGGTGGTTTCATACCCTACAACAATTTCTATCGTATGTTCTCCACGAATAGGAACTTTGGAGTGATTCTTTGTCGCACGTTGAGGGATTGTTATATGATCCAATTATGTTAGCATTGTTGAGAGATTGCACTAGTGAAAGTATGAACCCTAGGTCTTGTTTCTAAGCATTGCAATACCGTTTGTGCTCCATTTTATCACTTGCTACCTTGCTGTTTTTATATTTTCAGATTACAAAAACCTATATCTACTATCCATACTACACGTGTACCATCATCTCTTCGCCGAACTAGTGCACCTATACAATTTACCATTGTATTGGGTGTGTTGGGGACACAAGAGATTTCTTGTATTTCATTGCAGGGTTGTTTGAGAGAGTCCATCTTCATCCAACGCCTCCCACGGATTGATAAACCTTAGGTCATCTACTTGAGGGAAAATTGCTGTTGTCCTACAAAACTCTGCGCTTGGAGGCCCAACACGAGTCTACAAGAATAAAGTTGTGTAGTAGACATCATTGCCGGGGAGTGAAGTGCCTTTGGTGAGTGGAATTTGGTAAGGAAACATTTATATTACGTGCTGAAGTTTATTGTCACTTGTCACTATGGAAAGTAATCCTTTGAGGGGTTTGTTCGGGGTTTCTTCACCTCGGCCGGAAGTATTAAGAGTTGCTCCTCAACCTACTGAACCTACTGAAAATATTTACTATGAAATTCCTTCGGGTATGATAGAGAAACTGCTAGCTAATCCTTACGCAGGAGATGAAACGGTGCACCCTGATATGCATTTGATATATGTAGATGAAATTTGTGGATTGTTTAAGCTTGCAGGTTTATCCGGAGATGGAGTTAAGAAGAAGGTATTCCCTTTATCTTTGGAGGGAAAGGCATTGACATGGTATAGGCTATGTGATGATACTGGAACTTGGGATTGGAACCGGTTGAAGCTGGAATTTCACCAGAAAGTTTTATCCTATGCATTTGGTTCATCGTGATTGGAATTATATATATAATTTTTGGCCTCATGAAGGAGAAAGTATCGGTCAAGCTTGGGGGAGGCGTAAGTATATGTTGCATACATGCCCCAATCATGAGCTCTCAAGAGAAATAATTATTCAGAACTTCTATGCTCGGCTTTCTCATAATGATCAATCCATGCTCGATACTTCTTCTACTGGTTCCTTTATGAAGAGGACTATTGAATTCAAATGGGATCTTCTGGAAAGAATTAAATGCAACTCTGAAGATTGGGAAATCAACAAAGGTAAAGAGTTGGGTATAAATCTTGAGTTTGATTGTGTTAAATCTTTTATGGAAACTGATGCTTTTCATAAGTTTAGTACTAAATATGGACTTGACTCTGAGATAGTAGCTACCTTTTGTGAATCTTTGGCTGCTCATGTTGATCTTCCTAAGGAGAAATGGTTTAAATATCATCCACCTATTGAATTAAAAGAGGAACTCATTATTGTTAAAGAAGAAACAATTGTTTACAATGTTGATCCAGTTGTGCCTACTGCTTATATCGAAAACCCACCTTTCCCTGTTAGTATTAAGGAAGATGCTAAAGCTTCAATTGTGGTTAGTAAAAGTAATATAAGAACACCTAGACCTTCTGAACAAATTAAAGTTGAACCTAATATTGCAATGGTGAAAGATCTTTTGGTTGATGATATTGAGGGGCATGCTATTTACTTTTGTGATGAGGCTGCTAGAATTGCTAAACCTGTTAGAAATGAATGAGACATGTTAGATAAGAACAAGCCCGTAGTTGGCATGCCTGTTGTTTCTGTTAAGATTGGAGATCATTGCTATCATGGTTTATGTGATATGGGTGCTAGTATGAGTGTTATTCCGTTCTCTTTATATCAAGAGGTAATGAATGATATTGCACCTATTGAGATTAAAGATATTGATGTTACTATTAAGCTTGCAAACAAAGATACTATTACACCACTTGGGATTGTTAGAGATGTTGAAGTCTTGTGTGGTAAAATCAAATACCCTACTGATTTCTTAGTACTTGGTTCACAACAAGATAATTTTTGTCCCATTATTTTTGGTAGACCCTTCTTGAATACCGTTAATGCTGAGATTGATTGTTTTAAAGAAAAGGTTAGAGTTAAGTTTGGTGATATATCTCATGAATTTAATTTCTCTAAATTTCGTAGACAACCTCATGATAAAGAATTACCCAATAAAGATGAAATTATTGGTCTTGCTTCTATTGATGTGCCTCCTACTGATCCTTTAGAACAATACTTGCTAGACCATGAAAATGATATGCATATGAATGAAAGAAATGAAATAGATGAGTTGTTCTTTAAGCAAGCACCTATTCTTAAACATAACTTGCCTGTTGAAACTTTAGGAGACCCTCTACCACCTAAGAGTGATCCTGTGTTTAAATTAAAGAAATTACCTGATACACTTAAATATGCTTATCTTGATGAAAAGAAGATATATCCTGTTATTATTAGTGCTAACCTTTCAGAGCATGAAGAAAAGAGATTATTTAAAACTCTGAAGAAGCACTGTGCAGCTATTGGATATACTCTTGATGATCTTAAGGGCATCAGTCCCACTTTATGTCAGCATAAAATTCATATGGAGCCAGATACTAAACCAGTTGTTGATCATCAAAGAAGGTTGAATCCTAAAATGAAAGATGTGGTAAGAACTAAAATATTAAAGCTTCTGGAGGCAAGTATAATTTATCCCATAGCTGATAGTAGATGGGTAAGCCCTGTTCATTGTGTCCCTAAGAAAGGAGGTATTACTGTTGTTCCTAATGATAAAAATGAACTCATTCCACAAAGAATTGTAACTGGCTATAGGATGGTAATTGATTTCAGGAAATTAAATAAAGCTACTAGGAAAGATCATTACCCCTTGCCTTTTATTGATCAAATGTTAGAAAGACTATCTAAGCATACACACTTTTGTTTCCTAGATGGTTATTCTAGTTTCTCTCAAATACTTGTATCACCAGAAGATCAAGAGAAAACCACCTTTACTTGTTTGTTTGGAACTTATGCTTATCGTCATATGCCTTTTGGTTTATGTAATGCACCTGCTACCTTTCAAAGATGTATGACTGCTATATTCTCTGACTTTTGTGAAAAGATTGTTGAGGTTTTCATGGACGATTTCTCCGTATACGGAACTTCTTTTGATGATTGCTTAAGCAACCATGATCAAGTTTGCAGAGATGTGAAGAAACTAATCTTGTCTTGAATTGGGAGAAGTGCCACTTTATGGTGAATGAAGGTATAGTCCTTGGGCATAAAATTTCTGAAAGAGGTATTGAAGTTGATAAAGCTAAACTTGATGCAATTGAGAAAATGCCATGTCCTTAGGATATCAAAGGTATAAGAAGTTTCCTTGGTCATGCTGGTTTCTATAGAAGGTTTATAAAAGACTTCTCTAAAATTTCTAGGCCTCTTACTAATCTTTTGCAAAAAGATGTTCCATTTGTTTTTGATGATGATTGCGTAGAAGCCTTTGAAATACTTAAGAAAGCCTTAATTTATGCACCTATTGTTCAACCGCCTGATTGGAACCTACCCTTTGAAATTATGTGTGATGCTAGTGATTATGCTGTTGGTGTTGTTCTAGGTCAAAGAGTTGATAAGAAATTGAATGTTATTCATTATGCTAGTAAAACTCTAGACAGTGCTCAAAGAAATTATGCTACTACTGAGAAAGAATTTTTAGCAGTGGTGTTTGCATGTGATAAATTCAGATCTTACATTGTTGATTCCAAGGTTACTATTCATACTGATCATGCTGCTATTAAATATCTTATGGAAAAGATGTAGGGGTACGCAGCAGAAAACAAAAAAAATTGGTACAGCGAGCACGCCCAGGATCACTATGGAGATGCATACAAGGTTTGGATCTGATCGTTACCGACTCGTAGCGCAGCGGAAGTAGAGCCGATGTAGATCGTTGGTGTAGATCCCCGCAGCTAGGATTTACAACCTCCCAACCGCGAGGATGTACTCCCTCGTCTGCCCCTCGGACAGCCCTCCGGGAGGCGGTCGGACAGTCCCCCGGACGATGTCACGGACAGCCCTTCGGGAGGACCCTCGAAACTCGGATAGTAACTCGGACAGCCCTTCGGGAGGCACTCTCGAACAGCCCCTCAGGCAAAAAGATCGAACCTACGACCTCTCTACGGGGTTGCACATATACGGTGTCAGCTATCCGGTAGGGCTTTGCCGTCTAGAACTAGTTCCCACCGGAACCCAGACAGCCTTTCGGCTCTACGAAACTGTTTCGTGTGAGGGAGAGAAGAAAGGCAGATCATGATGCCATTTAGTGAGAGAGTTGGAGTGAGTGTGGAGAGCTCCTCTCCACCTCTATTTATAGGAGAAGGAGGGGTGGAGGGGCTGAAATTTCAGCCACAAAAAGGGCTTCCTTCCCTCCCAAGCCTTCTCCAAGATCTTTTGGTAAAAGCCCCAAAAAGTGGCTTTCCAAAAAGCAACCAAAAGGTGCTTTTCACTATTCACGAAAAACTTTTTTCTGCGACCGTTAGATCCAAAAATATTTATGTAGGTCTTAGAACATTTCCAGTACCCACTAAAATAATTTTGGACGCGTTCCGAAACAATTTCGGATTAGTGATTTTCATCTGCGAAAAGCAACCAAAGCGGTCCCGGCAGCTCAGGAACATTTCTGGATTTTTTCTCCGAAAAAATCCTAGAAGTTCCCAGAACAATTCTGGAACCCTCTAAGAATTTGTAGGCGTGTGCCGAAACCATTTTGACTTAATGGTATACTCCGAAACAACCTTTCGGTTTTACCGAAACTATTCCGGTGTTCTCTCTCCGGAACTTTTCCGTTGTCTTCGAAACTTTTCTGGTGACTTTCTCTCAGACTCCCTGTCTAGTATTCAGCAGATAGATGACCCTTAAGCATGTGACCCTATAGGTTCGGTGAAGTATAGACATGACCTGGAACACTTTCTGATCAATGATCAACATCGGAGCCGTGGACACCCATATTGACCCCTATACCCACACGAATAAATATTCGAGTGAACCTCCAGTTGCCGTGTGCTATTCCTGTTGCTTCGCGATATGTTACAAACACCCGAGGTGAGATTTATCGGCATCCCCGTGGATCAACAACTTGTCCACTATGCCAATTACCTCGTTACCGGTTTTGTTCTCTTTTCTCATTCCCGTGTTCCGGCATCCCTGTGATAAAATCACATTGTGTCTGGCCAGACGATGATGGATACCATAACACCGAGAGGGCACAGAGATATCTCTCCATTGTCGGAGGAGCAAATCCCAATCTTGAGCTATCAAGTCCCTTGTCATACTTTTCCATGAACCCGTAAGCCGCCGTAATAGCCACCCATTTACGGATGACGTTTAACAAACCCCAAAGTTCATGAAGCAAGCATGAAGAAACTCGACACTCTCATGGTCTAAGGAATTATGCAAACATTAACGTTCTCTGTGTTATTTACCATTAACTTGTGATGAATGTATGTCATAGCATAACATCAATCGGGTCGATTCAACACAAGTGTTCTCCTAACATTGTGCCCTCAAAGTTGCCGGCAAAGTCATGCCCATGATCAGGAAAACAGAACCATCATGCAACACTTGAGCTAGTCTTAGAGGCTAGACTAGAAATACATTTTACCGTTTATTATTCCACACGTGCATATGAGTCTCCCTCCGAGCCTCGTGGTTATTGTAGACTCGAGAACCATAGCAGTTATAGCATGGAACATAAACATAATTATGAACATGGAGATAAATAATAGCATTTATTATTGCCTCTAGGGCATATCTCCTACAGACTCCCACTTGCACTAGAGTCAATAACCTAGTCAATGCTAAAACACTTTACACCTATGGCATACCGGTGTAAAATATGCTTCGCTTGTGGTATAGCCTGATGTCCAACGGATCTGAAAACTTCAGTTCCGTGTGTATCATTGCATCTCCTCGTGTTTTCATGCTTTCATAAAATTCATATTTTGTGTGGACTCTACTTTGTATATATGTGAATCACAGGTCAAACCTTGATTCCTCAGACTGAGCTATGGAGCAACTATCTACAATAGTGTCCCATTGACCAAAGCCTTCTTGGAACCATACTAAGTTCATGAATGAACTATATGATTCAACATCTTCTTTGTCGCTTCTAAAGCGTCAACATACTTAGCCTTTGTTATAGAATTCGCCACAGTAACCTGTTTGGAACAATTTCCAACTACCGTGCCACCATATCGTGTATTACACAAAACCCTTAACTTAAATCGAAAATCGCATGGAGCATTGATGAAGACTGTATCGATGTAATTACTTACAACGAGCACTTCATAATATTTGCTTGCGAGAAAACATGTCATCATTGCTACTCTAGTACTCAATGACATCTTTCACTGTTGTCCATGATCAGTACTTTGATCACTTCGGTATCTACACTCGCAACAGTTTGGGAGTGTCGGACATATCTGGTTGTTTTACATACCATGGAATACATGATTAATCCAAACACAAATGTGTGTGGAATATCCATCATGTATTTTGCTCATTAGTGTTTTGGGACACCGAGTCTTGCAAAAACTCTTTCCATGTGACTTCGGCAAGAATCACTCCTTGGCGTTTTAATGCTAAACTGTTTTAGCATCTTGTCAATATATATTTTGGCTTAGCCCTATTAGGCAATTCTATCTCCGTAGATAATTATGGCTAATATCAAGGCTACCTAGCCCAAGCACTTCATCAAAAAACTAATTTTCAATGAAGTCCTAATTCGTGTCAAGAAATTTATAATATTTCCAATCAACAATGTGTCTAGCACACAAGTTTTTAGAAATATTATTATGCTCCCACTTACTTTCTTGTAACAACAAGCATCTTCACTATCCATTGATGACATCAAACTCTTTTGACTATTTCATCAAAAACAAAGATTCCAACTCCATTTTGCTCTCTTCTGTCCATTGCTGGAACTCTGAAGTTTGCACACTCACTAGCATCCTCCGGATCGACAAAATACTTTGGACTGCATCACATACAAGTCCTAGTTTGTATTCCCATTTCATGGAAATCCTTTTGTCATCCATGTTTCATATCTCATGATTGAAATATGTATTAATTGCTAGTTTAACCCAAACCGACTTTAAACATCGCTACGGTGAGACAATCTCATCATAGTCAATTCCTTGAATTTGTTATTGCAACAAGTCGAGCTTTATGGATAAAACATTTTTATCCGTATCAGTTTATAGTTCCATTAATATTCGTTAGACTCCAAGTCTTTCGAAGGGTTTATCAAGATATAATCTTGAATCATTCGTATCGAAACTATCTCGGATTATATTGGCATTTAGCCAATTCCGGAGTCAGGGCCCATCAACGCTTCCTTGTGTATAGTAGGTATACTATTGTCTAACAACAATATCTCGTTTGCGCACCTGAGAGGTTTGCACGAGTTTTGCCTACATGGTTCAGCTGCAAGTTCGACCGAAGTCCATACATTTTATTGTAGAGGCTTCTGTATCAGTCGCTGGAGGAAACTCTGGAATTGCTTCCGAGGTTTCTTTCCCTTGTTATGATAACGAAGATACTGTTATCTCGTCGAGTTGCACTGTCCTCCCACTCACCCTTTTGTAAGAACCATTTTCTACAAAATCGTACCGTTCTTTGTGGCAAACCTTTTGCCTCGGTATAGTGGTGGAGGAATTCCCAATTACTTGGGATAACCTACAAAGTAGCACTTGTTTGATTTGGAACAGGTTTGTAAATATTTTACACAATCCCCATATTCCAAATGTTAAGAAAAGACATAACATGGTTGGGGCTACCATACCATGGCGTCATTTCAACAGATCCGATGGCGCTCTTTTCAGTGTAAAAGCCGCAGTCTCTAAAGCATTACTTTAAAAGGGATAATGGCAAATTGATTTATGTCATCTTTGATCTTACCTTGTCATAAATGGTTTGATTACATCTCCACGGACATTCCACTCACAGTGGTGTGCTACTTGTAGCTTGCGTTGGTATTTCCCGGAAGAGGAAGGGATGATGCAGCACAGTAGAGATAAGTATTTCCCTCAGTTATGAAACCAAGGTTATCGAACCAGTAGGAGAATCACGCAACACCTCGTTGGCAGCACCTGCACACAAACAACAAATCCTTGCACCCAACGCAAACGAGAGGTTGTCAATCTCTCGGCGGTAAATTGCAAGATTAAATTGTATGTGATAGATAGATAGATTGAAACAAAAATACAAAATAAAATAAATAAAAGAAAATGGCAGCAATATTTTTAGTGTTTTAGTAATATGATTATGATAGACCCGAGGGCCATAGATGTCACTAGAGGCTTCTCTCAAGAAAATAGCATATGGTGGGTAGATAAATTACTGTTGGGCAATTGATAGAAAAGCAAATAATCATGATGATATCCAAGGCAATGATCATGTATATAGGCTTCACGTACAAGATTAGTAGACCGACTCCTGCCTGCATCTAGTGTATTAAGTCCATAAGAACGGAGTAATGCCTTAAGAACGATGACATGATGTAGACAAGATAAACTCACGTATGAATAAAACCCATCTTTTTACCCTTAGTAGCAATGATACATACGTGTCATGTCCCTTTCTGTCACTGGGATTGAGCACCGCAAGATCGAACCCACTACAAAGCATCTCTTCCCATGGCAAGATAAATCAATCTAGTTGGCCAAACCATATCAATAGATCGGAGAAGAAATATGAGGCTATAATAATCATGCATAAAAGAGTGCAGCAAAGACTCAAATAATTTCATGGATAATCTGATAATAAACTCACAATTCATCGGATCCCAACAAACACACCGCAAAAAGTGATTACATCGGATAGAACTCCAAGAACATCGAGGAGAACATTGTATTGAAGATCAAAAAGAGAGAAGAAGCCATCTAGCTACTGCCTATGGACCCGAAGGTCTGTGGTAAACTACTCACGCATCATCGGAAGGGCGGCAAGGTTGATGTAGAACCCCTCCATGATTGATTCCCCCTCCGGCAGATCACCGGAGAAGGACCCCGGATGGGATCTCTCTGGAACAGAAACTTGCGGTGGCGGAAAAAGTATTTCGTGGACTCCCTTGAGGGTTTCTGATTTTTCTAGAATTTATAGTGCTGGAATTAGGTCAAACGGAGCTAGGTGGGCCCCACGAGGTACCAGGGCGCGCCCTGGTGCCTCGTGGCCCACTCCTTCATCTTCTGGGCCTCTCCCAAAGCTTCTAGTGTTTATCTTGTCCAATAAAAAATCTCCAAAAAGTTTCGTGGCATTTGGACATCGTTTGGTATTGATTTTCTGTAAAACAAAAACAGGGCAGAAAAGAGCAACTGGCACTAGGCACTAGGTTAATAGGTTAGTCTCCAAAAATGATATAAAATTGCTATAAATGATTATAAAAACATCCAAGATTGATATTATAACAGCATGGAACAATCAAAAGTTATAGATACGTTGGAGACGTATCATGGTGCTCCGGGAGGTGTAAGTTATGAAACTCTTTTCACAACTCATCAGACATTCGCTAAACTTGTAACTCAAAATTTCTTTCCACAATCTAATTTGCAGAAACATAATTTTCTTGTTACAATAATTCCTACTTCATTTTGAAAACCTTTTGAATGACTTCAAAAGATCCAGACTTACGTCTCATCAAGCAAAAATCCATATATCTACTTGAGTCATTTTTGAAGATAGATAAATCCACTGCTAGCAATAACCTTTATTGGACTACACACATCATAATGTATGATCACCAATAAGTTCGTTGCTCGTTCCTTATGGCCTGTGAACGGTATTTCAGTCACTTCACTTTTCGGAGGAAAGTTGCAAGTGTCAGATGATTCATAATCAAACGACTTCAAAATCCATCATTATGGAATTTCTCCATGCGGGTTTCTCCAATGTGACCAAATGCAGTGCCACACATGTGTGGTATTCTTTTAGTCTTGCGACATTTAGCATTAGTGTTATGGATGTATCATATTACCATCAATATTCATAACATACATCCCATCCATGATGGAAGTATGGCCCTTATGTTATTCATAATACTGAACAAGAATTGTTCTTTTATGAACAACACTCCTGCAACAAACATTATGCAAATGGGCTAGAGTGTATAAAACTCTAAAATGAATTATGAAAGTAAATACAGAGGTAATGTATTATTATCAATATTCATAACATACATCTCATTCATAATGAAAGTATGGCCCTTATGTTATTCATAACACCAAACATCAAAAGTTCTCTTATGAACAACCTTCTTGTAAGATACCTTATGCAATGGGCTACAGTGTATGAAACTCCAAAAATGAATTATGAAAATAAATACATAGGGAATACACCGATGGAAGGTATAGTAGCTTTTACTAAGTTCCCAACATGTATTTAAATCTCATTTCCGGCTAGTCTTTTAGGCCATAGTAGTTCTTGCATCGAGTCGCAACAGAATGCAATCGAGCGGGTATTTTTGTGATCAATCACAATACCCAAGAATTAGTGACTAATAGTTTAATCACAATTCCCAAGAAATATATCTTTGACCAGCCTTCTATACATCAATAACTTGTATGACATTCATACATGAGCTGGATATTCCAGTCTTCTCTCCTTTTGCCTTTATACTTCTAACAGTTTATCTTTCAATATTTCTCCTACTCTCAGAAGAAGCACCCAATTTAAAGAGTGGTGTTAGCCCCGGACTTCCTAGGCGTGTAAGTCACACTAATACCCTTTGGACACTTCCTTTCTCTTTAAGTTGTTGTTTTATTCACCTTCATTATATGACAGGCGTTCTTCCAGATCCCTCTCTTATTAGTCAAATGCTCAGTAAACACTTTACTAATACTTTGCAAACAAACATTGCTTTGGATATTTCATCTCTTTTAGCCTTTGTTTGTATCTGAAACTAATTTTCAGTTCCATGAATATCACATAGCTATCCCAAACTTTTGAAGTTCGGGTCTCATGGAAGCAAACATATTGCACTTGATCGTAACAGAATTCTAGCTTTTGGATCGAAGGACGAGAGTCACATCATCCATAGCTTTAGCGGGAGAATACCGAAAGCATGCGATAGGACAAAGTCCTTCTCGACACTCTTGAGGACAATCCTCACATTACGTTATCAACCGTAAAGTTTTAACCAGATATTTAACAGCTTATTCAATTTTAATAGGGAAGGTGGAAACGCGAGCCATTATTCTATAACTATTATGCAATTTTCACTTAGACAGTGTCCATAATTAATTGAACTAAGAATTAAAAGAATTAATTCTAAAGTGCGCTCCCACTCAAATCAATATCTCTCATAATTGATTGTGAGTGATACAAGACCCGCATTTCCATTCAACGCCACGGTTCGAGATGAATGATACGTCTCTAACGTCTCTATAATTTATGAAGTATTCATGCCATGTTTATTATAGTTTTGTATGATTCTGGTGCACTTTTATATGGCTTTTATATGATTTTCAGGGACTAACATATTGACCTAGTGCCCAGTGCCAGTTGCTGTTTTCTGCTTGTTTTTGGTTTTCCAGAAAATCTATATCAAATGAAGTCCAAATGCAGCGAAACTTTTTGACGATTTTTTCTGGAACATAAGAGACACTAGAAGCTTCGGGAGGAGGCCAGAAGACCCACAGGGGCCTCACGAGCCACCAGGGCGCGCCACCCCCCAGGCGCGCCCTGGTACCTCGTGGGCCCCCTGTGGCCCTTCTTCGCGTGATTCCAACGCCAAAAAATCATATATATTCAGAAACCCCCGAAATTTAACCTAGATGAGTTTTTACGCCGCCGCAAGCCTCTGTACCTCCACGATCTAATCTACATCCCTTTTCTGGCACCCTGCCGGAGGGGGGAATCATCACCGGAGGCCATCTTCATCATCCCGGCGGTCTCCATGACGAGGAGGGAGTAGTTCACCCTCGGGGCTGAGGGTATGTACTAGTAGCTATGTGTTTGATCTCTCTCTCTCTCTCGTGTTCTTGATATGGCACGATCTTGATGGATCATGAGCTTTGTTAATATAGTTGGATCATATGGTGTTTCTTCCCTCTCTATCTTTGTTGTGATGAATCGAATCTTTTCCCTTTGAGGTTTCGTTATTGTCGGATTGAATATTTCAGATTTGAGAACACTTGATGTATGTCTTGCATATGAATACCCGTGGTGACAATGGGGTATTATATTGATTCACTTGATATATGTTTTGGCATTCAACTCGCGGATTCCCGCGGTGACATTGGGGTAATCTATGCATTGGGGTTGATGCACGTTTTCATTATCTTTTCTCCGATAGAAACTTTGGGGTGCTCCTTGGAGTTCTTTGTGTGGATTGAATGTTATGATTATGAAATTGTTTGATGCATATCGTATAATCAACTCACGGATACTTGTGGTGACATTGGAGTATCTATGTGACATTAGAGTTGGTTGATGTGTATCATATGGTGTTATTTTAGTACGAACTCTAGGGCTGTTTGTGACACTTATAGGAATAACTCAATAGATCGATCGGAAAGGATAGCTTTGAGGTGGTTTCGTACCCTACAAACAATTTCTATCTTATGTTCTCCGCTAATAGGAACTTGGGAGTGATTCTTTATCGCACATTGAGGGATGGTTATATGATCCAATTATGTTAGCATTGTTGAGAGATTGCACTAGTGAAAGTATGAACCCTAGGCCTTGTTTTTAAGCATTGCAATACCGTTTGTGCTCACTTTTGTTACTTGCTACCTTGCTGTTTTTATATTTTCAGATTACAAAAACCTATATCTACTATCCATACTACACTTTTATCACCATCTCTTCACCGAACTAGTGCACCTATACAATTTACCATTGTATTGGGTGTGTTGGGGACACAAGAGATTTCTTGTATTTGGTTGCAGGGTTGTTTGAGAGATACCATCTTCAACCTACGCCTCCCACGGATTGATAAACCTTAGGTCATCCACTTGAGGGAAAATTGCTACTGTCCTACAAAACTCTGCGCTTGGAGGCCCAACACGAGTCTACAAGAATAAATTGTGTAGTAGACATCAAGCTCTTTTCTGGCGCCGTTGCCAGGGAGGTGAGCGCTTGAAGGTATATCTTTAGATCTTGCAATCGAATCTTTTAGTTTCTTGTTTTATCACTAGTTTGGTTTATAAAAGAAAACTACAAAAAATATGGAATTGAGGTTGCCTCATATTATTCATCTCTATAATGTCTTTCTTGAAAATAAGGATTCCGATAATTGTGCTCAATTGTTAGAAGAAGAATTCAATAAAATGTTTGGCATAAAATATTTGAATGAGCATGATTGCAATGTTGTAAGTATGAATTCTATGAGTATCCATGATGCTAATGATATGCAAAGCCATAAGCTTGGGGATGCTATGTTTGATGAAGATGATATTTTTAGTCCCCCAAGTTCTGATAAGCAAATTTATTATAATGAAAGTATGCCTCCTATTTATGATGATTATATTGATGAAAGTGGATTTGGAGAGGTCATGAATTTATTTAATGATGATTCCACTATTTTGGAAGAGGTTTCAATTGATTATGACAACAAAGTTGCTATCTATGATGATTATTGTGATGGCATGTATGCTATAAAGAATAATAATAACCACGAAACTTGTCATCATGATTTTAATGCTCAAATTGATTATGCCAATCAAGTATCGCATGATAGTTATTTTGTTGAGTTTGCTCCCACTATTATGAATGAGAAGGAAATTGCTTGTGTGGAGAGTAATAAAGATTCTATGCTTATGTATCATGACAAGAATGCTTTGTGTGATGGATATATTGTTGAATTTCTTCATGATGCTACTGAAAATTATTTTGAGAGAGGAATATATGCTTCTATATATTTCAGTAATATAAAGTTTCCTCTCTATGTGTTGAAAGTTTTGAAGTCATGCTTGTTTTGCCTTCCTATGCTAGTTGATTCTTGCTCCCACAAACTGTTTGCTCACAAAATCCCTATGCATAGGAAGTGGGTTAGGCTTAAATGTGCTAGTTATATGCTTCATGATGCTCTCTTTGTGTTTCAATTCTTTACTTTTATGTGAGCATCATTGAAATCATCATGCTTAGCTAAAAGGCATTAAAGAAAAGCGCTTGTTGGGAGACAACCCAACACTTATACCTACTGTTTTTGTGTATTCACATGATTAATCTACTGTATTAATCATGTTTTATATGTTTTATTTCAATAATGTGCCAAGTAAAGCCTTTGGGATAGTGTGGATGCTTGTTGATTTGATTCTGTGCAAAAACAGAAACTTTTGCGTCCAGTGCTAGAATTTCTATTCTGTACTGGAGCGTTAAAAAATTCTGAAATTTTTACAGAGTATTGGGTTACAAATTGGTTATGTCGTCCTAATTTTTCAGAATTTTTGAGGTACAGAAGTATGGTTTTTAAATCGCTCACTACATGCTTTTCTGTTTTTGACAGATTCTGTTTTCGATGCATAGTTTGCTTGTTTTAGTGTTTACATAGCTTATATTGAGTAATATACATTGTGTAAATGATATAATACAGTAGGCATTATGTGAGAACAATTATGAATCTTGTCTTGACAGTACGAAAGTGGATGATTTATTTTTATAATGCTAACCTATCTCACGAAGTTCCGTTAAGTTTTGTGTGATTGAAGTTTTCAAGTTTTGGGTGAGATATCGATATGAGGAGAATAAGGAGTAGCAAGACCATAAGCTTGGGGATTCCAAAGTCACCCCAAGGTAATATTCAAGTAAGACCCAAGCAACTAAGCTTGGGGATGCCCCGGAAGGCATCCCCTCTTTCGTCTTCAACATTATCGGTAACCTTACTTGGAGCTATATTTTTATTCGTCACATAATATGAGTTTTGCTTGGAGCGTCATTTTCTTCTTTTGAGATTTGCTTGCTGTTATCAATAATCATGTTTTGTATCTTTTAGTTCAATAAAATGCCAATTATAGCCTTTACCATGCTCAGTTTGCAAGTTCATGTGTTGCTGTTTGAAAACAGAAAGTTTTCTGTTATGTCCAGAATATTCCTGAATAGTCAGAACATGATAAAAATCTGAAATTTTTACACAGTAAGCATGCATGAGTTCTATGTCACGTGGTAATTTTTCAGAAATTTTGGAGTTAGGGAAGTATGGATTCTTATTCCCCTTTGACAGACTGTTCTGTTTTGGCAGATTGCTGTTATAGTTGCATTGTTTGCATATGTTTGCGTGTTTAATGTTTCTATTTGAGGATAGGAGTATTAAATATGAAGAGGAATTTAGTATGCAATGTTTAATTATAATTTTATTGATTTGTTACAGTAGAGAATGTTAAGGTTTTGAGTTGATTTATACTAACTTATCTCACGAGTTCTTGTTGAGTTTTGTGTGGATGAAGTTTTCAAGATTTAGGAGAAACCGTGATATGAGAGGAAATGAGGAGACACAAGAGCTCAAGCTTGGGGATGCCCAAGGCATCCCAAGTTAATATTTCAAGAAGTCTCAAGCACCTAAGCTTGGGGATGCCCCGGTTGGCATCCCACCTTTCTTCATCAACACCTATCGGTTAGCCTAAGTTTTTTTTGCTTCTTCACATGATGTGTGCTATCCTTGGTATATCATTTTATTTTCATTTTGTTTCTCTTGCTTTTTGAATAAAATAATAAGATCTGAAATTTTCAAATGAGAGAGAGTCCTCACATAGCTACCTATTTACTTAACTACTCATTTGGTCTTCACTTATATCTTTTTGGAGTAGTTTGTCATTTACTCTTGTTCTTCACATATATCCTATGAGTAAATTGTTGAAATGAATTGAATATCATAAAGTTGAAATTTATATGCTTCATATGCTTGTCCCATGGGGAGTAGTGACTTCACATACAAGAAGTATAAGTGGTAAAATTTATTGAAAGTTAACAAACATAGCATTGGTCACTTGAACAATTCATGAAAGAATTTTGAAGGAAGAGAAATTTCACATATAAATATACTATCTTGGACATCTTTTATGATTGTGAGCCCCCATTAATTATTTTCAAGCTTGATCAAGTAGTTGATGTTGGACAAGGAAGACAACGTAATGAGTTATGTTTGTTTATATTCACATAGAAGTTATATTGTCATGGATCCTCTAACATGTGGTGCTTGCTTAGGATCTTTTGCTAGCCAAAAAATTGTACTAAGTAGAGATACTACTTGTACATCCAAAAACCCTTAAACCCAGTTTCTTGCCATGAGTGTCCACTATATCTACCTATGGGTTGAATAAGATCCTTCAAGTAAGTTGTCATCGGTGCAAAAAGCAATAAAAATTGCTCCTAAAATATGTATGATCTTTTATTGCAAGGGAAAATAAGCATTGTACGAACTTGTGATGGTAAAGAAATAAAAGCGACGGACTGCATAATAAAGGTTGCTATCACAAGGGGCAATATAACGTGACGTTCCTTTGCATTAAGAGCTTGTGCATCCAACAACAGAAAGCGCATGACAACCTCTGCTTCCCTCTGCGAAGGGCCTATCTTTTACTTTTATGCATTTACTTTCATGTATTTACTTTTATGCAAGAGTCAATTTTATTTCTTCTCGTTTCAACCTCAATTATTCTCTAGTTGGCAAGCATCATGTGGTAGGGAATGATCCAGGCACAAATATCCAGTTGAATATCGGTGATCATGAGTTATTATTGTTGACATTATCCATGAGATAAATAAGTTGGGAGGAAAAACATTAAGCCCCTATCTTCCCATGTGTTTGACTAAAACGGTTTGTTCTAAAAATATGCTTTGAGTGTCAGCAATCATGGAAGACTAAATGATGGTTGAGTATGTGGAATTTGCTAGATCAAAGCTCTTACATAGACCCTTCCTGAAAATAAGATGAATTGCAATTGTTTGATGACTGAGAACATAGTTTGTTAGTTTTCAAGAAAGTTTATGGCCTATACTTTAAACATGTGAATAGCTTGCTACTTGATCATGAGAAGTTTTATGAAATGAGCTACTGATTATGATATATATTGATGCTAGAAAAAGTGATTGAAATTATCATTGATCAAACTTATGCACTATGCTAGCATTCACACTTCATAAATTATTTATTTTATCATTTACCTACTCGAGGACGAGCAGGAATTAAGCTTGGGGATGCTGATACGTCACCAACGCATCTATAATTTATGAAGTATTCATGCCATGTTTATTATAGTTTTGTATGATTTTGGTACACTTTTATATGGCTTTTATATGATTTTCATGGACTAACATATTGACCTAGTGCCCACTGCCAGTTGCTGTTTTTGTGCTTGTTTTTGGTTTTCCAGAAAATCTATATCAAATGCAGCGAAACTTTTTGACGATTTTTTCTGGAACATAAGAGACACTAGAAGCTTCGGGAGGTGGCCAGAAGACCCACAGGGGCCCCACGAGCCACCAGGGCGCGCCATCCCCCCAGGTGCACCCTGGTGCCTCGTGGGCTCCCTGTGGCCCTTCTTCGCGTGATTCCAACGCCAAAAAATCATATATATTCAGAAACCCCCGAAAGTTAACCTAGATGAGTTTTTACGCCGCCGCAAGCCTCTGTACCTCCACGATCTAATCTACAGCCCTTTTCCGGCACCCTGCCAGAGGGGGGAATCATCACTGGAGGCCATCTTCATCATCCCGGCGGTCTCCATGACGAGGAGGGAGTAGTTCACCCTCGAGGCTGAGGGTTTGTACCAGTAGCTATGTGTTTTATCTCTCTCTCTCTCTCTCTCTCTCTCTCTCTCTCTCGTGTTCTTGATTTGGCATGATCTTGATGTATCGCGAGCTTTGTTAATATAGTTGGATCATATGGTGTTTCCTCCCTCTCTATCCTTGTTGTGATGAATCGAAACTTTTCCCTTTGAGGTTTCGTCATTGTCGGATTGAATATTTCAAATTTGCGAACACTTGATGTATGTCTTGCATATGAATACCCATGGTGACAATGGGGTATTATATTGATTCACTTGATGAATGTTTTGGCACTCAACTCGCGGATTCCCGAGGTAACATTGGGGTAATCTAGGCATAGGGGTTGATGCACGTTTTCATTATCTTTTCTCCGATAGAAACTTTGGGGTGCTCCTTGGAGTTCTTTGTGTGGATTGAATATTATGATTATGAAGTTGTTTGATAAATATCGTATAATCAACTCACGGATACTTGTGGTGACATTGGAGTATCTAGGTGACATTAGAGTTGGTTGATGTGTATCATATGGTGTTATTTTAGTACGAACTCTAGGGCTATTTGTGACACTTATAGGAATAGCTCAATAGATCGATCGGAAAGGATAACTTTGAGGTGGTTTCGTACTCTACAAACAATTTATATCTTATGTTCTCCGCTAATAGGAACTTGGGAGTGATTCTTTATCGCACGTTGAGGGATGGTTATATGATCCAATCATGTTAGCATTGTTGAGAGATTGCACTAGCGAAAGTATGAACCCTAGGCCTTGTTTTTAAGCATTACAATACCGTTTGTGCTCACTTTTATCATTTGCTACCTTGCTGTTTTTATTTATTCAGATTATAAAAATATATTTCTACTATCCATACTACACTTTTATCACCATCACTTCGCCGAACTAGTGCACCTATACAATTTACCATTGTATTGGGTGTGTTGGGGACACAAGAGATTTCTTGCATATGGTTGCAGGGTTGATTGAGAGATACCATCTTCAACCTACGCCTCCCACGGATTGATAAACCTTAGGTCATCCACTTGTGGGAAAATTGCTACTGTCCTACAAAACTCTGCGCTTGGAGGCCAAACACGAGTCTACAAGAATATGTTGTGTAGTAGACATCAGCCACCCCCCCCAGGCGCACCCTGGTACCTCGTGGGCCCCCTGTGGCTCTTCTTCGCGTGATTCCAATGCCAAAAAATCATATATATTCAGAAACCCCCGAAAGTTAACCTAGATGAGTTTTTACGCCGCCGCAAGCCTCTGTACCTCCCCGATCTAATCTACAACCCTTTTCTGGCACCCTGCCGGAGGGGGGAATCATCACCGGAGGCCATCTTCAGCATCCCGGCAGTCTCCATGACGAGGAGGGAGTAGTTCACCCTTGGGGCTGAGGGTATGTACTAATAGCTATGTGTTTGATCTCTCTCTCTCTCTCTCTCGTGTTTTTGATATGGCACGATCTTGATGTATTGCGAGCTTTGTTAATATAGTTGGATCATATGGTGTTTCTTCCCTCTCTATCTTTGTTGTGATGAATCGAATCTTTTCCCTTTGAGGTTTCGTTATTGTCGGATTGAATATTTCAGATTTGAGAACACCTGATGTATGTCTTGCATATGAATACCCGTGGTGACAATGGGGTATTATATTGATTCACTAGATATATGTTTTGGCATTCAACTCGCGGATTCCGGCGGTGACATTGGGGTAATCAATGCATAGGGGTTGATGCATGTTTTCATTATCTTTTCTCCAATAGAAACTTTGGGGTGCTCCTTGGAGTTCTTTGTGTGGATTGAATATTATGATTATGAAGTTGTTTGATGCATATCGTATAATCAACTCACAGATACTTGTGGTGACATTGGAGTATCTAGGTGACATTAGAGTTGGTTGATGTGTATCATATGGTGTTATTTTAGTACGAACTCTAGGGCTGTTTGTGACACTTATATGAATAGCTCAATAGATCGATCGGAAAGGATAACTTTGAGGTGGTTTCGTACCCTACAAACAATTTCTATCTTATGTTCTCCGCTAATAGGAACTTGGGAGTGATTCTTTATCGCACATTGAGGGATGGTTATATGATCCAATTATGTTAGCATTGTTGAGAGATTGCACTAGTGAAAGTATGAACCCTAGGCCTTGTTTTTAAGCATTGAAATACCATTTGTGCTCACTTTTGTTACTTGCTACCTTGCTTTTTTATATTTTCAGATTACAAAAACCTATATCTACTATCCATACTACACTTTTATCACCATCTCTTCGCCGAACTAGTGCACCTATACAATTTACCATTGTATTGGGTGTGTTGGGGACACAAGAGATTTCTTGTATTTGGTTGCAGGGTTGTTTGAGAGATACCATCTTTAACCTAGGCCTCCCATAGATTGATAAACCTTAGGTCATCCACTTGAGGGAAAATTGCTACTGTCCTACAAAACTCTGCGCTTGGAGGCCCAACACGAGTCTACAAGAATAAGTTGTGTTGTAGACATCAAGCTCTTTTCTGGCGCCGTTGCCGGGGAGGTAAGTGCTTGAAGGTATATCTTTAGATCTTGCAATCGAATCTTTTAGTTTCTTGTTTTATCACTAGTTTGGTTTATAAAAGAAAACTACAAAAATATGGAATTGAGGTTGCCTCATATTATTCATCTCTATAATTTCTTTCTTGAAAATAAGGATTCCGATAATTGTGCTCAATTGTTAGAAGAAGAATTCAATAAAATGTTTGGCATAAAATCTTTGAATGATGAGCATGATTGCAATGTTGTTAGTATGAATTCTATGAGTATCCATGATGCTAATGATATGCAAAGCCATAGGCTTGGGGATGCTATGCTTGATGAAGATGATATTTTTAGTCCCCCAAGTTTTGATGAGCAAATTTATTATAATGAAAGTATGCCTCCTATTTATGATGATTATATTGATGAAAGTGGATTTGGAGAGGTCATGAATTTATTTAATGATGATTCCACTATTTTGGAAGAGGTTTCAATTGATTATGACAACAAAGTTGCTATCTATGATGATTATTGTGATGGCATGTATGCTATAAAGAATAACAATAACCATGAAACTTGTCGTCATGATTTTAATGCTCAAATTGATTATGCCAATCAAGTATCTCATGATAGTTATTTTGTTGAGTTTGCTCCCACTATTATGAATGAGAAGGAAATTGCTTGTGTGGAGAGTAATAAAAATTCTATGCTTATGTATCATGACAAGAATGCTTTGTGTGATGGATATATTGTTGAATTTCTTCATGATGCTACTGAAAATTATTTTGAGAGAGGAATATATGCTTCTACATATTTCAATAATATAAAGTTTCCTCTCTATGTGTTGAAAGTTTTGAAGTCGTGCTTGTTTTGCCTTCCTATGCTAGTTGATTCTTGCTCCCACAAACTGTTTGATCACAAAATCCCTATGCATAGGAAGTGGGTTAGGCTTAAATGTGCTAGTTATATGCTTCATGATTCTCTCTTTGTGTTTCAATTCTTTACTTTTATGTCAGCATCATTGAAATCATCATGCCTAGCTAAAAGGCATTAAAGAAAAGCGCTTGTTGGGAGACAACCCAACACTTATACCTACTGTTTTTGTGTGTTCACATGATTAAGATACTGTAGTAATCATGTTTTATATGTTTTCTTTCAATAATGTGCCAAGTAAAGCCTTTGGGATAGTGTGGATGCTTGTTGATTTGATTCTGTGCAAAAACAGAAACTTTTGCGTCCAGTGCTGGAATTTCTATTCTGTACTGGAGCGTTAAAAAATTATGAATTTTTTACAAAGTATTGTGTTACAAATTGTTTATGTTTTCCTATTTTTTTAGAATTTTGGGAGGTACAAAAGTATGGTTTTTAAATCGCTCACTACATGCTGTTCTGTTTTTGACAGATTCTGTTTTCGATGCATAGTTTGCTTGTTTTAGTGTTTCCATAGCTTATATTGAGTAATATAAATTGTGGAAATGATATAATACAGTAGGAATTATGTGATAACAATTATGAATCTTGTCTTGACAGTACGAAAGTGGATGATTTATTTTTATAATACTAACCTATCTCACGAAGTTCCGTTAAGTTTTGTGTGATTGAAGTTTTCAAGTTTTGGGTGAGATATCGATATGAGGAGAATAAGGAGTAGCAAGACCATAAGTTTGGGGATGCCCAAGTCACCCCAAGGTGATATTCAAGGAATACCCAAGCGACTAAGCTTGGGGATGCCCCGGATGGTATCCCCTCTTTCGTCTTCAACATTATCGGTAACCTTACTTGGAGCTATATTTTTATTCGTCACATAATATGAGTTTTGCTTGGAGCGTCATTTTCTTCTATTGAGATTTGCTTTCTGTTATCAATAATCATGTTTTGTATCTTTTAGTTCAATAAAATGCCAATTATAGCCTTTACCAAGCCCAGTTTGCAAGTTCATGTGTTGCTGTTTGAAAACAGAAAGTTTTCTGTTATGTCCAGAATATTCCTGAATAGTCAGAACATGATAAAAATCTGAAATCTTTATAAAGTAAGCATGCATGAGTTCTATGTCACGTGGTAATTTTTCAGAATTTTTGGAGGTAGGGAAGTATGGATTCTTATTCCCCTTTTACAGACTGTTCTGTTTTGGCAGATTGCTGTTATAGTTGCATTGTTTGCATATGTTTGCGTGTTTAATGTTTCTATTTGAGGATAGGAGTATTAAATATGCAGAGGCATTTAGTATGTAATGTTTAATTATAATTTTTGTGATTTGCTACAGTAGAGAATGTTAAGGTTTTGAGTTGATTTATACTAACTTATCTCACGAGTTCTTGTTGAGTTTTGTGTGGATGAAGTTTTTAAGATTTAGGGAAACCGTGATATGAGAGGAATTAAGGAGACACAAAAGCTCAAGCTTGGGGATGACCAAGGCATCCCAAGTTAATATTTCAAGAAGTCTCAAGCATCTAAGCTTGGGGATGCCCCGGTAGGCATGCCACCTTTCTTCTTCAACGACTATCGATCAGTTTTGGTTGAGCCTAAGTTTTTGCTTCTTCACATGATATGTGCTATCCTTGGAATGTCATTTTATTTTGTTTTATTTGCTGTTTTAATAAAATTATCAAGATCTGAAATCTTTATTTGGAGAGAGTCTTCACATAGCTACTTATTTGTTTAACTACTCATTGATCTTCACTTATATCTTTTGGAGTAATTTGTCATACACTCTCATGCTTCAGTTATATTATTTTGAGAGTTGACAATAGTAATGGCAATATGCTTAAGATATGAATTTGGTCCTAAAGTGATGAATATTCAAGAGGGATATAATAAAAACTTTCATATAGATCATTGAATATGATAAGTGTGGTTCCTTACAATAGTTTTGTGATATGGAGATGATGATATGTGAGTCATGTTAGGGAGTAATTGTGATTTAGTAAGAATATTAGTGTTAAGGTTTGTGATTCCCTATGCATGCACATTAAGTCAATAGTTATGCAACGAAATTATATCCTACTTATGGTGCATTATTCGGTGTTAGTTATGTTCAATGCATGTTTATGACCGTTTTCGCTTTTTGGTTGGTTGCTTCTCAATCTATTTGCTAGCCTTCATTTGTACTAAGCGGAAATACTGCTTGTGCATCCAAACTCCTTAAACCCAAGTTATGCCAAATGAGTCCACCATATCTACCTATATGCGGTATTTCCATGCCGTTCCAAGTAAATTTGCGTGTGCCAACTCTAATTTTCAAAAAAAAAATCCGTTTTGTGTGCCGTACCACTCATGAAGCGGCAGGGGGTGGCCAATATTTTCCATGCTAGGTGTGTTATTCTCACGATGAGTGTTTATTCACTTGTCATTGCATGAGAGAGTGGCTGGTAATAGGGATGCCCAGTACCACAATGAATCAAAAATTAATAACAACAAAATTCCTTGGAAAGTGTTGGTATGGAGGGCACCCGTGGATACGGCTAGCCATGGATTGTGAAAGAATGGTGGAAAGGAAATAAACTTTACTTTCTGTTTGGGAACCGCCTATGATGTGTTTAGCATGGAAAATATTGGGAATTCTCGGTCGTTTTCGTTGGCAGGAAAAGCATGCCTCTCAAAAAAATTATCTCTTTAATTTCAGCTTTGAGCTCTGGCACATTTGCAAATCTCTGCTTCCCTCTGCGAAGGGCCTATCTATTTACTTTTATGCAATTTTTATTTTTATTTTGAGTCTCCATCTTCTCTTATAAAGCACCAACTTGAGAGCACTATTGTCATACTTGTGCATTGTGTGTAGCTAATATTTGGGTGTGTTTCATGAATGGATCAATGATTGAGCATAATGGGCTAGGGATAACTTTCTTTAGCGTTGATATTTTGAAAAGCATGGTTGCTTGTTAGTATGCTTGAGTATTTATCTCTTCATGTCAAATTATAGACTATTGCTTTGAATCATTCAAGTCCAAATGTCCATGCTATAAAAGAAAAGATTATATGATGATTATGATAGGTAGCATTCCACGTCAAAATTTCTGTTTTTAATTGCTACTTTATCATGATGACTTTTATGAGAAAAAGTTGCTGTCATGATGCTAGGAAAGTGATTGAAATTATCATTGATCAAACTTATGCACTATGCTAGCATTCACACTTCATAAATTATTTCTTTTATCATTTATCTACTCGAGGACGAGCAGGAATTAAGCTTGGGGATGCTGATACGTCTCCAACGTATCTATAATTTATGAATTATTCATGCCATGTTTATTATAGTTTCGTATGATTTTGGTGCACTTTTATATGGCTTTTATATGATTTTCATGGACTAACATATTGACCTAGTGCCCAGTGCCAGTTGTTGTTTTCTGCTTGTTTTTGGTTTTCCAGAAAATCTATATCAAATGAAGTCCAAATGCAGCGAAATTTTTTGACGATTTTTTCTGGAACATAAGAGACACTAGAAGCTTCGGGAGGAGGCCAGAAGACCCACAGGGGCCCCACGAGCCACCAGGGCACGCCACCCCCCCAGGCGCGCCCTGGTACCTCGTTTGAGAGATACCATCTTAAACCTACGCCTCCCACGGATTGATAAACCTTAGGTCATCCACTTGAGGGAAAATTGCTACTGTCCTACAAAACTCTGCGCTTGGAGGCCCAACATGAGTCTACAAGAATAAGTTGTGTAGTAGACATCAATGAACACAAATGGCATGAACTTCAATCGGTAGGCAAACTTGCCGATCACATCTCTATGTGATTCTTGTTCATCTTTCGATGCATGTGTTCCAAGCTCAGGACTGTCCTGCCTGATCGTCAAGTCAACCAAGTGATCTTGCTGTGAGGTCTCAACTCACCCGCCTCACACTTCTCTAATCGTTCGCACCCATGGAGATCGTGTGATGCCCCGAAGAGATAGGTGCCGTGACGGTGCTACACTTGGGAGAACACTAACTACTTGATATTCGAAGTGAGAGATCACCCTAATAAAAAGCGACTACCGCGCAATCAAAAAGGGTGCATCATAAGGGATAAACATCTCAGGCAATTCATAATAGCATGATATGGTATAGCCCTTTCTGATGGAGAAGTCTTTTATTTCTTCGTCTTTGGCATTCGCATCGGTGTTCACCTTCGCGAAGTTTGCCACCACCTTGTCGATGCACCAGATAATATTGCTATCTCTATAGCTAATAAAATAAGTGCATTACTTAAGGTTGACATGCAGGTCATTAAAGTGACAATCATATGGCTCCAGCCATCATGCCGAATCATGACACGCAGGTCATGTTAATTTACATTATATAGTCATCTCATACATAATCAAACTAAATATGAGCACTGCTATACCACATCATATGCCCATCCTGCAAAACCAAGTTAGACGCCTCTAATCGGTTTATGCAAAATTTTATTTTACGTGGCTTCTAAGGTTTCAACCAAACCGCAGCTACCAACGTTTATCATCAAGCATGATTATTCAAGTCGCTAGATTAACTTTGCGGGGTGTATGAAACACGAGATAAAATCTCGAGCCCCATACTGAACTTCGTCATACGCATGACCCCCGTGCTGATCATATCTGCATTGCCCTTTCGTTTGCGAAATTTCTTCTTTCTTTTAACTATGGTGGAATTCAATGAACTGTTAGCACTTCGTTGATCAATCAGGATCGCGGATTGCCAGAACTTTGAAACTCCACCATGCCGTTATCAATATCAGAAATACCCAAATTTCAGGGAAGCAACAAGAACACCAGGTAACATATTTCATCTGCTACCCGCACAAACAATTTTTAGCAATAGAACTCATCTACTACAAAATTATATTGTGCAACACCCATACATCTCTATGTATTCTAGATCGTAACCTGCATCTATGCATAGCACGGCTCATGATGCCACTGTAGGGGTACGCCGCAGAAAACAAAAAAAATCGGTACAGCGAGCATGCCCAGGATCACTATGGAGATGCATACAAGGTTTGGATCTGATCGTTACTGACTCGTAGCGCAGCGGAAGTAGAGCCGATGTAGATCGTTGGTGCAGATCCCCGCAGCTAGGATTTACAACCTCCCAACCGCGAGGATGAAATCCCTCGTCTGCCCCTCGGACAGTCCCTCGGACAGCCCTCCAGGAGGCGGTTGGACAGTCCCCATGACGATGTCACGGACAGCCCTTCGGGAGGACCCTCGAAACTCGGACAGTAACTCGGACAGCCCTTCGGGAGGCACTCTAGAACAGCCCCTCGGGCAAAAAGATCGAACCTACGACCTCTCTACGGGGTTGCACACATACGGTGTCAGCTATCCGGCAGGGCTTCGCCGTCCAGAACTAGTTCCCACCGGAACCCAGACAGCTTTTCGGCTCTACGAAACTGTTTCGTGTGAGGGAGAGAAGAAAGGCAGATCATGCATGCCATTTGGTGAGAGAGTTGGAGTGAGTGTGGAGAGCTCCTCTCCACCTCTATTTATAGGAGAAGGAGGGGTGGAGGGGCTGAAATTTCAGCCACAAAAAGGGGTTCCTTCCCTCCCAAGCCTTCTCCAAGATCTTTTGGTAAAAGCCCCAAAAAGTGGCTTTCCAAAAAGCAACCAAAAAGTGCTTTTCACTATTCACAGAAACATTTTTCCGCGACCGTTAGATCCGAAAATATTTCTGTAGGTCTTAGAACATTTCCAGTACCCACTAAAATAATTTTGGACGCGTTCCGAAACAATTTCAGATTAGTGATTTTCATCTGCGAAAAGCAACCAAAGCAGTTCCGACAACTCCGGAACATTTCCGTGTTTTTTCTGCGGAAAAATCCCAGAAGTTTCCAGAACAATTCTGGCACCCTCTAAGAATTTCCAAGCGTGTGCCGAAACCATTTTGACTTAATGGTATACTCCGAAACAACCTTTTCGTTTTACCGAAACTATTCCGGTCTTCTCTCTCCGGAACTTTTCCGTTGTCTCCGAAACTTTTTCGGTGACTTTCTCTCAGACTCCCTATCTAGTATTCAGTAGATAGATGACCCTTAAGCGTGTGACCCTATAGGTTTGGTGAAGTATAGACATGACCCGGAACACTTTCCGATCAATGATCAACATCGGAGCCGTGGACACCCATATTGACCCCTATACCCACACGAATAAATATTCGAGTGAACCTCCGGTTGCCGTGTGCTATTCCTGTTGCTTCGTGATATGTTACAAACACCCGAGGTGAGATTTATCGGCATCCCCGTGGATCAACAACTTGTCCACTATGCCAGTTACCTCGTTACCGGTTTTGTTCTCTTTTCTCGTTCCCGTGTTCCGGCATCCCTGTGATCAAATCACATTGTGTCTGGCTAGACGATGATGGATACCGTAACACCGAGAGGGCCCAGAGATATCTCTCCATCTTCGGAGGAGCAAATCCCAATCTTGAGCTATCAAGTCCCAATCTTGAGCTATCAAGTCCCTTGTCATACTTTTCCATGAACCCGTAAGCCGCCGTAATAGCCACCCATTTATGGATGACGTTTAACAAACCCCAAAGTTCATGAAGCAAGCATGCAGAAACTCGACACTCTCATGGTCTAAGGAATTATGCAAACGTTAACTTTCTCTGTGTTATTTACCATTAACTTGTGACGAATGTATCTCATAGCATAACATCAATCGGGTCGATTCAACACAAGTGTTCTCCTAACATTGTGCCCTCAAAGTTGCCGGCATAGTCATGCCCATGATCAAGAAAATAGAACCATCATGCAAAACTTGAGCTAGTCTTAGAGGCCAGACTAGGAATACATTTTACCGTTTATTATTCCACACGTGCATATGAGTTTCCCTCCGAGCCTAGTGGTTATTGTAGACTCGAGAACCATAGCAGTTATAGCATGGAACATAAACATAATTATGAACATGGAGATAAATAATAGCATTTATTATTGCCTCTAGGGCATATCTCCTGCAAAAGAAAGATGCTAAACCTAGACTTATTAGGTGGGTTCTTCTGCTACAAGAATTTGATTTCATATTGTTGATAGAAAGGGAGCTGAGAATCCCATAGCAGATAATTTGTCTAGAATGGAAAATGTTCTTGATGACCCACTTAGTATTAATGATGATTTTCCTGATGAACAATTAGCTGTGATAAATGCTTCTTGTAATACTCCTTGGTTTGCAGACTATGCTAATTACATTGTTGCTAAATACATACCACCTAGTTTCACATACCAACAAAAGAAAAAGTTCTTCTTTGATTTAAGACATTACTTTTGGGATAACCCACATTTATATAAAGAAGGAGTAGATGGTGTTATTAGTCGTTGTGTACCTGAGCATGAATAGGAACAAATCCTACGGAAGTGTCACTCCAAAGCATATGGAGGACACCATGCGGGAGATAGAACTGCACATAAGGTATTACAATCTGGTTTTTATTGGCCTACTCTTTTCAAAGATGCACGTAAGTTTGTCCTCTCTTGTGATGAATGTCAAAGAATTGGTAATGTTGGTAGACGTTAGGAAATGCCTATGAATTATTCACTTGTTATAGAACCATTTGATGTTTGGGGTTTTGATTATATGGGACCTTTTCCTTCCTCTAATGGGTATACTCATATTTTAGTTGCTGTTGATTACGTTACTAAGTGGGTAGAAGCTATTCCAACTAGTAGTGCTGATCATAACACTTCTATTAAAATGCTTAAAGAAGTTATATTCCTGAGGTTTGGAGTCCCTAGATATTTGCTGACTGATGGTGGTTCACATTTTATTCATGGTGCTTTTCGTAAATTGCTTGCTAAATATGATGTTAATCATAGAATTACATCTTCATATCATCCTCAGTCTAGTGGTCAAGTTGAATTTACTAATAGAGAAATAAAATTAATCTTGCAAAAGACTGTTAATAGATCTAGAAAGAATTGGTCTAAGAAACTTGATGATGCACTTTGGGCTTACAGAGCTGCTTATAAGAATCCTATGGGTATGTCTCCATATAAAATGGTTTATGGAAAAGCATGTCATTTACCTCTTGAACTAGAACATAAGGCATATTGGGCAATTAAAGAACTTAATTATGATTTTAAACTTGCCGGTGAAAAGAGGTTATTTGATATTAGCTCTCTAGATGAATGGAGAACCCAAGCTTATGAAAATGCTAAGTTGTTTAAAGAAAAAGTTAAAAGATGGCATGATAAGAGAATTCAAAAACGGGAATTCAAAGTAAGTTGTTCTATTATACAATTCTCGTTTAAGGTTCTTTGCAGGAAAACTTCTCTCTAAATGCGAAGGACCATACATCATCGAAGAAGTCTATCGCTCCGGAGCCATCAAAATAAATAACTCCGAGGTCAACAATCCGAGAGTGATTAATGGGCAAAGAATTAAACATTATATCTTAGGTACACCCATTAATGTTGAAACCAATATTATTCAAACAATGACACCGGAGGAACACATAGAAGAAACCTTCCGGAACGCTCCAGAACCCTGAAAAGGAGTAGGTATGTGGTACGGTAAGTAAACCGACTCCAAAACTTCCATAAAAGTACTTTCTGTTCATTTTGGAATATATAAAAATTTAGGAAAATAATAAACAGTCCGAAAAGTGCACGAGGAAGCGACAAGCCTGGGGGCGCGCCCTACCCCCCAGGGCGCGCCTACCAAGCTTGTGGCTTCCCCGTGGACTTTCCTGACTCCGTTTTTCTTCCATATTACTTGTCCTGCACGCGAAAAATTCAGTATATATACTCTCGGATGTTTTGACCACCGTATCGCAAGTTTCTCCTCTGTTCTTGTTTCGTGTCATTTTTTGTCAAGCTCTCGAGGTCAAGTGCCATGTCATCTCAGGATTCGGACGGGGAAAGCTATGGTTCTCACCTTATTGCAAACCCTAGAGTCTATGGGGACACTGATCCCTATGGTTGGACAACTGATGAAGAGGAAGATGTTGATTTGAGAGAAAAGCAAGATCATTCCAGCGAGGAGGAAGAGGATCCCCCATGCCTCAATGATGTCTACTACGCAACTTATTCTTGTAGACTCGTGTTGGGCCTCCAAGCACAGAGTTTTGTAGGACAGTAGCAATTTTCCCTCAAGTGGATGACCTAAGGTTTATCAATCCGTGGGAGGTGTAGGATGAAGATGGTATCTCTCAAACAACCCTGCAACCAAATACAAGAAATCTCTTGTGTCCCCAACACACCCAATACAATGTCAAATTGTATAGGTGCACTAGTTCGGCGAAGAGATGGTGATACAAGTGTAGTATGGATAGTAGATATAGGTTTTTGTAATCTGAAAAATAAAAAACAGCAAGGTAGCAATTGATATAACGGAGCACAAACGGTATTGCAATGCTTGAAAACAAGGCCTAGGGTTCATACTTTCACTAGTGCAATCTCTCAACAATGCTAACATAATTGGATCATATAACAATCCCTCAACGTGCGACAAAGAATCACTCCAAAGTTCCTATTAGCGGAGAACATAAGATAGAAATTGTTGTAGGGTACGAAACCACCTCAAAGTTATCTTTTCTGATCAATCTATTGAGCCATCCCTATAAGTGTCACGAACAGCCCTAGAGTTCGTACTAAAATAACACCATATGATACGCATCAACCAACTCTAATGTCACCTAGATACTCCAATGTCACCACAAGTATCCATGAGTTGATTATACGATATGCATCAAACAACTTCATAATCATAATATTCAATCCACACAAAGAACTTCAAAGGGTGCCCCAAGATTTCTACCGGAGAAAGTAGGCCGAAAACATGCATCAAACCCTATGCATAGATTACCCCAATGTCACCTCGGGAATCCGCGAGTTGAATGCCAAAACATACATCAAGTGAATCAATATAATACCCCATTGTCACCACGGGTATTCATATGCAAGACATACATCAAGTGTTCTCAAATCCATAAAAGTATTCAATCCGATAATAGTGAAACCTCAAAGGTAAAAAGTCAATTCATCACAACAAGATAGAGAGGGAGAAACACCATATGATCGAACTATATTAACAAAGCTCGCGATACATCAAGATCGTGCCAAATCAAGAACACGAGAGAGAGAGAGAGAGATAAAACACATAGCTACTGGTACAAACCCTCAGCCCCGAGGGTGAACTACTCCCTCCTCGTCATGGAGACCGCCGGGATGATGAAGATGGCCTCCGGTGATGCTTCCCCCTCCGGCAGGGTGCCAAAAAAGGGCTGTAGATGAGATCGTGGAGGTACAGAGGCTTGCGGTGGCGTAAAAACTCATCGAGGTTAACTTTCGGGGGTTTATGAATATATAGGATTTTTCAGCGTTGGAATCACGCAAAGAGGTGCCACAGGGGGCCCACGAGGCACCAGGGCGTGCCTGGGGGGTGGCGTGCCCAGGTGGCTTGTGGGGCCCCTTTGGGTCTTCTTCTGCTCCCCCGAAGCTCTCTGGGTCTGTTTCCTTCCAGAAAAAATCGTCAAAAAGTTTCGCTGCATTTGATATGGATTTTCTGAAAAACCAAAAACAAGCAGAAAACAGCAACTGGCATTGGGCACTAGGTCAATATGTTAGTCCATGAAAATCATATAAAATCCATATAAAAGTGCACCAAAATCATACAAAACTATAATAAACATGGCATGAATACTTCATAAATTATTGATACGTTGGAGACGTATCACTCAACCAGGAGATATGCATATTGAATTCAAGAGGTCCAGCTCACCTAACACGGTGAAGGTTCCTAAAGCTCAATTCACTCCTTTTCATCATGTGCAGGAAGATTCGGATAAATTATGTCGCAAAATCTGGGATCTCGAAAGAGAGAATGACAAATTAAAAGAAGAAATTCGTGTCCTTAAGTGGAAGGACAATCCCATCACTTCATCACCACCATCACCGAAGAAGGAGACTTGAGTACACGGGTATGGGCACCACCCTTGGCTTGTGCCAAGCTTGGGGGAGGTGCCCCGGTATCGTATCACCATCACTTTTATCATCATTATCTATCTTAGTTCTATCCTTAGTTATTTCATGATTTAGAAGAATAAAGTTCTAGTATGATTTAGTTTCGAGTGCTTGCTTTGTGATCTATCTATCTATGTAATCGTGTGTGACAGTTATATAATAAAGAGAGTTTGAGTTGAGTGTTTTGCTTTTTGTTGATCCAATCTTAGAAATAAAATAAAGAGAATAAATAGAGAGATCATATGCTAATCCCATGGGGAGTAATGACTTCACATAAAAGAAGTATAATTGATAAAACTTGTTGGAAGTTAACAAACATAGCATTGGTCCTTGTTGCAATTCATGAAAAAGTAATAAAGGAAGAGAGGTCTCACATATAAATATACTATCTTGGACATCTTTTATGATTGTGAGTCCCCATTAAATATTCTATGTCAAATAGTTAATGTTGGACAAGGAAGACAACGTAATGAGTTATGTTTGCTTATATTCACATAGAAGTTATATTGTTTTGGATCCTCTAACATGTGGTGCTTGCCCCCTATCTTTTGCTAGCCAAAATTCCGTACTAAGTAGAGAAACTACTTGTGCATCCAAAAACCCTTAAACCCAGTTTCATGTCATGAGAGTCCACTATATCTACCTATGGATTGAATAAGATCCTTAAGTAAGTTGTCATCGGTGCAAAAGCAATAAAAATTGCTCCTAAATATGTATGATCTTTTATTGTAAGGGAAAATAAGCTTTGTACGAACTTGTGATGGTGAAGAAATAAAAGCGACATACTGCATACTAAAGGTCGCTATCACAAGGGGCAATATAAATTGACGTTCCTTTACACTAAGAGCTTGCACATTCAAAAACAAAAATTGCATGCCAACCTGTGCTTCCCTCTACGAAGGGCCTATCTTTTACTTTATGTATTTACTTTTATGCAAGAGTCAATAGTATTCTCCTCTATTCCGTTTTATTTTCTCTCTTGGCAAGCATCATGTGGTGGGGATAGATCCAAGCATATATATCCAGTTGGATGTAGGTGATCATGAGTTATTATTGTTGACATTACCCCTGAGGTAAATAAGTTGGGAGGCGGAATTATAAGCCCCTATCTTTCTATGTGTCTGACTGAAACTTTTGCTCCATAAGTATGCCGTGAGTGTCAGCAATCATAGAAAACTAAATGATAGTTGAGTATGTGAACTTGCTAAACAATGCTCTTACATAGACTGTTTCTGATAATATGATGAATTGCAATTGCTTCAGTGACTGAGATCATGGTTTGTTGGTTTTCAATTTGGTTTATGGTTAATACTTTACCTTGTGGATGAATTGTTACTTTTTCATGAGAAGTTTTATGATAATATATTGCTGTTATGATAATGATCATGATGCTTTCATGTCCGTATTTTGTTTTATCGACACATCTCTCTCTCTAAACATGTGGTCATGATTATCGATTTTAGTTTTTCGCTTGAGGACAAGCGAGGTCTAAGCTTGGGGGAGTTGATACGTCCATTTTGCATCATGTTTTTCTACTGTTATTTATTATGTTTTGGATCATTATTTCACTTTATGATACAATTCTTATGCCTTTTCTCCCTTATTTTGCAAGTTTCACATGAAGAGGGAGATTTCCGGCAGCTGGAATTCTGGACCGAAAAGGGGTGCAACAGAGATAGCTATTCTGCACATCTCCAAATGACCTAAAAAATTTCGGAGAATTATTTTGGAATATATAAAAAATATTGGCTAAAGAAATATCAGAGGGGGACCCACCAGGAAGCAACAAGCCTGGGGGGCGCGCCGCCCCCCGAGCTTGAGGCGCCCCTGGCAGGCCTCCAGGGCCCATCTTCCACTATATGAAGCCATTTGCCCTAGAAAAAAATCAAGAGAAGACTTTCGGGACGAAGCGCCTCCGTCTCGAGGCGGAACCTGGGCAGGGGCACTTTTGCTCTCCGGCGGAGCGATTCCGCCGGGGAAACTTTCCTCCGGGAGGGGGAAATCGAAGCCATCGACATCACCAACGATCCTCTCATCATGGGAGGACCAATCTTCATCAACATCTTCACCAGCACCATCTCATCTCAAACCCTAGTTCATCTCTTGTATTCAATCTTTGTCTCAAAACCTCAGATTGGTACCTGTGGGTTGCTAGTAGTTTTGATTACATCTTGTAGTTGATGCTAGTTGGTTTATTTGGTGGAAGATTATATGTTCAGATCCTTAATGATATTCAATACCCCTCTGATCTTGAATATGAATATGATTTGTGAGTAGTTACTTTTGTTCTTGAGGACATGGGAGAAGTCTTGTCATAAGTAATCATGTGAATTTGGTATTCGTTCGATATTTTGATGATATGTATGTTGTTGCTTCCTTTAGTGGTGTCGTGTGAACATCGACTACATGACACTTCACCATCTTTGGGCCTAAGGGAAGGCATTGTGGAGTAGTAATTAGATGATGGGTTGCTAGAGTGACAGAAGTTTAAACCCTAGTTTATGCGCTATTTCGTAAGGGGCTGATTTGGATCCATATGTTTCATGCTATGGTTAGATTTATCTTAATTCTTTTTTCGTAGTTGCGGATGCTTGCGAGAGGGGGTAATCATAAGTGGGAGGCTTGTTCAAGTAAGAACAGCACCCAAGCACCGGTCCACCCACATATCAAATTATCAAAGTAGCGAACGCGAATCAAACAAACATGATGAAACTTGAAAGTAACTAGATGAAATTCCCATGTGTCCTCGAGAACGCTTTGCTTATTATACGAGTTCGTTCCGACTTGTCCTTTGCTATAAAAAGGATTGGGCCACCTTGCTGCACCTTTGCTACTGTTACTACTTGTTACTTGTTACGAATTACCTTGCTATCAAACTATCTGTTACCGATAATTTCAGAGCTTGCAGAGAATACCTTGCTGAAAACCGCTTATCATTTCCTTCTGCTCCTCGTTGGGTTCGACACTCTTACTTATCGAAAGGACTATGATTGATCCCCTATACTTGTGGGTCATCACCACTGCCTACGACTTTTCTCATATTGATCTTTGCTAAGTTACTACTGTCGTTGCTGCTACAAATCTTCACATACTGCTTCTGTTACTGTTACTATAGCTACTGTTACTGCGCTACTAAACACTTTGCTGTAGAGAAATTAAATTCCAGGTGTGGTTGAATTGACAACTCAATTGCTAAGGCTCACAAATATTCTTTGGCTCCCCTTGTGTCGAATCAATAAATTTGGGTGAAATACTACCCTCGAAGATTGTCGCTATCCCCTATACTTGTGGGTTATCAATGATGACGTGGGCCGCTACTTCCAAACAAAGAAGGGATTGAGACAAGGTGACTCATTATCGCCCATGCTATTTAATATAGTGGCTGATATGTTAGCTGTCATGATTGAGAGAGCAAATGTTGATGGTCAAATTGACGGGGTTGTTAATCATCTTGTGGATGGTGGACTATCAATCCTTCAATATGCCGATGATATGATTCTCTTTATGGATCATGACCTAGAGAAAGCGAGGAATCTGAAAGTAATTTTGCCAGCATTCGAGCATCTCTCTGGTCTTAAGATTAACTTCCATGAAAGTGAACTATTTTATTTTGGCGAGGCCCAAGATGCGGCACACCTATACGCTGAATTGTTTGTCTGTGGGTTAGGCCAGTTTCCAATCAGTTATTTGGGGATACCGATACATTATCGGAGACTCACAAATGCTGAATGGAAACACGTTGAGGAGAGACTACAAAAAAAGGTTAAGCAGTTGGAAAGGAAAACTGCTATCTCTGGATGGAAGATTGGTCCTCATTAATTCATTACTAAGTAATATGGTACTGTATATGATTTCTTTCTTCCAATTACCTAAAGGAGTCTTGCATAGACTGGATTATTTCCGCTCAAGATTCTTTTGGCAAGGAGATAGTGAGAAAAAGAAATATCAATTGGATAAATGGAGTGTGGTTTGCCGTCCCAAAGACCAAGGAGGGCTGGGTATTCATGACCTTGAGGTTAAAAATACTACCCTCCTCGGCAAATGGCTGTTTAAGCTGTTGACGGAAAATGGTGTATGGCAAACCCTCCTAAGAAGAAAATATATGGGCTCAAAAGCTGTGTCCCAAGTATATTGGAAGCCTGGGGACTCACACTTTTGGGCTGGCCTAATGGCTACGAAGAAATACTTCTTCCGCTATGGGTCTTTCACTATTGAAGACGGATCGGAAATTAGATTCTGGGAGGATAAGTGGCTAGGTAATGCTACACTCCGAGAACAATATCCGGCTCTATACAACATTGTGCGTCAAAAGGGTGATACTATCGCCACGGTATTGCAATCCTTTCCACCGAATATGACGTTCAGAAGAGATTTAATTGGTCCCAGACTTGAATCATGGAACACTCTATTACTGAGATTATCCACGGTGCAATTATCACAAGGAGCCGATGAATTTTGTTGGAGTCTACATGTGAATGGTAAATTCACGGTGGACTCTATGTATAGTGCTCTGATCCAGTCGGAGGTGCCAGTTGATAATAACAAGATGATTTGGAAGATGAAGATACCACTTAAAAATAAAATCTTTGCGTGGTATCTTCGTCGAGGAGTCATTCTTACCAAAGATAATCTTATTAAGAGGAATTGGCATGGAAGTACGCAATGTGTGTTTTGTCATCACGACGAGACAATAAAACACTTGTTTTTCCAATGCAAATGGCTCGTTCTATATGTTCAGTCATCCAAGTAGCTTCTGGCCTGTATCCTCCACGTAGTGTTGCCAATATATTCAGCAACTGGTTACACGGGACTGAGAACAGGTTTAGAATTCTTCTCAGGGTGGGAGCGCTTGCCGTTATTTGGTCGCTTTGGCTATGTAGAAATGGTAAGGTTTTTAATGATAAAAGTACTTCTCTTATGCAGGCTATCTACAGATGTACCGGTACGCTCTGTTTATGGTCGTCTCTACAACATGTGGAGAATCAAGACCTGTTTACGGAGGTGTGTACACGCTTGGAGGCCACAGCGAGGGATACTTTTACCCAACATGGATGGCAGCATGATCTTCGGATTGGCCCTCCTACGTCTTAGACGTTATACAGACTCCATATGATTAAGTGTATTTAGCCTTTTTTTCTATTCTGAATTTTTGAAACTTGGACTTGGTTATGGCTATGTGCATCTCAGTTATGCAGAGCCCGCGTGTAATGCTTAAATCTTTTAAGTAATAAAGCGCCCTTTATCGAAAAATGGTGATGCCTTCATAGTTCATGCAGTTAGCTGCTTTGCCTATTCTGTCGAGGGATAAAAATGCAAAGAAAAAAGACCGTTTTTATGGTACCCTTTATTGTTGATAAGCGAGGGAGCAGTGTATTAAAATCGGACCATTGATTTTCTGAGGATATGATAGACAATTTTGGGATTTCAATATTGAGGACGAGGGCAACTGCTATGAACCAGGCGCTATCGGGATGCCCAACCATGGGAGAGGCGGATGCTGACACCTCACGGTCGTTCGGGAGAGACCTGCACCGTGCTACTGATGGCCGCCCTGTCCAGAAACATGGCGGAGAAAGGGAAGTCGGGTAGGCGAAGGAAGAGGAGCACGGCGGTGGCCGCACAATGAAGGGGTTGTGGGTGTGCCGCGACGGCTAGGGAGGCTAGAACCTTAGCTACGTCGTTTGCCGGATAATGGCGACGGAAAAGAAAAATGCCGCGCGCGCGGCGGCCAAAATCCTAGAAGGTGGGCCGGGGCGGCCAGCCGCCGTGGTCTCATTTGCCCTCGTCGCGGACGAGCAGCATGCGTCGGAAGCGATCAGATATCCGGAAGGCGTAGACGTCAGTGTGGAGGTCCTACGCCTTTCCGGCCCAGCCGTCCTCGTCGGGCGAGGCGGCGGCGGTCCAATCCTAGGAGGGCTAGCCGGCGGGGCTGAAGTCGGCGACGTGGGAAAGCCAGGGTGAGATGGCGCGTGCTACCGTAGCCAGGAGGGGAGGTCGGCAAAGTACATGGGCGCACCACGCCGGCATGGGGCATGGACCTCCGTGGAGACGAAGACAAGGCGAGAGTAGTCGCGGGTGAGCACCGGCCGGTCCCGCAGCGCGACGGGGTCCTAGGGAAGCAACGAGTCCTCCACCAGCTTCTTGTGGCGGGAGAAAGAGGAGGAGGAGGAGGGATGGACGTGGGAGAGCAGCGCGGTGTACATGGCGAGGCAGAGGGTGCTTACCCATGGCCCAGAACATGTATACTGGAGGACGGGAGCAAAGCGGTGCAAGCTATACCACTCGCGGTTCCATTCACAAATTGGAGCAGTACAGATCGCTTCTCACCGTTAGATTTCACGAATGGACGGCCCGTAATTGTCGCAGGGTACCATAAAAGAGCTCAAGAAAAGAAAGAAAACCTGGGACAGCGCCATCCGGCATCGGCCAATAAGAAGAGTTGTCGCGAACCAACCTGTGGTTGGATGGTTAGAGGGACAGTGGTATCCCTAGCCCACCAGGGTTCAAGCCCTGGTGCTCGCATTATTCCTGGATTTATTTCATGATTTTCGGCGATGCGTTTTTAGTGGGAGGAGACGTTCCCGTCGACGACGAGGTGCCTACGATGACTTCATAAATTTCAAGATGATATGCCGGCTCAGTCTCTCGAAGGTGCTCCTAGGGGTAGGGTGTGCGTGTGTGCGTTCATAGGAGTGAGTGTACGCGCGTATGTATGAGCGCTTGCATCTGTACTGTGTTAAAAAAAGAGTTGTCCCGGTGCTAGGGCACAAGGAGAGGGAGAGGGGTAGCGAGGGCACTGCTTGCGGGGCGAGAGGGGAACGACTGGTGGGTCCCGCATATACGAGGCGTCGCTCCATCAAATTGAATCCTCGCGTTTGTTCCCCCAAATCTCTAGCGAGTCTCTGTGCTGCATCCAGCGCAATGGAACGGAAGGAGATCATGGACCTCGTCAGCGGCAAGCCGAAGGAGATCACGGACCTCGGCAGCGGAATGCCGATGGAGACCATAGGCCTCGGCAGTGGCGAGCTCGAGGACTATCCCTTCGTGAGGCGGCTCCGCAACCGGCGGCTCCTCGTCTACCTCTGGCTCCAGGGCTTCGACGCCGCTTACGATAGGTACGCCCGCCTCCGCCTGCCAGCCCGTCGTTTCACTTGCTCATCTCCTTGCCGCTAATGCGCCCCCGCCGTGTACGCAATGCAGCATTGTGCATGAGTCGGGTGTGCAGTGTTGGGGAACGCGACAGAAAACAAAAAAATTCGGTACAGCGAGCACGCCCAGGATCACTATGGAGACTGCATACAAGGTTTGATCTGATCCGTACAGACTCGAAGCGCAGCGGAAGAAGAGTCGGTGGAGATCGTTGGTGCAGATCCCTGCAGCTAGGATTTACAACCTCCCAACCGCAAGGATGTACTCCCACTCCGGACAACCCTTCGGGAGGTGGTCGGACAGTCCCCCGGACGATGTCGCGGACAGCCCTTCGGGAGGACCCTCGGAACCCGAACAGTAACCCGGACAGCCCTTCGGGAGGACGCCGGAAACTCGAACGGTAACTCGAACAGCCCTTCGGGCAAAAGATCGAAACTACAATCTCTCTACGGGGTTGCACACATACGGTGTCAGCTATCCGGCAGGGCTTCGCCGTCCAGAGCTAGTTCCTGCCGGAACCCAGACAGCCTTTCGGCTCTACGAAACTATTTCGTGGGAGGGAGAGAGAAGCCAGAAATCTCTATGGCATGTGTATGAGAGCAAGGATGTGTCTTATGGCAGCCCACACACCTCCTATTTATAGGAAACCCAAGGGGTAGGGTGGTTTTACAAGAAAACCCAAAACCCACATGGAAAGGAGTCCTTCCCAAGGACCTAAAAGGTGAAACCAAGGAACAAGGGGGACTCCATGAAGGAGTCCACCATGTGGCCGGCCACACCCTCATGTGGGGCCCCAAAATTGGCCCCTATCCATCCATGTCATCCCCAAGATCTTTTGGAGCAAAGCCCCAAAAGGTGGCTTTCCAAAAATATCCCAAAAAGCACTTTCACTATTCACGACGACATTTTTCAGCGTCTGATCGAACTGAAAATATTCATGTGGGCTTAGAACAATTCTAGTACCCACCAAAATAATTTTCAACGCGAGCCGGAACAATTCCGGTTTAGTGATTTCATCTGCGAAAAGCATCTGAAGCGGTTTCGGCAGCTCCGGAACATTTCCGGTTTTCATCCCGGAAAATTCCAGAAAGTTTCCAGAATGATTCTGGCACCCTCCAAGAATTATCAGGCATGTGCCAAAACCAATTTGACTTTATGGTATCCTCTGAAACAACTTTTCAGTTTCACCGGAACTCATCCGGTGACCTCTCTGCGGAACTTTTCCGCTGTCCGAAACTTTTCCGGCGTCCGAAACTTTTTCGGTGATTTTTTCTCAGACTCCCTGTCTAGTATTCAGCAGATAGATGACCCTTAAGCGTGTGACCCTATAGGTTCGGTGAAGCATAGACATGACCCGGAACCCCTTCCGATCAATGATCAACATCGGAGCCGTGGACACCCATATCGATCCCTATACCCACACGAATAAATATTCGAGTGAACCTCCAGTTGCCGTGTGCTATTCCTGTTGCTACGCGATATGTTACAATTACCCGAGGTGAGACATGTAGGCATCCTCGTGAATCAACAACTTGTCCACAATGCCAGTTACCTCGTTGCCGGTATTGTTCTCTTTTCTCGTTCCTGTGTTCCGGCATCCCCGTGATCAAATCACAAGTGTCTGGCCAGACGATGATGGATACCGTAACACCGAGAGGGCCCAGAGATATCTCTCCACCGTCGGAGGAGCAAATCCCAATCTTGAGCTATCAAGTTACTTGACATACTTTTCCATGAACCCGTAAGCCGCCGTAATAGCCACCCATTTACGGATGACGTTTAACAAACCCCAAAGTTCATGAAGCAAGCATGAAGAAACTCGACACTCTCATGGTCTAAGGAATTATGCAAACGTTAACCATCTCTGTGTTATTTAACCATAAACTTGTGACGAATATATCTCATAGTATAACATCAATGTGGGTCGATTCAACACAAGTGTTCTACCAACATCGTGCCCTCAAAATTGCCGGCACAACCATGCCCATGATCAGGAAAACAGGATCATCATGCAATACTTGAGCCAGTCTTAGAGGCAAGACTAGGAATACAATTTACCGTTTATTATACCACACGTGCACATGAGTTTCCCTCCAAGTCTCGTGGTTATTGCAGACTCGAGAATCATTGCAGTTATAGCATGGATCATAAACATTCATTACAAACTCTGAGATACAAAAGTAACTGATATTACTGCCTCTAGGGCATATCTCCTACATGCAGATGAGCAGGCTGCATTTGCGGCAGCTGCTGGTCTGGGGCCGGTGGAGCGAAGCCCTCGACTACATAAGGCGCTTCCTGCCGACGGCGCTCAACGATCGGAGCCTCGATGCCCGTTCCCTCCTCTTCTTCCTCCACACGCTCTGGGCTCTGGCCAACGTCGCCGCGTGCTCAACGGACGGCCTCGTGAACGATGACTCCGTGCACAGCGACCTCAGCTTCCTGAGGACCCTTTCCAGTACCAACGCCAAGCTCTCCTCCATCCTACGATACACACTCCACTCACCGCAATTCAGGTACTAATAAAACAGTTCGAAATACTGTTCTACTTGTTGTTGTTAAGCCTTAGATGAATCATGTCTTGTAGGGCGTCTCTAGATTGGATGCTGGTGAGGAAGAAGGCATCGTTGATTGTCGATGACTGGGCTCTTGAGACTCCGGAATTGAGGCGCAAGTTGCAATTGCCCGGTGGCCCAGGTCTTCCGCATAACTTGCTTCCCATCGGGTGGGTTCCTGTATTCATTCATTCAATCTTTTACTGTTTGGTCCACATTTTTATTACCAACTACACGTCAATCTGATCATCCCACACATGATCTTGTTTAATTTGCTAGCCCCCTTTGTCCAAGGCGTCACCGGAGGGAACAATCCCGGCGGGCGAAACCATCTACGATTGCCAAGTCCTATCTCAACAGGAAGAGGAGGTACTTGCAACTTGATTAATTGCCAAGTCCTCAATTCCGCAGTGCTATCTCTGAGTTTTCACTTGTCATTCACACATATTCCTTGCTTCATGCAGCCTGCCACCTCCAAGCCCACATCCTGGTATGAAATCTTCGCATGAAACACTACCGGAATAACCCTATATGCCTACGGCCTTATCTATGCCGATGGCCTTTTCTCGGGGCCGTCGGCATAGCTCAAGCTATGCCGACGGCCTGGGGAAAACTGTCAGCATAGAAAAGCCGTCGGCATACCTCCATCTATGCCTACGGCAGCCGTAGGCATAGTAAGGCCGTCGGCATACATCGATCTATGCCGACGGCCTCCTACGGCAGTCGTAGGCATAGTTAGGCCGTCGGCATAGAGGTGGCCATGGTGGCCCGGGGACAGACGGCGGGCTGACGCCGTCAAATCTATGCCGACGGCCCTGACGGGGGCCGTCGGCATAGATATTATCTGTTTTTTTTACTAGGAGCTGTCACGTGGCAGAGCTATGCCGACGGCAAAGCCATAGGCATAGTTTTCCATCTATGCCTAAGGCAAGGCCGTAGGCATAGCCCCGCCACGTGGCGCCTCCTGGTAGCCCCTAGCCGAGAACTATGCCTACGGCCATGCCGTAGGCATAGATATTATCTTTTGTTTTTTGTTTTTTTATAGTTAAAATTTGATTAATTTAAATCTGACTTATCTAAACTTAAACATACACAAATTATACATCGATTTGGGGTAGAATTTTCCATAGATTATGAATATCCAGTTTGTTTTTGTTTTTGAGTATGTTAGAAATGTGACCTCATGTACTTTTGCATATAGGTCCTTATACTTTGTTAAAATCATAAGTAATTGATACTTGGATCGATTTTGACAAGTTTTGTATGGTTTTTTATCAGAATCTTGAAAGGATTCTGTTGTTATACTACGTTTCAAATTTGAACAAACTTAAATCATGTTTGCTTCAGATTTACAGAAAACACCCTTTTTTAACTTTTTTTATATTTTTCATTCCTTAGCCAAACGAGACAAATTTTATATCTACATCCATCAGATTGTTTCAAGGATTGTGGTGGCAGGCGCAAACACCCGGCAACCGGCTCCGGAGTGTGACCCCTTCATGGACGGCGATGCCGCCGGCACTTGAAGGGAGGAAACGGCCACGTCGGGTCGACACAGAGGGAATCTTATGGTGGGTTTGGCCCAGACCTTGTTCTCAAGTGTTCCTATGGGCTGACCTATCACAACCAGGTGAAAACGTCCATTGGTCAAAGCCTGTCCGGTGAAAGTCAAAGGCGTAGATCTCCGGGTCAACTTGTCCAGGGTTAGGCCGGCCAGGGGCCTTCGGGGGGTAGCAATGCCACCAGAGCATCGCGTCGGGTCCTCATACATGTCTTAAGGTGTGGTAGCTTGTCTGAAGAGGCAATACGCGGCTCCGGTGTGAGGTCCCCCCTCACGGACGGCGATGAAATCGAAGTAATCCCTCTGCGGTTTTGGCGTTCAATGAATATTCCTGAACACTCGGAGCTTGATCAATTCATGAGATTTTTACACAGTGCAGACACATGTAATATAATATGCGTGGCAATTTCTTATATTTTTTAAAGATGCAGGAGTATGTGAAAAAAAACCCCACTACGGATTATTCTTCGCGTGTCTACGAGTGTGGTCGGGGGCCGCCGACACTTGGAGGGGGGAAACGGCCGCGTCGGGTCGACACGAGGGGGGTCCGGTGGTGGGTCGGGCCCAGACCTTGTTCTGAAATGTTCCTATGGGCTGACCTGTCACAACCAGGTGGAAAAGTACGTTGGTCAAAGACCGTCCGGTGAAAGTCAAAGACCCAGATCTCCGGGTCAACGGGGCTAGGGTTAGGCCGGTCGGGGGCCTTCGGGGGTAGCAATGCCACCAAAACTTGCATTGTGTCTTATTATATGTATACAAGTGTGATGGAGGGTTGAAATAGCCAACGGAGCAATGGGCAGCGCACTTCCTTCACAAAACCGGACACGTTCTCTCTCGATAGCTAGATACTACCTCTGAGATGGTGTAGTTTTCAAGCGGCCTTCGGTTAGGCTTCTGCGAAATGCGCTCAAACTTTTACCACAACCTACAAGGGCCATATGACGACACCGTGCCAGGTCCCGAGGATTTTCGGCATCGTATGATTTTCCGTGGATTTTAACGGCTAGATCCGGCATGCCGCCGAGGTACATTCGCCCTCCGGTGGTGGGGCCTGCCCCTCCTTTGGTTGCACTAGGCCTACACATACCGCCAAGACATCATATATGATTTAACAAACCACTTCTGGACATCATTTTAGGTGGCCTCTATGCAGATCTGCAATTTCCCGCATTGAAACCCTACGGATGCAATAAATGTCTCAAATATTGCAGGCGGCCTAGAAAAATTCGATGTCCTGGCACGTTTCATGCATGGCCCCCTTTGAGAGCACGAGAAGTTTTGAGGTCAACGGAGCAACGGGCAACACACTTCCTTCACAAACCGGACAAGTTCTCTCTCGATAACCAGATACTACCTCGGAGATGGTGTAGTTTACAAGCGGCCTCCGGTCAGGCTTCTACGAAACACGCTCAAACTTTTACCATACCCTGCAATGGCCCCCTCTGAGAGCACGAGAAGTTTTGAGGTCAACGAAGCAACGGGCAGCACACTTCCTTCACAAACCGGACACGTTCTCTCTCGTTAGCCAGATACTACCTCAGAGATGGTGTAGTTTACAAGCGACCTTCGGTCAGGCTTCTGCGAAACGCGCTCAAACTTTTACCATACCCTACAAGGGCCATATGATGACACCATGCCAGGCCCCGAGGATTTCCGGCATCGTATGATTTTCCGTGGATTTTTACGGCTGGATCCGACATGCCGCCGAGGTACATTCGCCCCCGGTTGTGGGGCCTGCCTCTCCTTTGGTGCTGCTGTTCGATGGCGAGGGACGCCGCACGTGCCGTCGTCAAGGGCGACGGGGCAAGCCGGAGAGATGTTTCGTGCAACCGTCCGACAACCAATGTACTGTAACCATCATAGTCATCCTTCTTCCGCCCAAGTATGTCCATGAGGATAGGGTTTCGGGAAACGGCTACAACTTCGCCGGTTTTGTGCCTAAGTGTTTACCCGGAATAAGATGGTAAAAAAAGAAGAAAAATAAAAGGAAAAACACAATTGCAAGAGGTTACTTCTCATTGGTGGAAACATTTATGCCTTGGATCGATGACATGGAGCACATCCATCCGATATGCATGTGTGGTAGCAGTCGGGCGGGTTCACGTGGTTCTAGACAAAGGTCCCCGTCCAGACTCATCGTCGTCATACCGAACACAGCCTTCCCCGATCCATTCCCCCACCTCACCTCACCATCTCCTCCCCACCGCCCTCCTCTCCCCTCACAGATCGCCCGCGACCGGATCCTCATACATGTCTTAAAGTGTGGTGGGATGTTTGAACAGGCAATACGCGGCTCCGGAGTGTGCCCCCCTCACGGGCGGCGTCGGATCTGGGCGGGAAGCTACGATCAGCTCGAGAGGGGGTGATCTGCGCCGCCAGAGTTTTCAATACCTTTTTAGTTTCATGTATTTATTTATTTTTCCTGAAATGTTTTTGTTCACTTTTTTCTGATTCATCAGAAATGTGCCGTTCGTTCTAGAGTTTATAGGGGGTAGGGGATGCAATCTATGATGACGTTTGTCGTTGGATCTAAGGAGGAAGGAATGGACGGTTTGGATCGAATGTAAAAGAATCGATCCGTGAGAGATCCACATGGACCAATGAGGGTGGAGCGATCCGTGGCTCCCACGATCTCTCTCTCTCAAATATTTGGCGCGCTACTTCCCGCCACCTCTCTCCGAAATAAAATTTCCGGCGGGCTCGCGCGCTGTGGAAAAGTAAAAATCCAACCCACCCAATCCAAAGCGCAGCGGAGGCCCACCCAAAGCAGCCGCACCCACCCAATTCCCCATCCCCACCCCCACCCCGATTCAGAGAGGCAGAGACCCTCGTCCCTCCCCACATCGCCGCCGCCTCCCTCAAACCCACCTCGCCGCCGGCCATGGCCTCCCCCACCTTCTCCTCCTCCCATCCCCTTCCCTCCCCTCCCCACATCCCAAGACACGAGAGGGAGGGAGATCCACTTCGACCGCGACCTAGCTGGTGAGCCAGTGTCCATGGCGCTGCCCAGATCCGCCCGTCCTCCGGCCGTCGTTGAGGAGCTGTGCCCAGATCGGCCATGGCGCCACCTAGCAGGTGAGGAGGGAGACTAGGAGTGAGGGGGCGCCCACCATCTCTCTCTCTGCTCGAGCTGCTCCTCTGCTCCCACTACGGCGCCAGATCCACCTCCCTCCACAACCACGGCACCGGCGGCCATCTGCTTCTTCTCCGGCGGACATGGAGCTCCGACACCACACCATGGAAGGCCTGTAGGTCCCTCCCCACCTCTCTCTCCCCAGCTCTTCTGCTCCTTCGATTTGCCTTGCTTGTGAATTGTGATGCTGTTCCCATTAGATTAGATTAGATTAGGTTAATTACAGACACAATTGTTAGCTAGTAGTAGCTTCAGATCCAAGTGATCTTGATCTTGTGTGTAATCTGCAAGGCAATCAAGTTACTTACATGTTGCTTCTTTTCATGTTCTGGTACATACATACATGCATACGTGATGGCTCCCTGCCTCCCTGCCTGCTACATCTCGGCTTGCTTAAACTGAAGAAAAGAGAGAAATGCTCAGGATGCTACTGCCCACTTAATTTTTTTTGTTAACATAAATACACTGGTTACGTGATGATTTGCTTCCCTTTGCTTTGCTGCAATTGAAAGAACAAGGGGGGATATAAAATTGGGAGGAGGAAGCAAACAAGCAGCAGGCAGTGCCATCTTTCTTCTTTTGTACACAAATTACTCGGCAAAGAATTAACCTGCTATGTGTTTGCTTTGTAGATAGAAAAGAAAAAAATTAATATGCATGCTTGGAAATTCTGAGACCCTTGGGTATTTTTTCAACAACCAAATGACGTGCCAATCCATGGCCTCGATTGGTCCTGTGTACATGACGTGCTACCTCCGAAGCACCGATACGGATACGGGTATCAGTATCGGGCAGATACCGATACGTAAATTCGTCATTTTGAAAAAGTGCCAATACGTGGATATATACGTTTGACTATTCTTTTACAAATAATAATAAATATATCTTGCTAATGCTAGGGACAGCAGATTACCTTCTTGTTTTGCTCTTCCTAACCATAGAGAAGCAGCTCCAAAGTCACTTCATCCCGGCTTTGAATCTTTGATGCAGCGGCGGTGCAGCAGCTGGCTGATGCCTTCCAAGCTATCCAATCCAACACTTCCAATACATTACAAAAGATAGAATGTTACTTACGAATAAGTCTAGAACTGTAAATATTATAACTTGGATAAAGAAAGGTTCATCAATACATCACCTTTGAAGCATTGAGTCAGAGTCCCAGTCCATTCTCTTCTATCTTCTTGATTCTTAATTTCTTATCCATGTTTCCCCTTTCCAGCAACAACCAACAGCCAACAAGGCAATAGCAAACAGCCAAGAGACAAACAGCAAGGCAGCTGCCGTTAGATAGGAATCTACATGAGAGAAAGGGAGGGAGCTGCCATTAAATCCACATGAGAGAGAGGAGGGAGGAGGATTACCTTGCTGCTACTGAAGACAGAGGGGGGGGAGGAGCCGAGCTACTGCTTGCTGCCGGCTGAGGGTGAGGGGGAGTCGGGGACGAGGACGACGGGGAGTCGGTGAGGAAGGAGGAGCAGCTCGTCGTTGGCCTGCCGCCGGCCTGCCGCCGCCGCTGGGTGAGCAGCCGCCGCCTGCTGTCGAGCTCGGAAGGATGCGGGGAGGGAAAGGATGCGGCGTCGGGGCCTAGGGTTGCGTCTTGCATGGGGTTAGTTACCTCTTAACTGGGCTGAACTGGGCTGGGCCGTATCCAAAACGCACCCATCGAGTATCCAGCACGTATCGGCATTGTTTTAATTCCTTTATTCCCCGATACTCAGGCAATACGTATCCAGCACGTATCGGAGCCGTATCCGTATCGGATACGGGTTCGCTGGTTCAGTGAAGTATCCGTGCATTCGAGCGTGCTACTGCTAATGCTTGCTGTTTACACGACTTGTTTTTTTTTTTTTGACTAATGGCTCATTAACTTGCTGTGTACGTGGTGGTCATGGCCATGCTAATCTGACCTCTTTTGCATCCTACTTGAAGCTGCTCCTCTGTTTTGAGTGTTGTTAAGTTGCATTGCAATCTGACCTCTTTTGCATCCTTGCATTCCTCTGTGTATATCTTCCACTTTGAACTAGTTGCAACTAGTGCCCATCTTTGTTCTCTTGTACACAAAATACTCACCAAAGAATTAACCTGCTATGGATTTGCTTTGTAGATAGAAAAGAAAAAATCAATATGCATGCTTCTGCCTGCCTGCTACATCTCCGCTTTAATTTGAGAGAAGAAGAAATGCTGAGGATGCTACTGTCCACTTTTTTGTTAAATTGGACCGACTAGATCTCTTCTTGTTAAATAAAATTTGGAGAGAAACAAAATATTGCGACTTATTTTTTGTGGGAAGAAGGCAAATCTTATATTTTTCTTCAACTTGACACGCTGGTTCCCTTGAATCATAAAGTGTGATGTGATCTTGCATGAAGGGCTTGCGAATTGCTTTCCATTTGTTGTTGATGAAATTGGTCATACTGTGCTGGGCCCTTTTATTTGCACTGCATGCAAGCTACAGGGTTTGGTTTTGATGCATTGTACCACTGAACTTTGCTGTGATGGCAAGACAACTGAATTGGCTCGCCATTTATATGCAGGTCAACATCTTCGTCACCGGGATTGGAGCAGCGGCACCATCACTGGCATTTTGTAGTGACGATGCTCTCGTCGGTCGACTTCGTGTTATGGCGGTGCTCGAAGTCCGTTGTTTACCGGTTTGTATCGAACATGTCGTGCTCGTGTTGGATATGACTGTGAACCAGTGTCGTGCTCGTGTTGGATATGACCGTGAACTTGTCGTGCGTGTGTTGGATATGACTGTGAACTTCGTTTGGACTATGCGATGGATTTGATGTTATATATGTGGATTTGAAGTTATACATGTGGATTTGATGTTATATATGTGGATTTGATGATCGCTGTTATGTATGTGGATTAGGGCCTGTGGGTATTTTAAATTGCAGGGCAGAAGCAAACAACAAATAAAAAAATTGTGGAGCACCTATATGCCGACGGCATAGCTCCCAGGTAGCACCAGGTGCTGCCACGTGGCAATATATGTCGACGGCAAAGCCCTCGGCATAACCTTGGCAGGCTCCTAACCGAGAACTATGCCTATGGCTTTGCCGTAGGCATAGATTCAAACCTATGCCTACAGCAAAGCCGTAGCCATAGTTCTGCCACGTGGTAGTTTTTAGTAGCTCCTGGCCGAGGACTATGCCTACGGCAAAGCCGTAGGCATAGATGCAAATTTATGCCTACGGCTTTGCCGTAGGCATAGTTCTGCCACGTGACAACTCCTGATTGGCCGGACTTCGCGACGGCGCCGTCAGTTGCCGTCTTGTCTTTTTTTTTGCCGACGGCGAAACTATGCCGACGGCCGTACGGAAGCCGTCGACATAGGCTACTATGCCAACGACTTTACTATGCCGACGGTCTGACAAGCCTACGCCGTCGAGATCGACGCCGATGGGGATATGCTGACGGCAGCCGTCGGCATAGGGGTATGCCGACGGTAAACGGCCTATGCCGACGGCAAAAGGCCGTCGGCATAGTGGTTAATTCTGGTAGTGAAAGCAACATCCCTCTCCTAAACTCTGGACATGTGCGGCACTTAATGTTTTCTATGTTTTGAACAGAAGGATTGCCCGAAGATGCACTTAGCCAGGTGGCGGATCTTATTGGTAAAGCGAGTCTCTGACCATCTAATTCCAGTTTGTAATGAACATATCTGATAATATATAGTTTTCTGATGATGTTGCTGAAACCTCTTTTCTATGTGAGTTTCTGTTGCTAATAAACTCAATTGATAACATTTAGAGGGATGTTTAAGAGCTGGTAAACTTCTGGAGCTCCATCAAAGGTGCCCGCTTCAATCAAATGCAAAGGAAGGTAATTTAACTACTTCACAGTTGTCTTACCTTGGATCACGCTGTACAAAATTGAGCTAACTCATCTGACTTTGATGCCATGTATCTTGCTTGTTAATTTCCTACTTCATCTTTGTTACAAACCATTTCTCTGCTCTGCACAGATTTTATCATTGTTGCTTTTGTATTGCTAGGCTAGGTTTATGCTTGGGAATATTTCATTGAAGGGGCTCATACACCATGTAGTCTCACGCTATATTTTGTTGTGCTCATCCCACGCTGTTTTGTTCCTAAGCTCCTTGTTTGCCAAGCTCTTTGTTTCATAGGATTGGAGTTTTTCCATTAGGTCTGAGTTAATGTTTTTTTCCTTTAAAATGCGAAGGATAGGATTCAGTCCTACATAGGAATAGGAATTCATTCCTACAAACCAAAGGGCTCAAAAGAAAGTTTTCCTATGGGAATCCTATCCTATAGAATTCGTGTAAACCAACTTCACTTAGTTTCTTGCCAGAATATCCATCTTAGGTTTGCGCTTTCACCAGTTCAACAACAACAACAACAAAGCCTTTAGTCCCAAACAAGTTGGGGTAGGCTAGAGGTGAAACCCATAAGATCTCGCGACCAACTCATGGTTCTGGCACATGGATAGCAAGCTTCCACGCACCCCTGTCCATGGCTAGTTCTTTGGTGATGCTCCAATCCTTCAGGTCTCTCTTTACGGACTCTTCCCATGTCAAGTTCGGTCTACCCCGGCCTCTTTTGACATTATCAGCACGCTTTAGCCGTCCGCTATGTACTGGGGCTTCTGGAGGCCTGCGCTGAATATGTCCAAACCATCTCAGACGATGTTGGACAAGCTTCTCTTCAATTGGCGCTACCCCAACTCTATCTCGTATATCATCATTCCGGATTCGGTCCTTCCTTGTGTGGCCACACATCCATCTCAACATGCGCATCTCCGCCACACCTAACTGTTGCACATGTCGCCTTTTAGTCGGCCAACACTCAGCGCCATACAACATTGCGGGTCGAACCGCCGTCCTATAGAACTTGCCTTTTAGCTTTTGTGGCACCCTCTTGTCACAGAGAATGCTAGAAGCTTGGCGCCACTTCATCCATCCGGCTTTAATTCTATGGTTCACATCTTCATCGATATCCCCATCCTTCTGCAACATTGACCCCAAATATCGAAAGGTGTCCTTCTGGGGCATACCTGCCCATCAAGGCTAACATCCTCCTCCTCCTCGTGCCTAGTAGTACCGAAAGCGCACCTCATGTACTCGGTTTTAGTCCTACTAAGTCTAAAACCTTTCGATTCCAAAGTTTGCCTCCATAACTCCAACTTCCTGTTGACCCCTGTCCGACTCTCATCGACTAGCACCACATCGTCCGCAAAGAGCATACACCATGGGATATCTCCTTGTATATCCCTTGTGACCTCATCCATCACCAAGGCAAAAAGATAAGGGCTCAAAGCTGACCCTTGATGCAGTCCTATCTTAATCGGGAAGTCATCAGTGTCGCCATCACTTGTTCGAACACTTGTCACAACATTATCGTACATGTCCTTGATGAGGGTAATGTACTTTGCTGGGACTTTGTGTTTCTCCAAGGCCCACCACATAACATTCCGCGGTATCTTATCATAGGCCTTCTCCAAGTCAATGAACACCATATGCAGGTCCTTCTTTTGCTCCCTATATCTCTCCATAAGTTGTCGTACCAAGAAAATGGCTTCCATGGTCGACCTCCCAGGCATGAAACCAAACTGATTTTTGGTCACGCTTGTCATTCTTCTTAAGCGGTGCTCAATGACTCTTTCCCATAGCTTCATTGTATGGCTCATCAGTTTAATTCCACGGTAATTAGTAAAACTCTAAACATCCCCCTTGTTCTTGAAGATTGGTACAAATATACTCCGTCTCCATTCTTCTGGCATCTTGTTTGCCCGAAAAATGAGGTTGAAAAGTTTGGTTAGCCATACTATCGCTATGTCCCCGAGGCCTCTCCACACCTCAATGGGGATACAATCAGGGCCCATCGCCTTGCCTCCTTTCATCCTCTTCAAAGCCTCCTTGACCTCCGACTCCTGGATTCGCCGCACAAAAAGCCTGCTAGTATCAGCAAAGGAGTCGTCCAGATCAATGGTAGAGCTCTCACTCTCCCCATTGAACAGCTTGTCAAAGTACTCCCGCCATCTATGCTTAATCTCCTCGTTCTTCACCAGGAGTTGATCTGCTCCGTCCTTGATGCACTTGATTTGGTCAACATCCCTCGTCTTCCTCTCTCGGATCTTGGCCATCTTATAGATGTCCCTTTCGCCTTCCTTCGTGTCTAACCGTTGGTAGAGGTCCTCATACGCCCGGCCCCTTGCTTCACTCACAGCTCGCTTTGCGGCCTTCTTTGCCATCTTGTACTTCTCTATGTTGTCTGCACTCCTATCCAGATATAGGCGTCTGAAACACTCTTTCTTCTCCTTAATTGCCTTCTGGACATCATCGTTCCACCACCAGGTATCTTTAGCTTCTCTTCTACTTCCCCTGGACACTACAAACTCCTCTGAGGCCACCTTACGAATGCAAGTCGCCATCTTCATCCACATGTTGTCTACATCACCTCCTTCCTCCCAACGGCCCTCCTTAATGACCCTCTCCTTGAACGCCTGAGCTACCTCCCCCTTGAGCTTCCACCACTTCGTTCTAGCGACTTTGGCACGCTTGTCCCGCTTTCACCAGTTCATTTTACTGAATAATTTACTGGTCCCTGATGTTTTGCCAAGTACTTCACCACTCATCAGTAGGTTTTACCTTTCTCCATCCATGAAAAATATCAGTACCTTTCTAGCTTTGTACTGCATCTTTTTCTGGCAAAAATGCAGCTAGCTATTTGGACAGGTTAACTTGATGGAGTACTTGTTGGAGTGCAGGAGTTGGTGACTGAAGTGGAAGCTGAATCTTGCAGCGCCAACTTGATGGCCAACTGAGCAGGCATTACTCGTGGTGCTCCTTCAAGTCGATTTGCTGCCGATTGTGTTGAAGCATCGAGCTACGTTATGTTATAAACTTGAGATTTGGAAGTCTCCTAGCTAGAACTACTTTTAGTAGTGTATACATATGTTATCACCATGGAAAGCGACATTACAACTGTGTTTCCATGTGCTTGGTGCTGTGTTAAGTTGTAAGGGGATTGAGAATCAGAACTAAATCCGATCTATTATAATATCATCCACCATGTCAGTTTTTGTTTTGTTTTTCTTTGTTTCCAGTGATGCTTATTGTTGTTGGTTGAGGTCTTCTAAAGAACGATAACAATTTTTTACATTTGATGCAGAAGTTCTGCTGTGCATTCATTTACACTTGCTGCCGGAGAATACATGCATGTTTTATAGGACATGTTGTGCTTCCCATGTGCTTAATATATTTTTTGAGGCACACTCTTTTTTAATATCGTGTACAGTGACAGAGCTAGGCAAAAGGTTCAGGGGGGCCAGAGGCAAATCATGAAAATCTGAGGGGGCCAATAACTATTTTTCTCTCAATCTAAGCATCCTCAGAAAAAAATTATTCACAATTATTTCAAAGTTGGGGGGGGGGGGCTAGTTTGCCGTGATTGTTGCTGCAAGCCATTCTGTACCATGTAGTACTACTTCTTATGTAGCTGCAATACATGCGATTTAATATTTCCATTGAGTACTTATCTATACCTACTAATAATAGGATTAACGCTTCTTCCTCCCTAATTTTCGTCCGTTAGTTTCGTCCGTCGTTCTCGCTGCCATAATTTTCGTCCGATTCGTACGTTGTTTGCAGATTCATGGGCCAGAATTTTTGTTATGGGCCGCTACAAAAATTCGACCTGACGACCTGCCCTCCCCTCCCCTCCCTTACGGCTACAGCAAACAGAGTTTTCTTATGCCTGTGCTAAAATTCAGAATATAATTAATAGTCCCACCCTGCCCCTTTACATCCAATCTAAGCAACTTATATACATTCAGAGTTGCGAGAATCAACAAGCCAGCAAAAAAGATGAGATATCGAAAGAGAAAAAAGTGCCATGCATCACCAACTGAAAATGCTGAAGCAGACCCTAGCCTCGGGAGGAAGGTCACGAACGTTCAAAGAGGAGAGAGGCGCATGAAATCCAAAAAAAGAAGAGGGGAGAAGATACAAAAAAAAAGGATCCGAGGTCAAGATACACAAAAGAGGGACTTGCGCGGGGACGGTCGGTGCATGGAGCATGAGAGGCATGGCCGCCCAACCGGTGATCGGTTGAACTGCACGAGTACAAGGGAGGGAGGGATCCCGGCGGCGGTGGGCGCAGCGGCAGCGGTGGCGTGTCCAGGGAGAGGTCGGGTGGGGGGTGTGGATAAACTCGCGAGAGAGCGTTGTGGAAAAGACGAACTGAGGAGATCTGCCAGAGGTGCGAGCGACGAGTCCATCACGCGGCTGGAGGAGCGCTAGCGACGCGGCTGGTCTCTTCTAGACCAGCGGACGTGTTACCCTTTTTTTAGACACACGTGGGCTAGCTAGCGTGCTTTTTTTTTTGAACACAATACAGACGCAAGCGCTCATACATGTGCGCATACACTCACCCCTATGAACGCACACACGCACACCCTACCCCTATGAGCACCTTCGAGAGACTGAGCTGGCATATCATCTTGAGATTTACGAAGTCACCGTAGGCGCCTCGTCGTCGACGGGAACGTCTCCTCCCACTGAAAGCGTATCGCCGGAAATTCTGAAATAAATCCAGGAATAATGCGAGCACCAGGACTTGAACCCTGGTGGGCTGGGGATACCACTGTCCCTCTAACCATCCACCCACAGGTTGGTTCGCGGCTAGCTAGCGTGCTGACAGGTTCTTTTCCTGTTTTTAATAGTTTTGATTTTTTTTCCTGAGATTAATTGTTTGGATCCCTCGCTCACGGATAAAAATCGCGCCTCGTCGTCGACGGGAACGTCTCCTCCCACTGAAAGCGTATAGCCGGAAATCCTAAAATAAATCCAGGAATAATGCGAGCACCAGGACTTGAACCCTGGTGGGCTGGGGATACCACTGTCCCTCTAACCATCCAACCACAGGTTGGTTCGCGGCTAACTAGCGTGCTGACAGGTTCTTTTCCTGTTTTTAATAGTTTTGATTTTTTTTCCTGAGATTAATTGTTTGGATCCCTCGCTCACGGATAAAAATCTCCGAGTCCATCACGCGAACGTGTTAGTGTGCACACATGTTTTTGTTGTCCGAACTATTGTAACGCCCCGGACACACTCGCCGGTGGTCCTTACTCCTGGCGAGATCTAGACTGACCCCACAGATGAATACTAGTCTTTCCTGCGCGCTTTGTCCTCACTCGTGCGCACCCGGGACCAACTTCCCGGTCGGTCACCCATCCTGAAATTACTCCAAGCTGAGCACGCTTAACTTTGGAGTTTTTTCCGAACGGCTCCCGGAAAAGAAGGAATTCCTTATTGATATGAGTAGTCTATCATCCCTATTAAGCCAGGCTATCACATACACTCCCACTCAGAGGAACCGACGTCCTCGTCGGGCCACAGGAACGTTCCCTCTTGGCACATACATCTGTGCATCCAGTCCGATACATGTACCATGCCATGTGCCACGACGGATCACAAACGTCATGAACAACATGACCGCGCACCTGTCCGCAAACATCCATGTAACCGCGAGGGTCGGCTCTGATACCAACTTGTAACGCCCCGGACACACCCGCCGGTGGTCGTTACTCCTGGCGAGATCTAGACTGGCCCCACAGATCAATACTAGTCTTTCTGCGCGCTTTGTCCTCACTCATGCGCACCCGGGACCAACTTCCCGGTCGGTCACCCATCTTGAAATTACTCCAAGCTGAGCACGCTTAACTTTGGAGTTCTTTCCTAATGGGCTCCCGGAAAAGAAGGAATTCCTTATTGATATGAGTAGTCTATCATCCCTATTAAGCCAGACTATCACAACTATGCACATGTTGCCTTTTTTGTTTTATAAGGTTGAATTTGACTCATCTAAAAAAGAAAGTTAAATTTGACTCTATTTATGTCCCTCACAAACTCTGGCTACTTGGACGAGAAAACTGAAAAGGAAACAAACACCATACATACATGGACAAGGATTAGATAATGTTGGACTAACATATATACACAGATTAGGGCACACACAGCGAAAACATATATGCTTGCACATCCAGTAAAGTAACCAGAAAATAAATTGTCTCGATCCAGGCGATATTGATCCTGGTTCATACGAGTGCATAATAATCCATTGGCGTCAAAACACAAGACATTTACGTGTCATGTCAATAGAGTCTTTAGTTGATCTCAATAAAGCTATTGTTCCGGATCAGGAAAAGGATGGCATGTTTGGCGTCCCTAAAGATGGACATGTTAGATGCGGTATGGAGGAACTTGGCAACCACCTTATACACACTTTTGCCCCAATTATTGATGCTATGAAGGAACAACAACAATTGCATCCACGTAAAATTACTTTGAAAATGTTCCATGCATAACATTTGTATTGTCTGATGGTAGTACAATAATTAATCTGTCTATGTGGTATGCTACATGACGCTGGCAACACATGCACCGTCATTAATTAACTCACTCATGCTTATTTGAAACTATGTTTAGGGATACCACAATACAAAAATATTATTTAAACAAAAGAATATAGTAAACAAAAGTAACCTACTTTAGTGAACTAGCTTACTTTCTTAAATAAAGGTAACTGCAAAAGTTGTTATGTCCTACCATCATGATTTGAAGACATTAATAATTCTATGTTGGATAACATTAACTTTACTTACTGATAATCATTTAAAAGAATCTAGACAGAATATCATAGTTGGCTAATATAAACTTAAAATACAAGCCAAAATGGTTGCACAATTTTAAAAAGGGGCTGCCGAGAAGACGTAAATCAGTACTATACAAACAACACATATATTTTGATGCGTATCTGCAGGCTAATGAAATTAATTTATGAGTAGCTATGTATGCTCTATTTATGATGCAGAATCTAAATCAATTTATTTTTTAATCAACAACAGATTCCTACATTATAGAAAATTCTCATGAAGGCAAGCAATTTGGGCCGCAATCTCCACTCATGGATGCTAAAGAACAAAGAACGAAAATAGATAGAGAGCAGTAGGCACGAATGGTCATGAAGAAAAACAGAAAAAACTAAAAAAGCGCTGTGAAGCCTATCAGCAAAATAAAAGAACTAAATATTCAACCCAGTTGCAAAAAAATGTACACAAGGGAGGAAGAAATATGCAAATATGGAGCCAGCACAAAAGTCAAATAAATGCGCACGAGAAAGGCAGAAATATGCAAATATGAAGCCAGAACAAAAGAAAGCTAGAATAGAGCAAATTACATATAACCGTGAATTGAGGCGCAACCGACTAAGCAAAGATTCAATTGCGATGGAGACTCCTGCATATATCGCAACAGAACAGAAAGTTAGAACATATATACGATAATGACTTCACGATTAGCACACACGACAGAAGCATGCATGCCTGGACGTGAGACGAAGTATACCACATTTTTATTGTCTGATGTCGGTAACTCAAAATAAGCACTACATGTACGATATTTTTATTATCAGTATGATAATCTAAAGATAAGATTGTTCATCCGATTAGTTGACTAGGATTCACGTCGCCAGTTTCAACTAATGCCCTAGAGAATCGTATTGTTAATTGATCCATCAATTCTATACACTTAATTATCCATTTGGTTCATTTAGTTGCATTGTCGTCTAGCGCTTGGTTTATCGCAATTGTTGTTTAGTCAATAGCGAAGCACGAGGCATGGGTATGTGGTTTTTTTCTCCCGTTGAACGCACGGGCAGTTTTCCTAGTAACACAAAAATAATGATACCTCTGCATCTGTAGATCTGCAAAAAAAAAAAACTCAATATTCGTTCCCAGTGAAACCAAACCAAAACATGGCAATTGTAACTGGAGTCAGCAATATTCATACGGCTGCCTCAAGTGTTTAACATGTTGCTGCCTCCAGTTACGGTTGCATTTCGGCAATAACTAGAATGTTAAACACTAGTTAAATTGCAGTTAGACTGCAACTCGAACATTATCATAGCATGACTTCAGTAGAACACAATTCAGCATATCAAATTAGCCAGCCAGGCTTAGAAAAACAAGGACGCAATTCAACACTGAAGTTATTTCGTCAAGATTCACGATCAGACAAGTTGCACTGAACGTAACACGGTATTACAGCCAACTGAACAAGATGAACGCTCATACGAATTTATTTACACGGCAAAATCTTTTCGCTGCTCCATGGACAAATGTAGACAGCCTACTTTACTGCTGATGCAGGGAATCGGGGGATTAGTCGTCAGTGGCTTGAGGTGCTTCCTGATTTGCTTGTGGGGCTGGAATTGTCCCAGCATCTGCACTCTGAGAGTTAAGATAATCAGATAGATAAGTCATCATTTCATCAGCATCGAATAGATCGTCCATATTCCACTGGCCTTGCTCTGATGTTGCTGCGGGAGCTTCTGTCTGCTGAATGCTGATCATGCATTGCTGTAGGAGGATACGCACCTTGTCTGTCTCGTCGTCCTCCTCCTTCGGCTCCGGCGACCCCTCCATGATCTCCATAAATTGGAGGTCGGGGCTCGAGGCCAGACTCATGGAATCCAAGCGCCATGGTTCCGAGTTTGAACATACAGTGGCTGGACCGGTGATGTCGTCCTCGCTGGAGGAGTCCGGATCCTTCCATGGTTGAATGGCAATCATCAGTGGTTGTATTATGAAACTTTGTTGTTGAATTAGAAAAAATGATGAATACATACCTAGAAAATCAAATACAGCCGCTCCTCGTCCCCTATGCCGCTAGATTGAAGTAGATCGGACGGTCGTCGGCGCACGACAACCATCACTGCCTACCGATGCTCGGCAAAGCATTAACAAGTCCGAGCGTTCGAACCATTGCGGGTTCCTATGCCCTAGCGAGGCGATGCAACACGAATCACACAATCAAAATAACTAAAATACGATGTATAACGGTACAAGACGAGAATTGAGAGAGGTTAGTAGATAGTGTGTTATATCAACCTCTGCTAGTTCAGTCCGGCTGAAGGATTGACGAATGAAGTAGTCTGCATCTGCCGACGTATGAATCAGATCGTGAGCACGGACGACCGGTAGGCGGTAATGGCAGAAGATGGCAGCGGTGGAGCTCTAACCCAAGTACGCAGGTTCTACTAGTTTTTACTTTGACAACTGGTATCAAAGTGCATCACTAGGTTCAGTAACAGAAAGTTCCCGTGGAGGTCGAGCTACATGGATCCTCTTATTCTCACCCTTCCAACATTGCTTTGAGATTTGTGCTTCCCAACTAATTTACTATATGAAAATTTCTCTTTTTTGTTTCTCTCAAATGAAACAACATATGAACTTCAAACTTTGCAGATCGAGCAAACTTTAGAACTTCCATAAGTTAAAAAACTTTCAGATTTTTTGGTCCGACATAAATATACAAAATAAAATAAGATTTTCTTTGATTAAAAAAACATTTGAAGTATTTAAAATGCACGAAAAATCCGAAAGTTTTTTGCCATGTTGTAGTTAGAATGTTTTGTTGTCCTGCAAAGTTTGAAGTTTATATGTTGTTTCGTTAGAGAGAAATAAAAAGGACAAATGTGCCTGCACGGATCGCGATGCAGAAATGGATGGCTAAGATAAGGGTTACCATGTAGCTCGACCTACAGAAAATCACACTCGTTCAGTAACCGGATTTCTATGCAGAATCCAAACGAGCAGCCACGCAAGCATCATGAAAGTCACATCACATCACCGCTCAGTTGCCATTGTAGAGGAACTGCTTGATCACCCGCGGCAACTCACTGGCCGCCTCGTTGAATGGCTGGCGGACAGAGAATCCATGCTCCTCTCCCTTTAACTAGACAACCTCGACAACTTTCCTCATGTCCTTCAGTCTCTCCATCGAAACGGGATACAGGACGACGCCGGGGAGGGAGAAGCGGGTGCGGGGCGGCGCAGGTCTGGGGAGGGGGCTTCGGCTTGTGCGGGAAGCTTCACTACTGGTCGAGGTGCGGGGGTGCATTGTTGGAGAAGGCTGGGGAAGGAGGGGCTCCGGCCTCGATTTGGCTCGGTGTAGGCGGGCCGCCACAAGGGTCGGGCCTCTACGCCTCACTCTAATCCCTTGTAGGGCTCCACCCCCGCACCTCTCAAACTAAGGCGGTTCCGCCGCGGTGGCGACAGATTTGGGCGGCGGTGAAACTACTGTGTGCAGGTGGAACGATGAGAGAGAGAGAGAGAGAGAGAGAGAGAGAGAGAGAGAGAGAGAGAGATGAGCCCTCCACCGCTGTATGTTCGTTCGAGCGGTATCTCAACCCCGATGATTCGGTCCGACCAAGTAACACCTGGTGATCGGGATCTCCAACGCGATCAAATCCGACAGTGGTCGAGCGTGTGTGCCCGGGAACTTTAGTTTTTTGAAATGATCAAACACTCCCTTAGTTTTTTAGGGCAATGCCCTTGGGCGCACTTTATTAAACTTCAAACAACTGTTACATAAAAAAAAATCGGGATAATGAAACTAGGTGAATCACCCTCCCAATTAAAGCTCCCTTAGGGCTTCTTTGATTCAAAGGATCTCTATAGAATTTTCGGAGGGTTGAAATCCTTAGAAATTTTTCCTACGTTGGTCCTTTGATTCATAGGATTAGATCCCATTAAATTTTTCATATGAATCTTTTGTACTACATTTTATAGGAAATCTAACATCCACTTCAATCTTTTTTTTACAATTCCTTTGTTTTTCCTGTGACATCAAACACTCCTTGCTAATTTTATATGATTTAAGTGGATATGCCGCTCTAATCCTATATTTTTTTTCTATTCTTGTAATTTCAGAATCCTGCTTTTTCTTGAAATAAAGCTCCCTAATATTTTCTGAAAAAAATAAGGAAAGTGGTCCCGGTACGGGAGGGAGAGGGAGAGAGAGGGGAACGACTGGTGGGTCCCGCATATACCAGGCGTCGCTCCCCCAAATTGAATCCTCGCGTTTGTTCCCCCAAAATCACTAGCGAAGCGAGTCTCTGTGCTGCACCCAGCCAGCGCCAACTGAACGGAAGGAGATCATGGACCTCGGCAGCGGCGAGCCGAAGGAGATCATGGACCTCGTCAGCGGCAAGCCGATGGAGAGCATAGGCCTCGGCAGCGGCAAGCTCCATGACTATCCCTCCGTGAGGCGGCTCCGCAACCGGCGGCTCCTCATCTACCTCCGGCTCCAGGGCTTCGACACTGCCTACGATAGGTACGCCGGCCCGCCCGTCGTTTCACTTGCTCGTCTCCTTGCCGCTAATGCGCTCCTGCCGTCTATGCAATGCAGCGTTGTGCGCGAGTCGGGTGTGCAGATGAGCAAGCTACATCTGCGGCAGCTGCTGATCTGGGGCCGGTGGAGCGAAGCCTTCACCTACATAAGGCGCTTCCTGCCGCCGGCGTCCAAAGACCGGGGCCGCGAGGCCCGTTCCCTCCTCTTCTTCCTCCACATGCTCCGGGCCCTGGACAATGTCGCCGCGTGCTCAAAGAGCGGCCCCGTGAACGACTCTGCGCACTGCGACCTCCGCTTCCTGACGACCCTCTGCAGTCGCAGCGCCAAGCTCTCCTCCATCCTCCGGTACACACTCCAGCCGCCGCAATTCAGGTACGTGCGTGCCTAACAAAATACTCCACCACAGCGACATGCTTTTCTACTTGTTATTGTTTAGCTTCAGATCAGATGAACCATGTCTTGCAGGGAGTCTCTGGACTGGATGCTGGTGAGGGAGAAGGCATCGTTGATTGTTGACGCCTGGGCTCTTGAGACTCCGGAATTGAGGCGCAACTTACAATTGCCTGGCGGCCCAGGTCTCCCGCGGGACGTGCTTCCCATCCGGTGAGTTACTGTATTCGTTCATCCAATCTTTTACTGTTTGGTTCACGTTCTAGCACAAACTACATGCCAATCTGTTCATCCCACTCATGATTCTTGTTTATTTTGCCAGTCCCAGTCGTCCAAGGCGCCACCGGAGGGAACGATACCGGTGGGCAAAAGCATCTACAATTGCCAAGTCCTATCTCAACAGGAAGAGGAGGTACTTGCAACTTGATTAATTGCCAAGTCCTCAATTCTGCAGTGCCGTCTCTGAGTTTTCACTTATCACATTCACACATATTCCTTGCTTATTGCAGCCTGCTGTCTTCAAGTTCACCTCCTGGTATGAAATCTTCCTATGAAAGCAGCATCCCTCTCCTAAACTCCGCACATGTACGGCAGTTAATGTTTGCTATGTTTTGAATGGCAGGATTGCTCGATGATGCACTCAACTGGATGGCGGATCTTATTGGTAAAACTAGTCTCTGACCATCTAATTCCAGTTTGCAAAGAAAATATGTGATAATATTTATTTGCTTCTGTTGCTTTGTTTGCGGAAATCTCTTTGGCTATGTGAGTTGCTGTGTGCTGATAAACTCACTTGTTAACATTTAGAGAGATGTTTAAAAGCCGGTAAAATTCCGGAGCTCCATCAAGAGCAGCCACTTCAATCAAATGCAAAGGAAGGTAATTTGATTATTTCACAGTTGTCTTACCCTTCTTATATTACGCTGATGCAAAACTGAGTTAACTCATCTGACTTTGACGCCTTGTATCTTGCTTGTTAATTTTCTCATTCATCTTTGTTACGAACTAATTTTATGCTCTTACTGCACAGATTTTATCATTGTTGCTTTTGTATTCCTAGGCTAGGTTTATACATGGAGTATTTCATTGAAGTGGCTCGTACACCGTGTTCTGTTCAGCTCATTCCTTGATTTTTTTCAGCTCATACACCATGTTTTTTTCAGCTCATTCCTAGGCTAAGTTCCATATTCTGTTATTCTATTCTGTTGGTTGCTCATGGGCATGGTAATTCATAACAGCACTCCAATGCAAGCTGGATGTTGTTCTTTGCACGTTATCAATGCCGGGAACCTGCTGTCATCTCTAACTGCTCAACTGAGTTAACATATGAAATCATACTTCTTTAGAGAAGTCCAAATGTGCTAGTGAGGGGCTATTTACACCATTGTAATGTGATAAGTGAGATATATGCCTTATTAGTTCTAGGCTAGAAACATCCCCCCCTAAGTCCTCTGTTATGCCACTTCTAACGAACTGGTTGCAGATGCTTCTGGTTCTCCACTTTTGCAGACCATGTTTGGTACCGTGACAAATCCTTCTAAAACCCCTGGGATCTCATCAGTGACAAATGCAGGTAAATTAGTTGGAACTTGGAACATAGTTCTTGGCAACATGTCGTTGTTTCTAACTGCAAAATTCGTTTCAGGTGCTCCAAGTTGCACAGGTAGGCCTAAATGTTCTTGGTGCTCATCAGTTGCAAATTCAGGTGAAGTATTTTAAATTCGTGGAACCCTAGAATGGCTCAGTGTTAGAGAACACCAAATGAACTAATCAATGGGTTATAAATATAATTTCTAACTCTTCGCAGGTGCTGCAGTCTCACAGCCTTTTAGAACCCCTTGGATCACATCTGCCTCAAATGCGGGTAAGTTAACTGAACATCCTCAAACGTTTTTCATACCATGTTGAAACTCCATCTGCACATATTGATACCTGAAATTATTAGTTGTCACTTGTCACTTGTCAGAGAAACTCCATCACTGATAATAATATTCTACCTGCCATGTTCTATAACCACCATAATAGTTGCGAGATTGCACTTGCATCTGGGGGCTGATTAGCATATGTACCGTAAACCGTATGCTATATGGACATGCTCATTTTTAAAGTATAGATCTAGCTAATGTTCCACCATCTCATAAAAAATGGAAGTGAGTTGGGTTTAGCCTCTTGATTTCTGATCTTAAATGCCCTTCTGACACATTCTGAAATGTTGACTGTTAAGAGAATATTATGTGTGAAGATTGAATCAAGAAGTGCTGATAATACTTACTCTGGCGATCCTAAATGGTATTGATGCTTGGGCAGGCCCAATCAAGCATTCTGTTGGAAGAAAAAGGAATTCAGGAGAAGTTTTGATGACTGTCGAGGAAGATGATCCTGATAGAAAAAGGCAACTGACTGAACTGGTAATACATAGTACTATTTTTTTCACTTTACATAGTTCCCTGCCAGAATATCCAATCTTATGTTGCACTTTCATTTTACTGAATAATTTACTGGCCCCTGATGTTTTGCCAAGTACTTCACCACTTACCAGTAGGTTTTACCTTTCTCCATCCACGAGAAATATCAGCACCTTTCTAGCTTTCTAATGTATCTTTTTCTGGCAAACAAAAATGCAGCTAGCTATTTGGGTACTATTAACGTGATGAAGTATTTGTTGGAGTGCAGGAGTTGGTGACTGAAGTGGAAGCTGGATCTTGCAGCGCCAACTTGATGGCTAACTGAGCGGGCATTACTCGTGGCGCTCCTTCGAGTCGATTTGCTGCCTACTGTGTTGGAGCACCAAGCTATGTTATGTTATAAACTTGAGATTTGCATGTCTCCTAGCTAGAACTACTTTTAGTAGTGTTATGTTATCACCATGGAGAGCGACATTACAACCGTGTTTCCAAGTGCTTGGTGTCGTGTGTTAAGTTGTAAGGGGATCGTGAATCAGAACTAAATCAGATTTATTATATATCATCGACCATGTCTGTTTTTGTTTGTTTGTTTGTTTGTTTCCAGTGATGCTTATTGTTGGTTGAGTTCTGAAGAACAATAATAATTTTTTACAATTCTTGCAGAAGTTCTGCTATGAATTCATTTACACTTACTGTAGGAGAATACATTGTTTGTGAACTGGTTGTTAGGCTGCCTTGCCTCCTTTTATAGATTAGAGGCCTTCACTTTCTGCACTTAGAAATAATTGTTTGTTTTGTCCTTACTGTTTCATTACACATTTTTTGTCCCTGGTTTTACTAATTTTGGAATTATATGTTGGCATGAACCATGAAGCTTGACAATGGTTTAATGATCTATTGCTTATCATCTTTGTCCTTGGTTATTTAGTAGTAATTAATACTGAAACTTATGCCACAGTAACCAGAAATAGCAGTTAGTTCTGTGGTTCTTATCCTTTTTCTCAACAAGTCTTGTTCGTTATTAGGAATCCAAGCTCTAGTCATCATGCGCTCACTGACCTGAGTATGACTAGTGATCGTCGCCTTGCCGCTCATCTTATTCGGAGCCGCCTTTTTCATGAGAATCAGAAGCGTTCTAATTTGGCCACAGTAACTCCACTAGAATTAGTAGACCAAAGTGGTGTGTACCTTACTTGTTCTGTGTTAACGACCTAGGAGTAATTTTTTTTTTTTTGGATTTATATTGCTACTTTTGTGCTGTGTTCTGTATCAACTTAAATGAGAAAAAGGACAACTATCAAATAGACTTAAGACATAGGATGGGCTTTCAGATCAACAGGTCCACTAAGGCTAAGAGATTATTATTTTGTTTACACTTTTAAGAAATTAGGTCTTCTATGCGGCGTGATTGCACAGACAACTGTGACTTGCAACGCAACTTATGACATGGCAGAGTAACTGGGTAACACTGTACAAATGTACTCCCTCTGTAAACAAATATAAGACGTCTGCAAAGGTCTGTAAACAAATGAAAAACATCTTATATTTATTTACAAAGGGAGTAGTATCTATTTGGTGTGGACTTTCCAGAAGGTTATCTTTTATGTAATGATCCCATTCCTTGTCTTCTATGAATTTATGGAGCTCTTGTTCTTTCCTGATGTGTAAGTGGAGCTTAACATTTTAGTATTTTTATGCATGCTGCTCAATTGTTTTCTAAGAGTTTCGTTTCCTTCTCTTCTGTCACAGGTGCGGTGCATACCATACCAGTGCATTTGGCTGCAAGCCGAAGAAGCTAATCTTAAGCAGAAATCACTTGCAGCTAGCAGTTCCATCACGTTCCAAAAATGCAAATCTCTGTGGAAAGTTAACCATCTGCAGAGCACCAAAAGCTTTCAAGTAGTTGAACATAAGCAGCTTCTCCCAGTTTTCATTTGGTGGCCTATAGCTCAAGTTACAGCTGAGATGACTGGTAATCATAATTCTTTGTTTGTGTTCCGCTATAGTTGCAGATGAATTGAGAACCAGCACGCTGAAATGGAGCTATAACTTTTAGTGTAACATTCATATCACTATATCAGCCTGAAAACGGTTTGTGCTGTAGATAGGGTGCCTACATTTGGGTGTAGGAACACATGTTTTGTTTTAAAGTGCTGATATTATTCGTGAGTGGAGAATGTAAAACATGCTGGGGAGTAGTAAAGTACTTGAAAAACATCAGGGACCAGTACATTGTTTGGTAAATAACTGGTGAAAGTGCAACCTAGATAAATATTCATGGAAGGAAACAATTTAACTTCTCCAGTCACGCGTCCTATGTAAAGCCAAAAAAAAAGACCACTTATACTAAGCCTTATGAATTTAGTCTGTTGCCGCCCTTCTATCAAGATCATGTTCCTCAACAGCTATCAAATCTTCTCCTGGATTCTTTCTTCCAACGTAACCCTGACGATTTTCTCTTCTTTCGCGGAAGCAGGCAGGAGCTCTGCACATCAATTAAATATAACAAGAGTTTATGTACATGGGGAATCTTTGGGGATAAAGGTCAGAAAAATCTGGCTAAAAACAGAAGAAATATACAGCCCCTGAAAGAGGGGTCAAAAGCCAAAATGCAAAGGTCGATCGCCTCACACATGAGGGAGGAGAATACTATCCTCTCTCAGGTGCTTGGTTGGGGCTGCCCAAGCATCAATACCATTTATGATCACAAGAATAAGTATTATTAACATTCCTAAATTCAACCTTTACACATAATAATGTCCTCCTAACAGCCAACATTTCAAAATATGTCGCGAGGGTTTTAGATCAGAAATCAAGAAGCTCAACTCATCTTACTTTCATTTTTTTATGAGATGGTGGAATATTAGCTAGATCTATACCATAGAAATAAGCATGTGCACGTAGCCGACAAGGTGTATCGTACGATTTGCGGTACATATCCTTATCAACTCCCAGATGCAAGTGCAATCCTGCAACTATTATAGCCATAGAAGACGTAGAAGAAAGAAAGCAGCTGAGAAATGCAGGAGTAAAAAACCTACACAGTTTCTGAACCAAGAGGTACAAGGACAAAATTCGAAAACAAGAGGTTCAAGGACAGCATATATATCAACATAGTGAGTTTTAAAACGTGGCAGGTAGAATATTATTATCAGTAATGGAGTTTCTCTGACAAGTGACAGCTAAGAATTTCAGGTATACCAATATGTGCAGATGGAGTTTCTACACATGGTATGGAAACGGTTGAGGGTGTTCAGTTTATTTACCTCCATTTGTGGCAGATGCGATCCAAGGGATTTTAATGGGCTGTGAGACTGCAGCACCTGTGAAGAATTAGAAATGATGCTTATACCCGGCCCCTTGATTAGTTCATCTGGTGTTCTCTAACACTGAACCATTCTAGGTTTCAACTAATTCAAATTACTTCACCTGATTTTGCAGCTGATGAGCACCAAGGACAATTAGCATCACCTATGAAAATTGGAGCACCTGAAACGAATTTCGCAGTTACAAACGACGACATATAGCCAAACACTGTGTTCCAAGTTCCAACTAATTAATTTACCTGCATTTGTGACTGATGAGGTCCCAGTGTTTTTCCAATCTGTGCAGTAAGAGCAGAGAAGTGGTTTGTAACAGGGATGAATTAGAAAATTAACAAGGAAAATACTGGCATCAAAGTAAGATGAGTTAGCTCAATCTCTCTTTGTAATGGTAAGACAGCTGTGAATTAATCAAATTACCTTCCTTTGCAGTTGATTGAAGTGGGTTCCCTTGATGGAGCACCGGAAGTTTACCAGCTTTTAAACACCCCTCTAAATGTTATCAAGCGAGTTTGTCAGTACACAGGAACTCACATAGTCTCAGAGAGATTTCGGCAAACAAAGCAACATCACAAAATTATAATATTATCAGATATGCTATTTACAAACTTGAATTAGATGGTTAGAGACTAGTTTTTACCAACAAGATCTGCCACCCGGCTGAGTGCATCCTCGGGCAATCCTGCAATTCAAAACGTAGCAAACATTAGCTGCCGCACATATGCGGACGTTAGGAGAGAGGGGTCGATGTTGATTTTATGCCAATTTGTTCATACCATAAAGTGGGCTTGCAGAGGGCAGGCTGCAAGAACCAAGGAAAATGTGTGAATAATGCCAGTTGAAAACTCAGAGACAGCACTGTGGAACTGAGCACCGCTTCATTCGATGATAATTAATCAAGTTGTATCTTGTAAATACCTCCTCTTCCTGTTGAGATAGCCCTTGGCGATTGCCTCTGGCTTTGGCCGCCGGAATTGTCCCCTCCGGTGGCGCCTTGGACGAAGGGGACTGTCAAATTAAACATGATCATGTGGGGGAGCATGTGGGGGAACTGAGTACATGTAGGGGATGATCAGATTGACATGTAAAAGATTGGATGGATGAATGGATACAGCAGGAACCCACCCGATGGGAAGCAAGTCCTGCGGGCGACCTGGGCCGCCGGGCAATTGCAACTTGCGTCTCAACTCAGGAGTCTCAAGAGCCAAGTCATCGGCAATCCACGATGCCTTCTCCCTCACCAGTATCCAGTCCAGGGACGCCCTACAAAGACATGACTACTCATGTGAGGCTCCACAAGTCCACAATGACAAGTACTCCTAGAACAGTATCTCCATGCATTATATCAGGCATACGTACGTACCTGAATTGCGGCGAGTGGAGTGTGTATTGGAGGATGGAGTTGAGCTTGGCGTTGCGACTGGACATGCTCGTCAGGAGGCCGAGGTCGCGGTGCACGGTGTTGTTCACGAGGCCGCCCGCCGAGCATGCGGCGACGTTGGCCAGCGACCAGAGCGTGTGGAGGAAGATGAGGAGGGAACGGGTCTCGACGCCCCGGTCGAGGGCCGGCGGCAGGAAGCGCGTAATGTACTTGACGGCTTCTCTCCACTGGCCCCAGACCACCAGCTGCCGCAGATGCAGCCTGCTCATCTGCCGCACATCCGTCTCATGCACGACGCTGCATCGCATACACGGCAGGGGCCGGTGCGTTAGCCTAGCGGCAAGGACTAGGAGACGAGCAAAGTGAAACGGCGGGCGGGCGGGCCGGCGTACCTGTCGTAGGCGGTGTCGAAGCCCTGGAGCCAGAGGTAGGTGAGGAGCCGCCGGTTGCGGAGCCGCCTCACGAAGGGATAGTCCTCGACCTTGCCGCTGCCGAGGCGTATGATCTCCATCGGTTTGCCGCTGACGAGATCCATGATCTCCTTTCGCTTGCCGCTGCCGAGGTCGGTGATCTCCATCCGCTCCATTGCGCTGGATAAAGAGACTCGCTAGGGAAGAACGGGAACACGCCTACTCATATGAAGCGACGGGATGCGGGAACCACAACCGAGCGCTCTCGTCCCCAGTCGCCCCGCTCCTGGTGCCCACTGCCCACAACCTTTTTCCCCCCCTCTCGTACCACCTTTTCCCCCTATCTTTACCAGTTTACCGCCCCGAACAAAAGCCAGATAATTGTTTGCGTTGTAACATGATATTTTTACGGATTTGCTATTTTTCAGTCAGCTGATTTGCAATTGGTTTTCATTCAAATTTGTGTCCGCTCGATCTCGTGCGGAGATTCGCGCTGGGAGCTGGCGTTTTTGGGCGGTTTTTCATGTCGGGCGCGGTTTTCCTTTCGGGCCAACCCGTTACCGCCGTCCCTCTGATTTCTCCTTTCCTCTTGAATTTTTTCCTTTCTGTCTTTACCCATTTCATTCGGCGGCACTAGAAAAAGCGACAGAGAGAGAGCGCGCTACAGCGGCGGAGAAGAGGAGGCAATTCGTTCATAGTTCATGGCGATTCCGAGCTCTTCCTCTGCTCGAGCTTGATTTCTGTTCTGCTGCTCCGTGGGTTTGGTTGGTTGTCCTCGTCTCTCCCCTTTCCCCGTTGAATTTCTTGTTTCGATGCTCATGCCCCTTCTAGATCCCCTGGCGTTTGATGTAGATGTAGGTGTACGTGTAGATGTAGAGTTGGGTTCCCCTGGGTTTTTTTTTTTTTTTTTTGCCGATTTGGCGGTGGTAGGTGCTTGACTCCCCATATCGATTTGGAATCTGCTTCCGCTGGTAGGTGCTCTTGTTTTTTATCCATACGAGTGTGTGATTCTGCTGGTGGTTTGTTGTGTGGTTAGAAGTGGTGAAAAGGTGTTTGATTTCCACTGGTAGGTGCTCTCTATTTGATTCGGCTGGCTCGTTTCATGTAATCCCCTGGTCAAGTCGAATTTAATAGGTGTATTTTGATTCGGCTGGCTCTCTAATTTGGTGTATAGGTAGATGCTCAAGTCGATATCCTGGAAATTCAGACGTAATCCCCTGGTCGTTTGATTTTCTCATGCCCTCTTTTGTGTGGATGTAGGTGTTTGATCCCCCTGTTCTAGGTTTTAATTTTCGTTGTGGTTTTGTGGAATCTATTTGGTGGGATTTCTGTTAGTTGTTGTTCAGTTTATGTTGTGATGTAGCCAAACCTTCCCATCTCATCTATATTGTATTTTGATTGGTGGTCAGATCCTCTGGCTAGATATTCTGATTTAATAGGTGTTAGACCCTCTTAGTCACAATTTAAGGTACCAAACCTTGTTCATGATTTTTCTCTGCACTAGTAGATGTTGCATTGAGCTGTTGGTATTTTCAGTTGGGTTTATAATTTTCAGTGTGGTGTTATGTAATTAGTGTTGTTCACTGCATTTGTAGTATGAGCAGGACCTTGCCTCAGGGGCGGATCCAGCATTGGCCAAGGGTGTACAGATGTACACCCAAAATTTTCTGCCAGAAAATCGTATGTAGGTATATGATAAAAATCGTAGCGTACAGAGACTACGCAGCAGCACTCTTGTGGCCGACAGGCCAATAGCCCATCAGCAGCAGCCCTCTAGGCAGCAGTCCAGGAGCGGCAACCAGCCCGTTCTTCCCAGTCCCCCACATACGAGACACTACTCACTCAAAGGGCCTGACTACTCAGCTCAGTCTTGCCTGAAAAAAAACTTCTGTTTTGATTTAGAGAAATATAGCTTTGACCTGTACATGCGTGTAACTTATGTTTGGATTTAGAGAAATATAGCTTTGACCTGTACATGTGTAACTTCTGTTTGGATTTAGAGAGATCTCTACATGTCATTGCCCTGATCTGATTGATTTCATTAGTCGACCTTCGAGCTGAATGAGGCCACTATCTTTGAATTGTTGGCAATAGAGCACTCAAAAAACAAGAGGAACGCCATCGATTCGAAAACTTTATATTGCCATGAACCAATTGGCTTCACAGTTAGGGTGAAAAAAAAATTGATCACCCAATGTTCAATTCCTGGATCAGCCCCTGCCTTGCCTAGCTTTTACTATAGTTACAGTGCATGAGCAATGTACCTTTTCAGTGTTATTACATTGTAAGTTGCACTGTAATTATAGTGTTTTTAGAGTGTAAATTCCAGAGTAGTTACAGTGTTGGTTCTTCAGTATTGTTGTCCACTGCCTTTGTAATATTTTTTTCATTTTCTGTATCAATGTGTTCCATAAATTTTCAGCAGTGCAAGTTCCATAAGCAAGCAGCTTAAGGTCTTTTTGTTCCATTAGTTTCCGGTAGTTCCCCCAGTGGCTTTGTTTTCTTATTCATCCAGTGGCTATTTTTAGTTTTTTTAAGTTATTTCTCATTTTGCTTTTGCACATAACTCTTGTTAAGTTTTGTTGTTTCTTTAATCTCTTTAAATTCTTTTTTTGTGATTCATGTAATCTGTTTATAGGATTTTTTAAATGGGTAGGCTACAGAAGGTCTCTCACAAGGACGTTCCTGTAGTTTCATCTTTTAACAATGCAGATTCTTTGGATGAACCCTTTGTGCCTAATGACTTCGCGGAAGATGATTCATATCATATGTCACCGGTAGTTATTTATGTATTCCCTTTCCTTTTCATTCTGTTTTTAGTTTTCACTTTCAATTTATTTAATTTTCTTTGGTTGTCTTTTTTATTCAGGAATTACCCGAAGATGACGGCAACTTTGACAAAGCTCTATTCGAGTTCTATATGAATCATGTGCGTGCTATTTTGTTTACTTGCAGTAGTTGCTTCCATATGTTTGGGTTGACAGTCCTCTTCTTTTTCGTTTGGTTTTTATTCTTCAGAAAGTAAAATGTCTGAATGTAGGAGCTCTGAAGAAGCTTTTGTGACCTTCTATGATTTTTGCTTCTTTGCTTGTTCGCAACTTCAATCATGCAGATAAGTATGCGATGTTTACCTTGTATGTAATGTCTGATTGTAGGAGCTCTGTAAATGAAAATGTTCCCTGAAATAAAATTTCTAGTTTCAATTTTTTGTAGAGAATTTTTCCAAAGTATCTGCGATTGTTTTGCTTTTTTTTTCTCGAATACGATTGTTTTGCTACTGTAAGCTAGTCAAGCTTACATTTAGAATAAGATCTCGTGACATTGTTAGAAGTTCCTCTTCAGCGATTGTTCTTTTTATGCCTTCCATCTGCAAATTTGAAAAATAAGATGTCAATAATATCAATAGCCAAAATGCTGTGTTATTTATGATTTTCATTGACCAAGCACTGTTAATTGTGATCATTACTGAGAATGTAGTTTACTGCTTACTTGCAATTTCACTGTAAGTGTTATTTCAGGGGAAATCAACACTGTATATTTAGGGGAATTATAATGGAACTTACAGTGCAAATTTCAGTGCATTTGCACTGTAATTTGAGGGATTTTACAGTAGTAAATTTAGAGAAATTACACTGTAATTCCTGTGCAACTCACTGTAATTGCCCTGCGACTTACAGTGTAATTTTCAGGGCAATTATGTTTGGTTTGTCTTTGTAGGGTAACATCATTTTTCTAGATAGTGTTGCGGGTTTGTCAAAGTTAGGTGTAATTTCAGAGCAATTCAACTGTAAATCTGCAGATTTACAGTGTAATTCAATTACACTGTAACTCCACTGTAATTCTGTACATATACTAGTGTAAATTACACTCTTTAAGGAATTCTACTGTAAATCTATTATTTCTACTGTAATTGAACTGATTTACTACTGTAATTTTGGTGTAAGTCTACTGTAATTTTAGAGTCATCAGATTAGTGCCTAATGTGTTTGAATTTTCACTGTTAAATGAGTGCAAAATGACAGCATTATAGTTAAATGACCTGCTAGATAGTACATGAGCAATATAACAAAATGACTGGAATTATGTTTTCTAAATTTTCTCTGCAGTGTACCTCCAGTGTAATTGTATCTATGTACAGTGTAATTGTATCTGTAAGTTGAGTGTTGGTAAATAGACAGTAATCACAGTGTTCCTATTTTCTGAAAGTTTCAGTGTCAGTTAGTGTATTTTTTTGAAAGTTCTAGTAGTAATGGCACTGTAATATTTACACATTATAAGTGTAAGTAATACCCCTGATATGCCACTGTAACGGCAGTGCTAATTTGACTGTATGTTTTGTGTAAATGACTGTAATTATCACTATAATTTTCTATAAGTTCCAGTCATAATGTCACTGTAATTTCAAACAGTATGAGTATGTAAATACACTGTAATTTTTAGTAGTTCCAGTGCTAATTTGACTGTAAGTTTTGTGTATACTGTAAACTGCAAGTTACCAGTATACTGTAATGACAGACTAATTTTCTCACAAATGGCTGTAAGTAGACTGTAATGACAGTGTTATTTGATTGTATTTTCTGTGTAATGACAGTGTAAGTTGGCACAGTGGAGATACACATTTGTACTGTATTTTATAAATTACAGGCGCAGCTGTTTTGTGGTCCAGGGGAACCGGATCAAAAGCAACAAACCTGTTTTGGGTTTTGGTTTTTTTGGTCATACTTTTAGTCCGACCCGTTTTAGCGAACATACAAACATACACATGCGTAGGTTTTGTTCGTTGACATACAGGGAAAGAGACATACACTTGTCCTCTGTCTATTTGTCAGGAAATTTGATTGAAATCCATTTGCATTTCAGTCGACTGTCAAATAGACAGTCCCTATTTTTAATATGTAATAATTGTTGTGATTTACTTTTTCCGTTCCAAAATAATTAAAGTTTTTTTTTGAAAACTTATGACATATTCATCTTCAATCATGGCAGTACATTGAACCCTAGAAATAAAAAAAAATCACATCCAGATCTGTAGACCACCTATCGACAACTACAAGTACTGAAGCGAGTCGAAGGCGCGCCGCTGTCATCATCCCCCCCTTCGTCGAAGTCGGGCAAAAATTGTTATAGTAACAGTCGGGAATTCATCGTGCTAAGGCCCCATAGGAGCAACGCACCAGAAAAGCAACCGCCGCCGATGAAGAGAAGGCTAGACCAGAAGGATCCAATCCGAAGACACAGATTCACCAAATACAACCACCGATCAAATCTGGCGAGATCTACCGAAGACACACCTCCACATGCCCTCCGATGATGCTAAACACACCACCGGAATGGGGGCTAGGCGGGGAGAACATTATTCTATCTTCAGGGAGCCGCCGTCTCGCTTTACTAAGCGGGACACAAACCCTAACAAAACTAAATATGTGAAAACTTATGATTGTGTGCATCATAATGATGCAGATGCCTGGGGTTTAATCTCCTTTTAATGTATTTTTTTTGTGAAACCTAAACTCAGATCCTCCCGACACAATTTTTTTTTAAAAACTTTGGGAAAAACAAAGGTATATCAAGCTAGCACAAACAATTCCCTGGACAAGAATGACCTTGCCAAGTATTAGCAATTACTCCCTCCGTAAAGAAATATAAGGGCATGTACAATGGTTGATAAGATAGTCTTATCTTAAGACTTGCATGTAATTTAGAGATGACAAAAAAAGGTCTACAATGGGTCATCTCTTAGCCTTATCTTAAATAACTAGTTATTCCTAAAAACATGGTGAGACATATTGTGCTAAGAGATCACCTCTTGTCTTCTCTTAAATAAGAGAAGACAAACCTTTTCTTATGAGTTCTCTCTCCTCCACCTCATCATTTATCATACGTGGCACTCCTAAGATAGCACCATTGTACATGCCCTAAGAGCGTTTAGATCACTACGGAGGGAGTACCATATTATGATATGTCTAAAAAAAGATATGATTATCAGGTTGTCAGCATATTAAAACCAGAAAAGAACACCTGAATGGCACTTAAAAGAAATACACAAACACACTATCCAAAAATAGTACTTTTTCCCAAAAGGAAAAATACATCTATGTATTTCCTCTTCTTCGAGGTTCAAGGTTCAAGTGCATTTGGCGTGCGCGCGTGCCCCTTAAGATTCGTATTTTCCTTTGGCAAGCTGCCAAAGGAAGACTTCCCGCGGCGGACCAAATTCGTAAGCGCAATGGTCCTGATTCTGTACCCTGTGTGGTGCCCTTGAGGATATGACCACATCATTTTCAACTGCGATCTAGCCAAATTGTTCTGGAGTTGCACTCGGCTGGGTGTGAATTGGGCCCATATACTTCTTTTGCTAATTTTGTTGATCTTGCTAAAACCTTATCTGGGCAATTGAGTAGGATCTTTTGGTTTGGCTTTGCGGCTTTGTTTTGGGTTCTCCGGACTACTAGGAATAAGTTCTCGATCGAATATGTTTTCCCTAACAAGCCTGCTGATATAAATTGCTTAACATTTTACAGCAGTGGAAGCCTCTCGTTAAAGGCGGTGACAAGGAGACCACGGAGTTCCTGATTTCTCGTGTCAAGATCACGGCCGCTGAACTTAACGACAGAGACAAGGATCGGTCGTTGGCCTGATGATTCTCGCAGTTCTATCTTTTGCTTTTTCGTTGGTAGGTAGATGGCATGCGTGCCTTTCTGTCATCTTTGACTGTAATCCTCAGTGCAGGCGTTTATAAAGTCAGGCTCATGCTTTTTCTCTAAAAAAATGTATTGCTATTTGTGTTTCCTGTTATCCAAGAACCAAAAACATTACTACAATACATAAAATTGTATCGTATACTCTATCTATCACAATATGTCTCCATTCTTTTTAAAGAATTCCCGCATCAATGCACGAGTCATCATCAGTTATTACAATGTGCAACACAAAAAAAGCCTTCCGCGGAGAAAAAAATGCCTGAACTATCATCTTATTATATGAAAGAAGATTGCTGACTAAGTAGAACCACAATCGCCTAGTCACTACACGATTTCAGAAATCAGTGGCAAAAGGAACTCCATCAAGACTGCTTCCAAGGATTTGCTCCAAGTGAGCCATGTATTATTTGACCTTCCATTGATGCAGAGTCGCGTGACCAAACTGAGGGATAGAACAAATTCTGCTTCATTAGCACTGCTTCAGTGCCCTTTATGTAGCTCCGGAGGTGTGCCAGCTTTTAAACATCCCTCTAAATATTGTCACGTGAGAGTGAGTCTATCAGTACACATGAATTATCATAATGATTTTCATAAACAAAGGAAGGAACAGCAGAAAATATACATTGTCAGGAGTATGTATGTTCTTTACAAACTGGAATTGTAGATAATGAGAGACTAGTTTTTTACCGATGACATCCACCAGCCGGTTCCTCCCTGCCTCAGAGTTCAAGCCTGCCGTTAAAAAAAACACAGAGAACATCACCTACCAAACATATGCAGATGTCACGAGATCGAGCAAGGTTTTGCTTTCATGCCAAGATGCGCGAGTTCATACCGAGAACTGAGCTTGAAGAAGGCAAGCTGGAAAATGCAAGGAGTATGTGTTTGAGTGTCAGAGAATTCAGAGAACTGAGGACCGCTTCATGCCTTCATCCCATGATAATGGTTAATCATACCTCCTCTTCTTGTTGAGATAGCACTTGGCAATGGCAGATGACGTTGACCGCCGGGATCGTTCCCTCCGGTGCCGCCTTGGACGATGAGGACTAGCAAATTAAACATGATCATGTATGGATGATTAGATCATTGACATGCAGTCGATATAGTGATACACAAGAATGTCTATTAGTAGCAAAAGAATAAACGGTAACATAAGGAAGCTAGTGATAGAAAGAATTAAGGAGCGAGGATGAATGGATGAATAGAGGAAGCACACCCGATGGGAAGAAAGTCGTGCGGCCTCCGTGGGCCGCCCGGCAGAAACAACTTGTCTCAACTGTGGAACCGCAAGAGCCAAGTCATGGGCAATCACCGATGCCTTCTCCCCAAACTTTAAGATCGCGGGCGAAACTTGAGCGATTGCGGCGCAATCGCTCGACGACAACGACAACAACAACCACGACAACAACAACGACAACAACAACCACGACAACAACAACGACAACAACAACAACAACAACGGTATAGACGTACCTGAATTGCGGCGAGTAGAGCATGTTTTGGAACATGGAACAGAGCTTGACGGTGAGCAGGCAGCAACGTTGGCCAGGGCCCCGAGCGCGTTGAGGAAGAAACAGAGGGAACTGGACTCGACGCCCCCGATGGCCGGCGGCACGAAGCGATAGATGTAGTTGAGTGCGTGGCTCCACTGCCCACGTGCCACCAGCTCCTGCAGACGCTGGCCGCTCATGTACAAATCCGTCTCGTTGATTATCCTGCGTAGCACGTGATCCATTAGCATGCAGCAAGGAGACGAGTGAGTAAAGGAACCGCCGGCGAGCCGACGGGCGTATGTACCAGTCGTAGGCGGGCTGGAAGCCCTGGAGGTAGAGGTTTCCAGCCCTGGAGGTAGAGGTAGAGGACGAGCCGCCGGTTACGGAGCCGCCTCACGCAGGGATGGTCGGCTAGCTTGCCGCTGCCGGCCTTCAGCTTCGTCAGGGCGTCGATCCGCTCCATCGCGCCGGATGCGGTGAAGAGACTCACTACCTGGGGATTGGATCCGCTCCAGCTTCGTCTGTCTAGAACTCAGTCGACTGAGACTTAACGAAGTCTCAGTCGAGTGACGTCAGTGTAGTTGTGGTGTTGCAAGCGGCATGGCTGGATGCTGCAAACGGCGATGAAAAATGTTGCGACGGTACTGCAAGCAACGGCAACATATGCTACAACCATTCTGACTAAAAATGCTAGAACCGTCTTTGCAAGATGTTGCGACCGGTGAGATGACGTGCTACAATCGACGAGGGACGACATGCTACAACTAGCAAGATAGATGTTGCAACCGGAACAAAGAAATGTTGCATACGATGGAACAAAATGCTGCAAGGTCGACTGAGACTTCGTTAAATCTCAGTCGACTGAGTTTTAGCAAGCCCGAATATATATACCGACTTTAGGGGGGACTAGTACTGGAAGTTATGGAGGGACGGGATGCTGGACGCACAGCCTTCCTTGCCACCACAGGACCCACCACCCACCACCCACCACCCTCCCCACATACCGCGCCACCCTAACTTTCCTGGTTTGAACCATCCCTACCATACCATACCATCTCACGCCCAATTCCCAGACCTCAAATCCGTGGGCATCGACAAGTCCTTCTTTTCTAAGCCAGCCATAGATCGTCAAATCGGTTCGGCAAATTGGGTCCAGTAGTCATCTTTCAAAACTACTCCCTCTGTTCACAAATACAGTATAAGATGTTTTGGATATTTCAATATAGAGTACATATGGTCTAAAATTAGTGAACAAGCACACTAAAATGCAACCAAATCAGAAGAAAAAAATTTAGAACATCTTATAATAGTGAACGGAGGGAGTACTAACAACGTTTTTTTTTTCTGCGGGTGAATAACAACCTAGAGGTAAATGGAGAGTAAACGAAGACCGCCCTTGTATCTTCGTTTCCCCCTGCGGCCGCCGGCAAACCCGTGGGTTCCCTCCCCCTCCGTGGGGGAGAGGGTGGGGGGACCCCGGATCTTCGTTTTGGCGTGTACATAGGGAGTGGAGTCGTGTGTGTGGTGTCGTTGTTATGCAGAAGGTCGCGGCGGTGTCTGCGTCTGTGTTCCTCGAGCTTTCACCTCCTTTTGACGATGGCCTCTGCGGTGGCGGCGGTTGGCTCGGAGAGGTAGATTCCTGCCTTTTCTCATGGAGCAGCGAGGCTAGGTTTCCAAATTTTGGCCGGCGAGGCGGTGGCGGCGCGGTCAAGATGCTTGTATTTGTGTCGGGGCTCTTCCCACGCCTCATTGGCGCAGATTCCAGCGTCGGCGAAGAGCCCTGTGGTTGCCTGTTCAAGGGCGGCCCTAGTTCTTTCTTCCTCTTTGTCTTCGGCGAGGGAGATTTCGAGAAGCTTCTGGTGATATTCCTACTTCGATTCCGGCATGCTGGTCCGTTTGGGCCTTGGATTGAAGACTTCCCTTCTGCCAAATAGTCTTATTGTTGTATCCAATGGTAAGCCGGCTCCATGAGGGAGCGGTGGCATCGGCGGCGACAGTTTGCCCTCTTGCCGCGGCGGTGTGTGTGGTGGGTTGGTTCCCCGGGGACCCGAATGTAATTTCTATCTTTGTTCGGGTGCGTTGTATCACTGGACTTCTCAAACATAGTTGTGGGGGTCCTTTTTGCAAAACAATGGAGAGTGACTACATGCTATATTGTCTTGTGACATTCAAGTTCAATTATTTATTATTGAAAAATAAAAATTAATGATGTGAAGGGCTTTCATGTTCTTTGATGATGTGTAGGGCTTTTATGCGGTAGAAAGTGGAAAACTGAATGGTTGCATGGGTGCTTGTTGATGTGGAGGACGTGCATGGGGTGGAAAGTGACAAGTTGATTGATTGCATGCACTTGATGATGTGGATGGCTTGCATGTGCATTTAAATAGGAGGTGGCATGTATGGGACATATGTGATGAGATGGATAAGTTGCATGTTAAGATAAATAAGATAGTGGGGACGAACTTCTTAGGTATATATAATATGATTCAAAATGTAGTAATAACATCAAGAAATCGTGGACAACAAAGATTCAATAAAAACTAGTTAATTGTGTAAAAGGTATTTTTTGGTTCTCATTCTCTACCAAATCCACACAATGAACATACAGTGCCAGTGCATCCATTCACCGGCGGAGCTACAACAAGGCTACATTAGCCATGGCCCGTCCAACTTTGTAGCATCTGCTTCTATTACATACTACTCATGGGCCGAGGAAAGCCATGAGGAATTTCTTGCAGTTTGGCCCACCCAGATGTCTGCTGCAAGCCCCATCACTGCCATCATTGCTTCTCTCTTGTGCATGCATCAACCACCTCCACGGAATAGAACTCGGCTTGAATATCTTGCATCCTAGGGTATTCGCTACGCTTAGGCTATCTCTCTTTGCGCAACCATACTTTATAGGTTTTGAAGAGTCACATTAATTGCTCGCCTTCAAAGATAATAATGTACACTCTGGTCTTTTTATTTCACATATTAGATTTGTCTTAAGTCAAACTTTGTAAAGTTTGAGAAATTTATATTAAAAATGTCAACATATACAATATCTAAAATGCAATATAATGCTGAATCTAGTTATATTGATTTGATATTATGATGCTCATGTTTTTTCTACAAACGTCGCCAAACATCAAAATGTTTTGACTTAAAGAAAAAAGCTAATACGCGGAGTAAAAAATGATGGGCGTAATATCATTGAACATCCTATGGTTGGAGACACGACTCTTACAAAGGAAAAATATCAGGTGCTACCAACATTCACATGCTTTCAGGTTGTTAAAGTTAAATTTTCATCTGCCCACTATGTGACCAGGACGATGAGACAGCTGATCACCTTGCGTTGGGGTGCGTCTTCTCTAGAGAGGTGTGGCACTTTGCCCTCGCTCGCTGTGGTCTTGACCAACACATGCCTGAACCTGACGACGCCCTTGTGGAGTGGTGGCCGGCTACTCGTGCGCTCGTCCCCAAAGTCAAGAGGAAGGGATTCGACTCCATGGTCCTTCTCACCGTGTGGATGCTTTGGAAGGAGCGCAATGGCCGCATCTTTCAGCGATCAGTGGTGGTTGTTCGTGAGCTTTGCAGGCGGATAGGTGGCGAGGTTGAGCTCTGGAAGCTCTCCGGTGCAAAAGGGTTGTCGGATATTTGGAGATAGGACCTATCTGTGTGTAGGGCGTTGTGTGTTACACCGGTGTGTTGGGGTTGCCCACCTTTGTGCTACCGTGGAAGCTCTGTAACCGCGGAAAGCCGCCGGAACCTCTGTTCTTTCTTCACTCTTCTAATACATCGACGCGCAAAGCTTTTGCGCGTTTGCAAAAAAAAATTACATCTTTAATTTTTTTTATGAATGTTCACGAGACATGGGAGTATATGAGTGGTGGGAGCATTATATATTCTTCCCTCTTATTACAAGATAACTCCGAAAACATGCTTCACAGCTAAACCAAAATAAAGAAAGCCCACAAACAAAAAAAGTACAAAAGATATTTCAGAACAACAAAAGTACAAAAGTACCCTCAAGGGGAGCTCATATATGGCGACCAGCGCGCCGGGTATCTTCCAAGCGCGTACCGCCATCTCCCCTGCACGACCTCATGGGCTGGCCCATGTGCGTGGCCGGAAGCCCCTCTGTTTTTTTTTTTTTATTTTTTCCTTTAAAAAAACAATTTCGGATTTCAAAACTTTTGCAAATTGTGGAAAAAATGTTTGTGAATTCAAAAAAAGTTCTTGATTTGAAAAAATATTCGGGAAATGATAAATACTCACGGATTCAAAAAATGTTCACGATTTAAGAAAAACATCGTGTATTCAAAAACCTGTTCAAAAATCTAAAAAATGTTCATGGATTTTATGAAAAATGTTCATGAATTTTTAGCAAATGTTTAAAATATTCTAAAAATGTACACAATTTCGAAAAATTTCATGTATTCGAAATTTGTAATTTTCTAGTGAATTAAGAAATGTTCACGGTTTTCAAAAAACGTACGTGATTAAAAAAATGTTCATGATTTTAAAATGTTCATGAGTTCAAAAAATGTTCACTAATTTAAAATTTGTTTTTAATTTGTTAAAAAATATGAAATTATTTTAATTCAATGAACAACTTTTGAATTCAAAAAAGATCACCCCGATTTGAAATAAATGTTCAAATTTCAAAAAATGTGCACCGATTTAAAAAAAAAATCGGATTTCAGAAAATGTTCATGAAATTTGGAAAGGAAAAAATGAAAATGAAAAACAAAAAAAGAAATGACAAAAAGATAAGAAAAGAAAAACTAAAAGATAAAAGGAGAAAGAAATGAAAGAAATAAAAAAAAACCAGTTTGGGAAGGTTTTTTTTTCCTGAGTGGTGGTTTGGGATGGTTCTAGAACCTTCCCAAAACTAGACATGAGCTAGTTGGGTCGGCCCACATGTACGCCGCGCGTGACCTACGCGCTCAATAGGAAGACCCACCCACCCCTTGGTGCCAATTTTTGTTTGTAAGAGCATCTCTAGCAGATCCCATAAAAGCTCGCCGGGCCGCGTTTTTCCTGCGGATTTACAGTACGCGCAAAAAACCCGACCCGAACAGGTCCTGTAAAAATGGCCCGGCCCGTATTTTTTTTACAGGAGGCCTGTAAACCGCCCCTGAATCCGCAATATATACCGGAGCGAGGAGATTTACGTTCGCGTTCTTCATTTCGCCTATCCCCTCCGCCGCAGATCCCCTCTCCTCCGATAGTCTTTTGCGGCGCGCGTAGCCACCGGAACCGAGCCCTGATGTCGTGCGCGGGTGGCGGAAGGGGTGGCCGAGGGGGGTTCGGAGGCTCACCGCCTTGCAAGCGCCGCAACGAGGACGAGGCCGGCAGCTCCTCCCTCCGCCCGTCGGTGGAGGAGTGGCGCAGGGAGCAGGCACGGACGCGCGATGCCCTCTCCCGCAGCGCCGACCGCCGAGCTTGGAGCAACTTCGACAGGCTGGACCGGATCTTCTCGCCCGCGCTCAAGTGTCTCCGGGCGGCGGAGCGCGCGTGGTTCGAGGCGAAGGAGGCGGCCGCCGCCGGAGACGAAGCTGCAGTGGCGAGGGTGGAGGCGTTGAAGGAGGAGTACCAGCTCACCTTCGTCCTCTCCAACTCGCTAATGGAGCACCACCTCGGCGTCAAGAAGGACGGTGATGATGATGATGCGTAGATCTAGGTTTAATTTCGTTTATGTTAGTGTGAACTCTGTTTTCGTATGAACTCGGGGGATGTAATATGTGGTGCGAACTGCTAGGTTAAAGTATGCTGCATGTGTTTGTGTTTGTTTACGGGATCTGTTATTCTGGCCGTCCGTGGTACCGTAAATTTTGTTTACGATAAAATTTGTAGGACGGCGGTTTGCGCGATCCGGTAGAGATGCTCTAAAAGCTGCACAAGTTTTCCCAAGGCCCAATTAGCTTGGTATAACCGTATAAGTAAGAGGCGGGATCACTGGCCTATTAGAGCCCAACTGCTCGTAGAAAAACTTAGAGCCCAACACCATCCGCCAAGTGATAGATCCCCCGCTCTGATCCTTCCACGTGTCCAGTGCGCTGTGCGAGAAGCCGGCGGAAAGCAGGAGATGCCGCCGAGTTCATCGCCTCCTCTGCAGAGGCCGTTCCCCTTCATATCAAAAAAAAAAAAAAAAAAAAAAAAGAGGCCGTTCCCCTTTCATTTCCTCCGCACCCACCTGCTCGGCGGCGATGGCTGCTCCCTCCGCGGCCCTCTCCATCTCTGGTGAGCCACTTCTCCGCTCCTCACGTCTCTTTTCTTCGACCCTTGCTTCGGTACTTTCTTCATGGAAACGTATTGGCTTATGAGAATCAGATGCGTGTTAATTTGGCCACCGTAACTTCTCTACAGTTAGGGCCCGTTCGGATCCTCTCCGTCTCCGCGCTTCGCCATCTCCGCGCTGGAGCGGTGCCGAACGACCCAGCTCCTTGGAGTCAGCTCCACGAAGCCAGCCATCCCCGCAGTGTATTTTCGTGGAGCGGCGAAAGTGTAGCTCCCGCAAACAAAGAAGCTGGAGTTGCTTCAATTTACAACAGAATGCCCTTCCGAAATGGCATGCATACCGTTTCGTTCAGAATAAAACCTCCCGAGCGAATCAGCGGGCCCACACTTTCACGTGAAGACGGAGCTGAACCTGCCGCTGCTGCCGAACGCTCTGCAGCTCCCGTAAGAAGCTGGGCAGGGCTGGCTGGCCAAGAAGCTGGCTAGTTTGAGAAGTGAGAGAGCTTCCGAACGGGGCTTTAGTAGACCAAAGAGATTTGCACCTTACTTGTTCTGTGCTAAGGACCTAGGGGTAGATGTATTAGTTTTGGATTTGTATTGCGGCGTGGTTGCACAAACAACCGCCGCTTCTGCTACTTGCAGTGCAACTTATGGTATGGTCAGAGTAACTGAGTAACACTGTAGTATCTATTTGGTGTGGATTTTCCTGAAGGTTATCCTTTATGTAATGGAGACCAATTGCGCGTATCTTATGAACTTATGGAGCGCTTGTTATTGCCTGGTGTATAAGTGGAGGTTGCCATTTTAATATTTTTATGCATTCTGTAGAAGTTTTTAGTACCCAGTTGGCCAGTTGCCACTCAGTTGTTTTCTGAGAGTTTTATTTCCTTCTGTTCTGTCACAGGTGCGGTGCATACCAGTGCATTTGGTTGCAAGCCGAAGAAACTGATCTCAAACAGAAATTACTTGCAGCTAGCAGTTCCCTCAAATTCCCAAAATGCAAATCTTTATGGAAAGTTAACCGTCTGCAGAGCAGAAAGGTCTTGTTTACAATGTGTTACTTGATTATTTATGTCCTTACTTTTGAATAATCACATCTGAAGCACCAAAAGTTTTGAAGTCATCGAGCATAGGCAGCTTCTCCCAGTTTTCATCTCTATTACATTGTCTCGTGGTAGAGAACAAGTAGCCTGGTTCATTTAGTCTTCTATAGCTCAAGTTACATCTGAGATGACTGGTAATCATAATTCGTTGTTCATGTTCTGCTCCAGTTGCATATGAATTGAGCACCGGCACACTGAAATGGAGCTATAATATTTTGAATTTACAATTCATATCAATATATCAGGCTGAAAATGGTTTCTGCTGTAGATAGCATGCCTACATTTTGGTGTAGAAACACATGTTTTGTTGAAAGTGCTTGTTGAGATTCTTTTCAACTAGGTGTATCAGTTGCATTTTAACACAAGTGGTGGAGGTCATATTCTCCAGTGGCATCTTCTTCCTGCACCTTGGGTTTGGACTGTCATCTTCACCGATGACATCTTCTGGTATTTTGGTTTGGACAGAGATTTGCTATGATTTGATATCTTGTAATCATTAGAGTACCGTGATATGTTTTCTTCCGCATGCTGTATGCTTTTCTCAAATTTTGTTTTCTGTGATGTGATTTTGCAGTGAAGATTCTAAAGGCGGGGGAGGATTCTTGACTGGATTTCTTATAGGGGGGGCAGTCTTTGGAACACTGGGTTATGTCTTTGCTCCTCAGGTATTATCGAACCTTTGGACTATTCTTCATTGCCACATGTGTAACCTCAGAAAGGGAAAACCATCATCCATTAATTAACAATGCTCTGCCCAGCAAATAGAAGTCACAGCATCTAGTGTTCTGCCGAAGAACAAACAAGAAGTTGCGATCTCTACAAGCTCAAAAGTCCACATTGTAATACTTGAACTCTTAACCAAGCATGATGCAAGTTAAGTTACTGTGTATATGTGGTACAGATTATTTTTTTAGTATATATAGTTGTTAAGGCCTTGAGCGGAAGTACAGAGAAATAGGAATGGCAAGGAACAGGTCAGCACTTGTGCACTGTTTTGGCGTTCTGCAGAGACCAGGTGGTCTCTGCTGCCGCAAGAGAGAGGGAGGGAAGGAACATGGGTGATCCTTCCAGATCTTGCTTCCCCTAATTGATTATTAAATCTCCTCACATACCAGGTTGCAAGTGAGAAGTAATGAACAAAAGCCAGAATCCAACTAATTTAATATATCTTGTCCTTATTCAAATCTTTGACATCCACTTCCTAGCTTATTGGGCAAGGAAAAGGAGTCCTAGCCCTCTGGTAATCCGCATCAGTTGCTGTTTCTATCTCTGATGCCAGGCTAACGATTGGCAGACAGGTGTATGGCTGGCCCTGGCCCCATGCTACAGTCTGTTATCTATTTGGCTTGTTCTATTGGCAATTTTCCATTGGAGGACTGTTTATTAACAACTTAACCTCCTTGAGCAGATCAGCAAAACTTTAGATACATTGCTGAATGACGATGGGCAAGATGGTAAGCCTGACGAGCAAGGCCTCCAAAGTGTACCAAGGCCACGTAATGCTCAATACTATGATGAAGGTTTAGAGGTAAGGAGCCAAATGCAATAGCACATTTCCCGACTTCTATATGTGAAAGATTAAAAGGTATTATTTTGACAACCAAATATTTGTGGATTTGTTCCAGAAAACTCGTCAGACACTGGGGGACAAGATAAGCCAACTGAACCTTGCCATTGACAAAGCTGCCGCCCGATTGAAGCGTGTCACCGGCAGTGTCGAAAAAGAGGCTGTTAAAGATGAAACCGAAGTAGAACCATTATAGAACCTTTACAGTGTTATATTTTCTGTATAATATGTAAAGTAATATTTCTTTGCAAACAAAGTGCTTTGGCTTGCACTTTGTACTCTCAAATGTACAAGTTAATGTAAAGGCTCTTCAAATTATTACTAGTTGAAAACAATTTTTACATAGTCTATGCTAGTGCTGGAAGTATGAATCAATGAAATTCAGTTTTAAATTTCTTTAATTTTATTGCTTATGAGTGTTATTTTTGTTAAGTTGCTGTATGAAAGCTAATAGCATTTTCACTTAACTTTGCAGACTGAAATATCAACACTGGATGATAATGGAGTGTTGGAGGAAAACTTGAGTGAACAGGGTTTTGTGCAAGGAGAAAGTGCAACATAATGATCATATTGCGCGAGTAGCAGCTTTGCCAGGTGAGTCACTGACCCTGGAATTCATATAGTGCAGACATCTGAATCGAAAAGTGTAGTCAACAATGAACCTTATGGAACTGAAACTACAGGAAATATTCCGGCAGGCAAACTGATGGGCGCCTATTCAACTAACCGGCAGCACCAAAATGATTGCAACTAGTTCCTTGGAGATTTACTCTGTGTTCAAGCTGTATTACCGTAGTTCTGTACACTCTTCACCGCATCAGCTCCAAAACTTTTATGAAAATTGTGTGATTTAGAACCGGTGATCTAATCAGCTGAGTGCCATGCGATTCTTTGAATCTATTGTGTACTAGTATTCTACTAAGAGGCAATGGTGTGTGGTTTAAATTGTCTGAGAAGAAATCAACTGATGGCATAAGAATGATATCGACTAGAAATTGCATTTCTTCAGACATCCTTTTTGGGTTCAACCTGTATTGTTGTATACTCCCCCGTCGCATCAGCTCTAGAACTTGCATGGAGATTGTAAAATTTAGAACTGGTGACCAAAACAGCTAGTATGTGGCATCAGATAGTTGTAGCTACTAGTGTTTTTTTGTTGTTGTGGGGAATAGCTAGTGTTGCTTCATACATATTGTATGTAAAATTCTGTATCCCCTTTGTCGTTGCAATGCGATGTCACTCCATCATAGATTAAGCCACTAAGGAAACAAAAAATAATTCAAAAAAGCTATGGACTATGTATGTTGGCTTCTAGATGGGCATCCTGAGACAGAACTCCTCGGTGTCTGCATCATAACTGCCGGAATTCAGAAAAACATATGCCCTAAACCCTGCCGGTGAAAACGAAATGATGATGGAAATCAATTCTGTGATCAATCGAGGCGCCGAGGCCCACATATATAATACGACCTGCTATATATTCCTTTTTTCTTCTCCTCTCGTCGTCTCCCCTTTGGAAGCTTTGTCCAATGGCGGTTTTGTCGGTCAATCTTATGCCATTATTCATTCGATGCAAAAATGACTCGAACTGGAAGACGAATAAAGAATCACACGTCACGAAGCAACTAAGCAAAAGGCGGGCGCGTCTCTCCCGTTCACGGCCACCCGAGGCGCAGCTCCAGGTCAATGTCCGTGTCGTTCTCGTCGTCGCTCTGCTGGCACCGGTGGCCGTGCGCCATTGCCACGGGCGTGGAGAGCAGCATGTCGCCGCTCGGGATGAACACCGCCCGCGCGCCGGCGGCGTTGGAGTTGAGCACGGGGTACAGCAGCGCGTACTCGGTCGTCGCCGCGGCGGTGGCGGGCGCATCGGCCGCCGACGCCGCGCCCAGCTGCGCGGCCGCCGCGCCGAACTGGCCGCGCAGCTTGGCGCGGTCGCGGCGGTGCACGTTCATGTGCCCGCCCAGCGCCTGCGCGGACCGGAACTCGCGGCGGCAGAACGCGCACGTGTACGAGCGCGGCGGCCACGCCCCGCCGCCCATGCCGTCGGCGTCGTCCGCCGCGTCGTCTGGCGCCCGGCGCGGCGTCGCCGGCCAGCCCCAGAGCACGGCGGCGGGCTTGAGCCGCTGCTGCAGCAGGTGCTGCTGCTTCAGGAAGTTGTGCAGGGTAATGTGCTTCGTCGGCTCGGTGCTGCTCGCAGGCGCCATGTATCCCGGCAGGTCTCGGCCGTGTGTTAGCTCAGCTCCCGTTGTGAGCTTGAGATGTTTGCTCCCGGCGACTGACGGGACATTCGTGCGGTTTCGTCGCCGGGCATTTATACAGGTGCCAGTGGGCCAGTGGGTGGTGGGTTTTGGAAGAGACAGAAGGGGTGGGATCGCATCGGTTGTGTCGCGCGTTGTGAGCTTTTTGTTCATTGTCTGCGAGGGTGCGACACACAGAAGCTTGCGCAAACTGTGGCATGGGTAGTATCACCTGGGTGCATGCATGCTGGGGGCGCAGCTGATACGATCAATAGCTATCCAAGGAAAACTCAAGGCACACAGTTGGTTGTGTACGTAGGGCTCCGGCCGCAGTGTTCACACGTTGTACTGTTATAAATCTGGGTTTGGGGCCAGAGAGGATTGGAATTAATCTGATTGAAGTTAAATTACTACTGCTATTTATGTTACTGAGCCACATTTTCAGCAAAAGAACGTCCCCAGCAGGACGTCCACATTTTCAGCAAAAGGTCGAATCCATTTCCAAATTTTCGTCGAAACTGAATCAAGGCCCTAGTAGTTGTTCATTGTTCTCATTTTTAGAAAGCATGATCACCCATCGACCTCTGAATCAATTGATACGTACAACTATCTAGTATTATTTACTACTCCCTTTGTAACTTAATGTAAGAATGCAAAAACGTCTTACATTAAGTTACAGAGATTGTAGTATATTATTCAACAATGACAAGCAGAGCTAGGCATCAACTTCAGATAGACCCGAGGCCATCCAAAAAAAAATCTGCCTCATGGTAGTATCTCGCAATCCCACCACAAAATCTATGACATGTGACTAGGAAACTGTCTCGCGTCTTGTCCGTGTGCGTGGTTGAGAAAATTGGACCTCGTATTCTTTCTGGGTCTGGCTCGTGGGCCGATGTCGTCTTGTGTTCTAATCAGAGCACCTGGGGGAATCAGTCGAAGAGATTGCCTGCCCAATGCTACAATCCCTTACTTAAAAGGACTAGAGTGCTAACCTGCCTTCCAGGCACACCACTATAATGGATTGCTCAAACAGATAATGAAAGCAGGTTCAAAATGATTGATAGGTACAAAAGGGAATATCCCTTTTACAATACCCCTAGTTCAAGCATTTCAGAGGTAATTATCGTGCACCAACGTTGATGGGTCCAACCGATGGTCGAACATGGGATTTTCATCCCCGAAGTCGAGATTCGAGCCAACACCTTTTACAAGGGCATAAAGTACACACATCTACATTGCCTGATCAAGCCAAAGAGGCAAGATCTTGGATTTCACCCGGAGTTATCGATACTTGTTATCGAAGCATCACTGCCATCAAACTTTCCGTCGACTGACAATGACTCGCTAACCAAATTTGGATGCAAAGTGACCGGTGCTCACCCCACACCCAATTGAGAAAAGGTAGGAAGCAACTGGAGGACCTCACCGGCTCGCTCGAAGACACTGCCTGTAACGCCCAATATGCGGTCCTATCCTCATGAAAACTTGGAAGTCTCGCTAAGGATATCGGGCGTTACAAGTTGGTATCAGAGCAGTATCGACCATAGGAGCCCCCTTGATTGATCGAAACTTGGCCGTTGTTGAGTTTAGAATAAAAACTATTTTGAGTCTAGTTATATATCGGAGAGTAGAAATTCTTTTTACTCCTCATCCCCATCGTCGTTCTGGTGAGAAATTGTGACGTAGGTGTTTCGATTCTACTACTCTTCCCCTTCAATTTTTTTAGGATCACATGGGTATTTGGAATCGTTGCGATGTCGGTGTGACGGAATTCTATTCTTGGTGCCTCCTGTCTGCCTAGACTTTGTTCCGGGCAGTTGAGCTCCAAGGGGTTCTTGTCACATTCGCTATCGTTTCAGTTCCTGAATACCAGAGGTCGCCGACATCGAAACGCTTCTATACTTTTTGTGGTGGCATATAGTGCTGTGACTTATCCCCTGTACTGGGTAGAGATAGCACAGATGATCTGCCATGACTAGTATCGTTGTTGTTTTCGAAGGTCTGAGGTACACGAGTTTCCGAGGTTTCTTGGTTATGTGTTGAATGCAGTCGGTACATTGGAGCGTAGTATCATGTTAGGAATTGTGTGAAGTTTTGCTCCTTGTATGCGTGGGACCGGATTGCATAACCAAGAAAATTTGGGAGTTCCTAGGTGGGAATTTAAGTAGTTATCTAGGATTATCCTTCCAACAAATGCATGAGGAGTTATGTAATTGTTTCTGGCTTATTTCGCAAACCCAATCCTTGTATTGTTTTGGTTGTGGTATTCGAGTTGCTTCGATATCAAGTGTTGATCCATACCTTTTCCTAAGCGGTGTTCGCATATTTTTATGGGAGTGCTAATCCTTCTTGATCATCGAGATCGTCATGACAATTCTTTTCCAACCGGTGTGCTTCTCTTCAAGATAAATCAATCCTTTTTCCCATTTGCAAGATCAACCCTTCATTTTACTCAACGGTATTCATTTCAACCGTCCCAAGTTGTCTTTATTTTTCCCACCCTCCCACCCTTTTTCTTCAAGAAGTTAAAGATCTCAAATCAAGTATCCATTTTATTCATGAGAAGTCTCTCCATTCTTTTCCTTCAATGTTCTTAGCCGGTGATTTCTCATGAAGATGCTCAGGAGCTACAAGTTCATCATTCTTCGTTCTCGTTTTCTTCTCCGGTAGATTCAATTCAAGCTTCGGTGTTGATCATACCCCTTTCGTTGATTCAAATATTTTTCCCATGTTGGAAGTTCTTATCCAAGAATCTCGTGGATATTTACCTCTCTCTATTCATATCCGGAGTGTAGAAGACGTCTCAGAAGATTCATGTTTCCATCCAAGATCCGTTCAGGCTATTTCGAGGTTGTTACCTCATTCAAGTTTTTTCAATCAGCCGACGCAATCTCTCTTTCAAACAATCATTTCAACGGTGTTTTCTTTGAGTGGGCCCATAACCCACAGGTCTTTTCCCAGGATCTTACCTGTCTATTCTAATTTTTCCCGGAGTTTTTTTCAAATTCTTTCAAAGTTTGACGTAAGAATGGATCCCATCAGTCAATTGCCTTCTCCAAGATCGCTTTCAAATTCTTTTCATCTTTGGCTCAACATTTCTATTCTTCATTGTTCCGGAGTATCTCAACAATTTTGGTGGTGTTCCTCCTCGTCATTCTCAGCGTTGAAGATCGAAGAAGAGTTTATCGTAAATCATATCCGTTCTCTTGAAGATTCATGGTTCAAGCTTGTTGCTATCCTCTCAAATTGTTCCGATCATGAGAAATTATTTTCATACTCATCCGAAGCATTTCATGAGTTCTTTCCATTTTCGATCCTCCGAAGGCCATCATTTCAGAAGATTTATTCGTTCTCAACGTTCAGCTCTCATTCCCCAATTCTTCCGGTGCTTTGTTCAAGTATTCTTTAGCCAGCTCGTGATCTCTTCATTCTCTTGTATCTAAATTCCCTCAAGTATAATCATTCGTTTGCAAATTCTTGCCGGTGTTTCGTCGAAGACTTCTTCAAGTTTGCGCTATATCTCTCTCCAATCTTTTCAAGAAGAATAAGTGGCATGCCAATCCGTTGCTTGTCACCAATTTAAGTTGATGAAGGGTAAGCATGACATAATTCTTATTCTTATTCCATCGAGGTGATTAATTCCTTCTTCCAGAGTTCATTCATGATACCAAATTCTCGGTTCTAAGTTGTTCATCGTTTCTTTTCCGGAGTTCCAAGTTTTTCTCGGTTGTCTCGTCATGAAGCTCTATCTAAATCTTTGCAAGGCTTCAATATTATTCTTTTAAACCTTCATTTCTTTTCTAGCATCCTTTCATTTCCGGAGTTCTACCAAGATGTTCTTCATGGTGGTTCGTTAAGGATTTAATTCATTCTCAAAGTGTTCTTTAAGATTCTTGTTGGAGCTCAAGTGTTCTTCGTCTTGCATTTCAAAGTGCAATTCCTTCTCCCTTATCTTTTGAGGTTGTGCTATATTCATTCTTGATTCATGACAAGTTTTCATCTCTTCGTTGATCTCAAGCATGCAAATTCTCTCCGTTAGTGGCATGTTGAATGTATCATTTCGTTGTGGGTTAATTCAACAACTCCGTTCAAGTTTTCCTCGCAAGGTTGCTCTTTCTAGTTTATTTGTGGTAGAAGATGTTGTTCTCTTCTCCGTTATTTTCATTCCACTCTTTCAGTTGTTCCGGAGTCTTTGTGGTGGTGCTCTCGTCAAATATCATCCCATCTTATCAAATTCATGTGCTATTCATCGCTTCTCATTTCAATCGAAGTGGTTTCAAATTCTTTCTTTTTCCTTGCGCCATTCGTTATCTCTTTGCAACCTCTAAGGATCATTGGTTTCACTTGTTTGTCAAAGAAGCAACTTAGTTGTACTCTCTTCTCTCCGTTTTCATTCCAAGATCTCGGGGCGAGATCTCTTGTAAGTGGGGGAGAGTTGTGACAGCCCAAGACCAAGACCTCCACTAGTTTGTGTTATGTTCATGCTTGCATGCTATGATGTGTGTTTTATTTTGTTTTGCATCATGCATCATATCCATCATTGCTTGTTGTTTGCATAATTATTTTTGTGCTGTGATCTTGTGTGAACTCCATGCCCAATTGACAAAAAGGTAGGAAGCAAGTGGAGGACCTCACCGGCTCGCTCGAAGACACTGCCCCACTACCTTCGACCTTTGTCAATGAGAGAAGGAGAACACATGACGTATTGTTGCAACCATATATGGTCACCCCGATGCAACCACCTCACAGATCACTGACCACACCCCCCGGGGTCGTTGCACCGACATCCAGCAGCTTCACCCTCATTGTTCGGATCAAGCCCTTGGGCAGGGGCAACACCACACAACCAGTTTCGACACCAATATCCTACACGTGCCACCGCTGAGCACCATGTTGAGAAGACCTACATGCACTAACGCCTTCAAGCACGGCGCCCCATACGGCCACACTCGGACGCATGGCATGGACGACCGTCATGGTTACCATCACCGGCTCGATCCATGGACCAACCATCCACCGGATCCGCACCCATAGTGCATACGAGCCCACCATAGCCGACACCGCCACGCCGGCAATAACCGCTTCCCCTCATTGCAGCCAAACGCCACCAAGCCGAAAGTGCATCTAATCCTCAAGGTGAATTTTTGTAATTCACGCCAACATATCTCAAAATAACTAATGTTACTTCAAAGTATATTTCAAGAAAGTTCTTTTAGGTAAAAGATTGGAATGAAAGGTGACCCCCGAAAATGATTAAAGACAAGTGTTGGACAAGCCAAAGGATTCTACATTTTCATTTTAGTGATCCAAGATCACATTGAGGCCATAGGCATGTCGATACTATAAAAAGGGGATGAGGATGTGACGTGAGCCTTTTGTTCCATGTGATTAGAGATCAAACTTCAAACACTCCTCAAACTCCTTCAAGTTTTCCACCATATCTACCTCGTTCCAATTCATCTCATTACTATCGAAGCACTTCCACTCTGAAACACCGAATCAACCAGATATAGCCCTTGCACCAAACCCTAGATCAATCAGAGCCTCCAACATTTGATTCGGAGCCACCAAGCAATCCGGTAAACCTTTTGTTGTCACATCAGAAATTCCGAGTCATTCCAGTCGGAACTTCTGAAACAGAAAGTGTGCCACTGGTAAGGTACTCACTTCAGAGCCACTGATTGATTTCCATTCGGACTTACCGATGCATCTAAAAGTTGTCACTTTTGTTCACTTTGGAGCCACCAAGCAAAACTAGCCGGAGCCCCTGCGATGTGTAAAAGGTGAGTAACGGTTAGATTAAAGGTCTAGACTGTGTATACCCCCACCTGTCCCACCAGTTCAACTCAAAACAAACTCCACTCCCATCATTTGTTCTAAGAGAGAATTCCACCTCCTTGTGTTGATTTCAATGGGCTTTCTACTCCAACCATCCAATGAAACCCTTTGAGATCTAATCTTCTCTTGATTTCCACACCTACTTCTCCAAATCAATAGCTTAATGTTGAGAGAGTTTGAGTGTTGAGGAGATTATCTTTTGAAGCACAAGAGTAAGGGTTTTATTATCAAGCAACCTCTTTCTTTGCTCTAGGTGCCTGATCATGGACGAGGGCTCTGATGACTCCAAGCCATGCTGCATTGTTTCATTTCTTGTTTGCTTGGTGTAATCCGGGTTGTGTTGCTATCATGCATCACCGTGTATCCTGCCTATCTCCTTCTTCTTTTCTTTCGTGTGGTGTTGTACTTGTCTGTAAGGGCGTTATTAATTTAACGCCGGGCTGCAGGACTTTGTTCAAAAAAAACGTACCGCATTTTTGTGCTTTGTAGGGTTACACGTGGTGAACCTAGGAACCCCGGTCTAGTTTTTAGCATACGAATCATGTTCGAACAACTTGTACACGATATTTTATTTTTAGTTCTATTTTATTTCGAAAATACCAAAAGTATTCATCACACATTATCTTTTTGTTAGGACCGAGAGTATATCGACCAGAGGGGAGGGTGAATGGGATATTCAAAAATTCTTGCGAATGTTTTGAACTGATCCCAAACACAGCAGCGGAAATAAGGTTCGGTAGACAAGTATTTAAACAAGCATGCAACAGAGGAGCAAGTCTACCGAAGAAGAAAGTAGTAGTTGTTCGAGCGAAGAATATCACAAGATTGACTGGTATGATGGTAAAGCAATATATGAACAGATGCAATAGCACAAGGAAAAACTAGATATGAACTGCGAAGGAAATGCACGGGAAATGGTGACACAGTGAATAGATTCAGAAAAGAATGAAATTATGCTAACATACAGAGGAACGATCATAAATTGAACCGGAATGATGGTAATGAATGAACAGAATGTGAAGGATAAGTAACGAACTATAATTGATCAGATAAACTATTGACACAGAGCACGAAGGTAAACTGCTGAAAGAGATGCAGGAAAATAGAGTGAACCAGTGGTGCTCGATGGCGACAGAAGAATTTGGTAGACCAGTTCGCCCTTCTGCCAAAGGACTACGTCTGGTTGGAGGGGTTGTGATTTAACACAGAAGATAAACTCTCTTCGCCCTATTCTCCTTCAACTCGGAGTTGATCAGACTCCAGTTGATTTCACTCGTGGTAGATACTTGTCGGCGATCTCCAAACCTTCGACAGACTTCTTCGCAAACCACAATGACTCTTGGTTGCTGAAGATCTTGCTCGGTGAAGACAATTACTCTTCGACACTCGAGCCGACACCTATCCGTCTAGAGAGTGCGCAGCTCTCAAGAGTAATAGGTACAAGAACTCTTAACTCAGAACTACTGTGATGCTCAACCACTGTCTAAGTTTGGGCTCTTGATTTTTCTCTCGGTGGATCTTAAACTCAAATCACTCGGAGAGGGGATGCTCAATCAATCTTCTCAGAAATCTTAAGCGGAACAGCCAACGGGCAACGTTGGAGCGGGGTGGCTATTTATAGCCGCAGCCTTCCCTGATGGGAAATGACCAAATTGGACATGTGGAGCAGCCAACGGCCGAGCGACACGAGTCCAACGGTCGGAATTGAGCACAACGGTAACATTACGTGCGGAGCAAGTAATGCTAACTCCTCAGTTCGAAAGATATCTCCTGCAGCACCGAAGAACAACGTCTTTTGCTGGCAGGTAATCATTCGAAACATAAAGAGATTTCTCTCAGTCTCGCATAGGTTTTGGGCTAAGCATCACAGCGGATCTAAGCTTTGAGAACCTATACCCCTCTTAATAGTATGGAGGTCCTATGACTCAAATGAATGAAAGAGGAACAACGAAAAGAATGATACGTCTTCACTTCGTATCCGTCTTCCATCGCTGCAGTCAATTTTCTTCGGACAGAATCACCGAACCAATTGCTTCGCATCAGCAATAAATTTTAGAGGGGTCAACTCCTTCACGTCATTCTTCTCGTCTACAAGTCTTCAAGGGATGTAGCTCGATCTTCTCTGCGATGCAGATATTCTTCGGTGAAGTTCCTCGAACTGGACACCGAAGACAACATTCTCTTCGGTACTGCATGGACTATTTCTCTCTATGTGCACTAGCAAACAAATCAGTCCATGCCTGTTTCTGTCAACAATCTCCAAAACACAAGGGGGCAAATATTGCACCAACAATCTCCCCCTTTTTGGATGATTGTTGACAAAACAGACCACATCAAAATATAGATAAAAGAGTGAAATGGAATGTGAAGGAAGGTGAAAGACGAGAGATAAATACGAAGATAAAACACGCTCCCCCTGAAGATATGCATCATTCTAATTGGAGTGAGCATAGGAGATAATACGAAAGGTAGCGAGGTGAATCTTCGTATGAGTGACATTGGCAGATGATCTCGTACGTAGTTTCATCCAATGCACTCGACGGTGTCTGAGGTATTTCCTGCCACACACAACCTTTGACATAGATTAGTTAGATAGCGAAGATAATTTGAAAAACGTTGTGGCAAAGGATACGCCATGAAGATTTTCTCAGAACATAGTTTAATTCCACACGAGATATAGATTCCCTGCAAATTAGATGTTCGAGGAATAATCAGAGCAAAGGAGTCACAAGTATATTTCTCGGAGTGGATATGCTTCAGTCGAGATTTTCCTGCAGCAAAGATGATACGATAGAAATATGCGAGGAAAAACAACATGTGAATCAGAGAAATCTGCTCAGAAGCAACCTTTCTTCTCCTGCATCGTTAGACAGCGATAGATAAGCATAGGAGTAAGATATATGAGGTTTCAATTAACTTTGCACGATAGATAATTATCGAGGATAATCAGTGCAAGGAAGTAAGCATTCGATAGCACCTGCAAACAAATAACTAGAAGCAAATATAGCATTACAGGAGTTATTAACGGTACATGACGATGCAGTATACCATCACCACGGGCGGTGAGATTAAGTTCGACGACCAAAAATTCAATGACCAAAAGCAAATTGTTCCAAAGAAGAGCAAATGGCAAATGGAAAAACACCCTGCAAATAGCCCGCTTTACTATCTCTCGATGTTCTTCTCCCCCTTTTTGTCAACAAGTGTCAAAAAGGAAAGAGAATGCATGCGAGGAACTACTCGTCCGAAGAATCCCCAAAACTCGAACTGTTCGGCGAAGCCGAACGAGCGATGGTCGAGGCTGAAGCAGGAGTTGGAGACGCAACACGGGCTTCAGGATCAGCTTCGGGAGTAGCAGTGCGAGGTGCATCTGGCTTGTATATGAATGTGCCTGCTGTGTCTTCAAGTTCATCATCGGGTTCAACAAACAGCAGGTCGGTGGAGGCGGAACGCTGAGGAAGCACTGGAGTTTGCCTTCGGATGCGAGGGACCTCAAATAATTCCAGATGATCATAATCTTTCTCAATACCTTTGGCAGACAGTTGAGTGCGAGAATAATGCTTGCGCAGAAGGGTCCACGAGTGCTTCTTTTGTTCTTTCTCATACAGAAGAGCTTGGCGAGCATAATTGTGAAGCAGATTGATCTCAGTCATCATTTCCAACTTCTCTTTGCGATCGAGCTTGATGTGACTTTCCAGAGCCTGCTGAGTGCGAAGACAAATCTCATATAGTGAGGGATTTTCTTCATGAGGGATTTCAACTGTTGTCTTTTTGACCTTCGGAGCTTTAGCGGAGGCAGAGGCAGTGGCATCAATAGGTATCTTCCCTTTGCCAATGTCCTTCACGATCCGGAGAGTGTCTCGGACTGGTGGAATGAAAGCTTTCGGAACTTGTGGGCAGAAGAACTTTTTCTCAGTAAGCTACTCAATAGCAAACATGACCCATGGTGCATATGGCTTCAAGACTTGAGGGCTATCAGCTGCATAGGCCAAGTTGCGAATGAAAAGATCCGGAATGTCAAACCGAATGCCATGAGCTATTGCTTTTGCCACGATGCCCTGAATGGACTCTGGCCGGTTCGTTGGCATGAGGGAGTTGCAGAGGATATAGAACAGCACCTTGTTCTCATAGGCCAGTTTCTTAGGATTTGCTTCGGTACATTCATCACCAACAAGCTTAGGGTCCATCAGCATATGGAGTTCAGCTTCGGATACATCCCAATAGTGCAGTCTGTGTTCCTGAGAGGCATCGAATTCACACAGAGGAAGATTCAACAGTGCTAAGAACTGGTCAGCCGAACATTTGATCTTTTCTTCCTCGGTCATCCATTCGAGGATCCAAGTACTGCTGTTTGCAAGATCTCCTGAGATATAAAGAGTAGCGTAGAACTGAAGGATAACTTCACGATTCCAGCCATGATTGAAACGAAGGAAACTCTTCAGGAAGACCTGCTCAATCTACTCGATAGTGTGATGGAAGCAAGGTAAACTTTCGAGCTCAGCGAAATCCAGAATCTTGTGCTTGAAGATGCGATTCTTGCCATACAGAATGCGAGCATAATACACGGCCTGTTCCTTTGTCCAAAGTCTTGGTGACATGGAAGTTCTTTCTCCTTCATATGGGCTGGTCCCAAAGAATGCAAGTTTCGAACGATGAAACTGCTCATTGAAAGCTGGACCATTCGGGCCATCATCAACAGGAAACAGAGGGAAGGTTTCCAAAGGATTTCTCAGTGGTTCTTCATTGGCCATAGATTGGGTCCGAATGTCATCAGGTGCAGGCACTCCTTCTTCAATAGGCTTGAGAGGAGCATGAGGCTTCCTCGATTTTTCTCGTTCAGATGGCTTTGAGGAACTTGACTGTCTGTTGTTCTTGCTCGCCGGAACTCCTTCGGCAGCTATCTGACTTTCGGGCACAAGGGCCTTTTATTTCTTTGCACCTTCTTCGGCGGGAGGCACGACAACTTCTTTCTCGGTTGCTTGAGACACAGCTTCTTCTCGAGCAATCGGCTCATCAGATTTCTTTTTTTCCTCTACCAACTGTGGTGCAGTGATAAGAGGAGCAGGATCAACATCCATTCGGGTAGGTGCACCAGATGATGTGACCGGGGGTGTTTTCTCTCGGGAGGCTTTTAGCTCTACCTCGATCTTGTCATCCTCCTCCTTATTTGGTTCAGAGGGCTCTGCTTGCAGTGTTCTCGGAGGCGATGGATCTGCCTTCTCAACTTCAATTTTTTCATCAACCTCATCAACAGGGGATTGCTGCTTAGGAGGTGCATTTTCCTCATCAGTCTTTTCCAGGAATATATCAACAACTTCATGTTGCTCTTGGGCTACTGGAGCTGGAATAATGACTTCCTCGGCGCCAGCTTGCTGCATAGGTTCATCTACGTGAGGAGGAGACGGAGGAACCTGCTGCAAGGGTACATGGGAGTGTAGAGGAATAAGCTCATCAGCGACAGTCTGAAGGCGGCGATCTTTATTTGCTTTCGGTTTGCTCACTCTTGCCCTAGCCTTCTGACGTCTTTCCTCTTGAATTCTTCTTCGAGCAAGATCTGCCTTGCGGTCAATCTCCTCGTTTCTCCTGTCGCACAACTGAGATACCTCCATGTGCAGACGCGAGTGCCACTCAATTTTCTCATTCCGCAAGACACTGAGGGCCTTGGTGAGTTCAACAATTTCTTTGTTCATCTTTTTCCTTTCGGCTTCAGTCTTAGCCTCATTCCTCATTCTCTCGACAGCTTGCTTGTCTTTCACAGCTTTATTCAGCTTCTTGGATATTTTCCTCAGCTCGCTGAAATGCTTCGTCACCATTTCGGTGACATCATCAGGCAGTCCCAGACCGCTTACCTCATCAGCTTTTGCATCATATGCAGCACTTTCAATCACATCGATCATGAACTTGAAATCATACTTCTGTTCCTCTCTGGGAGCAGGAACAGTGACCCTGGTCTTCTTGGCAGCCACATCAGTATTTTCCTCAGACTGCAGCTTTCTCTTCGCTACAGTGCTCGTCAAAGTTCTCGGAGCTGCAGAACCCGAAGGTTTGTCAATAGATGAAATTGGTACATGCCTGGGTGACTTCCTTGGAGAGGGTAAAACTTTCACTGGAGAGCGGCTCTTGGATGGCTTGTTGAGAATAGCTGGACGATCATACAATGGAATTTCATCAGGGGTATCTTCTCTGGATGACTCATCAGATGAGTCAGGAGCTGCCTTCTTGATTCTCTTGGTGAGAGTTTTCTTTCATGGTACACGAGGGGAAACTGATTTCTCAGATTTGCTTTCCTTCGAAGCTGATGCACGTTCCTTTTTATTCTGTACGTCTTGCTGGGTTAGCGCAACGTTTTTCGCTTCAACTTGGTTTTTCTTAGCTTCTCTAGCTTCACGCTTGGCTTTGGCCTTCGCCCTCTTAGCCACTTCATCGGGAAAATCAGCGATGGTTTTGAGGGAGTCGGGGTGAGCATTTGTCGAATGTGGTGGTCTGACTTTTCGTCATCGGGGCCAATGCAGTTTTCGGTAATGCAGTCATTCCACGGTGGTGTGAAGGCAAACAAAATCTGGTACTTCTCGCGAACATTTTCATATCTGTACCATTTGCCAGCCCAGTGGCGGCGAAGTCTTTGAAGCCTGTTGTTGCGATCTGTCGTTGATTCACCCTCAGGTGGAGTTCTGTAACTGTCAGGATCAGACATCTCTGCAGTGGTGTTCTTTTCTCTGCCACGACCACCCTTTTTGGGATTTCCATCGGAGAAGATGGTTAGAGCGTCTGTGACCAATTCATCCTCGGGCTGACTGTGAGCAGAGGGAATCTCCTCATAATCTTCTTCTGGTTCAAACTCTTGTCTCTTCTTCGGAGCCTTGGGTGGCTTCGAGGATTTTCCTCCTCCAGTCATTCTCATTCGTTCAGGCTGAGGCAAATATCCTTCAGAATCTGAATGCTCTTCCGAACTCTGTGACATGACCAACCTGTGAAGTAGAATAGATGCGAGGGAAAGAACAAGGTAGGGTCATAAGCATGCACAGAAGGGTTTTCAATGAAAAATGATTTTGATGGAGCCCAACAAGGAACTCATGGTAAAATAGAAAGATATCATCGATAGATTTTATGAGCTAGCCACAGAAAATTCTAGGCAAGTTGATAGCTATCTAATCTTTCGGATAATTACACATGAACCCTAGATGAGCAGAACCAGTACGAGGAAGATCTACAAACCGTACCAGTCAAATCCTAGTGATTCCTAAAGATCTACCGTAGTGAAATAAATCAAAGAAAATTGCATCGGTAAGAACTGCCCTAAGAACAAAGAGATGGAGAGGAGCAGTTCCGGATCTAAGTGCCCTAACTTGGCAACTTAGATCAACTACGGCAATGCTGGAGGACGGATTACCGCACCGGCATGATTAGCTGCGACGAGACTTCACCGGAGTTGCACGGCGGAGCTTCTCGCCGAAGTTGCTTCGAGCTCGGGCTCGGGTGAAGGTGAAACGAGGGTTTCTGCGGATGAGGAAGAAGACGCGATGAGGGGTATATATAGCAGGAGAGCAGAACCTCCTCTCCGAATTCTACGGCCCACAGTTGCGGGACGTTCCGCATTCAACGGACACGATCACGATAGTGGAGATCGTGGGCACGTGGCAACCGTTTTCTATGAGAAACTCGGGAAGAGAGCGGGAGGTCGAAAGGTTTGAAGGGCTGAACGCCAAAAGTGGATAAAAGTTCGAAGTTGATTCCTTTCGCGACCAAGGACGTCGGAGAGAGATCTTCTTCAGATCAAATTGCATGCTTACGACGGACAGCATAGATTTAGAAGAGAAAGAATAGAGGGATAAAAGGGTTCGAAACAAAAACACTCAGCCAGAAGAAACACCAAACGAGGAGCTATGAGTGAGTTGTTCATCGGACTAAACACAAACACGGCAACTCGAAGACAAACAACAAACAGAGAACAAATAAACACAAAGAACCAGCACCAACAATATAGATCTCAGGGCAAAGGATAACCGGAAAGAATCCCTGAGATAGAATTCCTGCAAGATGGGTTAGTTCTTTCTCGCAACCCACACTTGCGTGGGCAGCGCAGACCTCATTTGTCTTGACTGAGCAGGGACGTTCCTTCGTTGATTTCCGTAGTTCACCTGTGCATCTCGAGAGTAATCATATGGGTAAGCATTAAAATTGTTCCCAGAGACATGAGCATAATGATTCGAGGAGATACGCATGTACTCCTTTTGTCGAAAGTTTGGCTGATGTCCATTGGAAGTTTCAGTGCCATACTGCGATTTCAAGAGAATTACTCTGCATATTCAGGTTAGCAGTGACAGATAAATTTTCAATGGTGCACTTCTTCACCCAGATTTGCTTCTTGGGTGAACCAGACCTGCAGTTAGTCCCAACATACCGAGCGAAAATCTTACCATTCTGTTGTTTGAAGAGTTTGTAGTTTGAGTCATCAGACTCATCAGAAACAGCAGGAATGGGAGTGTCATATCCAGACAGGAGCGCAGGTTCGAGAGTTTTGCTCTTAGCTAGAACCCAACTTGTTCGAGGATATTGCTCGGGAGTCCAGTAGGTTCCATCAACGTTGAGTTTCCTTTCGAAACCCAATCCTTCTTTCCGGGGATTTCTGTGCAGTATTGACTTCTTGAGCACATCACATAGTGTTTGATGTCCTCTGAGGCTTTTTAGCATTCCTGTCTCAAGCAAGTTCTTTAGCCTGCAATTTTCAACAGAGATAGCAACAAATTCCTCGGAAGAGGGGTTAGAAATATCATTCGAAGTAGTTGCAATATTCTCGATGGCAGCATTGGATATTTCACCATTCGAATCAGCATTGCTACGTTCTAGGCATTTTGAGCAAGGAGGCACAAAATCATCAGGAAGGTTGTTAGATTGCTCGGCGAAGAGAGAAGCTTTTTCTTTCGCGACTATGTTATAAGACTCTTTCAGTGACTCGAGTTCTTGATTCCTGCTAAGGAGTTCATCTGATAAATTCTCGTAGTCGACTGTAAGAGAATCATATCGTTCGGAAAGATCATCAATCGTTGAAGAAAAAGCATCGTGCTTTTCAGTCAACTCTTGATTCTTCTCCATCTCTTTGACCAGTAATCCTTTGGTTTTCCTGAGATTCATCTCAAGTTTTTCAAGCTCATCTTGTTGAGATTTTGCAATCTTAACAAGTTTAGCATAGGCAATGTATTCAGAGGAATATTCATTCATAGATTTTTGGTGCTTTGCTGATACCTAATCCTTTGAGGTTTTTGCCATGAGACAGAATGCGATAGGATCATCATCACTTGAAGCATTATCATCAGTGTCTGATTCGAGAGACTTCTTGGATGATTCATAGGCGACGAATGCATTTCCTCTTCCTAGGTTTCTGTAAAACTCTTTGTCTTCTGATTCGGATTCGGATGTTTCATCTTCAGATTCCATATTCATTTCGACACACATTCTAGTCAGCTGCGATATTTTCTTCATATTAGATTCAATGGTCGCTCTCGTTTGCACGTTAGTGACTGGTCTCGTCGAAGAAGATGCGGCAGATTCATTTTTCTTCGAGAGCTTAGTGTGACGATCCACTCGAGTGAATCCAGAGCAGTGAAGATAAATCCATCTGTTGCTAGGTTTTTCATCTTGTTCCCAAAAAGGACAGTGCGCGATGTAGTGACCGAGTTGTTTGCACTTGAAGCACTTCATCTCTTTCAGAGGTAATCTTCTTGAAGATTCAGGCAAATCAGCTGCATCATCATTTGTGAGACACAGATTTTGTCTTCTGAGATCACTTAGTCTTTCTGTGAGCATTTCGAGTTCTCTTGTGATAGAGTGTTGATTCTCGACATCTTCTTCTTGTGAACTGCCATAGTGTGAAGGAATTTCCCCTTCACTTTCCGAAGAAGATTCTTGATGCCCATTTTCTAGTTCCATCTTTTCTTCATGAATAGACCACAGCGTCATGACTTAGACATAGTGAAGTTCTTGATAGTCTGGTCTTTGCTTGATTTCAGCCACGATTGGATCAAAGGTTGCATCAAGAACGCTCAGCAGCTTGTTGACCACATCTCTATCGGTGATATCAGTTACTGCTCGTTGATGAAGTCTTTCAACAATATTTGTCAATCGATCGGTGAGTTCCATATCACTTTCTTTACGAAGACTTCTGAAACCAGCAAACATGGCACGAAACATATTTGTGTGTTGATCTGTTCTGGTAATGAATTCTTCATGAACATCTTTGATGGCATCCCAGAGTTGCTTAGCAGTGTCAAGCTTTCGGAACCGAATAAAGATATCTCTCGAGATGCTGTCACAGATAATGTCTTTTGCTTGAGCATCCAACCGTATCATAGCTTCGTCATTGGAAGTAGGAGCATCAGGATGCTGAACAGTGTATCCATTTTCTACGATTTTCCAAAGTTCAATGTTGATGGCTTGAAGTCTAATTTTCATACGCTCTCTCCAGTAGACATAATCATTTCCATCGAAGATAGGAAACCTTTCAGAGTGCGAGGATCTACCTGCAAACGACATACTCAAAACTCCAAGGTTGTTAGACCTTTAATAAACAGAGACAGGGAGAACCTGCTATGATACCAATTGTTAGGAACGAGAGTATATCGACCAGAGGGGGGGTGAATGGGAGATTCAAAAATTCTTGCGAATGTTTTGAACTGATCCCAAACACAGCAGCGGAAATAAGGTTTGGTAGACAAGTATTTAAACAAGCATGCAACAGAGGAGCAAGTCTATCGAAGAAGAAAGTAGTAGTTGTTCGAGCGAAGAATATCACAAGATTGACTGGTATGATGGTAAAGCAATATATGAACAGATGCAATAGCACGAGGAAAAACTAGATATGAACTGCGAAGGAAATGCACGGGAAATGGTGACATAGTGAATAGATTCAGAAAAGAATGAAATTATGCTAACATACAGAGGAACGATCATAAATTGAACCGGGATGATGGTAATGAATGAACAGAATGTGAAGGATAAGTAACGAACTATAATTGATCAGATAAACTATCGATACAGAGCACGAAGGTAAACTGTTGAAAGAGATGCAGTAAAATAGAGTGAACCAGTGGTGCTCGATGGCGACAGAAGAATTTAGTAGACCAGTTCGCCCTTCTGCCAAAGGACTACGTCTGGTTGGAGGGGTTGTGATTTAACACAGAAGATAAACTCTCTTCGCCCTATTCTCCTTCAACTCGGAGTTGATCAGACTCCAGTTGATTTCACTCATGGTAGATACTTGTCGATGATCTCCAAACCTTCGACGGACTTCTTCGCAAACCACAATGACTCTTGATTGCTGAAGATCTTGCTCGGTGAAGACAATTACTCTTTGACACTCGAGCCGACACCTATCCGTCTAGAGAGTGCGCAGCTCTCAAGAGTAATAGGTACAAGAACTCTTAACTCAGAACTACTGTGATGCTCAACCACTGTCTAAGTTTGGGCTCTTGATTTTTCTCTCGGTGGATCTTAAACTCAAATTACTCGGAGAGGGGATGCTCAATCAATCTTCTCAGAAATCTTAAGCGGAGCAGCCAACGGGCAATGTTGGAGCGGGGTGGCTATTTATAGCCGCCGCCTTCCCTGATGGGAAATGACCAAATTGGATATGTGGAGCAGCCAACGGCCGAGCGACACGAGTCCAACGGTCGGAATTGAGCACAACGGTAACATTACGTGCGGAGCAAGTAATGCTAACTCCTCAGTTCGAAAGATATCTCCTGCAGCACCGAAGAACAACGTCTTTTGCTGGCAGGTAATCATTCGAAACATAAAGAGATTTCTCTCAGTCTCGCATAGGTTTTGGGCTAAGCATCACAGCGGATCTAAGCTTCGAGAACCTATACCCCTCTTAATAGTACGGAGGTCCTATGACTCAAATGAATGAAAGACGAACAACGAAAAGAATGCTACGTCTTCACTTCGTCTTCGTCTACCATCGCTGCAGTCAATTTTCTTCGGATAGAATCACCAAACCAATTGCTTCGCGTCAGCAATAAATTTTAGAGGGGTCAACTCCTTCACGTCATTCTTCTCGTCTACAAGTCTTCAAGGGATGTAGCTCGATCTTCTCTGCGGTGCAGATATTCTTCGGTAAAGTTCCTCGAACTGGACACCGGAGACAGCATTCTCTTCGGTACTGCATGGACTATTTCTCTCTGTGTGCACTAGCAAACAAATCAGTCCATGCCTGTTTCTATCAACAATCTCCAAAACACAAGGGGGCAAATATTGCACCAACACTTTTAATTGCCTTGTGCAACTAGTAAGACTAGCAAGGATTGACACCCTTGTTAAAACTGTTGGGGGCACAAGTGAAGTTCTATTTGTGTTGCAGAGTATTCAACTGTTGCAGGATACCTCCATGGATTGATACATTGGTTTCTCACCAAGGGAAAACTTGCTGCGTACTGCAAACTCCTACACTAGGAGCCCAACAAGGCTATTTGCAGCCAGCACCAAGCCTCAGTCGCCGCCGTCCCTTGATCGCCCCTAGTCTTGAGTGTCGATAGGACTCTATTTTCTATTTTTTTGGTATCTTGATGCCAAAGGGGGAGAGAAGTCATATACTTAGACTAGCTTCGACCGTGAGTTTGAGAATGTTTTGTCGAGTTACATCACTTGTTACTTTATTTGATTCTTATGTGATGACCTAAACTTGTACGCTACTCCACTTATGATACTTGTTTGTAGTTTAATGCATCTTTGTGGTCATTGACATATTCTTTTGATTTATGCGCTTTACATTTCATTTATATCTTGTTGATGTGCTCCACCAAGTTCCATGTACTATAGAAGAGTTTCTCATATACCTAATTGATTGTGCATTTGCATTCAAATGCTAATTTTAAATAATGCACAAATTTAGAGGGTGCTCTTGTATACCATATGCTTCGCAAAGCATCATTTCATTCACGATTATATCTTTTTTCGAAGCTTTGATTTGTGTTGTCATCAATTACCAAAAAGGGGAGACTGAAAGTGCATCTAATCCCCAAGGTTGATTTTGACAATTCATGCTGATACGTCTCCAACGTATCTATAATTTTTTATTGTTCCATGTTATTATAGTATCAATCTTGGATGTTTTATATGCAATTATATGCCATTATATATCATTTTTTGGGACTAACCAATTAACCCAGTGCCCAGTGCCAGTTGATGTTTTCTGCTTGTTTTTGCCTTTTCAGAAAATCATTATCAAAAAGAGTCCAAATGAGGAAAAAAACTTTGGATTAATTTTTTCTGGACCAGAAGAGACCCACGAAGCTTCAGGAGAAGACCAGAAGAGCCACGAGGAGGCGACAAGCCTAGAGGGCGCGCCCAGGGAGGTAGGCGCGCCCCCCAGGCTTGTGGGCCCCTCGTAGCCCCTCCTGATCTAATTCCAGCGCTATAAATTCCCAAATATTCCCAATATACCAGAGAGACAGAAGAGAAAACCTTTCCGCCGCCGAAAGCCTCTGTTCTTCCGCGATCCCATCTGGAGGCCTTTTCTGGTACTCTGCCGGAGGGGGAATCGATCACGGAGGGCTTCTTCATCAACCTTGCTGCCCTTTCGATGATGTGTGAGTAGTTTACCACAGACCTACGGGTCCATAGCTAGTAGCTAGATGGCTTCTTCTCTCTCTCTTTGATCTTCAATTCTATGTTCTCCTCGATGTTCTTGGAGTTCTATCTGATGTAATCTTCTTTTGCGGTGTGTTTGTTGGGACCTGATGAATTGTGAGTTTATGATCAGATTATTCATGAGAAATATTTGAGTCTTCTCTGAACTCTTTTATGCACGATTATTATAGCTTTGTATTTCTCTCCGATCTATCGATTTGGTTTGGCCTACTAGATTGATTTATCTTGCAATGGGAGAGGTGCTTTGTGATGGGTTCAATCTTGCGGTGCTCAATCCCAGTGACAGAAGGGGACATGACACGTATTTGTATTGTTGCCATTAAGGATAAAAAGATGGGGTTTAATCATATTGCTTGAGTTTACTTTGTCTACATCATGTCATCTTGCTTAAAGCGTTACTCTGTTTCATACTTAATACCCTAGATGCATGCTGGATAGCGGTCGATGGGTGGAGTAATAGTAGTAGATGCAGGCAGGAGTCGGTCTACTTGTCTCAGACGTGATGCCTATATACATGATCATTGCCATGAATCCGTCATAATTATTTGCTTTTCTATCAATTGCCCAACAGTAATTTGTTTACCCATTGTATTCTATGTGTTCAAGAGAGAAGCCTCTAGTGAAAACTATGGCCCCGGGTCTACTTTATCATATATAAAACACCTAAAAATACCTTGCTGCAATTTATGTACTTTTATTTTATTTAGTATTTTAGTTTATCTGTCTATCACTATCAGAATTAATCCTTGCAAATAACCGCTAAGAGGATTGACAACCCTCTTATTTGCGTTGGGTGCAAGTGTTTGCTTTTGTGTGTGCAGGTGCGCTTAACGGGATTTTGCTTGGTTCTCTTACTGGAATGATAACCTTGGTTCTTAACTGAGGGAAATACTTATCTCTACTATACTGCATCATTCTCTCCTCTTCGGGGAAATACCAACGCAGTCTACAAGTAGCAGGAAGAATTTCTGGCGCCGTTACCGGGGAGACATCATCAAAATTACCAAGTACCTTCGCACAAACTATCATCCACTTGCATTTATTTTATTTGCCTTTTTATTTGCATTTGCCTCTAGTTTTCATCTCCCCCACTTCTAATTTTATTTTATAAAAACACAAAAATATTTTTATTTGCTTGTTTGCTTGCTTTGCTTGAAGTTGTTATCATGTCTGAACTTGAGAAAGTTGTGGTTGAAAGTGCTAGAGAGGATAGTGGTAGTGAATATCATGGGGAGAAGACACACCCTTTTGATCTTAATCATGACCCTCCTGAGATTGAGCTCCCCACTAATTTTAAAAGTAAAGTTTATCATGTGGGAAGTGGTAATATTATCGGGAAGAACATTATTCAGGAATTCTTTAATTGCGCGGGAGTTATACCAATAATTAGTTGATCTATTCTTGATAAAACAAATTGTTATGTGGATGCTATTGCCATGCTTGTGATTAAATGTAACACCCTGATTTTTGGCCCTTTCTTTTTCTTTTGGATTTCTTCGAATTTTATTTGGAGTTCTTTTTCCGTGGCTATGTGGTCTTGAAACCTGGGAAGATCTTCTCTTCTGCCTTTCCCAAGTGGCTTGTCCTTCTCAAATCTATCCCAAGGCCATGTCATTTCCATCTTAGCCCAACCCCAATTTTTATTTCTTGGGAATATTCCTTTTTCTATTAAAGAAATAACCCTGTTTGCTCTAGGTTGTGAAGCAACCTATATTTCTGTCATTCACAAAATTCCCACAAAATTCTAATAAATTCTTTGGATCATATCTTCCACAAATATGTCAAAACCCATCCTTGCCTAGTTCAAAAATAATTCAGGAATATTCATTTCCTATTCTGGCCAGTATGTTACTTTGTGAAGGAAGTGCTATTTATCTTTTATTGATTGCCCTCAAAACTTTTGGGCACTCTTTCCTATCTAAATAATTGCCACATGCCAAAATTCAGCTTCATTTGCATAGTAAATCTTCCTCGGCAAATTTCCAAAGTTTCTGTCCAAAGAGAAGCTTTGTAAAGGAAGTACTAGCTAGGCTAATCCAAATGATTTGAAATTTTGGTAGATCATTCTTATGATCAAATAATTGCTCTCCACCAAATTTCATCTCCATCCAACAATCTATGTGAGCATACCTTAAAATCTTGCTTTCTGGTCACAATTTTAGTTTGTGAAGCAACTATATTTTATATTGCTTCATAAAATCAGAAATTAATCCAGGACCTAAATATCCCTATATCATTTGAGCATACCAAAATTCACATCATTTTGCAAAGTCATTTTGTCCACAAAATTCCCCCAAGTTTCTGTCCAGTGTGGATCATTGTGAAGGAAGTACCATTTTTATTTATCTAAATGGTATGAAATTTTTATGGTACCTTCATATTCCCAAATCATCACGCTCTAAAATTTTTCAGCCCAATCCAATAATCCATGTGAGTGCTACTTCATGATCTATGTTCCGGACCAGTTTTTGTGGTTGTAAAGCAACTATGACAAATATTGGTCCAAATCTTTTCAAAATCCACAGGATTGTAGTCCTTCCTACCCTAAACCTCTGTGAAATCCTGGTTAGCTCTTATCCCCTCTAATTTGATCACTATTTCATGCCTAAGTTTGCAACAGCAAACTTCAGTCGATCACTCCCATCAACACACAGTGTGTTTCTTCGATCCATCACCTCAGGGAGGTCCCACTTAGGACGGACTACTCGGTAGACATCTTGTGGTTGGACAGACTGCACCACGTGCGCCTGTGCACACGGTGACCACGCGGTCTGGCAGGCCAAACACGTGCTCTGGCCACCGGGACCCCTCTGCCGCCGCCCAAACGCCGCCCTCGCGTCACCGCACCATGTCCACTGCGGTGCACTCACTCTCCTCCGTCCACGCGTCCCCTCTGGACCCCTCCCCCTCTCCTCTTTCCTCTCCGGCGAGCCACGCCGCTCCTCTGCCCCTCCCACGGCCGACATTGCCGCCACGGGCTCCACTCAAATTCGAGCCAACCGGAGCTCTCCTCTCCCTCCTGACCTCACCAGTAAGCTCCCCTAGCCACCCCGATCCTCCCCATGGCCGCAAACTCTCGTCTCCGCCACCGTAGTGCCCGTGCCCATCTTGCCCAAGCCGCCGTCTGCCGCGAGCAAGGACGCCGCCAATCTGTTCCTCCTCGGCGGCCGTGTCCTACCTGGACGGGACCGCCTCGTCCTGCTGAGCTCGCCGGTGGCCGGAGCGTCGCCGGAGACGGCCGGTAGCTCCGGCTATCGCCGTCGAGTGCCACCACTGTCTCGGCCGCGCGCGGGTGTGAGAGGAAGAAGGCGATGACCTGGCCGGGCAGGCCCCACAACCCAACGGCCCCACCTGTCGGCCTAACAGGCGTGGACCCGGCTGCTGACTGGGATAACTGGAGGCGTATTCGTCAGAATATGTCTTCCCTTCTCGAAAGCGTATTTTGGTTACTCTTCGGGCCAGAATATGTTTTCTTTATTTGAAAGTGTAATCTCAGAAAGGCGCAGCCCAGCCGGCCGAAACCTCTAAATAGCGGACGTTCGTCCGTTAGCAGCTGCAATGAATATTTTTATTTAATTTTCTGCCTAACGAACGAACGGCCGTATCTCGACAACCGTGACTCCGATTCAGGTGATTCCAAAGCCCACGATCTCAGTTCATCGAGCCCGTTCCGATGGAATCATTTTCATGAGGTTGTCACACTGTGAAAATGATCATTTTGCCCTTGCCCTTAAAACAGCTCCGCCGAGAGGGAAACTTTTCCAGCGATTCTTTTCGTGAGTTCATCGCACCTCTCCCCGATGGTTCCTTCATCCCCAGGCAAGCCACAACAACCACTTGCATGATGGCATTGCAGTAGCCATGGTTTTCACTTGAATATTTAATAATTGTTTGCCCATTTAATTATTTTGTGAATGCTTCGAATATGCTTGTGAATCCATGTCCATGCTTATGCCATGCTCATTTTCACCTAGTAAGTAAATTGATTAATTGCTAATGTTATTATTATCATGTTTCATTCTTGTAATCTTTTCCGAGGCTAGTGATAATGATCTCCTCATATGAGTAGTTAGGGTTTGTTATGAACATACTTGTGATATTCATGATCATCGTTATGCCATGCTCATTTGCATCCCGTGGAATAAATGATTTATCCTTGTTGATGTTATGTTGTTAAATGGTTATGTTACCCATCCATGGTAACACCGATATCATGCTCATGTGCATTGTTATTTCAGTATGTTGTTATGACTCAGCTCATCACCATTCAAGTTGAACCTGACATTAATCGAACTTGAACAAATCTGTTGGCTGAGTCATGGTGCCACCGAATCGAGCTCACCAGTGCAACCACACTTGCCTGGATGGGGAGGCCCTAATGCGTTCTATTGTCATGCCTCTCACCGGAAACTCCAACTAGGGAAGGTTATGGGTGCGCGCTACCCTGATCAGGTAGGCGACCATAAGCCTTGAGTGCCCGAGTTGTATGGATATCCGAGGTCCCCGTTTGGGACGATGTTATGTTTTGGCCACGACGGTGGCGGCCACAAAGGTGACGGATGTCACGAGTTGGCATCGGGGCAACCCAGGACATAGCCCAAAGGGGAGTTTGTCGGAGTGGCCGGGAGAGTGTCATGCAATAGATTGGTTTTGTCGGAATGTCGTTGGTCCACCCGAATGGGAGCATGAGGCCATGATTTCCGTGGTGTGGGTATAGTGTACTAACCTCTGCAGAGTGTATAATCTATCGATAGCCGCGTCCTCGGTCATGGACACAGTTCGTAGTAGGTCACACTATGGGTCAACAGTAATAATAACCTGAATAATTACAACCCCGGTTCGATGAGGAAAGAAGTTGGTTGATCTTTATGTGGTCACGAGATGATCACGATGGTATTCTTGATGAAGGTTGATCATGAGGTGATCGTGTGATGATCACGACGATAAGAAAGATTGATACCTAAGGTGGTTACGAGATAACCTCCGAGCAAAGTAAGTTGGTCCATGAGACCTTAAACGTCGACCCCCTTGCATGCTAGTGCTAGTATCATCATGTTCATATCATGAAGTATATGTACATGCCATGCTCATGTATGCCATGCTCATGTTGTTCTAGTAGTATCGTGTACATCATTGATGATTAATCTGTAAATGCCATGCTGTTGTATGTCTTGATTGCTTTGGTTGCTGTGAGCTTGCGAGTACATTCAAAGTACTCACCTGGCGTGTCATGCCAGATTGCAGGTGATGTCGTGATTGATTGTTTGTTGAGGATTCCGAGGTTGCGCTCTAGGATGCGTCCCAGCCAGAGTCCCTGCGGAGTGGAGTTCATCACCGTCGCCGTTGTTCCGCTGTTAGAATTTATTCCGCTACGAGTTGTTTCGCTGCTAGCATAGAGCTATCTGAGCAGGCGTAGTATTGCCTTGCCCTTGTAACCTTTGTAATATCGGACCCCTGTACCCCAATTATTTGTAAGAAGAGCTGATTTGTTCTATGCCAAGCAGTGTCGTATTCCAGAAGACTTGATCTCTGGGCTGGAATACGGGGTGTTCCGGTCTCTCTGAGCCGGGGTGCCACAACGATTGGTATCAGAGCAGGTCTGGCTGTAGGACGCCCTAGACTACGTGAGCGTTAGAAACCGTTAGTATAGAGTCTAGTCGGGTTGCTGCATTTGGTTGCTGCATTTGTTTGCTGCATAGCATGCATATAGACTTATTATTTTGTCACTAACGGTTGATCTTGTGAGTGTAGGTGGCATCGGTTTCGATCCACTACCTGCACCCTCCAGTTTTGCATACTTGCTCGTTGGTGTTTGGTGTCGTCTCTGTCCCAGCGGAGTGATGCCAAGGTACCTTGTGGTGTCGATCACTTGCCAGATTGATGCACAGGTATCGCACCATTATATTATCTTTAGCCACACCTATTGTTTCGGCGGTAGACATGTTTCTACCCCGGATCTTGCCATCCAACCCGCCGTTTGGCAACCCTCACTGGTCTTTGTTACCAGGAAAGGGCAATGCCAGCAGGCCCTTCTTTCCACCGCTATCCTACCTTATCACCCATTCCCTGGACGAGTACGATTCCCTCCCGTACGCTTGATGATGATGTGGTCGTGACATCCATGTCTCGCTACATGATCACCAAGTCCGTCCTCACCGCTAAGGCCGTCCGGATGCAACCGGTGCTGAGCCAGCGTTTGGTGTAGCTCTGTTTATACCAACCCTTCAACACGCTGATTCACTTTCGTGCACACCGCCACAGCATGTTAGACCGTAGTACCGGAGTTTCCTCGAGAATTGTGTGCTTAAGTAGGCATGCATAGTGAGGTGAATAGCTGTAAAATGTGATATTGATTGTATGTAATCTTAATGCTGTGTGTGCTTTTGTTTGAGTCGTTTCTCTTGCTTCTTTCTTTGGGCCTTCGGTGTTACCTTATTTCCCCTTATGAAAGTTGCTCATCAACCGACACTGGACTCAAAGAATCAATAAGGAATTCAATTATTTGGAAGCTCAGCTAAACATTATGGAATTCTCAGCCGACTGCATTATATTGGGAATATCTGATCTGAATACAAAGGATATCCTAGATTGATTATCAACATCAAGGTTACATCAGTGTGCAACCATTACAACCATAATGAACCAGCAGGAAGATGATTTGTGTACAAGGCCAACCGTGTATTTCGAGACAAAGCAGGAATATCAAGGGTACATATATATATGGCATTCAGTCCACATATCAGAGAGAAAAGCTTCTGGTGAAAGCAACTCAGTCTTCCTCCGCACACTATAAGAGAAGCTTACAATGCAAGGCTCCTCAATCTTCCTTAGTACAATATGTGGATAGCTTCCAGCATGACATACTCTGTCTTCTTCACTGAGCCATCGCAGAAAACTTCTGACATAAGGCACCGAATCTTCCTCGGCAAGCAACCAGGAGGAGAAGCTTCTGAGGTATGGTACCTAGTCTTCTTCAACATGCTATCCCGGCAAAAGCTTCGAGTGCAAGACATCCAGTCTTCCTCAGCACGATACTCTCGATGGCTTCCAACACAAGCTATCCAGTCTTCGTCAATACGACACTATCAACAGTCATCGCCAGTAGTACAAGATGTTACCCAGTGAGTTGGTAGTATATGGCAGTGCATCTCAAGAATCAGAACCGCAACAGTTGGGTCAGAAGCACGAGCTAGTCAGGACCCAAGTGTCCGCCTCGGGAATCAAATGCTCAGATACACATGCTTCCAGAAATATTATGAACATGCTACCAAGGTCATTCAAGTTACTCGCATGATAATACAAGCACGGTGAGAATCCAACAAATCCGTGAGTATGTAAGAGGAAGAAAGCAAGTTATACACCTCAGTGTGATGCAATGTCTGACCAGCTATGAAGCAAGACAATGTTGGGACAACAATCCTGACAGTGGATATCAAGGCCAGCTTCCTCACACCCGACAAAGTGATATCATTAACCTCTGTCACTGTCATGTATGATTGACCACAACAGTGAGCTCTATACAAGTAACTGTGAACCGGGTATATGATCCTGATGAACCCTTGCTTACCTCTTCCTGGTAAAGGCACCACGCCTGGGTTCTGAGCTGCTTTTGGCCGTCCAGGGTGGATGCCGCCTTTATATTTCTCTTTTTAACAACTAGCCCGTGTTCTGAGCTGCTTTTCGGCCTTCTCGGGCAGCTGTTGAGTTTCTTTTGGTAGAAGTGACCCTATGCTCTGAGCTGTTCTTCGGCCATCTTAGGGAACTGCTACATTCTTCTTATCAACACTGCCTCACACTCTGAGCTGCTTTTCAGCCGTCGTGAGCCATGGTTGAGTTATTTCAATAATGTCCCAGATCTGAGTTGTGAAGACCGTTCTGGTGGCTACTGATTTATTTTCCGATTTCATGCAAAGGTTCGGATGATCATTGCCCTACAGTTAAAGCTCGAGGGATGATAAACTTGTGGCACTGCCTGAGGATAAGGATAAGGTATGACTGCCGGAATGTTGCACCTGACAGCACCTATGGGCACACAAAGAATTAAGGATATACATGGCCAAGTCTTGCAGCAAAAGATCCAGAAAAAGAGAACATTAATGAAGAAGCAAGACCGGCAATCTAGGACCTCATATCAAGGTGACAGTTGAATCCTCGATACGGATCTGAGACAAAGAAGTCAGCAAGATTTAGAACTACCTACAAGTAGTCAGAGTCCGCCAAGAGAACGATTATGATTCTCAGCATTGTTTTGAACCCGGAGGACATGCAGCTACGCGAGTAACCCGATGCAAGAAATAAATGTTTCATGTCCACCGAGGAAAACTTGTTCACGACTCCATTGATACTATCAGTGCTGGATGTAAGAATGTCACGTCGAATGGAAGTCACTCCCGGACTTATGGAAATCCCGGTCATGATAATATCAGACAAGCCAGCAGACATAAAAGAATTGGAGTCAGAGTAAGGACGAACATATGAGGTAAGATCTGTCAGAATACGGATACTATGAAGCAAACCACCCCAGAGCAAGGCAGTCACTCAGATGGGATTCAGAGGGAACATCAAGGAAAAGGATACCCGAGTTGGAAACGGTTTCCTTAAGTCAGAATATTCATACTTGTTCCCTGAGCAACCAAATCTCGAGGACGAGATTTATCGTAAGGGGGGTAGGTTTGTAACACCCCGATTTTTGGCCCTTTCTTTTTCTTTTGGATTTCTTCGAATTTTATTTGGAGTTCTTTTTCCGTGGCTATGTGGTCTTGAAACCTAGGAAGATCTTCTCTTCTGCCTCTCCCAAGTGGCTTGTCCTTCTCAAATCTATCCCAAGGCCATGTCATTTCCATCTTAGCCCAACCCCAATTTTTATTTCTTGGGAATATTCCTTTTTCTATTAAAGGAATAACCATGTTTGCTCTAGGTTGTGAAGCAACCTATATTTCTGTCATTCCCAAAATTCCCAAATAATTCTCATAAATTCTTTGGATCATATCTTCCACAAATATGTCAAAACCCATCCTTGCCTAGTTCAAAAATAATTCAGGAATATTCATTTCCTATTCTGTCCAGTATGGCACTTTGTGAAGGAAGTTCTATTTATCTTTTCTTGATTGCCATCAAAATTTTTGGGCACTCTTTCCTATCCAAATAATTGCCACATACCAAAATTCAGATTCATTTGCCTAGTAAATCTTCCTCAGCAAATTTCTAAAGTTTCTGTCCAGAGAGAAGCTTTGTAAAGGAAGTACTATCTAGGATAATCCAAATGAGTTCAAATTTTGGTAGATTATTCATATGATCAAATAATTACTCTCCACCAAATTTCATCTCCATCCAACAATCTATGTGAGCATACCTTCAAATCTTGCTTTCTGGTCACAATTTCAGTTTGTGAAGCAACTATATTTTATATTGCTTCATAAAATCATAAATTAATCCAGGACCTAAATATCCCTATATCATTTGAGCATGCCAAAATTCACATCATTTTGCCAAATTGTTTTGTCCACAAAATTCCCCCAAGTTTCTGTCCAGTGTGGATCATTGTGAAGGAAGTACCATTTTTATTTATCTAAATGGTATGAAATTTTTATGGTACCTTCATATTCCCAAATCATGACTCTCTACCAATTTTCAGCCCAATACAATCATCCATGTGAGTTCTACTTCATGATCTAGGTTCTGGACCAGTTTTTGTGGTTGTAAAGCAACTATGACAAATATTGGTCCAAATCTTTTCAAAATCCACAGGATTGTAGTCCTTCCTACCCTAAACCTCTGTGAAATCCTGGTTAGCTCTTATCCCGTCTAATTTGATCACTATTTCATGCCTAAGTTTGCAACAGCAAACTTCAGTCGATCACTCCCATCAACACACAGTGTGTTTCTTCGATCCATCACCTCAGGGAGGTCCCACTTAGGACGGACAACTCGGTAGACATCTTGTGGTTGGCCAGAATGCACCGCGTGCGCCTGTGCATGCGGTGACCACGCGGTCTGGCAGGCCAAACGCGTGCTCTGGCCGCCGGGACCCCTCTGCCGCCGCCCAAACGCCGCCCTCGCGACACCGCACCATGTCCACTGCGGTGCACTCACTCTCCTCCGTCCACGCGTCCCCTCTAGACCCCTCCGCCTCTCCTCTTTCCTCTCCGGCGAGCCATGCCGCCCCGCGTGCCCGCGGCCATCGTCGCCTTGCCCTTGTCCTCTTTCTCCCCGCGGCATCCCCGCGCCGAATGCACTCCCCCCGGCCTCTCTCTTTTCCCCGCGTGTGCGCACGCGCACGCGGTCACGCCAGAGCATCGTTTGCTCATCCGCGGCAGCATCCGGGCACGGCATCGTTGCCACGGCTATATATAGCCCTCCCCGGTCGCGTCTCTCCTCACCTCTCGCCTCCTGCACCGCCCAAAACCCCGCCTAGCCGCTTCATTTAGCTCGGGGAACTCCTCTGCCCCTCCCACGGCCGCAATTGCCGCCACGGGCTCCACTCAAATTCAAGCCAACCAGAGCTCTCCTCTCCCTCCTGACCTCACCAGTGAGCTCCCCTAGCCACCCCGATCCTCCCCATGGCCGCAGACTCTCGTCTCCGCCACCGTAGTGCCCGTGCCCATCATGGCCGAGCCGCCGTCCGCCGCGAGCAAGGCCGCCACCACTCTGTTCCTTCTCGGCGGCCGTGTCCTACCTAGACGGGACCGCCTCATCCTGCTGAGCTCGCCGGTGGCCGGAGCGTCGCCGGAGACGGACGGTAGCTCCGGCTATCGCCGTCGAGCGCCGCCACTGTCTCGGCCGCGCGCGGGTGCGAGAGGAAGAAGGTGATGACCTGGCCGGGCGGGCCCTACCACCCAACGGCCCCACCTGTCAGCCTAATAGGCGTGGACCCGGCTGCTGACTGGGATAAGTGGAGGCGTATTCGTCAGAATACGTCTTCCCTTCTCGAAAGCGTATTTTGGTTACTCTTCGGGCCAGAATACGTTTTCTTTATTTGAAAGCGTAATCTCAGAAAGGCGCTTTCAGTTTTTCAGCCCAGCCGGCCGAAACCTGTAAATAGCGGACGTTCGTCCGTTAGCAGCAGAAATGAATATTTTTATTTAATTTTCTGCCTAACGAACGAACGGCCGTATCTCGACAACCGTGACTCCGATTCAGGTGATTCCAAAGCCCACGATCTTAGTTCATCAAGCCCGTTCCGATGGTATTATTTTCATGAGGTTGTCACACTGGGAAAATGACCATTTTGCCCTTGCCCTTAAAACAGCTCCGCCGAGAGGGAAACTTTTCCGGCGATTCTTTCCGCGAGTTCATCGCACCTCTCCCCGATGGTTCCTTCATCCCCAGGCAAGCCACAACAACCATTTGCATGATGGCATTGCAGTAGCCATGGTTTTCACTTGAATATTTAATAATTGTTTGCCCATTTAATTATTTTGTGAATGCTTCGAATATGCTTGTGAATCCATGTCCATGCTTATGCCATGTTCATTTTCACCTAGTAAGTAAATTGATTAATTGCTAATGTTATTATTATCATGTTTCATTCTTGTAATCTTTTCTGAGGCTAGTGATAATGATATCCTCATATGAGTAGTTAGGGTTTGTTATGAACATACTTGTGATATTCATGATCATCGTTATGCCATGCTCATTTGCATCCCGCAGAATAAATGATTTATCCTTGTTAATGTTATGTTGTTAAATGGTTATGTTACCCATCCATGGTTACACCGATATCATGCTCATGTGCATTGTTATTTCAGTATGTTGTTATGACTCAGCTCATCACCATTCAAGTTGAACCTGACATTAATCGAACTTGAACAAATCTGTTGGCTGAGTCATGGTGCCACCGAATCGAGCTCACCAGTGCAACCACACTTGCCTGGATGGGGAGGCCCTAATGCGGTCTATTGTCATGCCTCTCGCCGGAACCTCCAACTAGGGAAGGTTATGGGTGCGCGCTACCCTAATCAGGTAGGCGACCATAAGCCTTGAGTGCCCGAGTTGTATGGATATCCGAGGTCCCCGTTTGGGACGATGTTATGTTTTGGCCACGATGGTGGCGGCCACAAAGGTGGCGGATGTCACGAGTTGGCATCGGGGCAACCCAGGACATAGCCCAAAGGGGAGTTTGTCGGAGTGGCCGGGAGAGTGTCATGCAATAGATTGGTTTTGTCAGAATGTCGTTGGTCCACCCGAATGGGAGCATGAGGCCATGATTTCCGTGGTGTGGGTACAGTGTACTAACCTCTGCAGAGTGTATAATCTATCGATAGCCGCGTCCTCGGTCATGGACACAGTTCGTAGTAGGTCACACTATGGGTCAACAATAATAATAACCTGAATAATTACAACTCCGGTTCGATGAGGAAAGAAGTTGGTTGATCTTTATGTGGTCACAATATGATCACGATGGTATTCTTGATGATGGTTGATCATGAGGTGATCGTGTGATGATCACGACGGTAAGAAAGATTGATACCTAAGGTGGTTACGAGATAACCTCCGAGCAGAGTAAGTTGGTCCATGAGACCTTAAACGTCGACCCCCTTGCATGCTAGTGTAGTATCATCATGTTCATATCATGAAGTATATGTACATGCCATTCTCATGTTTTTCTAGTAGTATCGTGTACATCATTGATGATTAATCTGTAAATGCCATGCTGTTGTACGTCTTGATTGCTTTGGTTGCTGTGAGCTTGCGAGTATATTCAAAGTACTCACCTGGCGTGTCATGCCGGATTGCAGGTGATGTCGTGATTGATTGTTTGTTGAGGATCCTGAGGTTGCTCTCTAGGATGCGTCCCAGCTAGAGTCCCTGCAGAGTGGAGTTCATCACCATCGCCGTTGTTCCGCTGCTAGAATTTATTCCGCTACGAGTTGTTCCACTGCTAGCATAGAGCTATCTGAGTAGGCATAGTATCACCGTGCCCCTGTAACCTTTGTAATATCGGACCCCTGTACCCCAATTATTTGTAATAAGAGCTGATTTGTTCTATGCCAAGCAGTGCCGTATTCCAGAAGACTTGATCTCTGGGCTGGAATACGGGGTGTTCCGGTCTCTCTGAGCCGGGGTGCCACATTAAATTAGAAAGAATTTTTTTACATATCCACCCCGCCTTACAAAAGATATTTTATGAACTTCCCAACATCCATGATCCTAGGGCGAAGAAAATTGCCACTATAATCCTTATGCATGAATTTGATTATATAATCCGAGAATCTAGGGATATTTTATCCTTTTGTAAAATTAATTTTGAGCATCCTCCTATACAGGAGATTCTTTATGATAAAGATACTATTCGTAGGTTGGAATCTAAAGATTACTTTGCTTATGGTAAAAATATTAGAAGGAGAGTTCCGTACGCCGAAATAATTAAAACTATGTACCACCATGCTTGTGATAAATTTGAGTGGGTTACTAAAGGAATTGATGAGGGATTTAGTGAAGAATGGTTTCAGGGTACGGCTAGAGATCCTATTGAAGATGAGATACGTGTTTTATATGAGGACGTTTATGGTGATGATCCTGAGTTTGAAGTTATGAATGTTAAAGTTACCAATCAAAGCCCCTTCACTCACCCACTATAAAAGAAAAGCATGAGAGTAGAGAATTAATGCAAAAAGTTTTGGATGATTTAATTAAAAAGGACTTGGAAACCAAGGATGACAACACTTGAAACTATGCATTATGCCTAGCAAGGGGCATAAAACAATAGCGCTTGTTGGGAGGCAACCCAATGAATAAAATAATTTTTTGTTTTTACTTTCTATTCTTGTGTGTTTACACAATTATAGCCTCTGTTATGATTGTGTTTTTATCTTTTAATTAGTGTTTGTGCCAAGTAATGCCTTTGGGACGATGTTCATGATAGTATAATTGATGCTGTTTGGAAAACAGAAAGTTTTGCGTCCAGTGCTGGAATTTTAATTCTGTACTGGAGCGTCAGAAAAATCTGAAATTTTTACACAGTGTTGGTATATGAATTTTTTACGTTTTCTTAATTTTTCAGAATTTTTAGAGTTGCAGAAGTATGGATTTTAAATAGATCTTTACAGACTATTCTGTTTTAGACAGATTCTGTTTTTGTTGCATAGTTTGCTTATTTTGATGAATCTATGGATTGTATCGGGGGGTATGAGTCATGGAGAAGCTGGAGTCCTGTAGCATTATGCCAATATTAAATATGAATCAATTTATAACAGTACCTAAAGTTTAAGATTTGTTTGTTATACTAACGGATCTCACGAGGTTTCTGTTGAGTTTTGTGTGCTGAAGTTTTCAAGTTTTGGGTGAGGCTACGATGGATAAAGAAATAAGGAGCGGCAAGAGCCTAAGCTTGGGGATGCCCAAGGCACCCCAAGGTAATATTCAAGGAAGACTCTCAAGTGTCTAAGCTTGGGGATGCCCCGGAAGGCATCCCCTCTTTCGTCTACAATCTATCGGTAATTCACTTGGAGCTATATTTTTATTCATCACATGATATGTGTTTTACTTGGAGCGTCTTGTGATATAATTTGTTCGCTTTTGTTTGCTTTTTAGTTTATCACAATCATATTTTCTGAACACACCTTTTTGAGAGGGACACACATTATTCATGATTTGTTAGAATACTCTATGTGCTTCACTTATATCTTTTGAGCTAGGCAGTTGCTCTAGTGCTTCACTTATATCTTTTAGAGCATGGCGGTGGTTATATTTTAAAGAAATAGTTGCACTCTCATGCTTCACTTATATCTTTTTGAGAGTCTAATGAATAGCAATGGTAATATGCATGTGTTATAAATTTGGTCCGGATATGATAGGTATTCAAGATGGATATAATAAAAACTTTCATGTAGATCACTGAATATGATAAGTTTGATTCCTTGCAATAGTTTTGCGATATTAAGATGGTAATATGTGGGAGGTGCTAGTAGATAATTGTGGTTTAGTAAGAATATTGGTGTTAAGGTTTGTGATTCCCGAAGCATGCACGTATGATCTGTCGTTATGCTAAGAAGTTGAAGCATGATTTATTCTTGATTGTCTACCTTATGAGTGGCGGTCGGGGACGAGCGATGGATTTTTCCTACCAATCTATCCCCCTAGGGGCTTGCGTAGTAGTACTTTGCTTCGAGGGCTAATAAACTTTCGCAATAAGTATGTGAGTTCTTTATGACTAATGTGAGTCCATGGATTATACGCACTCTCACCTTTCCGCAATTTGCTAGCCTCTTCGGTACCGTGCATTGCCCTTTCTCACATCAAGAGTTGGTGCAAACTTCGCCGGTGCATCCAAACCCCATGATATGATACGCTCTATCACACATAAACCCAGTGAGGAAAGAATGGTGGAGACTAATGAGTCCTCAAAAAAGTGGGGATGAGGTCCATGAGACCGTTCTAAAAAAGAGAGGCCAAAAAGTGCCCACGAAAAAAAATGATGAGAGAAAAAGAGAGAAGGGGCAATGTTACTATCCTTTTTCCACACTTGTGCTTCAGAGTAGCACCATGTTTTTCATATAGAGAGTCTCCTATTTTGTCACTTTCATATACTAGTGGGAATTTTTCATTATAGAACTTGGCTTGTATATTCCGATGATGGGCTTCCTCAAATGCCCGAGGTCTTCATGAGCAAGCAAGTTGGTTGCACACCCACTTAGTTTTCATGTTGAGATTTCATACACTTATAGCTCTTAGTGCATCCGTTGCATGGTAATCCCTACTCCTCGCATTGACATCAGTTGATGGGCATCTCCATAGCCCATTGATTAGCCTCGTTGATGTGAGACTATCTTCTTATTTTTGACTTCTCCTTATTAATCTCTATCACCACACTCTATTCCATCCATAGTGCTATAGCCATGGCTTGCGCTCATGTATTGCGTGGGGGTTGAAAAAGCTGAAGTGCGTTAAAAAGTATGAACCAATTGCTCGGCTTGTCATCGGGATAGTGCATGATAAATATTTTGTGTTAAGAAGATGGAGCATGACAGGATTATATGATTTTGTAGGGATAACATTCTTTAGCACTTTTATTTTGAAAAGACATGATTGTTCATTAGTATGCATGAGTATTGATGTCTTTATATCAAACTATAGACTATTGCTTTGAATCATTCGGATCTTATTATTCATACCGTAAGAGAGAGATTACATGATGAAACATGATAGGTAGCATTCCACATCAAAAATTCTATTTTTATCATTTACCTACTCAAGGACAAGCAGGAATTAAGCTTGGGGGTGCTTGATACGTCTCCAACATATCTATAATTTTTGATTGTTCCATGCTATTATAGTATCAATCTTGGATGTTTTATATGCAATTTTAATGCCATTATATATCATTTTTTGGGACTAACCTATTAACCCAGTGCCCAGTGCCAGTTGTTGTTTTCTGCTTGCTTTTGCCTTTTCAGAAAATCATTATTAAAAAGAGTCCAAACGAGAAAAAAACTTTGGATTAATTTTTCTGGACCAGAAGAGACCCACGAAGCTGTAGGAGAAGACCAGAAGAGCCACGAGGAGGCGACAAGCCTGGAGGGCGCGCCCAGGGGGGTAGGCGCACCCCCCAGGCTTGTGGGCCCCTCGTAGCCCCTCCTGACCTAATTCCAGCGCTATAAATTCCCAAATATTCCTAATATACCAGAGAGACATAAGAGAAAACCTTTCCGCCGCCGCAAGCCTCTGTTCTTCCGCGATCCCATCTGGAGGCCTTTTCCGGTACTCCGCCGGAGGGGGAATCGATCACGGAGGGCTTCTTCATCAACCTTGCTGCCCTTCCGATGATGGGTGAGTAGTTTACCACAGACATACGGGTCCATAGCTAGTAGCTAGATGACTTCTTCTCTCTCTTTGATCTTCAATACCATGTTCTCCTCGATGTTCTTGGAGTTCTATCCGATGTAATCTTATTTTGCGGTGTGTTTGTTGGGATCCGATGAATTGTGAGTTTATGATCAGATTATTCATGAGAAATATTTGAGTCGTCTCTGAACTCTTTTGTGCATGATTATTATAGCTTTGTTTTTCTCTCCGATCTATTAATTTGGTTTGGCCTACTAGATTGATTTATCTTGCAATGGGAGAGGTGCTTTGTGATGGGTTCAATCTTGCGGTGCTCAATCCCAGTGACAGAAGGGGACATGACACGTATTTGTATTGTTGCCATTAAGGATAAAAATATGGGGTTTAATCATATTGCTTGAGTTTACTTTGTCTACATCATGTCATCTTGCTTAAAGCGTTACTCTGTTTCATACTTAATACCCTAGATGCATGCTGGATAGCGGTCGATGGGTGGAGTAATAGTAGTAGATGCAGGCAGGAGTCGGTCTACTTGTCTCAGACGTGATGCCTATATACATGATCATTGCCATGAATCTGTCATAATTATTTGATTTTCTATCAATTGCCCAACAGTAATTTGTTTACCCACCGTATGCTATGTGTTCGAGAGAGAAGCCTCTAGTGAAAACTATGGCCCCCGGGTCTACTTTATCATATATAAAAAACCTAAAAATACCTTGCTGTAATTTATTTACTTTTATTTTATTTAGTATTTTAGTTTATCTATCTATCACTATCAGAATTAATCCTTGCAAATAACCGCTAAGAGGATTGACAACCCTCTTATTGGCGTTGGGTGCAAGTGTTTGCTTTTGTGTGTGCAGGTGCGCTTAACGGGATTTTGCTTGGTTCTCCTACTGGATTGATAACCTTGGTTCTTAACTGAGGGAAATACTTATCTCTACTATACTGCATCATCCTCTCCTCTTCGGGGAAATACCAACGCAGTCTACAAGTAGCACATGCCAACATATCTCAAAGAACTAATGCTACCTCAAAGTATATTTCAAGAATAGTTCTTTTTGGTACAACATTGGAATGGAAGGTGACACCTAAAAATGCTTAAAGACAAGTGTTGGACAAGTCAAAGGATTTCACATTTTCACTTTAGTGATCCAAGATCACATTGAGTCCATAGGCATGCCGATACTATCAAAAGGAGATGATGATGTGATGACAGTGAGCCTTTTGCTCCATGTACTTAGAGATCAATCTCCTTCAAGGTTTCCACTATATCTACCTAGTTTCAATTCATCTTGGTGTTGTCGAAGCACTTTCACTCGGAACCACCGAATCAACCATATATAATCATTGTACCAAAGCCTATATCAATGGGAGCCTCCAACTGTAGGGTACGTGACAGAAAACAAAAATTTTCCGACCTACGCACCAGCCCAGGACCACTATGGAGACTGCATACAAGGTTTGATCATTTCGTTACCGACTCGTAGCGCAGCGGAAGTAGAGTCGATGATGAACGGCGGTGCAGATCCCCGCAGCTAGGATTTTACAACCTCCCAACCGCGAGGATGTATACCCTCATCTGCCCCGCGGACAGCCCTCCGGGAGGCGGTCACACAGTCCCCCGGACGGTGTCGTGGACAGCCCTTCGGGAGGACCTCCGAAACTCGGACTGTCACTCGGACAGCCCTTCGGGAGGACCTCCAAAACTCGGACGGTCACACGGACAGCCCTTCGGGAGGCACTCTCGAACTAAGACCGAAACTACGATCTCTCTACAGAGTTGCACACATACGGTGTCATCTATCCGGCAGGGCTTCGCCGTCCAGAACTAGTTCCTGCCGGAACCCAGACAGCCTTTCGGCTCTACGAAACTATTTCGTGGGAGGGAGAGAAGAAAGGCAGATCATGCATGCCATGTGTGTGAGAGTTGGAGTGAGGATGGAGAGCTCCTCTCCACCTCCTTATATAGTGGTGGAAGGGGTGAGGGGGGGCTGAAATTTCAGCCCACAAAACAAGCACCCACCAAACAAGGAAACATGTTCCCACCAAACATGGAGAAAACATGTTCCCTTGTCCATGGTGTTCCCCCATGGGGCCCCACCTTCCTCCCAACACTCTCCACCATTTGTGGGGGCTGCCCCCCACCATGGGGGGGCCCCCCAACACTTTGTCCAGCCACAAGGGGGCTGTCCCCTAAAGGGGGCGCCCCCAAAAACAGCCCAAAAACAGCCCCCACGATCCGTGGGATCTTGTCCCCTCTCGCTGGGACAAGATGTTTTCCGAAACTATTTCTTCTGAAAAATTCCGGAAGGTCCCAGAACATTTCCGGCACCCTCTAAAATTATCTGGACGCGCTCCGGAACATTTCCGGTATGGTGGTTTAATTTAAAACCATCTTCGTTTACCCGGTAAACAATTCCGGCAGCTCCGAAAACCTTTTTCGGTTTTTTCTCCGGAAAAATTCCAGAAATTACCAGACCAATCTGGCAACCTCCAAAACTTTCCCGGTGCTTGCCGAAACCTTTTTGGATCAATGGTTTTATCCGAAACAACTTTTCGGTTTTACCGAAACTTTTCCGGTGTTCTCTCCGGAACTTTTCCGTTGTCTCCGAAACTTTTCCAGTGACTTTCTCTCGGACTCCTTGTCTAGTATTCAGCAGATAGATGACCCTTAAGCGTGTGACCCTATAGGTTCGGTGAAGCATAGACATGACCCGGAACCCCTTCCGATCAATGATCAACATCGGAGCCGTGGACACCCATATTGACCCCTATACCCACACGAATGAATATTCGAGTGAACCTCCAGTTGCCGTGTGCTATTCCTGTTGCTTCGCGATATGTTACAAATACCCGAGGTGAGACATGTTGGCATCCCCGTGGATAAACACCTTGTCCACTATGCCAGTTACCTCGTTGCCGGTATTGTTCTCTTTTCTCGTTCCCGTGTTCCGGCATCCCTGTGATCAAATCACCCTGTGTCTGGCCAGACGATGATGGATACCGTAACACCGAGAGGGCCCAGAGATATCTCTCCATCGTCGGAGGAGCAAATCCCAATCTTGAGCTATCAAGTTACTTGACATACTTTTCCATGAACCCGTAAGCCGCCGTAATAGCCACCCATTTACGGATGACGTTTAACAAACCCCAAAGTTCATGAAGCAAGCATGAAGAAACTCGATACTCTCATGGTCTAAGGAATTATGCAAACATTAACTTCCTGTGTTATTAACCATTAACTTATGACGAATGTATCTCATAGCATAACATCAATATTGGGTCGATTCAACACAAGTGTTCTACCAACAATTGTGCCCTCAAAATTGCCGGCATAGCCATGCCCATGATCAGGAAAACAGGATCATCATGCAATACTTGAGCCAGTCATAGAGGCTTGACTAGGAATACATTTTACCGTTTATTATCCCACACGTGCAAATGAGTCTTCCTCCGAGCCTCGTTTTATTTGTAGACTCGAGAATCATTGCAATTATAGCATGGAACATAAACATAATTATGAACAGGGAGATAATCAATAACATTTATTATTGCCTCTAGGGCATATCTCCTACAGACTCCCACTTGCACTAGAGTCAATAATCTAGTCAATGCTAATGCACTTTACACCTATGGCATACTGGTGTAAAATATGCTTTGCTTGTGGTATAGCCTGATGTCCAACGGATCTGACAACTTCAGCTCCGTGTGTAACTTTGCATATCCTCGCGTTTTCACGCTTTCACAAAATTCATATTTTGTGTGGACTTGGCTTTGCATATGTGTGAATCATTGGTCGAAACCTGATTCCTCAGACTGAGCTAGGGAGCAACTATCTGCTATAGTGTCCCATAGACCAAAGCCTTCTTGGAACCATACTAAGTTCATGAATGAACTATATGATTCAACAACTTCTTTGTCGCTTCTCAAGCGTCAACATACTTAGCCTTTGTTATAGAATTCGCCACAGTATCTTGTTTGGAACAATTTCCAACTACCGTGCCACCATATTGTGTATTACACAAAACCCTTAACTTAAATCGAAAATCGCATGGAGCATTGATGAAGAATGTATCGATGTAATTACTTACAACGAGCACTTCATAATCTCTGCTTGCGAGAAAGCATGTCATCAGTACTGCTCTAGTACTCAATGACATCTTTCACTGTTGTCCCATGATCAGTACTTTGATCACTTTGGTATCTATACTCGCAACAACTTTGGAGTATTGGACATATCTGGTTGTTTTTACATACCACGGAATACATGATTAATCCAAACACAAGAGTGTGTGGAACCTCTATCATGTATTTCACTCATCAGTGTTTTGGGACACTGAGTCTTGCAAAAACTCTTTCCATGTGACTTCGGCAAGAATCACTCCTTGGCGTTTTAAATGCTAAAAAGTTTTAGCATCTTGTCAATATGTATTCATTGCTTAGCCCCATTTAGGTAAATCTATCTCCATAGATCATCATGCCTAATATTGAGGCCATTTTAGCCTAAGCACTTCATCGAAAAACTATTTTAAATGAAGTCCTAATTCGTGTCAAGAAATTTATTTCCAATTAACAATGTGTCAAGTACACAAGGTTTTTAGAAATATTATTATGCTCCCACTTACTTTCTTGAATCACAAGCATCTTCGATACCCATTTGATGAAGTCAAACCCCTTTGACCATTCCATCAAAAAACGAAGATTCCAACTCCACTTTGCTCTCTTCTGTTCATCGCTGGAACTCTGAAGTTTGCATACTTACTAGCATCCTCTGGATCGACAAATTACTATGGACTGTATCACATACAAGTCCTAGGTTTTATTTCCATCAGATGGAAATCCTTTTGTCATCCATGTTTCATATCTCATGATTGAAATATGTATTAATTGCTAGTTCAACCCGAACCGACTTCAAGCATCGCTACGGTGAAACAACCTCATCGTAGTCAACTCCTTGAACTTGTTATTTCAACAAGTCGAGCTTTATGGATAAAATATTTTATCCACATCAGTTTATAGTTTCATAAATATTCGTTAGACTCTAAGTCTTCCGAAAGGTGTATCAAGATTTTAATCTCGAACCACTTATATGGAAACTATCTCGGATTGTATTGGCATTTAGCCAATTCCGGAGTCAGGGCCCATCAATGCTTCCTTGTGTATCGTAGGTATACTGTTGTCTAACAACAATATCTCGTATGCGCACCTGAGAGGTTTGCACGAGTTTTTCCTACGCGGTTCAGCTGCAAGTTCGACCGAAGTCCATACATTTTATTGTAGAGACTTCCGTATCAGTCGCAGTAGGAAACTCCGGAATCACTTCCAAGGTTCCTTTCCTTTGACCTGATGACGAAGATCCTGGTTATCTCGTCGAGTTGCACTGTCCTCCCACTCATCTTTTGTAAGAACTATTCTCTTTAAAAGTATACCGTTTTGTGGCAAAAATCCTTTGCCTCGGTATAGTGGTGGGGGAATACCCAATGACTTGGGATAACCTAACAAAGTAGCACTTGTCTGATTTGGAATAGGTTTGTAACCTTTTACACAAGCCCCATATTCCAAATGTTAAGAAAAGATATAACATGGTTGGGCGTACCATACCATGACGTTATTTCAACAGACCCGATGAAGCTCTTTTCAGTGTAAAAGCCGCAGTCTCTAAAGCATCACTCTATAAAAAGGGATAATGGCAAATTTATTTATGTCATCTTTGATCTTACCATGTCATAAATGGTTTGATTACATCTTCACGGACTTTTCACTTGCAGTGGTGTTCCGGGAGGTGCAAGTTATGAAACTCTTTTCACAACTCATCAGACATTCGCTAAACTTGTAACTCAAATATTCCTTTCTGCAATCGAATTGTAGAAACATAATTTTCTTGTTACAACAACTTCTACTTCATTTTTGAAAACCTTATGAATGAATTCAAAAGATCCAGACTTACGTCTCAACAAGTAAATATCCATATATCTACTTGAGTCATTTCTGAAGATAGATAAATCCACTACTTGCAACAACATTTGTTGGACTTTCACACATCATAATGTATGATCACCAATATGTTCTTTGCTCGTTCCTTATGGCCTGTGAACGGTATTTCAGTCACTTCACTTTTCAGAGGAAAGTTGCAAGTGTCAGATGATTCAAAATCAAATGACTTCAAAAATCCATCATAATGGAATTTTCCATGCGGGTTTCTCCAATGTGACCAAATGCAGTGCCACACTTGTGTGGTATTCTTTTAGTCTTGCGACATTTAGCGTCAGTGTTATGGATGTATCATATTACCATCAATATTCATAGCATACATCCCATCCTGTATGGAAGCATGGCCCTTCATGTTATTCATAACACCGAACATCAAAAGTTCTCTTATGAATAACCTTCTTGCAAAATACCTTATGCAAAGGGCTAGAGTGTATGAAACTCTAAATGAATTATGAAACTAAATACAGAGGCAATGTATTAATATCAATATTCATAACATACGTCTCATTCATAATGAAAGTATGGCCCTTATGTTATTCATAACACCGAACATTAAAAGTTCTCTTATGAACAACCTTCTTGCAAGATACCTTATGCAAAGGGCTAGAGTGTGAAACTCTAAAATGAATTATGAAAGTAAATACATAGGGAATATACCTATGGAAGGCATAGTAACATTTACTATGTTCCCTGCGTGTATCTAACCTCACTCCTGGCTAGTCTTTCAGGTCATAGTAGTTCTTACATCGAGTTGCAACAGAATGCAATCGAGCGGGTATCTTTGTGATTAACTCACAATACCCAAGAATTAGTGATTAACATGTTTAACCATAATTCCCAAGAACTATATCTTTGACCAGCCTTCTATACATCAAAAACCTGTATGACATTCATACATGAGCTGGATATTCCAGTCTTCTTTCCTTTTGCCATTATACTTCTAACAGTTTCACTTTCAGTATTTCTCCTACTCTCAGAAGAAGCACCCAACTTAAGAGTGGCGATAGCCCCGGACTTCCTAGGCGTGAAAGTTTCACTAACACCCTTCGGACACTTCCTTTCTCTTTAAGTTGTTGTTTTATTCACCTTTCATCATATGACAGGCGTTCTCCTGGATCCCTCTCTTATTAGTCTAATGCATAGTAAACTCCTTTACTAATAGTTTGCAAACAAACATTGCTTTGGATATCTCATATCTTTTAGCCTTTGTCTGTCTCTGAAAATGATTTTCAGATTCCATGAATATCACATAACTATCCAAACTTTCGAAGTTCGGGTATCATGGAAGCAAACATATTGCACTTTGACTGAAAAGGAATTCTAGCTTTTGGATCGAAGGACGAGAGTCACATGATCCATAGCTTTAGCGGGAGAATACCGAAAACATGCGATAGGACAAAGTCCTTCTCGGCACTCTTGAGGACAATCCTCACATTACGTTACCAACCGTAAAGTTTTAACCAGATATTTAACAGCTATTCAATTTTAATAGGGAAGGTGGAAACGCGAGCCATTATTCTACAACTATTATGCAAACCACACTTAGACAGTGTTCAAAATTAATTGCACTGAGAATTAAACAAGTTAATTCTATAGTGCGCTCCCACTCAAATCAATATCTCTCATAATTGATTGTGAGTGATTCAAGACCCGCATATCCATTCAACGTCACGGTTCGAGATGAACACCCATGGCGTGAACTTCACTCGGTAGGCAAACTTGCCGATCACATCTCTATGCGATTCTTGTTCATCTTTCGATGCGTGTGTTCCGAGCTCATGACTTTCATGCCTGAACGTCAAGACAACCAAGTGATCTCGCTGCGAGGTCTCAACTCACCCGCCTCACACATCCCTAATCGTTCGCACCCATGGAGATCATGCAATGCCCCGAAAAGTTAGGTGCCGTGACGGTGCTACACTTGGGAGAACACTAACTACTTGATATTTCAGTGAGAGATCACCCTAATAAAAAGCGACTACTGCGCAATCAAGAAGGGTGCATCATAAGGGATAAACATCTCAGGCAATTCAAAATAGCAAGATATGGTATAGCCCTTTGTGACGGAGAAGTCTTTCATTTCTTCGTCTTTGGCATTCGCGTCGGTGTTCACCTTCGCGAAGATTGCCACCACCTTGTCGATGCACCAGATAATATTGATATCTCTATAGCTAATAAAATAAGTGCATTACATAAGGTTGACACGCAGGTCATTAAAGTGCAATCATATGGCTCCAGCCATCATGCCGAATCATGACACGCGGGTCATGTTAATCAATTTACATCATATAGTCATCTCATACATAATCAAATTATTATGAACACTGCTATACCACATCACATGCACATGCAAACCATCCTGCAAAACCAAGTTAGACGCCTCTAATCGGTTCATGCGAAATTAGTTTTACGTGGCTTCTAAGGTTTCGAAACAAACCGAAGCTACCAACGTCCATCATCAAGTATGATACTTCAAGTTGCTAGATTAACATTCCAGGGTGTATGAAACACGAGATAATAAAATCTCGAGCCCCATACTAAACTTCGTCATACGCGTGGCCCCCGTGCAGATCATATCTGCATTGCCCTTTCGTCTGCGAAATTTCATCTTTCTTTTTAACTACGGTGGAATTCAATGAACTGTTAGCACTTCGTTGATCAATCAGGATCGCGGATTGCCAGAACATTGAAACTCCACCATACTGTTATCAAGATCAGAAATATGCAAATTCTAGGGAAGCAACAAGAACATCGGGTAACAGACTTCATCTGCTACCCGCACAAATAATTTTCAGCAATAGATCTCATCTACTACCTAATTATATTGTGCAATACCCATACATCTCTATGTATTCTAGATCGCAACCTGCATCTACGCATAGCACGGCTCTGATACCACTGTAGGGTAACGTAACAGAAAACAAAAATTTTCCGACCTACGCACCAGCCCAGGACCACTATGAAGACTGCATACAAGGTTTGATCATTTCGTTACCGACTCGTAGCGCAGCGGAAGTAGAGTCGATGACGAACGGCGGTGCAGATCCCCGCAGCTAGGATTTTACAACCTCCCAACCGCGAGGATGTATACCCTCATCTGCCCCGCGGACAGCCCTCCGGGAGGCGGTCGCACAGTCCCCCGGACGGTGTCGCGGACAGCCCTTTGGGAGGACCTCCGAAACTCGGACTGTCACTCGGACAGCCCTTCGGGAGGACCTCCAAAACTCGGACGGTCACACGGACAGCCCTTCGGGAGGCACTCTCAAACTAAGACCGAAACTACGATCTCTCTACAGAGTTGCACACATACGGTGTCATCTATCCGGCAGGGCTTCGCCGTCCAGAACTAGTTCCTGCCGGAACCCAGACAGCCTTTCGGCTCTACGAAACTATTTCGTGGGAGGGAGAGAAGAAAGGCAGATCATGCATGCCATGTGTGTGAGAGTTGGAGTGAGGATGGAGAGCTCCTCTCCACCTCCTTATATAGTGGTGGAAGGGGTGAGGGGGGGCTGAAATTTCAGCCCACAAAACAAGCACCCACCAAACAAGGAAACATGTTCCCACCAAACATGGAGAAAACATGTTCCCTTGTCCATGGTGTTCCCCCATGGGGCCCCACCTTCCTCCCAACACTCTCCATCATTTGTGGGGGCTGCCCCCCACCATGGGGGGCCCCCCAACACTTTGTCCAGCCACAAGGGGGCTGTCCCCTAAAGGGGGCGCCCCCAAAAACAGCCCAAAAACAGCCCCCACGATCCGTGGGATCTTGTCCCCTCTCGCTGGGACAAGATGTTTTCCGAAACTATTTCTTCTGAAAAATTCCGGAAGGTCCCAGAACATTTCCGGCACCCTCTAAAATTATCTGGACGCGCTCCGGAACATTTCCGGTATGGTGGTTTAATTTAAAACCATCTTCGTTTACCCGGTAAACAATTCCGGCAGCTCCGAAAACCTTTTTCGGTTTTTTCTCCGGAAAAATTCCAGAAATTACCAGACCAATCTGGCAACCTCCAAAACTTTCCCGGTGCTTGCCGAAACCTTTTTGGATCAATGGTTTTATCCGAAACAACTTTTCGGTTTTACCGAAACTTTTCCGGTGTTCTCTCCGGAACTTTTCCGTTGTCTCCGAAACTTTTCCAGTGACTTTCTCTCGAACTCCTTGTCTAGTATTCAGCAGATAGATGACCCTTAAGCGTGTGACCCTATAGGTTCGGTGAAGCATAGACATGACCCGGAACCCCTTCCGATCAATGATCAACATCGGAGCCGTGGACACCCATATTGACCCCTATACCCACACGAATGAATATTCGAGTGAACCTCCAGTTGCCGTGTGCTATTCCTGTTGCTTCGCGATATGTTACAAATACCCGAGGTGAGACATGTTGGCATCCCCGTGGATAAACACCTTGTCCACTATGCCAGTTACCTCGTTGCCGGTATTGTTCTCTTTTCTCGTTCCCGTGTTCCGGCATCCCTGTGATCAAATCACCCTGTGTCTGGCCAGACGATGATGGATACCGTAACACCGAGAGGGCCCAGAGATATCTCTCCATCGTCGGAGGAGAAAATCCCAATCTTGAGCTATCAAGTTACTTGACATACTTTTCCATGAACCCGTAAGCCGCCGTAATAGCCACCCATTTACGGATGACGTTTAACAAACCCCAAAGTTCATGAAGCAAGCATGAAGAAACTCGATACTCTCATGGTCTAAGGAATTATGCAAACATTAACTTCCTGTGTTATTAACCATTAACTTATGACGAATGTATCTCATAGCATAACATCAATATTGGGTCGATTCAACACAAGTGTTCTACCAACAATTGTGCCCTCAAAATTGCCGGCATAGCCATGCCCATGATCAGGAAAACAGGATCATCATGCAATACTTGAGCCAGTCATAGAGGCTTGACTACGAATACATTTTACCGTTTATTATCCCACACGTGCAAATGAGTCTTCCTCCGAGCCTCGTTTTATTTGTAGACTCGAGAATCATTGCAGTTATAGCATGGAACATAAACATAATTATGAACAGGGAGATAATCAATAACATTTATTATTGCCTCTAGGGCATATCTCCTACACCAACATTCCATTCCGAGCTACCGAAGCAATCTGGTAAGCCTTCTGTTGTCACGTCGAAAATTCTGACCCATTCCAGTTGGAACTTCCGAAGCGTTAACAGAAAGTGTGCCACTGCTGAGGTACTCACTTCGGAGCCACCGGTTGATTTTCATTTGGACCTACCGAAGCATCTGAAAGTTGTCACTTTTGTTCACTTCGTAGCCACCAAGTAAAATTAGTCAGAGCCTCCGAGATGTGCAAAAAGGTGAGTAACGGTCAAATTTATGGTCCAACCTATATACCCCTATCTATTCTACCAGTTCAACTCAAAGCAAACTCCACTTCCACCATTTGTTCTGAGAGAGAACTCTACCTCCTTGTGGTGATTTCAAAGGGCTTTCTACTCCAACCATCCAATCAAACCCTTTGAGATCTAATCCCCTCTTGCTTTCCACTCCTACTTCTCCAAATCTGTAGCCAAATCTTGAGAGAGTTTGAGTGTTGAGGAGATTATCTTTTGAAGCATAAGAGCAAGGGATTCATTGTCAAGTAACCTCTAGCTTGTTTCTTTTGGAGGGTGTGCGTCTCCTAGATCGGCTAGGTGTTGCTTGGAGTCTTCAAGATTATGAAGAACCGAAGAAGTTTGTACGGGCTTGGAGATCGCCTACTTCGTGAAGATCTACCTTAATGAGGCTAGTCCTTCGTGCGTGTAAGACATGGTGGAATATTTTCGTTGCTCCTTCGTGGACCCATCGTGGGTGAGTCCTTCATGGAATTTTACAACCTGGATCCTTGTGATCTTAGATCCTTCGTGGATCGAAGCCTTCATCAACATGGATGTAAGACAGCGCCAACTATTTGAACCATGGGAAAAATCTTCACCGAGCCAATTATATTTGCGATTCTCTCAGCTCTACCTTCTTTACTTTGTACTTGCATGTCTTTACTTTCTGTTGTCTATACTCTAGACTTGCATGTGTAGGGTGCTCTATAGATTGCTAGAAAAGACTAAAATCTGCCAAGAAATTAAAACTTGGGAAAAAAGTTCATTATTGAGCCTAGTAGTCTATCCCCCCCCCCCCCCCCCCCCCGCCCCTCTAGACGTACTTATCGATGCTACACAAGCCCACCATAGTTGACACTACCGTGCCAGAGAACGTCCCGTTGGAGGGGGGGGGGGGGAGGGGAAGGTTCCCTATTGGCTAGCTCTCGGCACTAGGAGTGGTCGTTGGAGCCACACGGGAGCGATCCCTATTAGTGACGACGATAATCACTGTTTCTGGCAGCAACAACAAGGTCAATGACGACCTCCAGGTCCAACGCTCGCTGCCGAACAAGGGGTTGGTGAGCCTCGGTGCCGACGCGGACATAACGGTGACCTGCGACCATGTGGTGGTGAGAAGATAGAGAGAGGGGAAGAAGAAGGTGAGGTGAGCAATGAGATGGTGAGGTTAACGGTCAAAACCATACAACACTGGCACAAAACCACCAGAATAGTCTAAGGGATGAAAAGTGTATGGGTTTCCTGGTATCAGAGTTGGGGGACCATTTGTAGACTATTGGTAAAGTTAAGAGATGATTTTTTTTACTTTTCTCAATACAATATACTGATTATGTTCGATCTGAAGCTGAAGGCTTAACTTTAGTTATCATCGCCCAATTAAAATTTCCTAACATGAACCTGTATCTCACATTAAAATTCGGGAAGGTGAAACTGCCCAGGGACAACAGCTGACATAAAAGATTTGGGCAAATGGCATTGGCGCCGGCAACACTTGGAACAAAACCAGCAGCTCACATTCCAGCTAATGAGTCGATCAGCTGCATCATCACATTCAATTCTATACCATAGTGACAAGCCCTCTGACGTCCCACACATATCAAGAAAAAAGAAATCAAAACGAACGGCTAACTACATGCACAGCCTGATAGTACTAGGATCCAGGTCTTAAACTATAGAGCCTTTTGATAGCTGCCACATATTTGGCTTCAGAGCTAAGGCAGACAGTGAATATTCTCCCTTGCACATATATAACTAAACATGCAGGCCAAATGTTAGTGCATAAGTCCCATGCTATATTATCTTGCTAGCTGCCAAGGCTGTGTCAAGATCAAAGCTTTGCCCTCGGTCCCTCCGTCAAAGTACATGTCCTTGCAAAGGAACTCCTCCGTTGGGTTCTAGAATCTATGCTTAAGTTGGCTCTTCTATACCCAAGGAAAGGAATTACTCACAGGTTGCAGTCAGGTTCCCAGCTTCTAGAACACAGCCACACGCACACTACTAGTGCTAAGTACTCGTCGTACTTGTAGTTACTGGTAACAAAAGGTTGTCGTGGTCAAAAACTTCCCTGTCGCGAGGTCCAAACCTTGGTGCGTTTCTTTGTCGTCCTCGTGGCGGTGACTATTTTTGTACTGCCGTATGCAGCGAAACTGGGCCGCTTTGTTGTCGAGCGAGCACGCACCAAGGGGGGATATTTTTCACCTTGCTCTCGTGTGCGCCGTGGCGTCCTATCGGAAGGGGTTATCCGTACTCGCGCTAGGGTACTGCATGCATCCACCATTGTTCACCACGGGCTTGATGGGCGCCTTTTTCGTGTTCATACAAGAACGATGTATCTCATGCACCGAGTGAAACGTTTGTGAGTTGTGTTCTGTAAATTTCATTTGACGCAAGGCGTGATCTATGTAATACGTGGGTGTGAGTGAGACGTGTTCTGCTCCAGCGGGAGAAAGCTGCAAGTGTGTTCACACTACTAAGGGGAAATGTCATTTTTCAAGGAAAAACTTCCTCGCACTAAACGAGAGACCTTGGTTGATTGACCAGCAAAGGGTTTATTTTTTGCGTAAATATTAGACAAGAGAGCTAATACAATAAGTTCTGACTAACTACAATTAATAAAATAACTACTACTAGCAATACCCAACCTATAGCTAGCTAAAATAATTTCCATCCTCACGTTCACACTATCTGATTTTCATGGGATCATGCTTTACACGAAGCGTTTCCCCTCCTCTCTCTCTCCTCGCGTTCACACTATCTGAGTTAGGGTGGTGGCACCAATCTACCTCTGCTCCCTGGTGAGATCAATAAACCCTCTCCCTCCGTCCACTGCTTCGGCAATGAGAGGGGGGAGGGACCCCGCTGTTTCAAACCAATGGTGGTAGGTTTAGGCTTTTAGTTTAAGTTTCGATCCCCAGTCATTGGTAGTGAGGCGGTGGTGCCATCGACGGCATGGAGTAAGTCCTCCCCGCCCCGTCCTCGTTTCGATGGCGCTTCTCGGCATGTTAGGAGGCATGTGGAGGATATTGTGTTTCGGATTTGGTTATCTGGGTCGGTGTTTATTATTCTTATGTAGATTTTTCTTGGTGGTGCTGTCTTACGGAGCGTATAATGCGACCGTGCCTCTTGGTTCTCCAGCTCCAGTTCTGACCGACCGAGATTGGCCGGTTTCGGCCTCGTTGAGGAGTGTGTGAGAGTTGTGTTTCCCGACGCTATTTGGCCAGACCTGGGGCGTTATACAGGCCCTCTCCAACATTTTCTTCTTCGAGGCCATGATTTGCTACACAGATTGCGGTCTCCATCATCTTCTGTCTACCCGTCCGCTGTTTCTACAAGTACTTGGGTTTAAATAAGTTTGCTCCGCTATGACGTATGCCCGAGCTTTGCTCACGGCACATCGTCGATGGATGCAGAAGAAAGAAGACTTCCATTCCTCCAAGGGTTTAGATGTATTTTTCAATTTTTGTAAGGATGTTTTTGTAGGGGGTTTGTGCTACTTAATATATGGCCCTTGACCTTTCCACAGAAAAATAGAATTTACATGGAGTTTATTTTAAATTTGATGAGCGATCTTCTCCGACGAGCAACTTGGAGCTTAATGGTGGATTGAATGCATGCAAGTGGGTCTCACATACTTGTATATGTGGCTTCCGTAAAACTTTGACACTAAATTTTCAACCTTGCATTCAAATGATAAAATTTTCACAAAATTATATAAAAATTTCAAAGATGACTTGATGCATAGAGGATCAACTTTGTTCATTTTGGTGAGTCCATATCTCCAGATAGGTCTCACTAGTGTGTGGGACACATGAATTTCATTTAACTCTTTGATAATGTTATTACTTATAACTCGTTGGAATTGGAAAACAAAAGGTTGTGCACACACCCCATACCTCTCTATCCCCCTATCCAAGGCCATCGTTGGGCATCGAACCGAGGGAGACGCCTAGATTTGCCCGCCAACACTAGTAAAACCACAACTATCCGTTCCGAACTTATTTAAAGAACTGACACCACCATCGCGCAGAGCGGAAGCATTTGACCACCAACTTCTGAACAGTCTGTCATATTCGATGAATGACTGGTGGACTGAACCCTCCACACACTCCTGATGGCACCAGCGGGGAGGAAGAAGGAATGACTTATTTTGATGTGAAAACACCATCATCTCCTCGTCGTCCTTGCCAAGGCAACCTAACCTATAGAAAAGTAGGACCTTCCCCCACCGCCAATGTGGACACGTGGTCCGCTATCTCCGAAGGCCACATTTTTTTGCCGGAGAAACTTCCAATGTATTCATTATCTATAATGGCAGTACAGCAGAAGTAATAAAATTACAACCAGGTCCGTGGACCACCTACCGACGACTACTAGCACTGGAGCAAGTCAAAGGCGCGCCACCGTCATTTCCCCTTCCTCGCCGAAGCTGGAAAAACGCTGTTGTAGTAGACAGTCAGGAAGTCATTGTGCTAAGGCCCCACAAGACTAGCGCATTAGAACAACATTTGCCGTCGGAGAAAAGAAGCGTAGATCGGAATGATCAAACCTATAGACGCACAACCGAAGACGAACGATGACTCAATTCAAACAGATCCACCAAAGACCAACAACGATCGAATCTCGCGAGATCTAATGGAGAAACATCACCACACGTCCTCCGAAAGGCTAAATAAACAGGTGCACTGGGTGTATGTTCGATTTTCTACACACAAGCGAATAGGGACGAGCTTCCAATCCTTTAACAGACCCCAAGAATTGACACCACAATTTTCCTAGAGCAATAGTACATCTTTTAATGAGAGAACCTAGCAGAAACAGAGAGGTCCTGACCAGCGCTTAAGGCGCCCGAATGGTTGCTAGTGCTTGCGCGCTCGCTTGGTGGGCCACGGCCCATTAAGTCCCTTGCTTGAACATCCGCAAAGCTCACCCTTGACAGTTGATTGTTGATCGCTGATTTAAAAAAGATGATTTTGAAGAAAAAAATAGCAGATTTTAAAAAATGCTCATGGATTTGAATAAAAATCATTAATTTGAAAAAAATGAATTTTAAAAAAAATCACAAGTTTGAAAAAAGTTCATGGATTTTGAAAAGAAAATCATAAATTTAAAAAATGCCCATGGGTTTAAAAAAGTTCATGGATTCCAAAGAAGTACATGGATTTGAAAAAAGGGAGCGGGATTGAGAAAAGACTCGCAAATATGAAAAAAAAAACGCATTTGAAAAATATTCATGATTTTGTTTTTTAAAAATCCGGCATTTGAAAAAGTTACAGAATTTCAAAAAAAGTTCACAATTTTTAAAAAAAATGCGAATTTGTAAAGTGTGCATGGCTTTGAAAACGAAAATTAGGAGAAAAGAAAATCAGAAAAGAAACAGATAAAACAAAAACAAAAACCAAAACCTAAAATAAAATAAATCAATAACCTGAAAAAATGCCGTCCTAACAAAACCATAAAAACAGCAGAAAAAGCATAAAGAAAACAGAAAAACCATATTTGCCGCGGGGTGCGTCAAGTGGTCGGAGCTTCGCACAGGGCGACCACGAATGGCCCGGGCCATTTTCATTTTTTTTTCTGCTTCTATTTTTCTTTTTCTTGGCTGTTTCAAGTTTAACTTTCTTTTTTTTCTTTAATTTTGAAAAAGTTTTTGCATTTTCGGAAAATGTTCATAAACTTTAAAAAATATTCTAGTTTTAAGAAATTGTTCAAAATTTCAAAAACTTCATCTTTTCAAATTTTGCTCATAAATAGAAAAATTGTTTGAATTTTCAAAAATAGTTTGGATTTTCCAAAAAATGTCTTTGTTTTTTAAAAATTGTTCAGAATGTCAAAAATATTCCCATTTTAAACTTTTTCTCACAAACAAAAATAATGTTCACTTTTTCAAAAAAAATGTTTGGAATTTCAAAAAATGTTTGTGTTTTTCAAAAATTGTTCATAATTTGATAAAATGTTGCGATTATCAAATTTTGTAATCACTTTTGTTGAAAAAAGGTTTGAGAATTTCAAAAAATGTTGATGTGTTTCAAAATTTTCCTTGTTTTTTGAAAATTGTTTGCCTTTCAAAATATATTAATTTAAAAAAAACACATTTGAAAATTCAAACAATCTTTAGAACTGTTGTTGCTGATAGTTTTTATACTCCGTGTTTCCTAATTAAACATAGTAGCTCATCAACTCGTGTGCATAGTAGCGAGCTCACTAGCGGGAGGTGCATGGTTCGATCCCTCGCTCGGGCATTCCTTTTTCGGTGAATTTTTCATTGTTTCCGCACGATAATGGCTCGGCCCAGTCAGAGGCTGTCACTGTGCGGCGCGTGCCAATCGGACGCAACGCGCGATATGTAGGAGCTCCCAAGAAAACCTACCAGAGGCATTTAGAAGCTTACTAGAGGGTTGCATGGGCCGACCCATAGGAAACACGTATGGGAGCCACCTACGAATAACAAATAGACACTGCTTAATTCCTCGAGTAGGATTTCGCTCGCTCAGGCAAAAAATGTGCAAATGGGTATAGCGAGCAAATTGCCCGCAATAGCCACTAATGGGTTGTGGCCCAAAAGGAAACCATGTACTGTTCTTTCAATTTTTGTGGCGTCTTTTTTTCTACCTTTCTAGTTTTTGTCTGTTTCATTTCTTCCTTTTCCATTTTCCATTTACTCTTTTTTTCTATGCTTCTTCCCGTGCGGCACGTTAAAACTTTGTTTTGAAAAATGTGAACACTGTTTTAGAATATGCACATCTGTTTCTTAAGATACATGAATGATCTTTTCATATACAAGACATTCAAAAAGCATAAACATTTGTTAGTATATATGAGCATTTTTTTAAAACCGAACATTTATTTGGTGAACTAATTTTTTCTTCAAATGAATTTTTTAGAACTATATGAATATTTATTTTGATATATTTGAACGTTTTTCCTTACAACATATGTCCATTTTTTCACGTAGAAAAACATTTTTTTAAAGTATACATTATCACTCTCTTAAATTACACGGACCTTTTTTGTGTGAGTTTTTCTTGCAAGACATGATTTTTATTTTTTAATCAAGCTATATACATCTGAGTTAATAGGATTGATAAACTACTCATATCAACAAGGAATTACTTTTTTAGGAGCCCATCCGCACGGAACTAGAAAAGTTAAACTGCTTGGCTTGGAGCAATTTGATGATGAATGGCCGACCCAGAAGTTGATCCCGCATGTGCACATGTGGGGCCTAAGTGCGAAGAAAAGTCTAGTGTTGATTTATGGATTCAGTCTAGATCCTAGATGGTAATAGCCAAGCCTTGCGGCCTTATACCCAGTAGCCAGTCCAAGGGCATTGCAAAATGGTATCAGAGCTGACCCTCATAGTTAGATGGATGTGTGCGGGTCAGTGACGCATACATGCACATGGCATGTGTGACCCGTAGTTACACATAGCATGGCTACATGTGGATGTTGACACTAGCACGCATAGACATGTTGCTACGAGGAAACATTCCTAGTAGGCCGATAGGACATCCGAGGGGTGTATATAACATCAGGGTTAGTAGGATTTATTGACTACTCATATCAATAAAGAATTTCTTCTTTTCTGAGAGCAATTTGAGGAAGGGCGATCGACGAGAAAGTTGATCCCACATGTGCACAAGTGTGCAAAATAATGACTAGACTAGTTTTGATATATGGGGCCAGTCTAGAGCCTAGAATGTAGCCAAGTTTGGCGGCCTTCCACCCGATAGCTAGTCCGGGGATTTACATAACTAGATAACACCCCGCGCGTTGCTGCGGGAAATTAGTATTCCAAGTTGTAAACTCATGAGGTGTATTCTTAGAGGACAAACAAGGGATAAGAAGGAAATGGAATTTTAGCACTAAAGTGGGATGCTTGTGAGCTCACGCAAACCACATTTGCAAAATGATAGCTCTATGTTGTTTCACTCTTGCAAATTACAGAAAGCTTGTAAATCCAATGGAACAATTGTAGTGAGGCTTTCATCCTTCAAAGTCTCATGACAAAGTTCCAACAATTATTAGATGTATGTTTTATTGACATTAATTCACTTCACGAACCAGAACAACTTGGTCATGCGAGCACACTTACAACACATACATGTGAAAAATCTGGCTAGGTTTGAACATACATATATAAACAATGAAATCAGATTAAGTAAACTTGATATACTGTATGAAGATATATACATATCAAAAAACAAAACATGATGTCAAGATTTAAATAAATTGAATGGGATAACCAAATTCCGTACATACAAATCAGTTTAATACACATAATCTGTTGCATGGGGTAGATATCTCTCTAGATCTTAGGATATAAGTATATATACAACAAATAACTATATACCAATAAAAAGAATTTTACTATCCTAACATTGTACATAAAAAAAATACACCATGTGTTGGCAAGCCTGCTTGCATGCTTCAATCTTTGTGTTGCAGCACTTTGAGCTTCACCTATATATGTTACTGTGAAGAAATATAGGATAGCTAATTCAAAAGAGAGATGACCTTAGTACATTAATGGGCAGAAGAAGAATATGAACATAGACCTGATAGCGTGTTAATATATTTAGGGCAGGGCGAAAACTATTGAAATCGCATGCTTGTTGGATGTATGCATTATACTTAGGCAAACAATTGCATGTGACCCTCCTATTATATACTTAAGCAAGATTGGTGGCGTACTTCATTTTTTGTCAAACAACTTGTCGATAGAAATCAGAAAATAATCTACATAGAGGACATGCAGCAATAATAGAAATGTATAACAAAGTTTTTCTCAACAAAATCAGCTATTGCACGAATAACTAATTGTGGTAGAACTGATCGTTCAATCTATGTATTCAGATATAAATATATCATACATATCAAGAAGAGACATCAGATATTATTTTTACGATGCTAGATAGATAGGGATCATGAACTTGTTGAATTTTTTGTTTTCCAAAATTATAAATTGTGAACTGTATATGAACTATAATGAATTTGTTATCAGTGACTGTATCAATGTTTCAAAAGACACATTGAGTAGACAGTGGACCATAAAGGTTACCAAGATTTATTTTTGAGCCACAATGACCTTCTACCATTTTCATCAAAAGACCTTGCCCGACATAGATTACAACATATGCACAAAAACCATCAAGAGGATTGGGTGTTTTAATTGGAAAGCCATTGCGGCCCGAGATGTGCAGCAGTTGCTGCAAAAGTAAAAGGTAAATCAAAACTTCTCCGGAGAATATCAGTTCAACGTATAATATCTACTCCCTCTGTCGCAAAATAAGTGTCTCAACTTTGTACTAACTTGTGAACTGTATATGAACTATAATGAAGTTGTACTAATGTAACACCCTGGTTTTCGCTCCTTGTTTTTTTTCCTTTGCGGGATTTGACTCCCGTCTTTTTTTTCGGTGTTATTGGATTTTCTCTCGCTCTTGGGTATATGAAGATGGTCATTTAGCCTCGCCTTTCCTATCCAACCAGAGATTCTCTCTAGTTCAACCTTGCCACCCAAGATATATTCTCGGGATTTTGCCGCCGAAACCCTACCTTCCGAGTTATCGGAAGGGAAACCCTAATTCCTTCCGTTACAAAGGAACCCCAATTTCCTTTGATCTGTTGCCTCCCAAACTTTTCCCAGTGATCATCCTATCCCTGTAAACCCTGGATATGTAAAAATATTGCCAAGTAATTTGCAATATTTTTCATTTAAATTAATTCCTTTTCCTGCTGTTTAAAGGAATTAAATCCAGAAAAATATCTATCCATCTCCAAAGTTCATGAAAAATTGTGGAGATATTCATTGTGATCATATTGAGCTCTCATAGAAATATTGACCATAATTAAATAAGGGAAATTGCATTTTCCTATTTAAAGTCAATATTGCATTTTGGGCACTTTCCAAAGGAACTACCATTTTGGTAGCCAGGAAAAATCCCAAATAATTTGTGGAGCTTATGCTATCCATATATTCACCATTTCCATCAAGAACCCAAGTTCCACAGTTCAAAGTTTGAGAGCATCATCCAGTTCTTGTTTCTGGACCCATTTTGAGGTTGTGAAGCAACTATATGCTATATTGCTTCAAAATTCTTGAAATTAATCCAAGACCTCACTCTACCTATATAATGTGACCATGAAAAAATTCATACCATTTTGCCAAGCCAATTTCTCCCAAAAATTCCATCTAGTTTCTGTCCAGCAGAAAACTTTGTGAAGGAAGTACATTCATAGGGCATCCAAATGAGCTGAAATTTTACCAGAATATCACAATGTCCATATCATTCTTCTACACCAAAATGCAGCTCATTCCATCAAGCCATTTGAGCACAGCTTCAAAGTTTAATTTCTGGACCAAAAATTGCATTGTGAAGGAAGTGCATGCAAACAGGGTCCAAATGACTTCAAATTTTGCCAGCATCTACACCTTCCTACCACATTTCATTGTGACAAAGATCCAACTCCATCCCTTTAGCCATTTCTCCAGAAACCTCCATCCAAGCTTCTGTCCAGAAACGGTTTCGGATTCCCCCGGTCAACCTAGACCTTTCCTGGTCTATCTAGCGCCATATCTTACCCATTTGAGCAGTGAGCCACCTGTTGGACAAGGTGTGATGGCCAGACTGGCACCGGAATGCACCGTGCATGTGGTGACCGCGCAGAAACGACGCTCCGGGTACTGATCTCGTCGGGTAGCTCGCTCCGGCCAGCTCCGGCTTGTCCAAACGTGTCCAACGGCTTCGTGGAGTCCACGTACCCCCTCTCCCGCACCTTCCCCCTCCTCTCCCTTCCTCCTCGCGCCACGGCGGTCGCCGTCGCGGCACTGTGTATCTGTGAACTCCCTCTGTCGCCTCCCTCTCTGTTTTCTTCCTCCCCGAGACGTCCCCTCCCTCTGACGATCGTCAGGTCGGCACCGCTCCTCGCGCGCCACCTCGCCGGAGCTCCAGGGCGGCGATAAGCATGCCACGGCGGCCGTGCCTATCCGCATGCCTCGGCCGGCTATATATAGCCATGGCCCGAAGCCCCGAGCACCCACGCCACCCCAGCAGCCCTCCCTCTCCCTCCTAGCTCCCTCCAAGTGCAGCAGTTCGATCCCCGGAGCTCCCCCTCTCCGTTTCTGGTTGCCATGGCCGCCACGGGCTCCGCTCGAATTCGAGCGAGCCGGAGCTCCCCTTCCCCTCCTTTCCCCACCAGAGGGCCTCCGCGGCCACGACGGAGCTCCGCCCAACCCCGGCCCCTCTCCTCTGTGACCATGCCGCGCGTCCCATCATCGCCGAGGCCGTTGTCCACCGCGGCCGAGGCCCCGCTCGCTCTGGCACTCCCCGGCGGCAGTGAAGCCCACAGGTGGATGCGGCTCGCTCCCCTGGTCACTCCAGTGGCTGGAGCGTCGCCGGTGGTGGCCTGAGCCGCCGGACGGGCGCCGGCGCCGAGCCTTCCTCGGGCAGGCACGCGCGGGAGGAGGGAGACGATCCTGCAGGCGGGCCTGGCTCGTCGGTGGCTCGACTCCTCCCTCCGTTTTTTAAGTAAGGCAGCAGCGCAGTTGGGCTTGGCCCATGATCAACTGCAGCGGCGGCTGCCTCGTGGTGACCCAGGCGGCGGCTGATTCCAGCCCAATCCGGCCCAGTGAACACAGTCGCTGTTTTCTTTTTCTCTGGAAATCGGCCAAGGACTCCTGTGAGAATATTTATTTCACAGATTGGTCCCTGGTAGTCAAACCCTTCTAACTTTTTACCCGCAACTCCGATTCAGGTGAATCCAAAGCTCACCTTCATATTTTTCCGAGCCCGTTCGGATGGCATCACTTTCATGAAATTTGCACATGCTAAAAATGACCATATTGCCCCTGCCCTATATTCAGACCTTCTGAGAGGGAAATCTTTCCGGTGAGTCCTTCTGCGAGATGATCGCATTCCTTCCCGAAGTATCCTTTCCCCAGGCAAGCCGACCATCTAATATATGTCCTAAAACATTGCTTTTGTGTTATTCTTGCATGTTTAATTAGTGAATATGCTTATACTCGTGTGCATAGTAGTAAGCTGTATGTGATTCGGATGAACCCTTGCTTGCCTTTCTTTGGTAACGGCACCACGCCCCTGTTCTGAGCTGCTTCCGGCCGTCCGGGGTGGATGCCAACTTTATATTTCTCTTTTCAGCAATTGTCCCGTGTTTTGAGCTGCTTTTCGGCCGTCTCGGGCAGCTGTTGAGTTTCTTTTTGTAGCGGTGACCCCATGCTCTGAGATGTTCTTCGGCCGTCTTAGGGAACCTCTACATTCTTTTTATCAACACCGTCTCATGCTCTGAGCTGCTTTTCAGCGTCTTGAGCCAGGGTTGAGTTATTCCAGTAACGTCCCAGATCCGAGTTGTAAAGACCGTTCTGGTGGTTACTGGTTTATTTGCCAGTTTCATGCAAGGGTTCGGATGATCGTAACTTACAGCTAGAACTTGTAAAGTGATAAACTTGCCATTTAAACGTTGTTGCACTAATGACTCGTTGTGTCAGGTTGTTATGTTTTCATCAATGTTATAGTATGCATTACTATTGTTACTGCAATGAGCAAGAATGTGACTTAATAATGACAACCTCCTCCGTCGGCTGGATTGAGTCATAGTGCCACCGAACCGAGCTCATCAGTGCGGCCACATTTGCCTTTATGGAAAGGCCCTAACTTGGTCTATTGTCTATCCTCTTATCGGCCTCCAAAGAGGGAAGGTTGTGCATGCGTGCTACCCTGGCCCGGTAGGCGGCGATAACCTTGTGAGCCCAGTTGTTTGTTTAGCCCGGGGTCCTCGTTTGGGACAGTTTTGTTTGGCCACGACGGTGGCAGGTGTCAGGAGTGACACAGGGGCCAACCAGGGCATGACCCGGAAGGGGTATGATTGTCGGTGGGACCGTAAGAGTGCCAGGCAATAGACGCCTTTTGTTGGAACATCACCGGTCCACCCGAATGGGAACATGTACTAAAGTACGAGGCCAGGAGCTCCATAGTGTGGGAAAAGTGCGCAACCTCTGCAGAGTGTAAGAATCTATTCGAATAGCCGCGTCCACGGTATTGGACACAGTTCGTACTAGGTCACACTATTTGGTCTGTGTCGAGTCCGGAGGAATAAACCATATAAAGTTATTGCTAAGAATGAACCAGAGCAAGGTAAGCTTATCAGACTTGCAGTGTGAATATTTGGACATCGGATGATGTCCGGAATGTGATATTAGCCACGGGATGGCTATAAGGGAGATGGTCGGATGCCCGTCAGAACTTGGACACAGTCCGGAGGAATCATGAGAGGAACTTGATAAGATACCCGCACTGTTATGCTTTACCTTACTGCATTTACTTTGACAATTACCATACTAAATAACCCGGTTATAACATGATGATTAATGCCATTAAGGTAACCAGTGCATGCTTGAATGCCATGGATTGCATTGCTTGGTGTATATGTTATTTGGTTTGCTTGCGAGTACATTCAAAAGTACTCAGCGGCCTTCAATGTGGCCAGGTTCACCTAAGGATCCGACGTCCAATAGCGGGGAGCCGGAGTGTTCGCGGGCTAGAAGAGTAACCCAGTCGGGTCCCTGTGGATTGGAGCCTCTCCAAGACCGTGCTGTCTTAGTTAGTAGTTTTCCGCTGCCCATCTTTGTAACCATGATGTATTTATTCAACCACGATGGCTAATAAATATATTCTTATTACAGTTGTGCCTATGTTCATGATACTTGTTGTAAGCGCGCACGCCAGAGTGATTTCCTGGGCTGGTGTGTGCGGCGACCGTCTGGCTACAGTGGTATTCAGGCGGGGCGCCACAACTAACCTTGAGACACTTATTCTAGGACGGAGGGAGTACATGACAGTAGTGACACATATAATTGAAGAAATTTACGGGGAGTTCAGAGGGAGAGAGAGAGAACAAAGAGAAGGGAACGATCAAGACTCAGGAGGCTGATATACAGATGTCCCATATTGGAGAGGGGGGCCTGAAAAGGAGGGGAGTTTTTACCTACAGAAGGGGCAAAGAAGGCGAGTTCAATGGGATCAGTTTCTTCACATTTGTTGAGCACGGTCTGTTTCATAATTGATGGGTAGAGAAGACAAAGGCATCCATGGATGGTTGTCTTTCAAACACGGTAACAAAAATACATAGAACAGAAATCACTTGAACTCCCATACATTGATCCATCCATAAATATAGCTTCCCATGACATCTTCTTTCTTCCTACGAGCAGGGCAAGGAACATAACATGATACATATACTGATAAGGCTGTTGTGAGTTAATGCATAATCAGGAAGGAAAGCAGGAGGTAAAAACTAAAAAACAACATAGGGGCCTGATCCAACGGGATGGTGAAGCACCTGCAGTTGTAGCAACCACGGCCGCCACTACTGCCACCACGACCTAGCCTCCACCACCACCGCCTCCCCTGCTGCCAGAGCCGTCGCTGCCACCGCCACTGTAATGATCGCCGTCGTCGCCAACTCCGGAGCTTCTGCTACTGCCGCATCCGTACCGGAAATCTCCTCCGCTGCTAGGAAGCGAGCCACCAGTTGAGCGGCACCACCGGCACCGGTGACGTCGATGGCCTTGGTGCTAAACCATTGGACTTGAGGGAGGCTGGTGAGCAAAGAGTTCCCCGGCGCCGTCCTAGGAGAGATGCAACCAAAGCCCTTGTGGTCACCATGCCATTCATCCGATCTGGCATCTTGTCCAGCCGCCGGATACGAATGACTAATACTTTGGAAATCCTAGATAGGTGTGTACGTGGAGGAGATGGGGATAGTGGAGGGCGTGCACCCTAAGCAATTGTTGTGTGCAGAGAAATTTTAGGAAGGACGCCATGGAGAGGATGACAGGGGACAGCGGAAGGTGCTTCTGTTATATGGGGAACACTTGGGAGGGAGGATGAGCGTAGGAGGTGAGGCATCTCCAAATGACTGCTCGGATGCCGTGTATGGGGAAAACGAATAGTGGATTTGCAGTTTCCTTTACCCTTGCTGTTAGTAGATTTGAAGTTTTCTAGCCAGGAATGATGACCTTTAAACTAATCGGGTAGAATGGATTAAAATAATTGCGGTGCATGTGAAAACAAATGTCATGACGTGGTTGGCTGGAAAAGCCGAGGTTGCATGTGTAGTGATGTGGCATGGCTGCATGTCAAAAGAAATAACATAGTGGGGATGAACTATTTAGGTATTATAGATTTGCGAAAAAAATTGTTCAAAACTTACATATAAAAGAAAAATATGTGTCATAATGGGCCGCATCGAATGTTAGACCATTGAACCCTAACAACAGGCAACTTCTAGGGGCGCTCCAACAAAGGCCCTTATTTGCAACCCTGTGGCTATGAGGTGTTTGGGCAGCGAATGAAATGTCCCGCTTATAGCGAGACTAGCATCCGTCCTGCTGAAGCTTTCCAACACAGCGCGCGCGTATGTGCCGGCCCAATAGCGTGTTACTTGTTTTCGTTCGTTCACCGGTCGTTCGCTGATGTGTTCGTTTGGTTTTATTTTTTTCCCTATTTTTTGCTTGTTTTTCTTATTTACTCTCCGGTTTTCTTTTTTTCTGTCATTATACTTCGGTTTTTTTTGTTTTTTTCCTTTTTCTTATGTTTCTCTTTTGTTTCTTTCATGGTTTTCATCTTTTTTTTCACTTTCCTTCTTTTTTTCTTCGGTTGTTTGTTTCTTTCTTGGTTTTCGACCTTTTTTTTTCTTTTTTCTTTGTTTCTTTCTCTGTTTTTCACTATTTTTCTTTCTTTTTGCACTTGTTTCTTTGGTTTTCTTTTTCCCTCCCTTTTTTCCTTTGTTTCTCTTATCTATTTTTTGGTATTCTTTGTTTCTCTTGTTTTTCATTCTACATTTTTAGTATACGTCAAGAACATATTTCTAATACATGTTTAGCATTTTTAAAATAAAAGTTTAACATTTTTTAATACATAGTCAACATTTTTTCTATGCATATTTTTATAATTTTACCAATCTTGATTAATATTTTTCAAATACTAGATTAACAATTTTTTTCAATACATGTTCAACATTTTTTCTATAAACATTTTAACATTTAAAAATGCTTGACTAACATTTTTAAAATACAAGATTATTAATTTTTAAAAACATGGTCAACATTTTTTAAATGCATGTTCAACTTTTTTCACAAACATTACCGATTTTTTTGTATACATTTTTCGTATAGATGAGAAACATGTTCTTTATACACATTTAACATTTTTTCAAATGCTTTGTTAACGTTTTTTGAATACGTGGTCATAATTTTTTTATACACGTTTAAACATTTCTCAAATGCTTGATTAGCATTATTCAAATACAATATTAACATTTTTCAAATACAAGTTTGACATTTTTTGAAAACATGTCAACATTTTTTCTATTCACATTTAAAATGTTTCAAATGATTGATTAACATTTTTCTAATACTTAATTATTTATTTTTCAAATTCTTGATTAACATTTTTTAAATACTTGATCAAAAATTTCACACATATTGTATTTTTTTTATACATGAGAAATATTTTCTTTATACCATTTAACATTTTAAAAATGCTTGGTTAACATTTTGTTCAAACGTAATGTAATTTTTTGTAGTATATTGGTTTAGAATATTTCGAAGTATATACGAAAAAAAATGGAAACAAAAAACTTGAAAAAATAATGAGGCCGTGGCCTGCCGCGCGCCTGGGCCGGCCCATTTTGGGAGATGCCTGCCGCGAGAGCACGCTAGGTCTCGTGATAAGCAAGATGGGACGCTGCCCTTAGTCAGCAGCCACACTAATGCCGCACAATGTCTATACGCTGGTCAGTGCGGTAAATAAGGACAGCTCGCCCACACAGGTGCATTAGTGGGGTGGTTCAGGTGAGGACGATTTCCTATGGTTTTTTGTCTTTTTTTCTTTTGTTTATTTCTCCTTTTTTTTTAACTTCTTTTTTAGTTTTATTTCATTTTCAGTTTTCATTTTTTTTACTTTCTTTCTTTTTTCTGTTCCTTTTTACTTCCCCTTTTTTCTGTTTTTATGTCTTTCGTTTTCTTTTTACCTTTTTAAAAATGGTGATATGTGTGTGTGTGTGCGCGCGCGCATGCGCACGTGTGTGTTTGACAAATGAATGAACTTTTTATTTTGAAACATGTGTCAACAAGTTTTAAAAGGCATGATCACTTTTTAAAATATTATGAACTTGTTTTATTTTTATTTTCATGAGCATTTCTTTCAAACATCGTAAACATTTGTCAAAAATGTGTACTCCTTTTTTTAATTGGAGGAAAATTTCTAAAATCACGTTAAATTATTTCAAAATACGTGTTTAGGAAAATATGAAAAAAAGGCTTGAACATTTTTAAAAGTTTTCTGATTATTTACTAATTTCATGTTCATTTTTCAAGGTGCAGGATTTTTTATAAAGATATTACATAATTTTTAGAAATGTCTTGAACCTTTTAAAATATTATGAATTTTAAAGAATATGTGAACATGTTTTTATAATGACTTTAATTACTCAGTACGTTTATATATACAAATAAAGGAGAAATAAAAATTAAATAGTAAAAGAAAGAAAACTTGTATCAGTTTCTTAATCGGTGGATGCTAGTGGCAGATTTTAGCACCGGCTTGGGCTCGTGCTGAGGGCTTCTATTCAATACTTTAAGCGTTGAATATGCGCTAAAACGCTTGGTAGGGGCAACTCCAACGTGGATTAACAAATTGCTCATAAATGTGTTAACCGGGCGGTTCGTACACTTTTGGTCATCCAACGGTCACCAAATTTGTATGAGCCCGTCCGGACGCCCGAAATCCCACAAACTGGAATTAAACTGGGGGAGATTTTGGGGAGTTCGGATGTCCGCCACGTCGGACTCCGATAACGCGGACCCAGCCAAAACCCCTCTCACTCACTTCGCTTTGCATTCATGCTGGTCAAAGCAGACATGACCGGACGGCGACCGCGCACACGCATTGATGTTGGCTGATCGGCACGGCATTCACACCGTCGCAGCGACCGAGAAGCCTACTCAGGCCGATGCCCACATTGAAGTAGCGCCGATCCGCCCTTTCTAGCTATTTAAGCCGACCAACCATTTATGCCAAGCCCTACACCACCACACCGCAGCCTCTCCTCTCCCAAATCCTCCCACCTCCACAACTGGCATCATGGGTAAGTACGACGTGTCCAAGTGGTTTTTGGCTGTGACGTCCCCGTTTATAATCGTGCATTCGTGATCGTGCATGATGCGTGTATGGTTAGTGCACGACTATAAACGGGGGCGTCACATTGGTGCACTCCTCTGGATCTGGTGGGTACTCCGGATCATGGTACTGCCGCCCCATAGTTTTCGGGCCCCTTTGCGCCCCATCGAACATCAAGATGGAGCCGATCTCCTCGAATGGCAAAGTGCAACAATCTCCCCTCCTTGCCAAGGCCATTGCGATGGACGGCGAGTTCGCGCGGCTGATTGAGATGGTGCTAGTGTAGTCAATCATCGACTGTGGTCCGGTGCTGTCGTCCCCTGCGCACCACCACGGCGTCCAAATTGGACGCCACATGAAGGAGGATCCACCATCTTCTCCACGCAACCGCGACATCCAGATCGAACAAGACACCGCCTTCCCGCCATGTCGCCAGCCATTCATCCAGTGGCGCCCGTTTGCCATGAAGGAGTCATCCTCCTCGGTGTCCTTCAAACCGAACCCGCGCCTCCACTACTACCTCAGTGACGGCGCGTCCTCCTTAGAAGCCAACAAAATGCCTCGCCGGGGTGGCGCGTTGGGCGGTGTTTGACGTCATGCCTGCCTGGGTCCTCGCGGAGGCTTGGGCACTGGATCGGTCCAGGACCACTAAGCATACATGTGCCTACCGCCGGCGCTAGCTCAGCAACAAGCTCCTCCAAGTAGGGTTGGCAAAGCCTGAGCGCTTCATCTAGTTCCATGGCAAGGGTGAGCGGCACAAGGCGGAGTCCGCGGTTGAGTATCACCGCCAAGCGGAGGCGGCCGAGCATCTGCGCCAAGTGGAGGCATCCGAGTGCTGCCCCACGAGGGTTGCGACAGTCGGGCAATGGTGCCGCGATACCTTCCACCATTGGAAGGACGGCGTCACAAATGGTGGCTCAGGCGATAGCGCAGACAATGGAGGTCCATGTGGCCAAGGAGGCCATGCCTACGAGATCACCATCCGGTATCAGGCTTAGTTTAGTTTAGTTTAGGTTAAAATTAGTTTGAACTTGTTAAATTTCATCTATTTTATTTTAATATTCAAAATTTAATAATTAATGTCCTTATAGCATGATTATCCGTCTTTGTGTTTAAAACATTTGAATTGGACTAGATATTAAATGACTAAGGTTGGATGGTCGGTGCCCCTCCCGCTGTCCATGGGCACATTCGGGCGTGTCCGCAGAAATTTGGTGCCTTTAGTTTGGTGACTAGCATTGGAGTTGCCCTAATCCGTCCATTGCACACTTGTCGTTGCGAAAGGAAAACCGCTACACCCCTCGCAAAAACTGGTTGTCATTGTCTCGTTGCTCGGGTGGAAGAAACACCATGAAGAGGTTTCAATTTTTATGGTTATTTTTTAACAAGAAAGTTTAAAGAACATTTAAAATGTGTGAACATTTTTAAGTCAATATATTAACAAATAATAAATATTCATGAATTTAAAGTACTTCTTAATAATGTTTATGGAAAGTTCCATGAATTTAAAAATATTCACGAAAATAAACTTGTTAGGGAACTTTAATATTCAACCATGAATGAAAAAAAAATAATTCATTTTATGAAAATGTTGATATTAAGAGGTTCATGAATTTAAATATATTCATGATTTAAAAATAATAGTGTCGTAAATCTCAAAATATGTTATTGATTTTTTTTAAAAGGAATTGAACCGCGAAGTTAAATCAGATAAAGAAAACCTGATAAAAAAGAAAAAGGGAAAGAAAA